>JAWNPJ010000074.1:4800000-6135387 GCA_035047585.1 Drosophila monieri | reverse complement strand
GTAACGAATACCCGGCTGGATGATATTTCCCCGATTTGACCCGCACGTTAACTGTTCCGGCTCTGGCTCGTCGGTGGCGTGGTGTTTGGGGTTTTGGCCAAAATAAAGGGGTGCCTTGTCAGGAATGAAAATTATTTAATTTAAGAAACGTGCGTACTAATAATGACGAGATAAGCTACCGGACGAGCTAGACCGTGAACTGTGACAAACTACCAACAAAGAACAGAAAAAAACAGGAAGACACAAATTTGCAAAGTTGGTCGGATCGCTCCTTGATGTAATAGGAGCTAGTGTCGCCCTCCCTACCGTGATCATGCTTCTCCTAAATACCGGTTTTCCCATGATCCCTTCTTCGGCAAGCGCTACTGAGGCGGGTTTACGAAATCAAAAAAATTTGTTTTTAAACAGACATTATAAAATTATTTAATTCCGCTAAAATGGACTTGATATAGTATTGGAGGTTATAAATTTCATGTGCATAATTAAACTACAGATTAATAAAATAATAGAAATATTTAAATTAAAAGAAAGGAATTCGAAAAAATTTATCTCAAAAAAAATATATTAATCCTAGGGTTCAATTGCTAACCATGGTAAAGCGTGGTCGCTTAGCAAAAATTAATTAAGAGTAATAAAAAAAGGTTACTTCAATTTAATATGGCTCTCATTATCATTATTATCATTATCTGGCACTTTTATAATTATAGATGAAAAATCTCACTCACTCTTTTTATTACGCCATCCACCGTCGAAAGCTTTCTAAGGCTGCTGCGCTGTGAAATAAAAAAATGACCATCGCACACCAAAACTAATAATAATAATAATTCTAGAATTCGATCAGCACATAAAATGGGTTTTTTCCCGAATTAGGGACTTTTGCCGCTTTTTCACTTTTTCCTTACTTTACCATAATTAAAATTAATCCCTAAATTCAAAATATTACTTTACTAGTTTACAGTAACAAAATCACTTATCCTAAGCTCAACTCAGCTGTTCAACACACGGATATTACTCTCTCACTCTCCGCTCTACCAAAGTTCAATGACCCCAGTGGACCATTGGGGAGCTATGCTCTATCCCTCACTCTCCACCGGGATGCACCGCGTGTTCTCGCCTTCTCGTTTTTTTTTTCGAAACCGCAACGGCTCCCTTGCGCTTCCGCCTGTCTCCCTTACTCCTACATCTAGTCTCGGAGTGTCATATGCGACGATTGGAGCTTTTTCTTTAGTTTCTTTTCCGTTGCGTTTGGGGCTTTGACGAGCAGAGGGAGTGGGGCTTTTTGGCAGCGGTTACTTTTTTTTTTGAGCCTATTTAAAACTGCATGACTTAGGCACAATATTAATAACTAAGAATAATTATGAATTCACAATATTAACTACTTAAACTACACTTAAGCACTACAAATCACGCCGAATTTAGGTTTTTTTTTTTTTTTTTTCTCTTTTCCTTTCCCCTCGCGTAATCAGCGGAAGGTGTAAAAGTCGCCGACTGGGACGGTTCGCCAATTAGAAGATTTCGCGACGAGCCCCCGCACCAGGGACCACGATAATTCCGGAATCACGCCGACTCCGTGGGCTTGAGAACGCGAACTGCTCCAGTCCCGAAGCTTCGCTTCTTCGTCTAGGGTTCCTGACTTAGGGAGCTCCAACCTAAGCAAAGTACGCGGCGTTAAACCTCCTCTCTTATAATAGCTAATTCCTCCCCCCGCACGCTTACCTCTCGACTCAGCGCCAACCACAGAAATTATTATTGATTCGCACTAGTTTAATAGTTCACACTTTCTTAGGCAAACGCTTTTAACTTTTCTTTACACAAATGCCTTTACACAAAGACCTTTTCTTTCACTTTTCTTCTGGGGTTTTAAGCTACCTTTCTGGATGAGGTCCGGATGGGAAAAGAAAGAGCTTCCAGCCGCGAGCTACGAGGAACCCCGTGCCCGCTATTCGGAAGATTTTACCTAGTTTACCCGGTCCTAAATTTCTCCACCCATTTCTCTCGCTGGGGAGCAGCGCTGCCACTAAAAACCTGCCCGTTTCGCTAGAAAGTTTGACAATCAGTCGCTCCCAAACCTCCTAGGCCAAACTATTTGCTACAAGCCTTTTACAAAATCCCCCCCGACCAAAATCAGACTTGGGGTTGCATTTAAACTTCTCAACCCACAAGGCTGATCGCTTGTAGCTAAGCCTGACGAATATCTTTGCCATGGTACCGACCGACAAGCTTTCCATTCAAATCTTCTAGTTCGTAAATTGAGCCCCCTATTTTCTTTCTCACTCTAGCTTTTACAAATAAGGGAGCCAGCTTAGCATTGTAACCTGCTTGGAAACAGCTCTGTTTGAAATTTCGCCGATAAACTTCTTGCCCAACCCCATACGATACTTCGCGCGTCCTAAGATTGTAATGACGCTGGTTCCTCTCATACTGTTTTTCGCATATTTCAGCCGCTTTCTTTCTGACTACCTCGAGGGAGTCCTCACGACTAAATGTAGCTGCTTTATCTTCTAGCATAGACAAATTCCTCAATAAGGAGTAAGTTGCCCCAGATGTAACCATCTGCTGCCCAAAAACCATATAGTACGGGGTACATCCCAGACCGGAATGAGTTGCCGATCTCAGCGCGCAACTTATTTTACTAAGATTTTCGTCCCAGTCTTTTTGATCGCTGCGAATATAAGCGCGAATGCCTGCAATCACAGAGCGATTTACTCGCTCAGAAGCGTTAGCCTGCGGAGCGTGGACTGCCGTTAAAGTTTGCGTGATCCGATGCCTCCTAAGCATTTCTTGAAATCTCTCGGATCTGAACTGCGACCCATTATCGGAAACAATGCTCTCTGGGAACCCAAATGTATGAAAAAGATCCTCTTCCAAATACTTCAGAACTACCTCAGCGGTAAGTTTCTTTACGGCTCTAAGAAAAACGAATTTCGAATAATGGTCGAGCACAATAAAAATTCCTATATTCCCGCTACGAGACCTAGGATAGGGGCCTAAAAAATCAATGTAAAGGCGCTGGAAAAACCTCTGCGCCACGACTGCCTTTCCCATAGGTGGCTTCAACGCCGTATTCGGTGCTTTAGTCATCCTGCAACTTTCACAGGCGGAAACGTAGTCCTTCACGTCATTCACCATTCCGGGCCAAAAATAATATCGCCGAATCCTCTCCAGAGTTTTGTGAATACCCCCGTGAGACGCCAATGGATCGTCATGCGATCTTTTTAGCACCTCATGAATCATCGTCTTCGGTATCCACAATTTCCACGCGTACGCATCATTGAGGAGTTCGCCTTTTGAGTGTTCGGAGCGCCGATAAACCAGGGAATCCACAATTTTCAGATCCGGAAACTTGTCCAAATTATTTTTAATTCCCTCCATTAACTGGGTATACTCAGCGGACTTAAAATGTTCTGAGTCGATATCCACCAGCAACCCGCTATTAAAATCTATTGCGGCCATCTGTTCATGCTCAACTCTAGACAAAGCATCGGGAACAACATTTAGCTTTCCCTTTCGATGCTGGATTGCGAATCGAAACCCTTGCAACTTTAAAGCCCACCTTGCTAATCTGGTATTTAAATCATTCTGCGACATCAGCCACTTCAAGGACGCATGATCCGTGATGACGGTAAATTGTAGTCCTTCAACATATGCTCGGAATTTTTTTATGCTCACTAAAGCCGCAAGGCACTCCTGTTCCGTGACTGTGTAATTCCTTTGTGCTTTATTCAATTTCTTTGATACAAAGGCTATAGGTAATTCGTCCCCCGTCACCGATTTCTGCACTAGGACCCCTCCTACTCCTGTTTTACTAGCGTCACAGTGTATGAAGAAAGGCTTATCGAAGTCTGGGGTCTGCAACACTGGAGCACTTCCTAGCATATCCTTCAACTTCTCAAAAGCCTCTTTACCTTCCTGGGTCATCACAAACTTCCGCTTGTTTTGCAAAAGATCAGTCAACGGTGCCGATACCGACGCAAAATTGGTTATAAATTTTCGGTACCAACCGGCTAATCCCAGAAAGCTCCTTAATGCTTTGAGTGACGTTGGCAACGGAAAATTTGTAATCGCCGAGATTTTATCTGGGTCCGTTCGAATACCCCCATCACCTATTATGTGGCCCAAATATTTCACCGTTCGCCTACAGAATTTGCTCTTCTCCACATTCAAAGTTAAATTGGCCTCTTGGATTCGTATAGCTACTGTTTCCAAAACTTCCACATGCTTCTCGAACGTATCGGAAATAACTAATAAATCGTCCAGATACACAAAAACTTCGTTTCTAAGTGAGGCAGGTATTACCTTGTCCATTAACCTCGTCATTGTTTGTGGAGCGTTGCAGAGGCCAAAAGGCATAACTTTATAATGATATAAAGGCCGCCCTGGTACTGTAAATGCAGTTTTAGCTTTCGATAGGGGATCCAAAGGGATTTGCCAGAACGCGTCTTTTAAGTCAAGGCTACTGATGAAATTTGCCTTGGGTAACCGACTCAGTATGCCATCGATTTGGGGAAGCGGATATGCATCCTTTTCCGTTACTTCGTTTACTTTTCTACTATCGAGACACACTCTTATTTTGCCTGGCTTTTGAACCAGTACGACTGGAGAAGACCACGGACTGTCGGACTCCTCAATAACTCCTAGTTTTAGCATCCTATCCACCTCGGCATAAAGCAATTTCTCAATGGCCGGCGATACAGGAAAGTGCCGTTGCTTAATGGGCTTCGCTGTCCCGGTGTCTATTGTATGCATCAAAACGGAGGTCCTACCCAGTCCCGATATCGCAAATGATGGAAAGCTTTTAATAACTTTTTCTAATCTAAGTTGCTGCCCTTTTGATAACGAATGCAGCTCCGCATCTCCTGAGATCTCTGAGATAGCTAGGGTAGGCGGCAACAGCTCGTAAGCTGTCCAAAAATCTATTCCTAAATAAATATCTTGCCTCAAAGAGGGGATTATATGAAATTCTAATTCCCTTTTCATTCCTTTATATTCTAACAATGTCTTAAATTTACCTATTATTTGTTGCTTATTTCCATCGGCAGTACACGCACCAGCTAAAACCTTTTTAAAAGGCTTTCTACTGCATATATACTCCTTAGCCAGCTGCCCACCTATACAAGATATAGCAGCGCCTGTATCTAACAACCCTCTTCTTTTCTTTTCTAGTAAATTAACTTCTGCGTAGGGCCTATTGTCGCCATAATTTCTCCTAATGCTAGCGATTTCTTTTACTGTCTTCCAGTAATTCCTTTGTCGCTGACTGTTTCGCGAGACAGATCTGCCCTCGTTCTTCAGCATTGGCAGGTGTAATTTTCGGAACTTTTCCAGCTTAGTATGCCAGACTTGCAATCCCGCATCTCCGGAAGGGGAATTTTCTACCCTAAGCGCTCCACCCCCACTAACTACTGCTGGTCCTCCAAGCCTGTCTGTCGGTTGGGAACACTTGCTTTGGAACGCGGTGTTGCAGTGTTCCTGCGGGAGTTTTTTGTGCATCTTTCACAAGAGGGTTTATAAGCATTCGGAAGCCCACAACCATAACAAAAGATTTTCCTTTTTGAGGCGCAATCTTGGTATCTATGCCCTTCCTTTCTACAGTTCCAACAGACCAAAGCAAAGGCACTTATTTCTTCTTGAAGTTCTTCTTCCCCAAATTCTTCGGCATCGTCGGCTTCCACCTCCTCGCAAAGTTCACTGATCGGTTTTCTTAAGGGAAATGGTTTTTGGTACCCGTGATGTTTGCGCATCTCTTCTATAAAGAATTCCCTTTTTCTAACCGTATCCCTTAAATTCTCCATGGACTCGAAGCTTAAGTTCAGAATCTCGTGCTGTATTTCTGGACGTAAATTTCGCCGTACTATTTCCACTAGTGTTTCTTCAGATATAGGCTGGCTAAGTCGGTCAGTAAGCTTTAAAATGGAATCATAAAAGCTTTCAAATGATTCCTTATCTCTCTGCTTTCTGTCCCTTATCATTTGACGGATATCTACATCTGTTCTTGAATCCCTGAATTGCTTCCTTAAGGCTGCACAAAGCTCTTGCCATCGCACCACTCCAACAGCCTTATGATGACGCCAAAAGAAATCTGAGGCCTTTCCTTCGAATAGCATGTTCGCATTTCCGCATAAGAGTGAGAAATTTCCCTCTAATGTCTGGTGTGTCAGAGCCTCGACTCTGTAGATAAAACTATCTACTCCTATAGTATCTGACGATCCCGAAAACCTTAATTTCCAGTTTGATAATATATGCCCCACTTTGTCGGGTCTCTGTGCTAAATCCGAGTTTAGGGATCTGGAGCTAGAGGGTCTCTGTGGAACTGTATACTGCTCTGTGGGTGGCATATTAATTCCCAAAACCTGCTCTAGGGAGGAATTCCTACTTGTATTAGGATTTACCGTGGCTCTTTGCTGGTCTATATTGCTCATTTGCGCTTCAACATTTGTCTGTATTAGGTTGGCCATCCTCTCAGTGAGCTGAGTTAGTAGCTCGTTTTGCATTGCCTTTACGGCTGCAGAAATTTCTGTTGTGATTTGGCTCATTTCTTCTACTGGTGTATTACAGACTGTAATATGATCCTGCCTAGACCGCTCCAGACTGGTAGAAGCTGTCAAGTCCAACTCGCTTCCACTACGCGAAATTGTTTCTAGCCTTGTACGCTGCCTAGTTTGAATTGCTGAAGTCGGAGGCTGTGAAATACGTTGATCGATACAAATTGACTCACAAATCGGACAAGTTCTTTTGACTGCTAAATGTGTCCTAAAGCACGCTTTATGAAATACATGCTGACACTTGGTTTTATAGCTATCAGCTGCCCTGATCTCAGAGTTACATAATCTGCACTCAGAACTAGGAGGAAGTTCCTCTTTTTGAGGCGATCGATCCAGACCCATTAATGTCTACGATTACTTTTGTTATTTTTTTATATCTACTTTTTTTTTTTTTTTTTTTTCTTTCCCGTTTTTAAAATCCAATAACTAATACCAATAATGAATGAGGGAATAATAAAGGGTAAATAATAATATATAGTAAAGGTTTTATATAAATAAATAAATAATAAATAATAAATAATTAAATATAAATAAAATAGTATGAATTCTGTGATAAAATATTGATAATTGCAATTTAAACGTAATTTTGATTTCTTCTACCTACGCACTCAGTAACGCTGCCAGCTATCGACCGTCTTCACAAAAATGTAAATAAAATAGGAAAGTAGACTGAAAACAAACAATGATTTGTGGACATGAAAACATATGTGTAATATGACTCCTCATGTTCTCCATGCAAATCAATCGCTCGTTTATACCTAAAGAATTGGTTTTCAACAGAGCTTTTATCCGTGGTCACGAGCTCTACTTTGAAGTAAAGTCAACGTGCATTCCAAGCGTCTTATATAGCTCTTCAAGAATAACCAAAGATTAGTTATGAAAAGAGGAAAAGAAAAATAAACAAAGAAATGGGGAGCTATTACTGAGACTAAGTGGTCAGTAGCCAGCTGCTAGCAGCTTAGCAACTGAATCCCAATCCTATGTCTCAGTTAGCCCTCTACTTTTTTCTCCTCCAGTCGTCACTTTTGAACCCACATGTCACTGGACAGGATATCTGCCTAAGGCTGATCATCCTGTTTTCCAACTGACGATCCAGGAACCAAAAATGACAAAAGGACGTGCAAGAAACTAGATAGTTGCCGCTAAGTAAGGTGATGCCTCCCCCACCTAACTTTTGACAACTGACCCAATTTAGTCGTTGAGGAGAAATTAAAGTTAGTTAAATTTTGATTATAGCAAGAAACAGTTACGGTCTAAATTTTAGTGAGTTTCCTAGACTTAATATTCTTTAAAACTTTTCCAAAAAAAATCTAGCTTCACGATTGGGCGCCAAAAATAATTATTTTTCCTTCATAATTATGATTCATTACTGTAACGTGTAACGAATACCCGGCTGGATGATATTTCCCCGATTTGACCCGCACGTTAACTGTTCCGGCTCTGGCTCGTCGGTGGCGTGGTGTTTGGGGTTTTGGCCAAAATAAAGGGGTGCCTTGTCAGGAATGAAAATTATTTAATTTAAGAAACGTGCGTACTAATAATGACGAGATAAGCTACCGGACGAGCTAGACCGTGAACTGTGACAAACTACCAACAAAGAACAGAAAAAAACAGGAAGACACAAATTTGCAAAGTTGGTCGGATCGCTCCTTGATGTAATAGGAGCTAGTGTCGCCCTCCCTACCGTGATCATGCTTCTCCTAAATACCGGTTTTCCCATGATCCCTTCTTCGGCAAGCGCTACTGAGGCGGGTTTACGAAATCAAAAAAATTTGTTTTTAAACAGACATTATAAAATTATTTAATTCCGCTAAAATGGACTTGATATAGTATTGGAGGTTATAAATTTCATGTGCATAATTAAACTACAGATTAATAAAATAATAGAAATATTTAAATTAAAAGAAAGGAATTCGAAAAAATTTATCTCAAAAAAAATATATTAATCCTAGGGTTCAATTGCTAACCATGGTAAAGCGTGGTCGCTTAGCAAAAATTAATTAAGAGTAATAAAAAAAGGTTACTTCAATTTAATATGGCTCTCATTATCATTATTATCATTATCTGGCACTTTTATAATTATAGATGAAAAATCTCACTCACTCTTTTTATTACGCCATCCACCGTCGAAAGCTTTCTAAGGCTGCTGCGCTGTGAAATAAAAAAATGACCATCGCACACCAAAACTAATAATAATAATAATTCTAGAATTCGATCAGCACATAAAATGGGTTTTTTCCCGAATTAGGGACTTTTGCCGCTTTTTCACTTTTTCCTTACTTTACCATAATTAAAATTAATCCCTAAATTCAAAATATTACTTTACTAGTTTACAGTAACAAAATCACTTATCCTAAGCTCAACTCAGCTGTTCAACACACGGATATTACTCTCTCACTCTCCGCTCTACCAAAGTTCAATGACCCCAGTGGACCATTGGGGAGCTATGCTCTATCCCTCACTCTCCACCGGGATGCACCGCGTGTTCTCGCCTTCTCGTTTTTTTTTTCGAAACCGCAACGGCTCCCTTGCGCTTCCGCCTGTCTCCCTTACTCCTACATCTAGTCTCGGAGTGTCATATGCGACGATTGGAGCTTTTTCTTTAGTTTCTTTTTCGTTGCGTTTGGGGCTTTGACGAGCAGAGGGAGTGGGGCTTTTTGGCAGCGGTTACTTTTTTTTTTTGAGCCTATTTAAAACTGCATGACTTAGGCACAATATTAATAACTAAGAATAATTATGAATTCACAATATTAACTACTTAAACTACACTTAAGCACTACAAATCACGCCGAATTTAGGTTTTTTTTTTTTTTTTTTTCTCTTTTCCTTTCCCCTCGCGTAATCAGCGGAAGGTGTAAAAGTCGCCGACTGGGACGGTTCGCCAATTAGAAGATTTCGCGACGAGCCCCCGCACCAGGGACCACGATAATTCCGGAATCACGCCGACTCCGTGGGCTTGAGAACGCGAACTGCTCCAGTCCCGAAGCTTCGCTTCTTCGTCTAGGGTTCCTGACTTAGGGAGCTCCAACCTAAGCAAAGTACGCGGCGTTAAACCTCCTCTCTTATAATAGCTAATTCCTCCCCCGCACGCTTACCTCTCGACTCAGCGCCAACCACAGAAATTATTATTGATTCGCACTAGTTTAATAGTTCACACTTTCTTAGGCAAACGCTTTTAACTTCTCTTTACACAAATGCCTTTACACAAAGACCTTTTCTTTCACTTTTCTTCTGGGGTTTTAAGCTACCTTTCTGGATGAGGTCCGGATGGGAAAAGAAAGAGCTTCCAGCCGCGAGCTACGAGGAACCCCGTGCCCGCTATTCGGAAGATTTTACCTAGTTTACCCGGTCCTAAATTTCTCCACCCATTTCTCTCGCTGGGGAGCAGCGCTGCCACTAAAAACCTGCCCGTTTCGCTAGAAAGTTTGACAATCAGTCGCTCCCAAACCTCCTAGGCCAAACTATTTGCTACAAGCCTTTTACAAATAAAAAGCGATGATGGCGAAGCGATGTAGAAATAAATATGGCAAAAAAATTCATAAACCTCTGACTTCCCTTCGTGGGGCCATTGTTCACTCTGGAGTCTGACTAAGTAAGATGTGACTACGTAAACAGGGAAAAACATTATTGATAAATTATAGTGTGGTATGGGTTGGGTCTTTTACAAATTGGGCAACAGCTAGAAGGACTTTAATAGGGGTTATGTTTTAAGATAAATTAAAATGTAGACTTAGAAGGTTTTAGGCAACAGGGAGCCTACATTTTTTCTTGGTGTTGTGTTTATGAGTAGGGTGCTGTGGAAAGAGCAGTGCCGGGAATCACTTACCTCGATTTGAAATGGCGGCCTCGGCCAGGCCCCCGCCGCTTCCGGTGTGCGCGTGCAGCAGCCATCCCAGGCTAATTACAATCAGAATGGGGCAATTCATTTTGAACGCTGCTCGGCTGCGGCGCTGGGTGCTAGTACTCTTGCTCTTAATGCCAAAGGCAGGAACTCCGACGTCGCCTGAACGTATGCTACGCGAAATTATTTTCATTGTTCCACCGCGAAACGCAGCGGTGCGGAGGTTTCCAGTCGGCGGTATCCGCTTTTTGTTGTTATTCAATTTACTGGAGTTGCTGTGGAGCTATTATGGCCGGGATGGGTTTTGTTCGCTTTAAGTTTTCATCTGGTTGGCCGCCAACATACTTTGCATAGTCGCTTTGTCGCTCTCTGTGCGAATATCCAGCTTTTGTAGTTATTTTTCTCGTTTTTTATTTTCTATTTTTATTTTTGTGGGTTCCCTCTAATTACAAATTGAGCGAGAGACCGCAGGCTCCTCTATAGAGCCGGCTTTTGTGCACTTTCCCTTGACAAATAGCGGCAGTGTGAAATATTTTCTAATTAATTTTTATTGCTCGCGCCAGACGACTAATTAATATTGTATGTTTTCCCTTCACCTCCGATGAGTTTTCCAGCTTTCAGGGCTATCTGTAATGGTATTATAGGGAGCACATAAAATTGTTAGTTTTCCAATGAATTTTAAGGGAAAAAGTTTCCAGCCAAAGCAGAAAAAAGGGCACTTTGGGTTTATGCGATCTTTGGACTAAGCTCCGCTTGCAGAGTTTAGCCAAGTTTCAAGTGCAGCTCTCCGAAATGTTTTTAGTGCTCAAAGCAAACATTAAAGTGTTTGCCATTTCGTATGTGCATGTGCAAGGGTTTGCGAGGTGGGGTGTGGAGTGCCACTCATATGCGCTCCATAAACCCACACGCACACACTGGCACCAATGTGCGTCTGCACAGAACTTCACTGACACGCAAAATTACCCCACAAAGTGCAATTAGCACACAAGTTAAATTATAAAAGTTCCGTTTTTTAACCTTTTCCCTCAGTGCCGATCCCGGGCACATACACACACACACACACACACATTTGGGGGGAATTTCGACAATGGAGAAGAGAATAGGCGAGAATAGGGATAAAAAGAGCTGGGAAGGCGAATCGGGCACACAACACTTCAAGAGCAAAGTCCAAAGCCAAATAACAAATTGTTCCTAGGGCCACCAGACCCCATACATGCATATGTATATCCTTCTTTCCCGACGCTTTTCCCCCTTGTGCCATATTTAATGACAAAGTTTTGCATAATTTTATGAGTTTGCAGCGTTATCCCGGCCACATGTGTGTCTGTGTGTGAGTGGGCATCGGGGGTGAACCGAAGAAAAATCAGCAACGGAAAAAGTTCAAATTATTTCATTATCGCTTCCGACCAGAAAAACTACGTCGGCTTAAGACTCATAGGAAAAAAAACTCTGGGAGTGCTCAAAAACCATAAAATTCGGAAGTGGTCAGGGGAATGGGACACGACTACTCATGAAAAAATTAAGTTATAAATTTGGATTAACCCATGCAGCCGACGGCTAGCCGAGTCACTTTCACTTTGGGCCACAACACGCAGCTGGGAGCTGGGAACAGAACACTGGAAGCTGCGAGTTGCGAGTGGCGAACTGCGAGCTGGGAGAGTCCATTAAAAGTCATAGCGCAGCAGGCAGGCCATAATTATCTATCGTTTTCATTATTACCCTGGGCAGACAGAACCACGACAACAAGTATACGCTACGTGGTGCGCTTATGTGCGGCTCATGTCCTGGAGGAGCAATAAAATATTTGTATCTATCCGGAGCCCCGAAGAGCCCCAGTCGAGGCGAACTAGGTCGCGTAGGTGGTGCTCGCTACAAATCTGCGCCGGCCATATAATTACTCAAAAAGTTACCTCGCAGTGGGGTGAGTCCTGGAGGAGATCGCCAGGACTGGATAGGATAGGATGGCATACGATAGGACGATGGTTAGGCTTTTATGCGCGAGGCCAGCAAAAGGCTTTTATCATGTAGGCGGTAAATAGCCGTAAATAAACAGGGCGGCGCATAAAACGGCAACAAAAGACGCGCCAGGACTGGCCCAGGTTGCCGCTGTTGTCATCGCCACCGCTGGCGGAGCATTATCCTGAGAAGATGTTCACTGAAGAAAATTGCTCGAAATGGCCATCTTACAGTCATTAAGTGATTAACCACCAAAAGGATATCTTTCAAATCCCTTTAGTCTTGAGGAGTATTTAACTTTATGAAAATGTCGTGAAAGAGAGTGGCTTCAAAAGGCAAATTTTATTTCTCCCGGTGCAGGCCTGTTTGCTAGCTACTGTTGTCGAGGGCCAAGGTTATCGGTTTTATGGGGCTTTGGCCTACAGATTTTTTATATGTGTGCCACATGCTGTGAGTCTCTCCTTTATTTATGACACCGCCAACACAGCATCGCATGGCTGTTACAAATTTCTGAAGTCCTGCAATTTGATCTCGGTGGGTCCTGGCGGCCCGTCGGCCCTTCGGTCAAGGAGAGAGGTCTGGCTAAACGTTTTAACATTTTATCGGGCTCTTGGAGCGCCGATCCGGTGGCAGTTGTGGTCGCTGTGGTAGCCGCCATAAAAGTTTAATATACTAATAAAGCGGATTTAATTATTTAAAAACAACATTTCCACGTCCAAACACAGAAGCTTTTTAATTTTTACGCGCTTCGCTTCGCTGTCGCTTTTTCATGCGACTCGAGTTTCGCCTCCCGCGGATTCTGATGCCTCGACTTTCGTCTAAATTGCACTTTGCGGTACAATTTCAAGCTGCAAGTTTTGCCCGAGCAAGTCGTAATTAGTTTTTGCTGGTTTGCTGCGAAACTGATTTTCACTTGCGGGTCGCCGGCGAGGGGCGTGAAACTAAATCCGAGGAAGAAGAAAAAGCCAAGTCTTTTTTGTCTTCAGCCGCCCCAGTGCCACCCCTTGCGGTTGACTGGCGGAACTTTAAAATGGGTTAATTGCATTGTAAACTAAACGAACAAATGGCAAACAAGTGGCGCAAGAGGGCACAAGACAACTGAGCAGCAACATCGAGCTCTGGTGCTCGAACTGCTTCTGCCTCTGATGCTGCTGCTGCTGCTGCAGATTCGATTTGAGCTTTGGCTTATTTATAAATCTGCAATTTCACCCGCCCCAGTGTGGCTTATTCTTTTGCCAGTTTCGCATGGCAACTGACGGTGACTGCATCATTAAGAATGGCTCAACGGGGGTGGGGATAAAGACCTAGAGAAATCACAGTTCACACGGAACCCTAGCAACCTTTGAATAAAAAAAAAACAAAACATTTTATAAAATATTACAACTTCAGATATGAACGGCAGAAGGATGTCAAATCTAGGCTTAAAAAGGTGATTCTTTTTATTTGCAGAATATTTCCATTTAAAAGAGTTTTAAAAAAGTAAAGAATTTGATAAAAATGGAGACTCTTTTCACCAGAAAAATGGACGCCTTAATGTCCTTTGGCAGTGAATTATTTGAAATTCTGTGAGAGTGACTACGACAACGACCAGGGCCACCACAATGTCATCGAAATGATTAACAAGGCGACCCACAAAGTTGCCAGATTGGAGCACAAAGGCATACACTTGCCTGTGCCCGCGAAAAGAAGGGAAAAAATGTTCTGAAAACTCTTCACAAACGCACACACAAACCTAAAGCCGCTACGTGGAAAATTCAAGCCGAACACTTGCCACAGCCACAAACTCGCCAAGCTCAGGCGGATTGACACGGCAACAATGTGGCAAGATGGACCCCTTGCCCGACACACACGCACAGGCGACCCAATCCTAATATGCAGTTGACGTTGCGGTCTGAACAAGTTTTAATGAAAAAAGAAAAAAAAAATGTGAATAGAAGACGAACGACGGGATAGAAGACGTAGATCCGGCCCGCTCGATAAAAGATTATTAAAATTTTCCAAACGAATGGCAAAAGTTTGCTGCAGCAGTTTGTCAAAGGTTCAAAAGGTTATCTGCTGCACACGCACAACCATTCCCACACACACATCCCAGACACGGGCTCATCCAGAAGAAAATCAGAGGAAACTCACTCACTTGGAGGCAGACTCTTTTAACGTGTGCGCGGTATCCGAAGTTGACAGACATTTTCCACAAGCCGAAGTCAAGTACCCATCTAGCACTCGACAGGAATGCAGATGGAAGGGACTCGGCCCGGCCCGGCCCGGTTTGAGCCTTAAATTCAGCGTTATCTCTGCCCCGGCAAGCAGTGGAAATTAAATTCTGGCCTTACTGGGAAAACTGGACAGTGGGACACCGGTGGCAACAGAATGGCCGTACATGAAATATGAACGTAATCTCCGCATATATTAAGGCATTTGACGGCTGCTTTAATATGCAGCCGGGCGGGCCCGGACCCTGGCACGAGCCGGTCCTTGATACTTTGCATTTTTGCTGAGGCAAACATAATTCGTCTATTATGCAGGCTGCCACAGAGCATAGAGAACACATAGAACACATGGGCACACACAGAGCACACACGTTGGAGGCGCATAGGAGTACTATACATGGGAGTGCTTGCAAGAGTTCATAGATCCTGGCTGGCAGTATTCACTTGGCAATTACTGCTTTATTTATTATGCCGAAATGGATTATCCCCTTTGGAGGCCTGGGATGCAATTTCTGCTTGTTCTGCTATTTTATGCCGGCAAACATTTTTTCGCTCCCCGCCTGTGTTGTGGAAATTTCCGAAGCCCTCTCAACTTTGCTATTTGTTGTCAACGGCGTCGTCGCTTCTGGAGTGGATTTGCATGGGAAGGCACGGTGATGATCCGGCCTATGGCTGCTGCTACATCAACATCTCCACACTCTGGCTATGGAATTTTACTGGCTCCTGGCTTGTCATCTAGTCACTCATGTATCTGATCCATAAGAGCTGGCTCAATTTAAGCTGCTTTAAATACTTGTATTCTTGTGGCTTTAAATGGATATTTTTTATCCCCCAAGCACAGGGCTTCGGAATGAAACACGGACTACGGGGAATCCAAATCATTTTGGTGCAGCTTAAATGCAAATTCCTAGTATTGTTCCATTTCAGCGGCATGGCCGGACATTTGCTGGCCTCGGGTGCACGGCGACATTTGTAACAAATTCGATGCACACGAAATCCATAAATCAAATCAATAAAATGACAGCATGAAAAATTGGCAACACAAAAAACCGCAGGCCAAAGCCATTATTTCGAAGTCAAAAAATCGACAGGACGAGGCGGCAGCCACAGCAGCAACATCAGCAGCAGCGGAAAGTCGCCGTTTTTGGAAAACACGAACCAACAGAACGAGTTTTGTGGAAGAATAAAACCCGGCGACCGCAGTTTGAATGGCAATCAGCAGTTAGAACAAAACCAAGGCAATAATAATAATAATAGAACAATACAGCGGCGATATGCAATGGAAGTTAACCTTTCGACACCTACAATAAATAAATAAATGGCCAAGTAAATATTGTAAACAGCGCTGGGGCAAATACATAACAGAACACAGCAAACAAAAAAATAAATAAAACAAGCCAAAAAAATCGGGGGGAGTAGACAAAACAAACAGAACAGAAGAGGCCGTAACCAAACATGGCAACGGCTGAGAACGGGCGTGTAGGGAGGCTGCTCCCGGCAACGGGTCGTATGTGTAACAAATAAAATTGTTGACTATGCCATAAAGCGACAGCGGCAGAAATAGCAAGACCAGCAACAGAAATAGGAACAGAAGCAGTAATGTAAAAGACAACGAGATTGAATGAAAATCCTCGTATGACATAAAAAATAATACGCAACATGCGAAAAACAGACAAAACTGCACACACAACAAATGGGAAAACATCGCAGCGAAAGGATTCCATAGCATATTAGTTATATTTCCCTGGGTCCTATCCGGCAACGCAGTCCGGACCCGTCTATGTGTCAGTTCTCCTGGCGTCAGCTGGTCAGGATGAAGGCAAGGCAAAGCCAAGCCAAGCCAGGAACCTGAAAACTGTAACCAGAAACCGAAGCCAATGCCAACTGTAGCAACAGCGAAGACAGCGCCGCTGGCAGAAATGGCAATAATAATACGTTATTGGGAATATTGATTGCCTGTATTAGGAGGAGATTCCCGAATGTTTTGTTTTTTTGATGGGATTTCGTCCGTGGCCGAGGAAGAGAACGGAACCAAGTTCGCATGACGGCATATGACCGGCATGCGCTGATAAACGCTTCTGAGCGAGTGGCACTTGCCACAAGCGGTAGCAGCAGGTGTTCTTTGTTTAACGCCCGAATGACTTTTTGGCTGCCTGCTCAACTATTCCGGCCCAACCACACTCGAGCCTGGCAGGGATTTTATTTTTTTGCGAAAGCCTATGGATATTTGCTTTGCCTTGATGACATGCAACGATTCTGTCAACAGGAAAAGCCCGGGCCAAGCCCAGCTGTGATTAATAAACAAATTGAAATACCTTTTGGCTAAATAAAGACCAGAGCCCCAAGACGGGACTCAATAAATCACTGGCTTATCCACTCCAAGCCAGCCCCGGCCAAATCAATTATAGCCGAGCACACAAAAACATGGCCTTTAACAACGACCAAAACCCACACACCCGCACACCCATATACCCCCAGCAAAGACAACAAATATACAGACAGACAAACAGACAGCTGAAGTTAAGGCACGGCAGATAATTTATTGATTACCATTAACAAACAGCATGTCAAGTAAGTGTCATTAGAATGTCAACGCATGTTGACGAAGACGATTCCCGTGCTCCCCAGCCTGGCCTAGCCTGGCCCAGCCTGGCCTGGCCTGGCCTCTGACTGGTGGCCATCTGGCTTTCCCGGTGACTAGATGGCTGATGGGCAGCCTGCACCCCGTGAACTCCGCCCACGCCCCCTGGCCGATGCCCCGTTGTCACGCTCATTAATTTGCGCGGTGTGTGCGAACAAGTTCATTTCGTTTGCAATTTCCTGCGAGAGGCGTTGGGTTACTGACCGCGCTCCCCATCACTGTTGACAACGCAAATTGACCGAGTTGCCCTGGTCCGGCGACTAGCGTCCGGAGGACCGAACTGAACAAAAAAGAAACTGGCCAAGAGTCGGCGGCAGTGGCAGTGGCGGTGCCAGTGTCAGTGCCACCTTGGCAGCTGTCTTCGGCGACGGGCCAAGACAAAAAGGCACACAAAATACTGACAGTTTGACAAATTGTTTATGTAAATGGAAGTGCAAGTGGTTGAGCAAAACGAAAAGAATTGCCATAGGAAATACGTTCGTTCGGGGATGGCTTAGGCCGAGCTTGGGCATATTGGCTTAGTGACACGTTTTCCGTTTCAAGCATTTCCCCAGCAGCTGGGATCCTGGGATCCGTTGCGCGCTGAGCGAGTAAACATCTAATTTACTGTTTGTGCTCTTTAATTGTTTGCTGTGCCCGAGGGGACAGTGGCAGAATGGTTTTGTCGGCCCCATAAATGACAACGACCTTCGCGGGTTGAGAGCTCGCAAAGGGGCTGAGATGCTGGCGAAATAGGGTGGGGGGGAAAAGAAGCCCAACGGCACCGCCCAGGCAATTAAAAATCGCTGTCTTGAAATTCCAACGACGCCGACTTCTGGCCTGCGGGCAGTCGTATAGTTCTGATTCCCCTACTTGAGACAAGCTCAGCACTGCAAGAAAGTTCCAGAACTACAAGAATGTACTTTAAATTATAATAAAATAAATAAGTAATATTAAAAATAGGTGGTTGTATGGTTTATTCTTTTTTAAATTATGTTTTCTTCCCAGTGCTTCCCAGACAGTTCTTTTAAAAAAAGAATTCTTCGTCCTATGCAGTCTCGGCAAACTATTTAAACTTGGCTTCCTGCGTGAGGAAAGGCCGTCTTCCTGGGCGTCCTTTTTCTTGGTCAGTAGTAAACGCTTTGCCAGCTTTCTTTCTAGGGTTTCTCGGCTTTTCCGGTTAGTTTTCACTTGCTTTATGAATATGCGTGCCAGAGTGGCTTCGTGTGCGGGTGGGTGATTGTGTGTGCGGACACAAAAGCTGTTGCTTGCTTTTCTGCTTAGGTGCTTGGTGAATGCCTTTCCGCCAGACTTTCAGCCGAAGGGCAGAAAGTTTATCTTTTGAAAGTCCCCTGGCCCCTTTGGAGGTCCTTTAATGGAACGACTTAGTGATACATTTTTTTGCCTCTTCCAAGCCGTTGCTTCGCTTTGGCGTTATTAACTCTAATTACCACATTAAACGCCAAAGTGTCTTAATATTCAATTAAAAGTTTTTTCCTTCTGCCGCATTCCGCAGTGTCGCCTGATTTCTTGCGTGTCCTGCCCTATTTGCGGTGGGCTATTGGAAAAGTTTGGCTGATATTTGGGCCGTTCTATAAAGCTTTGTATATGTCGATAGCTGGCTTTAATGATGTCTGAGTGCTTACAAATTATTTCACCCAAAATGTGTTTAGTGTTTAGATTGCTTTTGATTTTGTTTGGTAAAAGTTGGACAGGACCTAGCCTAATGTACGACAACCTGCTGGAGGTACTCTTCCCATCTTGCCTCATACAGAGTCGATGAAATAAATTGCACGTATTGACTCTTTCCGGCAAGTGCTTCCCCTTGGCAATTAAGTCCTGCTAATGGCATGAACCGTTTGTCAACGGGAATAACGTATACGCAGCGTTGTACATAAGAACGAATGTCATGACACCGCACCAATGGCTTCATCAGCGTCTCCTCAACTCACTAACTACACATGACAGCGACTCAATAAACTAATGAATGCTTATAAAGTCAGCGCCGTTGACAGAATTTTAATTAAAGAATCGTGAAGCGCTAATTTTGCATATGAATAACCTCGAAAGGACTTCATGACACATCGTGACGAAAGTGCCACAAAGGAGAAAGCTCAAAAAGAAAGCAGGATCTTGCACACGAAAAAAATTCGAATATAGTTTGATTATAGTATCCTATCCTATTAGTTCCGGGGACTTCAAACTCTAATTCCAGTCAATAAGACGACAATTTTCCAAAGCCTAACAATATAATCATAATTTCTTTTAGTTAACTCATATATACATATATAGTTCCTAAATAAAATTAGCTTTATCCTTTTCCTTGTGTAATGTCTGCAGTTGGCACACACAAAGGCAATAAATAAAAGAGTAGCAAGACTCGCAGACTCTCCTGCCATTTAAGTAGTTGAAATTAATTTCAATTCAGCTCGCACATGTCTCACTGCCACATATTCCACCAGGCTGGGGGCGACATGTCCTGGGATTCGTGGGAACCTCGTCTCTTTGGAGTATTTTATTCCGACGGCACACGTAGCTAACTGGAGCGCTACAGACATAAAAGTCGCCGCGCAGCTAAATTATAATATCAATTATTTCGCAACACAGAACACATAGGAGCTAGTCGAGGGTCCGGGCTGGAGGACACTTAACGTGCAGGCATCCGACGACAGGAACAGGTTAACTGTTTGCCGGCAGCCGCCATCAGCAGCAAAAGCAATGTCACCGGAGGCTGCAGTAATTACCGCTTGGTATGCAAATGGCAGCTAAATAGGTATGTCAGGTACGCAAACAAAGTGACGTCTCTCGCTCCCCGTTTCATGCTTCTTGGCTTGTTTTATTTCCTGGTAATGGCTTTTCAATTATGCGCTATCAATTAGCTAGCCCACAACCCGTTTAGCCCGCTTACAATCGGCCCATTAGCCTTGCCATCAGCCCATACAAAATGTTTTGTTAGCCAGGCACTGGAGGAAAAGTCTTGCCACTTCCCAAGACAATAAAATACTTGATTGACTGCATACTCAGTTTGATGTTAAAGTTTATAACCTATTTCCCTCAGTGCCCAAGCTGAGAAAATGAGAAAATATATTTGAAATGTTTAAGCCGAAGAGCATGTCAAAGTCATACTCGGCCTGGGGCACTTCATTCTCTCAGTCTTGGGATTCATTGCGCACCAACGCCTCAGAGCCATTGCCAAGCTTTGCAGCTTTAATATAACCATAACAGAACATTTTCCTTCTCTCTGGGGAAACTCATTAAATCAATTTCACACCAGACTGAAAGCCAGACCAGTTAGCACTTTTCAGGCTGATAAAAAAATCACCGGAACTGGACCAGAGTGTTCCAGCACCCAGCCTCCAGTTTCCCAGCTCAAAATGCGCGTCAAAAGCCATTGCTGCCGCTTCAGATGAGTAGGCCCGGCCAAGAGTCCTCTCCCCGCCAATTCTTGAAAAGAAAAAATAGCCCGACCGCTGGTGGCCTGCCATTGTTTGGTAAAATGCTTTTCGCAGCCTTTGTTTTCATTTCGTTCCTTCGGGCTCCTGCTCCTTTTTCTCTATTTTGGTCCCCGGCCAGAGAAATTGTTTCTGCGTGATTGAGGTTTTCCGGCAGACCTTTTCTTCTTTTTGCAGCTGCTTAGCTTTCCCAAATAGGGCCCCAGCATTTTCGGGGACCCGGACAGGTCGGCTCTTTAAGAGCCAATGCAATCGTTCCGTTTCCCTGGGAAATGTCTTTGTGGCCGCAATTCATAAAATTTGCAACTGGCCTACTGGCTATTTTTAATATTTTGATTAATTTGGGCTTCCCTTTGTGTGTCTGCATGGCGTGTTGTGTCCCTCGGCAGCGATGTTGTGCCACAAAGTAGAAATCGGTATCAACGCTTGATCTTTTTCAAATACAATGGGCAACCCTTTTTCAATGAGATAACATTATTTTTATTTGCCAAAGAAAAGGGGAAATGGAATCCAACAAAGGCCAAGGAGGACCTCAATGAAAGGAGCTCCTCCACCTGGCAACCCTCAAAAGTGTTAATGTTGAAGCTCGCAGATCAACGAAGAAATAAAGAAAATAATCTAAATGCAAATAAAACTATTTTCATGTCACAACAAAGCCTTAAACAAAAAGAAACGGCAGCCAACAAGGACCTGAAAGTAAATTCAGAACGCAGAGGAGTATGCAACAGAATGGAAAAGGCGCAGAAGTAAATACGGAAGGCAATGGCACACATTTTGAATACATTTATTTGCACATTTAGAAATGCAAACAGCGGGAAAAGACTGAAAGGAACGAAAAGACCGAAAAGCCGGCGAAAATTCCAAAGAAGAAAGGACCCTTTCAGCGAGCAAGAAAGGATACTTCCTTCGCGAGGGATATCGCCCTCTCCCACCGCCCAGCAGCTGCCGGCGTCAAACTGAGTGAAATGTGTAACCCTTGCAATGATTTGTTAAATTACAAGCAAAGTTTTTTCGAGGGAGAGACCCGGCCCCAAGTAATTAGTAAAAACCTAGGCTACGGCAATGAAAAATTACTTGAAATTGGGCGTGAAAATGGCGCAGAACGGTGGCCCGAGGGTTCAACTCAGCTTCAACTTGGTTCAGAATTTAAAGAAGAGAAGATATCCTTTATTTTTAGCGCCTCTGCAAATTCACCCAAAACTCACATTAACTTGGCAAGTACGCTCCTGGTTCCATTAGCGTTGCGCTCTATCAAGATCATGTTCTTATTTTTTGCCCAGCGCTCGTAAGCCATTACTAATGCAGATAATTAGAGTTTTAATGTGTGCCATGCATTCCGGGGACTCGCTTTCCAGAGCGCTCTTGGATGGAGCCCAAGTGGGCCAAGCTCTGAAGGCAAATTAATGAGAGTTATCGGCGAGTATTCAGGCAATCAGAGAGCTGCCTCTCTGTCGAGGAACTTTTTAATGGATCCCAAATTGAGGCAAAGTTTCAGTCCAGAGGCTGAGCCAGCGACAGTGGCAGAGCTACCGAAACTTAATCCGCCCGATGAGCAGCCAATTTTGGGATCTTGGACAAACATTTCAAGCATCAGCCGTAGACATCGACTAGGTCCTATCGAATCTTTAGGAGTATCTGCTCGTCTGCTTTCAATAAACAAATTTGTACGCAAATATTTTGGTACACAAATTTCAGCCAGGCTACTAAATATTGTGTGTAAAGTCGTTGAACATTCACAAAGATTGCAATAATGACAGTCGAGGCTCAGCCTAGGAGGAGGCTCAGAGCGAGGAGGGTCTTCCCCTCGACGATGGAAGGAGTGGATGAAATTCTAAAGGAGGCGCATCCAGGGCGAATGTGTGTAAACTGGAGCAAGAGGCGGCATATATTACGGAAACGAAGAGCACAGATCCACACTGAGCGGAAAATGTCATCAATACCGATTTGAAAGAGTGTATTTTTGGAATAAAAAACAAAACATTAAACGTATTTAAAGGCAAAAAGTCTGCCCAACATTTAGCTGTAATAAATTTTATTATTTACATTTCAAATAAATACAATTATTTTCTCAGTGCATGAAACGTAACTGGGTGGGACAGACATACAAAAGTCAACATAAAATTTAATTAAAAACTTGGCAACAACTACAACGATGGGGCGTGCGCCGCCTTCGAAAATGAAACAACATAATGCAGCGCTGGCGGAAAACGTGAGGAAAAGCCTCGACTTGGAGGCGAATATCGTATCTTGTGTAGTATCTGCTCGCTTTGGAAGCAATCGGAGTTTACTATTCACGAGCTGAGGCCGCCCAAGATGTATGCCAACGACCGAGCCGAGGACTGCGGGCCAAGGACCAACGAACGAACTATGAACTTGGAGTTAGTTAAATTGGCCAAGAGTATTGGACCAAAAATGCGCTTAGGACTTGACTGTGGAGTTGGCTGTGCCGGCAAATACTCGTAAAAAACAGGCAGTGGCGGAAATTTAAATAAATAAAATGGCAGCCGAAGCCATCTGGAAATAGCGATGCCGAGGCAGCGGCATCTTCACAGCTCCGATGCCGATGATGCCGGGCAAAAGGAAAACCAATTACGAATTCAAATGAAATTCATGAAATTCCTGCCACTTTGTGCCGAACTTAAACCACGTTTTTGTAATATATATCACTTTGAAAGCCTCCCAAAAAAAAATAGGAAAAAAGTGCTGCATAGTTTCGTTGGGAAGCTGGGACGTGGGTGTGTCCTTACGCCGTCGAGACGTTCTCAAGGCATTTAAATTGCCGGCATGATTTGAAATACAAATTGAGCAAATTGGCAGGAAAAACTGAGCAAAGTGCCCCGACCGCAAGGCAACTCAATGCTTCCTGAATTGAGGTAGGAGGCTGAGATGCCATCAGGAATTCGAATATTTTCCGAAAAAGAGCCCTTAAAGGTACTGCCTCTTTGGCTGGCCCCCGCCCCCAATCTTTGTCGTTTTTGTGTATGCCATCGCCATGGCCATTGCCAAAGCTATTGATTTTCCTGTTTTATCTTTCCTGTCGCCCCCAACCTCGTGGAATATGAGTTCACTCTGATATCGCGTTACATCGTGCAATAATTAAAATGTTAAAAATGCGGTCACGGAATCTTTAGATGGCGGTCGCTAGCCAGGGGCGTGGCTGCTTCCTGGCTTTTAATGGGGGATGCCGTAAATGATATCGCGGCCGCATTGAATTTCCAATGAACACCATCCCGCCGATTGTCGCTTTCCCGCTGGGGACCGCTTTTCTTTGGGGGCATCCTGGAGAAGAATAAGTGAGACGGCTGGTGCGTCTTCACCTTGACAACGGGCGGTGGAATGGCTCGTTAGCAAGCTTAGATACACTTTATTTTTTGCAATTGTCGACGGAGCGACCGAACGGCCCCCGACAATGCTCTCTAAAAGCACTCTGGCCTAATCGCATTCAATTAACACACAACACAAGAAAAACCAAGAGGAAAACTCAAAGAAAACGCAACTTCTGCCAAAGGCAGACAATGGGGAAGACGCTAGTAAGACGAGAGCCAAAGTGCATGGCAGAAAAGCAAATCCAATAAAGTTGTTATTGCTTTTGTTTCTGCTGGTCGAAAGGCGTTTATAAATTACTTAAAGCGCTTAAGGCCGGAGCAAAGAAAACCAAAGGAAAAGTAGTTAGAGACGGAGACGGGCCCGGAGCTGGGCCAACAACTTGTGGCGTGACCAAGCGGCCAAAGCCAATCCCGCAATATGTTCACCCATGCCTTCTCCGTTTGGGCTGCTGAGCAGATTAAAGCGTATCGTGTAGCAGCAAATCCAAACCGCAAGCGGCCAACAAAAGAGGCAAGAACAGGAACAAGTGGAAGTGGCAGAATCGCTGGAAAGCCTACCAATTGAATATCAATCAACTTTTGGGGCGTGTGCGTGTGTGCGAGGCTACCAGAAATCCCCCGAAAAGGGAGCAGAAAACAAGGGGGGATTGATTGTGGGTGGGGTGTGTGTGATGGCGGGAAAAGTGAAGTGGCCTTGCCCCACCACGATAATGGAATTAAAACTGGCAATTTCGGGCCAAATTGCTTGATAGGCTGTCTTGTCTTGCAAGTGTTTTGGCAGTTGCACAGGAAAAAAATAAAGGAATTTTTGGGTCTGTATGAAATATCTTTAAACTGTTTGTACTAAAGTCTAAACAGAAGTACTCTTTGTAATCTTAATATTTCTAGAAGCCATCAGTGAAATCTTAACAGTTTTCAAGTGGCTTCTGGCCTCAAGTACTCTCTTCTCTAAGATGGCAAAAATAATTAATCAAATCTCATATTTTGATTTGTTCTAGTCAGGGACCTCAAGCATTAGAAGTACACTTCATATATTGTATTAGGAATCTTTTCGCCAAGTGCACTGTTGTTACTCCACATTGAAACTGTAGAAGCTTCTAACCGAATTAGGCAACCAAAATCAATTGCATTAAATGGCAGCTAGCGCGTGTCTTCGCCCCTCCCCGGCTGTCTAACCGTGTGTGGTTAGAGTCCTTCGGTCCTACCCAAAATTTTAGCATACCAAATTGGTCTACACGTCGTATTCGGAATACGCCAGAAACAATTGTGCTGGCCTGAACAGGCAGCCAAATAAATGCCGACGAACAGCTGCAAACGACTTATTTATGCCTCGTATTGGGCCAAAAAAAGAATTCAAGCTCCCCCACCGATGTGGATGGGTTGGCCCCACCGTGGGCCTGGGTGATACTGGCGGGATCCTATTATCCTAACCATGGATTATGTGTGCCTGAATCCTAATTTACACAGCTTCCTTGGGCTTACCTCTTCCAAATGCCGGGAAACTTTTCCCCAAATGAGGGAGAGTGTTGTGAAATGTTTCTGCCGAATACTTGGGAGTATTTAAATTAAGCGGATTTTTTTTATGCTGCTCGTTCACAATGCCATTGCATGTGTATATTTCATTTCTCATTTTCGCAAAACATTCCCGCTCACACACACTCATGTAGACCAACACGCACACACCTAAAGACGCCACATGCCAAGTTCTACTTCATTTCATGTTGGCATTTGAACATTTTTTTCGTTATTTTTTTGCCAGTCTGCGGGAGAGTGTGTGCAGGCGGGTGTGTGTTTGGTGTTTATATGTTGATGGAAATTTTGTTATACTTTTTGGTTTCTTACTTTTCGGCTCCACGGGCTGAGGCGCCACCACCTACTCTTCACACCCGCAAAAAGTGCGAGCTGGGAAGCCACCGCAAAACAATGAAAATTGGTTTTGTTACTTTGCTTACTTTACTCTCCCCATCTTGGCTAAGACTGCCTTCTGCGGTTTGAGCCCTTGGCGGTGGCTTTTATTGCCCGCCTTGTTATTGTTGCTTTTACTGTATTTATTTGGCAGCTGGCAAGCAACACCACACAGTCAACCATTTAGCCACCCAGCCACCCAACCACCGAACCGCCCGCGAGTGCCAACCAGAACGTAAGAGCCAACAGCAGCAGAAGAGCGTCTGCTGTTGATGGCGTTGAGTATTATCGCATAAAATCCAAAATGTAAACACTGGCAGCGTCTTGTCCTTGCAGCACGTACACGCTTACATTCTAAGGAAGCCTGCCAATTTGAATATTTCAGGCGAAAGGAACACAACAACTCAGCCAGCTCCCCAAAGCATTCACTAATATGGTGCAAATTATTACCTGGGCCTGGATGAACGATCGTTTTGTGTCTCTGTTTATCCGTAACTTTGGCCACTTGATGGTGTTTATTATATACTTTTTATTTCCTGTTTTCAGTTAGCTTTTTTAGGCTTTGATTTTTATATTCCACTCTGCACTAGCACTTCTAATCACGCACTTTAGGCCCACTGCAGTGTTGCAGCCAAAATCCTTATTCTGTCCGATGGATGTCCTGCTAGCGTTTAATGTTGGCCTATTCCTGCTGAGTGTCTGGATTGAACTTCCTGCTGAGTCCTGACGAGAGTCGCGCGCGATTCGTGTCAACTGCGTCGAAGGGTTCACTTTCAACTGAAACTGAAGCCCGCCGCCGATAGTCGATTGTCAGCGCCCCCGCACTCGTGCCTTCGTGTTGTGGTTCGGGCGGCCTCGGCCACCCTCGGCTCAGCCACGACGAGGCCACACGAGCTACGAAGAGCAAGAGATTCTCTGCCGAGAGAGCACGCCAAGCAGGGAGAGCAAAGATGTCCTGGCAGGACCTTTTCGCTGCGGGCCAAGTGTGTCACGGCGAATTTGGAAATTATGGACTAATATTCTTTTTTTTCTATAAAAACACCAAGTTACGTTCCAAATATTTATCTTGTGAGCCAAATTGTTTTAAATATTTTTATTGCGTTTTCAGACATGTTTAGACATATTTTTAATAAATTTTTTAATAATAATAGAAATTGGGAAAAGAGTAAAAAAAAGAAGCCCGGCAGCTGGAGTTGCTGCAAATAAATGGAATAAACAAATTAGACTTCAATATTAATTTAAATAATTTTTAAAATAAATTTCTGTATGAAAAAATATACTGCCTTATTTGTCTATTTTAAGATGATTTGTAGATATATTGATTCTACTGCCTATCTGGAGAAAGCCGTACCCATAAAAGTATGCTACAAAGGCTTGGAAAAGGAGCTTGGATGGGAGTCTGCTTTTTGTTAATATTACATTTATAATATATGTTTGATCTAGGTGTTTTTTAGTAACATTATTGAAAGCTATCGAAATATTCATTTTTTCAAAAAACTCCAGTCCCTTTCAATTAACAATAAAAGTATGTCAACTCAATGATCATTTGATCAAAGCTCACATTTGCCATTTGACTTCACCTGTCGCTTAGAAGTCTCTTAAAAAAATTCAGGTAATAACAGGCTCTCGATAAATGTTGCCAGAGAGCAAAAACAAATCTACCCCTGTCATATTTTCGCCATGAACGGCACTCCGAAGTTTACTCCGAAACAAAGAGGGGTTGCGGCTTGGCGATTAAAAATGTTGCAGAGTTGGCAAAATGTTGGCAACATTCGAGGTAGCCTGGCAACATTTCGAGTTAAAAGACAAATGCCTGACTATCCGGCTAATTTTTGTGAGTGAAAGTTACGTGTGGCAGAGTTCCCTGGTGGAACGATGTCACTTTTCACATATTACACTAGAAAATCAAGCCATCGAGGCGTGACCGGCGAGGGCAGGCTCGCGTGTAATTAAAACTAAACACCAGGACTACAGCCCTGGACAGGACACTGGTCACTGGCCTGCAGCTCATCCCAACAAACGTAAAAACCGAGTCAGCTTTTAAAAGAAAGACGCCGCCGGACTGCATGGATATTACGCTGATGACGAAACCGAATATGGAGTCCATTCCATAAGTCAGGATTAAAAACGGTGGCCGGCAGGACACGCAAAATATGGCGACAACAACCTGGTCAAAAGTGAAACACACAACAGCCGACGGGAGTGGGGGTAGTGAGACAGCGTCCTGAAATTAATTTGAATATTTTTCCATCCTACCCCGGCCCCTGGTTTGGTCTTTTGTCTCGGTTTTTGCCTCTGTTTCCGTTTAGCTGTTCTGTTCCGCTGTTGTTTCAGCGGGCTAGCAACGGGGCTTTTGACTTCATTAGAAGTAATGGCCGATTCTGGCTGAAAAGTGAAAAACAGGAATCTGTCCGCTCCAATGTCCACCCTCCGCCAACTGTCAGCGAGCGCGGAACGCGCAAAGGTTATAAAATTTCAAAATATGCACATAAAGACATAATCCCCCTGCCCAGAAAAGTTCACGGATAGGAGGAGGTTGTCAGGCGGAAATGGAAAATAGAAGCTACAGCGACAGAGTCAACGGTCAACAGGCGGTTTTCAGCCGGTGGGTCAGTCAGTTTCAATTTATTGGGCGCGCTCGAAAATAAATTTGTTTTTCGAAAATGCGAACATCAAGCACAGCATGCCGTGGGCCAATGGAATGGGTGGACAGGTGAGTGGGGGGAGGGATGCATTGTCCAGGTGGGGGAGAAGATGAAAAACGATTACGCAATCTGGCTTGTGTCTAGTGAAAAATAAGTAAGCTGGGGGTCACAAATAAAGCCTGCTTCATTGGGGCGATTTAAAGAACTCCCAGTGATTGCCTATCAGGATACACATTTTTTATTCCTTTTTAAACGAGCTTATTAAATACTTAAATACTTAAATACTTAAATACTGAATGTGATTAAATTATTATATCCTTTGGCCGTGCTTGTTCAACTTACAATTACTTAAATTCGATTTCATGAGATTCTCAAGAGATCAATAAATTCTCAAAGACATTAAAAAATTAGATTTATTTTTGGTATTTGATTTCCGTTAATTTGCATTATTAAATAAAATGTATGTATTATTTATGCTTGCATATGAAGTATTTATAAAGATAAGACTAATTATTTAAAATCTTTTGCTGCGCCTTAATTCATTTAAGAGTATCACATTTATCCATTTATGTTTGAATTATGTAGCCATTGCAGTTTCCACAGCTTATGGCTTCCGTGCAGTTATTACAACATTCCACAATTAGTTGCAGGCGAATGATTCGCTTTGGCTTTTGTCTGAAATTCAATATTGAGCATTAAGATTGGCCACCTGAGCGTAGAATTGTTTGCAGCGTCAGAGGGGTGGCACGGTGGCAGGGCGGTGCACTCAGCTGCTCCGACAGTTGAAGCGGATTACGATTCAGATTCGATTTACTTCTCCATCGCCGGAAAGTCACCATGCGGGTGCGTTACAAACAGGCAACAGTTGAGATTTCGGGAATGCGCTTGATGGCGGGGGTATTTCATCGAATAGGGGCTGGGGGTGAGGTGCTTTCAGTGGCAGACCTACATACAAACAAACAAACAAATAAACAAGCGGCTGACAAACAGGCCGCGCCGTGATTGCAGGACATTTGCGCAAAAAGGCAAAACAATTGAATTGAATTGACAACAGAGGACCACCAGGGCTTCGGGTGGTGGTCGGCCGATGGTGAGACGGCAGAAGGCAGACGGTGGCGGTCTGTGGTGTTTGGTGTTTCTGCGGTGGGTGGGGGTGGCTTTTTTCCGAGTCCTGCTGCTTCTGCTACTGCTCGAGGGCCGCTCACTCGACCGGTAATGGTGTTGATAGCATTAAGCATGCCTGGACGAGGTCCGGCCAGTATATGCGTGCAGGCATGATGCCACCAATGGCCAATCTGTACTCTGAAAGTTGTTTCTACACTTTGAAAAACAAATAAATATGTATTTTTGAAAAATAATGTTAAATTATCCAAATAGGATTATTATGAACAAAAAAGTATTGGATTCCTTGAGATTGATTGATGTTGCTATCAAGAGTTAATCCTTTTCCTAAAGCCTACTTATTTCTTTCAGTGCTTAGTTGCTTTGTGTGTTGTTTTCACTGCACTCCAATGCTTTTTGCAATGTAAACAGGCGCCGCAGACTCCGCCCTCGGCCTTACACTGACACTCGCACATATTTTCACATTTCCCAATTTTCCGTTTCTTTTTTTTATGCATTGTTTATTTGCTTTACTGTGGTTACTTTTGGTTTTCCCTTTTTTATGTTGCTCCTGCAGCTGCTGTTTGTTGTTGTTTGTGTGCTGGCAAATTAGTTGAATTTGGTAAAGAGCCCGGAGTGGAGGGGGTCGGAGGCTGTTGAAAGTTTTTGTTTGACACTTTCTGGCATAAGCCCCGACCACATGCGACATGCAACAGCAACACCAACTGCAACACCAACAGCAAGGCAGCAACATCGACAAGGACGACGACAATCTGGTGCTGCTCGCACTTAAATGTCCTTCGGCTGAGCCTGCTCCTGCTGCACTTAATCCGCTTAAACGTTAAAAGTGCTAATAGTTTTCCATGTAGCAACCCTGACTTCTTTCCGAAGGAATATCTGCAGGGTGAGGAGGTCGAAGAAGGTAGGACGACGAAACCCACCACCACCATCACCAGAAAACTGGCTTGGGGGTGAAAGGTGTTAAAAGGCAATAATTTATATGCTTAGAATTGTCATTTTTAGATGTTTTGTGTTTGCAGGACCCGTCTGCTCCGGCCCATTTGGCTTATTTGCTTTGCTCTCAGTGCGGTAATTGCAATTTGGTCTGAGGGTTTGCTTCTTTGATTGCAAATAATTACACGCCGCTTTTTGCGCTTCGTCGACTCTTACAACGTTTCTCTAATTCGCAGATCAATAAAAGCGACTTGCATACCCGCAAAGTTCTCCAGAATTCATCAATCAAACACCGTAGATAAAATAAAATCACATATGTGTGCCACACCCACCGATTCCAGTCGTTAAGACCATCACTCGCACAGAATTTCCACCATCAGGAAGGAGCAGCAGGCGAAGGGAATGTCCTGCATCAATTAAAGGCAACTGACCGTCTCGATTCGAATGTTATTGGGATTACTAGTCCCCTCTACTAAATTATTAAGGAAACTGATTGCATTCGGAACTATGAATTAATACTTAATAAGGCAAAGACTGGAGTTCCAATATCCAGGCGGCGAAGGACATGCAAAAATGCATTAACATCAATTTATGGCGTTTGTGGCACATGTGTGTGTGTGGGAATCCCATTTCCGCTGGGCGTGTCCGGATCATTTGGACAATATTGCAGCATTACACTATTCATATTTTAGTGCTGGTCCCCGAAATCAACGACTGACCAAAACCAAACTTTGTGCTCCCCTGAAAGGAAGAGAGAACGAGGAAGTGGAAGGACCCCGGACGGATGTCCTGCCGCGCATTGAGCCATGGCAAGCTGCCTTATTATTTATGATAATGTTTGGCCATTCGTTTGGTTTATTGTGCTAATGTGGCGCAATTAAGATTAAGAAGACGACTTTCCTTCTTTTCCACCAGAGACTACGTGCCTGAGCGCCCCTGTGACTTTGTGTAGGCTCGGGGATGTCCAACCCATCAAAGAGCAGCAAAGAGAAATTTTAAAGCCAACTTAAATATGCTGTGTGAAAAATACTAATCAGTTAGTTATCCGCTTTAATCTGAATTCAATTTTAAATCATAGAATGTTTTTATTTTTAATTTTTAATTTCATTGACTGGAATTTTTTCAATTTTGCGAATGTATTTCGGTTGAATAAGAGATTAACTTTCGATGTCATTGGAATTCATCTTCATTTCATTTGACATTTTTATTTACTTTTTTCAATGCATGGTTGCTATAGATATTTTATTGATTTATAAACACGACTTGGCCAATTAACTTGATATTGATATATAATTGATATTTGAGATTTTAAAATAAAATAAAAAGTGGCTTTCAGGATTAGTATATGTAAGCCCATACATCTTAAGCCACAGTTTAGTGGTAAAAGCTGCATATAGTTAAACGTTCCAGAGTTTGGCAGATTTGCAGTATCCTTATCGTAAACGCGTCATTTAGGTCGCAGTTTGGCAATGCGGATTCTTGGCTAGAGTTTGTACAATTAAAACTGTAATCATCTAGTGGCAGGATGCAGACGAGACCCCTGCCACAGGGGAATCGTACAAATGGCATTCACTTTTTTGGCTTTTCGCTATGCCGATGCCGATTTGTGATTAATGACTTTAGCCAGGGCAGTCGGAGCGGCCTCTTTTTGTCCCTTGGACCAATTCAAATGGAGAAAACTAGAGGCGGAGGCCTGGGTCCTTGGTCCTGGGTATGGGCCAAAAGCCGAGCCGAACAAAATCGTGCGATAAAAATTCTTAAGCATCAATATCCATCGATTGTGGGCTCCAAGGTTCGGCATTGACCGCTTTGCGCTTTTATTTATGACAATCATTTATCACCGGCGCCGCGGAACAAGGCAAATTTTACGCGATTACGCTTTTCCATTATCCTGCCGCTGTCCCTGCCGCTTCCACCGCCGCTTCCACCGCCGCTTCCTCGGGAGCGGCCTCGAAGTTGCTGTCGAACCGAACAGAAGCCCTTGTATTGCACAATGGCACTTTGATCTCCTGCCGGAGATTTCCTGAATGTTTTTTCCACTTCCTCCCCTGCATTGATTTTCCCATCCTGCAGCGTAAGGAGCTTTTTTGCGGTTTGCATGACAGCTGACACATGTCAGGGCGATAAGTTCGAGTGAATAAAGATGAACAATCGCCCCGTAAGAGATTATTAAATGTTGCTTAAAAATAATTAAGCTTCTTCAACCGAAAGAGGGAGGGAAGTTGAATCGGTGAGTGAATTGCCCCAACTTGGTATGCAGACAGCGATTTGGTCAGCGTCATAAAGGACTATCAGCGAATGGCCATCAGCATGTCACTTTATGACGTCGAAGATGTGCCAACTTTTTCCCGAATATTAAACAAATTTTTTTGTCTTCTTCCTCGGGACTGCATTTCCGCCACGAGACGGGAACAATTTCCGCTGGCGACGCGGAGTCGACATTGACGTCTGAGTCTCCCGGATTTTATGCAATTCACGTCTCGGACATTAGACGATGTCGAGTTCTCACAACGTGCAGGCATCGCCATGTCCAACTGGACGAAGCTGGGGTGGGTTTCCAGTTTGCATACACCCACCCGCTCGACGCCCACCCTTTCCGATTTCAATGCTTTCTTAGAGCAAATCCCTTTGCTTATTCAGAAATCCAATTAGAAACCTCTCAATTGCAATTCAACGTTGCCTCAATCTTCGACCTGTCTTCGATTTGTTTTCGTTCCATTTGGGCAATTTGTTTGTGGCAAAGTATTTAATTGATGCTCCCATCTTCCGGGAATAGCATTCGGATTTGGATTCGGTATTGGAGTCGGATTCAGAATCGTAATAGGAGTAGCAAGTGAGCTGGAGCGGTGGCAAAGATTAGCATAAACGTTTGTAATAAATATACGGAACGCATGCAAAATTCCAGCTGGCAATAATTCCGGTTGAGCTCCAGCCCCGAACACATGAAAATGTTGAGCTCTGTCTAATTGTTTGTTTGTTTGCCTCTGAGAGTTCTGCCGCCCCTCTTGCCACTTGCTCCTCCTGCTCATAGATGCGTGCGTTCGTTTTGGAATGAAACATAAATATTACGCATACGTAACGGTAGACACACAGCCCATGTGGGAAATGCAAAAGTTCATGCTTGGCGACTCCGCATGAACGAGTGGGAAGCGGCTGCAGGCCCAGGCATCTCTGGGCATGATAAGTTTAATTGATCCAGCCCCTCCTCCAGAGCCACCTCCGAGCTACGCTCTGTGCTTAGATAAATACAAATCGAACATTGGCTGGGAAATCATTAAGTTTTTGCTAAGCTGTCTGGGCCGTGCCAGAGCAATCACAAAGGAAATTGGAAAATTAAAACATTCGGAAATGTGCCGCTGAGAGCTAATTAGCTTTGAGGTTTCATCGAGCTCTCGAGTGCTCATCCTTCGACAGGAACTTATTTCCCGGCTTAGTTTTTATTGTTCCCGATGCTTCCAATATCCATGAGAGATGGCCACTCAATCAGAGTCGGTTCGATTTGACCATCTCGCCGATTGATGGCCACTTGGCTGAGCTGCTTCCTAGCTTCCTACCACTTAAGCGTCTCCTCCACGACGGGACCGTGCTAATTGTGCGTCATTCCGCCCGTTCATCGGCTTAAATTCAAGCTCTACGAGCGCTGGCCAGATTTATGCGAAGCCCTCTCAGCGGCGAATGTGCAACTCATGGCGTCCAATCGTCAAATGTTCCGCACGTACACGCCCCACATGCCGGCCAGATGTCTATCCGCCATATTTCGATTGTCGCACTGAGAGAAAAGGCTTAAGAGAAAATAAGGGGCTTAATGCTAGCATACAAGTATAATTATTGGAAGATATAAGGAAAATCTATTATCTGTCTCGAAATTTGAGCCACAAGGCTCAGAGGAATTAGTTTTTATTTAAAAATTCACAAAGTGCTTAGAGAAGTCACCAGAGTTGGCATGAGGCCGGCACAGAATAAATTTAAAATTTGCATATTTCAGGCCAGAGCCATTTGGCAATAAATGAGAGGCATAAATAAAGTTGGCAAGATGAATGGGACAGGAAAAAAGGATTTCCAAGAGTAAACCTATAATTCAAGGAATGCTAATTTTCGTCTTGAATAGAAAACTTAAAAGTGTGAAATGAAATATGACCGCCCGACATATTGTTTACAAAACAAACAGACTGCTGTCCACTGATTGTGTGCTAAAATATGTGGCAATTTATAAATCATCCTAATACTAAGGACTTTTTTGGTCAGTGCACTTGGCTGTCGCGTCTCTGACGCCACTGCCCGCCCCGGTCGGACGGCGATATCGACAGTCATCCTGGTTGAACGGACGGGGGACGGGACGGTTCGAGGTGACGGAAGAGGGCAGGCCAGACACGTGGGCCACTGTTAAATAGCATTGACGAATTAAAAGCTGAATTGGCAAAAGGGACTTCCAGCAAAAAATACCAAACCGGAATGCCCTGGCGGGATGTTAAGGGAGGCGTATATTTTCTGCAATATCATCAACTATAAATTACGAATATTGAGGCACAACAACTTCGAGTAGGTAGTACGTGGCGTGATAATGGATATTTGTCAGATATGTGAACATTTTAAACTTCCGCCCCGGCAGGCCAAAAAAATAATAATAAAAGAGAATAACAGCGAGCCAGGGTTCGAAGCTGCTTTGCCACACGAATCGGATTCGGCACTTTTTGCCACATAAACATAAAAAAGGTACGAGTAATACGGCACCGGGGACTGCGAACAGTCCAAATGTGTGCGGCACTCAGCTCACATCGGTGGCAGGGGGCAGAACTGGGGGAGTTCTGGCCGTGTCCAGCCCCCTTGTGAGCCTCCGATTGCAGTAAGGTGGAAAACAAACGGGAAAGCAGCGATATCCGAGGAAAACACTCCGAGGGTGTCGCAGGGAAATGCGAAATGGCAGTAAGAAATGTTTTTGCAATGATGCGGCAGGTTTTCCATCCGCCCATCCGGCCATCCAACCGATCTCGTTATGATTAGCCCTCCGAGGGTGGAACCCGGCCGATTTCATGTTGGGAGCATATAAACGAATTGACGAGTAAATCCAACCCACAACGACCCGGGAAGGAAGTCAATTTCTGGCCGAGAAAAATGCTGGCCCGAACACATAAAAGTGAATTCGAAAATTATGCACAACACTGGAAGGGAGTAGACGGAAAAAGTTTTGTCCTGCCAAAGGATTTGAGTTGTTTCGTTTTTATGTGTGAAGAAATAACACCAAAACAGAAACTTTCATTACAAACGGAAGTTGTGGAAGAGTTGAACGAGTCGAGAAAAAAATGTACACTTGACCTGGCGTTGCTTTTTTGTGACATTGAACTTTTTGCATTAAACTTGAAATGTTTTTAATGAATCCACCAATCTGCCGTCCCCGAATCTGGTCTTAAGTTTGGCTCCAATTGTTATTGTTGTTGTCGCACCAGGATTCTCCGTTCGAAAATACAAGCCAAAAATTTGGATGCAAAACTTTGCATTTCCTGCATATTCTTCTCCATATTTTATAGCAGCAGCTTCCGGCTTCCGCTTGAGAAACATAAAAATATAGCCAAACTCCTGGCCCACAACTCCAGATCTAGCTCAGCCTTTTTGGGGGCTGTTTTCTTGTGTCTTGCCGAATTGTTTTCTGCGAAAGACAGACGCACAAACTTTTCCCAGACATTTGCCATTCATTGGAGCCCGCTCCAGGACCTAGCTAGGGACCTACTCCTCGGTCCTGGCTTGTCAGCGCCAAATCTCCAGCGTTTGCATGATAATTGCGAAAAAATAAACTCGAGACAATTGGGAATCAAACTTCGCAGACACGAGCGGGGTCCGCTCATGAATGGGATTAAAATTTCATAACAGCACAGTGGAATAGACCGGAAACGGGTTCGGGGAACTCTTTAATTTCCAAATAAAAGCAAAAAAGTAATAAAAGGACTCGAATTCGAGTCGAGCTGTGTACAAATGTCTATCACTTACGCCAAATGTTACGCCACATTCATCACATCCAGTGCACGCGAGTTCTGGGAAAGCCGAAAATAAAATATATAGTAAGCCCTCACCACCCCCACATTCGTGTAAACGATCCACAAACAATATTAATTGAAACGTACCGCTCATATGACATTTATGAAGCGGCCGAAAAAAAAGCGACCAAACAAGTCGGAATTTGAAATCCATCGAGGGGATTCCCTTGCTGTGCAACCTGGCAGTGGCCCTGGAACTGGAACTGGAGCAACCCTTGGCCCGGCGCCGTGTGCATGTCCAAATGCCAAATACAAGCGTTAAGCTAAATGAAAACAAATTACCGTTGCATGTGAGACAGAGTCTGAGGCGCTGCCAGTCCGCCACTCCGCCAGTCAGTCGTTATGTTGGTGGGTTGGACAACCCCCGTAAATAGAAACACCCCCTCGTTTGTCCGCCGGGTGACGACTGCTGCAATATGGTGCCGGCGTAGCGAGACCAACCTGCATTCTCTTCGCTCGCAATTTGTTATTTAAACACGCACCAATTTGGAATTGGGAAAAAATTCTACAAGATAGAGAGACAACTATAAGATACCCGGTACTCGGCTTTGTTTTCTTGTCATTTCATTCATTTTCAATGGGTTTACACTTCAAGCTCCTACTCATAGCAGTTTTCTCGTTGATGTCCCTTATTTTCCGTGATAAGTTTGGCACCAATGACATTTTAAACAATCCTGGCATACCCCATCATACCCTTACCAAAAGGATATCAAAAAAAAGGCCGAAAATCAGTCGAGACGCCCCGAAATGGGAGACAAATTAATGAACGGCGTAATGAAATGAGCTGTGCGTAGAGACCAAATGATTGCCGGACTAATGACAGGGCAGTTAGGAAGTCAGATCTGGCCGCGACTGGAATCCGATATTACTTAAGGGGCAGTCCCTGACCCAACCCGTTCAATGTTTCGTGCGCGTTAAAGTCCAAACGAAATTAATTAGAGCCTTCGCTTTCGAATTCTGGGTATGATTTAATTTCGTATGCTTAAAGGTGAGCTGCAGCTCATCCCACTCTGCCAGCACCGGAGGAATGTTCATAAATCTCTCACCTCGCAGCGGCAGCCACGATCTGCACATGTTCAATAAACCAGAGATTATACGCAAACATAGACAAAGTGAATATAGAATTAGGAAAAATCGGGCGAAACAGTGTTGACGCGTGAATACCCTCGAAGACGTTTCCGTGCGGAAACTAATCTGGCTCCCCAGTCAGGTTCTTCGCACCCACTAACGGAATTATTAATCAGGCCAAAGCTCAGTAGTTTCCGGCAGCGACCCGAATCCCCGCACCAGAAGGTATAGTCGAGGCCCCTCATATTTCTAAAGGGTATCCAAGGATATTTGAGAGGAGTGAAAAAAATGTATGCTCGACGGGGGTCGCTGGTTGCATGGCGCCTCCCGATGAACTGCAATAAATCTCAATAAAAGTCGCACAACAAAGCTAACCAGTGGCAGCAATTCGATGCAAGCGTCGCAAAACAAACAACCAGCAAGTGGTCCTGTAGAATCTACCCCCAGTCCTGCCACCACCCCAGCCGGTGGATTCGGCTCCCCCGCAAGAAGTGAAAAATGTGAAGACGGAATATTTTAAATTTGATTATTGAAAGTCGCGCGACAGCCACGATTATGTGATTTGTAGGGCGACAAATGTTTTTTCCATATGAAAATGCACAGAGGAAAAACTATTACTTATTAGGTTTGAAAAGTGACTTTTTCCTCCTTAAATATCCATCTCAAAGGTCTAAGGAGGCTGATTATATATGCATAAATAGGATGCTGGCATATACTTTCAATAAACCATTTAGAGATTTTATGTATTTATGGAATGGCTTTTTTTGCAAGTGGATTGAAAACCCCTAAGGAGCGGAAAATATGGATGTTTGGGTGAATTGTAAATTGGGGGACTTTGTGGGTGTGTGTACGATTTTCGCTGGGGGGTTGCGCGCATAAACTTTGTTTATTTTATTAACAAGTTGTGTGGGGTTGCGAGCCAGAGTGTGTGGAGGGGGTGTGAGACACCGAGGCGAACCCTTTGTTACTTTCACTTTCGAAAGCCTAGACCGCGATCAACGCAGGTCGCAACCCTCGTTTGGCGTAGCTTTTCCTTTCAGCCATCTCCTCTGCGTGCGGTGCGGCGCACAATTCAATTTTCATTGTTTATCAATTTTCTGCCTATTTTGGGCGCTTCAAAGCGACGCTTTGTAATTAAATTTGGAAAGCCGCCAGTGGAGCATAAATCAGAGCTCAACAATGAGAAGGAGGCCTCATGATTATGATTGCATGTGAATGTGTTGCTTTGGCACTGCCCTTTGTGTCTGGCCCTGGCGACGACGACGATGTCTTCATTGAATTTTCGAGTATAAAGTGCGTGGCTAGGATCAGCATCAGGGTCCTTTGTCTTGGCAACTTTCTTGCCCTTTGGCAGCGCAAAAAGTGCAACCGAAGCACTGAGGCAGGACCAAAAAATCCAAATTATTATGTATGTGCTTCATATTTCAGTCTTCTCCGTCCCAGACACATAAATCTCGCCAACAATAGGCACTGGAGGGGAGAATCTTTGAATGTACATACATCGTGGCGCAAACTGATTTGAATTTATGGGAAACTGATTATTTTTCCACGCCGCCAAGAGGCGACAACGAGACAATGCAGTGCTGTGCCAAAAAGTCCGTGGTATCCGCTTCAGCATCTGCCGGAGATAGTTTGATCCGGCAGTTCAGCGTGCGCGGATATATGGTGCGTGCCACGTGACCGCGCAACGGGCCCCGCCAAAGATAACAGACGCAAGCGGCCGCTGCATCCGGTCGGCGGCGGCACTTGGCCAAATCCCATTGAAAGGTCAAACAAATTATGGCAACACAAGGCAACCTCCTGCTGTTCATGGGGCTTCTCTTTTTTCGCTGTTGGTATGATAGGTACACTTGGAGAGATGTTTGTCAAATACTTAGAGAATTGAAATGACACAAATTCTATTGCATCCCTCAGGTTTGGAAATATTTTTCCCTGTGTGGTCTAGTGTTTGGAGTTGTTTGAAGAGCACTCGACCGGCTTGCAGTCCTCGATACACGCTCGGCACTTCATTAGACGCGTGCTCGGGGCCGGGCAACTCTTTGGCCCTCTTAGCCCTGAAGTACTGTCTGCCAGCCAGCCAGCCCGGAATCCTCGCCCCTGTGTTATTGTTGTTAACCGTGGGCTTGGCAAATTTGAAATTGATATTCGCACGGCGTGAAATCAGTTTCAGTTTTCATTCCGCTTGTCCGTTTCCCTTTTTTTCTGCAGTATAGTATTGTATATAAGGCCATTCGTTGTTTATTTCGATTTCTATGGCTTGGCTTTGTTTCGTTTGAATTGGTGGGGGTTCTTAGCTGGGGCTTGGACTATAGAGCACGGACCACTTAGCCGGCGGACGGGGCCATGATTTATTGAGTTGCATAAACAGAAACGGCAACGCAATCATGTCGCAACTGTAGCCCAAAACTCGACGCTCGCCCTTCTCCCCCAATCACTGCGTCGCCGAATAACCGAATCACCCAACTCCAAACTCAGGGCTCCGGTGTGCCATTGACGATGGAATTTGCCAAGTGAGCTCAGCTTTCAACTCGATTGCTTCACAAGTCGTTAGGCGTCATCGAAGGGGTGCTGGTGGATGGCTGGCGACTGCCTGGCCGGATTCTTGGGGGTTGACCTGCACTTCATGGTCGGTGGTCCTGCGGCTGCAGCACCGTCTTGCGGTCCTCCTTCCCTTCGCCCTTTCCTGTCCTCTCCTGCTCAGAGCCACAATTTTGGTTATGGGAGTCTTGCAACATAGAGGAGGGCAGTAGTCCTGCCCCATCCAATGCCAAGTATAAATCACAAATAGATTTCCTTGTGTGACTTCTGGCCGAACTCCCTGGCTGCTGCCTCCATTTCCCAAATGGGGAAACTGGCGCCTGCCACGCCTCCTTATCCCCATTCGTTTCCCAAAATTAGAGATACTCATGTGGCTTGTTGCTAGCCACAGAACCGATGTTCTTGGCCACACACTTCGTTTAGCAGACGACTGTTTTCGAGGTATTTCGACATCACTGGCCAAACTTTATGTTGGCTTTCTGGTGCGGCATTGGTGGCACTTTGTGCTGCTTTGTGTTGCGCTTCAATGAGGTCGAAATGGCTCAAAAATAATGCGAAAAGTTCCCTTTAACCATTTTTCCACAGCCGCGGCGCTGGTGACGCACAAAAAGCAAAGTAAGAGCCGAAGAGCAAAAAGGATTCGCGCCACATTTCCTACTTTCCTTTTGGTTAGAATTTACTTCTATGGGAAGACGCTGGCTGCTCCTTGGATATATTTTTTTCTTTTTTGCCCCTGCCTTGTTGGAGTTATGCGACTTTGGGGAATTTCTGACGGCCCTCGACTCCATCCAGCCAACCGCTTCTTATCCTTCTGTCTCAACCCGTTTGCCACTTTGGCTTCCTTTGACTTTTCGAGAACTTTTTTAGCAGCATCTTCCCATTTTCCCACTGCTCCTGCCTCTTGCCTCCTTCCTCGACCCGTCCCTTTCCCGATTCCAATCAGGACGCCTTTGAAGTTATTGCGGCTAGTGCAACGCCTGCCACTGTCGCCTTTGATGTATATATCGATAGTGAAAACTTGGGGAACTCGCCGCGGCTAATGTTCCGAAAGACATGTCACCCCAGCATCAGCACAGTCGTATATCTCTTCAGATCTCGAGTGATTAACCGATCTTCTCCCAAGTTCGACCTATTTCAGTAAAAATCAGCAGAAGTAGCGATTTCTGCTACTCGAGAGGGAAGAAATGAGAAAATTGGAAGCCAAATAAATACAATTAGCCAGGTTGCCGCTTGAATTTACTCGAAAATCAAATCAAGCATGTTGAGTATCGTGCCAGAAGGAGGCAGCTTTTGAACTGATTTGTTCCACAAATGACTTAAGTAATGCAGCTGGGAGATTGTCAAATGCCGCTCCCTGATAAGCAACAACCAAAAACAAAGAAGGCATGTGGGGCAGGAGCAGGAGCAGCAGCAGCAGGGGCGGTAATAAAACAAAGACTCTCTGGAAAACAGAGCAAAGTGGCTGCAAATCTGTGCGAGGGCTTGCCAAAGGGGGGAAAACGGTGTGGAAACCGGTATAAAAGGACCTTCCAAGCTGGCTGGTGATGCTGAGGCAAAGCTGGCTCCTGACTGCTGACTGTGTCCTTGTGCCTGGCACGCAACAACTCAATTAAGCCGCTTTAATTGGTCTAATTAATTTGCGCTCAAACGCACTTCAAGTCTAAACGTGTTTTTCCACCAAGCCCAAGAAGGGTTGCTATTGCCATTGCCAGCGAGCCCTGTCCTGGCAGTCCTGAAATATGCATTAAGCCGCAGATTTGCGACGCGTCGGTAATTAAGCCGGGCGGCCCAGTTTGGGACTTTGCAACGTGCGCCGTCTGACGATTGAGTTCCCAGTTGTTGACAAGCGGGAGTCGCCTCCCGGTGGCAGCTGATTTTTCAAATTTCAAGTGATGCGTTTAATGAGCGGCACGTGACTCGCTGCTCTTCGACACAAAATATCATTTCGGATCTATGCCTGTCCAGAAGGGGGTCTGCCATTTAATTTCCAATCCAACAAATTGGAACAGTTTTTACCTTTTATTCTCTCCGTCTCCCCATTTTTGGCGATTTTTTAATTTCGTGTTCAATAAATTTTTATTTTGTGTGCATTTTACACCTTTCCGGATTCAGGCATCATTAATTTTAATTCAATGCGATGGATAGAAAAATGGGAAATTAAACCGAGCCGGCATTGGGATAAACCAAAAGGAGTACGCCCAGGAAGAGATGCTGTTCTCCGTGCTTGAGATTATAGCTCTAATTCTGTCATGTACTTGGCATAAATATTTATTTGCACCCCACCCCCGACCCGTAAAATCACCTCAGTTCGAGCACTCCTAATGTGCCTAATGGAGAAATATGTGCTAGCAAGGAATTGCTTTTAGGACAGCATCTCCTTTAAGTACTAGCAAGCCGATTCCGTTTGCCTATTTAACAATTACAACGAACTGAAAAACAAGAACGCCCAGTGAAAAGTGTGACATATGGAAGGGAAACCGAAAACCGAAAACCAAAAACCAAACGACGAACGCCCGAGACGGAATACACCAGGCCATACATAAATTTCGGGCCAGAAGGCTGGGTTGGCCAGAAATGAGTGATGTTTATTTGTGCGCGGAGCAAGGCCATTAAAATGAAAAGCAGCCGGCCGAGAGGCGGCCAAGATAGAGATCATGAATATGCAATAGCCAGGGATAAAGCGCAACCGACTTGAGATGGACTTCGATGGTCGGAGGGCAGTGACAGGAGCTGGGGCAGAAGTTTGAGGAACGAGCCAGGAAGCCAGGAAGTGAAGCCAAACGCGCCATCACAATAAAAATTCATTACGGAAAGTGACGGGGAAGAGGGGCTGCCAAAAGACCGGAAAAGAAATCGCTATAAATTTTCGACGCAGGCAAAAATAAAAACGCAAAGAGGGAAACCAAAATAACAGCAGTGCCAGCTACATGAAGAATTATTGCGGCGGCGAAATGCTGTCCACCTACTTAAAATTAATTTCGGCAACGAATCGTCGCCGTCGGAACAACAACTTTGCCGCTTTCAGCAATAGCGCTACTATATAGTACGTACTCAAAGCAATATCAGCAGCCAGAGCCCACCACCCCCCGGGCCAGAAAAGGCAACAACAGCAACCACCAGCGAGCTTCAGCAGTCGCCGGCCATATCCCGCGGCGTCTCCGGGAAGCCGTAATGAGTGGGTTCGATACCACTGGAAAAAAATAAGAAATAGTAGGGGTGCTAACTAATAATAAGTTAAAATTTGAAATCCCTTGGTAAGAAGCAGAGAACATTTCAATAAAAGTATACCAATTCATTTTTAAATTGAATAACTGGAAGGAATTTCTCTCTGTGTCCAATCGGGCAAAAGGGCTGGTATCGGATCGCAAGGGTGCGGTCCTTAAAAAGGAAAGGGCAGGGGGCAAGGCCAGGAAGGCGGGTCCTGACTTTCGGCGCGTATGTCAAAATATTGAAATATTGAAACAAACGACGGCAGCAACAATAAAGACGAGACATTGGCGATGGCATTGCCAGGGACATGGCCATTGCCAGGGCCCAGTTCCCCAACTAGCCACCCCTCCCGCGGTCATGTTGCGACCAAGTTTAATGAATGTGCGATGTACACGACATCCTCATAAAGCCGCCCCGCTGCTGCCGCCACCAAAAACCAAATTAGTCGCAGTTTATAATGGGGAACAGCGTCGATTGCAGTTGCCCGATAACGAAACCAAAGGGGACAGCAAGGGTGTGCAGTTGCAAGCACTGGCGGGCGAATCGATAAGGGTCCTGGCTCTATAGTGCCTAGAGGCGCAGCAGACACAAGCCCCCCGCCCTCTGCCTTCTGTCCTATGCCCTCTGCCCCACCCGGGGCAGTTGTCTAGTGTCGTGGGAAGCTCATTAGGCAGGCGGCACTAATGACTGCAGCATTCAGCTTCATTCAACAATGGCTAAAATAGTCATGTGAGCCAGCGAGCTGCTGATCCTGGTGCTCCTTCTGCTCCTGCCGCTAGCGCACCTCCTGCTGCCGTAAACATAATAATAATGCCTCGTTTGTCGTTTGCCCCTCGGTGCTCATAAAGCCATTAAGGCGTTGAACCCTTTGGCGTGGCGCGTAATTCAACAAAGGTTACCACTCCATTTGTATCGACGGAGCGTATAGTTTCCTGTTTTTCGCCCGGCTCTATTTTGTGACCCTCATAAATTATTTGCCCCAAAATCGAGTCTGGGCAATAAAAGTCGCGGCGTTCTGTGTGAAATCGTTGCAATATTAGCCACCTGTAATAGCCCTACGGCATCGCCACTCATTCGTAAATATTTCATTTGGTAATTTTCGAATTTTGAGTTTCAGTTTTCACTTTGCCTAAAAGGGTAGCCAATATTCTGGCTAAAAAATAGAAACAGGCGATAAAAAATGGAAACTAGTACGCGCCGCCCAAATTTGAGTGCAGGCCACTGGAGGCTGTACAAAAAAAAGTAGAAAATCTAATCCAGCAAACCGAGGTTTCGCAAAAAAATCGCCACAAAAAAAAATAAATCAAAAGACAGAGGGACGAACGCAAAACGCAAAACCACTCAAAAGGGCCAACAAACTCCTGTCGAATCGATTCCCGTATGAGTGCCGAGGCAATTCAATTATATTTTTGCAATAATTTTCAATACACTTAAGTGCAGATACCCCAGACCCAGTCCAGGTTTGGCGGCAGTTTAGAAAACAAACAACATTCAGTACAAACTTGTGGGGTCGGGACGCCTTCCGCTTGCCCCACCTGTCTGCTTGCCGCATTTGCTTATGTGCGGTTGCCATGTCTTCCTCTCCAGCTAGTGGCACTGCCGCTGCATATTTTCTTTATTTTATTGGCCCGGTCGTCGGTAGATGTTAATGGAAATTGAACGAACGCTTGGCTTTGGCTCTTGCCTCTTCCGTTGCCTTTGCTGTGGCCCAAAGTTTGAATTATGAAAGTTACTGAAATTGTTTTGGGGCTTAGGAGAATCCCAGCCCCTGCCGCCCGTCTGTGAGCGATAAATTCGAGGCAATCGCTTACAAATCGCTCGAAAATTGCCTCAACTCGAGCACGAGGCCTGCATTAAGTGCAGAAGCCCCGAGACCCGTTCTCATGCCAGACATCAGACATCGCTGTTCGGCATCATCAGTTAAGGACCCTTGCCCTCCTGCGACGACATTGACATTCGATATTATCGGTGGCAAACGATCGGCAATTGAAAAATGCGCACGAAAAGAGTTTATAAAAGTGCGGATTTGATGACTGCGTCGCTCATCCAAGTGCAGTTTGTCACAGCTTATCAGCATCTCCGGGAAGATAAATCCGCAACACACGCGCTCTTCAGAGATTAAAGCAATTCACAGATTGAAGAGCAGACGCTCCTTCCAATAACTTTAAACTGCAACCCCCATCTGGCGGGGGTGGTGGATGGTGGGTTGTGGGTGGTCGCTGGAAAAAAAAACAATGGCTGCTTCGTGTATGAAATGCAGCCGCTCGGAAAAGCCAGTCAATACTTTTAGTGATATTGTTTCGTGTTAGACAATATAGGAAGGGTCGATTTTTGCAGTGCAAAAAAATTTTGCTTCAAATAACAAAATATGTTTGTTTTTTAAAAACAGTTTTGTCCTAGTATGGGCAGCATCAGAAAATTCTTAAATAAATACACAGAATATATTCATAGATTTAAATAAATTTTCCGTCAATCGACAATTTATTTTTGTGTATTTTATGAGTTTGAAGAGCACACATATGCTGTCGGTTTTGGGGCACTTTAGCCCGACTTGTGCCACCAATTTGCAGTTTGATTTCTCTGGCTGGGCTTCTACTACTATGTGTGGACCGTGCAGCAACCCCTCTTCGAGCCCTTTTCTTAAACAATTCAAGGAAATTGCAAAAGTGCAGTAAATCGTGGGACTGGCGTTAATGTTATGGCCCTATTAACTGCGCAGCAACAACAATGACAAAGCAATAAAAGTCAATCAGCATTTATTTCAGTTAACCCCAACAAGATCAAGAACACAAAGTACCTCGACTCATCTCACAACATGGCGCAAGCGGAAGGGAATGTGGCAAGGGCAGGGGCAAAGGGCAACGTTGGATTGTTTAGACTCATTTGCCATTCGAAATGAATTTGAGAATGTTTCTCAGCAATTTACAGCATGCATAAGTTCGCTGAGGGGAATTTGTCTCAATTAGCCGAAGTAGCCCTCCAGCTGCAGTCCATCCATGGAAGTTACAGGCAGTCTGATGGATGAGAGACCTTTGCTTGGGGTAGGAGTCGATTGACACCCCATTCCCCTAAGAATTTAACGTCCTATATAACCTAAGTGATTAATTTGGATATAACCACAAATGATTGAGGTTGAACCCAAGCAGCGAAATCAAATGAATGCAATACCACAATTGTAGCTTTCAAATTTCCATATTTGTTTTCAAATACATGTATGTCGGCTGGCACCTATAAATCACTTGCAACTAAATTATATTTTTTTTCCTCGCTTAGTAATATCTAAAATCAGAAATTCCCAATGATACAGCCATTCCACTTGACTGATGACCAAACAGGATTAGCTGAAAGTCAACCGAATTATTAGAGCACATACGAGTAGAGTACGTGGGTGGCGAAACATCCCCAATGGGAAATGAAAAAGCCGGCCTTGATTTTTGGTAACATATGGCCAAATTAAAATGCAAATTAAATGCAAATAAACAATTAAAATTTTCAACTGCGTGACGCTGATTGTGGCGGAAGCATTATCGAGTGGGCGTGGCCAATCAAACGGAAATGTTGACACCAAATGTAGACAGCATCCCTTTATGTTTGGCCGCCGGGGTGAAATGGGGGGCGCCTGCAAAATGCATAATTAATAGACAAACAAGTCGGGCGCAGAAAAACGCTGCCAAAACGCTACCAACGCCACTGAAATTGCCTTTTGGGCAAACAAACTGCGCAAAACGTACAACAAACAAAGCAACAATACCGGCACTAACAGCCAAAATAACATCAACATCTGCAGCAACGGGGAGAAATGAACAAAATATTCGATTGATACGATATTGAAGTACCTAGTAGGCCTTTAAATATTTTAAAATTGCTAAATATTTTCCTCTTTTAATATATTCAAGTTTTCTCACAAACATGTCTCAAAAGCCTTCTATGTAATGCTCGAACTATTTAAAATATTTTGAGATATGAGAACCAAGCTCTATTTAAGACTTTTTCATTTGAATACTGTACTCCTAGCAAAGCTTAAGGAAATAATAAACTGTCAGACATCTGTTTAGCTGTTCTGTTGAAAATATAGTAAATAGAAACAGAATCAGAGATACAACATACCCTTGAACACCCACACAACCGAGCATAACCAAGCGGCAACAGCAATTCAAACAGAAGCCGCATTCAAATTCAAAACAAATGAAACGAAACGAAATTGCGAAGCGGCAGAGGGAAAACCCCTCAAGACATTTTGCTGTTTGACATGACAACAACAAAACCAACATCCAAACAGGACCAAGGTGCGAAATGTACGCCTTTGAAGTTCGGAAGGGCCAGGAAAACACTCAATTGGTTAACTGACAGGCCGGACTCACCACTTCAGCACCCCGCAATTATGATTACGAGCAATTGCTGCAACAACAAACCGCTCTTTTAGCGCTAATGGCGCCAGGACGAGCGGGGTGGCAACCGTTGAGGGGGTGGTGTTTCTATTTAAAACATCCATGCCATCTGCAAGGGTTGCACTTAAAAATGTGATGAAGAAAAAATAGTTTTCATCATCACAGCGTGAAATCCAATTGCCGCATTTGTTTGTATCAATTCCCAGGGCCCAGAAATCTGTGCAAAAAGCACTCGGCCAAGACTCATTAGCCATGCAGGAATCCTGCCATTCCGGGCCCCGAGGGCCTTGACAATTATTCGAGGAGCGAAAGCGGGCGATGGAAATTGTCATTTGCTGATATGGCTAATCTATTGCATCAGCCGGTGGCTTGTGGCCCGCAACTGTGATGTAACTGGCTAACAGCGAGTGACGAGCCCGCTAATGATACATTGACAACTGTTGTTATTCTTTGCCTGATGCGGCCGTGTCCGAGTCAGCCCGGTCTGACGAAAGCTATACTATTGTACCTGACCAGCTCGGCAGCAATCTGTTTGTTTGCGCATCGGGCTTGTAGGGCCTGCGGACCCATTAGGCCATTAGAGGAATCGCAGCTACTAGCCCTGCCGGCGGACTAATGAGAAGGGAATCGGGGCGATCGGGGCTCCATTGCGCTTCATTAACGCATTATATGCCTCCGCAATGGCATCCGTCTTCTCGCAGACGAACAGGCATACGCTACAAAAAAATTACCACAACTTCCAATCACTTATTTTTTCATTATTGTTTTTAGGGTTTGGACATCATGCAGTTTCTGCAATATTCGCTAATTTTTCTTTGCCTTCCATATACAGTATTTTATATATATTTTTTTTTGTGCATAGCGCATAACTGACCACACAAACACACTCGCACAACATGCGTGCCCACACGCATACATAAACAGTCAGCGCAGAACATGAAAATGCAATTAACGCGTTAATGTCCAGTTGAAATGGCTCTTGACCGCTCTCTGTTGTTGGTTGTTTATTGTTGGTCGCTGCCTGGTTGTTGCTGGCTGCATGCAGCTTGTTGTATGGTCAGAATCAACATTCATTTTGTTGCTCGTCACCCGCGGTCACGCCAAAAATTTGTAGCCTAACAATGTGCGCCCAAATACAAAAAACCTAACCTACTCGAACCAAAAAACATGTCAGCGGCCATTGTCTCTTGTTAATGTTTTACAAATATGGCGCGAGTTTTATTTCCTTTTCCCTTTGTGTCTGTTGTGGCCACAGGTACAAACATATTTATTTCATTAACAGCGAAATGCCGGCGGGAATGTTGCAAATACCTATTTGTTCACTAATTACATTGCAACCTGTGGCGCTTGGAAAATAATATAGGAAATACTGGCATAACTGCACTGGCGTCTCCTTTTTTGCATCCCAAAATGGTCAGTCTAAGCCGCAGCACCATTAACCCGCTACCGGTGAGTCCTGGAAGAGGATACCGTCCCGGTTGGAGCATCATGCAATCTGCTGCCAACGCTTCCCACGGCTCTGGTAGCTGTGATTTTCTAATTAGGCAACTTTCCCCCGACACATTTTGTGGTCGCTAACACTGCAGCAATTTACGCATATTACACGACGTAGCTGTGAGAGCCGGTGCCATGGGACGGGGCAAGGCGGCTTGCCACCTGCACTTGTATTTCTGTAAATTAACATAGAAATATGTAATTTCCGTTATGGAATGAAAAAGAAAAGGCGAAAAGTATAAGCGGAAGAGACGAGTTACTTTATGACTCGGCAGAATCCTGCAATACATTCAGGCAGTGCGCCAGCCGCAAAGACCCTTGCCTACTTATAAAAATATTACTCTGCCCACCTGCCCCGCCTGCTTGGGAATTGGGCGGGGAAGAACCGGAGCAGTAGGCGTGGTGAAAGATGGTAGGTAACCTGCCATCCAACTATAATAAATTTCATGGGCTCAGTGAGGCGGCGTTCACGGATCTTCGGAGGCCAACGAGGAGCGTGAAACGCTGATATCCTTGCGTGCAAATGTGCGTATACCGCAAAATCCGCAGGCCAAGACCCGTGGAGTCCCTGGCAACGGATCTGGGCCGGGAACCGGACTTCGGAGTCTCGGTTAAGCTCAGGCGGGCCGGGATGTGCGATGTGGAATGCGTTGGCCAGCCCCAAAAGAAATTGCGTTGAGTTGTGAATGCCGCGCTGGGATTTACGTTTTCATTACGTTTGTAACCTTACCAGTAAAGACAGTCATCAGCAGACATTGAGTGTCCCTTTACCGTGCGGCCGGGATTTTTTCTTTCCTTCCATTTTTTGTTGCTTTTTTCCCTGCGTGCGTATATGTGGCCTGTGCACATTTTCGGGCCGTAATTTATACGCTTATTGTCTTTTGCAGCCTCCTGGCGGCAACAGAATGCCATGCAGAGATACAAAATTACTTACATAATAATATTTACCTTTTAGGTGGCTTAAAATAAAATATATTTTTTAGTTTAAGACCTAATTTTATAAATAGTTCCCCATATTCATTCCAAAACTTTAAATTATTTTTGTAAAAATTTGAACATTTATAAAAACTATTCCTCTAAGTGTAGTCTCGGCTAGGTGTGCTGCCTCATTTCGTGCAAGGATCCTCTGACCCCCGGCCATGCCCCCGCCTCGACACCGTTTCGAGGACTCATTTCGGCCATGCTTATTTGCTCACTCGCGCGTTCGCACGCCCTTTAGTCCTGCAGCCCTTCAGCCTGCGGCCTCGACAACTCAACTGAACTGAACTGAACGGAATGGAACGGAACTCAAACCGACCCAGCTCGAGTCGCCTCGACTCACTTGTCGCAGTGTCTTGGATCCTTGAGTCCTTTCATGCTGGTAATTTTTCATAACCGTCGACGAGTTGTCCGCCGCTGCCAGGTCCTTGTTGATCCATGGCGACACGTTGACTGCTGCCGGAGCACCTGCAACTTTTTGCCTGGGCTGGATTGGGGTCGGAATTGAGGGCGGAGGATTGGGGATTGAGTAGGGAGATGCGAAAGCCCTACATATTTGAGCCGCCCGCGCAAGAAATTAAATACAAACTTGCAGCAGCACTTTGCCCTTTGGGGAGTGGAGTGCCTGCTCGGGCAATAAAAAGTCCCTAGATTATGTTGTTGCTGCCCTGCCTGCTTGCCTTGTTAATGCGGCACTTGTGCTGCTGTTATTGTTGCTGTTGTTACTAGCTAAGTGGCAACTTCATCATCTTGGGTGGGAGGGATTTGAAGCGCGGCCGCCTCAATCTCCTCCGAGCTGCCATAATTGTATTCAACAAGCTGGTGTCGCTACGGTCTTCCCCCCGATGTGTTTCTGGATGTGTGCGCGTGTATATTTCATTCTGTGCTTTTGATTACAAAATTCTCCGGATGGGCAGATGGGCAGATGGGTGGAGGAACGGATGGGCGGTGCCAAGAGCTTTTTATGCAGATTATGAAATTTATTAGACCGCCTGGCTCTCCAGTTCCCAGCTTATCCCGCCCTGTCAGAGATATAGCCCTAATGCGCTTGAGTTTTAATTCGCTGGCAAGTGATTTAGAGCCTTCAAGCAGTTCCACGCAATCACTCAAGAAGCTGCACAACTCACATTTTATGGCCCCTTAAATGGGCGAAACATTGAGCACCAAAATGCGATTGGAGATGGAAGATATGGCTGGGAAGAGCTCCATAAAATAAGGAGAAAAAATATTTGCTTAAATGTGGCAAGTATTTAAATTGTACTTTCTATTCCCATGTCTTATTTTAAGAAGTTATATTTAATATCCTCATTCCTCGAGTGCTTGTCTCGGGTCTTTCTAATTAATTAAGCATTTCCCCAAATTCTAACAGGATCTGAGAAACTCCAAGAGAAACTTCATCCTGTTGCGGATGGGAAGTGTCTCAGATGTGTCGACTCTTGTCAGTTGTGGCCATAACGATTATTATTGTCCTAGTTGTGCCTGAAACAACAACTACTGAGAGCTACACAGCGACAACTTCCACAACGAGCTGGTATGTGTATTGATTTGGACTGCAATGCAATAATTACATGGTTACATGAGCGCAATTTCCGTAGCATAACTCACGTAGTCGGATGGCAACCGAGCCGCTAGACGCATGCAACATGTTGTTAGCCGCAAATGCCCCTGCCCTGCCAACATCCCCTGCCATGTTTGCCAGCTAAACACACACAAGCACATGCCTACTGGGCTTGTTGAGGAGTTGATGAGATGTTAAGATTATGTTAATGAGTTCATTAAATCACCAGAAACAAGCAACCACATCAAGTAACAGACAGACAGGCAGTCGGACAGACAGGCCACACACTGCTGAGTTCAACGGTGGTCGTGATCTGAGCTCTGGCCGTTTGATTTTGGCAGGACATCGGCAGAGGTTCTGTCTCTCATTTCCACTGGTTAATTAGCAGTAAGTAGAGAGCTTGTCCTATAAAATGACAAGCCCACCGCGAAGATCTAGTGCGCTGTGGGTTATTGTCTAAAGTTCCATTAAGAAAGGTTCCATTAAGTACTAATCGCACTAACAAATCTTATGCTATGGTCAAAATACACCCTTTTATTTTCCAGTGCATTGCAGTGCACAAATTCTAAATCCCCTGTCACCTACAAATGAAATCTGGTTCGGCATCCGCGGATGATTTCAATCTGATCGATTTGTGTATTTGTCAAACTGATTTATCGAGTGTCTCGGTTTGATGGCGTGGAAATATCCGCTCCCCACCCATCCCGTCCCCACGTCCTCCAAACCCCATACAAATACACACACCTACACACATCCAAATGGACCCTGTACACATGTGCTGTAATGATATGCAAATAGCGTGCCCTTTCCAGCTGCACCCACATCGGTGTTCAGCTTCCAGCTCCCAGCTCGCAGTTGGCAGTGCGCATTCCATCGGGGACACGGAGGAAACCTCATTTCAATCTCGGCTGAGCCGCACTGAGCTGCTGCAACCAAACAGCCGCACACAAGGCAGTCCAGCGGACGGAAAAGCGAAGCCATTTGGGACACATCCTCGCCTGCATCCCAGTCAATGGAGTACTTTTTTCACAAAACCGGCAGAAGTGCACTGAAAAAATGGGAGCACTATGCAGCTTATAGAGCGACATTGGTGATCAAATAATTGAGATTTCAATAAAGAGTTTCGACATCATTGATAGCAATGAGGTCATTGTTATATGGACCAATCAGTACAACTTTTTCCCCGAGTGTATGAGGGTACTAATGGGTGACTCTCGCTTTGGGAGTGGAGCTGGAGAAATTGCATTTAACTGGCTCCTTTATGCAGAGTTGGCTAATCAACCGAGATTCCAGCAAAAATAACCCGAGTCGCAGCTTAGTAAGGCACGGCATTCGTCGTCTTCCGAGAAGAACATAGGGAAATTCCTGGGAGAAACGTTTATGTTTATCATATTTGCACCTTTTTAACCTTTTGCACAGATTTTCCCCATCGCCCGTCGCATTGGGGTCAATTTTAAATTATACACTTCCGCTTCCGTGCTCCGACATTCGCTCGATTGACGACGACGACGACCAGGATAAAGAAGGCACTGGTCGTTCCGTCTTGCCTTCGGACGGGCTTCTGTGTAAATATTGAAATCGATTCAGTTTTTATAAGTCCCACCCGCGGCACACCTTTCCTACTTGTAAGTCAGGTAAGCGACTGACTGACTGGCTGGCTGGCATCCTCCTTAGGGGAGGACTTTGGTCCCAAGGATTTCGGTCTGGTCTGTGGTTTCGCCTGCTTGTTATGCTTCATGTTTTTGCCAAGTTGTTGGCCGTTCCCAGCGCCCTTTTTCCTACCCCTTCCTGTTCCCGGGCCGGCTCCCACCTTCCGCCAGTGGCTGCCTGTTTATGCAAGTGGATTACGGTGTTTGGATCTGATTATAAATCATCTTTATAATCCGTAAATCGTGTTTGGTTAACATAATGGAATAAATTTATTTTATTTATTGCAGCTGTAAGTTTTAATAAGATTTCTACGACTCGTCGTCGTTTATGTCCGCTTTGCCTTCGTGGCCTTTTTCTTCTATTCCGCCCCCCGTCCTCTATATGTATGTGTTTACGTTTGGATCCAATCTGATCACTGGACTCCCGGGGGCCTCGGCTCGGTGACTTCTCGGTGTGCCGGCTGCTTAAGTTCAAGTGCACTTTAAGGCATCTGGAGCCAAGGTTGTGTCATATTGTCTTCTGCCAGCGACGCGGCCAGCAATTATTGTAAATTGCTGGTGTCATTTACACATTTTCCACGCATTTTCGCCATCGCACTGGCCCGGAAGTTGTTTGGCCTTCGTTCCGCCTGTTTCAGCCGGCTTTTATTTTGGCCTTTGCAGTTGATGTCGTTAGCGCGGTTGTTTCCACGCTTATCTCTGGATTGTTGTACTCTGGCTCCAGCTGTCCTGAGGCTCCTTCTCCACCGCCTTCTTCTGGCCTTTGAAGTGCCTGTCCTGGTTGTCGACGCCTGCTCCAAATAGTTGCCCGCACGGCAAGTATTTAACCAGACTGCCCACAAAATGCCGTCCGAGCTGCATCGCGCCAGCTCCTTAAATGCATGCACTGAAAATTACCCAAACATGCCAGTGTTGATGATTATTTTTTTTTTTAAATAAATACAAGGTTTTCCAATGAGAGTACCAATAAGTTATTAATGCCATAAAACTCGCCAGAGTACCATAAACATTTTCTATTGTTTTAAGAACTTACTAGCATCACTGACTTGCCACCCGAATTGTAAATGCTACGCTCGACTGCCACGCGAAAGTCTCGAGCAGCTCGTGTATTTTCTTTCGAGGGTCTCGCCAGTTGCCAAGGCTCCAATGTGCCATTTTCCACACCCACCCATCCACCCACTCCATTCATTGTCTGGGCCTATGAAATATAGCCCTGTTACGTCGTTTTTGAGCATTTTTAAAATGATAATGCGAATTTTTCGCAGTTAAATAATGCAAGTTTACTTACGAACCAGCAGACTCTTTCTGCTTTCTTCTTGTTTAAAGATAAGTTTTTCACAAATGTTTAAATTACCGATAAGGCAAAAGCTCAATACAAAAGTAAACCTCTGCCAATCAATTAAATTAGATTTGAAGATAACAGAATAATAGATCGAATGGGTGTTTTATTTAAGCTCTTGCCCTTTAAGTTGGCCAATTATAAATTGAATTCCGACAGAGTTGTTTCCGGCGATTCCTTAACTTAATTTCTCACAAATAAATGTGCTTTTCCACAAATAGTTGCAGAAGTGAGCATTTAACCTCTTGAAAGAAATATGCAAAATGGCAAATGATGATTCTTACTGTGATTATGATGTTGTTGTGGTATTAAAAAATACGGTATGGAGGTGAAAGGATTTGTGGTTGCTCCGTTCGACTCGAAATTCTGTGTGAAAGGGTGCTGCATATGCTGTGCTGGGTAGCATTTGGATTTTGAGAGCAATTTAACAGGAAATTAAACCACACCCCCGTGCACTAATGCCACATGATTGGTGAGTGTGTGTGTAAATTGAAAAAGTTTCTGGCCAAGTTTGGTTGTGTTTCTCCACCGAAAAATTTATTGGGAGTCGATGTCGGAATTGATTGCCCGCACACCCAAGTGCTTCGCCCGAAAGGAAAGCACTGCCAGCAAGATTGACCAATTTATGCAGCGATTCAATCGCCAGCGGAGCGTGTAAGAGGGCTTCGAAATTTATGGCCAACTAATTTAATATGTTCGCTCACTGTCAGTGAGTATGTGCCAAACTAATTAAAAAGTATTTAATATCTGTAAACATGCCGAAAAATAAACTCCGCCATTTAGCTGGCCAGCTCACAAGCTAGCCAGTTTAAAAAAAAATTAAAGCAAACTGTGCCCCGAAAAAGTTTGTCGTCAAAAGGCAGACTCTCGCATACATCATCCTTTTTTCGCTTTCACCGCTGGCAAGGACCGCTAGGACTTCATAGACTGCCCGGGGGCCACGCAAAAAAACTACAACAGAAATAGCAGGACACTATCAAAGGCGGCACTGCCAATGTCCTCATTTGGAGCGTGTGTTGCCTTTGTCGCCGCCGCCTGGAACCCAGAGCCAAGTGTTGCCAAAATTATACAAACAAAAATTTATTTTGAGTTTTGAGTTCGACACCAAAGCTACCCTGTAATAATATATTTGCTATAGAATGTAAACAACTTTAAGGGATATTTACAAGCTTGGGAAGAATGGCTTTTGTAGAGTATACCCCACATACCCTGACATATGGGCTACGAAAAGGGAGCTTCCTGCACTGTCGTTGTCGCGTCCTCATTATGAGCTTCGGGCTTTGGGCTAGCCAGCTGCAAGTTGCAAGGACCAGCCGCCCCCTCAACCCACCATGTCGGGCCTCCATGCATTCCCTGGACCCTGACTGGTGCATGTTGTATGTGGCCCACTTTGGGCTCATTTCTCATCGGCGGAGCTTTGTTTTTAGCAAGCCAACTTTTGGCAGGCAAACATTTTTAGCAAACTTTATGCTGCTCGTTGGCCAGTTAACGGCTTTTCGCATCAGCGGCGGACCTTGTTTTGGGTCGTCGAGCAGTTTGCGTGCTGGTCCGAAGTCCAGGGGCTCCCCAAACAGGGCAGCGCAACAACGACAACTTTATTATTAGGAAAGTTGAATTATGGCCCCACACTTACTCACACACATAATGTAATCAGCTAATTGGTGGCGGACCTCGGCCAGACGAAGGAAAACCAGTTAATAAGTCCAGAGTTCAGGCAGCTGCACCTTCCCGGGGATCGTAAGACAAAACCGAACAAACAAAGATACCAGCACTTGGAAAACCGAGCACATTTCACGGAAAGTGAAAAGCTGCAAAGGCCAAACAAAACTAACTTTTTAATTGTTTAATGTTTTCGAAAGTTTCCCTTCATGTTCTTAATTTCGCTTGTTTGCGGTTTCGTTAGTTTTTTCGCAGTTTCTGTTAAGCTGACTCCATCTGTCAGGTCGGAGAAAGTCTTCCGAGCTGCGTTTCATTGGAGGCCACCTCCCCTGCCAACGCGGCGTATGATGAATTTCAAGCAAGCTAGCGAACAGACTAACTGCCGTGACAATAAAAATGTAAAGGAAAGACAACAAATTGGCAGCGCAGAGGAGAGAGCTGAATAGTTTTCTGGCAAATTCTAAAGTCAAACATTCACAACAAAACATGTGTTTTCCCATCAAGACGGAGAAACAATGCAGAAAAGCGGGGTTGAGTGCATTCAATGAATTAAACATACTTTGACTCGATTTCATCGATATTTCGGCACTTGCCCTATATTGTGGTTTTCAATAACAATACCCGAGAAAATTTGTGCCTCTTACTTTTAAAGTATCAGCTTTAGGTAATTCTAGCGTTGTGGAAATGTTGGGCAAAAGTTGAAAAGCTCTTAATAAACAATATTTCCCTGCTGCTTTTTTGCAAGCTCTGTATTTCTGTACAAATAGTTGTATCCTCTGTCGCCGCTGGCTTGCGGTTCGTTGGCCACCTTGCGAATATTTCAATGTCAATGTGAGCAACGCGGGTGCCGCCCCCGCAAAACAAAACAAAAGTTGGGCGGACGAAACTTTTGCTTTCAGCCATTCTCGGCGGAAGTCAGCACCATAAAGTACGAAAGCTTAAAGCGGAAATAACAAAAATTCTCTAAATAACAACAACGGTAAATCGGGCCATATTTCTATATGTTTAGCACCGTTATCTGGCTGTCAGCGCAAAGTGCCGAGCGGAAGTGCAAGCTGCAGTTGCAAGAACCGAACTCGAACTCATACGTAGTGTAGCATGAATGTACAAAAAAAAAATCATAGTCAAAGTCAAACAGACAGCCATTGAAAGTAGTTTCTGGGGCGGAAAACTTTGCACTCTTAACGATAATTGTGAAATGTTTTTGCTACTGGCCAAGTTTATTATTTTCTTATCAGCCGGGACAGTGCAAAGCGCATTATTCACCCAACCTCTCCGGCTTTCCAGAAGCGATTCTCTCCCTCAGCCTTGGCCCGCTGCCACTTGACGACGCATAAAAATCTTCGCACGAACTTTTCAACAATAAAAATTGCAATAAATTGAAATGTGCGTCTCTGGGTCTGGCCGAAAAAAGGGAACATTACCAAGTCTATGCGGTCGGAATCGACTATCGTGAGGGTCAGTCAGTCAGCCCCATCATCCAATCATTCAGTCCAAAGTCAGTTTCATAAGTTTTTCCCCCCACAAGGGAGAGAACTTGCACAGAGAAAAATAGTTGCGTTTTTTGTTGGCATAACATAAGTATTGGTCTAAAATATAATTCATAAAATCATTACACTTAACTCTTCTGTCGCTGTAGATTCTGGATTTTAAAAGCTTAATGATACTGATTTATTTTGGAATTTTTCCACAGTGCACATCTTTCCCAAGAGGGTTGCATAGAAACGATGTCCGAATGGGTTTGTTTATGTGACCGAGCGGTTGAGCCAGTGTCTGTTTGATTTGATATAGACGGGACTGGACTGGACTGGACTGGTGTAGAGGAAAGGCATGTCCTTGTGTCCAGAGCTTAACTGGGAAAACAATAAAATATCGAGTTTCCGATAGACTAATGTTTCACTGCTTATAGAGACGGGCACTTTTACGAGTTCACTGTCGAGCAAATTATCACGGCCATGGGGTCGAGTGTGTTTATGTGGTTGAGTGAATGCGATTCCCCATGCCCCACCGACCCACCCACTCCTGTACTCCACACAATTTGACCAATTTGTGCAGTGGTTGAATTTGAATTAGAGAGACTGGTAGACAGAGAAGCTGGTAGCGCTTATCGACAAATCATCGAAACTTTCCAATTATTTGTGTACATATGTAAACGATGTAATTTTCAAATTAATTTATGTAAATTCCCATTTCACATTATAAGCAACAACAAATGGGGGACATGCACGAAATGAATCCCTAATTGGCAAGCATCTCATTAATCCAATTTAGCAAAATTAATTAAATCGCAAATCGACTAATGAGCACGCAGCCCGGTTCTGATTTCAGCAGCCCACGATTTTGAAGGCCAAAGTTGTAGAAGCTGAGTGTGGAATGGGGAATTTGAATGGAACATATAAAATCTATTCAGTCGATGGGCCAGATTACTCGATTTGTGCAACACGCATACGCCGTGTTGTGCATTGATGAAGGGTGTCAGATAAGCCGGATCAAAACGGGGCCTTAGGGAGGCGGGTGTCTAAGCGTCGTCAAGAGATTGGATGGCCTAGAACATTACAATGATACCTTTGCAGAAGTTCAATTACACTCATCGTCGGCATTAACATGGTTTTCAATTATCCACACCGAAATCTATAATTTCTTTTCGGTTAATAAATCGAAACTAAATAATTCCATACAATTCAGCAATAATTTGAGCGATTAAGGGCACTGGGAATGGACCTCTTCAGGAGCATGCATCGAATGCATGAGTTTCAAGGCGATTATCACTCAATTTCCACGACATAAGGACCTCTTATATGCAGCAATGTAGAACAGTACGAAGGCCACACAAATGCACATTTCAATCCATTTCCCCTAATCCCCAGCAGAGCCCAGAGAACCCTCCAAGCCCTCTGCACTGGGATATTACGTAAAACTGCCTGCCAATGGAGCCGAGAGGTCATCAACTTCATAATCAACAGCGACATAAATAATCACATGTCCCACTTGGAGTTCGTGCATAAATGCGTACCGAAAACGAGCCCATCTCGGGGTGCATGTCCGGGTCCCAGTCCGGTCCTGAACCGACCCGGGTCCGGGTATATTGAGTGGCTACGATTCCACGTACGCTCGCTCGGCTTGCGGCCAGCCGCACTTTTCTATGGCCCATCAGGCGGACTCTCACGTGCGTATGGTCAGCTTTGGACCAACTGCCCCCCCTCCATTTCCCTGCCCGCCCCCAGTGGCCACCTGCTGCCGACCTGGGAAACTGGGTTAGGCCCACAGATGGCCAACCGACTTGGTCAGACGTACGTGCGCCTACATTGGAGGAAGAGGAAACTGGATCGAAGAGTGCCTCATGGCTCAGACACTCAACGAAAACTGGATACTCTCTGGGAGACCTAAATATTTTAAAACTTAACATTATCATATTTATTGTAATTGTCCATTAAGCTTGATTCAGATTTCATACAAGCTAGAATGGTGTTTAGGAATTGATCAGCTTCTAATTGAACCACACTTGTGAAAAACTTTGGAGTTTTCCAAAGGAAAGGATTCGATGAGGAGGATTATTAGAGGATTCGAGGCTTGCGGCCAAACTACAATCAAAAATTATTAATTTCAATGTGTTATGTTTACAGTGCAAGGCCTGCGCTTAATTTCAAAGCGTGTGCATGTAATTTCACGTCTGCAGCTATTCATAACAAACACACAGAGTCCGGTCTGGGCCAGGACTCAATAGGACTTTTGGACACGGGACTACCTACTACGCTCTATGGACTGCCGACCATGGAGTACGGACTACTGCGACCCGGACGAACACCGAACGGACTTGTCTGCTGTTTATGGCACTTTGCCGATGGAATGGCAAGCCACCCAATGCGAACGCTCTGGCATTCGTGCACGTTTTATTAATGGCGCATGGTTTAATATGCATTAAGTCCATGATGGTCGCACTGGCATTGTTCCGGATGATGAAATTTGCATTGAATGGCTTCCTAAATATTTGTCAAAGACATTGCTGGGCATTTAATAATCAATTTTGAGCACTTCCCTGCACTTTGTTTGCGACACAAATTGTATTTGTCTTGGTCGGTCTTGAAATTTGCTTATCAAACTTGTTTGGTGTGCTTCTCTAATTGAATTTTCCAAGATTTCCACAGATTGAAGGCGTTGGCGTTGGCGTTTCGGGATCCCAAACGCTCTGGCCTCAGCCCCACTTGTAATTATTTCAAAAGATGCCAAGGTGAAAGAAACGAGAAAGGGTTCTCCGGGTTCTATTAACAATTTGAAATTTATTTTAGGTAATTTTTCAAGACACGCGGACGCCGCCTTTTGTTGGTCCAAGAAAGAAAGAGAAATATTAAGGCCATTGTCTGAGCATTGTCCTTTTACCTTTGCCACCGTCGTACCTTTTGGCAATAGCTTCGACTGCCTTTGACCAAAAGGACGTTCGCCTTCATTTCCAGCTAGCCAGCAAGTCCTGTGGTTTATGTTCGCTCATCTATTTCCGACTGGGGCGGTTACGGGTGTCCAGGGGGAGTATACGCAAGCCCGACAACAAAAACTATGTCAAAGGCGTCGGCCTAAATGATTTAATGAGTTTTCTTTATGTCCAGCCATTTTCAGGGGTCAAGATTTCGGTTTCGGGCGATACGTTCTTGGTAGAAATTCTGGTAATTTTTTATGCAGCGCATGGCATAATGATCAAAGGCATTTAGCAACAGCTGTTCGTTACTCCCACACGCTTACATTTTCGCAGTAGGCCAAGCGGAAACGAAAGAAGCCATCTTGGCTTGCGGTAACCGGATGTGGGAGTAAGAACAGAGAATCGGTCGCTGTGTGGAGGCTTATGCCCGCGATAAATACACATTGCAGATATTGTTTCGGGTAAATCTAACAGAGATTTATCTGCCAAATGTCACCTCAAGGGGAAATTTACGAGCGTGTGTATAGATTGCGCGACAAGTGATCGTCGAGGCAGCTTCCTGCCAGCCGCATTCACATCCGCATCCGCCTTCGCGTTCGCCTTTGCCGCCACAGCCATTCCAATATGGCTACGTGCATGGCGTCTTCATTTGCAAGTATTTGTACATCACTGTGGGACTAGGAGTCTGTGTGTGGGTGTGTGACTAAGAATTAGCTGCATGTGCTTGAGATTCCGATTCCCATGGCTGCCAAGCAACTGGATGCCAGGATATGCATAGATTCCCAGGCAGCCGGCTGTCTGTTTCCGGCTTAAACGACGCTCTGTCGCTTCAAATTTCATACTCGCTTGCTCGCTGTATATGGTGTGTGTGTGTGCGTACACTCACACACCCACATATGCGTGTGTATGCGTCTGCCTGTGCATATAAATTAACATAATGCTTAAGTACGTGTGACAAGCGACTTCCGGGTTTCATTCTGCGAGAATTTATGTCGCTTTGAAATTGTCGCACTCGTGTGGCATTGGGCCAGGGCTCCCCCTTCCCTGGCAATTAAAATCATTGGAGCAATAAAATCGCATACGGAATCTAAAAGAAATATAATTACACGGCACAAGTAATCTCGGCAGGGAATCAATAAATTTATTTATTGCTCCACTCAGAGAACTTTTCGGTCGCGTTCTTCGCTCAATATTTATTCCTCTGTCCGACGTTTGTGGCCACAAATCAATATAAGCGCTCAACTTGAACACTGATAAACTAAACGTCAGTACATTTCACAGATAGTCCCAATTCTAATTCCGATTCCCGTTTCAAATCCCCTGGCAGTTCAAGTGCCAAACAAAACTTCACTCATTACGTATGCGCCCTGGCTGGGATGCTGATAAAATTTATTACGCATGCGGCACGCGTATTTCATCTTGTTTGCTTGTTTGCCGCGTTATTATCGCCCAACGTGGCGTATGATTAACATAAAACGACAGCTACCAGTTACCACCTCGGAGGCTACCATACCCTCCAAATTTATCTGTAATGCAGTGATGACTGTGCACGCTAAAAAAAATGTGCCTTATTTTGAATGGATTTTGGATTGACAAAATCACAAGTTTGTAATATTTCTCATATATATTCACACGCTTTATTTTCTTAACATTATGGAAAATAATATGAACATGCATTGGAATCATTCGATACCTTCCTCTCTGTGCACATCTGATGATAGCGATGATGTTGATGACGGCGTCTCTCATGGGGCGCAGTATCGAAATTTGGCATTTCAACTGATTAGCATACTTTTCTGCCATTTTACCTGGAGTCGAGTCGATTCGTATCGAACAGAGTGGAGTGGAGCAAAGAGCCATTGCGGTTATGTAACACCGACTTCCTGTCGTCCCACGCCCCCACTCACGCACTTTATCTGAACGCATTTCACGTTTCGTGCGGGCCAGGTAATCGTTTTCGTGGGCGGCTTACACCTGAAAGCGATCAGACTCGGCGAGGCGGCTACTTTTTTCACAATATTTAACATTTAAAGACTCTAAAGACGAAGGCATTGAAAAGGCGACTTGGCCATTGTCCTCCACGGGTCATTGTTGCTGCAGGTTCACGCTCTCAGGTCGGTAAAGAATGGATAGCATGCCACGAGGACGGCAAGAACGACGAGGACGGCGGGCCCGCTGCCTGGACCTGCCAGCCAATCAAGGACACATTGTGTGCGTGGCTCCTGCCTCTCCGTATCCGACTCATTTCCTGTCCCCCCGTCCCAGAGTGTAGAATGTGAAATGACAAAAATCGTTTGTGCGAGCGGCCAATAAAAAAAAATAAGTGCCAGCCAGGTCAGAAGCTTCAATATCAAATTGCAGTCCGCTCCCGCAAAGAGGATTTCAGCATTGAGGAGCAATAAATATTTAATTGAACTCACTTGGCCTGGCATTTGCCGGTGCAGCAACTGAAAATTGCCGCATTAGAAGCAATTTTCATTTTATTTTAATGCCCGCAATTACTCCGATTCAACTCTGGGCGAAGGAATGGATATTTGAATGGCTGCTCTTGGAAGTATTTGCTAAGCAAAACATTTTAGTGGCTTATGGGTAGGTCAAATGTTCTTCATCTGAATATATGAATGCAGCCCAGAAAAAACTTGACAAGTTATTAGCAATATTTTTGTTTTAATTTCCATAACACTTTCACTCAAAGAACTCATGAAAGAGTCTCGGTAAGAGGGTTCTAACGAACTTTTAACGAATAATTCGTTCCCAAATGGCCTGGCAAAGGTGACTCAACCACATGGCTTTCAAGGGGTAGTGGATTAATTAACAGGGGTTGCTCCTTCTTTGGCAAACAAATTTGCTCTCGATAAAAGTGAAATGTGCCAAGGAGCGAGGAGCACACAGTAGTGTGTCAATGGCAATCAATTTGCGTCCAGACAGCACGCTCAAGAATTTTGCGTCACCAATAAACAAACAAGGGGGTCAGCAAGCCAGAAAACTGACGGCAGCTCCACCCAAAAGCTACCCAACAGGAACATCCATACACGTATACAGTCGACGAGGCAACTTTGAGAGGATGAGCCTGATGATGAGGTCCTTATTGATGCTGTCGGACTGGATGGGATGGCTGGGAGCTAGCCTGGAGGTATTATTACACCATTACGCATGCACTCAAGGCCTTCATTAGCTCGTAGTTTGGCGCTATTTGAAAGGCAATTACTGCTGGAGACGATGATGCCCGGTCCGATGACCGGAAACGAGGCACAAAGACCCATGGTGCATTGAGCTGAGCTCCAGTAGCACCAGACCCCAACCAGATCAGAAATGTGACGGGGCTGGAGACAATGACGAGCCAAGTAAATGAGCCTTCTCGTTGACAGACCAACTCATGTGTCTGCGGTGTGTTGTAGATGGTGGGGGTGACTCGGTGGCTTGCAGAGTGTGAGTGCCTGGGTGAACGGAAGTCACTTTAGCCAGAGTCGTCTGTTGTCCCCACTGGCTCTGAACAGACATTTACAAGGATGTTTTCCAGGATTGGCTGCTGCTACTGCCTGGCGAAACCCTTTCGCAGGCCAAGTCTGCAACACGCAAATGCAATTAACACGCCAGCAGACTGAACGGAAATGGAATCGCTCCGAGAGTCTGCCCGAAAATGCTGACCCTTGTCCATCTCTTCATTTTTCGATGGCAGGACTCATTCTCTTTCTCTTGTATCCACAGCCCGTAAATTAGACATCTGAGCGTCCAAAAGTCAATTAGTTGCAAATTAATTTTTCAATCGCTGCAAATCGGGGGGAAACTCCTGAACCGGTTCAGACAACCAGACAATATCGAAGGACTATTCAGGGTGGAGGAGGTAGAAGGACGCACAGGTGGATATAAGGAGCTCGAGCCGTTCAAGTCACACGATTGCACTCAAAAAGCACGCGCCAAGCAATCGACGGAATTCGCATCTCCATTTTTTCTTAACTGTTTTTTGCTCCTTTTCCTTCCAATGGCCAAAAAATAATCGTCCTGTGAAGTGTCCTTCTTGCACTTCGTGTCTGGCCTTTTCCTTTTGGCACTTCGGGCGACTTCATTGGCGAAAATCGTTTATTTGCAGCTTAATGTGCACTTCACTGCTCGTTTGCATGGCAATACATATAATGCTAGGGGAGAGCTTTTCAAGATTTACTTCTTCATCGAATGGAATTTAAGAAATTTCAATATTTGCTGGTGGCCAAAAATGTTTTACTTTTTATATATCATGATGGTTGAAAATTAAAAGATATTTTCGCTATAAATCAGCATGACACTCTTTAGGTGTGGTTCCACTTTTGTGGATATTGCTTTAATTCACACTGAAAAATGCAAGCTTGACGTTTAGCAATGATGTCCGTTTTAGGCAGTTTTAAATTTTTTTTATGTGTACTTTTCCAAAAATGTTGTGGTTTGCCTTCAGCCCAAGGTATGAGTATCACAGTGGCTAGAGCAACAGTCTCGACACCACATATATTATTCATTCATTTAATATTTAAGCTGCATAGCTGTAAATCATGCCAGTGGTGCAGAGACCTCGAAGCACATGGCCATGGAACAGGGGCCTCATTGAGTGCAAAAAGCATTGTCCAGCCCATAAACCATGTTGCAAATGACCAGACGTGGGCCCCCATTAGCCTTCCTGGCCCCAAACCACCTACATGGCCCTAGCCCCGACTTACAGGGCCTTTTTGGAAGCCTGTGAATGTCTGGTGTGGTGTCATGTGGTGGTGCTGCCCCTGTTCCAGGTCCAATTGCTGCTCTCTGGTCCTGCTGCTGGATTCTGTTGTTTGTTCCACTTGACCACTAAAGCATAGTTTTAGGCGCTAAAAGCTAAACACCAAAATTCAAAAACCAGCTGCTACTGCCTGGCCTCGGACCAAGAACTCAGGGCACTTTGCTATATTTCGTTTACTCTCCGTGTGTGTGTAGGTATTTGATTGCATTTTGGGACCCACTCCCTCAGATTTACACCTACACCAGCGGTCGATGTAAGGTATTCTAAGGGGGTATACCTTTCTTTTTATCCCACCCGAATTTTTGGAATAACATACTTTATTAGCCATACTTATTACTTTAATTCACTTTTATCTAAAACATTAAGAAAGTTCTGAGTGCCTAGCCGTTCTGAGTTCTATTAGCTCAACCACAATTGTACTTTCGTTAGGTGGCCAGTGGCCATCATCTTGCTTCAGTTGGCTTTGGCACTAATTGCATGGTTCTCCACTCACCTGCTGCTAACGCATTCGCACTGCCATTGGCCAAAAGACTGAAAAAAGAGGTAAAATAATTAAGGCGGCTGTTCGCAGAGAATGCAAGTGCTTTTCTGCATGGCATTTTGGGCGATAAAAAAACAATAGAGAAACAATTTGGCGAAAATTAACCGCCGTCAGTTGCCTTTATGATTGATCGACAAGCCAAAAAATCTCTTTATTGCCATCGAACATTGGAATTTGCGGTCATGTCATAATGATTATATATAGGTGCAGCGATTGTGAACACGGACATGAGTCAGGACACTCCATACACCATTTGCAGCCAACCAGTCAAAACCAGACCGCAGCGAAATAAACCACTAAATAAATTATGCATGGTTGGGGCAATTGAGTATTGAATTGGCAATGTCCGGGCAAATAGCCCCAGTAGACATCCCATAAGCTGAACGAATGCAAAGCAAACAATCCAGCAGAGGTAAACTTGAAAAATTAATTAAAACAATATTTAAATGTTCAATCAAATATTTAAGTTCAGAGCATGGCAGACAGCCAGAGAACTGGAACAAATGAAATTAATAAATAATGGCAAATATTTCTTTTCCATTCCAGGCCTCTGGACCACACGAATGCAAATGCAGAATCAGCAGCCAAGCCCTCCGCCCACAGATGGGCCATAATGACGGCCTGGCAAAAACATGCCCAACGGATAGCACATCCCGGTAATCCTTAGCCTCCCGACACTATTCTGCCAGCTCACAGCTCCCAGCTCCATTCCGGACCATCTGCCAGCTGTCTGTTGGCTTAGCCATTTTAGCAGCCAAGGCAATATAGAGTCAACAACAAGTCCACCCCGACCAGGGATCTCGGTCTGAGCCCAGTCATCCAATGTTATTGGAAGGGCCAATTTCTGTTTGTGCCGCAAAGTGCCAACTGCAATTTGGAAGCGGCTTTCTGGGAGCAGTTCTCGCCCCTAAAAGCCGCATGTGCATCTTGAATCTTGAATGTTATTAATGGCAACTGATAGACGGCGCACCACTAGCCACTAATGGCCGCCCTGAGCAATTTATCGTGTCACCTAGCTGGCGTTTCGCAAATTAGCGGTGGGGCTGCCTAATTTATTCCATTTAATAACCGATGTACTAGCGGTCTCCTAGGATAGTCCACGGATACCATATGAGGGAAAATGCATCACAACCCCTTTGCACACAATAACCTTGAGCTTAACACTATTTCCTTACAGCGCCATTTACAATACCTCTAATTTATACTTTTCAATACTAATTTGTTAGTTAGGTAGCCTTGTCAGGCAGAATCTTACTTACATAAATCTTTCAAAACGCGGATATACAGTAAAAGGAATATCTTTTCAGTAAATCTTTTTCTGGGGGTCCTCTTCAAAACACGGAAACTGCATAGGGAGGACAATTTGAGCCACCGCGAAGGCTATATCTTTGGCAATATAAACGATTTGTGGATGGATTCTCTATTAATTTGCATCAAAATCCAGGAACAAAATATTTTTTAGATTTTTCATCGATTTTCCTGGGGAGTCCCCTTCAAAATACGGAAAGTGCATGGGGAGGACAATTTGAGCCACCGCGGAGGCTATATCTTTGGCAATATTCATCCGATTCTTGAGCGGAATACCTTAAACGATTTGTGGATGGATTCTCTATAAATTTGCATCAAAATCCAGGAACAAAATATTTTTTAGATTTTTCATCGATTTTCCTGGGGAGTCCCCTTCAAAATACGGAAAGTGCATGGGGAGGACAATTTGAGCCACCGAGGAGGCTATTTCTTTGGCAATATTCATCCGATTCTTGAGCGGAATACCTTAAACGATTTGGGGATGGATTCTCTTTTATTTTGATGAAAATCCAGGAAAAAAATATTTTTTATATTTTTCATCGAATTTTCTTAACCGATTCTTAGGCGGAATGAATACCTGATTCGATTTTTAGAACTAGATTCTCATTCTCAGAAAGCATTCTGATTCCTTAGTGTTTAAAAACCAGTTGAAACTTAAGGGACAAGTTATCCGTTGAACGTCGCCGCTATGCACGTCTCAACGGTTTAAATTTAATTTGCCAGACGACTTTTCTGGCTGCCTGCTGTGTTTTCAGGTCGCCAGAAATCAACATTTCTCCGGCGACGTGAGCAATCGAAGGTAATGCACTGGCCTTTTTGCCCGGAGGGGCGAAGGAGCGGTATCCTGGCGTGGGAGGCGGTGGGACGCCCAACACACGGAAGTAGTTACCACCACGCCAAATATGACAAATGCTGTTGCACATACAGGATTCCAAAAAAGGAAAACTTTGGAAGAAACTACCCCAGACCGACTGACACGTAAACTGCATAAATATAAACGCAGTCGAGAACGTGCGAGGCACGAAGGCGAGCCAAGAGCAACTAGGGCACATGGCAATCCAATGCAAAATTTACTAAGGTGTTCCCGGCTCCTGGAAACACTCCCCCAGGAGGGAAACACTCGGGAATAATCGTCTCTTGAGATATTTATTTTTCAGAATGTTTGTGCATTTTTCCAAGTCGATGCAGGAAAAGTAGGAATTTTTCTTTATGAATATTTTTCAAAAGTACATATATATTTTTCCAAATTATATAAATCATTTAAATAAGACTTAGGCGTTAACCTCAACCTTACCCATAAGATCCAAGTATTTTGGCAAGGAAAATGTAACAAAATTTTTGTCAGTGATGGAAAATGGGAACAATACCCTTCAGGAGTGGGGGGAAAGCCCGCAGTAAACCGCAGTAAAGACTACAGCTGCCGCTTGCAACAAGCGACTAACTGGCGCAAAAGAAGCTGCGTCACCCTTTGCGGCTGCCACCGGGCAATGAGAGGAGCCACGGTGACCAAAAACTGAAACAGCAGACAGTGGGGAAACAGAAACAACAGCAGGGGTAAAAATTCAAGCTGATTTGCAAACGCAAAATCCGCTTAAGGTTAAAATATGCAAAGTGTTTGTTCGCCTGTTGGGCTGCTGGCAAGCGAGAATGTGAAATGACATTTTTCGGGGTGTGCCGAAGGCAACAAACTCTGTTTTTGTACTGCAATATTGTGCCTTTGCCACCGGGGGCAGTACCCAAGGACGAAAAGTGCAGAAGCTCAAAACGAAAGGATGGGATCCGATGACCGCCGAAAAACAAACTGCCCGGACAACGGCTGAAAGATATGGTGAGGCGGGACTCAAGTCAGCAGTCGATGAGTGACAGTAATGGGGCTGGTCTTCTTTGGCCTGTTCTTCTCTGTCCTGGACTAGCCTACCCAAGCAGCAGTTTCAAAGGAGCCCCGCCTCCTGCCAAGTCAATCCAGGAGGAGCACCTCCTTTTGAGGGATATTGCAAATTTAACAAACAACGGAAGCGGAAGTGCAAAACTAGCTCGCAACGCACTAGAACAGAGCCAAAATCGATATTTGCTTGGGAAAGAGCCATGGAGACAGGAGGGAGAAATGGAGAGACGGAGAAATGGAGAAACGGAAAAGTGAAAAAGGAGAAGGGAGAAGGGAGAAAGATGCTGCGATGTATGCAAATTCCGCTCGTTACATTTGCATTTGGCCTGGCCAATGGAGTCGCTTGGCTGTGGCTGCGGCAGGAGCTGCTGCTGCAAAAGTAGATTTAGATAAATTCACTTTCACAATTGACACTATAAACAGATTGCGGTCCCAATTGCTGGCCACAGGAAAGCAAGGTCCTGACAGTACTGCCAGTAGTCCTCTTGGCCTGCTCTGTCAATAATATTCAAGCCAATCGAAATGGAAATTCGACTAAGCAAGCGGCCCACTGACGCAATCAGTTACAGACTCGGCCATAATTACCAGCCACCAGATGCCTTGCAAAATGATCAAATTACATTTGATTGCACTGGCTTGTTTGCACAAATAATTATTTGCATGCAAAAATAATTGCACCAACTGCAGGCGGCGCTTTGCTGTTTGTAGCTTATTTGCTTTTATCCTGGCCCGTCAATTGTTAATTACCGGCCTTTGCTCTGGGATTTCACGGGCAGAGCTCCTGCCGGTAACGAAACACTGCCAAAGTCCAATTGCTGGGCTCCTAACTCCTTCCCGTTTATCAATAAAGGATTTGGACTGGAGGCCTCATTACCACGCACTTGGCCTAACTGCACACGCACCATAAAACCCAGCTACGCAAATCGCATGCAATAATGTTCTAGGATATGAAGCACCCACCCGGAGACGGCGCCCTCCGAAGTCATGCAAGATTTATGAGAATGTCAGGGGGTCGGCTAGAAATTTAATCAAGCGCTCCGAGTACAACCCTTTCGTGGGATTCAGAAATCAAATTTCGAAATTTTGCAAAGCTTCGTCGGGTGCAAAAGTTTCATAAAGTAGAAAAGAAGGGGTAGCCGTAATGGAAATGGCCGAAAATTGCGGGGATCACATTCCACGAGCAGGAATGTCGACCGCCCAGGAAGCAGCAGCCCACTCCAGCCAGTTGTCCTTCAAACACAATACACTCTCCTTACACATTTAGTAATATCTCTGTGGGTAGTACGTGTATATATGGTATATATTTCAAAGAATGAAAGAGACTCTATGCAGAGTGTGTGGATGCGGGTGCGTGTGCACTCGGGTCTGGGCATCTTGGAGCAGCTACATAAAAACGTCGAAAACATGGCAAACATTAACGGAAAAACAATTTTCATAAATCTAGAATTATTACCCGGGAACCAGGAACACAAAATAACAACAGCACCAAAAAAGAGGAGAACGGAAGCGAGTACCCTGTGTGTCCATTGAGGCAACAAATTTGCAAAAAACAAGAATAAAATAACATTCCGCAGAGCATATGGAAGATGGGGGCCTGCGGATACCCTGACTTTGGATAGGTTGGGTGGAAGACCCTTGCGAGGAAGGAATTGACCCGGAGGCGGGCCCGCGCGAAAGTTTCTTGGCAAACATATTTGCAAAACGCATTTAACATACGAGCCCGAATATTATTTCATATTTTGCGCCCACTTTGAGAGGGTTGTTTTATGTTTATGGGATAGATACGAAAACAAGGGCCCAGTGCCGGGGTCGGAGGCAGGGCTTTATGTAATTGTGAAGCGTTTGGCAAACAAGCCGCCGCCATAAATCACATAATTCACGCTCCATGGACAAGCCCCCTTTACTTTGTCTTTTTTTCTCGCTGCTGGCTGGATTTTTTTTTTACCACTCAGCTCTGGCCTGCTCTAATTCGATTTTCGCAATCACTTTGAAGTCCACTCAAATTTCAATAATTCTCCATTTCCATCGACATGCCAGCGCAAACAAATTATAGTAAGAGACGAGTGGCAAAAAAGGGAAAAGCTAAAGACATCAACTGTCGCTGTGAAATCTGTTATTAAGCCATTTATAGTTAAGGCAAACAAAGCATACGGAGCAGGAGCAGGAGCTGTAGCTGGAGCTAGAGCAGGAGCAGAAGCAGAGCGGCACTCGAATGCTCAAGTGCTTATAGACACACTTTTCAATGGCTTATCAAAATCTTAAGCTGACGACAATGGCAGCTCTCCGGGACCCACGCAACAAAAGAAACCCCTCCACACATGCGGGACAATTTATAAAATTAAAAGTCTTGGGAGTCAGGCAAGTGAAAAAAATGCAATGCGGCAACAATGAGGGAAATGAAACTCATACGGGGGTGGAGAAGACAAGTTTTCCGCTTTTCCGTTTCCGCTCGGTCGCTTGGAAAGCTGTTACTGTGCAGCAGTTCGATAAAAATGAGTGAGTGGCTGGAAAGTGAAAGTTGGCTTCACTGCACTTGGCATATGCCATGAAAATTAGTTCCCAATCATCCACGGAAGTTCTATGGGTGTGAAGTGTGAATTGGTCATGACAAATCCGGTGATTGGCGAAGGTGGCTTAGCGATTTGCATACCTACTCGTACATATGCAAAGTATATCCCTAAGTAGAAGATTAATTTTTCGCGATTATAAGTGGGTAACAAAATCATTGTCAGTTTACAGAGAAAGAAATTAAACCTAGATTAATGAGTTTAAGAAAGTTTCCTTAAAAATGTTTTCTCCGTAATTTAACACTTCCTGTATCTTTATATTCCTTGATTTGGCTCCTTTTTTTTGGAAATTTTCTCCCCGTGCACCTGCCACCCGGATTCCTCACTCTCATCACTTTCAGGTTGTGACATATGACAAATCACAAACGCAAGCAGTTTACAATTGATGTTGAATCAAAGCAATAAACACGGTTGCACATGAGAGTGTGTATTTATGTATGGCAGCACATACATATATACAGAGTGGATATGTGGGTTTGTGAGTGCCCTATTTGTCACCCACATCCAAAGAGCAGCTACGTGACAATTTCTGTCATTCCGCCTCGGGGCGTATCCGTTTCCGTTTGACTTTCCCTGCGAGTGCACTGCGAGCTGCGAGTGCTGCGGCTGTTTTTTGTTTAACTTAATTTTCGGCAGCCGGGCCCAAAATGCTCGACTGGCTTTTGCGTTTGCTTTGGCGCGCCTACCTTTGTTTATGTCCTGATTGTTGTTTATGTGAGCGGCGTGTGTGACACTCGCACACACACTCAATATGCAAATGCCAGGATGCCAACGAAACGGACAAAAGGATTGAGCCTTGGGTTGACAGCCGTTTGACAAAAGGAAGGCCTAAACTTGTGGCCCTGCCCAAGTGGCACACCAGTGGAACAGCATTATCCAGCTGGTTGGCCACGTTCTCCCGCTCCTTGCTTTTTCCCGACTCCGGGGAATTTTCCGAGTCCTACGTGGGGAAGGTGAAGCAGGAAGTGTCAGGCTTTAATCAAGTGACAAAGAGAATGTCTAAATTAACATTAACACTGTTGAAATCAATCTATTTGTCAATCAGAAACAAGAAGATTTCGGTGAGATCCCCAAAAGGCTTAACGATTTTGTACATTCGCAGTTTAAAAACTAACTAACTAAAGCCATGGCATAAAATACTAACAAAGGATATGATACTGATGACAAATTTTTTGAGTTTCCTTGCTACTGCTAACCGTCACACATCTCAATCTCGTTTTATTAGCCAAATGCAGAGCTTGAAGACCCATCGAAAGTTTTCTGAACAAACAAGGACCCTCGAAAACGAAACTTACCGACGAGAGTACTCCACAGTCGCACCCCTGTGAAGGAGTGGAGGACGAGAAGTGAACTTTTTCAGGATTCTTCGAGCACCTCCGCACAATGGCAGGCGAAATTGCCGGCTGACCGCCCATAAATGCATAGAAAGTCAGTCCAAAAATTAGAGAAAATCCACAAATCGAAGTAAAGTTTCGCCCTTCGTGCAGGCCTCCTTGGGCCTTCTGGTTTATTGTTCGCAAATTTCCCTGGGGCCTTATAAAGCCCGAGCACAAAGCAGCATGCACCACCCCCACAATTTTCGGGAGTGCAAACATTTGCGCTGCTGATTACTTTTAATGCGTTCCATCAAGAGGCCTGGCCACATCAATCAGTTTGAATTTGGCTGCGGAAACGAATATTGATCGAAATTCTACAAAAACGAAATAATTTCTGTCCTCTAAATTTTAGGTTTAAACTCAAATGACTCGCTACATACCAGCGTTTTTGCACAGTGGCCGCTCCCTCGCAGGCATGCTGACCCAGTTCTGCTGTGACATGGACAACGAGAGGCAGCTGTGGCCTGGATCACTCGTTCTTAACGCCTCGAATCTGGCCAAGGAGAAAAAGGAGAGTGCCAAGCCTCGCCGTTCTGCCGTCAGCCGGCATCGAGCTTCATTTCGCGAAAACACAATCACGGCCTACGAGAACCGGCTAAGACTCTACTCACAGCCATCAAAGGTCTTCCGCTACTTCGCCACCATCAAAATGAGGAACAAGGCGGGCAGATGGGAGGTTTTCATGACGCCCTCCGACTTCTTGCGATCGATCGTGCCTGGCATTCCCCAGCCGGAGAAACTTGGCCTGGACAAATACCGGATACTGGACGAGAAGGGTGCCACAAAGTGGGAGTCGGAAATGAAACAGGACAGCATATTTCTCAAGCTGGAGACAAAGGGTCTGCTCACTTTCAGTGACTATGTGCTTTTGACTATTCTGCTGTCCATTCCGCAGCGCCACATTGAGATCGGCTTCAAGCTCTTCGACCTGAATGGCGATGGCACGCTGAGCATTCATGACCTGGAGTCCTTGCTCCTCGCCATCACCCAGGGCGAAGCCTCTGCCATGAATACTCATCTGAAAAATACCCTCTTCGGACCAAAACTCAACAAGCATCTAACCCTCGCCCAGTTTTTGGAATTCTTTCACGAGCTTAACGATGAGGTTCTTAATCTTGAGTACGAGATGATACTCAAGGATCGCTACCAATCAACAAATCGGTAAGTAAGGCTTACTGTTCTACTAAAAATCCAGACTTCAGACAGATTTCGATTTCAGTTCCGTGATCAGCGAACTGGACTTTGCCAAGCTAGTCTTGTCCTACCAAATTTCTCCCTCACAACGTCATCAGGCTCTGAAACGAGTAAAGGAAAAATACGGCCAGAAAATGCAGGGTATCACAAAAGCCGAGTTCATAGACTTCTTTCGTTTGGTCAAAGAATTGGATTCCGTGGACATGGCATTGTCCTTTCATTATTTGGCTGGTGCCGATATAAGCAGCAAAACTCTGCGACACATTGCCGAAGTAGTTGCTGGTGTGAGCTTAACTAAACATCTGGTGGAGGTGATCTTCACTATTTTCGATGCCGACCGCGATGGAGTCCTGCGAAGAATGGAATTCATCAAAGCATTACGCATCTGGAGGAGGCGATCTCATACTGTAAGCCATCATTTCAGACTCACATCTGCCATGAACGCTCTGTGTAAGTGTGCTTGGAGGACACTGCCTGTCCGGAATTGCAAAAGAGTCTGTTCCTCCTATTCGTAAATAAATTCGTCGTTTTTTTAGTTATAAATTTATAACGTTAGGACACTAAAGCAATGTTTTAAAAACAATTCGATTGCCTTTAATTCGGTATAGTATAGGAAAAGAGATAAAATGGGATAGTGAACGATGCTCGTTCGTATTTACAGCAGCTCTATTCTAGTGTAAGCCGCAACTCCAAGTGCATGGCTCTGATTTGATGTACTTCTTCTGCTAGCGGCATCCTTTGAACAGCTCCTTTGGGGGCAAACGCTTTTAGAACGCTGACAATGCAGACTGCGTGATCCTAGAACAAAGAGCCAGGTAGCCTCAATTGACTTAGCCTGGTTGGGAAAAGCGAGCGTATGGAGTGCGGAAAAGCGCAGTCTGTTTGCTCTCGTCTTGAAACGTTTCAACTTCACAAGCCGCCAGGTTGAACGAGCTGAAAAATGAAACGAGTCTGCGGAACGAAATCCTTTTAGTTGTCCCGCCACTCGAGCTGCGAGTTGCGTGCGAACGATGGGAAAATTCAAATATAAAACAGATTCCCCCAAAGGCCCCCACCCGTCCCAGCCCGTCACACACAAAAACCCGACCACGTAGCTTACATGACTTTGAACTTTTATCACCTGCTGCCAAATGGTCGGAGCCGGGAAAGTACTGTTCGACTGACAGTGGGTGTAACCAAGCACTTACCAAAACAATTTTAAATACCTGCGGTAGCACGCACGACAGAGAGGGAGTGGGTTGGGTGGCCAGTGGCCCCGAGTGGAGACAATAGTTCCACATACATTTTATCTGGACATTGGCAGGCAGCCACAAGTTGATGACCGGGCGACAATTACGAACCCAAGGAATTCCAGATATTTGTGTAATTCACTTTCCCTCGAAATGTGTGTGTCAACATAATTAAATAAAACAAATGCCCAGACACTCGTAGCCGGGAAAGGCTAGTTGCATCCTTGCGTTGTAAATAATAATTACCAAGCTTGTTGTTAATTGTGAGGGAAGGTCAGTTAGGGACAGGCAGGAATTGATAAGGTTCCTGGACTCTTTCATTTTGAATATGAACCTTCCACTAGTTTTCTCTGTGTGCCGTAGTGGAAAATCGTTTATGCCACGGCAAGGAGCAAAGTTTTATCAATTTACCGGCGGAGGTAGTCTATGAACTCTTCAGTTTAGACGTTCATAAACAAGTCGAGGTTACCGCCTGGCAACTTTCACATACCACTTTACAAAAATCAAACTCAAATGTATTTACACGTGCCTCCCTGCCCCAAAAGCCGTACAAAACTTTGAAACTCGACGCTTGAAGGAAGTGCGATAAAAATAAACACAGAAGTTCAGCCAATAGGAAAGTTACTAGTATTTAAGGGGCATTGGCCACGCCCCTAAATCCTCAGTGCATTTTTGTAAATCAGGATACAAAGTGCAACCGCAAAGGTGTAACGAAATATAATAAGGAATAAAAGCCACAAATTCCTTGCAACTGGAGGGGTGATGCAATTAAATTGGCAAACAGATGACAGACCGAACGAATTGGTCAACCATAAATCAAAAATCATTATTTTGCATATTCCCCAGCAAAAATGCCAACCAATCGAACCTGCAGTGCGACGTCTAATCAAGAAATCAGCATCAACTGTCAATGGGATTTTGTGTTGAATAAGTCACTAGAATTTCTCAATTTCTAATAAATATTGACCTGGCCTGTTATTGTCCCAGCAAACGCAAAAAGGCATTTATAACATTTTAAATTTCGAACTCAAATTACTATCCACTTTGCTCTCCAGACCACAAATTCTGCTGTCTGGTCCTGGCTCGGAACAGAAATTTTTCTTGTCTCTTTTCGATTTTCGGTTGGCCAAATTGTGTTTGAAATTCTCGGTTTCGGTCGAAGCAATAAGCTGAAGCCCAAGCTCCTACCCTCAACTCTAGCCCAAAACCCATAGCAATTTCAAACCATTCTGGCGCCTTTGTTGGCCTCTTTTATGTGTGAGATATTCAAATTCATAAATTATGCAATTTTATGGATTGAAGGCGTAGAATGTGCAAAAATATTATTTTACACACGCTTATGCTCGAGCATAAAAACACATACAATTTTCCAGGAACCACCCAACGTAGGTGCACTCTATATCCGCCCAAATACACACACATTTAAGTTATATACACCTACCAGCATCTGCACCGATTCTTACCTTTGAGCACCGGCACTTTAACATTCTCGTAATTTGCATGAATTTAGGTTGCTCCTCTAATGCCGCTCCTCTGCCGGCCAAGTGCGAATTTCGGAGTGCCAAGGCTCGAACCCTGGCCGGACAGCGACAGTTATCTAAATTATGAATATGCAGGTGCTTATCGGCCGGAATATATTGTGGGCGATGGCTGTGTGTGTTGAAGATTTAAGCAGCTGCAAATTTTATTTATCATCAAACACTCGACGAGCACTAAATCCTTGAGCCCAGAGTTAAATGCCACAACGATGGCCCATAAATACACTCTCGAAGGGCATACTTTAAGGCGCATTAAATGAACCTCAGATTATATATATTCCACCTGAGCGGGCGGATTGGCATGGGGATGGGTGCGAAGTGGATAATTGAGTTTCACGACTTTTGCTCGCTTTAAGCCCTTCTCGGCTTTTGCCGCCATAGCTTTAACGTTCAACGAGGCCACCTCCCCTCCCATCGCCAGTCAGCCTCGGTATTGAAAAGTTGCCATTTAAAAGGATTAAAATCTTTTTCACATCATTTCCTACCGATTAAAATGTTCACCGAGAGCACCAGCACCATCGTGTCTCTAAGCTAAGCCTTAACTATTTCCATGGCATCCAAGGAGTCGCTACTGGAACACAAAGGATTCACATGTCGCAGAGCAAAGTTTTACATCAGTCTGCGCCCTGGTAAAGCTACACTTACAAGTTGTAACTTACGGCAAGTATTACCCCAAGTGCACTCATGAGTCCACACAGTGTTCCCTGAGATGTATTATACATGGGTGTAGTTGTATTAAAAGAACGTATAGGTACTTATGTAAAAAATAGTAGTATACTATCCATTTGTTGACATTCTCTTAATGGTCAAAATATGTATGGTTCAAGTACTCATTCTAGTTAAAAATTTAAATAATCACTGAAAATGTAATCTGAAAATTCCTACAACCCATCAACCTAACCAAATGCTCTGAAAAAAAGGCTCTGCGGCTTGTTTGATTACATTTCATCAAACGTGCCTAAAATTCCAAATGCACACATGTCAAACTAATAAACTTTAAGCGGCAACGTTTTGATAACAACAAGGACATTTGGCCAGCAGCAGACTGCCAAGAGGAGAGTGCCAGACAGGCCCTCCCATGAGGTCTTCTCCATCAATTTACATTCCATATACTATATACTCCACTCTTGGCAGACGGAGGAGGCACAAAAACGTTTGTACATTTTAAATGCTGCGACATCAAGCCGGGCAAAAGTTATTTAAACTTTTTCCTTCACTCGACAGCGTTGTATCAAAATCATTTCTTTCTGCTGCTGATGAGCTCCACTCATAAACTACGTGCACGGGCCTGGGTATTTGTGGGTGGGAGTTGAAGCGAGTCTAGAAGGCAACCAGCCAGCCAGTTGGCATCAGCATAATGATGATGAATGGCTCCTCCTGACATATGAAGCGCATTAATACAGTCTGTGCCATGGCAATATACCCTCCGGGGGAGGGTAAAATCTCTATTTGGAACACCCTTTTGTGACAGTCTGCCCATGAGAATCACATAAACGAGCCTTCGTTAGCGAAATTCCGCTGGTAATTGTGGTATTAGTTGTGCGGAAAAAAGTATATTTTATCATAAATTTGTATTTATTATAATGTCAGCCATAATGGTTTTAAGGCTATCGATTTACGCAATGATCTTTTAAGATTAATTAATAATTTTAAAGCTATTATATTTCATTTTTAAGTTTTTAACTTTTTCATTTGGGTTGTATACAAATTATTTCTGATGTTTTTCCGGAAAAATAAACATTTACTGAGTGGTTTACTTTGGCCATAAGATACATTTTACTGGGTATCATATGGCATTCTTTTATTTTTTTTATATTCGATTCCTTTATTGTTATTTCTTTAAACAAGAATTAATATAATTATTTTTGCGGATTTTTATACTCGGCATTTTTTAATTGGCGCATCATGAATTTTTTGTCGTTAGTTTGCATACCTACATAATTAATTAAAACATATTCAACGATAATTATTTAAGCACGTAAAGCTGATTACATAAGATAAACAAAGCGAAATCCGTTATAATTTATAATTACTCTTCGCTTATTGACTTACTTATGCAAATGACTTTGTTTTTGCAGTTAATTATCTCGTAAGTTTATAATTGTTTGCATTCACTTGCGTACAACTTAATGAAATACGTAGTCGAGTGACGTCCGCGCAATGATAATTTATTTATTTTTCATATGCTCGTCGCTAAATTGAAAATTGTCCAGAAGCTGTTCGAATTCTGTTAATTCTATAGTCAGAGCTGTGATTAAATCCGGCAATCTATTGCGGTGCGTGAGTGTGCGTTTGTGAATCCGGAATTGTTTGCAATTTTGTCATTAAATGATACAAAAAAAAAATCAAGTAGTCAATGGCCTGTAAAATGTTGTATTAATATTAATGAAACAACAGTTGCTAAAATAAGTATTCTCTCGTAAATTATTTGCAGATTGGGGCTGAACTCAATTTAAATTATGATTACGGCCAGACCATTCGAATGTATTGCAAAAAAGTAAATATATTTTTAATTGTAATTTTAATTATGCCCCCTTGCATCAGGTTCATAATAAAATAGAATTACAGATTATTTGTAAATTCCGCCACCATTTCAAAAATCTGCTTTATCTTCTCAACATTTACTCCGAAAGGGCGAAATTCCCCGCCAACATGTAGCTAAGCCGAAGGTTTCCCCTTCGGCGAAGGGTGGAAACTACCCCTAACCAGGGCAGAGGAGAAAGTCACAGCCCGTTGTGGCAGGCCTGCCCTCCCCCAACTCCGTGCTTTAAATTTAAATCAAAATTAACCACTAAATATACATGCATACCGCAATCAGGGCCAAATTGCATAAAATATTGATAAAGCCAATGGATTAATTCCACAGCAAGCCAAACACATTAGAGTTAATATCTTATATAGCCCGAGTTCATATCCGTTTCCCGATGCATAATTGATGCGAAACTCCTTGGGCCTGGAAAACTTTTTTAATAAATTAAATACTAATATAAAGGAAGTCGTTTTCTAAAAAAAAATCAAATATAGAGAAGGTGAAAGGGAAAGCGAAAATCACTACGGATGATTAATGTTAAAGAAATATAAAATGTGCCAAGCGATTAAAAGGCGGCCTTGCCAGTAAAGCATTTATTTATGACAATCATTTATCATTTGGCGGCTGGACAGGACCTCTGGCCCGCACCTTCCGCCGCCCCTGGTAGGCTAGACAGGATGCGTGATAATGCAGCAAAGGCATGCGCGACGCACGTTGCCTCTACCTCTGCCATCCCAGTTTGCAGTTCGACCTGCCAAACAATTATTTATTTGATGCTCTCTCTCGGCTACCTTTTGAATAAAAAATGTTCCAGCACATCGATACAACTGACTTTGGGACGGAAACTGTTGGAGGAGTGGAGGGGATATGCCGGATGCCCACAGTGAAGACAACAAATGGAGCCTGGTCGAACATCTCTGCCGACTTTAGTCCATTCGTCCCACCGACATGTGTCAATCAGAGACCCAGCTCCGGGTCCGGGTCCGGGAACAGAGACAAAATCTCCGCTCGGCATGAACTTAAATGTATTATGACAAATATTTTCCAATCTCTGCTACAGACCGTTGGGTGGGACGTCCAGGGTGCAAAGTGTCCTTGTTTCAGTTTACCCTGTACTGGGGGCAGCCAAGGGTAGTTCTAGTTTACGATGATTTCAAAACAAAAGGTAAATCATGTTCATTTATAAGTGGAGGTCGTTTAAAAAAAGAAAAGGGTTGGAACATTAATCTGCAACAGGGTCTGACAATTATCAGCCACGTTACCATGTTACATCCTTCAAGTGAGTGCCCTGTAGTCGTCCTTGGTGATCCTTTATGTTTTCGCCTTGTGTGTCGGACCCCGCAAAATTCCGCTTAAATAAAAATCATTTCATTGCAAATGCATTGCGGCGTATGAATGCTTTTGACATCGGCTTTTTGTTACTTTTGTATTCCGTGTTCTGAATCGTTCTGGCTGGGGATCTGGGCTTTCTTTGTTGTATCTGCATCACGATGGCTCACTCTCACTGACTGTTGGGGGCAAGAAAATCCATGCCGCATTTTCGCTTTCCAGAAAGTGACGGGCCGCGATGCGATGCGAGTGTGTGTCTGCGATGTGGAGTGAAGTGGGGTTTTCCTTTTTTACTTGCTCAACGGACATGCCGTAAATCAATTTTATATTTATTATTTTATGAATCGCAATGGCTTTTATTTTCAATTTGAGCTGAACCGCTTGCCCAGCTTGACGGCGGTGTCGGCGGACGGCACTTAAGTACGCATCGTTTGCATGCCCGCCCGGCTATCGCGCAATTTAATTTACCGTATGGCGCACGAGCGGCCTTAATTGGAAATATTTCCAGGTGTGCATGTCTGTGTACACGGCTCTGTGGCAATGATATCGCGCAGCACGTAATTTTGTGGTCAAGGTGCTTCTCGTTTCTCTCACCTGTAGCGGAGGCACGCCCAAAGATAGGCAACTCTTAAAGATAAAATTTATTTTTAAAGATTTTTTTTTAAACTGTGATTTTTGTCCGACTCACATAAAGTTAAAAATTAATGCAAATTCAAATGAATTATTTTCACAGAATAAGACAGCCCCCAAAGAAAATAGTATTAATCAAAATTCTCCGTCATCCTTGTCGAAACTTGTCCTGTTGGCTAATTGAAATAGTTAACACTAATGACGGTTTCCATGCTAATGACCGAACCAAACTACTTATTAGATTGTCAATGGATCGCATGGCGCGAATGAATCGTGTTCCCCTGCTATTTGGGTTGTTTGTTGATTGTTTTGAGGGAATCTCTTTCCCGCCTGCCACAAATTGAGGTCGTCACCGTTGAACGTTCACCGCCACATACATACCCGAGTATATCGCATGCAAATTTTCACAAAATTCATTCAGGCCGACTTGCCTGTTGACATCCAAACGGACAGGAATGCTGCGGGTTCGGAGGAGTGGGTGCGGTGTTTTTGTAATGTGTACACATTAACGAAATTTGCATATTAATTAAAAGTTAACGACGCTGCCGTTTGTATTGGTTGGCTTCCATCCCGTTTGGCTGCCAGCTGGCGTGCCAAAGGAAAAATCATCATTTCCCGACCAATATTCATGCATACATCTAGCACTGGCTTCTGGGAATGATTTAAGCCATGTTCTCTGCCGGCATCAATATTTCGCAGGATGTCCCGGCTACCAACAGCTGGCTAATTATGTAAGTTCATACAATCCCGGCAATAAACTCCTTCTCGCACACATCCACAGCCCATCGATTCAAAGTTATAATTGCTGTAAAAGTTTCCACTGAATACTTTGGCCAAACATCGTCGATTGGATTGCCGTTGTTGCTGCATTTCAAGTTGGGGAAAATCCAATTTTCAATTTGCAAATCGCATCAAAGGCAAAACGCTCCTAAGGCGGCGACCGTGTGTGTGTGTTGGGGGGTGTGTGGTTATAGTTTCGGATTAGTAATTGGCATTAAGAAAGCACAGTCGAATTCCCAGGACTCAAGTGGACAAGAGGCTAAAGGCACGCCAGACTGAAAATATTCGAAAAGCTAGTGCCAGGCCGAGCTCTACCATACATTTGTTATGAGACTCAAAGAAAATGTGGTACGCTTTCGATGCCAATTTTCACATGTGCATACTATATCTATAGCAATTTATTCAAACGATGTCCTGTCGTAGAAAATTTAATAAAGCTTGAGAACAAATTGCTAAGTAATTTGTGGGGTGTTTGCTTAGAAAAAATACATTGCCATTTGGGAAAGTATTGTATTTCATTTGCAGCTCCGAAACGAAAAACGAAATCGCAATCGCAATCGAAATCGGAACCCGAATCGATGCAGTTTTGTGCCAACCCAAATTGAAATGACAATAGGCCAAACCACACACCGAGATACACATCCAACCAATCCGCAATCCACAATCCGTTTGGAAAAGTTGGCTCCACAGGCGGCTCCCTGCCATCGCACCTCAGCCCATTGAGCTGGGACTGGTCAAGTCAGTTGGAGCAGAACAATTGAAATAATTGCCCAAAATGTTGTCAGAGGCAAAGGCGGAGCTGTAGGCGGCTGGCAGTAGGTTCAGCAGCTAACCAATGCCTAATGGGAAAGAATAACACACACACCCTAGTTGGGAATAGGATGTTGACTTGGCCAGAAAGCTGCAGGCACAGCATGTCGATTTCCCAACGCCAGTGCAAAGGTAAATGGAAAGAAATTTGGTTTGTAACACACTCCCAGTCCGGGACGGTGGATTCGACCCAATGCATGCTGTGTAATAGCTCCATTAACTACTTGAACTATAAACTCGGCTCAAAATCATCCCAGGGCCAGAACTAATTATTGAAATAATATTTACCAATACAAGGTTTCAAAAGGCCAGCCCTTCTGACTGAAGTGGTCGCATAAATCTTTGCCCCAGATAGTGCTTCTTAAGATGGAAACACTACAAAATAAAATGGAGATCTTTACATTTTAAAGATATCTGTATACTTTTAAGTCAAAAAGTGACTCTTGAATGTTAAAGACACGGTGGAAATTAATACAACTCATAGTTTTTTTAGGTAAAACCTAATTTTTATACAAATCGATAAAAAGTTTTGTCTGTGTTCGGGTCCCAGAATCTCTCATTAGACCAGACCAAACGGGGGGCAGCCTTGATAAACACATGAAATATGCTTGCCGAGTTCCGTTTGGGCACATTAACAGAGCACTCACATGCTCACATGCCGGGATGCGGAGAGAAATCAAATTGATTGATGACCCGGCTGCGCGTCAAAGCAAATAACTCTGGAGCGACCAAGTGCCGCCACCCAATGGCGGACGAGCTGTTTAAAACGAAACTAGTCGGGTCTTTTCAGTGGCTCCCGCAGAACTTGCCAGATCATGGTGGCAGGGCACTGTGGAAAGCCCGCCAGACAATGGCCGTAATAAAATTTTCAATATCACTTTCAGCAAATCATTTCGGTGACCTCCAGAGCGAGAGAATAAATATTAATAACTTAGCCAATCCTCAAAAAGGTGAAGGCTAAGCCCAGTTCTTAGTTCTTGGCTCTGAGCTAGCACCACAAAACAGGATCCGGCCAAGAGAGACCAAGAACATCCTCAAACAATAATAATAGTAATAATAAAGCAGTGGACGCAGAACAGTAGAGCACGTAAAGGAAAGGGCAGTGAATAGACAAATAGTTTTGTTGTTGATGACAATACGAAAAACATTTCAGAGGGACAAAGCGCTAGATAAAAAGCCGAGAAAGGCATTCCGACTGAGCCATAATACAGACGACCAGTTGGCTTGGGTTACCAAGGCAAGGGTCTGTGCCTGGGTAAGCAAAATGGAAATATTTTTATAAACTCCATGGCACATGAATAGTCGGGAATGCAAAGCCATGATGCTGCTCCGACAACCCACCTACCTATGAGCCACTCTGGCTTGGCCACATGCTCGGGTGCTAGTTCTGGGATAAATATTAAAATTCATACGCCATGTCGTACAGCCAAATCAGACCTGTGGTGGTTATGGTGATGGTGGTGCTACTGCTTTTGCTTCGGCTGTGACAACAATCACAACGATTTTCATTAGGCAAACAGCAGTGGCACAGCATATTTGCCGTGAAGCGAGATTGGGGCAGCCGGGTTCTACAACAATTGCACAATTTATGTGGCATATATTTTCAGCTCTAGTACCGTCTGACAGCCAACCCGAGCCGAGCTGGCCAGGTCAACTGAATGGCCCAGACTGCAGTTCTGTCAATCCGGCGGAAGGCAGAAAGCTGAAAGCAGAAAGCATACCCTTTGCACGCCTCCACAACGTGTCCAACAATGCCATGAAACGAGCCGTTAAGCTAGCACAAAAAAAAAGGAAAATACTCGAAAAGGCTAAAACGATATAAACCAGAGAGGTACACCGGAAATAATTAATAAACCTCAATCACTTAATCAAGCTACCAATCAAGGAATTCCAAAAATAAACATTTAATTTATAAAATGGTTACTGTCTACTTTGGAGTTTAATATTCTTTGCCACGATGTTCAAAAAAGAAGGTCTTGGTATTTATTTTCACTTTCTGAAGTGACTATAATTTTTAATACACATGATACAAGTTAAATATTGTATGATTATCTTGAGATTAGTCGAATTTATAATCAAACCAAACCTAAAAGGTTTTTAATGTATTTTCTTCAGTGGCAAAGTCCCTCTCTAACTTCCACACTCGACGGCTAAACTGCAAAAATATTACAAATTCAAAATGCTAAATGTGCATTTAACTTGTGTATTTATGTAAATCTCTCGGAAATTATTTTCCCCCACACAGCTGGCCAAAGGTAAGGCAGAGCGAAAGGACATGAACTACGACTGGAGGACCGACTGCAAATCATTTGAATATATTTTTCCTCCATTTCTGTTGTCGGGACTGGCACATGTTCATTCCGATTCCGCTCGCCTTGTCTGCCAATTGTCACCATTTCGGATTGATGGCAACGTGAACACACCGTTCCTCAGCACAGATATATGTATATCAGGGTTGTGGTAGAAGAAGCTCCTTTTGTTTCTACCCTGTCGGGGTGCCCAGTCAGGGTGGCTGGTGGTTTCAGTTCTAGTTTCTGTGCAGTAGTTGGGACTGCTCTCTTGCAGAGACCACAATGCTTTGGCTTTTAGTATATTTTTCGGTTTCATAACTGAGAAGAATGTATAAGGGTATCTTTATTTTCAGACTGCCAATAAATCTGCTCAACTTTGCGGAAAACCCAGTCATGAATTCACCTTGGCATGGCTTCATTTGCGTCAGGCTATTGCATATTTATGTCGACGACCATGCACCGACACAAAACTGAACCTACATATGAAATTATTCAAGGTAATGTGCATTACGAATTCTGGTTAGCCAACAAAGTGCTAAATCCGATTTAAGCCCGAACCCAAGGCAGCGCTCAGGGACTCGGACACAGAGATCGACGCGGTCTTGGAGTTGGACGGGCGAAGTTGAAGTGGAAGTGTGGAGATGCCTGCAAGGGAATACCTAATGCCAGCTTCTCGACCTTTTGCAATTAAGTTTTCAGTAATCAACAACCACCAGACCCGGCATTAAAGTTGCCCATACATTTCTGATGAGCTACTCGCACTACCTTTGTCTGTCTGTCAGTGCAAAGCCCGAAGAGCCGGAGCCAGAGACGGAGTTGGAACCGGAGGCGGATCCGTATCCGGAGCTTCATTCAATTTGTTCGACGCTCCGACTTGAATGAGTTAATCCCTTGCAAATCGCCGGCATATTATCTGTCTGGCACGACCGCTCAACCCCCCACCTCCAACCACTCCCTGTTCGAGCAACAATGAAACGAGACGTCGTTGTCAGCTATTGTTTATCAATTTTATGCAAATCGCAGACACTCTTCTTTTTTTGTTGTCAGCACTGCGGCCCGTTATCAGGTGGTCGGCATATTTTCGAAATTGAATCAAGTTGGCTTTTCGGCATTTCGGCATTGAATACATTTTAATAATTCCATTTTATATGCAGGCGAACGGCGGGGGCTCAACATTTAATCAAATAATTAAGATCTAAAACTATAGGTGTGGGCGAGCGTTGAGTGGCAAATGCGTATTAGCATATTAGCCACTTGAAGAGTTGATGTTTCGCTGGAAATGGTGGAAAGTTTGGACAAAAACAGATGGCAATGGGGGGAGTTGTGTCAGATGGAATTGCAAATGATCGGTGGCCGCGGGGCGTTTTTTTGCTTCTGTTGATTTCCGCTTAGCCGAAAATTCGTTTTAATCCCACACGCACTCTCGCAGGGCCAGCCAAACTTTCACTTTCCCCCTGCAGACTGGCAGCTGAAATTGAAACTGTTTAGCCCCCGGCCGATGTAAGTCCTCGCCATCGCCACCATCCGCCTCCCCTGTCAACAACTAGCTGTGGCAATCATGGGCTTCAAAACAAATCCATTGCCCCCGGGCCACACACGACTTTCGGCGGACGAGATTTTAATTCAATTACATCTGTATCTGCAAGTCGTGTGCAAATATTTTCATAGGACAAATTAAAACGTCGCTCGCCCACCAGAAAACTACCACCACGGCACTCCAAGATGACTGAACACCAAGAAAAAATAAGTATCCTGAGCTGTGTGCTAATTAAATTTTAATTTTCTATTAATATTAATCTGGATACACATTTCATTAGGAGAGAGACTACTTCTAAGAACAAAACGCGGAAAAGTATGCTATAAAGCTAGACCATTACTTAAGTGGATAATAGTTTATCCTCAGGAGTTGAAAATGTCATATAAAAATATCCCTTTTTCTCAGTGTACATGCGTGAGACGCTGTTTGCACTCGAGACTTTTGCCCTCTCGCTGTTCGGCAAACAAGCCTGCTGGCAAAGATTTAAAAATGGCTAGAACCCAGGGCCCTCCTCGCTCTCCCCCACATACTCGGAATTCATATGCCCTGCAGAACGAACTGGTGATTGCGTGCCTTCGTTACCAGTTACTACTAACTTTGGCCACTGCCCACCCAGGGGGCATAATTGAGGCTCTGGGAGAGATTCTGCACCACTTTTGCAGCTCGTCCAATTGTCTCCTGGCCTCCCCAGTGCTGCTTGCATAATAATGACTGCAGTCGGTGGGGTTTTGGAGCTCTTCCTGGGCTCACAGCTAGCCAAACCAAGCCAGCAACTATTTATCTGTGTTTTTGTCAGGATTGTGGCTTCTTTTCGTTGTCGGGTCTGTGTAATTATGTGTTCCCAGTTGCAAAGGACGACATGACTCGGTAACTCTTGAGGCAAAACTTCAACCCGAGTTGTCTTTAACTTAAAAAAAACTAACACATGTAATACCTTTAAATAACTGAGATAAATGAGAATATTAAATACTACAAATATAAGAAATCGAAATACATTTTCTTAAGAATAAAGGAAATATTTAACTTTTGCCATTCCGGTACTCAAGGGCAACTCCCGTTTAAGGAGAGTTCCGCGAGACCCTTTACAGAAACAAATACCAGATCCAGACTGTTTGTCAAGTGTCTGAAAAACACAGAAAAAAGTAATTCAAGCAGCTAATAGCTAATCCCCTGTCACTGGGGGTCCTTAAATTAAATTTACCCATAATGCACTTATCCAAACGCTAAAGCCCCCCGATTGCCGTTGATGGCTTGCCACACGCGAAGTAGTAGTATGCCTGCAGGTATTCAAATTACAAGAATTTCAATAATTAAAAAATTCAGCGATGAAGCGAAAAAAGGAGAAAAATATACTGGTATTCGTTAGCGGTGCTGGTGCGTCAATAAAGCCGCAAGTTGCTCTAGGAGAAGCCATAAAAACCAAAGGAAAACTTCGCACAGGAAGTCGCTATGGGGCGAAAATCTGATGCGGAAATCGAAATTTGTTAAATGGAGCAATCGATGAATGGCGCTGCTGACTGACTATGCCACGCCCCCACCGCCATCTCGCCCACTCTCTCATCGCCCGTTGCTCCCTTGGAAAAGTCGAGAATCGAGTTTGGTTTTACATTTTATCGCTTGTACGTTTGCACCATTTCAATTACAAACAATAACAATAAAAACCGGGCGCCAAGTGGGCGTGGCAGTTGAAGAAAGCGCGTTCAAGGGGCTGGAGAATTAAGACAGAGTTATATACTCTACATATAGATGGCTATACACACAGATATATTCAATAGGAAGACGCGTAGAAAAAAAACCGGAAGCAGAAGTGCAGGGGAATTAGTTCACACGGAAGTGGCTCACCCTCGAGGCTCTGCGTCCCGGATCTTTTCTTTCTTCCCATTCCAATTCCCCGGACATGGCCGTTGCGGACTGGAGCATCGCATCGTTCGTGCGGAAGTTAGGTGTCGAAGCGGGAATTGTAGGTAAATATTATTGTAAAAGAAATTTAAATACGGATTTTTTCCACTATCTCTTGGTCTTATTCTATATAAACCACCGCCCCCTTGTCGCAGCATCAACTTGGCCCTTGGCCCATGGCCTGACCCATTATCCGGCCGTATTCCCCTCGCCCGGTCCTTTTGCGCTGACGTTAATGGAATTTCTGAGCTCTTTTTTCTCGGCCGCATCGTTCGGCCAACGAAACGGGTGGCAGGACGAGGCGGAGAGCTACCAAGCGTTTGCTTCTTAAAGTCCTCTCCTCGAAAGTTTTCTTAAGAGCGAATGCAATTGGAATAAACTAAAACTCGTCAACTCTCAAGGCTCTCAGAATCAATTTAAATCGCACATAACAACTGAACTGCCACAGAAATGGCATAAAAGTGCAGTTAACCGCAACGATGGCATGCGAGTTTCATTTTAAGGAGTGCTGGATATTCAAAATAGAAAATGCCGCCACATACAATGTATCCTGGCCAAGGCCATTCAGGCCGTAAATCAATATACTAATTACTTTTTGAAATATATTGTGTAGAACTCGATGTGTGTCACGGAAATAAATTATAGTGATGGAGAAAAGCACATTCAATATTGAACAAAACTGTTTTTTCGTTGAACAAATAAAAGTTTATAATTTAATTTCCAATTTAATTAGCTTTTTTTTGTGTGTAGCCTTGGAATTATCTCCCACCCGGGCAAAAAGTTTTCCAACGAGTATAATCATCGATGTCGGCCAACAAACTTAAGGAGGGGCGTGGAATGCCCCCGGCTATGGCATAGTTCTTGAGCACTTTGCATTTGCCACAGACATGGCCTTGCCGCTGTTCGAAGTTGTTCAAAGTAATTGAACACGGCTCACCTTGCTGCAAATAGCCTCCGAGGCCAAGCATAGTGCGGGATGGAGGCGGCTCCATCCCCAAATACTCATCAATATAGTACTTAGAATCTATCTGAGCAACTGCTGTGGTCAGCCACTGATTCAGAACCCACTTCTAATAGGTTAAATAATAGTTGGGTAGTAAAAAACAATCCGAAATTATTTCTTGGCCAAACTGAATAGTTTTGCTGAAATGTATTTATTTAAGAATATCTTTAATCTCAGAACCAAGAACAAAAGTGAGGGCTATGCTTTCATGAGTTTAGCAACTTAACAGATCATTGGGTCAACAGGGGAGGTCCTACCCTCCTACTTCTGGTCTTTGGCTTACCCCTTTCGCTGACTAAGTGAACCAGTTGCCTGTGAGTGGTCAGCATTTGATTCCTGGTCGCTGCCCAGGACACCGCGCTTAGCGCCCTCATTCAATTAGCCGCGACCACTGATTTACGAACTGGGAACAGCCCAAGTACAGGCGGTGGTCGGGAGATACAGGACGTGAACCAGGGGCTTGGTGACAGTAATTAATGAAGCAAGTTTCCAACTGAACCTCGATCTGGACAGCATTTAAGAGCTTCGTCATCGTCATGACCGTCACACCTCACTGGCTGGGCGGAGGCAAATAAATAAACATTTCCGTTCGCCGGTTTCTTTCTAGAGACGAATGAGTCTTCGTCCCAACTCCCCCCCAGCTAACGAAATAAAATCTCACAACTAAAAACTTATTTCATTAGCAATTTCCATCAAAGCCAGCCACAAGGATACCGGGGACATTCGAGCCACTCGATGCGTCGCTCAATTTAATTCAACGCTAATAAAAAACCATATAAAGCTGAATTTGTAGCAAATTGTGCTTCCATCGGACAGTCACCGGCATTGGCCATCATTGACAGTCGTCTGGACAACACCTCCTCTGGCAGCCGTGTGTTAATCCTGATGCAGTCACAACACGGTAAGTGAGCAGTCGCAGAAAAGGACAAGCCACTAGCACAGGCCCGGGCCAAGCCGGGCAGGAGCAGAACTCGGGACTCGAGCAAGACGGAGAAAGGAAAACTTCGGCATAAATAAGAAAAATAAAGCGGCAAAGGAAAAGTTTATGGCCAACATTTTTAGTTGCGGTCGAATGAATACAAAAGTGTGTTCCATGAACAACACACATTAATACGCAGCCAAAGAAACCTACGCACACATACACAGAGGAAAATAAAATATATGAGACTATATAAAACTATATTATAATAATAATTCGTGTTGAGAAGAAGATTAGAATATACTTTGTCGGCTTTAGATTATTCTTGATAACAGTAGTTTTCATATCCTTTCTAAAAGCATTCCAAAACAACTTCTTGCCAAGATCCCCCCATTTTTTAGCAGTGTATCTACGCCTAGAAAAGACGGAATGTAAGAGAACCGAAGTAGACAAAGACATGGCAACATTTATTATATATCACAAGTGGTCAGCACAGGATCCCCGAGATGGCCCACTGCCCATGCCGGCCCTGCTCCGCTGTCGTACTTTTATTATTATTGATGACAATTTTGAGCAAACAATAAAAAGAATTGCCGGCCAGGCCAACACAACATCTGTCAGCTTTCCTTGAGGCGCAGAATAGCATCTTCTAAGTGACTTCTTGCCAGGGTCAGTTGCCAGCCAACAACATTAAACTAAACATAATCAAAATAGGGGAAAGCGATTTGATGGCGATGCCGGAATCCAAGTGGATTGTCGAATGCCAAAGTGTGACCGAGAACTTTGAGACAATTTATGGGCGCGAAAACTTTTGGCATTTCCTTAACAAACGACAATGCAGCTGCCAATTGCCAAAGCCGCCAGGCCACTATGTATATAGTAAGTGAGTATAAAAATGTCAATAACAAAATAAATTAACGTGCGCGATCCCTCCAACGAAAAAATAAATAAATGAAGGCGGGCAAAATAGAATCTGAAAAGTGAGGAAAACCACGCACTCAAAAAAAAACGGCCAGTATTCGCCAAAGTTGTTCAAGGAGAGGAAAATATGAAAGAAAATTTCATTAAGCTGGCAGCAGCCGACGAGCCAAGTTGCTAAAAGTTAATCTACCAAAACTTTTTGGACAGCAAATTTTTCAGTTTCAAAGAGATGCCAGCGAGTTGTGTGTATGTGGGGGGGTATTTGGCTAAAAGAACTACGTACAGGTAGCGTGGGAAATGGTTGATTTGTTTTAGCCAATCTGATTGAATATTTTCAAAATATCCTCACGATGATCTGCTCTAATGGCCACAAACTTTATCCGTGGGGAAAAAATTATGAAGATTTTTCCGGCCCCAAAAAGTAGGTGCTCCATCAATTTGCTACCCTTTTCAAATATCCTCGTATGTATAATATACATATACCGACGTTGCACTTTCTACCCAAGCTCATGTGCTCCTGACACATTCAATTGATTAAGCGAAGCCACAACGCCGCCAAGGAAACTTTTTTGCCAGATTCTGGAAAGGGGGCCAACAGCTAGGAGCCAGTAGCCAGGAGGCAGGACCCTGAAACGAGCGGAAGCTCATTGCAAGGCAAAGTTAATTTTGAATCGTTTATCAAACAGCGAGGAGCTGGAAACTTGAAGTGCATGTGCTGGCAGGCTGCCATATTCGAGTACCTGTCTGTTGAATTTGACTAACAAAAACTGTAGCCATGTGTGGCACGGATCCTGGATCCTGGGCGTAGGTGGTGGCGCTATTTGTCAAATTTGACTTGACTTTGGCTGCACTGGGCCTGGCGCAAATTGATGAAATGAGTTGTGAAAATTCGCATAGCACACACCCCACAATGCATAAGTTGCTCGAATCAAATAGTGATGAAAAAATAAAGTAATGCCGATGCTGGGCAAACAAATGGTAATGGAAAAAAACCCTCAAAGAAAACTATCTGCATACTGTTTGCCAGCGGTGGCTTCTCTTGGCGGCACTTTGAAATGATGAAGTGCCAGCTGCCATGGAAACTTGGCTGATCTTGGCCGATTCCCACAATACCCAGTCAATTTAGAAGTCACTTAACACGCTCCACATCCTTGTGATGGCGCTTTCCTCTCGAGGCCCGCGATTTAATATATATGTGTATTATCCTTGACACGTATGTGCCACAGCCCGGTGATGGAGATGCCAGAGGGTACGCGTTTGCCGCTCGAACGGAGTGCCAAATGAGCCGATTCACGCTGGCACTGAGAGCAAATCGTTCAAAAACAAACATTTCAGTAAATATTATAAACAAGAAATATGAGTAAGCTTATAGAAATATCAATATTGATTTATTTGTCCATAAATTGGAAGTAATTGTCTTTACAGGAAAGAGTATTTAGATTACATATATTTGCAATTACATTATTTCAAAATCATTGTTATCTTTATTATTTAATATTTTTTATATTAAATATTTTACTAACTCATATAGCTCTTATTTATTTTAAATTAGGGACATTTTCCCATACTTGGTGGCACTAAAAAATCAATGCATGCATGACACAAGATGCAAGGCCAATACTCCCTTTGGAAGGCATTTGAGGTGCTCCGAAGTGCTCAGCGTTCTACGATGACTTTATCCTTGGCAAGGCATAATGAGCTTCGGCAAAGAGTAGGTCCTTAAGGCTCAAAACAGCAGGCACAACAAGGAGGCCAAGAAGGGAGCGACCAAGACTCCCGCTGCTAACTACGAGCATTTTCCGATCCATTTATCACAGCAGCAGCAGTAGTCCCAACAGGACTCGGAACAGGAATCCAAACGCGAGATTTTAAGCGATATCCTGCCCGGGCCACACCAGACGATCGTTGGAAAGGCTCATTGTGTTCGTGTTCCTTGTGCAATTTATGTGTGTTTGTGTGTGTTTGAAGTGCGCGCAAGTTAACGGGAAATCGCAATAAATGCGGCAAATGTGTTGCTTTGTGTGGCGTCGACTGCTGTTAAACGCATTTTTATAGAAATTGCTTTCATGCCAGCCAACCGGGCAGGAACAGGCAGAAGCAGGGAAAAGCAGCGCCCATTTGTATGCAATGGTTTTTTTTTTAGCTTTATCCTTTTTTTGCGCTGATTGCACTTTATGCTGTTTTGTGCATGTGTGTGAGTGGGTGCTTGTTCCCACACACACAAGGCGCATTTCCATGACAAAAGCGCACCAATTAGCGAGCGTTTAATGCAAATGTTTTCGATTGCCACATAATCGCTGGCATAGAAGGCCTTTTAATAAGTTAAACGCCCAGACAATGGGCCGTACTCTGTGCAACTACAACTACTGCCCCAGCCAGATGATTGGCATTCCCCAACACACGAAATCAACTGGAGTGTGACAGTTCCTAGCTGCTCCTTCTGCGGTGCCTTCTGTCATAAAACTTTTATTATGCATGCATAGGGGAACTGGGGACAAGGGATGATGGTCGGTGGACGGAGGGCGCAAAGGCCAACCAGACTCTGCTACAAATAACCAGGCTCCATACATTACCCAACTAACCAGTTTCCAGTCAAGGCAAACACAGACGCACCTCCGGGGCTGACAGACAGGTCCCAAATGTTTGGTCAAAATGGGTCAGTGCCACCATTAGCTCGGGAAACTGGAGCACAGCCGGCCCAGAAGACGAGATTAGCACACATACTAGCACACCTGCCTGTCCGGAGGTTGTTACGTAAATGTTGAATCACACTGGGATGGACCAAAATAAATAAAAATTATATTAATAATTATTTATGGCAAGCATATACTACAAAAACTCATCATTTGAAGATTAGAGTATAACTATAATATTACGTATACGTCATGAAGACCCAATCGTGTTTATTGCTTTACATTTTAATGCAGAAAACAAAATAATCTCTTTTAGATTAAGTATACATAGCGTATGAGAAATGCACGGAACCTACCAACTTTGGTCCACTCTAATCCACTCACACCAAGGACTCTGTGTTCTGGGCAGCTCATTAAATTTTTAAATTTCAAGCAGATACAAGGGTAAGAAGCTGAAATCATCAACTCTCAATGAATTGCAAACGGCGAGACCACAAAGCAATTTACACAGGCGAATGCAGTGGCGGCCATAAATTAAAGGCAACTGGACGATGCGAGTGGGGCTTGGGGCATGGGGCAAGGCAAAGCGTGCCGTTTCTCACATTCAAATTTCGAGCTTCCAAACAAATCCGGCTGAATGGCGGTCGGTGGTCCATGAAAGCCGAGCCAAAAATATAAAAACAGCTAAGAGAAAGAAAGCCAGGAAAATAAGAACCAAACAAAACGAAGCGGGTAGCAAAAAATCGCCACGACTGGGCTACAAGGGTTAACATGAATGACCGGGTGGCTGCGAGGCAACCGCAACAATTTCTACAGTCAAGCGCAACTTAATTTCAATATAAATAAATAAAAAGCGCAGAATTACTCTTGGCATTCCTTTACTTTTTACTTCAACCCTTCTGTTATCCTTTTTTTTTTAGATTCTCCGTGAGTGAATGAAACAATATATTCAAAGGCAGGCTGTGGCCTTAAAGAGCTACGAATTGGTTTCGGTTTGGAGGGCGTTTTTGGGGGAATTCTCAGATAGATAAGGGAAATATCATTAGATAACGATATAACTACAACTTTCCTGGACTGGGGCTCACACAAATAATCCCCTTTATGTACTTATTGCCGCCACACATCCGGTCAACAAGTTGTTGTGTCTGCAACAGGACTCGGAAGACGCTCCCGTTGATATTGTGCTCCGGCTTTTGTCATCGACATACAACTACATACAAAAGCGTGGAGCCGTACGCCCCGTACGGACATGGCATCTCTGCTATGTGTCATTGAAATTCAATAAGGACAATTCCCCCCACGCCGCAGCAGCCACGGGGGGCGGAAGCTGAGGGCGTGGCCGGAGCTGGGCTAACACTGCGAGGCCAAGACAACAACGTCTTTTGCTGGCCAATAACTTCTGCTTCATTTTCTCAATGCGCACTGGTGACTGCACTGGGAAAAATATATACTTAAATAGGTTGCTCTGTAATTTCTAGGGTTTTCTTTAAATTATATAATAACTAAAATGTCTTTTTAAATAAACTATTTGAATAATAAAAACATTTATTTAAAATTTTATGAAGGACACATTTCTGTTTGTTTTTCCACCGTGTCCTAAGAGATTCATCCGAAGACCAAAGCCAGATGACTTTCGTTTCTGAGAAATTGATTTCCGCTTATGGCACTTTGCTTTTGCTTACATGTTGCTCGAAAGCCACACTACCACACTCTGCCACACACCCCCACTGACACACACACATACACAGAAGAAAACACAATGAATATTTATGTGTCGCTGACTTTCTCCGTCTCTTTCTTTGCCCCAAAGACCATCCTTGTCGTCGACATGTAAAACTCAGATTATGTTAATGACTTCATTAAATCATCGGGGGCTCGGACCCAAGGACATATAGACATATCCCAATTAATTATGTTTACTTAATTAAATTCCAGGGCCGACTTTCGCCCGCCTAAGCCCTTGCCTGACACCTTCGCCCCTGTTTGGCTTTTGGTGGAATAGTTTGCAGTGCCTGGCAAAGGTGCATAAATGTTTCCTTTTGCGACGGCAGTTTTCTCAAGTTGTTAATTGCTCATAATTAGACGCGACGTACGCAGTGGCCTGAAAACAGAAATGCTTTCAGGAGCCGCTACTTCCTGCCAAGCTAATTAAAGGACTCGCACACCAGTTAATGCTCTTTTAAAGGCATTTCGCGGGCGGCGGCCACAATGAAACTAATTGAAAGGAAAGTTGCTGAAAACCTAATTGCAGTGCCAACTGCTCGACAAAAAAGGCGAATATCTTAATCTTAATTGCAGCGCGAAATGCGGCAGGAAACTCTCATTATAGGGCGCAAAAAATGCACTAAAAGCCTTCAACTGGAATGGGGCCCACACGGCGTATGGGTAAGCGAGTGTCAATCACATTAGCGCTTAATTGTCCTACAAAGGCTGACCACAACAAACCGGAGGCATGCAAATTAACTGCAAATAAGTCTGCCGGCCGCATCGCTGATGAATGCACTCAGAACTGCGGTCCATAGCTGGCCAAGTATCAGGTTATGATCGAAATAATGTGTACTTAGCCCAAGCAACCGCAAGACGGCGATGCTTGACTGGAAGTTGGGGCAACGAGGGCAATGCCTGCTGCTTCCGGCTATTATCGCAATGCATAATTGAGTCGCCCCCGACCCACTGTGCGTTTCCGTACCGGCACACATGCGGTCAGTGATTGAGTTGTTCGCTTTTGCAACTGATTTATTGGCCACCGCACAAAATGCGCTCAATATTATATTGAAACGTGCCAAATTGAATGCATTCAATGGCAAGTGCCACCGCCATCCCTCTCCGGCAACTGAACAAAAGCAAATCCAGGCAGCATTTTGAAAGTGCGCCTAATTTTATACGGCAATCATACGGCCGCAATCCCGCCATCGTTCCATCGGACCAATATTCCAAAGCCTCCCCATGCACACTCCATCCTTCACTCATTCACTCACTCACTCAGTTATCCCACATGCATACCGGTCCTGAATAAATCGTGGTGTTGAGTGTGCGAAAACTGAAATTGCACTTCATTAAATAACCATCAAAACAACTCAATAAAATACTAAATTCTCGCAGTACGAACTGTATCCATTCCCTCACAGTGATAGTCGTTAGAATAGGTTTTCAAAAATAATACAACATTTTATTTAAAGAGAATAAAATATTTCATCCATATTCTTGTAGGTTGATTTCATTTTTTAAAATCTACATTATAGAGTTATTCTGAAAGCTTGCCCTTTACTGTTCTTACGGCAGAATACAAAACCTATAAAAATAAAACAAATGGGCCAAACTTTTTCAATTTAACTACGATTACATTGCGCGGTTTGGCCCACATTCATACATCCTACTCGCTTTTGGTTAAATTTACTGACAAACTCTGGCCAACTGACGCTGTCGAGCTGAATTTTTAGCTGAGTGATGTGGCAGCCATTAAGGCCGAAGCGATTCTAACTCAAATGCCCCTAATTTAATCAAATGCAGTCCATCAATGCCTTTTGCATTTGATGACTCTCCGTTCTCGTCCTCGGCCTCCGCTCGGGTCTGGCTAAAAGCACTTCTGATATCAGTTTCCAACCAGTTACGTTTGCAGCTCCCGACGTCCTAGAAATGTCCGTATTCGTTAGGAGTGTCGCCACTCTCGACTCTACTAATGCCAGAGGAGCTGGCCAAATGCATTTGAAGAGGCAGCCAACTATGTGAGGAATTTATATTGGCAACATGGACAATGGCCATATAAATATGCGAACCCACAATCGATTAGGCCGACCACTCTACTTTGATGTTGAATTCTATTTGGGCATAAAGCGTGCCCTGCGGCGAATGTCCTTAATCATTAATAATTCCCCCCCAAAAGTTAAAGACGGTCAGTCGTCATAAAAGAAAGACAAATAAATGGCATAAAAGTTGGCCTTTGGCGCGAGGATGAAATGTGAAAGGACATTCCTTATGCCGTCTTCGAGGTTTGCGGCTTTGTTTCGCCAACTTTTCGCATTGTTGTGCGGCATTCTTTTTGGCCTATATATGCGGCAATTATTAAGATTAATACTCCTAATATGATGAGCACCGACCACAAGAGCGTGACCAAGACGTGTGGCTCCGGCAGCTGATGTGTTTTTAATGAGTTCGGCGGGCAGCCGGCAATTAAGGAACATTAATTAATATTAAATATTTCAATGGCAATTAAATGGAATAATTCCTAGATGCCATCAAACCAGCCACAAACTCGGATCTCGGGTCTAGGGTCAGTTCAAAATCGCACAGACAGGCCAAGCAAATGGGAAACTTTGTGGGGCAAATGAAAATTTCATTAACCGCAGAAACCGAATGGATTTGGCCAGCATGCTCTCATCCCGGCCAATCTCACATTCCGTCCATTTGCCATTCAAATTTCGGTGGATTGCCGAAAAGTTTTCCAACTTGGCCCGAACAGGGACACATGTTACAAAATTAGCAAATAAATTTCAAGTAAGGCCCGGCACAACTTGCTGCGCGCATTCCGAATGCAAATGAATTGCACGCGACTTTTGATCAGCAGTGTGAGGGGGAGGAAGGGCCAAAAAAAAGGGGCAAAAGGAGTCGAACTAAGCCAACTTTGAACTGGGCCACGGCGCTGCATTCCTGAAGACAAGAGGGCAAGAAAAAGGAAATATTTTCTGAGGCATTTCAATTTGGTCCCGCAATACGCGTAATTGAAATTTGCATTTGTGGGGAGCGAAGGCGAAAACAAAAACCGAAAGAAAATCAAATGAAACTTAAAGAAAAGCAAAGGCGCCCAGGAGCTTCGGCAGGAGCAAGTGGCAAGCCGCCGTCGGCCAAGACAGAACGCGGAACTTAAAGAAAGACCAATTAAGCGCCGCGGCATGGAATTTTGATTGCGGTTTGCAAATTTCCCGCAGACCAGGCCAGCCGAGGAATCTAAAGAAAAAAAACCTCACACGCAGCTTGCCCGAAGGAAGGTAATGAAAATTTTTATTCTCCTCCACGCCTTTCAGGGCAATCGCTCCCAGTCCATCGTCATTTTTCAGCACATTAAGTCTGTTGATATTTATTTAAAAGAGAAAGAACAGCCCAAGGACCTGTCAAGTCAATCGAATTGTTTGTCCAAAACGCGAATCTGTGTCCTGGGTCACCTGAGTCAACAACTTGGCATTTTCAGCTTTGCCACAGAATTTCAAAGAATTCCTTCAAGAGGCCAAGGCTCACTTGGAAAAATTCTTGCAACCAGTTTATTAATTAGTGACTTATTGGCTTAATTAAATATCCAACTTCAGACAATTTAAACGTCCATCAAAGGCATCATTTCAAGTTCCATGTTTTGATTATCAAGTTTTAAAATTCTTTCTTTTAAAGTATTTATTATTTTGGACAAGGACTCAAATAAAAACTTTATTTTCGTACCCGTGCCAGGACCGCAAATTGTTTTGAACTAGCAATGAACAAAAACATAAGAAGCAGCACAAATAGGCAGACATTTCAAGGAGGGAAGCCAGAAGGATATAGAGGCCGAGAGGAGGTGGCACCTCTCCTTCGACCCTCAGCTCTCGCCAAGGCCAAGCTGCGGCCAAATCTGTGGATGGGCAGTGGAACCGTAAATTCTATTGCATGACTTGATTAAATTCGCATGCAACGATGACCTGGCGACCCAGGACCCCGACAACTCGCCCCTCCCCTGCACTGGCCCACTCTCCCTCTTTCCCTCTCCAAGCAAACGTCCAGAGGCCAAACAAAGGCGACCAACGTTGCCAACTATGGAATAGCTGGAATTTCTTGGCTGTTTGCAAAAGCTGCCTTGGCTGGGGGGCTTCTGTTTCGGCTTTGCCTTCGACCGTTTCCTCATTTTAACGTTTTAACGTGACTTAATGAAGTTTCAGTGTCACAGCCATATTGCAGGCCCCCTCCTCCCGCCCGCCCGTTAATTTTATGATGGATTTTATGCAGAGCCCCAAAAGAAACTTTGAACTTTAATAAGTATGTGTATGCAAGCATTTAACTTTGCCAGAGTTTTATATTTTTCAGAGCCACCCCCACTTTTCTCATTTTCCTGCCATTTTTTTGACCACCCCCACCGCCGCCCCTCGCATCGAAGCATTTTAAGCTGGCTGGCTTCTTTTCTATGCGAACTTTGCTAAAATATGCTTGGCAAGACTTGAAAGCATTTGAAGTAATGAAAAAGAAGCTACAAAAAATGCATCCAACAAGTAACCACGCACACTGACACACACTCGCTCCATAAAAGCGGTGGACACGGGGGGAAAGGGGGGTTCTTTCCGAGAGGGAGGGGGTTCCTGGGATAACTATACTGGGAAACTGCGGAAAATTTAACGAAGCTTAACCTCATTCAATGTGAAAATACACTTTACGTCTACTTTGCGCTGTCATTTCGGGGCGCAACTCGAGCAGCAATTGTGCAAATACTCTTTGCCAAAGGGGCGGGGAGGCTGGCCCCAAAAAAAAAAATAAAAATAAAAAGGGCTGGGCGTTGACGGGGGCGATGCCAACAACCAGGTGAACTTTTCAAACTTAAATGCAGACCAGAATGATGAATGATACCAGGATGCGAGCATCTAACAACCAAAGGAACTCACTTTATCTCCGTTCCATCGTTGAAGTGACGAAGTATTTGATTTTCAGCTGTTCAGAGATGCACTTAAAGAAATTCTCCAATAATGTTTCTTATTGCAAAACCTATTACCATGACAGTCGAGTGACTTTCGAGTTATGCAAGAACATCGACGCCGACATGCGATGCTGCCAAATGTCGACGACTCCATTCAATTGAAAACCGAAAGTGCAGCAACCTGAGACTCCGATGGGGTTTCACATGACCGCGAAACTGCGGAGGAGCAATCGCAATTGCACTTGGCAGAGGTAGGCCGAGCGGACGCCCACCGCAATCACATGGAACGGACGCTCATGTGAGCGTCACCATTTGTGCCATCAAATATCCAAATGGCCGCGACATTGACCGCAACACTCGCTCTCAAAGTGTGAAATCGGATGCGGATTGGGTCTCCCAGGGCACAGTGATGGGGAGTAGCAGGAAGTTAAAGATTTGAAGACTTTTATGGAAAAGTCAAAAATGAAAATTAAGTCTAAGAAAATACCATCTTTCTAGTTTTTCCTATAAATCTGAATAGGATTAATAATATTAACTCTTCATTAAAATATTACTTAGTACTCCTAATAATAAAACCTCCTACTTAGAATATATAATACAAATATATAGAAATCCATAATCCCAGTTCGATGCCCATGGTGGTATTGTGGTGACTGCGGGCTGTGGCTTGCAATCTGAGGGAGACAATCTGTTCATCTGGGCGGCGCCAAGTGAAAGTGAGGGCCTCCACTTGCACAATACCCAAACCAAGCCAATGAACTTGCAGCGGAGTGGCGGCAACTCCTATCCTATCCAATTACCAGAGGCGATGGGTGCGTCATTATAAAAACGGCCATGAGTTGACAGAAATTTACATTTCAAAGCGAACTGACACCCACGACACAGCAACAGCTGCGATCCTAAAAAACACGCACTGCAGCCCTCCAGGACAAGGACCCAAAACAGGAGGAATCGAGAACAGAAAGGAGCAGCCGAACCGAGCACCAGCGTCATGAGGCCGCCCAAACACCGCGCATATGCCAACAGTTCATTAATGATCTATGCATTAATGTGGTTCTCGTTGGCCGCGACAATAGAAGCCATTGACACACCCCTGCCGCTGTCCCTGGGCGAGTACCCTCACTTCCATGATTCTGGCGCTGAATCGTTTTCGGGATTAGCCGGATATACACGAAATTATTACGGCCCGACAACAACTACCACAACTGGTGGCGTTGCATCGCTGGCCGTCGGCGGTGGCATAGGCGATGACTTGGCAACATATGGAAATTATGCTCACAAGCTCCTGAACCATCACCACCACCCGCCTCTCCCCCACCAGCAACACCCATCCTTTGGCAGTACTGCCAATGGGTTTGTGCCCTTCTACTACAACAGCAAGCTGCACTCGCAATTTTCAGAGGATGTGGATGCGAATGCAGAAACGGAGGCGCGACAGCCGGGAGATATCGATTTTGTCATTAATGCGGCAAATTATGACCCCAATACCGCCGGCTACGAGGCAGAGGCGGAGCACCAGAAACAGCTAGAGCCGCAGCACCATCACCAGCACCAACACCCCCACCAGACCCAGTTTCATGAAAACTATGCATATCGGCCGCGGGTGTCGTTTCCCACGTCGCCCTCCAATCATTACCAATTCGAACAAATTTCCAATTATCAAGAGAACAGGGAGAACAGGCAACAGCCCCGCGAGGAGCGGGAGGAGGATATTTACGCCAGGATCAAAGGACTACAGACGTTGGCCAATACAGTAAAGAGAGAGCAGCAGAACTCGGCGGTATCTAGTCACCAGACGCAGCAGCAGCAACACCAGTCACACCAGCACTACCTGCCGCAACAGCCCGTCCAGAAATCGCATGTAAAGTACAATGCCCTGGATCAACGACAGCAACAGAGATCAGGAAATGTTCCAGGATCAGCAGCTTTTGTACTCGAACACAGACCCCCACATTGCAGACTTGCCACCCGTGACTACCAGTGTCCACCACACCCCGTCCAGCAGCAAAGCCGTGGCCGGACTGCCTCTGGCCAAGCACATTGAAGTGACCCGGAACATACCCGTCACCCACTACCAGAAGCAACATGTTCCCTACAAGCAAACCGTTCAGATGCAAGTCCCCAAAACAGTGATCGCTGCGATACCCAAGCCCACGCCCATCAAAGTGCCCGTGGCGAAGACTGTGGCAGTGCCCCAGCTCCAGGAGGTGAAGATACCCATCGAGCGAGTCAAGCCCGTGCCCGTGGAGCGACCCATTCCATTCGTGGTGGAGCGAAGGGTTCCGTACCGAGTGGAGAAGCCGGTGGCGACGCCAGTCTACTATCCGTATCCCGTTAAAGTGCCCGTGGTCCGCACGGTGGTGCACAAGCAGCGACCCCACTATGTGGCACCCGGATGGAGTGCCACCGGCAATCATCTACTAGGCTGAGTCCCAAGTCCTCTGCCAGGGAGTCCAGGGAGTGAATAGATGGACGAGCTCTCTTTAAAACTGTACTATGTATGCATATGATGTTAAGTCTTAAATAATAAATTGTTAATCTTGTCTTTCAAAGGTACAGTCGCTTTTCAACTACTCTTTCAATGAATATATTTTATCTTTTTATGAGCCAAGTCAAGTCATTGCCTGAATTATCAAGTTAACTATAAAGATATGGTCTTCCTTTCAAGACTTTTTCATTCCTAAAGTCTGTTTATAAATTTTTATATATTTCTTTGAAAGAGTATTTCATGCTTTGTCTTACTTTTCCATTTTTTTTTTCTGACCCTCGGGCAGTGAAGCTAAAGTAATTGCAATTAGTGCCGTAGAACAAAGAAAAGAGAAGACTGTAGAGTAAAGACTAGCTCCCAGCTACAAGCTCCCAACTCCCCACTCCAACCTCAATTCCCAAACTCCAAGCAAAACAAAACAAGACATTTCGAGTCGAAAGTTAAAGTCAGAGTCAGAAGGCAGGTCCCAAATGAAGAAAAGTAGCCGAAGTAAAACTTTTTAATTGAGCTAAAATCCAACAAATGCGGCTAATAAATATGTATTGAAGTGCGGGGAGAGGTCTGCTGTGAAATGCCACCAATGCAAAAGTAGCGAAAGTGCAAGAAAATGCAGCGGCTAATTGCCAAATGTAGCAACAACATCAGCAACAGTAGTCGGAGCAACAATGACGCACAAAATAAACGCGACGTTCAACTTCAGCGAGGCGTTAACGAAACAGCAACAAAATTAGCCAAAAAGTAAAGTTGCAACGAAAGTGCCAGAGGTTAAAGGGAGTAGGAGGCTGTGGGTTAAGGGCCGAGGATCGACTCGGTCTTATAGTTTCTTGAGGAAAGTGCTGCAAGTTATTGCCGGCTAATGAAATTAACTCTAATTGAGAAGGGGCACGTCTTCCAGCGACAGGATTCCATCCCTCTGACCCTCACCCATCTGATTTAATGCCAAAAATGGCAGCTAAATTAAAGAAAGGTTGTGGAATTATCAATTAAAATCATTGCTGGCCGCATTATTAGCATTTTTAAATTATAATATGTGAATGGGGAAACCACCAAGTGGCGGAAACCAACTAAAAATCTCACATGAATGTGCAAATCAAATATGGTCTGCCCGTGCGCACTCATGGAATACAGTGCATAAATTCATAATTGCACTGCCCGCATAAACCGCTTCGTTAGGAATTTTGCTCATCTGACCACTGCCCACCGCAGCTGGCGGCGATGTTCGAAACGGTCGTGGGAGCAGGCTGGGAACAGGCTGGGATCAGGCCAATGACGAAAGCCGCAAAACGCAATGAACACGGCACCTCTGGTCGCACGGCTGACCGCGAATCTGCTGATGAGACTCCTGACTGTGTCCAGGTCCTGCCACAGACAATAGCCCCCTGGACTGGATCAATTTGGACTGCACCCCTTTACTAAATTATTCGGAATGTGATTTATGTACTTTTTGGCTAACTTTATGCCTCTCTGCATTTAGAAATGAATTTAAAATTAATCATGCTTAAAATAATCCATTTTTGAAAATGTTTCTTTGAAATATGAAGACGGAAAATAAACTTTTCTAAGCATGGTATCCTTAACCCACTCATATTTTTTGACAGCCCATCAGACTTTGGTTTTGGGAGAATCATCTTACATGGCAGAAATGAAGCAAAATAGAAAAACACATTCCCCATTGGCTACCCTCTCAATACAGTGAGATAACAAAATCGGAAAGGCAAGAGCGCCAAAATCAGCGACTCCTACTAGAAGGCCACAAAATGACTTTATAATTTGGGAAATGACTGCGCACTTTGGGCCAGGTAGGAAAGCACGGCGACAAAGATAAACATTAAAAATTAATCAGCACTTTTGCACCAAACTTTGATAATTGCCGAGTGGCCAAAATGAAGCCAAAAAGTGGGAAACAGCAACCAAACGGGCGGGCATTTAATGGCCAGAAAAGAAAAGCGAGGGTGTTGGGCGCAAAGTCTTTGAAAAATGACAGCCAACAGCCATCAGTTAGCGCGGCCGGCACAAACTTTTAACCCTTTTTCGGGGAACCCTCTGGCCAAAAAGTTGTTTACGAAACGGCCATTTGGAGTGCGGCAGTGTGTTTGTAAAATTGATGTGCAACATAAAAATTTGCGACTCAGGTGGCGAGTTATTATTTTTGATGTGCAGCACGGCTTGAATCGCAAAGTGGCGACCACGCGCCGACTTTCTTGATTATTTTAATTGCCGAATGGCAAAGTAACGCGCTGCCAAACGGCAAAACGGCCAAAAGCACTTTGGCCATACAATTTTGTGGCCATAGAGAAGAGTTGAAGTTTAGTGTGAGGGCGCTATACAGGGCGTATGAGTGATATTTCATGTTTGCAGTTTAGTACGTAGGTGGAATGGGCTCCACACCTCATTCTTTGGTCTTGGCTCGTAAAGGAAACTGCTTGGAATATATCTTTTATGATTACCATAAACTATTTACACAGAACTTTAATAATCTGGTGCGTGCAGCAGCAAAATGTTTGCAAGTATTTTATACTCCTTCGCACAGAGACGCGCCAAAGGATTTATGTCGAGTCACAACATGCTGCAGGATCTGATGTCTGGTGTTGTGCGAGCGAGTATATGTGGGTTGTTTGTTTTGCTTGCCAGTCAGCCAGCCAGCCAGTGTCTGGCTGTTGACGCTTCTTACTGCCAATACAGCCCTAGCTCCCCCCCCCACTCTGCGGCAAAAGTTTGCGAACACAAACAGCTACTCAGGCGTATAATTGCCATTAAAGTGCGCTTAAAATGAGCTGAGAGACCATGGAAACGAGCTGGTTTTATCGGGCTCGATACGTGGCAATGGAGTGTCGGGGATGGCCTTGCCTTTATACATAAGTACGAGTATCAATATTTCACAACTTGCCCCATTGGGGGGTCCGGCAATTAAGTGCTGCAACTTTCGCTCGTTCGGAATTTTCCATGCCACATTATTTTTGGATTTCTGGGGCTCATCAGGCCAAGAACATTAATGTGGAATGGGTTAAGTAGTGTCCGAGATCGCATCTAAAACGCTCCTAATTAAGCTCACTGAAATTCTCTCGAACAACAGGCAGAAAATCTGGCATTTCTAGAAAGTAGCTTGTCCAAGAGTAGCTTCTCGTCGCCTCGAGGTTACAGGAGAGTGAATGCAGGGAGTTTCACATTGATTGACAACTTGGGCTTGGAATTGAATATGGAATGCAAATGGGTTAAGTAGTGTCCGAGCTCGCATCTAAAATGCTCCTAATTAAAGCTCACTGACATTCTCTCGAACAACGGGCAGAAAATCTAGCATTTCCAAAACGAAGCTTATCTAAGAATAGCTTCCCGTCGCCTCGAGGTTGCAGGAGAGAGAATGCAGGGAGTTTCACATTGATTGACAACTTGGGCTTTGAAATGCAGGGATATGATTACCTTTGGGTTGCTTCGAGAATTGTCATCTCGGTGTCAGAAAAGACAATGAGGCACATTCTGGTGCCGTTGCTGAAGTTGAAGCAGCAGCAACAGTTTCGGATGCAGCTGCAGATGACAGCAGTCAGTTGAGAAATGAAACTAAATGGCTGAAAAGCAAACATTCTGCTCGGCACCGGATCATATTTCAAATTCAAACTGTGACCAGTCAGACGAGTCGACTTGATGATGCTGATGCTGCTACTGTTCCATTGCTGAGACAAACAGATAATGAGCAAAAATGCTTCAAATCAAGAGCAGGAGCACCATACACACTATGCACAAATGGGCACAGCCCAAACCGTCAAAGTTTCAGGGGTTGGCAGAGCGTCGACATGCTGACAGCACATTATTTACCAGCCAGGCCAGAAATTATGAACTCCGGCAATATTGCAGCGCTATGAGCTGAAACCCGTAGCAATATATAATTTTTGCTCATACATATATCCGTTTTTAATAAATTAGTTTGCAATTTGCCACGCCTGACTGGGTCGAGAGCTGCCGAGTGCACAACAACAACAAGAACAACCACACCAGCAAAAAAGACTGCAGCAAAAGTAGCATCAACAACATCACAAGTGGCAACAAGAACATTCCAAGATACAAAGCTCACCTTTGCCACACGCAGACCTGGTTTGGAGTGCCACAAAGGCTACATAAAGTTCGTATATATCATATGGCTGGGCTGCACTTCCGTTGCACACCGCCCTCTGCCGGAGTTCTGGGGTAACTAATGACTCCTTGCATTCATACACTTATTATACAGGACTTAACTTTTGGTATTCGTGCAAGATTAAAAGTCTAACAATCAATACGAAAATTATTTCCAACTATTTTGGTAAAATAGGAAAATAAATTTTATTCATAAACAAAGAAAATTACTTAAAATTAATTTTAATTGCCGTCCTCCTATAGGAGAAGTTCTTAAATAATAGAAAATAAATGTATTGTTTTCTGGATAGTTATACACATAAAGAGTAAAGGCACGACCATTTTTAACAACTGTTTCAAAATGGTACAATTTCTTTCATTAATAACAAAATATTTATTGAACATTTTGCAATATTTTTTTACCTGAAACCCGAATTGCAACCAAGCTTTTCAAATTTTTATCTATAAAGCTTATTATAGCCCAATGGCACCCGCTGAATAGAAATCCTATTAAAACTCCGTATTGCGAATAATATTTACATCAAGGTGGGCCAGCTTTAAGAGCGCGGACCATAAGCCGGCACCCGACTAATACCATCATTCAATGTCAGGAAATTTCCGGTGCCGGAGCCGACCTGGCCACCAAAATCGCAAATTCGAAAATTCCGCGAAGGCCAATGGCAAATTGGTAATTGGTATACCGTTAGCGCGCCAGATCATCAAAATGGGCAATGCGGACAGGACAGGACAGGATGGCACGATATCATCCAAGACAGCGAGGACCAGAAAAAAGGCAGACGATGTGTAAATCATTTGAGCAAAACGTAGACATAATCTCGGCGCACGGGCATTGCTACTGTGCACGTGCCAGAGGCTTTTATTATTGTCTGCCGGCTGCTTTGGGTTGCCTTCTGTTCGCCGGTCCTAAGACCCTAAAAAATTCATAACATGTAGCGACGCATATCCCGAAAATCCACACCCGAAGACGGCGACAATGTGAGCGCCCATCAGCAGCCATCATCATCTGGAGGAGGAGGTACGAGTCTGGACTGAGCCGGGACCCATCTCGCTGAGTGGCGGTCTTACGTGGCAATGACATGGGGGGATAAAAGTATCATTGCTTTTAGAGAGAGTCCTCTTCGTGGGCCTCCTTGGAGCTGATAGTATTACCAAAGCAGAGCAGCTGTGGGATGGAGTGGACTCTCATCCAGCCATTGTGGGCAACAATAAAAATTCGTATTCCCATTATATAGCCATTATTGTTGCTACTCCACCGCACATATTCCCACCTAAATGCGTGTCTATATTTGAAGCCAAAAAGGCGGCTGGCAATCAATAAAAAGTTCTCTAAATGAAATGAATGCCATTTAATGGGGAGTGAGGAGGGGCAAGAGCGTGCCGCCACATGATAAACACTTCAAAAAATCATTTTTGGCCAAAAACTTGTACAAAAATATTTATATAAATAGCTAAACCGTACCGAACTAAACTTTTTCCGGCGGAGTTATATATTGCGTCTACAATTTGGAGAGCAAGCTCCAAACTTTCATTATGCAAAAGTTTTTTAATAAAAGTGCAAACATAGTGGCAGCTGACTCCCGGCCAACCCACACACTGTCTGTTTTTGGCACACATGCACTTGGCCGTTATTAAAACCAACTGTTTTGTTTACTGCCGGGTGATAGTGGGTGGTGGAAAGTGGGTAGTAGCTGATGGGCGGCAGAAGCGGTACATAAGCAATTGCATAAGCAAATGTGGTTCGCTTTTGCATGTAAACTGAAACAGACTGCTTGCATATCACAGAAATTCAGAACAGCCCCATCGAACAGAGATTTCATTTCGGTAATTGAAGATACTGATTCCATTTGAATTTAATATTCGCAATTAGTAGATAGCCTGCTAGAGATCGCCTATCAACTGCACAAAAGCCCGTCCCCAATAATAGCACAACAGTCTGATGTTTTTCCCATGCATCGACTACTACCACATTTCCGACAATAATTTAAATTAATTAACTTTGTGTCCAGCACTCTCGGCAAATAATACAACTCTCCTCTTCTGTGCAAGAGGCAAGGACCATGTTTAGTTAATTTAATAAAATATGCTTTATGTCGGAGTCAAAAGGGCTCTAATAAAGCAGCAAAATAAAAATCATAATATCATTTTAAGTGTTTAATTTAACATAAAAAAGAAGTGTGTAAAAATACGGAGGCAAGAACAGGGCTCATAACCAGCCGGAACGAAATGGAAGCAAGTCAACTTATACACTCAAGAGAGTTGGCAGCGATATTACGTATACGCACGCATGCACATGGCGACAAGGCAAATATTTTGTATGCAAAATAAAGTACTTCAAAAGTCACTTAAAGTGTGTCGCTGGGCGGGGCTGCTTCCTGACTAACCGCCTGACTGGAGGGGCATAAAGAGCGTAAAAAATGTTAAATGATAAATAAAATTTACAACCGCAGCAACAACAAAGCCACCAACAACGACACCGACAACGACAGCGGCAACATCACCGCCAATGCGCGATGCGAGGATACGGAGACAGAGACGGACGGAACATATGTGGCAAGCAAAGAAGTTTTTAGATTTTTTTTGCCCGCCCCGTCAAGCAACCAGCCTCGTACCAGCAACATAATAAAATGCAATTTAGACATCAAAAATACACAGTAAATGGAGCAAGAGTGGCGAGTGCCAGGCAGAAAGGGGCGAATCGCGGAGGGAATTCGCGAAAAGAGTCAGAGACAGCCGCGTGACTGACAAGCAAGGGCCGAAGAACCGCATCCGCATCCGCATCCACGACAAACGACAAACAGGCGAGCGACACACACAGGACACAAAGGACGAACCAGCCAGGGCACGCAAAGAAAAGTTTTCCATAAAGCCTGCACTTCTCGGATGGAAGAAGATGTGGCAAAAAGTGATAAGTTTATAAGCTCCTGCAATTGAGTGAATCAAAATTTATTTAAATTAACTAATAAAACATTGTAACACTTTATCAGAAAATATTGAAATAAAAGATTTATATGATTTTCTTTTTAAAACACATTTTTATTTTGTCAAACAGAGCATCTTCTTAAATTAGCTGAAATCAAATTCGATTTTTTTTAAAGTGCAACAAAGTAACTGAAGGAGCAAAGAGGATGTGCGTGCCTGGGGCAAGAGGGATTGCTGGCGAGAAAATTTACTGAAAACGATATGTTACCCTTTCCGCTGCCGAGGCAACCTCTTCCTGCCGAGGGCACATTTAAGGCCGGAAACAAATCTGATGTAGCCTACTTTTTAGGCCAGTGGCGAAGAAAAACCGAGCAGGCGAAGAAAAAATGGCCATAGGAGTCCCTTGGCCAATTCAATCGGACTGCAAATCAAAGCGGAGAGCAGCAAAGGCGACACTGGACCGAAGGATGGCAGGATGAGAGGACGAGAACACAGGCGGCATGCCATCGCGTTGCAGGACAACAAAGGTGTGCACTTAATTTAATTAGACCCGACGACTGGGGGCACCACGGGAGGCAAGGGATGCCGGGGATGCTGTTAGCCCCTTCATTTCAAAACTCCAACCCCACGTCCCAGCCCGACCCTCTCAGAGCCGACGATGTAATGGTCTGGAAATGGCATTTGGCAGCCTGAGAACAACGGTGGAGCGCGAGCCTTTTGTGAAGATGAATTTCATTTCATTAAACACAAATTTCATTGTGTGCGCTTAAAGTGAAATTAAATAAATGAGAGCGGCAAGGTGGTTGGCTGGCCGAGATGCCAGCTGGGAGAGTGGGTTATGGCCATGACAAATGCACCGTAAAATCGCTGGCTAAAAACCTCGCAGTCCTTCGAACTCCTTCGCAGTATGTGTGTCGTCCTGTCGTGTTTCCCCTTCCGATTCCGATTCTGTTGCTGTTTCAGTTTCCGTTCGTGTTTGTATTTTAATGCAAATTGTTGTAATGTTAAATGAGTCACAAAATTGTTGTACTTTACGAGGATTAAATGAATTTTAAAATGGAATACGTAATGTGAAAACTGCATAACGATGTGCGCTTTGGTTTGACGGGGCGTATGCGTAATGTGCTTATAATTATAACGAAATACTCTGTGCACTCCAATGGTAATGCAAATGAGGATTCAAAAATGGGTTACGTTAGGGTTAAGTTGGAATTCACTTAGTGGATAGTGGGTTGTAGGTGTCCTACCACCAGCTCTTGACCTTGTGCAGAACTGTTTTGAAAACGGGCACCTTGACGGGGAACGGCTTGGGCACCTTGATGGGCACATATTTGATCACGTGGTACGGCACATGCTTCTCCACCGGCACCGGAATGTGCTTCTCCACGGGCACTGGCACCAGTTTCTCCACCGGCACCTTCAGCTCCTTCTCCACGGCCACCTGCACGTTCTTCGTGATCGGTATGTGGATGGGAACCGGCTTCTTGACGGGAATGATCACAGCATGCGAGATGGGTATCTTGACGGGCTTCTCCACCGGCACGTGCTGCTTCTTCACGTGCTTCACCGGCACATAGTTGATGATGTCCACGTGGTGCGAGTGGTGGGTGTGGCCCTGGCCGTGACCACTTGCCTCGGACAAGTAGTTGGAGCTCTGCTCCTGGCCGGCGTCGGGATGCTCTTCGTAGTCGTCGCCGCCTGATCCGCTCGAGGCAGAGGAAGCCGATGCCGAGCCGGAGGCGGAGGTTTCATGTGGACTAAAGAAAGATGAGTGAGACACTTGTTCCTGCTGCTGTTGGTGTTGCTGGAATTGGTGTTGCTGCTGCTGGTAGTACTGCTCCTGTTGTTGCTGCTGCTGTTGCTGTTGATGGTGATGGTGGAACAATTGCCCCTGCTGGTCGTCGTAACCAGAGCCCTGTTCGTATTGTGGCAGGAAATTGCCCATTGAAATTTTATCGTACGCATACGGATGAGGGTCCTGCTGCTCCGGCTGCTGGTGCTGCATTTCGTCCACCCCCGATGATGACCAAGATCCGTAGCTCTGTTCCGCACCCGCACTGCCTCCGTAGAAGCCACCACTATGTCCTGCCCCGATGCCGGGATAATTGTAAATCGGCGATGACTGGTGGCCATTATCCTGGCCAATTCCAGAGCCGAAATCGTGTGCCCCAGCTGCAGCAACGGCGGCCACTGCAGCTTCTTCATTATGCTCCTCGTAAATCGGTATCTCCTGTTTCTGGGAGCCCAGGGCAAGCGCCTCCGTGTGGGTGGGCACCACCGAACCGTATCCATTGCTAATGTGCCCCAGCCCGGAGAGACTTGTGAGTCCGTTTACGACATGCGGGGAGGTACCGCTGTAAGTCCTCCTTTCGCCCGCCTCGCCACCACCTCCTGGCGGAATCCTGGAGAAGCCGTAACGATGATTCGGATGAAGATGCTGGTGCTGCAACGCCTGATCCACGGGCAGCCATCGGTTGTCGAACAAAGAGCCCATACTATGATGACTGGGGGCATATGATGGTGGATGCTTGCCAGTCTCCGAGGATGTGCCTGTGGTTGTGGTGCCAGCACTGACAATTGTCAATATGGTGGTGGCGGCTGCGATGAGCGGCAATTGCTGCACGGAGAGAAATTTGTGAAGAATATTAACTGTTATAAAAGATAGTCCCAATCATAGTTAGAACTTTTTTGTTGCAACTACTGGTTTTCAAAAATAAATTATTATATATATTTATCCTTATTGGAGTCCTTATTATTCTGCAGTTTTGTACTAAATAGAATATTTAATACAAGATTATTATTTTCCATGTGCACAAAAAAGCGATTTAATATGCAAAACAGTGGAACGCGGAACAAAAAACCAAGGTGCTGAATAGCGCTCCTTTGTATTCCGGAATTTTTGCATAATGCCTTTTTAATATCCTTCGGCTGGGTCCAGTTCCGTTTAGTTTAGTTTATTTCACTTGCTATTCCACACTCACCAAATTAACGTTCGCCATTTGTCTTAGTGGGCTTCGAATGGGATTAGACCTTGATTGCTGCCCGACTGCCGCGATGGGAATGTGCCCGAATTGTACCTGCCGCGGTCTTTTTATATCCCAGTGAGTAGGACAGCCGCCAAATCTTTTCCTCTTACACAATTTTCTGCTTCACCTACAGCCTGAGCGCCAGCTCCAGCTTCAGCTGTGTTGATAAAAGGCGTTCGGCCGACGGTCGTTGTTGGCCAAAAAGTGAGTGTTTGCCATTTGTTGACCTGCCTGTTGCCTGCTGCTTGCTGGCTGCTGCCAGTTGGCTGTCTCCTTTGTCACTGGCTCTTTCTCTCTTTTCCTCGCCCGGCGACTGCATTTATGAATTAAGTTACGCGATCGATTCAAATCGCCTCGCACAAAACCCAGAAATGTTCAAATAATAACCAAATCATGAAAACCGGCTTCATCTCATCATCATCTCGGTCCCCTTCGCCTTCACAGTCGTCGTCGTCGTCCAACTCCAAATCCAAATGAACACTTGAAAAAACAATAAAGTTCAAAGTCATTTTCCACGACAAGGAATTAGAGTCCGCCTGCTTGGCACGCGCCTCCGCTGCAGCGAGGCAGCTTCATTATAATCTCGCCACGATCACGATCTCTGGTGGCCTTCACGAGCAGAAACCCAGCCAGCTCTCAAGCAGCACTCCTTCGGTGGAGTTGAGTGGAACGCTTTTCCAGCCGAGGTACTCCAGGCTGGCCCCGAAAGTGGTTCGACCGCTTGGCGAAAGGCGGACAAAAGCTGATAGCTGTGAGTACTCAGTGGGGCTTGCGAAAAAATATTATAAGAGAGACGGGATGGGATGGGGGATCCATCGGAAACTATTACAATTATTATAAATATTTAATTAAGTAATACGGCTTCAATTTCTATTCAATTTTTTAATGAAATTTAAATGCATATTTCCTTTTATTCAAATCAGAGCTTAAATTAGAGAAAAATTGGTTTAAGGCTTTGTCATGTCATAAATTTAGTTTTATTAAATTAAACATTTTTTTAACCTTTTAAGAATAGTTTTAATAAAAAAAAATATTGACAAACTGCATAATTATCTAACTTCAATCAACTAATTGGCTATTTTTTTTATTTAAATAAATTTGTATTTGCAATAATTTTATTATTTATTGTTGCGTAACCTTTGATAGTCGCAATATCAAGGTGGTCCTTTGTCTCATAATTCATAAAAAGAATAAATAAATCAAATGGAAATCTCGCCATATACATCTATACTTTGAAGTTCGAGCCTTATCGGGCTTAAACATTTCCATTTGCCATTGTGTTCGGGGTTTTGCCTTCACCTCTTTGGCCAAAAAGGTTAGTTTTAATTGTTTTAACAACTTTTTTCGTCTTTTACTTGGCCATTGTTTGAGCTGGATGGTTTTTCTTTTGGCTCTTGCCTTCTGGCCAGCAATGGGGCGTGGCGGGGTAAAAGTGAACGCCTTTTAAGTGCACCTGCAGACATGATGCTGCTGATTATATTTTTCTTGCCAAGCGTAACAGCTCGTTAGTATTTTCAAGTGATTTTCATTTATTTCCCTTGGCTGCCCTGGTTGCCTTGCCTGCCTCGACTCCGTCTACCACTTTTGGAGCCAAACTCGACCTGTAGACCGGTGGATCGGTGGAAAGGCCAGCCTAAGTCTAAGACGAATGAACACCAAGGCCCAAGCAGCGCAAAAGGAAGTGTACTGATTTGAAAGGAAACAAACATTTCTCCACTGCCCAGAGCTGGCTCTTATCGTTGCTCCGGCTGCCCTGGCAGTCACTTTTAATGCTGCTTTTGCCGCAGCAGTACCATTGCTGTTGGATAGTATTTTTTTAAGCGAAATTCACGCTTACTTCATTTCAATTACAATTACATGATTCCATTTCTCTCGCTCGCTGCCCGCAAATGCAAAAATGATGTAACTTAGTTGGGACCAACGCGATTACCTACCAACCTACCAATTCACAATCCCCAAGCCAGAGCCAGCCTCCATGATGATTGCTTCGTGGATGCCCCAACCCTCGAATAACAAAATTTAAATCCCCTGTCTGAAAGGACTCACCCCAACCAATCAATAGCTTTGAGCTCACACAAACATAAACAACATGAAATCGCCTTTTAAATACTATATTTTCGCTTTCCATTTATGTTTTCTCCTCTTTTCTCATTTTTCCTTTGGGCTGGAGCTCAAACAAATGACACAGACGAGCACAGATGCAGATCCCCGCATTCAGATACAGAGACAGATACATATACAGATACAGATGCATATGCAGGACGGATGCAAATGCATATCCATACTCTGAGCGGGTTATAAAATAAATAAAACTGTTTCACATTTTTGCTGTGCTGGGCGCTCTGCTTTCGAGTCGTTTTAAAACTCTTTCAAATGTTGTGTAATATTTTGCAAGCCCGTATATTTTTTTTTGGCCAAGCAAAAAAAAGCAAAAATATGCATTTGAAATGCCAGTTGGGGTGGGATGGAAAAAACGGATACGGCTGTCGGACGAATATCCTTCTGCAACGTGCTCATATTTGTATTGTATTTATGCACACAATTTTATTATTGTTTATTGAAATTGTGAGGCTGCAAACAAAGGCTATTGGAATTTCGGTGCCTAAATACAAGTTCCAACAATACTAAGCACAGTGCCACATTTTTGTCAGCCCGAACATTTTCAATTGCAACTGCACCACATTGAACTAGACAAATCGGTTGATGTCAACCCGAAAAATAAGTGTTTGGAGTGTAAGGTTACAGGAATTGGTCAGCTTATGGGAGATTGAAAACAGTTGGTGTCCGCATGTCGGTTTTAAATGCCACAGAAAATGATTGATCACAAAACAAAAATGCACAATTTATACCATTTCATGGGGTATAGAATGCAAAGACAATGAGTTTTTGTTGCATATTTCTTTGGTTTTCTAATTGTTATTTTCAGCCAAAAACTTGTCCAAAAATATATATTTATTTTGTCCATCAAGAAAATAATACTTGACCAAAAATGAAAAGACTTTTGCTCCTGTGAACTTTGAGGTTTGCGTGCTGAGATGACGGCGGGGATGAATGCGCGAGAGTACACCCCGGCGTATACTTAATTGCGAGCGTGTTTATTATCTGGCTGTGCTGAACGTCATGGTCGTAAATTAAAATGACACGCTTTGCATATCCTTCCACGCCCTCATACCACCGTCAAACAAACAGAAACACACACACGGCAGCAATAAAAATTTTAATTATTCAATTAAATTACACTCGAAGGCGTTGCTCAGAGTTTGGCGAAATGCGAAATGACTGACGGCTCATAAAATTGACACCGACACACTTGCACGACAGGACGTGTCCCGTCCTGGTCGTCCTGGCCGTCCTGCCAGTTTTGGCCCCGCCAAATGGCATGAGTGGCCCAAGGACAATGCATTCGCACCGCACACTGCGACGAAATCATATAAAAATCATGTTTATTTAATTTGCATTACAAAGACCCAGCGCTTTCCCAGCCGCCGCTCGTTAAATTCCCTCCACCGGCCGGGCCACGCCCACGTTTTAAAAAACAATAAACCCTGCGGCCGAGGGGGCGGACGGCCGGCACGTAAAATGATTAGCAAATATGCCCCCGAAATAGGCGCACACAGATACGTCGCCGGGGGGCGTTACCCCGCCATAAACTTGGGGGACATTAAAGCCCGCCAAGGTGGGGCAGCCGGTGATTCCTCCCGCAGGAGGCAACTGGGAGGGGGGATGGAAAGGATGGGGCAAGCTTCTGGCACGCAATCCCCCGAGCGGCCGGGGCATTGAGGCAAGGCACGCATATTTAATTAGCTCCATGCACTGTCGTTTGTCGGTGGACGGGGGCTGAGGCGTCGGAGCTGGAGTGCTTTTCCAGGGCACAGGAGTTAGTGACCGCACTCGTGCTGGGCCACAGTGAAGACCCTCTCAAGGGATTCGGCTGTGCCAGATTTGATTAGGTATTGAAATAATAATGGATCACAAGCCAACAATTGTGCTGGAACCGGTTGGGTGGAAATTTTTGCCCTTTCTTGCTTTTATAAATATTTGTTGTCAGATTAATTATTAAAAACTATTAACAGTTGTAACCATTATACTTTTTATATAGTAATTACTCCTCATTTTTATTGTATATTCGAAAACTTAAACGAAAAACTTAGTAGAAAACTTTAACCTATTTATCAGACCTTTCACGCCAATCCTACTCTTGATCCTCTATATGGTTAATGTAGATTCTTTTACATTTATTTTTTATTTTATTTAACTATTTTCAATGTCATTCTTAAAGCAAATATTGAACAAATTTTCAATAAATGATTATACAAACATTTGTTGCTCTGATATTAAAACATAAGTGGTTCCAAGAAGTCCTCACCGTATTCTGGTCCTCGATTCGGACTCCATGTATGGGAATATGTGTCGAAGAGCCGACGAGGCAAATTTTATATGCGTGTCCATGTCGTTCCTTTGCTGATTTCGCTGTTCGCTGCGTTTCTTGTTTTTGTTGGACTTGTTCTCATTGCTGTAGTTGCTGTGTAGTTTTAGTTGTAGCTGTGTGATTAATTCGCGCAAAGAGTTGTGCGCTTCCGTTTCCGGTTGCCGTTGCTGTTGCTTGTGCTGGTGATGGTGCTGTTGCTTTTATTATTATTGTTGGTGGCACTGCGCGCTTTTGTGTTTCACATTTCACAGGAGGCTGATTTGTGCTTAGTCGTGGGTGAGCCAGTGGGCGGGCGCAATATTAATTGTTTAGTGCCCAACGAGGCTTAAAAACACATGCTCATGTAAGCCACGTCCGCTGCAGTAGCCTCTTTTCTCCGTATTTTCCCTTTTGACCCCCCACTGGACCCTTTGGCCCTTCTGGCCGTTTCATGTTCATGTTTTGAAAAATCAGAAAACACACAAGGATCCAAAAAGGAATGGCGACCACAGCCGTATTGTAGAGTGTATGGACTCGGGGCAACTGTTGACGCTTCGGCTTGGCCCCCGAACATTTAAGATAAGAGCGCCACAATGGGTTCGTTTGTGTGCCATTAATATGAAAATCAGACACACTTATCTTAATTAGTTAGTCGCTCATAAAAAGGCCAACTAAAAAGTCAACCAGCTCCTGGGACCAGCTAGACGCCACACACTTACCCCTAAAACTATACACACGCAACGTTTTATATTATTTTTTTTTTAATCATAATGTATTTCCTGGGGTGTGTTGGCTTATGTGTGCCTTCTAATGTGCCAGCTTATACAAATTATGGTACTTAACATGTAATAGTTAATTTTGTAGAACAAGCCATGCATTTAGTTTGGCTCTCTGCGGTTGCTACCCCTTTTCTTCCTGTCTGTTTGTTGGGTCACACATCCAAACCTTATTCACGTCAAGTATACGTCCTGTGGTGCCAGGAGGGAGGTAAAAATTTAAAGCACATTAACTGAAGAAAAATGGGTTGCTTATTTGTTATAAAAATATAATTTGTCGCGAATGCCCAGTGGAGACGCTATTAAAGGGAGCCCTAGAATATTCTTGGCAATACAATATGGCAAGGGACCAGAAACAGGACTCCTTGTCGTAACTGCCATTGAAGTTGAGCTGATTATTGCCAATAGGGTAGGTGGTGTGTGTAGGCGAGGGTGATTCTTCGAAACGAGCAGGTAATTTAAAATGCGACTGTCGAGGACATTGGCAGGAAGTAGACGGCAGAAAAATAAGAGAATGGGAAGAAGCTTCTGTTTATGACCATTACCGTGAAGCATTCAACTCTGTCGTTAGCTGGCTGAGTGCATAAATTAGCAATTGATTTTTGTTGCATTAAATATTTAAGATGCATAACGCTGAATGGTTGAAACTTGGTGGGTGAAACCACTCAACGATTGACTTTAAGTCTTGACCACGTTTAAAGCGATAAAGGGGGCATGGCTCGCCATGCTCTTTCGTGCAACTAGTCGCAACTTTTTAAGACCCCTGACAATTTGAACTAACAGGAAAGTTCAAATGTTTCGCTGCTCGTGCACTTAGCAACACTTTAGCTGCCACCTAACTCTGCCATGCCCCACACGCCTGTACACTCGGTGTGGCGTGGCCCCGCCTCTCGGTTTTTGCCAGCTTTAGTTAAGGTTTTGTACGTACCATTTTTTTATGGCAACATTGTGCGTATTTTCTTTCTTTTTTGGCGCAATGTTCGTAATATCTATAAACGTAATTGGATATGTGGCCGGGCTGACTGTTTGACTGTCGAAACTTTGCGTTTTTCACACTCGAAAAAAGTATAATTCCTGCCGAAATGAAAGCCAAAAAAAAATAAAATAAAACTCTTTAACCTAGTAAGCTTAAAATTCAAATCACTCGTATTTCATTGGACAAGTGCAGAAAAAAACGGCTTACTGATTACATAAAAACAGATTTGATTTTCAAATCCAGCTTTGACAAGGTCTTTGAATCTAGATTGATAGTAATCTAAAAATGAGTTACATAAAAAGAGTGTCGAAAAGCAAATAAAATGTTATGTCAAAAATTAATTGCATATATAACATATAATGAATGAATAGATTTTCTTGGAGTGTACTAAGACACTGGTCACTCAAACCCAAACTCAAGATCTTAAACGCAAGCCACACGTCTGTTGCGTCCGGGAAATTGGCAACAATTGTAGCACGCCACAGAATGGCGGCCATAAAAAGTTTTTATGAAAATTTTCTAAGCGCGATCCACCCACCCTTTGCTCTATGCCCTTTGCCTCCTGGCCTGCGCCCTTCCGTCTACCGTATCTTTTCTCCCAATTGCCGGATAGGCAATCAATTCCCCAATTACGCAACTTGACGCGAGTTGAACGCATGTTATGCGATAAGTGGAATCCCGGGACCCCTTTGGAGCCCCAGTACCAATTTGGATTCCTTGCCAGACTCAGATGTATATCTATATGTACGTATAACCGCAATTGGACAAGTGTCTGAGCCGCCTGCGAACATTGGTGGGAAGCATCAGCAGTCACTTACTGGTTTTCCGCTTCAACTTTGGCAGCATGTCAAGTTTGTCAGATGGCTTCCGCCAACAGCTGCCTTTACTCTTAACCCCTGACCGCCACTTGGTGTCCCCCAGCCACCGCTACTTTCTCCCCGCCCCAGTACCACCGTGCTGGCTGAAAGTTTATGGTAAATTTCGTGCGTTAAGCCTTTTGACAGCTGCACCAATTTCAAGCATTTTTTCTCTATTTTCCCAATAAATTGTGAGCTCTCTACTTTTGCGGTTTCGACTTGAAAATAGCCACAGAGGAGTTCCATTAAAGGAACCGAGAGCGGTTCGAGGAAAGCTTCAGCTTAATGTTTGCGCATTTTATGACCCGGCAAGAGGCGACTTGAGGTGAGCAGACTGCAACTCGACGAGTGCTGTGCACTAGCAACTATTTTGCACTTAGTCGCAGTTGAAGCATAAAATTGATTTTTAATTGGAAATTGTTTGCATATTTTGGTAGTCGACCGACCGACCAGCCAGCCATCCCGGCTGGCTTCAGCTTCAACTCCTTGCTCCATCTGGTTAAAGTGAGCCAAGAATTCCACCAACACTGCATATTCCCATAAAAATTCAACAAATAAAATATTAAATATGAAAAACAGTCAGGATTCAGGTTAAAGAATGTAAAACTCTCTCATATAGGGAGAGAGAGAGTTACATCCTTCCCTTGTTTGGAAAACTACCTCCAATCGAGGTAGTAGGAATCTTCTTTGACTGGCCAGACCGCAGGAAATTGAATCCTCGCCCGCCACCTTACCTTTATGATGGGTCTTGAGGTTATTAAAATTTTAAATGAAACATCCAAAGAACAAACAAAGCAAAAGGGGGAGGGGGCGTGTACATCGACAATGGTCTGGGAGGCAGAACCCATCGAACTAGGTCAGGCCCACCGGCCAAATCGCGGTCGACAATTTCGATGCGGTTTCAGAACAACCCATCCTTCTCAACTCAACCACCCACCCATCAGCGAATATCCTGCCACGGGGTCGTCATCTGGCGAGCATGCGCTGCACCTTGAGGGCAGCATGGTGGCCCCTGCGGCGAATTCGATGCGGCACTGTGGCACAAAACTCAACGTCAATGCACCGAGTTGTGTTGCATTGTCTACAATTTCCCTTTTGTATATCAATTGCATACCGTTTTATAGTCTTTTATTGCTTCATTTTCGAAAATTTGGCGTGTTCTTTGGGCCAGTAGACGGGCGCCCATGCATCGCGTGTCCACGAACAACGGGTTAATGATGCCACTTGCCAGCAGCAGCCCCAAACAAAGGCAGAAGGATGGCAAAGTTTGGCTTTCCGCCTCGGGCATTTGTTGTTGGGTGGCGTGTCCTGGCACTGCCTAAAACCACACGAAAAGGACAGTAGGAAGTTATTGAATCGTTTAGTAACCGAAGCTAGGAATACTCTTGGGAAAAGTTAGGACTCTACTACTAGACGGCTTTTGAAAGTCAATTGAATAATAATATAGATGGGGTTTTAAAAGCATACTTTAACAGCTAATAAATGGCTTTAAAATAAATAAGTGAAATATTTTAAATAAATAAACTGATAATTCAATGAAAAATGTTTTTATAGAAAAAGAATGTGATATCTGATTGTGAATACCATCTCTAAAAAATATAAACAAACTAATGTATATTTTTCTTATAAACTTAATTAAAAAATGTTGTCCCAAAAATAAAAATGCCATTGGAAAGAATTTAATTTCGCCAACTCTTATACAATTTGAAGGACCCCCTGCTTGGATTAAAAACGAATAGCTCATGCTGCGACCGCCTATCTCATGTCCTTTGTCGAGGCATGTCTTTAGTCATAACGTCCTTTTGTTGTTATTGCTTGTTTTTTCACTGTTTTGCTTGTTTTTGTTGGCAGTGGTGATGGTTATGGCGGGTCATGTGCATGTAATTATTTTAGTAAAAATATGTGAATGCAAATACTGTAGGCCTCATTCTCAGTACAATGTGCATATTTTATGCACTTTTGCTTTTCGCTTGACAGCAAAATTTATTTGACCGAGTTTCGTGTCCTTTTTTTCGGGGGGCTTTTGGAGGAAAGGGAAAGGACTCAAAACAGAACAAGGGCTGCGACAATGGCGGCGTTGACAACAACGACAATCCTTTTGAGAGTTACAGTTATATTTCCGCAGTTTAAATAAAACTTTTAATTACATTTTGAGCCACGCACTCACACATGCCACTGCACAAAAGCCCAGAGTCAAGAGGAATAATAAAATAAAATTATAAATGCAAATTGTTGGCAGCACTCGCGGCCCAAATGAGCAAACTTAATGGCCAACAAATTTCAATCGAAGCAGCTGAGAAGCTCTGACTGCCGACTGCAGCCCTGCTGAAGAAAAGTGAAAATATTTGCCTAACAACACTCCTTTGGCATAAAATTTTCTCAACTGCAAAAGCCAACAGCCACATGGCTAATGATAATTATCAGGCTAACACATACAGACACGCACACAGTCGCACTTTGAAGGTGGCGCACAGGCAGGCTCCATAATAAATATTTGAAAATATTTCTGCGTAATTTTATTTTCCAATTTCAAGGCAAATGTGTGAACAGTTGCGTATGTAGGTACCCACACAAGAAAAAGGATTTTCGCGGGCTTTTGGGAAAGGAGCCTGCCTTGTGTAACTTTTCAAGGAATGCGTACTCTTGCGCCTTTTGCAACTTTAGCGTTTTCATTATTTTACTTAATTAGGTAAATGTATGCAAAGGCAGTTGCCATATCCCTGTACACTCACATGTGGGTGTGTTAGTGTTCACACACAACGACACATAGCGCAACATGTGCTTCGGCAATTACAATTACTTTTAATAATGTTGCCTTCCTTTAAATGGCCAGAGAGACGGCAAGCCTTCTGCTTGCCAACGACAATTTCTTGCGAATTTAATATTGACATTAAACGAGTTGTGTGAGAAACTAAAGAACATATCCTAGAGGTCACACTAATCAACTATAATTTCGAATGGGACTCCTGGCCGAATTCGCTCATATTATGCATTTTATCCCATGCATTTTCCGAATTTTGAAGGGAATCCCCCAGAAAATGTGACAAAAAATCGAAAAAATAATTTGTTCCAGGATTTTTATGCAGAATCATGAAGAATCGATCCACAAATCGTTTAAGGTATTCCGCTCAAGAATCGGATGAGTATTGCCAAAGATATAGCCATCGAGGTGGCTCAAATTGTACTTCCCATGCATTTGCCGCATTTTGAAGGGGATCCCCCAGAAAATGGGACAAAAAATCGAATAAATATTTTTTTCCTGGATTTTGATGCAGAATCATGAAGAATCGATCCACAAATCGTTTAAGGTATTCCTCTCAAGAATCGGATGAGTATTGCCAAAGATATAGCCATCGGGGTGGCTCAAATTGTCCTTCCCATGCATTTGCCGCATTTTGAAGGGGATCCCCCAGAAAATGTGACAAAAAATCGAAAAAATATTTTGTTCCTGGATTTTGATGCAGAATCATGAAGAATCGATCCACAAATCGTTTAAGGTATTCCGTTCAATAATCGGATGAGTATTGCCAAAGATATAGCCATCGAGGTGGCTCAAATTGTCCTTCCCATGCATTTGCGGCATTTTGAAGGGGATCCCCCAGAAAATGGGACAAAAAATCGAAAAAATATTTTGTTCCTGGATTTTGATGCAGAATCATGAAGAATCGATCCACAAATCGTTTAAGGTATTCCGCACAAGAATCGGATGAGTATTGCCAAAGATATAGCCATCGAGGTGGCTCAAATTGTCCTTCCCATGCATTTGCGGCATTTTGAAGGGGATCCCCCAGAAAATGTGACAAAAAATCGAAAAAATATTTTGTTCCTGGATTTTGATGCAGAATTATGAAGAATCGATCCACAAATCGTTTAAGGTATTCCGCTCAAGAATCGGATGAGTATTGCCAAAGATATAGCCATCGAGGTGGCTCAAATTGTGCTTCCCATGAATTTGCCGCATTTTGAAGGGGATCCCCCAGAAAATGGGACAAAAAATCGAAAAAATATTTTGTTCCTGGATTTTGATGCAGAATCATGAAGAATCGATCCACAAATTGTTTAAGGTATTCCGCTCAAGAATCGGATGATTATTGCCAAAGATATAGCCATCGAGGTGGCTCAAATTGTGCTTCCCATGCATTTGCCGCATTTTCTTCAGAATCATGAAGAATCGATCCACAAATCGTTTAAGGTATTCCGCTCAAGAATCGGATGAGTATTGCCAAAGATATAGCCATCGAGGTGGCTCAAATTGTGCTTCCCATGAATTTGCCGCATTTTGAAGGGGATCCCCCAGAAAATGGGACAAAAAATCGAAAAAATATTTTGTTCCTGGATTTTGATGCAGAATCATGAAGAATCGATCCACAAATCGTTTAAGGTATTCCGCTCAAGAATCGGATGAGTATTGCCAAAGATATAGCCATCGAGGTGGCTCAAATTGTCCTTCCCATGCATTTGCGGCATTTTGAAGGGGATCCCCCAGAAAATGTGACAAAAAATCGAAAAAATAATTTGTTCCTGGATTTTGATGCAGAATCATGAAGAATCGATCCACAAATCGTTTAAGATATTCCGCTCAAGAATCGGATGAGTATTGCCAAAGATATAGCCATCGAGGTGGCTCAAATTGTGCTTCCCATGCATTTGCCGCATTTTGAAGGGGATCCCCCAGAAAATGGGACAAACAATCGAAAAAATATTTTGTTCCTGGATTTTGATGCAGAATCATGAAGAATCGATCCACAAATCATTTAAGGTATTCCGCTCAAGAATCGGATGAGTATTGCCAAAGATATAGCCATCGAGGTGGCTCAAATTGTCCTTCCCATGCATTTGCCGCATTTTGAAGGGGATCCCCCAGAAAATGTGACAAAAAATCGAAAAAATAATTTGTTCCTGGATTTTGATGCAGAATCATGAAGAATCGATCCACAAATCGTTTAAGGTATTCCGCTCAAGAATCGGATGAGTATTGCCAAAGATATAGCCATCGAGGTGGCTCAAATTGTCCTTCCCATGCATTTGCGGCATTTTGAAGGGGATCCCCCAGAAAATGTGACAAAAAATCGAAAAAATATTTTGTTCCTGGATTTTGATGCAGAATCATGAAGAATCGATCCACAAATTGTTTAAGGTATTCCGCTCAAGAATCGGATGATTATTGCCAAAGATATAGCCATCGAGGTGGCTCAAATTGTGCTTCCCATGCATTTGCCGCATTTTGAAGGGGATCCCCCAGAAAATGGGACAAAAAATCGAAAAAATAATTTGTTCCAGGATTTTGATGCAGAATCATGAAGAATCGATCCACAAATCGTTTAAGGTATTCCGCTCAAGAATCGGATGAGTATTGCCAAAGATATAGCCATCGAGGTGGCTCAAATTGTCCTTCCCATGCATTTGCCGCATTTTGAAGGGGATCCCCCAGAAAATGTGACAAAAAATCGAAAAAATATTTTGTTCCTGGATTTTGATGCAGAATCATGAAGAATCGATCCACAAATCGTTTAAGGTATTCCGCTCAAGAATCGGATGAGTATTGCCAAAGATATAGCCATCGAGGTGGCTCAAATTGTGCTTCCCATGAATTTGCCGCATTTTGAAGGGGATCCCCCAGAAAATGGGACAAAAAATCGAAAAAATATTTTGTTCCTGGATTTTGATGCAGAATCATGAAGAATCGATCCACAAATTGTTTAAGGTATTCCGCTCAAGAATCGGATGATTATTGCCAAAGATATAGCCATCGAGGTGGCTCAAATTGTGCTTCCCATGCATTTGCCGCATTTTGAAGGGGATCCCCCAGAAAATGGGACAAAAAATCGAAAAAATATTTTGTTCCTGGATTTTGATGCAGAATCATGAAGAATCGATCCACAAATCGTTTAAGGTATTCCGCTCAAGAATCGGATGAGTATTGCCAAAGATATAGCCATCGAGGTGGCTCAAATTGTCCTTCCCATGCATTTGCGGCATTTTGAAGGGGATCCCCCAGAAAATGTGACAAAAAATCGAAAAAATATTTTGTTCCTGGATTTTGATGCAGAATCGATGAAGAATCGATCCACAAATCGTTTAAGGTATTCCGCTCAAGAATCGGATGAGTATTGCCAAAGATATAGCCATCGAGGTGGCTCAAATTGTCCTTCCCATGCATTTGCGGCATTTTGAAGGGGATCCCCCAGAAAATGGGACAAAAAATCGAAAAAATATTTTGTTCCTGGATTTTGATGCAGAATCATGAAGAATCGATCCACAAATCGTTTAAGGTATTCCGCTCAAGAATCGGATGAGTATTGCCAAAGATATAGCCATCGAGGTGGCTCAAATTGTGCTTCCCATGAATTTGCCGCATTTTGAAGGGGATCCCCCAGAAAATGGGACAAAAAATCGAAAAAATATTTTGTTCCTGGATTTTGATGCAGAATCGATGAAGAATCGATCCACAAATCGTTTAAGGTATTCCGCTCAAGAATCGGATGAGTATTGCCAAAGATATAGCCATCGAGGTGAGCTCAAATTGTCCTTCCCATGCATTTGCGGCATTTTGAAGGGGATCCCCCAGAAAATGTGACAAAAAATCGAAAAAATATTTTGTTCCTGGATTTTGATGCAGAATCATGAAGAATCGATCCACAAATCGTTTAAGGTATTCCGCTCAAGAATCGGATGAGTATTGCCAAAGATATAGCCATCGAGGTGGCTCAAATTGTGCTTCCCATGAATTTGCCGCATTTTGAAGGGGATCCCCCAGAAAATGGGACAAAAAATCGAAAAAATATATATTTCTTGGATTTTGATGCAAATTGATAGAGAATCGATATCCTTATTATTCAAGGTATTCCGCTATAACAGTGTGTGAGAGAACACAGTAAAAATAACCTTTGTATATATTTTTGCATGTTTATTAATATTTTTATTAATTTTGTATTTTTATACATTTTTTATTTTCGGTTTAATACATAATATACTCCCGCATATCCAGTTTGGTGATAAGTTCTCCCGCAAATCTATAATATGTGTGTTTCTTCTGCTTGTACATAATGATAATACAATAATATAGCTATACAATTAAGGATAGAAAAGTACTTTTGACTTAGGGCTTATAAATAATATGATGTCTTCCAGCAGTTGAATAACCATTTATAGTTACATCATAGACAGAGTGATAGTTATTAAATAGTTAAAAATGAAATAGTAAGATTAATAGTAAAAGTATAGCTGTGTAAACATATATCGTACAATTTGAAATCACTTTGAGCCTCGGCTCAGCAGCATAAGCTCGTTATAAACAAAAGTCTCAGCATAAAACGCAAAACAAAAACCCAACGACAAAGTCAAAATTTAAAATCCGCGAAGCAGTCATAAAGAATCAAAGGCCATTTATGGAAATCAACTCCCCCTAATATTCACTTAATTAGTACGGGGGTTATGGATCAGCGTAAGCATGGAAAAAGCAACAAAAAATATACATTTATTCTAATGCACCGAGGCATAGACATTGCCTAATATCGATTGGATCCGATCTTGAGCTCATCATTTATTGTGTCTGTTAACCCAATATGTTGCTTTTGTCTCTCGTCCTTATTGGGATTTAATAATTTGCGTATTGTAGTCCACTAACTGTGTGGTTTGTTGCTCGAGTATTCACTGTATATGCCATCTTGCATAGGGTATAGAAAATATTTTATACACTTTATCAATTTGATGAGGGTTTTCAAAGTTTTCCCCTTTTGGAGTAGCGATTCGAAAAGCATCTACGCATATACCATATATCTTTGCGGTGAGTGTGTGTATATATACATCAAAATATTTGTTTAAATTACGCGTACTTGGCATATATATATATGTACTTTTATGTATGTATAGATTTCTTTATATATATAGTTGTAAAAAAAGAAAATTTAGCTACTTCTCGCTTTTGTCTGCTCTACCGCAACTAAGGACAACAAAATCAATCAAAAGATACCAGCACATCTCGCTATCAGTTCTCGCTCCATGATCCCTGCTTAACTCCCATCTAAATATCACTTTCCGGGCCAACAGTAACTAAGCAATCGAGCCGCACACAAAGCCTTAGTCTAGAATTTTACAATGTTTCATTGTTTCTGCTTGAATATGTTTTTGTTTTGTTATTATTAAAGGTGTTCTGTTTGATGCTAATTGTCGCCTGTCGTCTACCGCTGACTAATGTGGATGACTTGGACGCTTGGACTCGTGTGGACGCTCAACGCACTCGCGAGGTGGGTCTGAAAGAAGAATATACGTTAATTGATTTGTTACCATTTTGAATAAGTTCACCACTTACCTGGGCGACTGGGCAACGCTTTGGCGCTTGGGCGTATTTGGCGCCGTGACCGCCACCCGATTGGTGGGCGTACGCGCCCTTCCTGCCGCAGGTGTGGCGGATGTGGGCGTGGTTGAGGTTCCGGCTAGACTATATCGCTTCGGCTGCACCATCCGGCTGGGCGATCGGGTGCTGGCCTTGGCTCCGCCGGCGGCTGCTTCCTGGGCACTGGTGAGTCTGTTGGGGCGTGGGGAGGAGACAAGAGCAGGTTTTGTGGAGGTTTTAGTGACAGTCTTGGGAGTGGAGGCGCGTGCCGGTGAGGGCGTGGTCGTCACGGGGACGGTGCGCGATGAGGTGGGCGTGGTACTTCTGAATAAGGTGTCCCAAACGTAACAAAATCAACGTAAACACCATGCAAAATCATAATTTGGAGGTGGAGGGTTCACCAAAAACGAAAAGAAATAATATTTTTTGTAAATAAAATGTTGCCAAAATAAATAATTTTAAATTCTATAAATATTAAGTAAGACTTAATTCTTTAAATACCGACCTTCCGGCAGGGTAGCTCACTGGGCGTGGAATCCTCGACCTGGGCGCCGAATTGGAACCCGTCGAGTTGACCGAGGTGGGCGTGGAGCCACCGCTCTTGGTGGCCGCCTCGCTGGCCAGTTCCTTGAGCATGCTCGAGTCCTTGCTCATCAGCTCCCACTGGATTTGCAGGCGTTTGAAACGATTGCTCTCGATCTTGCGCTGCTCCATGACATCGAGGGTTTCCCGTCGCTGCAGTGCCGCAACCGAAATGTTTGGGGAATTTGGTGGCGTGGCGAAGCGTTTGGCGTTCTGCGGTAGCATTCCGAAGGTAGCTACACCCTCGTCGTTAAAGGATACCTTCTTCTGCTGGCTGAGCACCCGACTGACCTCTTTCTTGAGGGCGGCGGCATCATAGGTGACGTGCTCACCGGAAGACTCCAGAATGGCCGCTATTTCAGCGTAATACTTTAGTTCGGATCGGGGCAGGGACGCCAGGAAGTTTTCGGCCCGGGCCCTTGCATCCAGATCCTTGCGGGAGAGCCGCTGTTTAGGGGGCTGCGCCTGCTGCTGTTGGCTGTGCTCCTCCTCTTCGAAAACATCGGCCAGTTCATCGTTGGATCCCAGACCGTAGTTGTGCGGCGGCTCCTGCAAGCTGCGTCTCTTCTCCAGCTTGGTGAGCTTCTGAGTCTGCTGGGCCTCAATCATGGAATTGCGTTTGGTGCGCGACTGGGCGGAGTGAGCCTTGCGCAGGATGCTCCTGGGCATGGGCTGCGGCGGAGTGGAAGTCTGCTGGCTGCTCGGACTCGTTTCCACGCCAGAATCCATACGCTGCTGATCGTACTGGTACACATACATCTGTTTCAGGGGATCGGCGTCTAACTCGGAGTCGGTGAGGAGAGTGGATGACCCGCGATACCCGGAGCTGGGCTGCTGACTCGATCCGGAACTGGAGGCCTCGTCTGTCTGCTGGAAGTACTTGGCGCAATCACAGATGTGCGTGCGATTCCTTCTGATCGGTGGCGACATGCAGAACAGTGGACGCTGCGATAGTTCCGAATCCAGCTGCCTCACCATCTGCTTCACCTCCGGAATGTGCTGCAATCGCCGACGATACTCGACGGGCAGTAGGGTGGCCAATGATTGCCAGTCCGAGATGTGTTTATAGTCCATGGACTTGAGCAGCTCATCCTCACTCACACTCTGACTGCTGCCACTGCGCTGCTTCTTCAGTGATCCCGTGCTGCTGCTGGCGCCATCGAGCGTCATCTTGTAGTTGAAGGGCGAGAAGATCACATCCGTGCTGGCATTGGTCTTCACAAAGCCCAGATCGGGCAGCGCGTAGTTGGGATAAATCACGTAAATGGGCGCCTGCCTCTGCTCCCCTAGGTTGTTCAGCTTCTCGAGGAACGAGGGTGGCACGCACCGATACCGATCGCTCACACTGCTCCTGGTGGTGCTCAGAGATCCGCAGGAGGTCTGCATGGAGCGCGTAATCATCTCGGAACTGGAGGCACAGGACAGTGGCCTCGTACTAGTGCCACAACCCGCTTCGCTTCGCCTCGGCACCTGGGTCAACTGCTCCGAGCTGGCCTCGGAGGACAGCTGACTGCCCGTGGATACCTGGGCGGCCAGTTGGTAAAGCTGGGGATTTCTCAACGGCATACTGCGGCGACGATGGGCCGGTGAGTTGGTGGCCGTCAGGGAACCCGTGGAACTGGAGGTGACTACATCATCGAAGAACTCGGATCTGGTTCTCAACTGACGCCTTGGCGTCTCGGCGTTTCCAAAGTGCTCCTCCTCCTCTTCGTGTCGGCTCACTGCGGACCCCTTGCCGGAATCGTTCATACTCTTCTTGCGCAATCGCTGCTCCAGGGATCCACTGCTCGAGCTGGCTGCATCGCTGGAGGGCCAACAGCCTGAGGACACGTCCATGCATGTGTGGGCACTCGCCTGGGCTGCCAAATCCTCCTGCCCGCCACTGCTGTTGCTGCTCTTCTGCTTGATGAAGAGCTTGACTAGATTGAAGGCCGGCGGATTGGAGGAATTGCCCGAGGAGGCCGAGCCCGAGATGAGCAGGTTCTGGCTCTCCTGCGAGCAACTGCACCTGTGCTTGTGGCGATGGTGATGTGAGTGGTGTGACTGCAACTGCTGCTGCTGCTGTTGCTGGGACGTGGGCGTCAATTGCTGCTCCGCCTGCTGCTGCAATCTTTCCGAAACGGACACACTGATGGAAATGGGCATCTGGCACATGGGCAGCAGGTTGCGGGATCTCGATTTGCAGGACTCCATGGTGGAAGTGCTTATCGCCTGGGAGACATTTAATGGGGCCGCCTGGTCTCCGCCAGCCTCCTCGGATCGCTGCTCCTTTGAACAGCTGCCCGTCATCGCGACTTCGTCCTTCAGATTGGGCAAACTGCTGCTCTTGCGCACCGTACACTGCGGCAGATGCCGGGTGATGGTAATGGTGTCCGTGTTATTGTTCCCGGATGGATACCTGCGTGCGGGCGAAACAAGGTAGAACGAGCGTCTTTACCACAAGAGACACGTCGAGTGTTTGCGATTACAATTTTGTAGGCGGAAGGTAATTTTTGATCACTAGGACTAGGTCTAGGTAGGAAGCGGGATTGGTTCCTGCCAGGGTTGGTTTTTTACCTGCCGGCGTCTGGCGCGGGTTTATTTGCATAATATTTCGGACTCCCTGTTTTCTTGGCTAATCGTTTTGTGAATGAACTGTGTGCAGGCTAAACCCGTAATTGGTTTTCTTTTCAGATTAACTTGCCTGGCAACTACCCACTTTTCCCAGCCCGAATGCGTTAAACCCTTGAGCCCTGAGCAAGCATATGCCCATGTGGAATATGTGGCTGAAAGTCCCAGCACTCAAATAAAATTCCCCCTGGAACTCTGGCATACCCAGCATACGTTAATATTCTGCCGGCGAATGAGCAAATGAAACTAAATTGATTTCAATTGAAATGACCTCACACACGAATGCAATGAGCAAATAGTGCAAAGCTCCGACATCCGTTGATCTTGATGATGATGATCAAAAATCGGAACGAATCTCCTATATTATAGAGGGCCTAGCAGAAACCAATCCTTGGGCAAGAAAGCGAATCAATTGGGGTATGTGTGTCCTTTTCTCTTCACAGTTTCCAACCTACCGCTGAAGTTTGGCTGCAGTGGCCTGCCTCTTGGGCGACATGGTGCACAGAGGCTGGAAAGCTTGTGCCGATCGCGACATGGACACCTCTAGGGCCTTGTTACGCTTGACTATATCCTCCAGATTGCTGTGCAAGTTAATACAGTTCTGTTTGTTCCGCGCGGCTAGCTCATTGGGTTCCGCTGAAAGAATATATTTTTTAAATTATTGTTTCCATTCATGTATCGCATCTACTCACCATAAAAACTGTCGTCCGAGTAGAGGACACTGCCCTCAAAGGCAATAGTATAGTTGTCCTTGTTGCAGGTGAGTATTATCTCTCCATCGTCCGGATAAGCATCCATATCCAAAGAGTCCACAGAGATGTGCGACTCCCTCACCGGCGAAAAGAGCAGCTCCGACTTGCAGAAGGAGTTGTCGATCATATCGTTGGTGGAGGTGGTCGACGTCTGTGACATGTTGTGCGGAAGCATGTTGTTGTGATGCAGCAACTGCTGTTGCTGCTGCTGGTGTTGATTCTGTTGTTGCTGCTGTAGGATCAGGGATTGCTGCAGTCGACTATTGGCGCCGCCCAAGCTCTTACAATAGGCGGGCAACTGCGACAGTAGGGAATGTATGTCCTCGGCCCGGAAACTCTCCATGTCCACCTCGGCCAGGTTGGCGTCCAGGTTCTTGGCCAGGTCCTCGTAGTAGATGAGATCCCCCATAGCGTTGTACGAAGCTGACAAGGAGCTCAACACACTGCGCTGCATCCCGCCGCAACCATCTCGATAGCCGTAGTCCAGGAACCACTGGTAATCGGAATTGTCGTGAGTAAAGTCATGTGAAGAGGCCAACGAGCAGTTGAGATTGTTGCCGACGCCGCCGTTATTAGTTTCCCGCATCCCATTTCCACCACCACCATACTGTGTCCAACCTACCCCATGTTGTTGCTGCTGCTGTGGATCGTTGTTGCTGCTGCTGCGACCTCCTGGCGTGGTGGCGTTACTGTTGTAGTCCGATTCCGGTGTGGCCGCCATCTTTCCCAGCACAAAGTTATTATTCCCGTGGAGCTTCCTCTCGTTGTCGAAGAGCTGGCTGCCGGAGTCCTCGCGAGAGAGAAAGAGGCTGCCGCTGGGACTGATGCTGCTCACCTGCACCTGCTCATTCAGTATGATGCTGCGCAGCGCGTTGTTGTACCGATCCAAGTTGCTCAGCACAATGGCCACATTCTGCTTGAGGCTCTCTTCGCTCAGTTCGTCGCCAATGGAGGCATCCTCCTCCTCGCCGGCACCGTTGCCCAGCGATTGCAATTGCTGTTGCTGGCACAGCTGCAGGTGTTGCTGCTGGAGCAGGCGATCCGTCAGCTGTTGCTGCTGGTAGCGCTTACCGATTGTTGTCTGTGCCGCCGCCGTGTTGCCGAACGGTGAGTTGCTGGGGCTGTTCAGGGGATTCCGATAGCTGAGCGGGGAATGTGGCGACGATCCGGGCACGATGTGGGCAGCCGTGTTGCCGTTGTGTTGCTGGTTGAAATGCAGGGTCTGCTGAAATTGGAGAGGACGTTGCTGCTGTTTCTGTTGCTGCTGCTGCTGTTGGGCCAAGCGGTTAAGCAAATGTGGATGAGAGTTGTTGGGATGGGGTTGGTGGATCGGTGAGTTCTGAAGCGGTTTATGCTGAGATGCGGTGAAATGTGGTCTGCTGTGGTCGTTGTTGGTTGAGAATTCTGTCATGCCACGTCGAAGTTTGGATCCTGAAATTGAAAACATAACAGAAACCCATTAAATAAATGTCTAAAACTTATTTATATGAAATTAACTATTAAAATCTTAAATATTTAGTAACTTGAGCCATGGAATGCCCTCTGGAAATAATCACTGCCATAAATTATGTTTCTTATTGACTCCAAGGAGAACACCTCTATTAATGTAATTCTACCTTTAATTTCTTAAACCAAAATAATGGCTTTCGTGATTAAAATACCTCCTCAATAATCCCCGAAGACCGCCAACTCCAATGTTAATTGTCTAATCAGCATTGACACTGAACTTGGCTCAATTAGGATGCCTGAAACTAGCTCCGACTAATGATCTACCTATCCCCATTTTCATTTGCACTTTCCCTCCCCTAATGGACATTAGCGTTCCACACATTTCGGAGCCATAAACCTGACAGAGGCACCCATCCATTGCTGGCATGTTTCAATTAAGTTTTACGACGCCAGTCCCAGTCTAGCAAATACGTGTGACACCTATTCGGGTGACAGACTCCTCCCTCTACCTCGAGAACAAAAAACCAAAAAAAGTTGTAAAAATTATTTTTATACAACGAAGAGACTTTTACGAGCTTACGTCCATCAGAAGGAGATCGGGATCGGCCTGTGCCATCGCCCGGGCCCGAAAAGTTCAATTGGAAAATGTCACATTTTCTCCATTTCGCTGCTTTCTGAATTTCCAGGGCCCCATTCCACGTACCACATGCAATATGCAATATGCCATATGCAATGTGCAATACACAACATGCAATGGCTGTCTCCCAGCGGCAATTAAAGGTTAAACTTGAAGGTATCGCATGTCTAAAGGCGGTAATTTAACGTTTAGAAATGTCTTCTCCTGTGCCGCAGTGCTATCGATTGCTGTGATGGTTTAAAATTAAATTTGAAATCAACTCTGGGCATAAACAAATCAGATTCATGGAAAAGGGGAAAGTCAAGTCTCCCAGCAAGTGCAGGCGTCGATGCTTTTATTCTCCTACTAGAAGATTTTCCACCGCCTAGCGATGACAGAGGGGAACTTTTCCAAGGCCCGACAAGTGGCAAAGCTGCACATGTCTTTCCCCACTATCCCCACAAAAGATATTTCATTCGCTTCCCCCCTCCTCGAAGCAGACACAAAAAAAATATGAAATGGAAAGTCATTTCATATTTGGGCCAGCGCGAGATTACAGACAAATAAAAATGTGTTTAATGCATTTTGTGTGTAGATGTGGATGCATACAATATAGCAGTCGAGCTGGCAGGGTGGCCGCCGTTCCATGATTGGAGCAATGGCCCAGCCCAGTGCCAGTGGCTCCTCGGAACTCAATTAAACTTAATTGAAATTACAAAAGCCAGTCTCGAGATCTTCGAGATGACGATGATTAAAAGCAGAATTCAGAAAGAAACTGTGTAGACTATGCTTTCCGCCCAGTTAAATATTGGAAACCTTCAAGCCAAGTATATAAAATCAAAGAGCTATTGATTTCTGAATAGTCATTAAATAAAATTATTATTATTGTGAGGTTGGATCACGATAGTTTCTCTCTCTGCAATAAACTGTTCAAATGGTTTTAAATCTTAGAATTAATTTGCCCACCTTGGCCCACAACATTGCCATTGTTTTGATGGTTAATGTTGTTGTTCAAATAGTCATTGTCGTTGCCGTTGTTTTGGTCCACATATCGCTGCTGCTGCTGATGATGTTGCTGCTGCTGTTGCTGTTGCATTCGCTGCTGCAGTAAATACTGTTGATTGCAGGTCAGACCTGCTGTAGTTGTTGTTGTCTTTGGTGCTGCCGGCACACCCTGTTCGCGCAACTGCTGTTGCAGGCGTTGCCGCTGCAGTAATTGCTGTCGCAAAAGTTGCAACTGCTGCTGCTGCATGCGCTGATAGAAGCGTATTTGCTCCAGTTGTTGCGGAGTGACACCCCGCAGCCGTTGTTGCTGGGGCATGTAGTAGTTCTCCTTGGAGGAGCTGTTGCTGTCGCAGCCGCTGCTGGTGCTGCTGCTGTTGCTTTTCGTGCCACCATGGGCAACATGTTGCCAGCAGTTGCCAGCCGTGTTGCCGTTTACGTCGCTGTTGCCGCGCATGTTGCTGTTGGTGTTGCCGCTGTGCGGGCAATCGATGCCGGCCCTGGAGCAGGACGCACAGCGTTTGGAAATGTCTACGAATCGCATGATGAAGGCTAGGAGCAGCAACAACATCTAGTTGTTGCAAGAACCGTTCCTCCCAACACGTATGTTGCTGACTGGTTATTTTTGGCCCGGTCGCTGAGGTGGACCAACGCTGTGATGTTGCCAAGCTTCTGGCAGAATCTCTTCTTTTGCTTTATTTTGTTATTTTTAGTTATTGGCTCTTTTTTTTTAGTTAAGGGTTCATCTCCATTGATTGGTTGCACATTTTGTTTGGATTTCCTTCGGACTGTTTTTCTCTATGCTGCACTTTTCATTTTGATTTCTCCGCCAGTTCTTTGCTATTTTTAAATGTTGTTATGCTTGACGCGTAAGTTTTCTCTCTATACGACGACACAGGGACCAAGTTATATATATAAACCGAAATCTGTGGAGATGTGTGTACCACTATACACTGTGCTACACTGTACAGCCACAAAAAGTTTTTGAATTTTTGTGCCCGTCTGTTGATATAATCTCGAATCTCGCGATGTGCGTGCGAAGGAGGAGAGCATATAAAAATAATTTATGAGTTTTCTGCAGTCGGTTTCGGGACTTTTATGTTTTCGTAAAGTTTACGCGGAGTTTCGACGAAAAATGCCTAAAATTATCCCCTATGACAACAATGTGGCATAAACAAAAGCCCTGGCTGCAGTTCTCCAAATGCCGGAGAAAGCACGAATTTATGCCTTTGCGGCTTTTGGCCAACCTCGGAATGCGATTCCTTTGCCCAGTTAGTGCGGAAATTAACTGCAGCAGGAGCTCGTTAGAAGCATTTAGGCCAGAGCCCCCCAGAGCACCAGTCCGGCAGTTGCAGTCGACCAAACACGAAAACGAATCCTAATTTATGCGCATAAATTTCCGGCTGAAAAGGCATTTTCTGGCCCCAAAACCAAGCCTTTCGCCTTGGAGGCCCTATACCGGAGGAGGTGTCTAAAATTAAACAGCTTGCCGAGAAACCCAGCCAAGTTCAATATTAACTTGACAGCCAAACAACAGCGGGCATGTGTCATAATGTTTGCTATTGAAATCTATCTAGAGCACACCCGAGCTTGCCAAAAACATTAAAAAAGATCAACCGCCAGGTGCCTGGCGTAATAAGATTATTTAGTATATCTGGCATACTTGATGACTGACATCAGCAACAGATAGTGTCGCAAATCTGGTGGCCAAGAGAAATGCAATTGGCCTCTGCTGGGCAACGCCCAAACATTGCAATACTGAAATCAAACAAAGAAGGCCATTTGCATTTCTTTCTGTGTAAAGTTTTCCAACAAAGAAGCGCAACTAACATCAAAATGGCAGCCACCCACCGAGACGAAGTGCGCAGTAGTTGGTAGCAGAAAAAGGAAGCCCTCAGGACCTCGGGCTAATAGCGGAAAAAGGGAAAGTTGAAGAAGGAGCCGCAAAATGCCACCGTGGAGTGCTCAGGCGCACCAAGGACCTGCTGCCTCGGTCCTCGGCTTGGTAAATGCCAAAACGGCTTCCCGTTTCTCGGTTGGCATCTGGCAACCGGCCAAAATAAAATCCAGCACTCTGTGGCAAGTATAGAAGGAGGCAAAGGGCCCTCGTATCGAACCGTATAGAAGAGGCATTTAAGCATCCCCCGATAAACAGAAGCAGAAACAGCAACTTGTCCATGGCCACGCTCCAGCTGCGTTGTGTACTTGCCATCAGCCGTGAAGTTCTTGAAATCATAAACGGAAAAACATAGTCTTTACTCTATGCCGACGGACCACGGTCGACGAAATGCGAACGCATCTGCGAAAGTTGCAGATGCGTTTCGATTTCGCACGCAACTCATTTGGATTTCTCTTGCACCTTGCAATTACGGCCGGGGCAAAAATAAACAGCGCGTGCAGCTGGTGGTGGCAAGGTACAGTTGGAGCAAGGTGTACGGCCAGGTTCAATCACATTTTGAACTTTTCCACTCTATTTGTTTAGGTGTTGCCACTGCCACGTTACAGAGTTGCAGAGCCAATATTCTCTGCCATCAATCATACATTTTTATTTTTTTGGCACACAATCCCAGGAATCGTAATGGGTATTATGGTTTTAGATAAAATATTTTCTCCTCAAATACAACAATCAATCAAACAGTTTGCGGCTGTCAAAGCTTGAGGCATGTCAGCTTGTTAACCAAGTCAAGGTGCTAGATTAACTGATGTTGGACAGACAAAAAATTATCAAAAATTAGAGCCAATATATACATATTTTTCTTCTGTGCAGTGCAAACTTTCAACTACATATTCTCGCCTGACGTCAGTTCTATATAGCTATGGCTATGTAGGAAAGAAACTTTTAGTCGTGCCCTGCCTTTTAGTTCAACGTACTTGCTGGCCTACATTGGCATAGAAAATGCCAGAGGAGAGCTCTTTCAGTTGCCACAATGCATCTGGGGAGTTGGGGGCTGCTGCACCCGCCAATTAAATGAGCCAGCCACGAAAATGCATCGACAGATGCAGATGCAGACTCCTTCTAGTTTGTGGCAATTGTAATTACGAAATCATCATCCGACGCATGTGTGCATATCGATGCGGAAGTCTTTGGTTTTGTCGAAAGGTCAAAGCTATTTCGATAGATGCAAAGATACAGAGATGCAAAGATACTCAGCCACTGCTGCCACTGTGCTGGTGGCTTATCGGCATGTCGAATACCTTGATTTAGCGTAAATAAACTCTTTTGGCGTGCCAAAGTACTTTTTCATGATAAGATAGGGAGTCTCCGAGAGTGGCAGCCAAATACCAACTGCAATGTTTGACTTTCTGGGCAGCTGACACCGAAAACCGATTAGATACTCGTCGCAAAGTTTGTGCATTCGATAGATGATCTCATTTCCGACTCTGCAGAAAACTCATGATTTATTGTCGAAGCTCTGGCGATACTTTACCCAAACGATTGCGTATTAGATAATCCAATAAAATAAAAACTAAACAGTGTGTTCGAAGAGAACTTGAGTGTTCCCTTTGTCGCTGAATTCGCTTTGTTCGTATCAGACACTCAAAAAAGCACAGACACCGATACACAGATACAGATACGGATTCAGATACTGCTACTTATGCACTTGAGATGGCCAATCTAACGAGTATCTGGCGGATGATTCTGGGCAGCTTGGCCCACGCACAATTAATGCTGTTTGAATTGATTCAACTTTGATTCTGGGCAAAGTTTTTGTGATTTTATTGACACACACACACACCAGACACACCAGGCGAGCGCGTAAACAAATTAAAAGAAATGTGAAACGAAACGAAAAATAAAGTATATGTATGAATATTATCAAGGCTTTCACGACCGACACGCTCCGCACATTTTCACATTTTCACAGTCCCAAGGAGACTGACTGAAAGTCGGCGAGCGAGCGGCCACATAGCGTCGACACCGAACGACGACGCCGCTCCCTGCCTCTCTGCATGTGTATAGGGCGCCTCCCAAAGTATCTACGGGGTAGGCGAGTATCTGTGTGGCTGGCTGTGAGCCTGTGTGCTGGGTGGAAAGAATGAAAAGCGCCCGAAAACTCACGAAGTGCGGCACGATACATTATACAATGTGCATCGGAGAATTAACCCCAAAAAAGAAATGCTCGGGCGAAAAGTGAAAACGAGAGCGGCCAGCAACAACTTCACGGATACGTATATGTATCTGCGGCAAGTGCAACATCATGGATACACCATGGGCGTTGAATTAAAGGGAGAAAAATCATTTCCATTTTCTTATCTTCAAAACAAGCTAATCATAATGCATTCTATAAATAAAATTATCAATAAAAATTATAGTTTTAGTCTGCGAATCAAGATCACGTGATTTAATCTTAATGGAAAGTGGGGTTTAACTAAGAATTTTTATTAAAATAAAATATCTATATACTAATTAAAGACAGACAGAGGATTAGAACAGAAGATAAATCAACATACTCTCTTTAAAATCTCTGAAAAAATTCCAATCCACATTGTTGTGATTATAATTCTCTCAAATCAAACATAAATCAAAGAAATAAACACCGAAGCCCATATGGAAAGTAAATCAACTGCAGATTTTGATTCATTTCCCCGACTAATGAAGCTGTTCAAGTGGAAAACAGAGTGCCTACTCTGTCCGGGCCAAACAAACAACACTGCCCCACTTCGAGGGTGGCAAGTGATAGGAGGAGCTGAGCTGAAGCCTGCTCTTCCGGCAGGATGCAGATCGAGTTCCCCGATACCGAGCGCATGTGCACGTGCCGCCAAGGGAGCTAAGGGAACTGAGACCCTCAAACATCTGCCCTCAGACCCGCAGACACTTGAAACCAAACACCAAACATAAAATTATATCATAGAATCGATGATTCGAGGGGGGTTCGTCCGCAGCGAGGGAGTGCACAAGTGCTCATTAACAATTACAAAGAGGCGATCAGTCAGTCGGGCGTAGTAGACTTTTTCCAATAAAACTATTATGAATGCACATAAATTTTCACTCTTTGAGACGAGAGACAATGAAAATGCTTGAATGGAAGCGGCAATCATCGGCATTCCCATCACAGGCATTACAGACACTCTGTAACCGAATTCCTCCATATGAAATGGAAAGCCAAGCCACCAGCCAAGCCGAGCCAGTGTGCTAATTTAATCAACGACGCAAAGCCAGGCAGAAAAACAGTAAAATAACACTTTCAATGAACAACAATTGGCTTTTTTACATGTGGAAACGAAAAACGTATCTCTCAGATAGAAAACAAGCGGCTGACGATTTCGGTATTTTGTGCAGCGCTTGTTGTGACTTTTGTTTTTTGTTTAATTAATTATTGTCGGCTTCGGAAGCCCAGCGGCGGATGCCATCAGAGTGGGCGTCGACAGGCGGGTCGGTAGGCTAAAGCGAGGAGAGGTCGAGCTCATAATCCATAAATTAAAATACCAGACACAGGCCGCGGTGCTCGAGATCGCAATGAGAGAATGGAGAGCCGACACTAATTGAAATTCATTGGGAAACCCGGAGAGATAGCGGGAGGAACCGTGAAAATACTTGGCATACTTTTAGGTGGAATCGGGAATTTTCTCTCATCTTTCCTTGGTTTCAGTTCTAATTGAATTTAAGTTAGCTTTCCCAGACAATGCAGCCGCATGACTCATCCGCTGATTTCCAAAGTCAAGCATGACAAATACCCCCAACTGCTGCGCGAAATTAGCGTGAAACAATCCACCCTCGGCAGAGTTCCTTTCCTACATATCTTTCGTGTACATGGGCTTGACCTCCCGCACTTGGTCTTGCACAGAAATAAGTTGCCAAAGTAAACAAACGGCAGCTCCGCTGTCCTCGCGGTGGGTCCATCTTCATCCCAATGGCCGGGGATGATGCGCTCCCCAAGCGAGGAGGTTGCACTTTGCTCCCCGAGCCAGGCCCTCGCCCCAATCTCGTCCCATGCTGCGCGAAAAATTCTGCGCACAACCGACCTGAGACGCAATAAGGCGACATGACCTGGCACATGAAAGGAGCTTGCAATAAAATCTGAATTAAAATGGAAAATATTATTGGAATTTTATTATAATTGTGAGCTGTTTTAAAGGGATAGAGGATATGCCCCAAAGCCACCACAAACTTTCCCGACAGATGCCCTCTTGGGACTGCCCATCAATCTCCCATTTTCTCCATCAGCTCCGGCTAATATTATTAAAGAATATTTAATGACATATTTAATTTCCTAACAGGCCGTTATTATGTCAGCCCCCCGATGACAAATCTCCAGCGATCGCTGGGAGGAAAGGGTGTCGTCGCCACATGTGGCAAACGAGCTAATTAAAGACTGAAGGCATCAAAGGCGAAGAACTCATTTCCATGATGTTTACTCAGCCCCGAAGAACAGACTCTTCAGACTCGGCAGAGGCTCACTTTACCCGCTCAGAAGTCGTTGGGGGGGAACCGAACACTGAAATTGGATTTGAAATTTAAATATTTCAGTGGGTTTCGCGCTAGTTCGATTACAGAAACCAGAGCAGCGAATCGCTTCCTAGTTGGAAAACTTGAAAACATATTGACAATTTCACAATCAGGCCAAGATAAAGAAAACAGATGGGGCGGAGCTGCAAGGAATGTTGCAACTTGCGACTTGACAGCCAAGGCGCAATGTGTTTTTTTTTTTGTCATTGCAGACCTTGACGCCGACAATATGTCAAATGTCAACTGGCATTTGTGTCGATTCAGCGGAGATGAGACCGAAACTTGAAACAAAACCAAAACCATACCCGCCGTAAATACCAGACATATCTCACATGTGTCGGTGTCGGAGGTAGAGTCGGAGTGATGGAGGAAACTGCCTCAAGTATGTGCTGTGCTGGGGTGAGGTTTTTCTTGTCATAAAGTGAAAGTCGCAATCATGCGTAATTGCCGCTCCATAAATGCGGAATAGTCTACTCGCACCATAAGATAAAACCGATCGATCAAGTGCGCCACGAGCCAGACAGACGACAAAACCCCAATGAGAAAAACCTACGCGGCAACTCAGCGCGATGCGTGCAACGATTTGGTCCCCCTACCCCACGCAGTTGCCTTTTAAATGCTACATCTGCCGCCTGTCAATGGAATTTAACGCTGGTCCGTGTACAAATTGGTTAGTTTTTCCACTGACAAGCCACGCAGATCTAGTAATCGAAATTTTAAATACCCTATCCATTAAAGAAAACGAAAATAACAAATGATTTCCGTCTGTTTGGGTTAAAGGTAAGAAAAAAAGAAGGCCAATAAAAATGATTGGCTAATTATTACCATAAACACACACAATCAATTAGAGTCGAGCTGAATGCACTTCATTCCATGTTTTTCCAGCCATCATTAGCAGAGCCCATAAATATGTCTCCCGCCAAAGTTTTCTGTGGCGAACCCGTTTGACTCGCCAGAGATATCATTTGGGGGGGTTCGATGTTGCCTAACGATGTCATTTGCCAATGAGATGATAACTGGCCGCGGCCACAACACCAATTGCATGTGAAGAGCCTTGAAATGGCCAACAATAAAAAACGAAACATAAAAGCAGAGTTATTTCACTTGCATAACCATCAAACTGTCAAAGCCAGCCCCAAGTCTTCCCCTCTGAATGGAAATCTATTTGTGTGAAAGCCTTCGGCCATTATCTATGGATGGAAAGATTCGTTATGCAGATATTGGTTTTAAGATTTCCACTCTAATCAGGAAAAAGTAAAAGTAGCCAAAGATGCGCTTGTGAGTGGCTAACTAACAACTCGAAGTGATGTTTAAACATTCTACAACGAGGTATTAGTATTCATTAAGTTTAAAACAACCTTAAAAACCAACTACCACTATTTTAGCTACAACTATTAGATTCAAGACTCAGCTGCTAATGAGATTCAGTTCTAAACTGTACTGATTCAATGGCTAATCGGTTAAGTAACATTCTTGAAACTCCACATCTTGATGCTGCAAGAACATCACGTGTCATCTAAGTGACGAAGACGCCATGTTATTCCATCGCCCCCACGAACTTCCCAAGCTTCCCCAGATGATGACAATTAGCGCCCACCTGTGTGAGGCTGGCCAGTCGGCAGGGGGATTTCTGATGAAATTCATCGATCGCGCTGGCCGGTTATCTAAGCGGTAGACGGCCGCCAGGCCACATCACAACCTCGCCAATAACCAGATACTTACAATTACGGGGGAAATCGCACATTTGTTTACGTGCGCACCGGCTCGCGGTTGGCAAGCCCCCAGGTGAGCTGAATGGGCTGCCGTGGCTAGCAAGTGGGTTGAGTGAACCGCAGAGATTCCGGATCAGACTTGACCGGGCCCTGACAAGCAATCGACCAACCAACCAACCCAATCCAAGGCTGCTTCCTGACCTAGAGCAAGCTAGTTAATCATTATCGTATTATCATTTATTGATTAGCATTTGCAGTACAGAGGCATTTGAATATATACGTATATAGAAAACGTCACAAAATTTTGGCTTAAGTCTAACATTCCGTCGATCGGGTGACAACACACTTTTCGCTTAGCTTTAACAAGGAGGAGGAAGGTGCTCGGGCCCCCTGAAGATTCTTAGGCGCAGTCTCTGGACTGGTAGAACAGAATGTAGCCCGTCTCCGAGGACTTGTGTATGTCCGAGGTTAGGCCGTAGAAGTCCTCGATGGTGGAGGCCTCGATCTTGTCGACCATATCGTCGTCGAAGAGCAGCCACAAGCCATGGCTCTTGACAATGCTGATGTAGTGTCCCCGATTAGGACCCGATCCGCAGTGTATAACCACGGCGGTCAGGTCGTACAGCCTGTCCGGATTCACGGCATCGTCGGAGGTGTTGAACAGCCTCAGCTCCAGCGGGAATACGACTCGATGCGAGACTTTGATGTGGCGATTGAACTGCTCCATGTACTTGAATCTCTTCAGGTGCAGGGCCAGAATCATGGGCAACTTCTTGACCCGCATCCGCTTCTGAGCCTCCTGGTAGCTGCAACAGTTGTCGCACTTGAACTTATTGTCCGAGCACAAGGTCTCCGTGTTGCTGAAGCAACGAAGACAGTGCGTGATTGAGGTATTCTGGTCCACGTCCACCTGCAGGTCGAAGAAGTTCTCGTCCTTGCTGCTCACCGTCTCGCAGTTGAGGCACCGCGTCTCCGAGGTGAGTATACCCTGAAAGATCTCGTGCACCCAGGTGGGCTCCGAATTGGCTCCATTCGAGCCCGGGCCCGTGCCCGTAGTGATCGGCGTAGTTGTGGCCGTGAGACTTCCACTGGCGTCCAGCACACTGGTGGTGGCGTTCAGGGAGCCCGTCGAGTTGCTGCTGTTTCCGTTCGAATTGGAGGTGGAATTCGATGTGGACGTGGAACTGGACTTGCTGGCCGTGCTGCTGGCCATGACACCGCCCGACGAACCCTTTCCACCGCCATTTCCCGAGCCCGCATTCCGCTCCGCCAATATTATCTCGTTGATGTGGTTGATCAGGAAGTTGAGAAACTCGTGGGCATCCTGCTGCATGTAGTTGTCGAACTCCTCCTTCTCCTTTCTCAGCCGCGTGATGAACTTCTTCGGCGCTATCGAGCCGACCTTCTTCTTCTGGGTGGCAATGCTGTAGAAGAGATCCGCCAGGCAGGAGAGAAGCGTCTCCTTGGGCCGCTTGTTCTTGGCCTTGTACTCGAGGACCTTTTCGCGGAAGGGCTTGCAGAAGTAGAGGGCCTGCAGCACCGAGTTGCTGTAGCAGGTGTTGCCGAAGTTCACCAGCCCGAAGTAGTGCTCGTTGGGCGGGAACAGGTCGGAGCCGATCTCCCGCTCCAGCTGCGAGACGTTGGCGCCCATGCCTGCGCCACCAGGAGCTGCAGCGGCACACCGATACAGAAAGGACCACACCGTGGTTGCTGCTGTCTGGAGGACTGGATGTGTCTTTTCAGAGGATGTGTGTTTCGTCCTCGTTTGTCGGTTGGTCGTTTGGCGGTTTGCCTGTTAGCCCTGATAGCCGGTTTGGCCTTTTGGCTCTTAGAGCGTTGGGTGCTGCATTTGGGATTGTTCCCTATAGAGATTACTTTCGCTATTTGATTTTGTTTGAATGGGGCAGAGGCGCGAAACACTTATACTGTCTGAAAATAAATAATTTTGAAGAGGGGATACACGTAAGTTTGCTTCGCATAACACAAACAACAACAGAAATTAAAAATATTTTAATGTTTGCTTTGCTTTCATTTTTAGTGTGATCTTTCTTTAGTTCTTTAATCTTTATGTTTATTCTCTTCATCTTATTTTTTTTTTGCTCTGAATATTGAAATTTTGATCTTGCGACACTAAAAACTAAGCAAAATAATTGTAAAACTAAAATGCATAAGGGAAAGCAAATGAAGCTAAAAGGACTCGACTCGAATCGCCTCTCATATCCCCTCTCTTGCAAAATTATTTTCAACAGAAGTGTTTCGCATTCTTGACTTTTAATATAAAATTTTGGTTTGTTAGTACACTGGGAAAAGGATCGGATTCAAATCAAAAATACAATTTTGTTAATTACAATTAGTGCATAATTATAGTCATTTTGTAATAATTCTTTGGTTAATAGTTCAAATAGGATTAAATCACTCATTGGGCAAAAATTTAGTCACTGAACTTATAAGGGTCATTGTTTCTTCGAAATTTTTTTCCCAGCCTAGCTGATCAAAGTCACGATGACCCGCCGAATTTCTCAGTTTCAAAGTCCGACTGGGGCAGTCGAAAAAAATATATGCTAATACCCCTCATATGTAATAAGAGCTCACGTATAAGCAATCAATTGTTTGATGATTCAGTTCGAAGGCAGCTGGCTTTGATTTCATAAAAGCCGGCCACGCTTACACTTCGGGAGTGGATCGATGGCAATATCGGCGTCTAGACGACGTCGATAAGATGACGTTTGGGTCTAAATATAGTGTCAATTTTATAGATTTCAATTGGATAGATAGTTCGGTGATTTTTCTGTGAACCGATAAATGGCAGCGAGGCGGGAAAATTCCGGACACTACGCAACGCTCCCGACTGGGTAGCCGGCGAGTGCCGGTCGTGTGCCATGGGCAATGCACCCGTTCCACTCTCTCCGAGAACAGAGTATAAAAGCCAATCCAATCGCGGTTACGGGCTTACAGTTTTAAAAACCATTCAGCGGAAGACACATCGCCCCGAGAACCGGAAAGGCAGTGCACGAAAGACGAGCCCCTCTACCTCGGATTACCAGAAAGTTCTAGGCCCTTTTTTGAGAGAAAAACTCAGAAAACGCCAACTAGCAGGAAGAACCTTCATCTACCACCGCAGGACCAATAGCCGCGTTGGATTATCTTTATCCCATTCAATCAAGGACCATCAATGCCGGCAACGGATTCAAAACGGAACCAGTAAACAATCTGTCAGCCAAAGTGCTGAAGATTCTAACCTAAGTAGCATTTAAGGACACCAGTTTAGAAAGGGCTTACACCCAAGATCCCTCAAAATAATCATAATGTACCAGCAGCTCCCTATAACATTGTTCCTATATATTTAAGTGATTTGAAAACTGTTGTATAATCTCAAAAATGACTGTTCGTCTGCTAAGATTAATGAAGTAGTGGTAATAAAAAATTTCAAGCTAAAACCCATTTACTTGTTTTATTTAGATTACGTAAAGGTATCGATTTTGCCCCAGTTTCGAGGGGGTTTTCCGTTTCGGTTTATATAACTTGGTCTTTGGGTTGATCGCCAACAGTAGCAAATGGATCATAATTCACGTTTGTTTCGCAATACACCCTATGACATAGTTCGATTTTTCTGACCCAATCACTATGCTAATCGCCTCGCAGTTCCTTAGAACAGATCAATTATATTGGAACCGAGCAGCCTCGTGCGACGCATTGTTTCTACTAAAGCAGGTAAAGTGAAATTACATAATGAGAGAGGAGGTGAATACTGGGAGTTTAAAGTCCGGCAATTTATCAAATTCGGTTGCATAAATCGGAAACCGAACAATGGAGAAATCCCCGCGTAGAAGAAGTACCGGAAAATCTTGCAATTTCGCAACCCAATTAGTATAATTTATAGGAAGTAATATTCAAAGCACTAAACTACATTCCAGTTTTAACTCTAGATTCTATGTTATTGATATACAAGCTACATAACAAATAAGTGATCACTGACCTTACTAAATATTCAAATTAGTCTCAGGGAATAATAGGTATTTAGTGTTTTAATCCTAAAAGCAAGCTAGATTCTTTTCAAACTAATCAGGAGAGAATCCAAGCGTTAAAGTTGTGTGGTTTCATGTCATATCCACACTCATCGGTTTGTTTGTTTTCATTACAACTAATGATGAATGGTTTAGTAATTATACGTCATCATAACCACAGGTCATGACTCACAAGACGCGTGCCATCCGAGGGCGGAGCTTACCAAGAACTGTCTATCAATGTAATCAGAAATCTAGTGTCTTATTTTATTAACTATTATGCTAATGTATTCGCCAATATTACCAAATGATTCAGCCATGCCAACAGGTGTATTAAGACTGAAAAGAAATGCATAACCCCCTGTCTTCAATATAGTACAATCCCAATTATTGACCCAATACGATTTTGAAATAGATTTTCCCCCATAGAACCCACGCCCATACGAGAGCCGAGGATGATAAGCCCCACCATTAAACCCGTCTGCTGTGACAACTAATGTGTCTAACTGGGTAATTTTATGCATTTCTAACGAGCAGCGCCACGTCGATATAAAACTCACTACCCAGTGGAATTTCATAACAGAACAGAACTGAAAATGCAAGCGATTGTAAGTACTATTGCAAACACTCTACCCCAAAGGATATTAAAAAGTTATGCTCTCTTTTATCACAGGTTTTATCGTGTCTAGTCATTGCATCTATAATTATTCTACTTAAGTGCAGTTGGAGCTCCCAAAACTTGGATTTACCAAACACGACTGTGTCTCCGAGAGAAACATGGCTACAGGATACGGGAGATAATCGAGTGAAATATACTTCTCCCAATACCATCCAGGACTCAGACAGCAATAAAAGGGATTTGGGAACTTCGAAGCTACTGACGATTTTAAAAGGATATCCGTTGAAAGACAACAACCTCCCCAACTCTATTAAGTTAACTGATTTCCCAAAATCCAGCCCCGATGACACCAATGAGGATTACACAACCACAGAACTTGCTCCAGACCTGATTGGACCCCGTCTCAGTGCAACTTTATTAAAGATATTGGCTTGAGAAACCTATTCAGACCCATTGACAAATGAAACTAAACCAAAAGTGTGTGACTTTACAAAAGTATTATTTTACAATAAAATATAAATTAATTTCAATTTTCGAGTTTACTGAAATGTGACTTCAAAATTATTACACGCCAATATTAACCAGTTTATTTAATCGGTTTTATAAAAAAAACTAAAAATTGATAACTGATATAAATCGTTAAGCACAATTTTTGTTGAAATCTAGACAATATTGGTATATGCAAGCATCACAATCTGTGGGTCTTGGGGCCGAAGGATCGCCACCCCTGAGTTTCCTAAACCAATACCCAATTCTCCAGAAGAAGCAGAGGCTGAGACTGAGAAAATGGACTACAATTTTTCTACATCAACTGAAGCAACAACACCATTACCGACAACCCAAAACAATGAGTCTCCAGGTGATCAAGATTCATCAAAAGAAACTATACTGGGGTCAAGAAATCTTGAAGAACTTAATGACTCCACAACAAACACTCCAATAAATGATAAAAATAATGATACTGATGTCAAGATTGATTGCTATTACTATTTTGGAGAACAATGTAGGATTTATGACGCCCATCAAATAATGCTCAGTGCTCCTCTACTGAAGGTGCTTGCCCGGAGGAGTTCCTAACTTAAAAAGGTTATGTGCCTCGCGATGTGAAGAGAAATAATGAATTTAAAAAGCTAATTGATTTAGTTTAAATGTACATTGTAAATAGGCGTAAAAAATGGCACATGGCAATAAAACCCGTTCCTTCTAACCTTTTATCTGAATCTATAATTAATGAATTCCTAACTAGCATCGAGATCAATATAAAATCAATCGCAACTACGATCGGATCCCAGTACCAGAGAAAAAATGAAGCTAACTGTAGGTGCCATTATGTCCCGGAAAGTACAATTTAATCAAAAGGATTATTATTTTAGATTCTTATCCTCTTTCTTGGCCTTATGGCCGTTGTGAATGGAGTTGACAACGATCCTGGGAAATTGCCAGAAACACCATCAAAGGATTCCAAGGAAGCAGTGCCCGCAGCAATCGTTCCAAGAAAAGTGCCCAAAAAAATTGCAAACCCACTTCCTGCCGAAAGCTCAACGACTCCCAAAACAAAGCAAGGAAAGGATGTTGGAAATAATTCTATTGACGAGTCTGTTCCGTCAGCTATTGGAGACAGACTTAGTGCGACTCTTTTGATGACTTTAGTGAGAAAAGAACCCCCACAAACGGTCTAGATACTAGGTTAGAAATATTGAAACAGATAGTGTAATCCAAAATACAAAATAAAGTTAATAGAATTGCACTTTACTTTGTCTCCCAAGTGTCACAACCCGTTTTATGACTGAATGGGTAATGTATGAATTAATAAATAGCACCGAGTTCTATATAAAAACTCACTGCTAACGATTCTAACTTCAGTGCCTGAGAGAACATGAAACTGATCGTAAGTGGAATAGTAAACCTGATGGCATTGTAAAATAATATTGGTTATCATTGTATATAGATTGTTTTACTGTTTCTTGGGTGGGTCTCCACTGGCCACTCGGTTATCTTTGGCTTGAGGTTCCTCAATCCCTGGAGTAGTTCTGAAGAAAGTCAAGAACCACTGCCCGAAAACCCGCCAACCCTACACCCCAGAAGATGTAAACCGATAGAGCCTGTAAGCACGCCGAGGAACATTAAAGATGTTCGGTTCCTGGCAAATCAAGAACAAAGTACCACAGTCGGACCAGATTTGATCTCCACAAGGTATATCGTTCCTTTGCCCACCTTGGCTCCGTCGAAAACCACAACCACCACACAAGAATTTAATATTGGACAGGAAACTGAAGATACTCCATTCGGAGATGATTGCGAGCCCCGACCCATTGGAATTGTGGCGCATATAAGAGCTACAATTTTAAAAGTCTTCAAAAAGTGACATTGTTACATAAAAAATTATAAATTTTCAATTGAAACCTTTTCTCTTTTTTCAATAAACGAATTTTAATGTCAGTAGTATTGTTTTAAACTGTATCTAAAGCCTCACTGGTAGCTAACTAGACCCATTAGCTAACAATGAACTGCATCTGTGAATCACTGAATAATGTCGAGTTCTATATAAAAGCTGGAGCTAACAGTTCCGACTTCAGTATCTTAGGAAAAATGCATCTGAGCGTAAGTAAACCGGATTTCATTGCAGCACAATATTAAATAGTATTTGATTTTTTAGAGCGTTCTACTCTTTCTTGGCTGGGTTACGATCGTCAACAGCCTGAGCCTAACCACGATGAACAGAAATACAACAAGTTCAGAGAGTGTTGAGAAGGTTCCTGAAAAACTACCAATAGAAGCTAGGAAAGCTACTTCTATTGCTTCCAAGGTGATAACCACCACAGAAACCCCGCAGGACAAGGATCATCCCACATCTACATCGGCCAACAAGAACAAGGTTACTACCGAAGGTCCAGGGCAAAAGGATACCTCCACTGAAAGTGCACCGATTCCTTCGGGTATTGACACAAAGCTAAGTGTCGCAGTTCTGAAAGTTCTCGCAACAAAAACCCTGGGCTAATCACAGTTTCCTATAGTAACTTGTAATAAACATAGTTTGAAGAATAAAAGGGAAATAAATGGATATCGCTTTGGGCACTGGAGGTTTTCCATTTCCACAGATTCCACAGATTTTTCCCAAAGCTTCGATGACACGGCAACCCCCCAAGAAGTATAGTTCCAATAGAGGCAATTACTGCCAATCAGCGGGGGCAATTATTAAATCCGGTCAATAGCAATGGGAATAGTCATAGGAAACCCGTTTGAAACGCTTGCTGACAGAAAATCAGAGATACTCCTACCTGTGGATCTCTCTGTCTATATCTGTCCGAAGAATAAGTGGTGCGGAATAGCCGGATCGAAACTCTCAGTTGCAATGCTATCGACCGGTTTAACTTGTTCCGCCGTAGTGGATATTGCAAAAAATCGCCACAGTAAATAAATATCGTAATCGCATCAGGGATTTCATTCATTCACTGCAGCACAACAAATCGACATAGAATGATCAGATCCACGACGGTGAGAACTCAAAGGTAGTCGAGCAATCACTTGAAGTAAACAAACGAAATGTTTTGTTTTTTTTCCAGTACCTCTGGCTGATACTATTATTTAGTTTCTGGATCCAGCAAAGGCAAGCCGTCACCCATGTCATCTACGAGTTTCAGTGAGTTTTTAAAGAATACTTATATTTTATCGATGATCATAATTTCTTTTCTCCCAAACAGCATCCGTGAGGCCGGCAGCGAAAGGGAAGAAAAGGGCGAGTTGAAACCCAATTCTACAGATTCTCGAGCGGAACCGGAACTTAAAATCACCGGAAAACGATACGGATCGTCGGTTATTCTCGGCAAAAATCCCGAAAAGGACAATAATTACATTTTTGTGGAAAATGCCACTTACTTTGCCGACGACAGTGGCTATCACGTGAAGTACAACTACACCATAGAACGTGTCCCCGACCTCGATTCCCGGCTTAATGGACAGACTCTTAAGAGTACCATCGGTTAGACTGATCCGGGAATCTAGTGTATATTGTTTAGAATATTTATTCAGCATCGTTGTAGCCAAAGTGACATTGTGAAGTTTCGAAAGCAAGTTTTAAGCCAAGTGACAAGTGCATTAGAGGAGGAAAAGTTATGGCTTCCTGACTTGGCGTCGGCCCAAAAGAGCCACGGAGCCAAAATAATTTATGAACAAGTATAGAGTATAGAGTATTTGTATTAGTTTTACAATTGCGGTCAAAACAATAGCGTCAATTGAATTAGAGAAATTGATTAAATACTAGAAGACCAAATTAACTCTTAAAGGAGGCAATAGATCATTAATTGGAACCATTTTAAGCTTTATTTGAAAATCATTTAATCTATTACCAAGCTGTAATTTTAACCGCAACAATCTTTTGATAAAAAATAATTATTTCCTTACCGTGTCTGAAGTTTCCTTGATGGGCTTTGTCTGGTGAAAATTCTGGCTGGTGCTGATGCTGGTGACTTCTATTTAATTTCCGTATTAAAAATTTGGTAGAAATTCAACTCAAGCTTGTAATCTGCAACGAGAGGCGGAGAAAGGAGGGTAATCATTAGATTTATGGCATAAACAAATTTTAATGAAACACTACAGGATGGTGACGATCACGGCTCATTAACCGAGTGATTGTGGCAGGAGGCGGTGCGCTACCTTGAGGGTCAAGTGCGACTGCGACTACAAGATTACAAGATGGGAAAACAGAGACAGGCGTCGAGTATTCTCTGTGAAAATGAGTATTAGAATTAGAATTTTAGGTCAGTCGCGTAATTGAGCGTCTGAGCAAATTCACTGCATCGGTTAATGGAACTAATTAACCAATCAAGCACTTGTAGATGTATTCCTGCCTGCTTGGCGATGACGATAAGCCTTCGCTCAAGTCAAAAATCGACGCATCTCTCGATTCACGCTCAGTTTCGTTTCGGCAATCATTCGGTGAACAGGTCACAGATCGCAGATCACAGAAGATCCCCCGAGAAAAGATGGAATTTAAAGCCCTGCGACTCCTCCTGGGAGTCATCCTGCTGGGTAGTCTTGGACTTTCAGACGGCGTGGCCCTGCATCCGCATCCTTTGACTACCAACTACACCATCGACATCCTGCGCCTGGCCAAGGCGGCCCACATCAAGGCCTACATGGGCGAGGCGGACCGGGAGGAGGCCTGCAGCAACTTCTACAGCTTCGCCTGCGGCAACTGGCCCCGTCTGCATCCTGCTCGCATCTCCAACAAGAGGACCAACTACCTGGAGGAGCTCCAAGAGCTCTACATCCGCAAAAGCGCCGAAATGCTAAAGAATCCGACCCGAGGGGCGGAGAACAGTGCCGACCGTCAGATCAAGAACTTCTTCAGCTCCTGCCGCCTGCAGGCCAACGACACGCGATCCGCTTTGACGACCCTGCTCCAGGTGGCGGATTTCAGAGGAGGCTGGCCCGAGATCCGGGTCCCCTCGTGGTATATATACGAGTACGACTGGCTGCAGGTGGTGGCCAACCTTAAGCGTCAACTGGGAGTGGATATCTTTATTGGCTTGGATGTAATCCTCGACTACAAGGAGGAGAAGATGCATCGGCTCAAAATCGGAGCTCCGGAATTCCAGCTGGGCCAGCGACGTCGCTATACGGATCCCTACTTCGCTGCCACGCGCGACATTTACGAAAAAAAAATATCCAACAAGCTGCAGCAATACTTCCCGGAGCAATCGAAGCGCTGGCTACAGGAAGTGGCCGAGCAGGTGATGGACATCGAACAGCAACTGGCCAAGGGACTGCCCCACAATCCTGCCCTGACCCTGGAGCAAACCACTCGCCAGAGAACCGCCGGCGAGATGAACACGGCCTACGGCAGTTATGTGGATGTTAATCGCTATCTGGACTTGATTTTCAACGAAAAGCTTTACATGGATTTGTACGAAACGCCGGAGGACTACTTCTCCAATTTGGTGGATGTGATACGAGATACGCCCAAGTTGAAGCTGGCTAACTACACAATCTGGCGGGCTCTGGAGGCTATCGATTCCGCCCGAGTGCCACCCAACCAGCAGGCGGATATCTGGTGCGTCCAGCTGACCCAGCGCTACTTCCCGCAGCAGTTGGAGAGCCTCTTCCACCGCAACTACAACCACATGCAGATGATCAACGAACTGCAGTCGACGTGGTCGGACATCAAGCGCGTCTTCCGGGAGGACCTGCAGGCGTCGGAGCAACTCCATTGGCTTACACTCGAGACCCGGCAGAAGGCCATCACCAAGCTGGAGGCCCTGAAGCTGCACTTCCGCACCCACGACGACCACAAGCTAGTGCGTCAGATCCACGGTCTGAGTCTGCACGCTGAGAAGTTCTATCCGAATCTGGTGGCCGTTCTCCAGTGGCAAACTCAGCGCCGATTGGCCAAGGTGATGGAGGAACCAGTGGCCGAAGACCAAGTGCACAAGTTGCCCCATTACGAGATACAGAAGAACAGGATCCAGGTACCCATTACCTTCCTGCAAGCCAGGTTCTTCTGGGATCCAGCCTATCCCAGTGCCCTGAAGTACGCCACTTTGGGCGTACTCCTCGCCCGCCAAATGTTGCACGGATTCGATGGCGTGGGCAGGCGGTACGACGCTTACGGTTACCAGAACAACTGGTGGGACAGCACCTCGGAGACTTCGTACGCGCGACGCACCCAGTGCTTCCAGGAGCAATACGCCATCTTTGTCCAGTACAAGGAGAAGCCCATACAGGACAAGGAGCTCCTGCGACGGGTTGTGGCCGATAATGGTGCCCTGGACATTGCCTATCGGGCCTACCAGCAGTGGTTCAAGAATGCCGCCGACACTCCGATCATCTACCAACGCGAACGCCTCCCTCTCTTGGACTACAGCCACAATCAGTTGTTCTACTTGGGATATGCCCAGCTCTACTGCTCGGACTATCCCCAGACTGTGGAGCGCTTCGACGAGCTCCCAGAGGCACTCCGGGTGAACACAGCTCTGTCCAACCAGCAACCGTTCGCCAATGCCTACAGCTGCTCCCGAGAGGATAAGGTGTATGCCCGCTTCAAGTGTACGCTCTACTGAGGTTCTGTATCCAATCTCCCTCCAATATTCTATTTCACAAGACTACCAAATAAAACCGATTTATTGCACATATTTCGGGGGTTCTTTCTATCACTGGGTATTGGATCTGAATCTGAATTTCCTCAGAACTAGTTAAGGTCAGCCGGAATATATTTAATTAAACTATACACAAACTCGAGGTCTTTAAAATAGACTCTTTGAAGAGCAAACACTGGACGGAAATATGAAATTATTCCTTGTTTGTGTTTTCTGGGAAGCGAATCATAAACTAAACCACTTTATGGAACCCACTCTTATATAAGATGAGGCAGAAACTGAAAATAAACTTTTAAAGTGACTGGATTCGTGATGCTTTCGAATTTTGAATCAATCTCTGGACGCGGATCTCTTAACGCTGATCAGTCGCCTCTCTCTTCGCCAGATAACCCCACTGGCCTTTGGCCATATCAGCTGCTGTAGTTCCCTCTCTGTTTTCCGATCGCTACTGGGGCAGTCGATAGCCTCATCGAGCTCCGACAGCATGTCGGATACTTGTTGGACGACAGTGCTTCTACTGCTCCTATTGGGGAGTGCTTTCAGCTCTGGCGAGGATGCCCCCACTACCTTCCAGCGCATCTACCAAACGGAGCAGACCCTGAGACAGTCCAAGTCCCATGACGTGCGCAGCCACATGAACCGTAACATCGATCCCTGCGTGGACTTCTATCACTACGCCTGCGGCAACTGGAAGCACAAGTGGACGCCGCAGGAGAAACTGGAGCAGCAGACGGAACGGGAACTGCTCTTACTGCTGGAGGACTCGATAAAGCGAGAGGATAGCCCCATAGCCAGGCAGGCCAAGGAGTTCTACAAGTCCTGCGTTGCGGCCCAGGCCCAGCAGAGCCAACAGCATCAGCAGTTCCTCAGCGACTTCATCCAGCAGAATGGTGGGTTCCCCGCCATTCCGGGCTCCCACTGGGAAGTCCATCACCACGACTACGATTGGCTGAGGATCATTGGCGGACTGCGGCACCGATACGGCATGGACATCCTGATTGGACTCCGAGTGGGCTACAACTATGCCAAAGTGCAAGAGAACAGCTTGTATCTGAACGAGCCCAGCACCGTGATTCCGCGAGATCTGTGCACCTGGAATCGCTCAGACATCCGGGACGCTGTCTATGAACCCCTGGAGCATCGGATAGCTGCGGAGCTAAAGACCTGGCTGGCTTTGGGCAACGAGCAATCCGCTCGCCTAGCTGCCGATCTTCTAAGTTTCGAACACGAGCTGTGTGGCGGCATGCGGAACGACTCCTCCGACCTCTGGGATGCCGAACGGGAGCTCTATCAAGCCAACTATACCCGCAACACGCTTTCCGCCTTCTCCCAACTGTATGCACTGAACCTGGACTCGTATGTGACGGCCAGTTACGGCCAGAGCATCGTTAAGCCAGTCTACATGGCCGCTCCAGAGTACTTTCGCCAACTGCAGCGCACAGTGGCCGCCCACAACATAAGCCTGGTGGCCAACTACATCATGTATAGAGCGGTGGCGGCTTTAAACTTCCCTCTCGAGGATCGGCCACAATTGCGGAAGGCGGAGTGCCTGAAACGGACCAAGGAATTGCTGCCCTCGGCACTGGGAGAGCTCTACGCCCGCCAGTATGCCGCCGAGGATACCAGAGTGGGTCTGGAACAGCTATACAAGGGATTGCAGGAGGCACTGCGCCAGAGCCTGCATGCGGATTGGCTGGTGGACGGCACTCGGCGAGTTGGTGAGCACAAGCTCTTGGGTTTGAAACTGACACTGCCCAGCTACGAGCGGTCCCCGGTCCTAAAACTGCAACTGGAGCGGGCCAATTACTGGAGCAATCTCCGCCAGATCTTGGGGGCTGTCCACTCACAGCGATCGGGCCAACTCTTCGAGGAGATCACCATTACTCCTTCCGATCCGGTGGAGGCTTTCGAGGCACGGGTGCGTCTTCGCACTGTCCAGAAGCGAGTGGACATGGGATTGGCCCCGTTACAGCCTCCAGGCTACGACGGGCACTACGGCCACGCCCACGCCTATGCCACCTTGGGCGTTAAGCTAGCCCAGCAGCTGGTAATGGCTTTCGATGATCCGCACTGGTCGAAGGGCTTGCTAGAGCAGGACCACTGGGACGGCTACACGGCCTGGATGTATCACAACAAAAGCGACTGCTTCATCCGCCAAGTGGACAACTATCTGAGAGCCAATGCGAGCGCCACCAGGCAGCTGATCTCTGACAGCGCAGCGCTTAGCGTGGCCTTTGAAGCCTACCTATCCTGGCTCAGGTTCAAGGAGCCCAACAACGACTTCAACACGCTGAACAAGGAGACTCTGCCGGGACTCAATCTCTCAAACACAGGCCTCTTTTTCGTGGCCTTTGCACAGGAGCTTTGCATCCCCGAGCCGGATATCCCCGAGGATGGGCAGACCATGCCGGAAGGCTTCCTATATAGCGCCAAACAAAATCACACCTGGGAGCGATTGCGGGTGAATGGGCCCCTGAGGAATCTGGAGGAGTTTGCCAAAGAGTTTAGATGTCCCATTGGATCACCAATGAATCCTGCAAACAAGTGCAGTACATATTAGACAGTACAGTGCATAATTAAAGCAAGCATACTAATGTTTTTTTTTAATAGTAATGGTTAAGAATCGGAAATGAATGTAAGACCTCCCGGGAAAGGTTAAGAACCTTCTCTGATAGAGGGATTACAACACTCGAGAAGTGATTGAAGGAAAGCCTCGTCGCCAAGCTATTTTTTTTTTCTGTTTTTCTGTTATTGTCAATGCCTAGGTGTTGGCCCGCGAGGCCAAGTTTGTTTACTTCTCTCTTTTCTGGGTGCGATAACCCACAGGGACTGGGAGCGAACTTGACCCAGTTCTCCCAGGTTCAAGCCCAGCTCAGAGAAGCCTCCGATCCGTCGCTTATCGGTCGCCAAATGGCACGTTCAGTCTACATTCCGCCGCCAAGATGAGAGCTAGCACAGGCGCTTGGGTGGCTTTGCTTCCGCTGGTACTTGATTTTGCCGTCCACCTCTCCGGAGTGCTCGCTGTCCAGCACAACATCCCGAATCGCACACAAATGAGTGCTGCCGTGACGGAATCTCGCGAGGAGCAGAACTCGCGACATCTAATTGCCTCGGACATTCGCAAGTACATGAATCTGAGCGCCGATCCCTGCTCGGATTTCTTCGAGTACGCCTGCGGTCGGTGGGGCAGTTACCACAGACAAGAGATGCGTTCCGGGGAACTGTTCACCGCCCAGAAGATGATGGAGCGCCGGATCTCGGATCTACTGCAACAGCTAGTCGCCCAGCCAATGCCACCACACCACCACCCCAACAGACACAACAAGCCGAATGTGGGCAACGTCCGGAAAGTGAGAGCCTTCTACGACTCCTGCATGAAAGCCGACGGCAACGGGCAGGAGAGACGTCAGTTCCTGATGAATGTCCTCAAGGAAAATGGGGGTCTGCGGACAATACCCAACTCCAACTGGCAGGCGAACCGTCAGTTCGTGCAAACACTCGCCGAGCTCAGGAGAAACTATGGTTTTGACATTCTGTTGGGCATGGAAGTCGACTTCAACCTGGAGCAGATGAAAGGCAATAGTATTTACTTTGGCGATCCCAAGCTGACCATCATTCCAGAGGAGTATTGCAGCTCTCTGGTCGCAAGAAGTGCGAGGGTAAACGATTCTATCTATGAGGATGTGCAGCGGCAGGTGGAGGAGAATATCATCGATTGGTTCAACATGGAAAGGGGAGAAGCCTCCAGATTTGCCGGTGACATTGTTAGCTTCGAGTTTGAGCTGTGCAAGAGGATTCGGGAGCAGCAGATTCAAAAACCGGAGGAAGAACCGCCAATACCCAATGGGTTTCCCATGTACGAGGTACGCTCCCGCACGGGGCAGGACAGATTGCATCGTCACAGGAGGGGAATGAGTCTGGTTGAGCTCACCAGCGAGGTGGGTAATCAGTTCGATTTCAAACTGTATGTCGAGCTGCTCCTGGAGATGCCCTACACAAATGTGGTCTTCCTAAGGTCCCCGGAGTACGTGAAGCACATGGTTAAGACAATCAAGACGCATAACCGTCTCACAGTCTCGGGATACATTATGTACGTAGCTCTTAACGAACTCAACCAGCAGCCCCAGAGGGATCCTGTGCGCCGCGGCCGTCAGTGCGGCCAAACCATACAGCGTCTCTTTCCCCAGTACATGGGGGAACTGTTCCAGATACAGGTCCAGCGGGATAATATCAAGCACGACCTGGACGAGATCTTCAAGAACGTGATTAAGGCGCTGGAGGAGCAGTTGCATGTGGAGTGGCTGGCGGACAACGACAGGAGAGCAGCCAGGACGAAACTGTCGCAATACCGCGTCCTGCTACCCGACTACCAGAGTCTGGACCTCTCCAGGCTGGAGTTCCAGAAGGACGACAACTACTGGCGCCGCTTCGAGACGGTTCTGCGCTTTCGATCCCGCCAGCAGTTTGAGAGTCTGCAGGGCAACGACTTTGGTAGGGAAATGGAAGGGATGGTGGACGGCTTCGAAGTGCGCGCCGCCCTGGCTCCTCGCCTGCAGTCAGTGGTGGTGGGCTGGGGGCTCCTGCAGTCACCTTACTACAGCTACTACTATCCCAAAGCCATGAAGTACGCTCTCGTGGGCCAAAGACTGGCCAGTGCTTTGGTCCAGGCCTTCGACGACGAAGGATGGAATCGCCAGCCGCAGGCCACGTCCCAGTGGAGCGAGTTGACCATGTCGGGCTACAACAACGTCACTGAATGCCAGAGGGCGCAGTACAGCAGTTATCTGTTCAACGAACCCTCGGAATTCCGCAACATCACCAGACTGAGGGAGGTTTTGGCCAACGGCAGTGGCCTGAACGTGGCTTTCAACGCCTACTTGGCCTGGCTGGAGCAGCAGGATCACAGGCTGCGTTGGATGATGGCCAAGGAAACGCTCCCCGATCTAAACTTCACCAACACCCAGCTGTTCTTCATCTACTTTGCCCAGGCGCAGTGCTGGGCAAAGGACACGGCGGAAGCTGTCCCGGAATCCATGCCGCTGATGCACCACACGCCCGAGACATGGGACGTCAATGGGCCGCTGAGCAACTCGGAGGAGTTTGGACGAGAATTCGGGTGTGCCTTGGGCACTCCCATGAACAGCGGCGACAAGTGTTTTCTTTATTGATTCTGGTGCTGACGCGGCGGAAACAAAATACTTGAAAACTGAGTCAAGGGGAGCTTTGTTAATTGAAGTGCATGCCAGTAGCCTTTAAAACCCTGAAGAGTAGATTTTTCCCATATTAAATTACAATAAACTAAGCTAACAGAAATCGTTTTAAATAAACTAACAAAAATGAGATCTAGCTGACACTTTCACTTTTTCAAAGGGCCTCTCCTCGTCCCCCAGATGCTGGGAACTAGAAGAATGGATTTCTACAAACATGGAAACCCGTATATCGACTGGAAACACTTCAGACACTGGTCTGCGATTCAGGCCCTCGAGCACGCATCGTTCGATTTAACAGATTCCATGAGAGATACTCGCATCCGTCGGAAGTGGGCAGCTCCCTCGGCCTTGAACTTTCCATCGACTGCCGTGCCATTACATGATTGAAGATCTCAAGAGCTGCCGTTCGTCGTCAAGCTTACCTGCAAAGACAAAAGAATTGCAGAGTATTATTAGTTAAATGTGTTTGTTTCTAAGCTTAAAGTGTATAGTTCCTGTTGCCCTTCGCCCTGCGGTCCAGATGATCAATTGAAGAAAGACTCTCTATAGAGTCTATACTATATCCCCAATTTACAGAAGTCACCTCTAGTGATCCCAGTACTCGACAATTAATGAAATGGAATGCTAATTTTTGCTCCCCAGTCTAGCATCTCGTTGATTCGAAATGGAACGGAAGTGCACCATGGCCGTTGAATAATATTCTTTAATCCCGTCATGCGTATCATCCAAAATGGCAAGTAATTTTTCGTACCATGCGTCATGGAAGAAGCACTATCGCCACAATTAATGTTGCAAGTTTTGTAATCACTTAAAAAAAACAAAAAAAAAACGGAGAGAGGGAAAACAAAAAGCTAATAAAAGAGCCGGCACAAAGTACCACAAAAGTAATTTTCAATTCACATTCGTAGGAAAAAGATGCCATGGCTCGAGTATATCATTACGGCCCCCACACAACAAATGGGAAAAATGTTCGCACAACAGCCATAAAGTGACGCGGAATCCCAGCCACTAGTCGCTCCAGGCACCTTCCCTAAGTATCGCTAGCTTCCCCCACAATTATCAGACGATGGCGAGACATCGACCATCAAATCGGCGACGTCGGCTTCGTTTGTTGGCAACTAATCAGCAAAAAAAAGAAACAATAATACGAGAGAAATGCAAGAAACGGAAGCTTCGGAAAAGCCAATAACCATGATTGCCAGATAATCCATAAAAAATAGCTATGGAAAGGGACTTCCAATGTGGCAATTAAGGGGGGGAGACTTATTCCAGAGTCATCGTTCTCCGTTGACACTAAAAACTATTTTAATGAGGATTTAAGAAACACCCACGCCATCCATGAAAGAAGGTTTAAATTCAACTTTTAAAATGTTTCCCTTAAGCCTATTTTAAGAAGCTTTAGGGCTCTGGTATTTAAATGAAAATGTGACAAAAATATGGAGAAAAAAATGCAGCAACCAAAAAGGAAAACAAAAATAAACTACTCGCACGAGTCTGTTTGATTAATCAACTTAACAAAGCCCCCAATAAATCAGGCACAAGTATTCAAACAAGACAGACGCTGGGCAAACGACGACCCAATTTCCAGCTCCTATCTATCCATAAGTCTGCCTGTGGGTCGGTCGGGTCTTCGAGTGGCATTACCAATCTATGCCAAGTGACTCCCAAAGCGGCCGAGAGACGCCGGACTACTTTGGGGAGCGATTCAATATTTCATTCACACATTTTTAACCCAAATTTGAAAATGTCTTTGCATTAGTTGTGGAGAAACAATATACTTTGCCCTCTCCTACCTACAGAATGGTTCTACATTCCAATTGATCTTGAATCCACATCCAGGCAGCCAAACATAAGGGCTATGAATGGCCAGCAGGTGTGCCAGCCGTGATGAGGAAATTCTTTTTTAGGCCAGAAAAGTAAATGAAAAGTGTTTGCTGGCAGTAAGAGTGATAGTACAATGGACTCGCTTTTGTGGATGTGACAGGTTTTTGGGATCTTCGGAAAAGAAGCTGGAAGGGAGGTGCACCTATGTATGTATCTCATATATCACAGATCCGAGTACAAACACTTTTGTAATTCAAAACTGTTTACGCATTGTACGCGTCGAGGAGAGCTTGTGGAGTGTTCCTATCTCGACAGACATTGCTTCAGAGTTATTATTTTATTTATATATCTTGGCGGCAACTTCGCATGTGGGCGACGCCTCTCCGGGCCGTCATATATGGCCTCCATTTATTCGCTGGCCGTGCATATGTACGGGTTATAAATACTTTACATGCGACTTTGGCAAGCCATAAGTAATGAAAATTATTTCTCATTCAATTGGATTCTTGATCGCTGTTAGGTATGGTGCCCGAGGTGCGCCCATATTCGGATTTGGCCAAAAACAATTCGTCATGATTCTGAGCCATTACAGAAATGCTTACCGCGGGGGCTGGCTTGGTTGCTCATTTTAATGAAACTATTTCCAATTAGAGTATCAGTACCGACTTCTAGGCTTCTAGACTTCTCTTGCAAGCCCAGAAACTCTATTAAATACTGCATACGAGTTCAATTAAAGGGAGACAACAGGGTGCAGTTTCGGGGCGGTTTCTAAGGCTTTCCAAAACCAATAAATAAACCGCTTTCCTTGCAGAAAGCTATCCGGCTCCGGGGGGCCGCTCGGAACAACCCTCTGCCGTCCAGCTGGCAGCTGTTTCGCCTCTAAAATGCCATTCTGGAACTACACTTTGTGGCGAATGGGCCAGTGAGTCAGTCAGCGAGCTGCACACAGCACGCAAAAACAGTGAGTACGGGTATGGGGGATAGAGGTAACGTGTCGAGGAAACGACATTGGAGGATACACCCCCACCCTGTTGTAATGGCATCTCTCACCTCCCACCCCGTCACCCCTATTTGTGGCAAACAGCTGAGAGGCGGAAAGAGAGCAGCGTTCTCTCGCCTTTTTCCGATTCGAAAATCGATTTTTCAAAACAAACCCAAACTTGTGGCTGTGGCCACATAAAATTTTATGATGAAAATACCATTTACCTTTTCGAAGCGTAAATATTTGCAAATCCAAGAAGCCAGCCAGTGGGAAGTCCTATCGAATGACTGTATCCGTGAGATACTTTACGAACGTAGGCCTTGTTCCAGCGATAAAGCGTAAACAACTGATAATTTCTTGCTCACAAAACACAAAACAGAGCACTTGCGGCGGACATTGGTGGTCAACGACTCAGTTAAACAAAAATTGCCACACAGATTCAGTAATAGAATATTATTTCGAAACTGCACTCCAATCGCACTATACTGGAAGCGAAGAACTCGGCACAGAGCGATTTCGGGGATTGCGCTTAGTGGGTGTGGTGAGTTTCCCCGAGAGCTGGACGAGAACTGCTCTATTGCGCTGCTCAGGACTTATCGATTCGACAACAAGACTCTGGCCCAAGGCAACCTCCAGTTAAAGATTTAACTTTTTTATCGTTCGCGAATCAAACAAAGCGGTTGGCGATTTACGCGCTTATTGCGGCGGAAGAAAATATTATGAACCAGCCACATGGATACACTTCCAATTCCACGGGGGGATACACACGATAAGGCGATTCTCGGACCACGAGTCACACTCAGGCACAGAGCAAGCGAGCGTCGACCGTCGATGTGTGGCGCTGCTTTGTAACTCATTCTCGTTTGGGCGCTCGCCCAGTCCCGGAGCTCTCACTCCGCTCCGCCTGTTATGCTGGCGCAGCATAGACAGCGGCAGCGACAGAGGCAGTGGCAGAGCTACATCAGGCCCCCAAGCCATATACAGACAGTGGGAAAACTCTTCCAGTCGCCATAATTTGGCAATGTGGGAAAATATTGTAATTTATTTTCATTTAAATGTTTTTCGTAAACTTTGTACAGTGGGCTTTGATTTAAATTATAGTACAATGGGTCGTGTGGTCTAAAAAACTAAAATATTCAAAGCGATTCATAGCCTTTTTGGCATTTCCGGGGAATAAATTAATTTTATTACAAAATAAATTAGTAACTTTATGGCTGGACTTAAATATAATATTATTTTAATAGTAAGCCCATTTTCATTGAAAAATGAAAAACTTATACTGCCCATTGGAAAGCGTATTCCCCCAAACCACGTCCGGTGAGAGAACGATATTCGGATAGTCTAGGAGAGAGCCCACAACATGCCACTCAGCGCCACAAAACTGGATCACTGTGCTCGTGCTGATAGCCGATGGCTGCCTGACACACAACGCTGGCCATGATTAGTGGTGACTCGGCCCCTTGTCCAGCAGCTGTGAGCGTGCTGATAAGCGGATGGAAAATCGAATCGTGCGCTCTCCGATCAATAACTGAAAAGTAAACAACCGAAAAACCAAAGCTAACACTATCCATCGGTCACGCATGCGCCCGAGGAGCCAATTCCCAGTCGTGTTTGGCCCACTATTGGCAATCGAAGAACTGGTTTCCCGTTGACATTTCCATGACGATCCGCATTCTATGCAGATTAGCCGCCCCGCCGCCCCCAGCGCGCAATAGTAGAACCCGTTCCGAGGCCAATGACATTACATTACTTATGCAGTTCCCGTATCAGCCATTACCTAACAATCACTAATGATCTAGCGGCGGCTTATGGCCAACACGCAATGGCTGGGGCAGACGGATGGCTAAGAATTCCGAGCTGGATGTGGCATGCAAGGCGCAACAAATGGGATTTGATTTTCTCGGGGCGGAGGCAACTTTCAATTATCAGTGGAAGAAAGTGTGCACAATTGAGTTAACGAGACTGGGGGAATTGGGAAAATAGTCAACATCTTAGAGGCTTAGAGGTGAAAACTGCCCAGAGTCTGTTTGCTTTTCAAAAGTCTAAGAAAAAGTATTTTTAAATATTTTATTTAGATAAAAAATAGTTTAAGCAGGAAGTGCTGGGCCCATTAGAAAGCTGCATATCGATAACCATTCAAAGACAACCGAAATAACTTCCTGGTTCACACCATCTGGCACTCCAGCCCTGAGAGGCACAGAAACCAACTCAACACACCTTGAAACCAAGTTGCCGCTCTGGAAAACAATTTTCCAGTGCGCCGGCGCACTGCCAGCCAACTGCCAGGAAACTGAAGCGAATAGAGAGTCGAAGAACGAGAGCAGAGCTGGGCAGAGCATAATGAAAATGTGTTACAGCCGTAAAGGTAAGGAATCTGCATAAATGGCCTACGCCAGGTTTTGATGAATCATTTGGTTGGGTTAGGCATGCAACTGGGGTGGTAGTGGGAGTGGGTACTGGGTGGTTTGGGCGGGGGTTGAGTCATTCCCTGCCCAAAGGAATACATAATTGATGTGGAAGGACCAGACTGCGTGACTGCGACTAATGGCCACTGGCATTGGCAGCGGCAGCGGCAGCGGCAGTGGCTCTTAAAGGTGGACACAAACTGAATTTAACTGAAGCCTATCTGGGATTCAATCAACCTTCACTGCTGATGACATGATACTAGAATTTATTACCGATTTAGAGCGGCAACTTCCGGAGTTACACACAGAAGTAAAAAGGTCTTCAGGCTCAAGCTTAGGCCGAGGGGTCACACGCCATTGAAATGCAAATGAGACACATCTTTCTGCCTCCCAGAACCATTGATTGGAAAAACGTACTGCAAGATAGGCAATCCCAATCTGGTGGATACGTTTGAGTGCTCAGAGACCCAAAAAGCTTCATTATGACGATATTTCCATAAACAAAGCGAAGCTTTTGTCAGCGTTGGTTTCTGTTTTGCTTTTTTTTTTGTATTTTTTCGTATTTCGATATGGTGATCCAAACGAGTTTAAGGAAAAGACATCACTGATTTCGAAGCCATTTGTTAGTCACCGAATGTAGAACTCCTGCAGCGCACCTCGCTGGTGGCCAAGCGATAATTATCAAGTTAATAACTCAACACTAATTAGTCAGGTGGGCATGAGGGTATAGGAGCTAAATGAAGTACGACCCTAGGTCGCGGAGCATGCAAGAAACTATTATGATGTAGTCCAACCTGAAAACGAAAGCGAAACGCAAAGGAAAATCCATCAAGTGCACAGCAAGATCGAAGCCATGCTTTATAATCTATTAAGGAACCATTGGGAATCTGCTGCTGGCATCCGACACTCTTTAAAGTGGAACCCTTTGGTATTAACCTTTACATCAAAGATCGTAGTCGGAATCTCGGGTTTAATGAGGGCGATAAAATGCGATGAGAAACCCATTCGGAATGGGTCAGAAACTTGAGCTGGAAAGCAATCCGAATGCCAGTGAATGAGTTAAATTAAATCACAGCATCAGTGGCGGCAACAACAGCAAATCAACTTAATGACGACGGACGACGGACGTTGGACGGATGGATGGCTGGATGGCTGGCAAGGCAACTTTTCCAACGGTTTATATCTGGCGAATCGTGAGGTGCCAAGCTCCGAAAGCTGAAATGAATTTAAGTTGCTTTTTTTCAGCCCAGCAGCAGCAGCACCAGCAGCAACAACAAAGCCTGGCTAAAAAATCGATGAGTGCTCAATTAACTGTTATTTGGACATACTCACAGATGTAGCAGCACCCACGTACTCGCCCACTCGCCCACTCAGCCACTCTCTTAAAATTAAAAAAAGCAAAAACAATATACATTACGCACTGATGAAATTTACCTTTTTAAGCCGAATTATAGTGCTTTTTGGCAATTGTCTCTCAACCAACCAATTGGCGGATGCCACTCCCACTTGCACTTTTCCAATAAGGGGGCGCAGGTGGCCTTTCGTTGCCAAAAATTGCTATTTTATTTTTCTGTTGCTGGTTTTCTCTGATGACTCGCGCTGTTTTGTTGCTGCAGCCAAACTCCACTACTGTTCAGTATAATTTACTTTTTGCCCGTACATTCGAAGTTATGTCAACGGCGTCTTCCCTTTTTGTTTTTGCAAAAATGTTCGTGTAAATTATGTACAATGGTGGTTGTTTTGTTCAGTTGCAGGTGGTCAAAACACTCGCGTTCGCTGGATTTTCGTGGTTTCGATTGCACTGGGTGCCACACGCATAATTTGCGGTTTGCAAATCGTCGTTTCGTTAGCAATTTGGCTATTTGTTTTATTAAACACGGAGAAAACTTTCGACGTTTCTTGGTTTTCTTTTATTAAGCGGCCAGTGTGTGCACACACGCTAACAGGGAAAAATCGCAAACAGTTAGTAACTCATACAGGGTTGTTGGGTTTTTCCAATATTTTCGATGTATTTTTATTTTCCAAAACAAGCTGTTACTGTAAACAATAAATAAATTTTAATATATATCTTTTATGTTTTTGTTTTCTTTTAAATTCTTCATCTCATCTACAATATATCGATTATTTTAGACATCAATGGCAACCCTAATGCTGACGCCGTATTCAAAGACCACCACTTTGTTTATTTTTAAGAAATGTCCATAAAGTTTATATTAATTGCGTTTTTAATCACCTTTAAAGGAGAAGCATATGCAGATGATGATGGACTATGCAGCCCTGACCAAAAATCGTGTGGGCAATCGGAATCTCTGGATGATACCCACGACGAATGTAAGCAACTAAATGCCGGTTTTTTCAATTCATTTTCGACACGATTTCCGTTTTCAGTTTCTTTCAGGATTCGTCGACAGATCGAGAAAGCTGTTGCCAACTACAAGCCCTGTAGTGCAGATGACGAGGATTCTAAATGTGCCTGCCACGCCGCGGTAATCAAACACGACTTGGCGCCCTATAAGGCAACAGGTGTGAACCGGCAAATGATCGTAAAAGCTGGAGAATTTGGTACAAGATACAAAATCTTCAACAACCGCCTTTATCGAGACGCAAACTGCATGTTTCCCTCGCGCTGCCAGGGCATAGAGCACTTTCTGCTGCCCCTAACATCCACTTTACCCAACATGGACTTGGTCATCAACACAAGGGACTATCCGCAATTAAACACCGCCTGGGGCAGTAGTGGAAGGGGTCCAATATTTTCCTTTTCCAAGACCAGGGAGTACATGGATATTATGTATCCGGCGTGGACGTTCTGGGCCGGCGGGCCAGCCACTAAGCTGCACCCGCGTGGCATTGGGCGGTGGGATCAAATGCGTGAGAAGCTGGAAAAGCGGTCGGCAGCTATTCCATGGTCCCAAAAGCGAGAGCTCGGCTTCTTTCGGGGCTCACGCACCTCCGACGAGAGGGACACCCTAATTCTTCTCTCCCGCCAAAGCCCTGACATAGTTGAAGCACAGTACACTAAGAACCAGGGCTGGAAGTCTCCCAAGGACACACTAAACGCACCACCCGCCGACGAGGTATCCTTCGAGGATCATTGCAAGTACAAGTACCTTTTCAACTTCCGTGGAGTGGCTGCTAGTTTCCGATTGAAGCATCTGTTTTTGTGTAAGTCACTCGTGTTCCATGTGGGCGACGAGTGGCAGGAGTTCTTCTACGACCAGCTTCAGCCCTGGGTGCACTATGTTCCTTTAAAGAGTTATCCCAGCCAGCAGGACTACGAGCAGCTGTTGGAATTCTTCAGGAGAAACGACGACTTGGCCAAGGAGATAGCTCAGCGGGGATATGACTTCATCTGGCAGCACCTGCGAATGAAGGACATCAAGTGCTATTGGCGGAAGCTTCTGAAGGGATATGTGAAGCTACTCAACTACGAGGTGCAGCCGGAGGATCAACTTATTCACATTCCCCATGGCAAAGATGAACTATAGTTTTAGTCTTGGATCTTCCTCACATGGCAGCTATTTATTTGGAAGGAGAATATCAACTACTTTAAGTTCTATGTATAGGATCGCTACTTTGATTTAAGTCTCAGAATTCGGGAAATTTTTATAAAAAATATTTACACAAATTCAAAAATTGGAAATGGCTCTAACGGGGAGAATGATCCGGGAAGTCCTGGTTTTGCTTTGCATTCTACATGGCATTTCTGGCATGGTCGATAAATGTCCAGCCACTCTGCTCTCCTCGAAATCCAACTGTAAGAAAAAATGATCTGATATCTGGGCACCTCATTGATTTCTTTGATTTTCAGCTACTCTGGACCTTGTTCCTAATATTTTATTAGCACTGGCGGATTATAGGCCATGCGAACCAGGAGACCCTCTTTGCCTCTGCCATGCCGCCACCATAACCAAGGATTTGGAGCCTTATTCTGACAAAGGTATCTCTCAAGACATGATGTTGCAATCAAGACGGCAGGGTACTCTATATAAGGTCATTCGTGGACGAATCTTTCGGCAAGAGCATTGCTCCCATCCCTTGAGGTGTTCAAGTGTGGAAGATGTACTTTTGGAAATATCCGGAGATCTCCCAGATCTGGAATTCGTTCTCAATGTCTGTGACTGGCCACAGGCTCCCTTTCTATCCGGATTAAGTGGACCCGTTTTCTCCCATTCAACTACCGCGCTACACCTGGACGTTATGTGCCCGGCGTGGTCGTTTTGGACTGTTTCCGGACCAAAACTTCAGCACTATCCGCATGGTTTGGGTCGCTGGGATTGGATGCGTCAGCACTTGGCAGACGCTTCTACTAGGATTCCCTGGAGGAGTAAGAAGGCGATAGGTTTTTTCAGAGGTTCCAGATCATCACCCGACCGGGATAATGTGGTGATTCTTTCCAAGAGATACCCGAATTTGGTCGATGCCCAATACACGCTTTACGTTGCGGATAAGTTTACGTCTCACACTCTCACCTCTGATCCTGCAGAGGAGCTTCCTTTAGCGGATCACTGCCAATTTAAGTACCTATTTAGTTTCCGCGGGGTAGCGGCCAGCTTTAGATTGAGGCACATCCTCCTATGTCGTTCCCTTGTCCTTCATGTGGGTGACCAGTGGCAAGAGTTTTTCTACGCGCAACTAAAGCCATGGGTACACTACGTTCCAGTGGCCAGCAACGCCTCTGTGGAGGACCTGGCGGAACTGCTGCGCTATTTGCGCCAACACGATGACCTGGCGGAGGAAATCGCTGAAAGGGGTCATCAGTTTGTTTGGATGCACCTGCGAATGGCTGATGTGCACTGTTATTGGCGTAAGCTGCTCCAGGAGTACTCCAAGTTGCTAACTTATCAGGTGAAACTAGAGCCGGGATTCTATGAGGTTTCAAACAGAAAAGCGTTACAACTTTATCGCGGCTAAAATTTGAATTTAAACGAACAGTGTGACCCCACAATAACAATTATTATGTCACTGGCTAACAGCTGTTTGGAAAGAAGCGGTTGCCATTCCATTTTGTGGATTCCGTATCATGACAGCACAGTTGAATCCTTTTCGCAATGCCTTCCGGCTGCCGGCAAAACAGCGCATTAACTGGTTCCCTGGACACATGACCAAGGGCATGCGACAAATTCAACAAAAACTCCGAAATGTAGACTGTATTGTGGAAATTCATGATGCACGCATTCCCCTGGCTGGCAGGAACTCCCAGTTTTTTGACACAATCACAGGTGAGAAGGTTAACTGAATGGTAATTCTAATACTCTTTAAACAATCCCTAGGTAGCGGAGTTAAACCACACATCTTGGTTCTTAACAAGGTGGATCTTCTGGGACCACAAAAGCAAAAGGGCGTTCTTCAACAGCTTCGACAGCAGCAGCCCGAGCTCAAGAACATCCTGTTTACCAACTGCAAAGACCAGAGGAACCACGGCGTGCTGGACATCTTGCCATTGGCCACTCGCCTTGTCAACGAAAGCAGTCGCTTCAATCGTACCCAAACCACCGAAAACAATGTCATGATCATTGGAGTACCCAATGTGGGCAAGAGTTCCATTATCAATGTTCTGCGGAACGTCCATCTGAAAAAGAAGAGCGCCGCCCGCGTAGGTGCAGAAGCTGGGATCACCCGAGCTGTGGGTGAGCGCATCAAAATACAGGAAAATCCACCGGTCTACATGATCGACACACCAGGCATCCTACAGCCGTCCATCAAAGATGATGAAATGGGTATGAAGCTGGCGTTGGTGGGCTGCCTGCCAGATCACATTGTGGGCGAGGATCTTATAGCAGACTACCTGCTTTACTGGCTAAACACCCACAGAAGATACGCCTATGTTGAGAAGCTGCACCTGTCCGGACCTAGTGATAACATAAGTGCCGTTCTGGCGGAGTATGCTCAGCGGGAGGAACTGTTCCATAAAGTCAAGCAGTACGACGGTCGCGTGGAGGTGATGACCAATTTATTAGCTGCTGCGCGCAAATTTATACACTTTTTTCGCACGGGCCAGCTGGGAAGCCTAAATCTGGACGAGCCCAGCGGTTTAAGATGAGCTTTACATATATATAAGTAACTTAAGAGCTAAAATTACAAATTTCAAGAGTGATTCCACTCGACCTATTGGTTCTCCGTCAGGGGTACGTCTATTGCAATGTGTCCAACTCCCGGCACAGGAATCGAGTAGGACACACCTACGTTTCCCAGATCTGGGTCGTCGGGTAGCTGCTGAACCTGCTGATGGTCCACTGACATGGGCAACTGACTTGCCATTGATGTCGAGGGTTCTACATCGTGATGAGTTTCCATGGGCGCACTACTGACGTGAGAATAAGCGGTGCGCGAGGCCATAACACGCAGTTCCTCGGGAATACCTTTCATTCGCTTGGCTATGTGCTTGTTATAGGGCGCCATCTTTTGGTAGTAGGCAATGAGCATTTGGGGGTCCTTCTCAGAAAGCTCGCCGCTGGGCACCAAGTCGAACTCATCGCAGAACTGCCACCGAACCAAATATTTAATCTCACCGGTGACATCGGTAGCTCCTACAATCTCAGCCAGCTCTAGGCCGCGCTCGTAGCCACGCGGTTTCTGGATCTCCTCGCATTTGGGTTTCTTCTCACCCCGTTTCTTGGACTTGGCCCGAGATTCCTCAAATCGTTGGATCAACGTGGGACAGTCGCAGTTTTCCTCCGGCTCCCATGTGTTGTCCGTCGACGGGTAGCCCCGCCACTTGATGAAGTACTCTACTTTGCCTTCGCTAGTGATGCGCTTATCGATTATACGCTCCACCACGAAGTTGGGCTCGTTTTTAACCATTTTCATGTATTTTGAGTGTGTCTTAATGTTGTTTACTATTTTCCAATGTATACTTGTTTTGACCAAGCAGTGTGTACACACATATTATGTGATGCCGACAACTATCGATAACATTCTGTGTGACCAGATGCTATGCTGGCTCTTTTTGCTTAAGCTTGGCAACTCAGGTTGAAGTCTTTTCCATTTTATGCGCTCGGAAATTCGAATCACTGTCCAATTGGTAAAAGTGTTAGCCAAGTTTAATCATGGCAAGTGGCGATGACTGGTCGAAATGGAATCCGATGGCGGCGGATTTTTACAATGAGGCGGTTAACAACTACGTAAATGATGACGGCCAAAAGATAATCGACGAGGCACATGTTCCTTCACCTTCGGAGAAAAACGATTCAAAGGCTTTTAATTCGAAGAAATATCCATATTTGGCTATTTTAAAGGACACTGCATTGGTTAGCGAGCGCACGATTGTGCTATTCTTCGGCGAAAATTTGATTTTCAATGTGGATTATCGCAAAAAGTCGCGTGTCTATAACGTGTACTTCAAAAATATTGGGTATGGTGCTCCGCAAAGGGCTTTTTTATTTCATACTAATATTAATATCATCTGAATAATTGAAAGAAAGTAGAAAAGAAGGTTCTCTAATGCGGTATAACCATAACATTTTTGCAGCTCCTTTGAGGCTGCTCGCTCGATGCTCGACAGTTGTCCACAGCTCTTCAACACTGTTGATGGTCGAAAGTTCAAGCAGGAACCACTTCCGTCGGTGCCTTTAACCTCAACTAGACCGTTGGCCAGTCAGGCGCCGGCTACATCGCTACTGGAACGCACAGACTTGGATCTCAAGTCGCGAACCTATCCAATTTCAAAAAAACAAAACAAACATCCGGAGATAATTCGCGCTCCACTGGTCACCAAAGCCGACTACGCCAAGGGATCTCTGCTGGCCAAGAACGATGAGAAGCGGCGCTACTTGAATGTAAAGTTTGAGTTTATCTTGGAACGCTATAATGCATATGTCCTGAAGCATCAGTCCGAGCAGGAGAATCTGATGGTTCAGTCTTGTTCTGGAAGAGCCTTTCTAGTGTAAGTTATGGCGACTTTGTAAGAAGGAGCACACAGCTTCTCCTACTCCAAAATCCATAAATGTGCTGACTCTCACAATAGCTTCTGAATCTGAGCGGTTCCCTCCTCAAATTACACTTGCACTTCAAACCAATATTTCCAGAAGAGATTCAATTACATTTTTATTTGAATTCCAGTCCCAAGAACCCCAAGTGCCTTATGGAAGATGACGCCGACATTATCAAAGATGCGGAAATCAAAAAGTCCGAAAATAATCTGAAACTATCGGAATGGAAAGTCAAAACTTGCATCGCTTGTCACCGCTTTACGAAGACCGTTTGCAAGATCTGCGCCATGCCTTACTGCAACGCAGAGTGTTTGAAGGACGTCATGGACCAGCACAACGAAGGGTGTGCCGCAAAGACTGCCTTTCCACCTGGCGAGAAGAGAGCTCTGCCTGTGTATCCAAGCACTGGACTGCCGCCCTCGAAGGAAACTGTCCGGATCACTGCCTTCGAGCAGACAAATGTGGTCTATGTCATTTCGACGGAACGCAGTGTGAGCATTGCCCATTTTTCGATACTCCAAGAGGTCATGTCGAAGGGCAGGAACGCTGCCAAGCTGCAGAAGGTACCAGCATGTGGGCAGATTGTGATCCTCAAAACTGAGACTCAAGTAGTGCGCGCCATGGTCATTAATGCAGAGCACACAAAGGAGATCTTTGTGGTGTGCATTGACTTTGGAAACGTTGAGATGGTAGAGCTGGGAGATCTCTATGAGTGCTGTGACTACTTGGCTGGCCTGAAAGTCTATCCAGTGGCTGTCCAGTTGCGGGGCGTCCCAAGGCGTTTCATGAATCCCAATGTACGGGAACTCTTCTACGAGTTCTCCATGGACATGATCTTCAAGATCAAGTACTCCAAACGGGAGTTCAACTCCAGCAAGGGATTGCAAATTGTGCAGCTAATTGAGAACGAGTTGCATCGAAACCTAAACCGTTTCATCAAAATCATGCTGACCCCCGTGGAGCCTTCCGTCTCTGCCAAGGGAAAAAAGGAGGACGTAAGCAATATATGAATCCTTTTCTTCATCAAAATGATTAATTATTGTCCCATTCTGGTTAGTATTTTTCGCACATCTACTTGCCCACCGGCAGAAAGCTCCAACTGGTCGTCATGGACAATACTTTCCTCAAGGATGGCCTCATCCATTGCACCTCCGTTGACCTGGCGTACGAAATTGCCAAGATGCAGAGGGACCTGCAGGACTACGGCGACAATATTGCCAAGTGCGAATCCTTTGCCCCACCGTAAGGACACTTGAACTGAGAAAACCAAGTATTTGTTTTTAAATGTATATATTTTTTTTCTATTTCAGGAGAGGGGAGCTGTGTGTAGCCAAATATATGGGGAAATGGTGTCGCGGCGTGACACAGGAACTCGTGGGCGATGGCTACCCAAGCATCCTCTTCCTTGATTATGGAAATATAGTGCCGGTTCACATTCGGGACATTCGTCCATATCCGCCAGAGTTCAGGTTCCCCGTATTGACCTCAGAACTGGAGCTGATTGGCAAGTTGCTGGCTCTTAGCAAAGTTTCCAATATTAAAATTATTTTTTAAATCCCAAAGGTCTTCCCACTAATCTTTCCGATAAGCAGCTTATACATCTGGAGGAATATTTCGGCGTGGGAGCTTTTGTGGAATGCGATGAAGTTATTCAAAATAGTGACGCGAACAACTATTCTGTCCGTTTCGATATACTTAAATATTTATTAAAATAAGTTAGCTAAGTTCCTGGTGACACAATTTACCTTAAAATGAGAAATCCAATGGTTGATTTTATCCCAAACTAAGCTTTTTATTTGAAGAATTAATGAAGAAATGTAATCACAGAAAATAAATATATTTTTTTCAAGATACTACTTGAGTTTTCTTCATAAAAATGCATTGAAGGCTCTCTAAATTCTGAAAGGGACACACTTCCTACAAAGAAAAGAGAATTAATTTTGATATTTTAAAGAAATATGCAATCCAAAAGTTACCTTCATTTCTTCGTCAAAGGGAGGCTTCATTTTTATCCAACTTGACAAAATCTAAATAAGATTGTTAAAAAAATTAACTGAAATGATTATGGAAGTACTTACATCCTTATTATCACAAATTGCATTTGTTTCTTCCTCAATATGGCCTTCAAGGTCATCCAGGAAGTCTCCCTTCTTGTCCATACCTTCGTTTCTGAGAAAGTATCGCTCCTCCGGACAACCTCCCGTAGTGATCAAAGTATATATATTAGTGTCTAAATTGTTTGTTTTTAAAATCTGACTTGCTGGCCTTGCATTATGATTGTAGATAATAAGGTATCTGCATTGGAGATTGCTTATCTTTGGCAGCTGGCTGGTCAAAACCAAGGCCACCATTGCAGACTCTTCCGAGTCAGCGTTAAAGAAGGCTACTTGCTCTTGGGCTTCTATTTCCACATGTGGAATGTCCCAGCTTTGGCAATAGCCCTTGAACAGACGCAAGCAATCCGGATTGTTAGCAACAATGCAGCACTTATGACCCCGCTCCACCACCAAATCATCCAGGATTACGTGGACGAACTCGAATTTGGAGGAGTCATAGATGCCCATCTCCGGCCAAGGGGGCAAATGGGGCTGAAGGAGTTGCATCAAGTGCAAGCTGTTGGCTTGGTTCACTCGGGATTTGAGAAGCACCGGATGATCACACACGTCCAAGGCAGAGTCCATCAGCACAGAGGTGTCCTAAAAGACAAATTGCAAGCCTGTAATAAATTATAAAATATACTTCATACTTCAGAGTACCAGTTCGGAATTCCTACAAATCTTCTTAAAAAATGATAAAGTGTTCTTTTGTAGTTCCGATGGAGACAGCAAGCAGATGTACTCCATTTGGGTTGACTTTAAGAGACTCTCCTCCTTTTCAGGACTTTCCAGGCGCATTTTCTTTTTCAGTACGTGGGATCTAAACGGCAAATGAACCTCAGCCGGGGCAGGATCATCAATATAACCATTTCTCGCGTCTATTTTCTGGCACCACGAAGCTATTTCCAGTTTCCGCTGAGCTACGCACTCCTCGACTGTCTTCATTTCCTCTTGGACCTCCACATCTTTGGCGCCAATCTGCAGTTGGTCGCCCTCCTTGACCTGCCGCTCTTTAAAGCAGTTCATGCTGTCGATAGTCCTTCCCGTTTCGTCCTTGAGAGTCATCTTCCCGCCGCTGATCACAAGAGTTCCATTGCCAGTCCACGTCTTGTGTTTTTTTGTGGTTTGGTTGCGCCAGAGAATGTGAAAGATCCGGCTCTCCTTTAGCGGGTTCTCCCCGGGTTTCAGTTCCCTTGGACCTAGCTGTTCGGATCCTTTAGCGGATCCCCACTCCATGGGCGGACTATTGGATGGCCACGAGCACGAGGGACCCGAATCTGACTCTGGCGTCTTGGGTATACATACTGGTCCACTGCCCCACTTTTCCGATCGGCGAACGGAGGGAGCCTTTGAGCGCCGCATTGTTTATATACAAATTATTTGTTTACTATTTTTAATTAAAAATAAACAAAACAGAAATGTGGGCGCTATTCTTTCGAAGGCAATGCCAAGTGGGGCCAAGTGATGACAATTTTTAATAATATTTGCTCTTTTTTTAAATGGTAAAAAATTTGCATAAATACATGAATAAAACTTAAATATTATTTTGTGAATATTCATTTTGTCAATTTAGTTTTATAATATAAAAATTTCTTTTTAGTTTAAAAGCCTTTTTTAAGAATTAAAACCAAATGCAGTTGAGGATTTTCACAGGCCCGCAATACGGTCACACTAGCATGCTGCAAGCCGGTGTTTGGAAGATTTTATTAAAATAGTGCCAATAGCAAGAGATTTGTGAATCCCCTGCACCACCTGCACGCCGAAATGGCTTTCCATTGGTGCGATAATAATCTACACACCACAGTGTTCACGCCGCGCGACTTCCAGGTGGAGCTGCTGGCCTCCGCCTTCGAGCGGAACACCATAATATGCTTGGGCCACCGGAGCTCCAAGGAGTTCATCGCCCTCAAGCTACTCCAGGAGCTATCCCGCCGGGCCCGATGTCGCGGCAAGGTCAGCGTATACTTAAGCACCCAGGTGGGTCGCGACAAGGAGCCCACTTCTATCTACACCATGCTTTCCCACCTGACCGATCTGCGAGTGTGGCAGGAGCAACCGGATATGCAGGTGCCCATTGCCCACTGCTGGACCGACTATCATGTATCCATCCTACGACCTGAGGCGTTTATCCACCTTCTGGTGGCAAGAGAACTCCCCCTAAGCAGTGTAGAACTGATTGTCTTGGAGGACTGCCACGACAGTGAGGTCTATCGCAGGATCCTGCCCCTCTTTGAGGACCATATTCTTCCGGCTGCCCATCGCGACAGACCCCGAATCCTTGGCCTGGCTGGACCGCTGCACAGTGCCGAGTGTGAGCTGCAAGAACTGAGTGCCATGCTGGCCACTCTCGAAAGGAATATTCTCTGTCGGATTGAGACGGCCAGTGATATTGTCACCGTGCTCCGGTACTGCTCCCGACCCCACGAATACATTGTTCAGTGCGCCCCCTACGAAATGGACGACCTGTCGCTGGTCCTAGCCGACGTCCTGAACACGCACAAGGCGTTCTTGATGGACCACCGATACGACCCATACGAGATCTACGGCACGGACCAGTTCATGGAGGACCTGAAAGGTAATAGAGATCAGGGAAGCTACATTAGTTAACTTGTAACATGTGCTTCTTCTTACAGACATTCCTGATCCCAAACTGGACCCCCTAAACGTTATTAATTCGTTGCTGGCTGTGCTGCATGAGATGGGTCCGTGGTGCACCCAAAGAGCCGCCCAGCACTTCTACCAGACCAACGAAAAGCTGAAGGTAAAGACGCCCCACGAGCGCCACTACCTGCTCTACTGCCTGGTGAGCACGGCCCTCACCCAGCTGCATGCTCTGTGCGACCACACGTTCCAACGGCAACAGGCTGCCGGCGAGGATCCCCGGCACATAGTCGAGCGCTATTCCAGTCCCAAGGTGCGGAGGCTGCTGCAAACTCTGCGCTGCTTCAAACCGGAGGAGAATCTCACTCAAGTGGACGGAATGCGGAAAATGCGGCATCAGGTGGAGCAGGCAGACTTCGGGCGGCTGTCCCAAGCTCTCGAAAGCAAATGCCGGTTAGTGGATCAGCTGGAGCAGCCGCCCATAGAAACAAGAGCCCTGGTGGCAAATCTGGAGCAGATTCTGCAGTCATCGGAGGAAAAGAAACCGGGGAAGAGCAACTTCCACGCGACTGCTACGGCTTCGGGTCATGGAAAAGGGAAGTCCTCTGGAACAGGGACTCAGCCTCGCACTCGAAGACGCATTTATACGAGGCGGCACCACCGGGACCAGAACGACGGAAGCGACACGCTCTGCGCCCTAATCTATTGCAATCAAAATCACACGGCCCGGGTGCTCTTCGAGCTACTGGCGGAGATGAGCCGGCGTGACCCCAGTCTTAAGTTCCTGCGCTGCCAGTACACCACGGATCGGGTGGCCGATCCCGCCACAGAGCCCAAGGAGGCGGAACTGGAGCACCGACGGCAGGAGGAGGTGCTGAAACGCTTCCGAATGCACGACTGTAATGTTCTGATTGGAACCTCGATCTTGGAGGAGGGCATCGATGTGCCCAAGTGCAATCTGGTGGTGCGCTGGGATCCGCCCACCACCTATCGCAGCTACGTCCAGTGCAAGGGTCGTGCTCGGGCTGCTCCCGCCTACCATGTCATTTTGGTGGCTCCCAACTTCGAAAGCCCCGCTGTGGAGTCTGTGCAGCTAACTGACGAGAGTCACCGCTTCATCTGTGGCGCCCCAGCAGCAGGGGAAGCTCAAGAAGCGGAGAGCGACTCCGACGACTCGGCGATACCCAATTCGATTGGATCCGATCCCTACACCTTTGGAACGGCCCGAGGTACGGTGAAGATTCTGAATCCCGAGGTCTTCAGCAATCAGCCGCCCACAGCGTGCGACATTAGGCTGCAGGAAATCCAGGACGACCCTGGCGTCCAGATGGACACCAGCAACTCCAGTGACGAGGCCGTCAGCCTGAGCAACACCACCACCAGTGACAGCAGCGTGGAACGCAAGCCCAGGCAGCGCTTCAAGTGCGAACTGAGTGCCCAGTCAGAGTCGGAGGTGGCCAGTCTCCAAGCAACCCATTCCGAGAAGTCTTCTGTTGATGGTCTCACAGCCACAACCACGGAATTGGTGCACCAGATGGCCCAGTACCGGGAAATCGAGCAAATGCTTCTGTCCAAGTGCGCCAACACGGAACCATCGGAGCTGGAACAACATGACGCAGAACGGTTCAGTGCCTGCCTGGCCGCCTACCGGCCCAAGCCGCATCTGCTGACGGGAGCTTCGGTGGATCTGGGGTCGGCCATAGCCCTGATCAACAAGTACTGTGCCCGTCTGCCCAGCGACACCTTTACGAAGCTGACGGCGCTGTGGCGCTGCACGAGAAGCGAACGAGTCGGCAAGACGCTGTATCAGTACACCCTGCGGTTGCCCATCAATTCGCCGCTAAAACACGATATTGTGGTAGGTGGCTTCACTTCTAAATGCTCCTAGACAGGTTCCTTTAATAAACCAACCAATTTTTTAGGGTCTTCCGATGCCAACTCAGACCCTGGCCAGGCGACTAGCTGCCCTGCAGGCATGCGCTGAACTTCACAGAATTGGCGAGCTGGACGATCAGCTGCAGCCCATTGGCAAGGAGGGATTCCGGGCCCTGGAGGCTGACTGGGAGTGCTTTGACTTGGAACCGGAGGACGAGCAGATTGTCCAGATGAGCGACGAACCGCGTCCTGGTACCACGAAGCGAAGGCAGTACTACTACAAGCGAATCGCATCCGAGTTCTGTGACTGCCGCCCAGTTGCCGGCGCACCCTGCTACTTATACTTCATCCAACTAACCCTTCAATGCCCCATTCCCGAGGAGCAGAACACCCGCGGTCGCAAAATCTATCCGCCCGAAGATGCTCAGCAGGGATTCGGCATCCTGACCACCAAGCGAATCCCGAAACTGAGCGCCTTTTCCATCTTCACTCGTTCGGGGGAGGTGAAGGTCTCCCTGGAACTGGCCAAGGAGCAAGTGGTGCTCACCAGCGAGCAGATTAGTTGCATCAATGGATTCTTGAACTACACGTTCACCAATGTCCTCCGCCTGCAAAAGTTTCTCATGCTCTTCGATCCCGATTCTACCGAAAACTGCGTCTTCATTGTGCCGACGGTGAAGATTCCAGCGGGTGGCAAGATGATCGACTGGAAGTTCCTGGACGTGATCCAGGCCAATGGGAACACCATGCCGCGGGAGGTGCCCGATGAGGAGCGATTGGCGAAGCCGTTCGATGCCCAGCGCTTCCAGGACGCCGTTGTGATGCCTTGGTATCGCAACCAGGACCAGCCGCAATATTTCTATGTGGCCGAGATCTGCCCCCACCTTTCGCCGCTCAGCTGCTTCCCCGGGGAGCAGTATCGCACGTTCAAGCACTACTACTATGCCAAGTACGGGCTGAACATCCAAAACGCCTCCCAGCCTCTGCTGGACGTGGACCACACCAGTGCCCGGTTGAACTTTCTGACGCCGCGGTATGTGAACCGCAAGGGCGTGGCCCTGCCCACCAGCTCGGAGGAGACGAAGCGGGCCAAGCGCGAGAATCTCGAACAGAAACAGATCCTAGTGCCCGAGCTGTGCACCGTGCACCCATTTCCCGCCTCGTTGTGGCGAACGGCCGTGTGCTTGCCCTGCATCCTGTACCGCATCAATGGCCTCCTTCTCGCCGACGACATTCGCAAGCAGGTGTCCACGGATCTGGGATTGGGCAAGCAACAAATCGAAGATGAAGAGTTCCAGTGGCCCATGTTGGACTTTGGTTGGAGTCTCTCCGAGGTTCTGAAGAAGTCTCGGGAGTCGAAGCAACGAGATGGAGGGAAGGATGTGGAAGAGAATAGTAAGGAGCCTAAAGGAGGCGGAGGCCAGGGGGATGGCAAAAAGACGGACATCAATGTGGAGGCGGAAGCCAATGATGATAAGAAGGAAAAGAGTGCCAACGAACTGATCATCGAGGGAGAGCAGAAGCTGCAGGAGGCGGACGACTTTATTGAAATTGGAACTTGGTCGAATGACATGGCCGATGACATAGCCAGCTTTAGCCAGGGGGATGACGAGGAGGAGGACGATGCCTATCTCCCAGTTCTACCGGCTAACGTTAAGTTCTGTAGGTTTTTTTTTTTAACATTATTCCCAGAAAGTTAAATTATTTAATTTCTTCAGGTGATCAGCAGACCCGCTATGGTTCTCCGACATTCTGGGATGTGAGAAATGGGGAGGGAGGCTTCAAGCAACCAAAACGTAGCCAACAACCCCAACCGGCTGGCAATGGTAAGGCGAAAGGATCTGGCAAGCCCACCTACAACTACTACGACTCGGACAACTCGCTCGGCTCCAGTTATGACGACGATGACCACGGGGGCCCCCTCAACTACATGCACCACAACTACAGCACCGACGACGACGATGTGGAGGATGAGATTGACGCGGGGCGTATTGCTTTCACTTCCAAGAACGAGGCGGAGACCATCGAGACGGCCCAGGAGGTGGAGAAGCGCCAGAAGCAACTGTCCATCATCCAGGCCACGAACGCCAACGAGCGCCAGTACCAGCGGACCAAGAATCTGCTAATTGGCTTCAACTTCGAGCAGGAGCTGCAGGAGACCTTGGCGGTGTCCAGCGGCGACTATGAGCAGTCCATATCAAGGCTCCAGGTAGGAGATCAGACGGTGCGGCATGCTGGTGCCTCACAACGAGGAGTTGATCCTCAAGCGGAAGGATCCAGTGGAGGCCCAGCATGGCAAAGATTCAATGCTGGATTTGTTGAAGCAATTACTGCCATATGTGGAGGAGGACCAACTAGCAGAGAGGCTCATCAACAGGAAGAACCTGCAGCTGTCCGATCTGGTGGAGCTCAACGCCGATTGGGTGGCCAAGAGCGGCCCAGAGGTCCACCAAGTTCTCGGCTGTGGTGACAGTTTCGACAACTATAACGACCACAACAGGCTGAATTTGGAGAACAAGGAGCTGACATTGCAGTACGAGCGGAAGAGTATTCTACCCGCAGTGCCCGAAGGGACATCATCATTCTCAACCTTACCCAAGGGATTCAGCTTCGACCGCCAGCCCGGTCTGGTGGGCCATCCGGGACCAAGTCCCAGCATCATCCTCCAAGCACTCACCATGTCGAACGCCAACGATGGCATTAATCTGGAGCGCTTGGAGACCATTGGAGACTCCTTCCTGAAGTACGCCATCACCACGTACCTCTACATCACCTACGAGAACGTGCACGAGGGCAAGCTGAGCCACCTGCGCTCCAAGCAAGTGGCCAATCTCAATCTGTACCGGCTGGGGCGACGCAAGCGGCTGGGCGAGTACATGATAGCCACCAAATTTGAGCCGCATGACAACTGGCTGCCACCCTGCTACTACGTGCCCAAGGAGCTGGAAAAGGCCTTGATTGAGGCCAAGATTCCGACGCACCACTGGAAGCTGGCCGATCTGCTGGACATCAAGAACCTCAGCAGTGTACAGATCTGCGAGATGGTTCGCGAAAAGGCCGAGGCATTGGGTCTGGAGCAGAACGGTGGTGCCCAGAGCGGACAGTTGGATGACTCCAACGACAGCTGCAACGACTTCAGTTGCTTCATACCCTACAACCTGGTGTCGCAGCACAGCATACCGGACAAGTCCATAGCTGATTGCGTGGAAGCCTTGATTGGAGCTTACCTCATCGAGTGTGGACCGCGCGGAGCACTTCTATTCATGGCATGGTTGGGCATACGAGTTCTCCCCTTCACCAGGCAGCCAGCGGAGCAGGAGGAGGACAAGAGAGTGCCAGGGAGCAGCAAATCGGATGCCGAAGGAATGGTCACCATCTATGGGGCCTGGCCCACGCCGCGTAGTCCCTTGTTGCACTTTGCCCCGAATGCCGCGGGAGAGCTTGACCAGCTACTGAGTGGATTCGAGGAGTTTGAGGCCAGTCTGGGCTACAGGTTCCGCGATCGCTCCTACCTACTCCAGGCCATGACGCACGCCAGTTACACACCCAATCGCCTCACCGACTGCTACCAGCGACTGGAGTTCCTCGGGGACGCTGTTCTGGACTATCTGATCACCCGACACCTGTACGAGGATCCGCGCCAGCACTCTCCTGGTGCTCTGACAGATTTACGCTCCGCATTGGTCAACAACACCATCTTCGCCTCTCTGGCTGTGCGACATGGCTTCCACAAGTTCTTCCGTCATCTGTCCCCTGGACTGAACGATGTCATTGATCGTTTCGTTCGAATCCAACAGGAAAACGGGCACAGCATAAGTGAGGAAGTAAGTGAAGCATCCGCTAGGTCCACCAGTTACTAAGTTTTACTTTATTTCCAGTATTATTTGCTGTCCGAGGAGGAGTGCGACGATGCCGAGGACGTGGAGGTGCCCAAGGCCTTGGGCGATGTATTCGAGTCGATTGCCGGCGCCATCTTTTTGGACTCAAGCATGTCCTTGGATGTGGTGTGGCAGGTTTACAGCAATATGATGAGTCCGGAGATCGAGCAATTCAGCAACTCAGTGCCAAAGTCGCCCATACGGGAGCTCCTTGAACTAGAACCGGAGACGGCCAAGTTCGGCAAGCCGGAGAAACTGGCCGACGGTCGCCGGGTACGCGTCACCGTCGATGTATTCTGCAAGGGCACGTTCCGCGGGATCGGGCGCAACTATCGCATTGCCAAGTGCACGGCGGCCAAGTGTGCGCTGCGCCAACTCAAGAAGCAGGGCTTGATTGCCAAAAAGGACTAATAGCTGCGATGATAGCGATAAGGCCTAGTTTCAAATATAGTTCTTATTCCAATTTAAATATGTCTAAGCATAAAGTAATTGATTATTTAAATGTAAACTAAAGAACTGTTAATATTTGCATTAGTCGGGCGATTGGTTTGCCAAAAATTCAAAAAAAGCCTGCAGTTGCTTATCAGATTTGTGATTAGTAAGGGATTCCTTATACGAGTATCTTATCTGGCGCCTTATCGGTTCTCGAAGTGCAATTTGGGTTTGATAAAGCTCTTCAGTGTTAGCTTGTCGAGGGAATATGGCGGCTGCGAACGTCGATATCGTGCCATTTGAGGAAATTTCAATTGGAGAGGTAGAAGCTTCCAAAAAAAAGACATTTTTTTGTTAAAAAAAGATTACTTTTTAAGCGAATCGGTGGCGGAAGCTACGGGAAAGTTTACAAAGCCGGTTGGAGGAATCTCATCATAGCCGTAAAGATATTCAAATACGGATTGGAAGTCCAAGGAATCGACAGGGAAATCAATCAACTGTCCAGGGTGTCTCACGCGAACATCATAAAGCTTTATGGCGTTTGCTGGCATGATGACTTGTTCCACCTGCTGGTGGAGTACATGGACGGCGGATCGTTGCATAGTTTCCTTCATGCGGATTGGAAGCCCAGTTACACCTTGTCCCACTCCCTCAACTGGGCTCTCCAGATGGCTCAAGTGCCCATTTCAAACGTAAAAGATATTGGGGCAAGTGATATTAACCCGTTTGGCTTTCCAGGGGATCGCCCATCTGCATGCCCTGACACCCAGGGCGGTGGTTCATCGCGACGTGAAACCTCGAAATGTTCTGCTGGGAAATCAGGGTCGGATTGTTAAGATTTGCGACTTCGGCACAGTTGTGGACCTGACCATCTCGATGACTAACGACGTGGGAACTTGCAGATACAAGGCGCCCGAGGTTGGTTTCCAGTTAAGAAATCCAGCTTGGAAATATCCTTTTAAGAGATACTCTATGGTAGGTCTATGAGGACCACTATACCGAGAAGTGCGATGTGTATAGTTGGGCGATAACCGTGTGGGAGATCCTGGCGCGGAAGGAGCCTTTCCCGGAAATCGACACACCCTATGCCATGGAAGCAGCTGTACGAGAAGGTAATAGTCTCCATTTCGTAACTTTTATTAAAAATATTAAATAATTTTAGGAGAGCGACCAAAGTTAACCGACATTACGGTGACCTGTGACAATGATCTGCTGTGCCTGATAAACGCCTGTTGGGATATGAACATCCAAAATAGATTTTCCATGAGCCTTGTGGTCATGGCATTGAATGAAATGGTTCAAGGCATGCCACCCATGCACCCTCTAACCTATGTTGTACGAAATGAGAGAGTGTATCCTGGCTAACTACTTTAAAATCCCACTTTTTAATGAATAAAGAAAGTGTTTATGTGAACGTTAACACTATTTTTATTTTCTTGAAAACTCTCCTGAAATATTTACATTGTAAAGGATTCTGTAAGGATTATGCGGAGGAAGTGGTAATGGATGGGGGGAGGACTCGCCAAAGGGTCTACAATTCAAAGTAAAATCCATTGAATACATAGTTAGTCGATTATGTGTGTTAGCTGCGGGTATAGGTATGCAAATAGGAAATTTATAAAATACGATCTAGGCATATGTTTACAGTATATGGATCACTAGCAATAGGTTTGATAATTTCACTTAATCTCATTAATTGTTCGTTTTAGTTCTCTATCGAATTTAACCTTAAGGAAATGAAACGTTAAAACGGTTTATTAATTATATTCATATGTCCTTCTCTATATCATTTTTAGTTTGTTTTTTAAAACAAAATGATCCTCGCTTGGAAAACTGTGATGTTCTTCGAGTATAATTTCTTTGTTAATTATATTATTTATTTTTTAACTTATAGAACTATATATAGAACTATATATAAACATGCGTGTATGTAAGCACTGTTTAATAATTCAATTGGTTTTGGTATAATTCTTGCCCTTATACTCGCTATAATTGTTTTTCGTTCGTTTTAGTTTTTTGTTTTTTTTTCACCGCACGTTCCTGCCTACGATTTGTTCAATGTCTTCCTATATATATATATGTCTATATATGGATGTTCAAGCATATATATTTCCCTTTGTATTGTTGTAATTTACGTCGCATTTAATTTTGTTGCATTTGCTTCACTTAATTTCGGCTTTTAAATGAAGTTGAATCGCGAAAAACAGAAACGGACGAAACATAATCCAAATCAAGCGACTTTTGTCTGATTTTTTTCTATATATATGCCATGAATGAAGTATGATTTTTATGCATTAAATGGAGCTTTAAAATAATCATTTAAATATAAAAAATAAATGTTAACAAAAGGTGTCAAAAAACGGTTTTATTTTTGTAATTTTCATGTGATATGTTCAAGTATGGGTGTTAAGAGTAAAAGACAATAAATAATTAAATCATAGGTGGTTATAAACGTTGACTTAAACAAGTACGAGTACTAGGACAGCTGATTGATTAAATTATTGTACAAAAGGTAAATAAGAGCAACACATATTCGAGAGAACATTGGTTAGTCGCACTGGGACACACACAATTTGTCCAAAAAAGCGAACTGCTTGAGTACAAATCTTAGTCCTTCGATTACACATAAAATTCTAATTTGGATTCGGTTCACGATTCGATAAGTGGGAGATTACATGATGAGTACATTGCTATGTATATGTAGCTGAGTGTGAGTACAATATTGTAAGAGTTCTAATTCAACTTGGCCTTCTCTGCCTCACTTTGTTTTGTTTTTTGTTTTTCGTTTTTTGTTCTACCAAAAAGAAAGCCCTAAACATCCGCTACAATGTTGGCTTGAACTCATTGGACATGCAATTGTATATATGTGGTGGTTAATGCGATTAGCTTTCAGAATTCCTAGACGTATATGTGACTGACTGACGACTGACTCTACATGATAGATGGATACGATTTTTACCTTTTCAAAAAACGATACAAAATACAAACTGAGTGGAAGTGGGGGAGGGAAACCTCATCTAAACAAATGCCGAGTACTATGAGAAGGTGGGAGGGGTGGCTGATGGCTACGGATTTTTTGGTCTTAAATGGTCATGATATACACAATCATAATTATAACACATTCGTTTAGCTGCAAATTGCTTCTTCTCTGGAGTCTGATTTGAATCGAAATCTATGTGTCTGTCTGTGTGTGTGTTTTGCTGTTGGTTGGCGCTGCTATATACTTAGGTCTAGAGAACGACGTCAGGCAGGTCGTGCGGCCTTGCCTAGGCGCGCATTTGGTTTTCATGTACGATCTTCCTCTCCTTGTAGTAGATCTCCTCGGACTCCTTATCGCAGAGTAGCAGGACAACGGCCCCGAACAGGAAGATGGCGGCTCCCCAGCCTACGCCATAGGCCCAACCGAATTCCCACACTCTTCGATTGCCTGCAAGTGGATTTTTTTTATAGATCTTATGCATTTCTTAAAGGAAACACCACCATACCCAATGAGAGCTCGCCGGCGAAGCATACAGGATACACGATCAAAGCAGAAAGCACGGCCAGCACTGAAATGAAAGTAGAACCATTAGTTTTTAGTTTTTTTTTAATGAAAATGCCGAAACTCACAGGACACGAGCATAACCAGTACCGCTATGCGATAGAACTTATACTTGAGATTGTGGTTCTGCGTTTTGAGGCCCAGACCGGTCAGTACTGTGGCAATGACATCCGTTACCAGGGTGATGATGCACAGAGCTGCCGTGGCCTTGATATACCCTGTAAACCGATACACGTTAGTTTATAGTTGGGCTTAAAATGTTGTCGTTGTTCACCTATATCGCGAGTCCAGTAGCATCCTGGCGGATCCTGGATGTTGAACGGCAACGGCGGCACCGAATCATCCTCGATGCAGTGCACAAACAGGCCCTGCCGCCAGTCGGCGGCCATCAGCCAGTCTGTGGACGCCAGGGCCATGATCATGAGCACCACCACGATGACGCCGCAGATAAATGCAATCACCTGTGGAGAAACGGAGAGAAATCGGTTAAGCTGCACGAGTAATTGCAGACGGACATACCTTTAGTGGCCGGGTGATTGTGATGGTCTCGATCGTTGTCGTCGGTGCCATTTTCTCTGCTGGTGGACGTAGTACACTGCGTGCAAGATAATCGTTATTAATGGTATGACATATCTTGGCACAAGCCGAGCCAACTCACCTTATCGACTATACAGGCAATGGGGTGCTGCCTGCGGCTACTAATTGGAATGCGTTTCTTGGTTAGTTATGCTTAGTTGGGTATGTGGGATGGGAGGAGGCGAGTAAATGTTACTCTGGTTGACTTTAACAATCTAAATATAAATGCTTCAATTGGCGTTTTATTGCTTTTGGATTGCGCGTTCAGGTTTTTCCAATGCGTTTCAAATTTCAACTTGCTGGCGGCGTTCAAGCAGCCCGTTCAACATCTGCAAGGCAACAGGGATATGGAGGGTTGTGAGTTTTCTTTTGTTAGAGGACGAAAGCATTGAAAGTGGCGGCATTCGATTAGATCGACTCTGGCAGTTCAAAAAGCGCCATCAACATGCAGACGCAGGAGGAGGAGGAGGACTAACACGGCAACTAGGCATTTTTATTTACATGCAATTAGGAGCAAGGATATGGGATATGGGATGTATCAGCAACCAAGAGGCTAGCAAGAGTGAATGCTTTGTTGCCACAGTTGAATGGCGTTCCAAGCGACAGACAAAAGCGGAGTATTTGCATCCCTTTGGGACGGAAGCGAGGGCGCAACATCATTTATGCCGCACTGCAACTCCAAGTACATTAATATGCTAATTATTACTCGCATTCCGATCATCATTGTCAGGCTTAGTTCGCACGCCGATTATGGCATCTGCGAGATACAGACACCGGAGCGTATCTGTATCTGTATCTGTAATGTAGCGTCTAGCAAGTCTTTAGATTCGGTTCGGGCCAGACGTTTATTTTGTTTATTTTTAGAGGCTCGAGATTAGCAACAAGAGAGTACCAAGGGTACTGTGTGCTGACAGTGGCGGGCAAAATAATAGTTCACTTTTAAGAATATTATTTTTATTTATTTTGAACAATTTTTGATTATTTTGATGACAAAAACTATGCACTTTGTACTGTGTCTACAGTGGCGGTCAAAATAATAGTTCATCGTTAAGAATAATATTTATTTCTTATTAAATTTTACATTTTCTTAATTTTTTCATAGAATTTTAAACAATTTTTGATTATTTTGATGAAAAATTCATCCTTTCGAGGACTGTTGCATCGTCCGCTGCTGTGCACCTGTCTGTGTGTGTGGGTGAGTGGCATGGCAACAGGATCAGAATGGTTAATTGCTATATAGAACGAAACGGCAGGCAAAATTGGGGCAAGCGACGGCATATGCAGAACAACAACAATATGTGGAGTGGGGGCTGCGGGTGGTTGGGGGTGCGGTGGAGCAAAAACGGATGCAAAACAAAATACGGACAGAGTACAAATGCGATTGCGAATTGGATAATTTCCAGGATGAAGGATACCTTTCCTTGTAATAGTCCAGAGTCACCGATTCGGAATCGAATTCTGAATAATCGGGCAGCGACTCGGCGTCAAAGGAACTCATTCCGCTGAGCGTGTAGTTGGGCAGAACGTTCCACCCTATGGGCCTGCCCTGGTGCAGTTGTTGCTGATTTTGCTGTTGCATTGTAGTTGACTTTTCTACTTTTGTTCCAACAATATTTTGGAAACAAACGCACGCACACACCACCACACGCCCACGACTAACGCACTGACTGACTCTCAATGAAAACTACGCTATTTTTTGTCTCTATTCTCTTTTCGCTGCCTTTCTTTTCGCTCGTTTTTCTTTATTCCGCTGCGAATACCTGGGCACTTACAGTCTGATAGGAAAGTTGCGTTACTTTCCCACTTTCACATGTTCTCCACCGATCGGGAACTTTTTCTATATAATCAAAAAATAAAAACGACAAAAATAATAATGTTTTGCTTCCCACATCACAACTGAAAATTAGTGTGCCCGTCGACGATGCCCCGGATTTGCCAGAAGGCTGTTACGTTCAGTGATTTTCAAAATCACAGCATTGCGGAAGGCCGATATTTATCAGATTTTCATCAAATTGAGTTAAAATAGTTCATCGACTTTAAAAAGTCTATAAACTTAATTTATTTATAAATGTATATGTTTAAACGTTTTTAAATTTAAGTTATTTTATAAAATTCACACGAACTAGAATGTGACCAGTGCTGCCCAGTCTGCTAATCCCTGAAGAGTGTGACCCTCGTAGGAGTATAATATGCGAACATAGGGAATCGGCGTCGCGTGGCTTCCCAAAATTAGCGAACAAAACAATATCACCCGTAGAATCTTTCCTGTTAAATTACTCCCAGGAGGCCGGTCTCAGTGGACCCAACTCCCACATGGCCACGGACACTGTGTCCAATGGCGAAAACTTCGCTCAACATACGCCCGGTAATGGCAACGGCGACGACGATGTAATCTGCCCGACATGCGATGTGAAGATCAAGCGCAGCCAGGTGGCCGATCACTGCCAGGTGGAAATGGAGCGCTTGCATAATCCGATCTGCGTTAAAAGCCCGGGAACAGCTGCTCCTCCGTCCGCGGCACAATCCAGTTCCGGTGGCAGGCAGCCGTGGACAGTTTTTCAGCGGGTGCAGCGTAACCGGCAAGCCCGTCAGCGTCAACGAACCCGAAAACGTCCCGCATCACCAGCCTCGGCCGCCCCCTCAGTTCCCCCATCACCACAATCTATTCCTGCCACAGCGCCACCGCCTACCGTTTCAGCAGCCGCCCCAACTGATTCCAGCCAGGCCACCTGTCCCATTTGTAATCGTAGCTTTCCACAATCCAATATCCAGGAGCACGCCAACCAGTGCCTGCGCAGCAGCCGTAAGAATGGCCAGGCCAACGGGGAGCGACACTCTAGCGAGGATTCCGACGACAGCGCGGAGTACGAGGAGTATGAATGGGCTGGCCAAAAACGCATCCGCGTCTCCACCCTGGTGCAGGGCGGCTACTCGGCTCTGGGCTTGGGCCAGACGATTAAATACAATGGTAGTCAGGCGCAAGACGATGAAGACGAGGATCTCAACGTCGACGAGGACGACACTCATATATATGGGCCCACGCAGTACGGAGAGGGTGATGTGATACCTCTGGCCAACGAGGATACCGATGGAAATGTTTCCGAGGCCGATGTCACCAGCTATGTGCGCCGTTTAATATCTTCAAGCGATGCGCCAAAACCGAGCAACTCTGAAGCAGAAGCAGCTAATTCCACGGCCGCCCAAGATCCAGTTACCAACGAGGAGCCATCCACGTCTCGATCAACGCGGTCCGCCTCCCAAAATCAACTGCAGGTCATCGAATCGCTGAAGGCCAAGCTGAGAGGCTACGAGAAGCAGGCACAGGGAAAGTACAAGTGCCTGATTTGCATCGACGACTACAAGAATCCCGCCATTTCCGTATCCTGCTGGCATGTCCATTGCGAGCAATGCTGGCTGCAAACCCTGGGCGCTCGAAAGCTATGTCCCCAATGCAATTCGATTACCACGCCGAAGGACTTGCGCCGCATTTACCTGTAGAATTAAAGCACGATATAACTACCCATTTGTTATCCCCGCTGCAACGCTGCTTGTGCTTGCTAATCCTGGGACAATAGTTGATAATCTTACAAATACTATTTATGATAACATAACATATGATATGTGACATTACAATAAGCAGTAAAACGTAACTATTACAATAAACTATTACAAACCATAGTTTTCAGTTATATACGTTGAAGTATATGTGAAAAGTAGCAGACTTAAGATTAAACTCTACGAACCTACGAAATAAACCTAAAAATAATACTCAACTTTTATGCCTCGAGTTTTTCAATTTTCTGAAGGATCTCCTTAATGTTCAGAAGTACTTGAATAGAAGATCGTGATCCACAGGGATATCTTTGGAAACATTTATCCGATTTTTGGGGGAATTTTCTGGAGAGTCCCCTTCAAAATGCGGAAAAAGCATGGGGAGAACAATATGAGCCACCCCGAAGGCTAGATCTTTGGCAATATTCATTCGATTCTTGAGCGGAATACCCCAAACGATTTGTGGATCGATTATCTACCAGTTTCCTTCAAAATCCAGAAAGAAAATTTTTTATCCGTTTTTTGTTAAATTTTCTGGGGGGTCCCCTTCAAAATGCGGAAAGTGCATGGGGAGAACAATATGAGCCACCGCGAAGGCTATATCTTTGGCAATATTCATCAGATTCTTGAGCGGAATACCCCAAACGATGTGTGGATCGATTATCTACCAGTTTCCATCAAAATCCAGGAACAAAATATTTTTTCGATTTTTCTTCGAATTTCCTGGGGGATCCCCTTCAAAATGCGGAAAGTGCATGGGGAGGACAATATGAGCCACCGCGAAGGCTATATCTTTGGCAATATTCATCCGATTCTTGAGCGGAATACCCCAAACGATTTGTGGATCGATTCTCTACCAGTTTCCATCAAAAGCCAGGAACAAAATATTTTTTCGATTTTTCTTCGAATTTTCTGGGGGGTCCCCTTCAAAATGCGGAAAGTGCATGGGGAGGACAATATGAGCCACCGCGAAGGCTATATCTTTGGCAATATTCATCCGATTCTTGAGCGGAATACCCCAAACGATTTGTGGATCGATTCTCTACCAGTTTCCATCAAAAGCCAGGAACAAAATATTTTTTCGATTTTTCTTCGAATTTTCTGGGGGGTCCCCTTCAAAATGCGGAAAGTGCATGGGGAGGACAATATGAGCCACCGCGAAGGCTATATCTTTGGCAATATTCATCCGATTCTTGAGCGGAATACCCCAAACGATTTGTGGATCGATTCTCCACCAGTTTCCATCAAAATCCAGGAACATAATATTTTTTCGATTTTTCTTCGAATTTTCTGGGGGATCCCCTTCAAAATACGGAAACTGCATGGGGAGGACAATATGAGCCACCGCGAAGGCTATATCTTTGGCAATATTCATCCGATTCTTGAGCGGAATACCCCAAACGATTTGTGGATCGATTCTCTACCAGTTTCCATCAAAAGCCAGGAACAAAATATTTTTTCGATTTTTCTTCGAATTTTCTGGGGGGTCCCCTTCAAAATGCGGAAAGTGCATGGGGAGGACAATATGAGCCACCGCGAAGGCTATATCTTTGGCAATATTCATCCGATTCTTGAGCGGAATACCCCAAACGATTTGTGGATCGATTCTCCACCAGTTTCCATCAAAATCCAGGAACATAATATTTTTTCGATTTTTCTTCGAATTTTCTGGGGGATCCCCTTCAAAATACGGAAACTGCATGGGGAGGACAATATGAGCCACCGCGAAAGCTATATCTTTGGAAATATTCATCCGATTCTTGAGCGGAATACTTTAAACGATTTGTGGATCAATTCTTTATCAGGTTCCATCTAAATCCAGGAACAAAATATTTTTTCGATTTTTCTTCGAATTTTCTGGGGGATCCCCTTCAAAATACGGAAACTGCATGGGGAGGACAATATGAGCCACCGCGAAGGCTATATCTTTGGAAATATTCATCCGATTCTTGAGCGGAATACCCCAAACGATTTGTGGATCGATTCTCTACCAGTTTCCATCAAAAGCCAGGAACAAAATATTTTTTCGATTTTTCTTCGATTTTTCTGGGGGGTCCCCTTCAAAATGCGGAAAGTGCATGGGGAGGACAATATGAGCCACCCGGAAGGCTATATCTTTGGAAATATTCATCCGATTCTTGAGCGGAATACCCCAAACGATTTGTGGATCGATTCTCTACCAGTTTCCATCAAAAGCCAGGAACAAAATATTTTTTCGATTTTTCTTCGATTTTTCTGGGGGGTCCCCTTCAAAATGCGGAAAGTGCATGGGGAGGACAATATGAGCCACCCGGAAGGCTATATCTTTGGAAATATTCATCCGATTCTTGAGCGGAATACCCCAAACGATTTGTGGATCGATTATCTACCAGTTTCCATCAAAATTCAGGAACAAAATATTTTATCCGTTTTTTGATTAAATTTTCTGGTGGGTCCCCTTCAAAACAGAAAGTGCATGGGAAGGATCGATTCTCCATAAATTTTCATCAAAATCCAGGTACATATTATATGTATATTCGAGCTTAGTAAAAGTTTCTGAAAATCTGCGAGCTTATATAATGATATATATATAAATTATATAGAATTAAATTGTCCACAATAATTTGAAATCCACAGATATATTTTTTTCGGTGTACTTTGTCGTTCAGTAGCTTTCCCCGTCTGGCCACACTGAGTGCCTTGTTTTTGTCCAATTTCTCCGCCATGTCCTCCAGTAGGTTTCAATTGAAAACGTGATTATGTTTAGCTGATTTTAAATCCTTTGCAGGCGCCAATCCCTTTGCTCGATTTGAGGAATCGTTCACCAAAGACGGCAACGTCTACAAGTACTTCGACCTGCCCTCCATTGACAGCAAATATGGTAAGACGGCGACAACATGCCCGGAATTATCTTTATTGCCTCGACTTTCCACAGATTCCCTGCCGTTTTCCATTCGCGTACTGCTGGAATCCGCGGTGCGCAATTGCGACAACTTCCATGTGCTGGAAAAAGATGTGCAGAGCATTTTGGGATGGACACCAGGCCTAAAACAAGGAGCCACTGACGTGGAGGTGTCGTTCAAGCCGGCTCGTGTTATTCTGCAGGTAGGAGAGTAACAAGACACTGGTGTCCATCTGTGGGTAACATGTATATTTGAAGGATTTCACTGGTGTCCCCGCCGTGGTGGACTTTGCCGCCATGCGAGATGCTGTCCGACAGCTGGGCGGCAACCCCGAGAAAATCAATCCCATCTGCCCCGCCGACCTGGTGATCGACCATTCCGTGCAGGTTGACTTCGCGCGCACCTCGGACGCCCTGTCCAAGAATCAGTCCCTGGAGTTTGAGCGCAACAAGGAGCGCTTCACGTTCCTCAAGTGGGGAGCCAAGGCCTTCGACAATATGCTGATTGTGCCGCCCGGGTCCGGCATAGTGCATCAGGTGAATCTGGAATACTTGGCGCGTGTTGTTTTCGAAAGCAATGAGACCGATGGCTCGAAGATCCTATACCCGGACAGCGTTGTTGGTACTGACTCCCACACCACCATGATCAATGGCTTGGGAGTCTTGGGCTGGGGCGTGGGAGGCATTGAAGCAGAAGCCGTAATGCTGGGCCAGTCCATCTCGATGCTCCTGCCCGAGGTTATTGGCTACAAGCTGGAGGGAAAGCTGGGCCCGCTGGCCACCTCTACCGATCTAGTTCTGACCATCACCAAGCACCTGCGGCAGCTGGGCGTAGTTGGCAAGTTCGTCGAGTTCTACGGGCCCGGAGTGGCTGAGCTCAGTATAGCAGATCGTGCCACGATAAGCAACATGTGTCCGGAGTACGGGGCCACCGTCGGTTACTTCCCGATTGATGAGAACACGCTTAGCTACATGCACCAGACAAGTGAGTGATTTTACATTTTTTGGATGTAACAGGCATAGTAGCTACTAATTTTTAACTTTAGATCGCTCGGAGAAGAAAATCGACGTCATTCGGCAGTACCTTGAGGCCACCCGACAACTTCGAGACTATTCTCGTGAAGATCAGGACCCCGTATACACTGAGGTGGGTCTGAATAAAAGCCTCTCTAAGTCAGTTCCAAAAAACTTTTCATTTGCAGTCTGCGAGCCTGGATCTGTCGACGGTGGTTACTTCGGTTTCTGGACCCAAGCGTCCACACGATCGCGTCTCCGTCTCTGGCATGCTGGAAGATTTCAAGTCCTGCCTGATCAGTCCCGTGGGGTTCAAGGGATTCGCGGTGTCGCCGGACGCTCTAAATGCCAGTGGAGAGTTTCAGTGGGACGACGGGAAGAGCTACAAGATCGGACATGGGTCTGTGGTGATTGCTGCTATTACATCCTGTACCAACACCTCCAATCCCTCGGTGATGTTGGGGGCCGGTCTGCTGGCCAAAAAAGCCGTCGAGAAGGGCCTGACTATTCTTCCGTATATTAAGACGTCGCTCTCGCCTGGCTCGGGAGTGGTGACCTATTATCTGAGGGAGTCGGGAGTGATTCCCTACCTGGAGAAGCTTGGCTTCGATATCGTCGGCTACGGATGCATGACCTGCATCGGAAACTCTGGTCCTCTGGATGAAAATGTTGTGAATACCATCGAGAAGAACGGGCTGGTGTGCTGTGGTGTCCTTTCGGGTAACCGCAATTTCGAGGGACGCATCCACCCCAATACGCGAGCCAACTACCTGGCTAGTCCGCTCCTGGTGATTGCCTACGCCATTGCCGGACGAGTGGACTTAGATTTTGAAACAGAACCGCTGGGAGTGGATGCAAATGGGGAAAATGTGTTTCTCCGCGACATCTGGCCCACCCGATCCGAAATTCAGGAGGTGGAGCACAAGCATGTTATTCCAGCCATGTTCCAGGAAGTATACAGTGAGTACTAACGCAGTTTTAATTAATTGGAAATAAATTATGTCTCACGCAATCAGGCAAAATCCAACTGGGATCACAGGACTGGCAGACGCTGCAGGTTTCAGAGGGAAAGCTGTATCCCTGGAGTGAGGCATCCACGTACATCAAACGTCCTCCCTTCTTCGAGGATATGACCCGCGCACTGCCCAAGCTGAGTGGTATTGCGAATGCACGTTGTCTTCTCTTGCTGGGCGACTCGGTAACCACCGATCATATCTCGCCAGCGGGATCCATTGCTCGGAGATCACCTGCAGCGCGCTACTTGGCGGAGCGTGGGCTCACGCCTCGGGACTTCAATTCGTACGGATCCAGGCGTGGCAATGATGCGGTTATGGCGCGAGGAACCTTCGCAAACATTCGACTCGTCAACAAGCTGGCCGCCAGAACAGGACCCACCACTCTACACGTGCCCAGTGGCGAGGAGCTGGACATTTTCGATGCGGCGGAGAAGTACCAAAGCGAGGGAACTCCTCTGGTTCTGGTTGTGGGCAAGGACTATGGAAGCGGCAGCTCCAGGGACTGGGCCGCCAAGGGGCCGTTCCTTCTGGGCATCAAGGCCGTGATTGCAGAGTCCTACGAGCGCATTCATCGCTCCAACCTGGTGGGTATGGGCATTATCCCGCTGCAGTTCCTGCCGGGACAGAACGCCGAAACCCTCAAGCTGACTGGCCGCGAGACTTATAACATCGACCTGCCCAGTGGCGACCTAAAGCCCGGCCAGCGTATCCAGGTGGAGGCCGATGGAACTGTATTCGATACCACGCTGCGCTTCGACACTGAGGTGGACATAACCTACTTTAAAAACGGTGGAATTCTTAACTATATGATCCGCAAGATGCTGGACTAATTAACGCATTTTTAAGAAATTTTATTCCATTTGCATTTCAATGTTATTTTTTAATTTAGAGTGAGAAATTATATTTGAGTTTTTGTTTGGGAATAAATGGTGTTTATTTTTAAAATACATAAATTTATATACATTTGTTTAATACTTTAATTTATTAATTAAATAAATTAAATTTTTAGGAGCTATTTCAATAAGGCTTGATTGGCGGGAAATTTGAAAGTTTGAGGAACTAGTTCCATTTCAATGTGTTCCATATCCCACTATTCCCTGTCGGCGCTACATTGACCGACATGTTTTGTTTTTTCTTCACTTTTTGTTTGGCAGCCGGCTTAGATCTATTGTCCACGTTTGTTAAAGCATCCTTTGGCATAACTAGTCTTTAATCATGCCCAAAAATCCAAGCGGTGGGCAGCGAAACGGTGGTCCTAAGAGGCGCCAACCGGCAGTTGCTCTGGACGAGGATAATCCCATCATTTTGGCTTTCACTAAGTATTCCACCGAACTGACACAGAAACACGACCGTCATGAGAGGATTGTAAAGCTTAGCCGAGACATTACCATTGAATCGAAGCGCATTATCTTCCTGCTGCACTCCATCGACTCGCGGAAGCAGAACAAGGAGAAGGTCCTGGAGGAGGCGCGTCAGCGTCTGAACAAGCTGATTGAGGTGAACTTCCGGGCCGTGGCTATGGAGCTGCGCGACCAGGATGTCTATCAGTTCCGCGCGGCCTACTCCCCGGGCTTGCAAGAGTTCATTGAGGCGTACACCTACATGGAGTATCTCTGCAGCGAGGACTCGCAGAACGAGGTCAAGTGCGTGTCGGACTGGCAGGCTCTTCAAGCAGTGATGCAGTACGTCGAGGACGAGCCACCCAAGCCCAAGGATGACGACGGAAACGAATTGGCTGTGGCGCTTTCCACGCCGGCGGAAGAGAGCCTCAGGAAGTTCCAGTTCTTTGTCGACCCAACCGAGTACATTCTGGGCCTTTCCGATCTCACGGGAGAGCTGATGCGTCGCTGCATCAATTCCCTGGGCAGCGGGGACACGGACGCATGCATGGAGACCTGCAAGGCCCTGCAGCACTTTTACAAAGGGTGAGTTATGGCCATTACTAGGAAGAAATCGACTCATCCTTAGAGTTACAGGTACATTAGCCTGAACTGCCAGCGAGCCCGGGAATTGTGGCGCAAGATCACCACCATGCGCCAGAGCGTCTTGAAAGCCGAGAATGTCTGCTACAATGTGAAGGTGCGCGGCGGAGAGGCAGCCAAATGGGGTGCAACCTTTGACCAGAAACCAGCCGACGATGTTGACGAAGGCTTCTACTAAATAGAAACTATCACATATACTATCTTACAATATATTAAGTAACTTGAAACAACTAGAATCTACATTAACAATAAACCCAAGTGATGGGATGGAATGGAACTTCTGGTCCACCTGTTTAATCGTAATCTTCGCTGTTGATGCGCTGGCTGTCGAACTCTAGTTCATCCTCCTCATCATCGTCGTCTACATCCCCGCCTGGACGATAGTCTGCATCTTGGTCATTGTCATCAGCAAAGGGGTCCTCATCCTCCTCCTCCTCGTCCTCGTCCTCTGAAGCACAATCTTGTGGCTGTTTTTTGGCTTTCCGTTGTCGAAGACGGTTGCTTATGTTCTGGGCGGAATTGACTGAAGTTTCTGACCTTTAGTCCACTTGAAGTCGAAGCGAAGCGAGTCCTACTTACAGTCTGGAGGGTGCGAGTGCTGCTGAAAGTGAATGGGATTGCGGCGGTAACAAGCGTTGCCGAAAGGACACGGTGGGGTGCCCAAAGGCGGCTCCGGGAAGTTGGGACGTCGATAGTCAGGATCTCCTGGATGAGCTTCTGCACTTCTATGGACTGGATTGCGTCTAGAATGGGTTGCGGTAAGTCAACAAGTTTATATAATTGAGTGGCTTGCAGTGGGAACCTGTAACAACGAATTCCAAAGCGGCAGGAAGGCCTAGTGCTGCTCGACGACACGGATGAATCATCCGCTGAGTGACCATTAGTGGGTACAAAACCTGTTGAAGGATCTGCATTCGTAGAAGGATCCGTTTTTACAGAATTCATTGTGGATTCAGCGGGTTCTGTTTTGATCTTCGTTTCAGGAGAACCACTTGTGGAAGCACCTGAAGTGGATTCGGCGGGTTCAGTTTTGATCTTTATTTCAGGAGGACCACTTGTGGAAGCTTCCTCATCTTTATCCACAGGTTCGGTTTTTATTTGGACTTGGTCTCCCGCTTCTGGCTCCGTTTTTAGGGAAACCAATGGATCCTCGTCCTCCTTGGGGCGTTTGTTGGGACTGCTTTCGTCGTCAGAGTTATGTTCATTGTTGGCGGAGTCTTGGGAGGATTTCCTTTTGATACCGTGATTTTGGTCGGTATCCTCTTGAACAGATTCCGCTTTAGAATTCATTTCGTTTGGAGCCCGAGTGTCCTTTTTTAAAGGAAGATATCAGCCAGGGTTTGTTTTGCTTTCAATTTCACAAGAATGCGCAGATGAAAACGTTTTCCAACATTGAACTTTCTTATCGATAATATATTATCGATACAATGGGCGCCAAAAATTAAAAATTCGAATTCCATAGTCTGTTATATATTTGTACAATTTTAAATACATATTGAATTCATATAACAAGCAAAATGCGAATACATTGTATAAATATAGGATTCCCGTGTATGCGTCGTGAGTAACTTCTTAGTTTGCCTAGTCGTATGTACGTATGTATATGTAATTGCTTGAGGCGTCGGGTAAAGGATTCTAGATCCAATTCCACGAACATCCTGATAGATTGGAGCCATGCTCATGGCACCTCAAATATGTATATTTATATGTATATGTAGTGGGTGCAGACCGATTCGTGGGGCAAGGCCCCAGCCGACTGCAAGTTAGTTGCATGGCACATTCGTGATACTGTCGTCGTTTCTTTTAACATCCAATCCCAAAGTGAAGCAGGGTGCTGGTCAGGAGCCTCCAATTCCGGTGGGCATAGCATAGGGGGAATATAAAGCGATATGATCTAGAAGAAAAATACTTTTGCGGGATATGTGACAAGCGCGCCCGCACCACTTCCAGCTACTCCCAAGCTCACATCCGTTCTTCCATAACCTACAGTGTCGTTTCAGGAACATTTTTGAGACGCTGGTCATGTTCCAATCGCAAATCGACTATCTTCTGCTCCAGCTTCTTAACACGCACTTGGTATTTGTGCTTACTATGCTCCAGCATTTGTCCCAAGTTGCTAAACAGGACGACATAATATTAATCAAAGTACGTATAACTTTAGAAAGGGATACTCACTGGTTCGACTTCTGTAGCTCTTGAACGTTTTGATGCAGCTGCTCGTATTTGTGGTCGGATGCCTTCTGGGAAGCGGCGACATTGGCCAGCAAAACCTGGATGCGACTTTTTAGCTCCGATTCGCGGGTTAAGGCCTCTACCAATTGCTGCTCAGTGAGAGCCGCGTGCTCTGCCTCTGAGTACGACACCCTGTTACTGGCCTGCAGTTGCTTCAGTGCATCATGTAGGATGGCCACCCTTTCGTTGGCATTCTGTCGCTCTTGCTCCGACTCATCCATTTTACTTTTGAGCTGCAAGTTCTCATCCCGCATCTCTAGCAACTCCTGCATGATAACTGCCGTTTCCAGATCGATTGGAGACTTCTTATTTCCGTCCCGCAATTCGTGCTCCTTCTCCAGAGCCAAGCGTTTCTTCTCATACACATCGCTGAAGGGCGACTCTAGGCTGACGACTGTGTGCTGCACATTGGAGCGACGTCCTTTTAGCTTCGAGACATGGTAGCGCAGTCGATTGTCGTCGTCGGAACACCATGGACGGAGGCACTTTGCAACCTCCTCTCCACCTAGATTGATGTTGTGTTGCCAGGGTCCCAGGCTATTTTCGCAAATGTTCTTCTCCCTGTCCAGGCGGGACAAAAGATGTCTGGCTACTGCTTCCACCGAACGCCTACTTTCCTCTGCCGCCGCTGATTTCTCGCTGAGAAGAGCCAGCCTTTGAAAAATGTTGAAATAAATTAGTTTTCCAAAAAAAAAAGGATAAAGTGTGAGACTCACTTGCTTTCCAGCAGAGCCAGCATCACATCATAGGCCTCTATGGCGCGATCGCTGCAGTTGAGGGCTACCTGTAATGCCACTGCATTGGACTCGTACTTCCCACATAGCAGATACAAATGATCCGTGTGCTCCTTGCATTCGTCCAGTGTCAGAGCGAGCATGGTGTTCCGCATCTCCAAGTGCTCTACGCGCCGCTGCAATCGTTCCAACTCCTTGCTCAAGTACAAAGGCTCTATGAAGCTTTCCATGAACATGTTCTGCTCCTTTAGTTCGCCCACCAAGTGCTCCACGAGATTAATGTGCTGTCGAAAGAGATATTTGAGTGCTTTCTGGAGAAGCTACATAATTTAGATCCTCACCTCGTTGTCGGGAGGGTCCTCGCTGCCTTCATTCTTGCTGGCACAGCGCAACTTCACTCTTTCTGCCATTTTGGGGACAGCCGGCACTCGTTTCTGGGGGCTCGTCAAGGAAACACAAGCTGGAATATAAAGTATAAGTTTATTCAAATAATTAAAAATAAATAAGTAATTACCATTTAAGTCGTTGAGTCGTTGTCCACCATCGTTAACCTCCGATTCGCAGCCAAAGAAGGACACTTTGGTTTGTTCCTCCACCACTGCGTTGTCCTTTGTGGCAATTTCAGATTGGAGAAGTGCAATCTGGCCCCTTAAGTGCAGCACCTCTTCCTGCAGCGCCTCCACCTGGCCCTTATGGCCGATTTCTGGGGCCTTGGGGATGATGTTATCCAGACTGGCAGCACTGCAGGCGCCTTCCAGATCCTCGAGTGGTTCTGTCTGGCACTCGGCATCGGGATTGGTCAGATTCAGTTCCGAGTTATAAATAGAACCTTCCTGAAAACTTAATTCTGGAAAAAGATCCAAGATGAATAAAATTTTTAAAAATGTAGAGTGAGATCGTACCACTGCCTTCCGGTTCCTGCTCCTCCACAATGATGTGATCCTGCTTGCTTCGCAATTTCTTGCTCAGCTCCGCAATGACGCAGTGCATCTCGGTGATGCGGCACTCATGCGCCTGACTCACTACCTCCAGCCGCTTGTGGCACATCTCCCGTTCCGCATTGCTCTCGGATAGCTGGCGCTCCGCCTGCTGCAGCCGCTGTGTTAGCTCTCGAACCCGGTTCTCCAACTGCTGGACCGACAACTGCTCGACCTGTAAGTGGATGGGAAAGTAGAAATTAATAGATTCAAGGCTCTAGCTTGCGTCGTCACATTTATGGGTCTCCGGGCCAATGGCTGGGCCATCAGGGTATATTCCCAGCTTTTCCGCTTGTCCCCATTGGGCACAGCCGGAGTGTCGCTGCAGCAGAGGCAGCTTAGGCTGCGCGGAAGCAGTTGCTCCGCAATCATGGCCCAGTGGAAAATTCTGACTGGCGATTACGTCGTCATCCGCGCGCATTGCAACTGCTCTCCGCCGCTGCAGCTTGACCCTTGGCCCTCGGCCTTCGACACGCAGCTGCGCACTATGCGCCACCTTCCTGCTCGATGTCCCCCAAATTATATACACTTTAAATAAAATATTACTCTTTTTTTTACCATTTAATAGATTTTAAATCATATTTGGATGGTTTTTCCAACACAATTTTAAAAATTAACTTTAATAAAATGTAAAATATTTATTCTTTCAGACTATTTTCTCTCAGTGCAGGTATCACTCACTTTGTTGACAATGTCCAGCGTGGAGCAGCTGGATATGTTGTTGTCGCTTTCGGTGGCAGTAGTGTCGCGATTGGATACCTCCGGGGAGTCTAGATTGTAGGAACCGACCAGGTGTCTGTTGGCCGGACCTCCCCTGGGCGAAATACTCCCAAATACATACTCGAAATCCTCTCCAGACGCGCTGCCTGAATGTTTCCCCTGAAAACCGCAGGAATCGCGTTTGCCGCTGCGTCGAGGCACATCTGTGGCTATTTTTGCCACTCTGGCCACTTGCACGTCGTTGGACATTGTGGGTAGACGGTTGGGAGTTAATCCCTAATCTCTTCCAGACTTAAAAGCGGCGCTGATTTCCCCGCTTAGCAGTGGCTTTTGATTTTTGCTCCATTCTCACACTCGGTGGCACCGGCTTGGCTCTACATGGCTGTTTCCATTAGAGTCTTAATTGAATATTTTGTTTTAAAATTCTTTGATGAATATTTTGAGGTGGAACCGCCTCGATTTAGGCCAGTTGTGAGGAGCCAATTGTTTATTGCATTCTTATCAGAAATGTATACCAGACAGCCCTTTTTTCGGCACTCGTAGTGTTGTAAAGGCCCAAAACAGTGTTGTAGCAGTGTTTAGAATATAAAATAGTTTTGTACTTAAAAATAACAGTTTATTTTGAATTTCATTTCAAAAAAATATAAATTCATCCTTCTTTAACTTTATTTATTAAAAGAAAAAACTATTTACATCAAATCTTAACTATTTTTGTTTAAAATATTACTCCCATAATCAAATATCAAATTAAAATTAAATACTTTGTGAAGTATTTTTCATTAAAAAAAATTAAAATTATAATAACTTTTTGGTCAAAAGATATTAATATCAGATCTAGAACCTAAAATTTGTTCCCAAGGACAGAAACAAGTATCTTTTCAAAAGGATACTTTGTGCATCCTGGCAGGAAAACAAATATCCTTTGTTTCTCACACATATTTATTTATTGTACGCTGTTGTGGGATTATAGAGTTTATCTTTTTATCAACACGCCGATATGGTTCCATCTGTTCCATTTAGAGCCCTGAATTGAACTAGTTTCCTCTTTAAGGTAAGGAGGCGATATTCTCCGCCTTTATCGCCACCATCGCCTCGTAGTCCCGCATGTCAAGCTCGTGGAGTGCCTTCTGCACAAGGTTGGCCAGATGGGGGGGCAGGTCCTTCAAGTCCTCCATGCGCTCTCGGGCCACGGCGCTGGAGATGCGTGGAGTTCCATGGCAGCGACTGCCAAAGCCTCCATTCCCCGAGTCTGTAGTGGCAGACGAAGATTTTTGGAAGAAGCTTGGTCGCACATCGGCCCCATAAACCGATGAATCAACGGACTCCGTCGAAAGCGATGACATTCCGTCGTCGGAGTGCAGCTTGTGCTTCGCGGTATCTGACTGTTCTGGAGTCAGAGTGCCGCCAGCTGCATTCTCTGCACCAATGGACGGAGGGCTGCTGATGGCATCGGCTTCATCATCAACCATGGCGGCGCAGTAGCCATTTAGAAGCAGCTGGGAGGGAGCGTAGCCATATTCCTCATCCTCTTCCGCTTCGACGACTTCGTCATTATCTTCGTTACCGGAGAGTAGCTGCTGCCACCGCTGCTCCAGCTCCGTCATCTTGCCAGCCAGAATTCTAAAGGATATCTATTTAGTTAAGAAAATAAAAACTTTAAGCTGGATACGTTACTTGTTGGTCTTCTTCTGGTGCGACAGAGCCAAGTTCTTGTCATTGAGGTTGTCGAGTAGAGCCAGGCATAGGGATTTCAGATCATGTATGGTTTCTGTTTTCTGCGGCAAGTCAATGCCACTCTCCAGGATCGATTTAACTGCGGGAGAAGCTAAATTAAATATAAATCAAATAAATATTTGTACATCTTCTAACCTTGTCTGGGGCTTAGAATGGTTTCTTCGTTTGTGCTGCCCCCTCCGAGCTTAACAATCCCCTTTTTACGTTTCGCGTCTAACATAGTCTGGAATAGAGACTTGAAATAAATGAATTTTATGGATTCTTTGGACCATACCTTGTACTTGGTAATGCTTTGCTTGCTCAGCTCCAGCTCACTTTCTTGAATCTTCACTCGCTCGTGCAGGTACTTGTTCTCCAGCAAAACGCTGTCGATGTCCAAGAGCTGTAAGGATTCTTCCTGAAATGCCTTGAAGATTAACAATTTTGCTGCTAAACTTACTCTTGGATGGGTTTTCTTAGCTCTGAGAGCCACAAATAGCTCATGGTTCAGCCTATGGGCCTTGCACTTGTAGGCATCCCTCTCCGTGATCAGCTCCTCCTTCTCATCGATGACAGCTTTCAAGTCGAAGGCCAGCTGGGCGTTTCGTTTCTTAAGTCCCTCCAGGTGGCAGATGAAATTGGCCCGTTCCCGGCGCCACTGCACCTCCTCCTTGTTGCGGGCGGCGTTCTCGGTGGCCATGGCTTGCACCCGCGACTTGTTGCTAGCCTCCGTTTCGCGCAGGAGTTCCATATCCCCTTGGAGTTCGTTGAGTCGCTGCCTGAGGGCCTCAACTTCGGTGCTGAGCTTCAGGTTCTGCTCTCGCGTCTCGTGGAGAAGGGCGGCCAGACTGGAGTTCTCGCTGAGGGCTCCGCACCCGCCCACGGCCAAGAGCTCACTATTGGTCTTCAGAGCGGAGTAGCGCAGCTGCAGGGTCTCGGCCACGAGCTTGTACTGATCCCGTTCCACACGGAACTGCTCCAGCTCCTGGCGCAGGATCCTCAGAGCCTCCACTTTGCTCTGAAGCTTACGATGCACAGCCGATGTCTGGAAGAGGACATTATGAATTATTCGAGTGTGGGTGGAGGTGACCGTCAGTCTTACTTCTACGTTGTACGAGGCCATATGCTGTCCAAATCCGTGGCCACTGGCCACGTCCTCCAAGTCCATGGTGAAAGTCTCCATTCGATTTCTGTACACAAAGCTTCAGTCGTTGACATTGACAGAAGATTGAAATATATGGACTATTTGAGACTTTTCTACAATTCGTGCTGTTTTGGGGACTTCATGCTGGCCAAACAAATGGAATGAATCAATTTTTCAAGGAAGCCTGCGCACTGCGCCCCAGAAAGTATGCTACATATGTTGGAATTTTATTATCGATAACCGATATCTTTTTTAAAGGGGGAAGTACAGAACATTCTTTAAAAAATGTATTTTATTTTCTGAAATACTAAAAATTATATTCAAGTTCTTTTAACAAAAACAATATTTTATTAACAGACTTCACAGATTACAGATAGGGGTTCTTGTGGAAAGAGTATCTGGACTTTTTGATTCTCATGTCGCTACAGCTCGACCATCCAATCCTGGACGCTTCGGGGGATAGCTGATAGACCTTCTGTCGCTTCACAAGCGCACTCATCACTCGCCGGCAAATCGTCTTCACTTCCATGACAGAAGTTGTTTCTAAATTCAGATTATCAACCGTCTTAACAATACACTGCACTGAAATTGAACATAAAAATGGATATTTAAGAACATTTATTTCTGTAGAAATATTAACCTCTTTGTATGAGTCTTTGCTGGCGATTTAAATTGGAAATGGCCCTGTTTTTCCTTTTGTACTCCTGACAGGCATTTTTTCTGTCCAAATCGCTTTTAAGCGAATTCAACAGTGCTACAGTATCTCTGTGCATCTCCACCAAGTGGTTGGGATTCTCAACCTTCTCCATCATGCCGTCATCTGTAGTGGGCTTGCAGTGCGTCCAACTGATCTGTCTGATGTTGGTCACCTCACAAGTTTCACACAAATGATTGTTCTTCTCAGTCTCCGGATGGTGGCACACCTGTTTTAGATCTACTCCGATCGAGCTCAGATCTTCGCCAAGGTCCACCATGTTCAGGGACATTCCAGAGTTCAAGGATTTAACTACCAACAGTTGGCTGGCTTGGGTCTTTAGATGTTCCTGTTCATCGTCTAGAAGGGACTTCATACTATTCCCATTATTCTGCAGCCTGGAAATAACCTGTCGATTGGCCTCGGTCACACATTTAAGGTCATTGATTTGGTGGTTGAGCCTTCGGGTGTAGTTCTCCATCCTGTGCAGCATATTTTCCACATTTTCCAGCTGCTTAAGAAACGGACTTATCTCAGGCGAAGCGGGTTCTATTGTATCTGCAGGTTCTGCATTCATGCTGATTCCGTGAAATAAGGATCAAAAACTTTTTTTTTGGTTTAATGCTAACTTTTAGAATTTTTTTGGTAAGACTACTTGGCTACAGGGCAGTCGCAACAGTTACAATTTACACAATGGTGTATGGTCGGGAATGAAAACATGTCTTAGGAACTAATTAGATTCTTAAAATTAAATCAGCAGCTCATGGCACTGGCTATTGTCACCATTTTCCGCACCACATTCAGATTGGTGCCGTAGTATGGATCGATGTCCTGCTTTCCCATGGTAACATCACACTCCATGCGAGTGGTGGTCGGCGCTACATAGTCCTCGCTGGCTGTGTCCATGGCCGAAGCATGGAACTCGCGGCAACGGGTGGTTGTAAGGATTTCTTCCAAATTCGGTACCTTAATCCCGGCGCCGGGCATGATTATTATGTCCCGGTGATGCTTGGCAATCAACTGCGCCAGGAAATCGGCTCCCGCGGCGGCCGAAGGGCGGAACCCGCTGCTCAGTATTCGCTTGAAACCAAGCTCCTTGAGCAGCTGAACGTTCTCGTGCATTTTTTTCTGGTCTGTGAGATCGAAGGCGCGATGAAATGTGACCGGTAAGCCCTCCGAGCGCAACATTACCTGCCGGCAGTGCTCCACATTGATGGATCGATCCGGGTGCAGGGATCCAAAGACGAAGCCATCAGCGCCGTTCGCCCTAAGAAGATCCATGTCCATGAGCACGGCCCTTATCTCCCTATCATCATAGACAAAGTCTGTCCCTCTCCGGGGCCGAAGCATGCAGAAAATGGGCAGAGTAAGCGAATCCTTGAGAACTTTAAGAATGCCAACGCTGGGGGTCAGCCCACCTTCCCCCAGGGCAGAGCACAGCTCTATTCTGCCAGCACCGCCATCCTCCGCGGCAAAGGCGCTCCTTATGGAGTCTACGCACACTTCAAGCTTAATATCTTGGCACGACATCGCTCTTATCAGTAGGAATCCCGATGGTAAACAAAAATATTCTGTTTTGCTAGCGATGACACAAGCAGCGCTAACAATCAGCTGTTTTGGCCAGGCCATCGCCAAATAAAATGCTATCGATAGTCACGGCACAGATACTCCCCTCAGTTGCATTGCTGGCAACACTGTGTCATTTTGTTGTGAACAATTTTTGTTAATTTTATAATTTGATTTGCCCTGGCCAGAGGAGAGTGCGTCGGAGCGTCGATCGGAAGTAAAAACAGAATCGGATGCGGATGCGGTTGCTGAAGTGCAGCATGCGCCAAGCTAAATAACGCGAAGAACGCAGCAGCAGCAGGGACAGAAACGTTGCAGCCTAGACCGAGCGTACTTGGAGTTACATAGAAATGACCATGGGCGAGCCAACCTCGTCTCTCGTTCTGCCCGTTATACTGCGGCCTATTTTCTCACAGGTAAGTAAGCCATCTCCGCTAGATTCGTGGCAGCGGTTGCGGCTATGACTCTGGCTGTTGCGTAAACGCTAGGTACCAATGTAAATGTGGTTGTATCTTGTAATTTTCCATTGCAGCTCGAGCGACGCGACGTTGGCGCTGCCCAGTCACTGCGCTCGGCCATTCTCAAGTCGGAGCAAAATAACCCGGGCTTCTGCTACGATCTAGTGGCCACGATCGTCCGAAAGGCGGATCTGCACGTAAACCTAAACGAGGCCGTTCTCCGATTACAGGGCAACATTACAGAAGCCGACCGTAAGTGGTTCAACTCCTTTTTACTCGCATATGTTGTTATACCATCCTTTTCCTATACAGTCAATGAATACCGTTTGACGCGCACCGAGGAGCCGTTCCAGGAGCTAAACCGCAAGTCGGTGGCTCTCAAGGTGATCCTCAGCCGCATTCCCGACGAAATAAACGACAGGAAGACCTTCCTGGAGACTATTAAGTAAGCAGTACTTAACTTAATCTTTATTATTTTATAAATGTAATCCCATTTCGTCCCGCAGAGAAATCGCCAGCGCCATAAAGAAACTGCTCGATGTGGTCAATGAGATCGGCTCGTTTATACCGGGCGTCACGGGCAAGCAGGCTGTGGAGCAGCGCAAAAAGGAGTTTGTCAAATATTCCAAGAAGTTCAGCACAACGCTGAAGGAGTACTTCAAAGAAGGACAGTAAGTAGACCCAAGTGTTTACATTGGCCTTATCATACGATACGGCGGTGGAGGCATGATAGCCGGTTTCTTTAATCGGCTCATATCTGGTTTCTTATCGTTTCGGGCCAACCGTTCGCATGATGTCACCGCATTGGCATTCCGGGTATTGTTGTTTGGTTTATCACTTTGCGGCGGAGATATTTTTTGCTATGGTCGGCGTTGGCGGGATTTGTCTATTTTAAAATTTAAATTGCAACCAAATGGGGCGATTAGGCCTTTGCCTCCACTGTCATTAGATGTGACCTTTCAATCTAATCGATTTTCCATTTGATAATTAATTTTAGTCATTTAGCTAATCTGTTTTATTTCCTTTGATCTATTTTCAGACCGAATGCAGTATTCATAAGTGCACTTTTTCTAATACGGCAAACGAATCAAATAATGCTGACAGTTAAGAGTAAATGCGAGTAGAGAATTAAATCCTTTAATTATGGAAAATTTTAGTGGCATTTTAATTTTATTTTTAAATAACCATTTAACCACAAACACAATTCAAATAAACCAAGACCCCGAACACACTTTAAAAATACCCAACAAGCCAAGTTAAAATGTTTGAACGTAAATGCAAATCTGTTGTAATTTAAAATAAATAGGCCCATTGAAAACCATTTACATATAATAATAACTATAATAATAATCGGACACTAAATTCAACAAAACCTAGGCATTGTAATTAATTAATGAGCAAACTATTTATTAATACGATGATATGATAGATGTACACGATTCGTATATATATTTTCGTTTACAATTTATTGTAAATAATTCATTCATTTTCTGTTAACACAACAAAATCAGTTTGTTTGTTTTTTGTGTGTGTTTAGGAGAAAGCGTCTACGAATAAATATAAAATTAGTGAAAAAAAAACGAGATACAATTTGGCGGCCAATTGTTTTCCATCTCATTATACTGGCGGCGGTTAAAGTAATTCTTAATACAGATCCGCGCCATAATACGGATTAATTGAGCCCCAACCCGGCCAGATTGCCGAGCAAAATGTGCGGAAAGCAGAGTCCATTTGCCGACTTACGAGAGGCGCATATGCAGTGCGCCGTTTTGGCGCTTTTCCGGACTTGGAAGCTCCCGCTGCCGGTGCCGGACAACTCGACCAGAATCGCTCACAACTAAAATCTCCGGGCGGGGAGCCGGAGGGGCTGTGTTACATCCCGGAATCCAGGAATCCAGTCAGTGCCTTCTGGGAATCGCCTAGGTTATCTGCCCGTCCCCGGCAATACAACAAAGAAGCAAAGGACCGGGGGGCCAGGACGAGGATGCTGCAGGAGGTCCGCAGGAATACAAAATAGAGGAGGGTGCATTGCCTTTGATTATGTCGCTTAAATCGGACCCGTCGTCTATGTATATTTAATCGGATATCTGATTGATTAGCTCCGTATTTTGTATTTTTTTTTTTGAACACCCGGAAGGAAACTTGACGCGACGTTGTAGAGGTGGAAATAAGCTCGATGGTTTCTGGGACTAGTGGCCATTTGTTTCGATAGTAAGGACTATCCCAGTTCGTAGAACTAGAGATGGCACAACATGCCCGCGAAATTCAAAAAACTTGAGTGTCATATAAGCTTATGAAATACAGCAACAGCTCGCAACAGCGTAAAACAGCTTGAAATTGAAATAGAAAATGAAATTTGAAATTGAAATTAGTTTTAAATTAAAATAAAAATCTTACCTGGCATTTGATAAAATTTAATAAAAAAAATTAAAACTAAACAATTCAAATCGTTTCATTTCATAGCGGGCTAATGGAAAGGGAAAATTTTATTATTTAGTAAATTGTCTATCGGCAGGGTATCCTCTGTCGGCAGCGAATGATGATCCCTCTGGCAATATGATTTAGAGGTTCGTTTTGAAAAGACCCAATTTTCCCTAATCCGAAGCGTTTTCTTCACAGCCCCACCGGCACATAGTAGACCCCAACCGTCCTGTTAGATGAAGCATGGTATATACTTGGTCTATGGAATTTTCTATAACATAGGTAGCACTGGTTCCGGATAGTGGTCCACTGCCGACCACTGCCGTCTATGTGAGTGCCCGGAACCCACTTTGAAACAACCATCTTGCGCCTCCTTTTTGGCGGGGGGAGGTGGAGGGTAGGCTACAATCGCTGCGGTCGGCTTCGACGTGGTCGGGATCACCATCGAGTGGGCAGGTATTTGGCAGCGGGATCACCATCGGGATCGGTTCGAGTTCGAGTACTGTTAGTTAACAGTAACAGAGGGGGAAACAACAGCGGCCCGTACGTGTGGGGAGCAGCATAACAGTTTCAACCCCAATTTGAGCGCCTGTGGAGAAAATTGCCCGTTTTTCAGTGTCATTTGGCAGAAAAATCGATTCCCTCGCACACACTGGGCCACTCTGGGCAGGTTGGGCAGAAATCAGAGTACAAACCAGCCGAGCAGCGCGACCGAGATGACCCACTTTTCGGTTTTCGCACTGGAACCCAACTGCTCTACCAAACTAAATTAAATGTGCAAATCTATACGGAGTTTTTTTTCTATCATTAGATTGCGCTATCATTAGTCGCATGTTTTATCGCGGAAATTATGTACAACTCGTAGTCGTAGTGTAAACTCTATGCATTTATGTGAATTCCCCAGCGCAAACGTGGAAGAGGAAAACAGGCGACCTGAAAAAGCAGCGAGCAAGAAGCAGAAGCAGCAGCAAAAAAGGTTCGCGTCCCGTTATGTCCCCCGAAAAAGCGACTAGAAGATAATATTTAAAAAAAAAAATAATCCCTATATCCGTCGTGATAAAATTAAATCAAATTCTAATACGAAAATCGCATAACAAAACACATTTTTTCCAAACGCTCCCGGGTGGCACAAAAAAAAAAAAAAAAATGGGAAAAAAACCGTTATGCGAGCGAGCGAGCTGACGAAAAATTTCGCTCTACACCAAATGTTTTCCCAACAGCACCGCTGCTGCGTGAAAATTTTCATTTCCTTGATGGCTGAAATAAAAAATAGAAGAAAAACCAAATTCTCGCGTGTGTCAAAAAAGAAAAGCAAGGTGCCATGTGAAAAATGAAATAATCTCATTCTTAAAAAAAACAAAAAAGAAAATGGTTGGCCAGTGAAAAGTAAAAGTGTAAGCAAGCAGCATATCGATGGAGGAGGAAAAAGAGCAGCAGTCGTAAAATTATACTCTCCCACACACACACTCACTTGCGCCGTCACACACACACACACACACCCACATACTGATCCACATACATTCGTAAAATATGCAAATTCGAGTAATCGCACAAATACCAGTGCATGGGAAACACTGAATGAAAATGAAAATTTCGGTCAAAAATTATCGTATTACTTGTCGAGAAACAGTGTGCACTAATAAAATCCCACGACAAGGACTTTAATAATCCAAATCAACTGCAGTTGCCCAAAAACGGCGCCAATACTGGCTCACCCACACACACACACACACACACACAAATACAACAGACTTATTTCCGAATATTTCCTCGTAGGCAAGTAAGTAGATGTAAATGGCCACCGAAACTAGAGCAGCACCACTACCAACACCCGAACCATATCAGCGCAGCGGCAGGAGCGGCATGTGTCGCATGCTTGCCTCTCTGCAGTGTTGCCTACTCTTTGGGGCATCGTATATCAAATTAAAGTTGCAATATTTGTACTCTTTATCATATTTCAGAATTCCACGAAGAATAATGTGATTGCTCAGCTGGATGTTTATAACAAAAGGGGTTTAATATATTAAAGTATGATATAAGTTAGACATAAATGACTAAAATTCATTTTTTGATGGATTATGATCTTAAAGAGTGAAAAAGACTTCACTAACTTTAACTCTAAAAGTCAAATATGGTGGGAAAATGGCTAACTTGGCATTTTTCCGAAACAATTCATATTCAAAAGCTGCCAACAGCAAGCAGTAAGTAGTGCTGCGGCAGCGGAGCGGATGAACGAAAAGTCCCAGTTTCTGGCTCTGGGGGCGGTTCTGACACTTGCCTCGGCCTGCGCAACAACAGTGTTAAAGTTGTTTGCTGCTGCGTGCGTAACACAGCTATTACATACAACCCACACACATGCACGGCTCCAGGCAGGGGCCTGAGGGGGCTGGGGCCATGACAGAGTTGTGGGCTCTGGGCTCCGCAGAGAGTGGGCAGGTATTTGGCGTGCGGTTGGCTACCTTCTCCGACCTTCCCCTGCTCCCCTGGCCCGCCAACGAACGCCCGGAGTTGGGTCCGGGTAGGTGTAAGTGTTCTCCTTCGTGAACTACACCCGTAACAGCAGCAACTCTGGAGCTCGGAGTTCCACTCCCTTCCGTCCATGTCGCCACCGTTCAATGGCAATTGCTTCTGATTGATTTCGACGTTTCATTTGGACTCTTTGTTGCTGCCACTTACGCACTTTGTTTATATTTATGAGAGGCAGCGTTTAGCTTTCAATGCAATGATCCCCAGTCACGCTTCCAACATAACCCAATCGATCCAAGTTCAGTGTTGGGATAATAAAGGATAGTATTACTTAAGGACATAGTTATTTCTTTTATTCCAAAGAAATTCAACAAACATACCATTTAAATATATTTTATCTCACTAATAATTATGATATGGCATAGATTTTTTATGGATTATGAATTATAATTTATGATATTAGAAAGCTGGTAGATTCTTTTAAAAAAATATAAAAAAATTTGTATAAAAAATACAGAATGCATCACTGACAATTTTTTATTTGCGGTATGTTTTCTCACCATTTTTAATCCTTTTTTTTATTTTTAGAACAGACTCTAAAACTATTTTAGTTTCTTAAACTAGGATAGGATAGGATAACTTAGTTAGTTGCATGATTAAGATTAAAATTTAGAGTTTCCAGATCAACAAAAAAAAAATAAAGAAAATTTTCTGGAAACAGTTGCTACTCCTTAAACAACAAAAGATATTATTTTGGCCAGGATTAATCGTTGACTGTGGCCAATTTTGACATATGGCCATCATTCATTGATTTTTATGTGCTGGGAGGCAGCCAAGCTGCTACCATGGTTGAGTGGCCGCATGAGATTTCCCCTCCCAACAGCCCCTCCATCCTCTTGAAACACATATAACTGCCATGACGCTTTCTACATATATACACTGTATATATATATATTTATATATATATTTTTTTAGCGACAAAATTCGTGTGACTGTGCCTGAGAGTGTGTGTGTAGTTGGCTATAAATAGGCGAGATAGTTTTGCGCTCGTGTTCTTGTTTTGCCTTTTCCTTGGCTCTGCGATTGAGGTCAAACCATCAGAAGGATAATGAACTTTCCCAACATCTCAAATGTAATTGCACGACTTTAAAAACTTTCTGCTGCTTGTGTTATTTTAAAAAGTTTCCCCAGCTGTCGTAGGCTCGAGGTCGCTTAGGTTTTCACTTCTGACTATTTATTCATTTATAGTGTATGGAAAGTCATGGAAACATTCCCCCAAAGTCCTTAGTCCTTAGTGTTAATTGCTGCAATTAGAAGCATTTAATTGTTTTCAGCTTTGCTTGAGGGTGCGAGTATTTCATTAATTAAATAGCACTTTGCAGAATACGAAGTTATTGAAGCATTGCGTTGGGAAATTGAAAGAAATAATTCTTATTTTACAATCAATAGCTTACAGGCTTTATTTTTTAGAAATCAAAACTTTTGTAGTCTCTCTGAAAATGTATTTGGAAGTAAATCAAGTTGACACTCGAAAAATAAAGCAAAAGTTGAATGGTGGGAAAAGTTTTGAAATTAGTTTTTCGCAGTTGGGAGTCCAATAAAAAAGTTGTCATAGCTGCTTGCCATCACAGAGTTCAAAGTTTCGCTTTAATTACTACTTTTTACATATTCAACTTGTAGCCTGGCAGATGATTTGTTTGTAAAATTACGCATACGCCGCGTTGTACGGAAATAGAGATATTGAACTGATGGCCCCTTTTCCGGCCCGGCCCGACCCTCGCCGCTGCTAGGGGAATGAATGGGAATTTTCCATTTAATTTACTCCAATGGCCGCAACGACTTTGGCCAGAATGTGGGTTAATAGAGTGTAAAGCAGCACCAGGCCGCAACCCAGTTTCTGGCGGTTCGGTGGGTTCGTTGATTCGCCTCCCTGAGTGGTTGCCTGGCGAGCAGGCCCACGGCTCTGGCTAATCTGCACTTTAAGAACTCATTAAAATTTCAAGCCGTCTGACAACAGCCATAGATACTGCTGTCTTCTAACTACCCGATGGTCTTCACTCTTTAGGAGGAAATCATATATTAAGAAAAATTACTGCAAAGTTTCTGTACACTTTAGTAATAAAATGATATGCTATTTAGCTTGTTAACAATATGATAAGCCTTAAGCTCAGTCATTTAATTAATTAATGGCTGGCATCATTTTTTACGGTGTTTGGGAGGCTGGCAAACAATTCGCCTGTGACGTAGGCTCCTTCCGCCGAATGCGTGTGTGAGCGGGTGGATAAATGGTGCCAAGCACTGCTCAAGCCCCCGAAAGTGTACGGCAAACGGTGGGGAGCTTAAAATAGTCAACGGCAGGCACAGACAGACACTAGCTGGTGGCTCGGGCGGGAGAGGGTTTGAAAAGGACATAGGAAGTTAAAAGTGGCTGATGTGGGAGCTGTTTTCTTTAAAGGCAAGCAAGGAAATGACAGCGGCCGGATAGCAATCTAAGGCTTTGGCCGAACAAAGCACACGCCGAATATAAAAAAGTGCTCAGCAAACAAAAAATTACAGAGAAAAAAAAACGATTTTAATGAGAGAAATTAAATTGAAATATTTGATATTAAATTAACTTTAACACAATGTAAATATTAAAATAACTATTGCCTAAAATATTTTTAAAATGGTTGTTATCTTTCTTTTAAGGACCCTCTGTTATGGAATTAAATATTTTTTGGGTAAACTCGGTGTCTGTGTGGGTGTAATATTATGATAATGACAAAGGTCTTTCGCCCACATCTACTTCAATTGCGAAATGCTTGCAATGCGCTTCATCATAATTAAAAAATCCTGCGGCCTACATGGAGGACTCGCACACCTACACACTCCCCGAACAGAGGCTTTAACAGCGACCGTTTACAGAGAGGAAGTGCTGTTAACGAACGAACACCCTCTGCACATGCGCCATTTTGGGGGTTCGTTCTCACTCTCCGAGGGGAAATTTTCTCTTGGTGGGAAGACAGCCGACTTTTTCGCATCCCTGTTTCCCACGCAAGGAGAGCTGGAGAAGTAGAGCGATTAACAGCAGAGCGCAGTAACAGTAACAGATGTATTTGTGTTTGTAGCTGTTGTTGTTGTGGCTGCAGTTGTAACACACACATAGACACATAGCCGTCCACCCTGCACAACAGCAACTAGTGGCCGTGCTTTCGTATTTCCCGTTTCTCTTTCACATTCACATTCAAGTTGAGCTGCACTGCGGTCGCGCCAGTGAGTACTTGTAGTTGTAATTATTTTATTATTTGCAACGCTAAAGTGTAAAAGGCCAAGAAATAGTGCTACTCACTAACGAGCGATTTAATTAGTTAATGACCGTGATTGTGCGCTCCTACGCACACAACAAACACACCCACACATACAAGCGCAGAGGAGAGGTGGGTGCATTTTATTTATTCGTTTTTAAAGACAAGTGCAGTGGCAGTGAAGGGCGTACGGAAAATATCAAAGGCTCTTTCGGCTGGCTCCGGCTAAATGCTGTCATGCAAACGCCCACCAATGGGCGGGGCCAGACCAGCACACCAGCAGAGCAACAACATCATCATCGGCACAGGATAAACGCTGTCATAGCTTTTAAATGTCAGGCAGCATCGCCCAGGACCATATAAATACTGGCATTGACAGGCCACAGCCGAGGGAGTCGTAGTAGGTGGCAGGATGCGTGGGTGGCATGGTGGGGGTGGTTTGGACCTGCTTCCGTTGGCTGCGAGCTTTGATGTATTAATAACAATTTATCGATGCAGCGCTGCTCCGGTAAATTGAATTCAATCTCGTATTTCCTGCTTTTAATGATTGGATTAAGCTCAACGTAATGGAGGGAGAGTGCAGGCCATGCCCAGTTCCCCTTTTGCATTTCTTTGAATCCCTTTCAGTTTACCCGAATTCAGTCTAGACATCCTGGCGTCGTCTATTGTCTCAGTCTCAGAGAGTGGGAGTTGGGGCAGGCCTGTGAGTAATGCAGGATACTCAGTCGTAACGGTGGCGTATGAGTAATATAACTGCAATGCAAATCGGAAAATCTTGTTCAAATAACTAGGCATCACCGGGAATCAGGACTATCAGGACCAACTCATCGGGTCTTGTAGGCCGCTGCTGTGCGTCGACTATAAATTCGGGCTGCCAGGCAATTAACCCAAAGTTCAAAGTTCGCCCTGCCGCACTGACCCCACACGGACACGTGCGTACTGCCCAGAGCTGGCAGGCAGCTGACCTATTTCCATACCCCAGCCCACACACTCACACTCCAAGATACATAGCCTCCGGGCAGATAAATAAATAAGAAACCAATGCCACGGACAATAAAAAATAACAACTATTTTCGTATCAGAGGCCGGGCCAAGTCAAGTGCCAGTTGAAGGGCTCAGCGCCAGTTCCAGTGATTTATATTTTGGCCATTCAACTATTCTATATAATTCTGACAAAATTTTTTTGTTCTTGCAGTCGTCATAGGGGCAGCCACAGCATGCCGTACGAGTCGATGCACCATCATCAGTCGGCGGCCGCTGCCGTGGCCGCAGGCACCGCCCCCAACGGAATGCTGGACTCCCTCAGCCTGCAGCTGCGCGATGCAGAGATGCGGCGCACGGAGATCGAACGGGCGCATCAGGTGATTCTTTCACACCATAACTTGTAGCTTTAGATGTTCTTCAACAACTTATTAAATATTAAAATAATCTAACAAGGAAACCCTGGCACAAATACGCAATTTGAGCGGAAGCGCACGTCCCGATGCCGAGGCGGTTGAAAATCTGCAATCGAGGGCCCGGGAACTTGAAAAGAAGGCAAGTTTAAAGAAAATTCTATGGAAATGATAGTGTTAAGTTATCGTTAAACTAAATGGCAGGTCGCTTTGGAAAATGTGCGCTGCGAGGAGCTGCAAATCGAACTGACTGCAGCTCTGAAGGCCAAGGCAGCGCGCTCGACGGTATCCGGAATGGGATGTGGGGCGTCCGGAGCCGGCGCAACTATTCCGACGTCAGCCAGCAGTTCCACCGTCACTTGGGCACCGACAATCAGTCACCAGGACCAAGGCTCCGAGATTGATATCATAATGGCAAAGATTGAGCAGGTAAGCTTAATGCTTTCTTTTTTTTTTTGCGGCATCTGACGGGAAAACTATTGTCGTATAAGTTAAGAGACAAAAATGAATAAAATTGTATACAGATATTTATGAAAGTGACAAGGTACTACTTTCTCGAAATACAGAAATGTGACAAGCAGGTAATGTTTAGTAGTCGAATACTAATGAAAAATGTACATATCTATAGACGGCTTAAAAGATCGATAAAAGTTATACTTCGGGATGGAAATTTACTTTGGTTGCGATATATGGTTGCGACATATAGAAGCTAAACAATGTCCATCTCGAACTATAACCCTCTTCGAATCGACACCCCACCCACAAGTTCAGTTGTATCAACGCAAACGGCAACTCTCGAATTCTGTGGTAGAGCAGTGGGTGTAGATCAGTGTGGGTCTCGCTACTCCAGTTGCTTGCCGGGTGTCTCCTGCTCCGGTTGCTTGCCGGTTGTCCCCTGCTCCGGTTGATTACCGGGTGTCCCCTGCTCCGGTTGATTGCCGGGTGTCTCCTGCTCCGGTTGCTTGCCGGGTGTCTCCTGCTCCGGTTGCTTGCTGGATGTTCCCTGCTCCGGTTGCTTGCTGGATTTCTCCGGATCGGAGGGATCGTCGGCCAGAGCCTCAAAGATGAAGCGGCTGATCTCTAACTTCCTGATCAATGAGTGATCGGTGGAGGGTGCATCCCCGTCGTCGATGCCCTTCGAGAGGCAGGAGATGAAGCTCTCCAGGCTGCTCAAGCTGGATGCCCTACCAGAGGTTTCGGTGATCTCGAACTGGGTGCTGCTCTCGCTACAATTGAGTGATCCCTGCTGGAGCATCGGATCGGCATTGCTGATCTGTAGCTGGCGGCGCATCTCCTCGTTCTCGCCGGACAGCTGCCGGATGATCCGCTGGTTGCCCTCGCTATCGATTTCCTCCAAGTCGGCGGTCAGCTTCATCATCTGCACCATGTGCTCGATGCGCGCGTTCTGGTCGTCGACTATCTTGCTCATGCCGCTCATGTAGCGCTCCCTCACCGCGTACGTATCATCAAAAATGTTGCCATCACTATGCTCCCGATACTTGGACATAATAAGGTCAATGCCCTTCTGATAATCATCGACGGTGGTCCTCAGCTCCGCGTTCTCGCTCAGCAGCATCACTTGCTGATCGTCCTCGCTGTGCTCAGCCAGGTGCTTCAGCACCAGTTCGTCGCGATACTTGCAGCAGTTGAGCATGTCCTCGTTGATGCTCTGCCCGAGTTTTAACAAAGAATCGGTCCTGAGCTCCAGCTCATCCAAGCCGCTGGCTAACTCGTGGGTCTTCTTAAAAACTCCACCCAAGGTTCCGGTACTCATCGGATCTTCCATCGATCTGGCTGTTGGGATCGCTTACGTTGAATTTGGAATTTTTCCGATCGAAACTTTCCGATTCCTTCGACTTTTTTGGGCCAGTTCAGGAAAGAATGCCAATAAGCCAGTAAAGTGAGGCCTACTGGATGTAAAAATATGTATTATCAATGTATCAAGGGGGAGTAGTATTAAAGGACATAGTATAAGCCATAAAATGTGAATGGAAGACAACTGAAAGAGTAACCTCTTCTAGGATAATCGCGTCCTGGCCGAACTGGAGCAGCCTCGCACATCGGCCAGCGCCAGCATGTCAGCATTGCCGCCCAGTTCCATGTTGAGCACGGTAAATAGCGAATTTAGAACCATATCAAAGAGTGGTAAGTATTTCCTCCAATATCCTTTAAGGATAACTAATAAATAAAGGGAATTCCGTTGCAGAACTCGAAGAAGAACTGAACCGTTATAAAAGGGCCGTACTAGGCGGCGCCTCGGGCGGCGGCGGTGGGATGTCCGCGATGTCCTCCGGCTACTCAAGCCTGCCGCATTCGCTGGCCTCCACTCTGCCCAATGGCGGCGCCAGCACCAGCCTAAGCGGCACCAGCGTTGGCTCCCAGAGCGTGGCTGCCGCTGCTGCTGCTGCTGCCGCTGCCGCCGCATCGGGGGGCGGTGGCATGGTCGGTGTCGGTCCGACCGGAGGCCTCACATCCATATCGGCCCTGGTGCCCAATCCAATCAGCGGTATACCCTCGAGCCTGAGCAGCCACGGCATTCAGTCGATGCAGTACGGGGCCGGGCAGACGTCCGTGGAGAAGCTGTTGAGCGGAACTAGTGGAATCTCTGGCATTCCACCTCTGCCGGTAAATATTCACACGATGAAGGCTATGCCGACGGCATTAAGTCAGGTAAACCAACTATTTTCAATCACAATGAACTAACAACAACAGCAACCACAGCCAACTAGTCGCTGCAATATTCAAATGTTTGATATTCAGTTTAATCGCGAGCCGCGATCGATTTGCTTTGACGCTTGCCACATCTAGACTATATGCGTTTTTGATGCAACATCAATATTTTTATAGACTATATTGTCATTTATGTATCAATATGTGCAGATATATGCGATCCGTTTTGTGTACCCAAATAGCGATCATCTATAAGTATCAGCTTTATCGTTCGTTCGTTCGTATCGTTCCGTTGATCGCCTGTTGCAGCTGGGATCAGATGCCGATCGTGTCGTTGTGCAAAGATCACTTATTGCGTTTTGTTGTAGTCTCATTACTGATGAAAATAAGCATTCACATACAGTGCCATCCACCAATGCCAATCCACACACACCTGTACAACACCCACACACATACCCATTTCAGACTAGAGTATGAGTACTTTGAATATTTCTCTGAGTTCTTAATGCCTGCTTCCATTAAAGTTGATTTCATTCCATCGCTTTCGCTGGCATGCCGAATATATCATCTACTATATCACTAGTTTTGTAATTTTGTAATATTATTATCCTGGAAATATATAATTAGACTTATTCAAGTATGAAATATTTTCAGAAATCGCATAAAAATGTTTGAACTTTTGAGAAATGTTTTTTAAAACTCACCACTAAAATTCAGCTGTCGAATTATAGTTCTTAAATAATTAATACTATTTAGTATTGTGTATCTTATATAACATTTCAAAGTTCATGATATTTTTTATAGCATATACACATGCGTACTCATGCATTTGCGGCATATACAGACATACAAACATGGATTTTAAGTACCGACCTACATATATCATATATGATTTTTTAAGCAGTTGCGATTGAAAGCATTCCGTTACTTGTTGATTGACGTTTTTGATGGTGATGATTGGATGCTAGCCAACACTATTTACATAGATAACTCCGCTTGGAAACGGCCTCAGATCATTGCAGTTCGAATAGCCACTCATGACCAGCCGAAACTCACAACCAACATGTTCAGTTGTTCATGGTTCATGCATAGATGCCCATTTATGATGTTCTCCTAGATGCGTTTGCCACTCACAGTCGAATAAACGTGTTTCCTGTGATCTCTTTTTCCGTTTCACATGCTTTCTCTGTCTTCCCTTTTCTCTCTCTCCCGCTCTCTCTCTCTATAATTTCACTAATTTACATAATTAATGATGAATTCTGTGACCGTTCTCTTCTCCCCTCTGCCTGCGGCTCGGCTACAATTGCCGCGAATAAAAAAAAAATCTTAAAAAAAAAAAATATTGTCAATCAAAACTGATTTCTCGATCTATATGTATGTCTGCATCTGTATCTGTCACTCTGTATCTGTGTGTGTGTGCGTGATCCTATATTTGTGTAACTACACCTGTACAAAAACCACAACAACAAACACCCAACTCGCCATGTAAATTCCAAAAAAAAAAAACCGAAATCGCAAACAAAATTCTAAATTTTGCAAAACACCAAAAACCACACACGGCAATCGAACTGAAAACTCAATTCGAATTTCGAATCGAACTTGAATCTGAATATGAATATGAATCGAACCGAGAAGCGCGGAACAATACAACTGTACAATTTGCAGAGCACAACCATGCCCCTCCTGTCACTCAACTCGCATAACCTGCCGCCTGCCGGCACGAGCAGCTACTCGGCCCTGGGCCTGAGCGGCGGACCCGCTGGCGTCGGCGGCACCTCGCTGACGCACCCCTCCATGGCCAATCTCGGTCTGCTGGACACCGGCACTCTCCTGGGAGCTGCCGGCTTGGGCGGCCTGGGCGCCGGTCCCGGTGCCGGGGGGATTACGGGCGCCACTTCGCTGTACGGCCTCAGTGGCGGGGCAGCCGGTGCTATCGGCTCCTCGTATGGGCCACCCTTCCTGGACGTTGCTTCGAGCGCCTCGTATCCCTTCACCGCGGCAGCTCTGCGTCAGGCTTCCAAAATGAAGATGCTGGACGAGATCGACATCCCGCTGACGCGTTACAACCGCAGCTCGCCCTGCTCCCCCATCCCGCCCAGCAACTGGGGCTTGGACGAGTTCACCGACGGTCTCAGCGTCTCCATGATGCACAATCGCGGCGGCCTGGCGTTGGGTGCCCTCGATCTGGACAGTGAGTATTGGTCACAGGACTTCTTTGGTAAATATTTATGCTTTATAATTCACTTTCCAGCCCGCAATCATGGCCTGAATGGAGCCAGCGAGCCGCAGGTGGATATGCTGGATATTCCGGGCAAAGGCCGCTGCTGTGTGTTCATCGCCCGCTTCCCCTACGATCCACCAGAGTAAGTTCAAGATCTCGTGGTTCAGATCTATGATCTCATGGTTCAGTTTCTCTTAATATATTTCACGTCCAACAAGGCGGGTACTTGATTTCCCCAAAAGTATGCTATGCAAATATTTTAAGTTACAAAGGAAATTATGATTTATTTGTATTGTAGTTTTAATTCATTAGATATTGTATCTATATACATTATATTCTCAATTCACCCCATCAATGTCATTCAATTAATTTTCCATAATATAATATTTACTTGATCATCTAAAAAATATTTTTTGAGGGATATATATATATCTAGTTTATTAATTTATTGTCTCTTGAAAAATTAAATAAATATTTTAATTAAAGTGGGAGCCTTGTAAAATATTACATGCAACGAGGAAAATATAAAAAATAGTATAATTAATAATTATTTAAGGAAGAAATGTAAAACTTGAATCTCCGATAATTCGTAATAATTTTAAAATCCTTCCCAATACATCCATCTAATGACTTATATTCTACAATATATTCCAGAGTTTGTAATAAATCCTCTCTGTTTCCTTATAGGGAGGCAGAGGGCGAGCTTTCCCTGTGCGCCGGAGACTACTTGCTGGTGTGGACTAGCGGGGAGCCCCAGGGCGGATACCTGGATGCGGAGCTGCTGGACGGACGACGTGGCCTGGTGCCCGCCTCCTTTGTACAGCGTTTAGTAGGTAAGTGGATCGGTTTTGCTTCGATTCTATACGAATTCCTGCCAATGCTTACCGCTTCTGAACCTCTACTGCTATTTGCTAGGCGACGACCTCCTGGAGTTCCACCAAGCGGTGCTGTCGACGCTGCGAGACGCCGAGGACGGGTCGATGCAGTGCGACACCACTTCGCTGCCCTCCTTGCCGCCGCACAACCCATTGCTCACACACACCCACGAGGACCTGGCACGTTTGAGTGAGACGCACACCGATCTGGAGCACGACCAGGACGACATCAGCGACAATGGTAACTATACACCCTCGCCTCGGGCCCACGTTCGGCTCTCTCATATTATAATCTTTTGGTTTTTGTGGCGATCCTCTAATGCGCCGCCGTGCATGGCATGAATGTGAGCATAATCCTCCAGACCCTTTACATTGTTAGCCCGAAAAAAAACGCATAAACCAGCTTAGCACCGTTGCTAGCCATTGCTATCTGACTTAGACGCCATAGACGCTTCTGCAGTAGTGGTTTGAACCGCCGGCTAATGTCACACTTCTTGCTCCTCCCCGCAGTTCCAGCACCCAAGCACTTGACGCTGGAACGGCAGCTGAACAAGAGCGTGCTCATTGGCTGGTCACCGCCGGAGCCAGTGGGCTACAACCTCATCGACAGCTACCACGTCTACGTGGATGGCGTGCTCAAGGTCACCGTGAAGGCCAATGAACGCACACGCGCGCTTATCGAGGGCGTAGACTCCACGCGGGTGAGCTGCCCTTCCTAGAAAGCTAAGCCAGAATTATTTAAAATCAAGAATAAGCCTCAAGGATAAGAGTAATAGGGAGTCTGTTTGATCTTCGGCCTGTTTGGGAACCGAATGTTAATAAATCATCTCTAAATAATATGTCTTCATCTTATTTATAGATGATTTATTTTTATTTGAATCAAAAGTCAGCATACCTTTGGAGTTTAAAATAAAATATTTAATCATGATTCTCTCCCTTAAATATTATACCACTTCTATAAGATTAGATTAAAGAGTGTTTCTAGTATTTCTTCATCTTAGTAATAAATGCATAATCCTATAATAATTTTATATCACATTCATATTACTTTAAAATTTTAAGAAAATAGGTACAACTTTGTTGGAAAAAATACAAAGTCTATTTCAATGAAATCCGGCTATTTTTCTTGATTTTATATAATTTTCTATGTATCTTTTGGAAATATTTATTAACTTAAAATTATTACCATACAGCCGCATCGCATAAGCGTGCGAAGCGTGACCCAGAACCGGCAGACATCCAGGGACGCCGCCTGCACGATGATCATCGGGCGGGACACCTCGCATTTGGGCCCCTCGGCGGTGCGCGCCTCGCACATAACGTGTTCCTCGGCGGTCATATCGTGGCTGCCGGCCAACTCCAACCACCAGCATGTGGTGTGTGTGAACAATGTGGAGGTGCGCACCGTCAAGCCGGGCATGTACAGGCACACGATCACGGGCTTGGCGCCGAGCACCCAGTACCGGGTGACCGTCCGCGCCAAGCACCTGCGGGCCGTTGGCCAGCATGCGGGCAACGTGGCCCAGACGCCGGGCAGGCCCGGCCAGGAGGAGGCACCCGGAGCCTATGCCGACTTCCGCACCCTTACCAAGGGTCTGCCCGATCCCCCGCAGGAGATCCAACTTGAGGCCGGCCCGCAGGACGGTACCATTCTGGTGACATGGCAGCCGGTTAACAGGCCCACCTCAACGGGGCCTGTAACCGGCTATGCTGTGTACGCCGATGGTAAAAAGGTCACCGACATCAACTCGCCAACCGGCGACCACGCCCTCATCGACATCGGGAAGTTGGGCGTCTTCAATCCACGTGCAGTCACCATTCGGACCAAGTCCCGCGACTCCCAGTCGGCCGACAGTGCGCCCATCTTGATACCAAGTATGTTTTGGGCCTTTTGCCAGTTGTCCTCCTTTTGGGAATACTCAATGTCAAGTGAAATAATTCCATTCTTCCCTTTGCAGACACTGTGCGCAATGCCGTGGCCCGCCGGGGACCAAACCAGATGGGCATGGGCCCGCAGCTGCCGCAGGGGCCCCACCAAATGGGCGTGCAACAGCAGATGGGCGTGATGCCCGGCCAGCCCGGGCAGCCGGGTCAGCCGGGGCAGCACATGATGGGCCAGCAAATGGACCACGGGCAGTACGATCCGAATCAGATGCAACAGCAGGGCATGCAGCCGCAGCCCGGGCAGCCGGGTCATCAGGTATGTGAACTGAGCAGGTGCGGCGCCTCAGAGTCCACCTCGCGTACACTGTAAATAACGTTTTGTTTTGTGAACTCGTTTCGTTTTATCATTTCGATGCAATTGGTTGACAACTCTTCAAAATTATATTGTAATCTGAATCGAAAAACGACACACCCACATCGAAGAATGTACATAGTTTAAACTCGTCTTGAACTCCAAAATACTTAACCAATCCGAATGCTACTCCACCATCCACACATCCAAAGGAACTCCCCCAAAATCGAAACCAATCTGCCTGTGAAAGCTGCGCACCAACAAAAGACTGAATCAGAACCCCTCTCCATACACATATGTGACCCATTTGCATCAATCCTTTTCTTTATTCTCACCTCTATCTATCTCTTAATCTCTCTATCGCTCTGTCTCTCCTTAAGAGTTACCTTATATCCTTGTTACCTTATACTTTTTCTCGGTCTATGCTTACAATCCTATCTTATTGACTGCCTTTGATTTCAAATACTTTCCAACTACTAATTTCGGTCGATTTTCGTTGCCAATGATACCTATTATATACATACACTGAGAGAAATTGTCGAGACCACCGCACAAAATTCCCCACTACCGATCATCTCACACAATGATCTGCGAATCAGTTGAGTCTTCGGTTTCTGTGATAAGATCCAAAGCAATTATGACCTCCTCTCCCACCCATAATATCTTGTATGTATGTAATTTTATATAATTTATTCAGTTTTGAATTTTTTTAATATTTTAATTTTGAAAAGAGAGTTTGTCAGAGTATGCAATTTTCGAATTATGATTTATTTGGGTTTTTGATTCGTTCAAGTATAGTTCACAATTAGCATGTCTTAAAGTGCAGCAGCAAATTGCAATTACGAAATATTATTAAATCAAATGCATAACTAAGATTTTGAACTTTGTTGAGTTGTTGAGATTTAAAAATAGAGTTTTAACTAATTATTGAGCCGAAATGCCAACAATTCTCTTAAGGATAACGCAATGCAACGAACAATTTTAAACAAAACAGTACATATTCATTTTCATTATATGAAACCAAAAACCGATACCGATACCGATACCGAATCTGTAAACGACAAACAGCCCGACGGAGGCTCCGGCTTGTTAGGTGGCCTGCTCGGTGGCCTCTTCTCGAAACCCACACAGAGTCAAGTGAACCAGAATGTAAGTTTTACCCACAACATCTTTCACACACTCAGACACACTATGAACTCTCACCATAAGCCAAACATACACACACAAACACACACACTCTGTTAACCACACTAGCCATAAGTATCTGAAATACTTGCCTCCAAGTATCTAGAAATATATTACGTGTTCGATGCATATTTTTTATCTAGAACTTGCGCTTAGCTCGAAAACTTAAATGGATAAGCTTGTATACCGAAGCTAAACTATATTACAGCTCTTTATTTCGCCTTAGTTCTTAGAGATTTTTGGTTGAAAAATATTGTTGGTTTTGGTTGAAAAGTATCTGAGTTGTGCCTCTAGGGAAAAAGCTATAATATCATTTTGGGTTCGTCTGTAAGTATCGTAAACCAGTCTTAGAGATTTAGACTAATATCGATGCCTTAGGGTAAAAGTGCATGATAAAATCCTCCATTAGTACTCATGATGGCTGGATATATGCTGAGTAATTCCTCACAGGATCGTAGGATCTCTTCCCAACTGAAAAACATCTATTTGACTTAATCTGTAAACTAAAAAACTTTGTAGTCCTTAATCGATCTGTGTAAACTTCCCTATACAAAAAAAAAACCTATACATATGTAAATATGTATCTAACTTGAAGTTGGTGCTAGATGAACATGTATATTTTAAACATAACACATATTCCAATGAAAGATACTGCCACAGATACCCAGACCACCCACATAGAAACTCCAAGAAACTCGAAACCAAATCCGTATCTGTATCCGTGCTTTCTTACTTCCGATAACATCCTAACCTGCTCATCTATATAGCTTCGTACTCGACTATCAGCTATAGATATTTGACTTTTTCATTCGTAATCGTATTTAGATCGTAATTCGCCATATATACATACATATATATATACAAATACATACACACTTATACAATTAAACACCACACTAAACCCACACATGTACACACTCAGCTTCCGTACTTCCCTAGTTGTCTAAAGAGAATCGCTATATGTAGCCGCTAATGCAGATGCCTCCACTTTGCTTAACGATTGAACCTCTCTAAAGACAATGTGAATGAAAAACAGAGTACAGATTAAGAATTGAAAAAAAAAAAAAAAAAACACCCCAAAAACAGAATCCAAAAACTAAAGCTAACAAAATTTTCAAATTCATTCAAATTGATTCAAATTCATGCGCGCTACGAATCTGCTACGATCGAACTACGAATCCTATCCAGGGCTACCAGTCGGGGGCACCAGGCACCCAACGGGGCATGGTTCCGATCCCGGGAAGGCCGCAGGGACCACAACAGCAGCAACAGCCGCCCTACGGACCCCAGGGTCCCATGGGCGGGCCCCGCTTTCGAGGACCAGTGCCGGGCCAGATGAACATGCAGGGCCAGCAGATGCAGGGCCAGATGCAGGGTCAGATGCCGGGTCAGATGCCGGGCCAGATACCGGGTCAGATGCCGGGTCAGATGCCAGGACAAATGCAAGGACAGCTGCCGGGACAGATGCCGGGTCAGATGCCGGGCCAAATGCAAGGTCAGATGCCAGGCCAACTGCCAGGCCAAATGCCTGGCCAGATGATGGGTCCACGCGGTCCGCTCAACCAGCAGCAGCAGCAGCAGATGCAGCAGGGTCAGATGATGCCTGGCCAGCAGCCCGGTCAACAGCCGGGCCAGCAACCCGGCCAGCAACAACAAATGCCGGGCGCCCAGAAGAAGCCACGCTACTTCGTGGCCATGTTCGACTACGATCCCTCCACGATGAGTCCCAATCCCGATGGCTGCGACGAAGAACTGCCATTCCAAGAGGGTGATACGATCAAGGTAAGCCCGTTGATCTTGATCTCTTTGATCCTTTGATCCCACACAGAACCACCAGACACTTTCCAGCAGCCAGAAGCCAGCAGAGGCGACGGTTACATCTCTCTAACTCTCCAGCACTTCTCCGACGGGCAATGGTAATCCGAAACCGAATCCGTATCCGTATCAGATGCTACAAATTGGTTGCAATTGGATGCGATCGATGGCGACTGATTGATGACAGAAATTGGCTGCGCTTGCTTGTTGCGCTAATTGAATGAATCAGTGCATGTTTTTCCTTCGCCCCTTTGGCCCCAGAATCGTTGAGACACCTCCCAGTTGACCCCTCGACCCATTGACCCCGACTCACCCCCACTATCTAACCATACAGTACTCAATATCCACCAAGTAGAAGTTGTTCTCTCTTCTAATAGTTCCATAACTACTCGTTAAGTTAGCGTTATGCACTCAATACACTTACAATACAAATAACCACCTCTACAAGCACGGGTCTAAGCCAATTACTAATATCTGGACTTTGTCCACCTTCCGGTCCCCTCCGATCTCTCCACTCCGCTCCGTCTAGGTCTATGGTGATAAGGACGCCGATGGCTTCTACTGGGGAGAGCTGCGTGGCCGCCGAGGATATGTACCGCACAACATGGTCTCCGAGGTGGAGGACACCACCGCCCCCATGACGGCCGGCGGGCAAATAGCCGGACCCATGGGACAGGGTGTCGGCCAGGGAGTGGGCGTAGGCGTGGGCGTAGGTGTGGGCGGCACTGCCCAGGTGATGCCCGGCCAGGGGGCTCCGCAGCAGAGCATGCGGAATGTCAGCCGCGACCGCTGGGGCGACATCTATGCGAATATGCCCGTCAAGCGGATGATCGCCCTCTACGATTACGATCCCCAGGAGCTAAGTCCGAATGTGGACGCCGAGGTATATATAATTGTATAAGATTACATAATTTAATGTCTGATATACAAGAATATCAATTAATATTCCAATTTTATTATTAATTTTCTTATTGTGTCAACAAGGCGGATGATTAATTTTTGATATAAAAATAAAATGTTTCTAAATAATAATTTTAATGAAATATTTTTAAAAATGAAGGCCTTAAACTTTAGGGTCTTAATTAGTCAAAGTAGAATGTACACAGGACGTATGAGTAATATTAAATGACTAAGAACATTACTCATACGCCATGTATTCACACGATTCATTATTTTTTATTTATTAAATTTATTTTTAGTGACCATTAATTAACTTCTAAACTTTATTATCCTTAACTTGCAGCAAGTGGAATTGTGTTTCAAGACGGGCGAAATCATACTCGTTTACGGTGATATGGATGAAGACGGTTTCTATATGGGCGAACTGGACGGTGTGCGGGGCCTGGTGCCGTCAAACTTCCTGGCGGATGCGCCCGATCAGTACAACAACCAGATGGGTCCGGGCGGAGTCGGGGCAGGCAGAGGCGGGCTGAGCCAGAGGGGCAGGGGCCAGGGTCCCGGAGCGAGGGGCCCGCCGCCGCCGCCGAGGGACAACATGATGCCCGGCATGGGCGGGCAGCGCGGCCAACCGGGCAAAAGTAAGTAGGCTTTGTGAAGATCGAGGTGACCAGTTGAATTTCGCATTTTTTTCTTTAGTTTCGTTTTACTTTCGTGTGTCTCTATTTTAATTGCGCTTGAGTTGAATACGAATTAACCAGTGATCGAACGATTATGAACTAACTAATTATCCGAATTTAAATCACGGGCTTAACCAGAGTTGAGTTTTTCACGTTTTTGGGTTCCTTTTCGGTTGATTCGTTTTCAAAATCTGAAAGCCAATACTACCAAAAATAATACAAAACTACAATACTCTTTAATCTCGAAAACCACTTTATAAGATGAATAACTATGCAGGTTCTTTCAGACTACATAAACAGTTCCACAAGCGGGATAATATATATATATATATTATATATATAAATATAAATATATATATACCTATACTATAGCAATCCATTTTAGTTGAAATATCCCAAATATTTATTTTCGTTTTAGTTTCGTTTGAGTTTGAAAAACCCTTTGAAACCCAACGATATATATTACAAATCAGCGAACACAGAGAATATTTCACTCTTTCTCTCTATCTGTCTTAACTCTCTATCGAAAAATTTCAAATGAAACAAAAACAGATACAAGTTTAATACAAAATTCTAATTTTGAACGCCGCTAATTTGATTTCCATTTCGATTCCGAGCGAACTTTTGTACAACTCTCTTTTCTCCCATTTTCTTAATAATTAATATTTAATGCGATTTTGTTGATGTACAAATAATGTTATTTCCAGCACCAATCAGTTCAATATTTCCAACTTTATGCCTATATAAATATTACCTCTTCTTTATTTTCCTTTACGATTACGATTTTTTTTGTTTTTGGTTTGGATTCAAATGATATAATTCTAATCCAATAAAAATATACAATAGATAGTTGTTGTTCTTGTTGTTGTACACACACAATATAAAGTATTTCTTAATCATTCATTGAATCATTGTCCATTTTGAGAAAAAAGTCAAATCGAAAACTAAATTGCATAAAAAATAATCAGAAGAACATCATTGAGGCACATTAAGTCATCTTCCATTTCTGTTTCTTTTCTTTTTTCGATTCTTTGTACATAAGCCTTCACCTAGCTTTCTTTCAATTGTCTGTACAAATCTTATATTTCTTTTTTTTCAAATCTTTACTGGTATCCTGTCTACAATTCTCTTCCTGTCTTGCGTGCCTCTTTATAGCCTTGTACAAATCTAGATGGTCTCTTGCATGTTACTCAAAGTAATTTTGAAACAATATTGTTTTCAGTCTTTTCATTTTGTTTTGGTTTGAGTTTTAGTAAAGCAATTGTTTGCATTAAGAATACAAATTACTTGCACCTGATTGCCGAATGAATTGATTGCCTAGCTGATCACCTGTGAGCCAAGTCTGTGAATGTGCCTTAACCCGAATGCCGAAGAAGTAGTAAAGTCACTCCAATGCCTGTAAATACTGACGAAGATTCCGTGCAATCGACTTAAAATATTATATCTACTCGGAGCCAAGGTCTTAGGGAACAGAAAAGTGAGATTACTTCCAAGCTTTAAGTCCTTTCAACCATCCCTGGGTACCGGAGATCCGATATCCGGTTCGAGTCCCCTTGTATCCGTATCCCTGATAACGTTATACGAGTACGAGTATCTGCTTTTCGAATTAAAAAAACAAAAATATTTCTTATAGCGTTGTTTCCTCTTGTTGATTTTGAATTTCTGTTCGTTTTTTGTTAACTTCTTTCCTTCTGGTTTCTGAATGTTGGTCTTGTTTGTTTGCCAATTAGCTTCTTTGACATATATATTTGATATTTGTTATTTTTTGTTCAAGATATAACAACAAAAACAACAACAGCATCAGTAAGGGCTCCAAGCACCAAATCCAAAATATGAAATATAAAATATATGAATTTGCAAATAAAATACGAGCAGTATCTCTCTCTTGTATTTAATGTACATTTTTATTGTAAAATACTAAACTTGAATTTTCAATCACTTATTTCCTATATTTAACTACTTATGCCATATGCCATAATAATAACAATAATATGTAATAAGCTGATAAAGTGCCCGTCCAAATGCTATATATTTACCAATTTCTATCCAAAAATAATTGCTTATGCAATTGCCACTAAGAACTAAACGCCCAGAGCTCCCATAACTTTGGAGCTGAATAGGGAAACAATTCGTAAGACAAGCGAAGAAAAAGGTAATATTGAAATAAACACACTTTTGATATGATTACGTCTGGACCAGTAACAACAATCAAATCGTATGCAATCTATTAACTTAACTCTCTTCTGTCTTTAACCCTCAACTAATCTAATCCGATCTGATATCTTATGGCGCCTTTTCTTCTTCATTTTGGTTATGACTTTGCGCAACAAAATTTAATAAAAAAAAAACAAAACATACCTTCGAAAAGCCCGTATTATACTTACATATATTTGGAAGTGATTTTGTGAGTCCCGAGTCTAGTTTTGGATGTTTCAGTTAACCCTTTTTTACTTTGAGTTGTCCATTGATTTGTTCGTGAACTGCGGTGAATTATATAGAGAAAGAAAGTCCTGCGCGCTAAAAAATTAATTAATATAGAATTATTATGTATCGAATCTTGTTAATTATTGAGGAACAGATTTCGAACAGGCAGCTTCAGCAGACTTAACCCGAAAATATAGAAATATAAACTCTCTGCTAATTGTACGCGTACGCGTCTAAATTCCATATTTCGATTGGTTTGGTTATCTTAAATTTTTGAATACTTTCAGTTCGATTTGAGTTAACGATTAAGATTACGATTTTTGGTTAGACTACTACAACTTCTTTCAAATAATTTTTTGTAATGGTCTGCTGTGGTAAATGTGAAGTCTTTATGTTATATTCGTTGCTATAGATGCTCGCCCTGCTTCCCCTACACTGTTAGACAACACGGGCCATCCTGCCCCCGATCACCAAACGCAGGTAAATACTCTTTCTCTTTTGTTTCACTTTTTTTTGTTTTGATATAACGAACGTATGAAAAGAAAAGAAAAATATAAAAGATATACCTACAATATTTTCGTTTGTTTGTGAAGGCTAAATGCTAAAAATGCTATTTTATGAAAAAAGAGTTAAGAATACACCCAATGTAACCACAACAACTGTCCACCCAATACCCTATTCTACCGCTACAATATTATTATTATACAACAACAGTTACAACTACTACAAGCTACGTCCTGTACCTGAAACTATACCTCTACCCATTACCCTTAACCTCTTACCCAACTATACCTATTATCTATAGTTCACCTGCTATCTCTGTCCATCATTAATTTTTCGGTTCCGATTCTCGGCCCAGCCAAAAGTCATTCAGTAGATTCCAGATACAATTATCCCGACACTCAGACAGAGGAGGAACACGCTATATCTCTCCTGCGACCTACTGCTATCGCTTTCGTTTATTCGATTTATTCGATTGTTCACTGTTCCGTCTCTTATTCTTTCACGCTCTCTGTGTCTATATCTCCTTAACATTCTATATCTCACTCTGTCTATATGTATGTATGTACGTATATCCAACAAAGCTCTCAGATCAAATCCAATTCAAACGCTTACAGTACAGTACTTGAACATTCCGATTAACGATAAATACCGATCAACCGATTAACCGATTAACCGATCAACCGATATATATATAAATATAGTACATATGTATAGCTAGCAACATGTAGTTTAACAACAACCGACATTATAAATACCAATACATTGCAACCAGACTAAAGAGGCTCGTCCGTGTAAAGTAACTAACCCAAGTATCATATCCTGCAAATGCCGCACTTCATGTTGGTGTAAAATACTTAAGAATCAGCTAACCAAAGATATATATATGTGTATAGTCTGTACATAAACTATAGCCAAGGAACATGAGTCAAACATCAGCAACAATTTCCACAGCAACATTCATTTACATCGACTTTTGTTTTGTTCTTCATTCACTTGTTTTCATAAACTTTAGGTAATATTTTTATTTACTGTATAGTTTCATTTTTAAAATGTTATTTTTTTTCAAAACTTTCTTAGTCTACAGACTTTCCAGAATTACTTACGCAATTCCAGAATTGCTTACTTCCCAATTGCTCTAAAAGATATTGAAGATATATCATTTCTAACGCTTTCTCGCTAAAATGCCAGCCAGCATCATAGCTTTAAGCTTATGAAGTAAAGAAAATGGGAACATAGCTAGGTGTTATCGCTTCTAAATTAGCTTGGAGAGCAAACAAAAAACAAGTTTCGTAAATTGAGATAAATTAGACAAACCAAAATGTGTACAAATTGTTTTTTCACACAATATCCGAAACTCTTTATCTAAGAACTGCTAAATACCAGATACCAGATACCATATATGCCAGATACAAAATACACACTCAAGTAAACTTATTACTGATAAGATGTGATACATACCTATAAATATATATAAATATTTATCTATATATAAATACATTTTTATTTTCTTACTGGTATACGCTAATAATTATATTAATTGCTACTACTACTATATGAAATATTGGATGTAATGTGTACAAATTTCTATGTGATTCACTGTATGTGTAATTCTTTGAAATTTTTTTCAGTTTTCGGTTCAATCAATTGCATCTTCAGTTCGTCCCCCCGCCTCTTTGATTTTTTATTAGTTGAATAAATCTGTAATTGCTTTTCATTACTATCAACTCGATCCTTCCATTATGATTTATTCGGTATGTTTGCATCTAGCTTTCGGTTTCTACAACGAAGAAAGTAACACCAAACCCCAACGAAAGCAGAAACAGATCGTCAAGAACAGATTTATTTTGTTTATTTTGTTCATCAACTCGAAACTCGAACTCATCCAAGGCTGACAAGAGTGCCCCGATTATAATTATTATTTTTGATTTCAATGATTGCCCAGACACGTTCACAACACACGCCCGCCGTCCAGTAAGTGGGTTGCATTTCACGCCTCATCCAGGTAGTGTAAATATTAGAGCCTTAGATATACATACATAGAACGTCCGATCCGAGAACGCATATCCTGGCGACACCCGATCCATGCCGAGAGATCTGTTGTGGGAATGCGTATTTTTGAAAAGTTTTTGAGACATTTGCTTTTTGCCATGCAATCTCTTTTTCGTTCACCTTTGGCCTTAGGCCGGTTAAATTGTTTTGAGTTGAACACTTTTAAGAAACGTTGCTAGTTCTACATACTTTTTCATTTTTCTCCCGATCAACGTAATGCTACTGTTACTCGTTTCAATTGATGCCAGAAATCAAGTCTCCCAAGGGCCCAGTCTCCCTGAAGTTTGCACTGATTTCGTCTAAGCACAATCTTTCATCTGCAAAGATTTAATTCGGTTTTTTTGACTAGCCATTTCTTAGTAAACAATAATAGTTTTCATTACTAACTCCACAAAAAAAAATAACCATGTTCATCTCGAGCAACTCAACGCCTACTGCTCGAGGACGAGTTGAACTAACACCTAACTAGTTCGTTACGAAAACGCTAAACTTACTAACCTCCCGGCCTCTTGAGAGAATAACAATCCATGAAAATATTAAGAAACCCCATAATATACGTACAATATATATATATATTTAAAAAAATTAGTTTGCCATTCGTTTATGCGACCCAAGCCTGACTGGAATCATGACACTAACCTTTCTGTTTTGGTCCACTCTCTGGATGATGCCACCTTGCAGGGGATGATCGGTCGCGTTGGTAATGTCGGCATGCAGCAGCAACAGCAACAGATGCAGCAGCAACTCCAACAGCAGCAGCCGTACGGTCAGCAACAGACACAAATGGGACAGCAGCAGCAGCAACAACAGCAAATGGGACAACCTGGAATGATGGGTCAGCCGATGGGTCAGCAGATGGGTCAACAGCCCATGGGCCAAATGGGACAGATGGGCCAAATGGGCCAGATGGGACAGATGGGACAGATGGGCCAAATGGGTCAGATGGGGCAGATGGGTCAGCCGATGGGCCAAATGGGGCAGCAGCAGCAACCGCCGGTGACGACGCAGGCGCAAACGGGTGGACTGTTCTCGGGAGCGACTAGCCTGCTCTCTGGTGCTACCTCGGCTGCCACCGGTGGTCTATTTGGGTCGAAGCAACCGCCCAAAACGGATCCAATGCAACCACCCGGGGGTGTGCAGCCAGCGCAGCAACAAGCGAACGCCTTCGGTGCCCAACAGCCCGGAATGCAGCCCGGGATGCAGCCCGGAATGCAGCCGGGAATGCAACAGCCGGGAATGCAACAGCCCGGCATGCAACAGCAGCAACAACAACAAGTGCCACCGCAAGCCCAGGCTCCGCCGCAGGGTCCGGGCGCCGGCCTGCTAGGCGGGTTAAAGGGTATCGCGGCAGCGGCGCCCGGTGGCGATGTCCTGTCGAAAGGGAAAGACCTATTCGGAAAATTCGGGTTTGGCTTTGGCAAATAACCCCGGTCATTCCATAGGGTCCTGTTATATTATTCGTAGATTAGACTTATTATTACTATTATGATTATGATTATTGCTATTGATTACGATTACTAAGCTAATATAAAACAAAAACAAAAACCGAAAAAAAACAGAAAAATAAAACAAAACCCAGACAGACGGAGGCGCAGAATCCAATGCTAAATGTAAACCAATCCCCAGTCCCCCCCTGTGGGCTGAGGTGAAGGCTGTTGTCGATTTGATACGGAACGATATGATATAGCGAAATGAAACTGCAACTAATAGTACTAATGATAATATTTTTTATTAATTAAATTGATAGAAATATTACGAGTGACCGGCAACAGCCGTAGCTTCGGCCCGACAGCTGGGACAGAGAAAGCCACAAAACCAAATAAATTGTTGTAAAATTATTTAAAAAAATTGCCAGTTTAGGTAACTGATAAAGTAACTCGATAAAGATTCAACCCACTAACGGATAAAGCTCTATAAATCAAGCCAGGTTACTGACTAGAAACTCTTCGCCTACAGATACAGAACACATACTAGATACAAGACACACAAATATAACATATGCAGATGCAGATACATATACATGGTGAGTGGTGAGATGAGGGAGGAGGAGGAGATATATATTATATACATACATTATATTTACAATTATTTGTTAACGCACATTGTTAAATTTGCTACTGTTGCTGACCAGTTTATAAATATAAAACCAAAAGGAAAAGAATAAAGATAAAGCAAACACATAAGGTAAACTAAACCAAATATAAACATACATATATTATATGTATATATTTAAAATATATTGAAAACTAAATTGAGATACACTAAACAAATTACATTTATAAATCAAAAACAAAACAAACACACAAGTGAAACGTTGAGCAATGACGCAGAACAAATACACATACATTGAAGTAAATAAAAATAAATCGATATGATACATATTTACATATATACGCATATACTAACTACGATTTCGCATTCAAGCCAACCTCCAATCGGGCGCAATCCTCTACTTCCAAGGTCCAGTTTAATAAGAAGATACAATGTACTTTCCACTTTCCAGTGATATGCCAGAGAGACAGAGTTATACCAGAGCCGAAGCAGCCCCAACAGCAGACGTGATCCTTCGACTTCTATTCTATTCTATTGCCTTCTATTCTGTACCGTTCGAATACCCGAATTCTTTCAGTGTTTGATGTCCATAGAAGCATAATTGCGATTAATATATCAGTGTAACGTAAACAAAACCAAAGACCAAGAGAGATCTACTCCTACACACAAATATGAGAAAAAATATCCGAAAAGTCATACACAAATATATATGAAGTACTAAAGATCCTAAAACATAAAATACAAAACAAGAAAACCATTAGCGTTAGACGCAGGAGTCATGTTCACTAAATTCGGCATGGAGAAACCTTTTCATACAAATATGTATTTTCTTTATCGTAATCGAGCCGCCCCTTGCTACATCTTCCTATTGCTAAACTACTTTAACTCTTATCCAATTTATCCAACATACTCGGACACTTTCGATCGTTATTTTACTTGCTACCGATAGTTGCGTTCCTCTGGGAGAACTTTTGCTTTATCCTGTTCGAAAAGAGTTACGAAAAAGATAGCCAACTGTTTCCTAACGTTTTCAAATTGCTTTGACTCAGCTCCCATTAAACAAAAACTAAAAAAAAGAATATTATATAAAATTTATATGAAAAACAAAAAACACCCTAACACAGAATACATAAAGAAAAAAAAAAAAAACAAATACATCGCGTACCTCTTGCTTTACGAAAATACAAACATTCAAGAAATGAAAAGTATAAAGATAAAAGATAATTAAAATATACTAATGACGAAATTTACGAAACAAATATATTTAACATGGCATATAGAGTTGCATATGTATATGTGCTTGAATGGCAAATAATTGTGAGCAAATGATTACTTTAAACGGATGCATAAACACACATAGATACACAGATACACACATAGATACACTCACACACAGTCACACAGTCAACTGCGCAGGTTGACACTGTAAATTGTAAACTGGCATTAAGTAGTTGGCAGACACTTACCTAGATATCGAAAATAGTTGAGTTGATAGCTAAGAATGTTACGAAAAATCCATAAAAAAAAAAAGTGAAATGAAACAAGCGTTAACTTTTCCCACGTAAATGATTTAAATCTTACAACAATCAAGTCACTGTATTATTTAGCCACACCAGAGACAGACAATTACAATCTACAAGCCTATCTTCGGCATCCACCGAAGCTGTAATGCCCCTGCATCTAGAACTGAGATACTATCTAAGGCATCTGGCCTGCAAGGGTATACCGGAAACACACTCACACAGATACAGAACACAGATACAGATACCAATCAAGATATAGAAAAGATAACACTTGGGTACACAATATAATCATTTACTAGACACCTATACAAGTACATGTACAACAAAATCAGTTTATTTCAATCAGAATCATAATCAGAATCAGAAACCGAATCCGATACAGATACCGATGCGAACAATATAATATGAAATTAATGTCAAAAAAACCTATAAAAAATAAAACACTCAGACAAAGAATGATAATAGCGGAAAATACTATGCAATATGAGATGGATAAACAAATGGAAAACCAACTAAATTGTTATACTGTATTATTATACTTTTTCTATAAATTATAATTTCCTTATTGAATGAGAAAAAGCGAAAAAAAAATAATAATTAAACAACAATTTCAAAGAATGCGATGGCCTTTCAATTAACGCCGCAAGCCGCCCCTGACATTACTCATACGCCGCGTGTGACGGTGGCACGAGGCTGTTTTTATAATTCCCCTGGATTATCTGCGGTTATCTTTATGAGTTCGTAGAAGAGTAAATATAATTTTAATAATGCATTTAGGTATTTACAGAGTCGGCCTAACTAAACAGCCATTATATATCTAAGTCTAGTAGCTAACTAAGTTGCGCGCCTGCCTCTGCCACTTGCGCAATTTCCGCTGCCGCCACTCGCATGCAAACATCAAGCGGTAACAGGCAGATTAATCTACAATTAACCGACCGGACGTCACTCGGCTCCGGATCAATCAGCCAGATGCTGACTGACATCGTGAGGAAGCTGATAGGAGCAATCTCTACAGCTTCTCCTCCAGCTCCGCGGTGACCTCTCGATCCTTTTCGATCTGCAAGTGGCTGAACAGCTGGCTGTCCTCCTGGCAGAAGCGCACATTGCTGATCACCGGCAGCATCTGCTGCACCTTCAGACTCATGTTCTGCAGGATCAGCAGGACGTCGTTGGAGGCCATCTCCTTGGCCACGGCAATCAGCATTTCACTGAAGGTGGCGTCGAACTGCATGAAACGGGAGCAATCCAAGACCACGGGGAAATCATTGTGGTATAAGGAGCAGGCACTCCTCAGCTCAGAGCGCAGGGTATCCACGCCCGTGTAGTAGACATCTGTGCAGGGCACCACATGTACATAGTAGCTGGACTCGTTCTAAGAGGCGAGGCAGAGAAAAAAGGGTTAAGAGGGTTTAGAGGCATAAGGTCTAGTGTCTCACCTTTTTCAAGGACACTTCAATCTTGGGATTGCCCAGGCGCAGCAAAATAAATACCATGCTGAGAATAATGCCGAAGAGGAGGCCCAGTTCCACACCAGCCACCAGACAAATAATGAAGCTGCCCACCCAGCTAAAGAAGTCCTTTTTGTTGGTTTGCCACAGCTCCTTTACGGGCGCCAGATCAATCTGTTGGATAATGGAAGTTGTATACCAATTCATAGATGATCTCTTGAAACACTCACCATGAAAATAACAGCTGCTATTAGCACTGCAGACAGCGAGGCCTTGGGAATGTACTGGAAGTAAGGAGTTAAAATGCTCAGGGCGGAGAGCACAATCAATCCCGTGTAGATGCCAGCCATGGGAGTGCGTACTCCGGAAGCCTGACTCACAGCCGAGCGGGTGAAGGCTCCACACGTGGGCATGGCACTAAAGAAGGAGCCGGCTATGTTGCACAAGCCCAAGGTCAGCATCTCCTGCGAGGCATCTAAGTTTCCATCCTTGACTGAAAAATTAACACACCATCGTAAGATCCCTTTTTGCAAAATATTACGTATACGCACCGAAGGCCTTGGCAATGGCCACGTTGGCCAGAACAGCCACAATGGGCACCACAACAATGCCACTGCCCAGCTCATGCAGGATGTCCGTGAAGACATAGGTGCGATTCTGGTACTCGAAGGCGAAGGGCGGCAGTTTGATTGTGGGCATGGCTGAGGACACTTTGGAGGAGAGAGCGAAGGGGACCGCCTCCATGGAGCTCTTCTTCACCCACAAGAAGACCAAAAGTCCAGTGCAGAAGACCACCAAGGCATTTCGGGAAATGCTAATGTACCACAGGATCTTCTTCAAACGACGAGTGACAGCAGTGTCCTGTTTGAATTTCACCTGAGACAGGAGCTAAAAAACCGATTAAATTATTAAGTTATTTAAACATTTATGATTAAAATAAAGAAGACACATTTAAAAAGCTGGCAAAAACTTTTCAAACAGGTTTATGGCAGTTACGTTTTTCATAAGAATTCTATAATAAGCAAAGTAGCCGGTGATAAAAAATGGAGCTGTTCCCAATATTTTTGATCGGAAATGAAGCTTACCCGCAGAGACAGCAAAACAACCATGCAGGAGACACCCATAGCCGCATCCGAGGCATGAATATTGGTGAAGAATTCGCCGATCGAGGGGAAGCCCTTCATTCGAACTCCCAACAGGTTCTTGATCTGCGCGAAGACCACAATCACCGCTGTTCCGGAAGTGAAGGCCTTGGTCACCGGAGCCGGAATGAAGCTCACAATGAAGCCCAGCTGGAAGACGCCCATGGCCAGTTCCACCAGGCCGGCGAGGAAGGCCAGGACGATGACCACCTGGACTGGCTTATCGGCGCAGAACTGCAGGGTCAGAATGGCCATTAGACTGGTGGGGCCAATGGAGACTTGTGGTATCGTCCCGAAGAAGACATAGATGATGGATCCAATAAAGGCGGAGTACAGGCCGTACTCCGAGGAGAGACCAGCCAGAGCGGCGTAGGCGATGCTCTGCGGAATAATGGTGAGTCCCAATGTGATCCCGGCAATCAGATCCGCAAAAGCTCGCTCCCTGTCGTATGAGCTTATCCAGCTTAGGAAATAGATCCTGCGAAGCAGCCAATGGGCCTCCTTGGGTTTCGAGTATTTGCTGGCCACGTCCATCTCAATCGCCTGGGCCTGGCTGTAATAGTCGTCGCCATTCTGAGCCGTGTATTTCTCCTTCTCCTCGCAGTTGGCTGTAACAGAAATTACACGAGTTTCTTAGTTATTCCTGGCTATAGCAATCTTCAGATCCTACGATCATAAATTGTGGACACCGTCGATGGGCCCTGCCCTTGGGGTGAGCCATTGTTTCGACGGTTTTTTGGCCACAACCCGAACGTGTGCTTTCGCGGCCAACGCATTTTGTACTGATTTTCAGTTTCTGTTTCGGTTTCGCCAATGGCCAGGTACAATCGCTCTGCCAACCGAATTTGTTTGATTTTGTCAGGGGAACTTTTTCGCATTTTAATAACAAATAAACGAGCGGCAGCAGTCCGGCTTGTCCGAAGCCCAGCCAGCCACCTTGCCGAGCTGGAGCCAGCGAAAAAAAAAACAATAAAACGCAAAACTTTAATTGTGTGAAAACGTAATTAAGCACATACACAGTGGTGTGTAACACACATATGGCGTGCTCTGAGTGGGGATCTCGACATGGTTGTTCCCGGAACACAAGTGAAGTGCCTAAATTACTGAGATTCTTAGGCAACTATTGAGAGGGCATTATTAGAGAGCCAATACCTCTGTACCTCGCTTTATTATACTCGGCGACTATACGAGTATTCGTATTTTAATGTTCCGGAGCCGTAAACCAGTTATCACTGGCATCTTCCTCAATCGATGGTTTGTAAATATCATTATAAATCAATTTTGTTGTAATGGGCGAAAAAGTTGAATGATTAATTCATTATATTCAAATTCAGAGGAAGTTAGTGAGCAAATTAACACAATTTGTACCGAAAAGTTCCAATAATATTACTCATCTCCCTGTCTGGGGCCTCAAATAAATAGTACAACACATAGTAGGTGCTATCTTTCGCACGAATTTCAAAGTTGCAAAAAATAATGGAAAATTTGTGAAAATTGGTTACGTATACAAGGAACGATTGTCGCAACAATGATAAATAATAAAGCTATTATTAAGCTTCAGTATACCAAAAATAAACCCGCTAAAAAGTTCATATAGGTCGTGCACTCACCTAATCATTAAACTATAATTACATTTAATTTTTTTTTAATTACATCCTCAGACCCCACTCAAACTAAAGCCACAAACAAATAATTATTTCATTTAATTTTGTCACCAAATGCTAATATTTGTGGTTAACGTGGTAAATATTTTTAATGCACGGGTGTTATCGGTCATGACGGACGCAAACAAAACCTCAAAATATATGCTAATTTAAAACACCAGGCCAAAAATTGTTAACAGCTTGCTGGGGCAATAGCTGGTGTTCACAGCTAATTTAAGGGGGAGATCGTCACCTGGCATTTATGGCCAAAAGCCAAAGCCAATTGGTGATAATCGAATAGTCCACCTGTCGGAGAACAAAGTTTCTTTGGCAAATGGGGCGCGATATCGATATCAAAATTTATCGAAAAGGATATTTTTCACAGGTTCTGCCATGGACAGATTTTAAGCTTCACTTCTATTATCCACTCGATACCTACCATCGAAGGATAATTTCTTTACAATCGACATTGTGCTGGTAGCCACATATAGTTAGTTTTTTAGTCACAGGACACTCTAGAATCAGATATCACGCTTATCCTTGTATCTCCAGGTGGACCAAGTGCACCGCTTCGCAATCTAATGAAAACTGCCGAATAAGCGAATATTTCGAATGATAAATAAGTGGAGACGGGCAGATTTTTCTGATAAACACGAAAAATGAAAAGAGTCAAGAAAACGGCGACAAACAGTCCGCTTTTATTTTCTGCTCGAGATCAGCAGAACAATGACATACTTAACGCCCATTCGGCAGCCGGGCATGGGCCGGAGCAAGGGTGCTGGGTGCTGGGTGCTGGGTTGGGGGCGGGACGGAGGCAGGGCACGCAAACATTGCGGAGGAGGGTTGGGCGTACAAACGAATATATAACAGAATATGTCAACGGAGCACTCCAGTATCAGAAACTACCGAGATATCGCTGATCCCAGTGCTCAACTGAGGTGGGGGAGGCATCTTTTTAAACTCTCGGATCCCTGGTTACTCAAAGTAATTTTCCATCTATGGCTGCTGGGCCGATCAATTGACATACCAAGCACCTTACGATTGATAAATGTTGCACAAATATTTCCCTTTCGAATGAGTTAGGATCAATCATCCATAATTAATCGATCAAATAGGAATTTTAATCAAGTCGCGACACCTTGTGACACCTAGCATCAATGGATCTGTCAAATAAAATTAAAATAGATTTGTAAATCTGGAAAAAAATACTTCAAGAACGTAGATAAAGATTTTATTTTCAGGGGCAATCCGGGATATCCATGTTTTTGTATTTACTGGGACATCCACAAGGTGTTAACTATCCATTAAGCGATTACATGTAGGGTTCTCTCTACTCGGCGTGTGGGTCTGGGAGATTACGGCTACTGTATATGGTCGACCCTGCCACTGGGAAGCCATTGTAAATGAGATAATTATTAATTAGTATACATCTGATACGCGAGCAGGGGGCCGACCACCTTATAAAAGAACACAAAAGATGGAAAAGATTGAATTTATGGCTGACTTTGAAATGTTTAAGGTGCCACATTCTTCTGGGAAAAAAAGGAGTCGGTGACGACGCTAATGGCCTCAAGGTCGTTGGGTGTCTGGACCTTATCTGGGCAGTTGGTAAATATGCGGCTGTTTTGCACTCACCCAAATCAGTCAAAGAAGATAAACCGATCTATTTATAGTTTTATCCATATTTGTGAACTAGATTTAAAACAAATATTTAGGGTAAAGAATCTATGTTTCTACCATACGCCCATTAAAAAATGCATAAAATGTATATAGTTTTAAATAGTATTTTTATTGGTTTTATAGTTTTCATAAAAATTCTTAGAGTTAAAAAGATGTGTATGTTTGTGGATTTCAGTAATATTTCTGGTTTAAAATTGGGTTAAAAGACTTGCAATAATTTTAAATTTAACGGTTAAAGTATGACCGTTTGAGGGCTCCAGAAAACGTACTAAAAGAAGTCGCTTATAGAGTTGCCGCCCAACTATCGATAAGATAGCGAATGACCAACTATCGGAACTTGTCAAGCAACCTTGCTCGTTATCGCAACAGTACGCAGGGAAAAAATAAAATTAGCAACAAAAGCATATTTAGCAGCCAAGTAACTGTGCTAAACGCCACCGATATTGCTTTTTTTTGGCTAACATAATTGGCCAGCCGAGCAGCAGAAGCGCCCGCCACGCGAATCGGGACATTGGAGCGTCGGAAAATCGGAAAATAGCCCCCAGAGCACACCACAGCTCAGCATAGCACAGGCCAGGGAAAGGAAAGGCACGGCACGGCACGGCAAGGCAAGGCACGAAAGGGAAAAGGAAAAAAGGGAAAACGCAGCGAACGCCACTGGTTTAGAGTTCTTGTGATCTGGTGCTGGTGCTGGCAGTTGGATTGGCTTTAGCTTGCTCCCCGATCCCATCCAAACCGATCCGATCTATTATGAATAACAATAGCAAGCGGAAAACCCGACCTAGCGGCGGTGGTGGTGGCGGCAGCGGAGGAGGTGGCAGCGGCGGTGGAGGAGGAGGTGGCGGCGGCGGCGGAGCCAGCGGCGGCATCTCAAGGTAAGAAGAAGCACCAGCTGCATTCGTAGTCCGAAATGCGAAAATAATGTGATGGGGAGTGGTAGTGGGGTGGCAAGGGGGGCCCAGCGAAAAGAGGGAAAACATACACACACATACATATGTACTCACACACAAGTGCAGCAGCAGCAGCCGCGGCAGGCTGGTTGGCTTTTCGCTGCTCTGCTCTGCTCAGTGCTGTGCTGAAAACCCGCGACAACCAAAAGCGCAGTGCCGCTGAAATCAGAAAACTGAAAACCGAAAAGAAAGACAGAGCTCTCCGCTCTCGCGAAAGAAAGGTGAAAGCGCGTCTCGTGTCGTCCGCGTTATTTATTTATTTTTCGTTTTTATTATTATTTTTTTTTTTGCTGTGAATGTTTTTGTTTTCTTCTCCACGACGGAGCTGCAGCATCTTTGGATCGCCTGTGGAAACTTTCAGGAACTCGATTCATTCTCAACACTACATTTTTGGGGCTTAACCACCAAACCGTAAATGCAAATGGCGCTTATATAATCGGTGTGCCTGTGATTGTTCCTTCCGTATGTATTAGTGGGTGTACGTGTATCTGTGTCTTGCTCTCTGCTGTGTGTGTTTGTGAATGTGTGTCTCTGTGTGTGTGTTTTCAGCATCGAACCTTATGCTTTGTTTACATTTCCCTTTCATAACTGCGATGTCTAATGTCCATGGAGCATAATTTGTTTAAAGGTTTCCGTTTCGGATTCGGATTCGGATTCGGATTGCCACCCTTGGCCCCATCACTGAGCCCCCCCAATGTTTGCGCTGCTGCTGCGCCCTTAAATTTTCAATTGAAATATGACTGCAGTGCCACACATCCACATCCACAACCACAACCACATCCGCATTTCGTAGACAGTGAGCGGAAAGAGCATTGGCACGTATGCCAGTGGTATCTGATTCTGAAGAATTCCAGCCAAGTGATTGGAGAAGTCGAGGGGCTCTAATGGCGGATCTATTTTCCAAAAAATAATAAATAGCTCTCTGGCCCACTGTACCTTAAGCTTTTAGCACCACTGTGCGGCCGATGAGGGGCAGTTGTAGTACCTAGATCTGTCGTGGAGATGCACGCACACGCGCTCACGTATTGTACTATATTTTTTGCTCTCCCCACTGGCCGTTTTTTTTTTTGCGAATGCATTTTCTTGCATTGTCAGCATTTTGTTGCTCGGCTGTTTGCCTTTTGCCTTTCTGTTGGGCGGGCTGTGACGTGCGGCGGCTGCGCTGAGTTTCGTTTAATTTCGTTCTTTGGCACACTTTGGCCCCTCACTACAGCTCACTAGCCCGACAGCCCCAAGACCCACATCCCCCCTGTTTTTTTTTTTTTCTGGGGGCTTAAAATTTGGGTCACTTTACAATTTGCTGACCGAACCTCGCCTCGGTCTGGTTTTCTGCTTCTACGTCTATGCATATTTATTCGCCATTCGGCCATGCACACTTGCATTTTGAGTGTGCCTTCGTCGCAGCCTATTTCCCGGACAGAGAAGCTTTCCCACTAGCACCTCCTCCTAGCACCTTATCCGGCTCTCGCGCACGCATGATTCACTCTTGAGCCTGAGCGCAATCAATTATTTGTTTTCATTCACGAAAATGTGCACAATGCACGCTCCGTGAATCAGCCAGAGATACTGGCTACTGCTACAGATATACATATGTGTCCACAGTTCTCTGGCCCTCACCGTCGCCCCTGCCCACTTCCACTCCCACTCCCACGCCAGTGCTGCTCGCCGAGTTGTTTTGGTGGCTACGGACTACACGGTTGTGTGCGTGGCCGGGTTCATTGTGCGTTTCGTTGCGCATTTCACGGTCGTCGATCCTGCACGCCAACCCAAAACACCCCAAAAAGCGGACAGAGAAAAGCGTCCAGCCGAGCTCAGAGCTGCTTGTGGCACTGGCGGCACTGGCGGCAGCGGCGGGACAAAGCCAACAAAGTGGTTTCATTTCGCTAGCAACGTCTGTAATAAACAGACACAAAGCACAAAGAGTGTGTCATTGTTCTGCGAAAGATTCTGAGGTCCTCAAGGTTTCTCTTAAAAACTAAAAACAAAAATATTTAAACTTTATTCGTGTCAGAAAATAAAATCAAGTGTGATTTAAAGATTAGGTCAGCCACTAAGACATGTGATTCCCCCACAAACCTTTGTGGAAATATGCAAATGATATCAGTGGCCTGCCCTGAAAAGAGAGGAGGGAGGTGGGGGCTGAGCAAACGAATCGATATCGCTGCCGTCCCTGAACGGCATCGAGTTTTCAATTCGGTCGCTCAGTCGACTGCCAAGCACGGCATACAGACACAGCGTCATCTCTAAAGTGAAATCTATCCCATTGCAGATACAACTCCAACGACAATAGCCTGAGGCCGGCCAATAATAAGGCGGGTGCAGGATCAGGAGGCGGCAACGGTGGTGGAACAGTGCGTCCGGCGGCGCAGGGCGTCTACAACAACGCATATTTTATGCACTCGGCCACGGCGCTGGTCGGTAGCGTCGTTGAAGTCCGCCTGCGGTCGGGCAACATTTACGAGGGCGTATTCCGCACATTCTCTGGCAGCTTTGACATCGCACTGGAGCTACCGGCGTGCATCAAGTCCAAGAATCTGCCGGACGAGGGCAAAGTGCCCAATCACATTATATTCCCGGCCGACACTGTGGTGACCATCGTGGCCAAGGACTTTGATTCGCAGTACGCCACTGCTGGCGGCTTTCAGACGGATGGCGCCATCTCTGACAAGTGCAACGGTAAGATGAATGGTCTTTGGTTTATTGCTTCACTTGCTCATCCCCTCCGATCTCCATAGGTGCGCGTCTTGACGAAAAGGAGCTGGAACCTTGGGACTCTGGAGCCAATGGCGGCATTGACATAGAATTAGATACTGTTGCCAACGGCTGGGACCCCAACGAGATGTTCCGCAAGAACCAGGACACATTCGGTGTAACCTCCACGTTCGACGACTCCCTGGCCTCGTATACCGTGCCGCTGGACAAAGTCGACTCGCAGGAGTACAAAGACGCCGAGGCCAAGGCTGAAGCGCTGGCCGCTGAGATCGAGAACAATCCAATGTGCCGCGACCGCTTGGATCTGGAGAACGGGGACGAGGAGGCGCTCTATGCCGCAGTCGAGAGGCCCTCTGACCAGGACCATCGCAACGATCGGGACAGGGAAAGAGAGCGAGAGCGCGAGGATCGCGACCGGGACCGTGATCGTGATCGTGGCAACAAGTCGCGTGCCAACGACTTCCAACTGAGGGAGACCATGAGCAGTGACCGCTACATCACGAAGCAGACGCGGGTCTCCGGGCCGCAGCTATTGCATTTGGGCATGTCCTCCCAGGGTGGTGGCGGTGGTGGTCGCGACCGCGATCGAGACGTGATGATGCAAGGCGGCGGCATGGCCGGCGGGGCTGGCCAAGGCGGCTCTACGCAGTCCACGGCCGCTCTGATACTGGCCGGTGGATTGAAGAGCTCGGGACCAGCCGCATCGGCCAATGCGGCCACCGACACGTCCAGCAAGTATGGCGGCGGTTCGATGGTGAAGCGCAAGACAGTCCCACAGGGTGGCAAGGTAATGTTCACTCCCCAATCAGTTATGGAAGTATTATCATTATCTCAACCTTGCAGGGCGGCAACGGCAACTCGGTGGGCCAGAACAAGGGCTACCAGCAGTCGATGGGCATGCAGAATCAGTACTCGTACCAGGGTAACTCGCAGATCATGCATGGGTAAGTCTAGTTAAGATTACTTTGGGTTAAGTGGAAGCTATTCATTAGGTACTGGCTCAAGTGATAGGCTGGAGGGATGGGATGGAAGGAGATCCTGACCAAGATTGTATCTTTCAGTTGTGTCCTTCAACGCATTGCTCATTCTTTCCTTAAATATAGTACAACAGAAATGCTCTTCTCTCCCAGCTCCTCTCAATATAGAAACCAATCTCACATGGGCGGCGCATCCAAGCTTAATGGCGACTCGAATGCCAACAATAACAAGCCACTGCCCCAGCGACCGATGCGCCAGTATCCGGGGTCGCAGAGCAACTCCTCGCTCAACTACAGCGGGGAGAATCAGACGATTGGCAAGCCGATGCACGGCCATCCGGGCCAGAACAGCAATTCGCCGCCACTGCAGACTGGTGGCCAGCAGCAGCAGCAGGCCCCGCAACAACAGCCCCAACAGCCGCCGCTGCAGCAGCAGCACCAGAATATACAGACCCAAGGGCAGAACACACAACCGGGGCGTCAGAGGACGCGTGATACCCAAATGCAGGAGCTGCGCCAGTTTGGTCAGGACTTTACACTGGCGCCGAACAACAATTCGCCGCCGCAGCAACAGCAGCAGCAGCAACAACCACAGCAGCAGCAACAACAACAGACACAGCAACAGCAGCGTGCACTACAGCAATCTGCATCGCCGCCACAGCAGCAGCAGCAGACGCCACAACAGCAGCAGCCACAGCACGTTCCCATGCAGACCCAAGTGCCTCCGCCGCATTTGCAACAGCAACACTTTGTGCCTCAGCCGCAGCCCCAGCAGCTGCCGCAGCTCCAGCAACATGTGCCCCATCACTTGCAGCAAAAGGGTCAACAACAACAACAACAACAGCAGCAGCAGCAGCAACAACAACAACAACAGCTGGTTGAGAGTCAGCACCAGCATGTGGCCAAGCAGCAGCAGCCACAGCTGGTCCAAGATACTTCACAGCAGCCGCAGCCCATCTACCATGCAATGCCACCGCCGCAGACCTCGCCGGTGGTGCTCGCCTCGCCGGTATTGCTGGAGCAGGCGCCACCACCCCCGCAGCAACCTCTGCCGGTGTCCACACCCAAACCGGATGCCTCGCCGGCTCCGAGCAGCAACACTACCACGCCCACTGGTATAGTCAGTACGCCCACGTCGGCGACGATTGTCAGTGCAGGATCTGGATCAGGATCAGAGAAATCGACGCCGGCTGCCAGTGCGGCAAGCAGCACGGCGACCGTGACCAGCGGCACCAGCTCCGTGGCCGGAGCACCCAGCGGCACAACCCCGGTGGTTAAGAAGCCCTCAACCCTGAATCCATCGGCCAAGCCCTTCACGCCGCGCGGCCCCAGCACGCCGAATCCGTCTCGCCCACACACCCCACAGCCCTCACAGACGCCGGTGCCGATGGCGGGCCTGTACGCGACCACGGGTACGCATGTGCAAGCGGCGGCGGCCAACCAGCCAATTTACGTGGTGCAGCCCCAGCATCCGTTCCCGCCACAAACGCATCCGCAGGCCCAGCCGCCACGCCTACGACGTAATAACTATGGTAAGATCGCCCAAAAGTCCAGAATTCTTTTTTATTTAAACATATTTTTATTTTTTTTTTTTTTTTGATTATTTTGCAGCTCCGATTCCATCACAGATGCATATGTCGGCCACCGCGGCCACGGGACAGCCGCTAATGGCCGCCGGGCCACCGTTTATTCCGTACGGCCATGCACCGCCTCAGCAACATTTCCAATCGGGGGCATACGCGCCCATGCAGATGCGCGTGTACTCGGACCAGCCGCAGCCGCTGCAGTTCATGACGCAAACGCCACAGTCGACCACACCGTCGCCGGGCCAGCCGCATCAGCAGTTCCATCCGCCACCACAGCCCTCCCCCGCCGGCGGGGGACCCCAACCGGCGTACACGCCGCCCACACAACAGACCACATACCACCTGATGTGCGTGCACCCCCAAACGCTTATACCCAGCCCATATTTCCCGCCGCCGACGCCCCAACATCCGCAACAGAATCAACAGTATCAGATCGTTATGCAGCAGCACCATACGCAGTGATGGGCGATGACCAACAGGGCGGCGGCGGTAACGAACTGGCGGGCTGGGGGAGAGGGGAGCCTCGAAGGAGACTCCTCCGGCGGCGGCTAACGAATGGGGGGGCTGTACGGGCAGCAGTCGTCAAGCAACATTTTGGACACACAGACACACCACACAACAAAAAGAGAACCATGAAGCATTCACCATATTCACCTAGCATCCGCATCTGCATCCATATCCGCATTTGCATCCATATCCACAACCGCATCCGCACTTTGCATCCGCATCATCCTTGAGTAAATGCGCGGCTTTTGTTGTCGCTCCAAGCGATATTCGCCAAACAATCCAAGCACCATCCCCATATCCCATAACTCAGAGACCGAAACACCAATAACACCAACAAACAAACAAAAAACAACTAGGAAATTATAAAATACAATTAAAACAAAAAAGGGAACTAGTAAATTTTTTTGAAATTGCAAGACTTCTACAGCGCACGGAAGCGAACGACAACACAACTACTAACATCAAAAAGTATAAAGCAAAACAAACACCAAACGTATGAAAGCAAATGCAAAATTGTAAAAAAAAAAACCTAAAACAAAAAACTAAAAAAATTATAAAAAAAAAAAACAAAATTGTATTAAAAAAAGAAAGGCTTAAAGCAACAACAGTCAATCAATATTAATATGAGAGAACAATGAGCGTTTGTATGGCGTGTTTCCTGCCCCGCACAAGTCCTGTGTTAACTTTAACCGAGGTGAAAATTGAAATTTTGATTGGCTACCAAATTGATGATACAATCACATTGTAACCGAAAAGCAAACGAAGCAAATCAAAAACTTGAAATGAAAAGCAAGAGTCGAGTTAAGATAAGAGCAAAATTTTGTAAACATTGTTTTAAACATTATAGTTTGATGTACGTCAGCGCTACAGCTATCTATAGTTTCATCAGCTTTGGCTAGCTTTATCCTTACAAGCAATGTCCACCCACATGCACACAGATACTGCCTCACCCTCCACACAACAAGCATAACCACACACCCCCCACACATGCACACAGCCACACTCAAGAATCCCAGAAGCAAAGCGACAGCGAAAGGCAGATACCAAAAAACAAAAAAAAAAAAAAAACCCAAGACATCATTCCAAGTTAGTTTTTCCACTTGGTGCAAGCAAAGTCCAGCCCAAAAGTCCAGCATTTTGATTGTTAACTTACTTTAGCATGTGATGTTGAATCGGGATATCGATAAGGACGATCCGATACGGAGATCTTTTCTTGCACTCTACGGAAAATGAAAAACAATTGCGAATTTTAAGAAAAGCTTCACATTTATTTAATTTTTTTCTTTTTCTTTTTAATCCAAATTCGGTAAAACTAATTAATTTAATTGAAATTGAATTTTGTTTTCACTATTCCGCCTTGATTGACCTTCTTTCGATAGCATTTACCAGTAATTGAAATTGTTTTAAATTGATGCTTAAATGTTTTCCGAACATAATTCCTTGCTCTCCTTACAACCACAAGCATACAATGTAGGGGCAAGATCTTGAGTCAAGTTTCCTTTTTGGGTTTTAGTGCCTCCGTTGTCCCTGAATTAATGAAATGAATTAAACAGAACAAATCAAATTTCCAGACTAAATTAAAGAAAAGCAATCTGTATTAATATTTTGCCCGTCATTAATCAGTTCGATTATATTTCGTATGATCTAGAAGCATCTGTTGTGGTCTGTTTTGTTTTGTAAACCTTCAAGTTTCCTTAAATGAAAAAAAAAAAAAGAATATAAAAATAATAATTATTATAAATTTAAATAAAACAAAAAACTACAAAAAAAAAAAACAAAAAACAAAAAAAAAATCCAAAAATTATGTGTATCCTTTTTGTTCTGGGGGCGTTAACGAGTTTGGTGAGATTTCTTTACCCAAACTCGTCAAAATGGCTGTGATATGATTGCGAAATACATAAGGTCACAAGCCTTTTAACGACATGGTATAAGAAAGATGAACCAACACAATCCTGCTAGGTTATGACATCCTGCCGCGCCCTGCCATCCTAGTTGCGGTTTATGAAATTCGCACGAAACTCATCAAAATGGCTGTGATATGAGTAGATAATGCAACATTTCACAGCCCTTTGAGGAGTTACGTAAGAACTCGATGGATCGTCTTATTCGGTGGATTCTAATTCTAAGCACACTTGTTGGCGTAGCATTATCCTTTTAACTCGCGCCTCGGATTCGGATTAACGGTAGCTGTTCTTGGTTTATTTTTTATTTTTTTTTAACGTAGAATTTTAAAAATCCGTTTCAATCGGAATCTAGGCTTATTGCAATGCCCATCAAAGCTGGCTGTGATACACTTCAAATGCAGAAATATCTCTTCAGCCCTTTTTGATGACATTGAAAGTAAGATTCGTAGATACATACGTCGCAAACGCAACTGCACACACACACACACACGCACACATATACGCATTTGACGTAACCGAGACTGCGACCGGCAACTACGTAAGGGTTTTAGGGCGTAATAACGGCGTTTACATGTCGCTTAGGGCACAACGTAAAGTAACTAACGTAGCACATAAGCGGCTTTCGGGTGTTTGTGTGCGAGTGTATTTGTGTGCAATGCCGAGCGCATCTGTGGGTGTGTGTGTGAGTGTTGGTTGTATCCTGTAGTTTTCCTATTTCCGGCCTTTCGTCTAATTCGTCTGAGTGGGGCGGTTGCCGAGGGAACTGGAACTGAATTCAACTGAGCCAGCGGATTAAATTAGTCTCGGTGCGTGTGTATGAGTTACGAGTTACTGTATGTGTGTGTATGTCGTGTGTTTATGTGCGCGTGCCCGCTTGCGAGCTCTGCGCAGGGTAATCCTTCCCAGTCCGTTATCCTTACGTTTCATTTTTTCTGTATCCTTCTTTGTTTCTGTAGGTTAAGTAGCCGAAATACATTGCATGTTGCATATGCATCGGCGAATACACACACACATACGCATACGCTAGTGTGCGTTAGTGTTGGTGGAGGACTGCGGCCCCGACGTCGACAGCGACCACCGCCCTCTGCCGCAGCTGAAGCGTCTGCCATCCAGTCTAACTGTGCTGCCCGCCGTCTGGTGTGTTGTGTGTGTATTTGTGTGTGCGGTGTGTTCACCCTTAACATGCCCTTCCCAGGATCATGCGGCAGCAGCGGCGGCGGCGGCAGTAACGGCGGCAGCAACAACCACCACCACTATTCCACCGAGAGTCTCACCAAAAAGCGAACGAATTTTTCGAAATTGAATTTGAGTGGCATGGATATGGGAAAGGGCATATAGATTTTTAGATACATTTTGGGGCATTAACCGGAACGAATATTATCCAGCTCGACTATTTCCAGGAAGAGTCCTGCACAGAGAAAAATGGATAATGATTTTCAAGTAACTAGATTTTGGAATAATATTTAAGAAAAATTTAAAAATATAGGGTTTTGTTTTCGAAAATAACAATTTTAAATATTTTGAAAGGAAAGGAATCTCCGAAAAGGGACATTTCGAAAAAGGACTCATGTATAAAATAAAAGGGTTGATATTTGTATTAATTTTAAAAAAGTATCAAAGGGTTAATTTCGTTTGTCGATTTTTCTCTGTGTAGGGTGTTACCCCGTCGACTGATTGATTTGTGGCCAGGTTCTGTTTGTTGTTGCCGCTCCTTTGGCTCCTGGCGCTGCGTCTGCTGCAGATTTTGCAGTCGAATCGTACAATACACATAAATACGTTCGAAAAGCAAGCGGCAGCGAGGCGACCATCCCTTATTCAACACTCTCCCGCGCACACACACACACACCAACACACACAGCAACACTACCAGAACCTTTCTTTCTCTTTTTCCTCTTCCTGTTGGCACTCTTTCTCTACACGCCATCTGCTGTGTCAGTGTGTGTGTATTACTACAATCGCAGACGGACTTGGGCTTGCCACTGCCACCCACCCTTTTTCCTTTTCCTATTTCTTCTCCTTCTCCACTTCCATTTCCCCCACGTCCCGCACCATCATCATCTTCATCATCATCATCGTCGAAGTCGTCGTCGTCGTCGGCAGCTACGTCGTCCGGGAGTCCTGGCTGTCCTGTTCTGGTCCTGGCGCTAGTCGGCATTTGTCGTGTGTGTATACCGAAATACGTAAAATTCGTTTATGGCCAGGGCTGATTGTTGTTGTTCCGCCGACTCCTGCCTCGGCAGCCTTCTTCTTCTCCTTTGGCCCAAAAAAGGTCCTGGGCGATCCTGATGTTTTGTTCCTGTTTCAGGGCGACGGCCGTGGCTGTCTTCGTCTTGGGTGAAGTGGCCCTTCTTTGGGTGTCCCGCCCACCGGTGATACGATACGATAATGCGCTTTTAATTACACGAATCCTTGAAACGCCAGGACCAGCTATCCAGAGCTGTTCTTTAGGGGTGCTCCCGGGGACGGTGAATGTATCTGTAGCAGCCCGTGGATACGGTGGCTCCCTGGACGAACGAAGGTGTAGGAACATTTTGCATTCGCCTCACATATCCTGGGCCTTTTGCGCAGTTTCTAAATGGCCGCAAAACAATGAAGAAACCAAATTGGTCCAATGGGCGGGGTAATGGAAAGCGAAAAAAAAAAAAACATTGAAAGCCAGCGAACAAATGTAGCAACCGTACAGAATTTTCACCGTTTGACTTTCACTTGAGTTTTTCACCGATTTGGACGGATCTTACGGCGATTTTTTGAACAGTTTTCGAAGGCGGAGAGTTTGTTCGATTTTTTGCATATTCATTTATTTATTTATTGTGCATTTTACCATTTGATTAGCAATAATTTATTAACCGGTTTTTCTCGTGACGTTTTCGCCTTTTTACAACCACACACAGAGCAGGAAACAGAGAACAGAGAACCGAACGGAATGGCCCAACTGCCGCGGCGGCCGTTGTCGTTTGCTTTTCGGCGTCGGCGGCGAAAGACCGCCACTCGTATCCATCCTCTCTTGCTCTCTCTCTCTCTCTGCCGAGCCAGGGCTTGCGTGTGTGCGTGTGTATCTGTGAGCGCGATGGCGTATCTGTGACTGGGAGTGTGTGTGCTGGGGATGCGAGTGCGCGAGCGTGAGCGTGTGAGAATTGGGCAGGACTACGAGCCGCCTTCGGAAGGCGCTGTATAGTTTTCAATTACAGTACCAACTATGGGTGCGACAATACACAAAATGTGTGTCCTGCTGGCCTCTCCTGCTCGGTACAGCGCCGGCGCTCTGAGAGCCCTAAGCCAGTCTTGCTCTCCTTGGGAGAGAGTTTCGATTGCCGACAGGATATCCACAGGGAGAAAGATAGGGAGAGAATGCCAGGTTTCTGGGCTCTAACATGGGGATTTTTATAACTTTAAGTCGGGCTCAGGGAGAGGGAATTTGTTTCAGTGTAAATGAGTAACAAAACTCTCAATTGGGAGAGAGTCTCTTAATGTTCAAGCCATTATTTAACTAAGAAATATTATTTAATATCATATAATATCATTTTATTCGTTTTTTGATCGAATATCTTCGTTGAATGCAGTTTCTGTACTTTATGCCCCTCGAAGTATGCAATAGTTTTCGCCCCTTCAGTAGATACTGCGTAGTTGTCTAAAAAATATCCTTCGAATAGTTAAAAGCATATTGAATGTGTTGGTTTCTTTATTCATTCATTAGTTCTTTTACAGTAAAAAAATGTTCAACAGCTAAAAAACATTACACAAACTTTTTTTTAAATGTAAACAAATTGAATAAATATTGTACGAGTTACACTGTGCGATGTTAAATCTGATCGATCTGAAATTTTAGCTTTTGAGGGGCTGTGATTCACGTGACTCCCTTTCTCAGTGGATGTGGGTCGTGCTGGTTTCTTTCATTCGTTTTTGTTTTTTTTTTAGTTACTTATTCTTTTTATATAAGGTATTTTAGGGTAGGTTCCAGCCCAATGGGCATGCCAACAATTAACAAGATCCGGAACCGCTTCAAGGTGAAAGTTACGCGCCGAGCTAAGTATTTACGGACGTAACCGAGTTATCTGAGTGCTCATTCAAAAAGGTCTGGCAAGTTACAACTAAAAACGAGATACATATTTTGTTTCCTTTCGTTATGATCCTGCTGCGAAGGATAACGACGACATGGATGGTCCTTAAAATGGTGCAAAGTATGTATGTGATGCATGATGCATGATGCTGGTGTTGAGATACATTCGTAGTACGATATGTGTATTTATGTATGTGTATGCGTTAAATAATGTAAGAATGGTTAGGCAATTGAAGAAATCCAAATTGAGTGCGTCTCGGGGGGTGTATTATACTACAACATACTGGTTTTACACATACATAATTAACCGATATCTGAAATATATATAATTATATATATATATATGTTTAACATGGTCTTAATTCGTATTGCAACAGGGCCAATTTCCATAGTGCTAATATTAAATTTGTAATTCGATCAGCGCTTGGGAGCTGTGATGCGATACGATACGATACGATACAATACGATAATGATTCGTGATTCTTAGAAGTCTAGGGTTCGTTGAAATGGTGTTCTGCTGGGAGAATGCTAGGCCTACCAATCTAACCAATGTTCATGTGGGGTCAGGTCATTACAATTACATTAACGATATTAAGTGGTATAATAAATAACTATAATTAGCATACATAGATTCTCTTCGTCAATTCATTTTTTTTTCTCCTTTTTTTTTGTTTTTTTTTAAATGGTTTCTATGTTTAATCAAATGCATAATCGTGGAAAATAGGGGGAGTGCCCCCCTTCAATGCTGATCACTCGGCATTCTTGATCTCGCTGAGACTGCGACAGGCTTCTCGTTCCCGCTCTCGCTCCCTTTCCCGCTCGCGCTCACGCTGCTCCTCCTCCAGCTTCAGGACCTTGCTCTTCAATCCGCACAGTATCTCCGCTGTGGCTATGTTCTTGATCGTGCTCAGGTCCAGGTGCTGGCTGTGGTTGTTGTTGTCATCGTTGTCATTGTCGTTCTCGTGGCTATTGTTGTTGTTGTTGTTGCAGTTGTTGCCCTGCCCCTGTTCCGGCTCTTCCTGCTGCTCCAGTTCCATTCCCCGGTTAATCAACAACTTGTGCTTGCCCAGAGCCAATGCAATCCCATTGTTGCCACCGTCGTTGCTGCCTCCCTCTCCGCCTGCCGGCTTGCTGTTGTTGTTGTTCGAGTCGGTTTCCATGTCCATGCCACCGCGATTGTTGTTGTTGTCGTCATACTTTCGCTCGTACTCCTCGTCGTGTCCGTTGTTGGTGCTCTCGGCCGCCGGCGGCAGGTCGGGCTCCACCTCGCGCTTAATCACCTGGATGTCGGGCGTGGGCGGTGGCGATTGGGGGCGGGCGCGGCTTCCATTGGCATTGGGGGTCTGGACAAGATTCAGGGCCTCCTCGTCGTCGTGGTGGCTCCCATGGTTGCTGCCGGAGTGCGGGCTACTGCTGCTGGTGTTGCTGCTGCCGCTGCTGTTGTTGTTGTTGGTGCTGTTAATCAGGTGATGGCTGTCCACGAGGCGTATCTTAAAGTTGTTGTTGTGCGTGGCTGGCGGTGGCGTCTGTGGCACAATCGTCGTGATGATCGGCTCCATTATGTTGTTGCTGTCCTGACCGTGGGCGTGGCTGTGGTTGTTGTTCAGGGCATCGTCATGCTGCTCGGCACTGGGATACCGCTCCCGTTCCATCTCCTTCAGCCGCTTCTCGCCGCCCAGCTCCGTGTTGTAGTGCATCAGGATCTTCCGTTTCGCCAGATACTTGTGCTGCTTGCGTGCCGAGTCCAGCATCTTCTTGCTGTTCGCCTGCAGGATGGCGAAGGAGTTGCTCTCCGCCTCGGTCAGGTTAATGCCGTTGCTGCTGCTGCTGCTGCCTCCGCCCAAGTGGTTGTAGTTGTTGCTGCTGCTGTTGTTGTTGTTCCGGTTGAGATTCTTCATGAAGGTTTCGGCCAGCGTAGCCTTCGATTTAATGTGCTCCCGGAATCCGGCATATCCGGGGCTTCCGCCGGCGCCGCCGCTCGACAGGGGCGTGGGGCATCGGTTGGGTCCGTTCATCGAGGGTGACGGCGAGGGCTGCGGGGGTGGCGGTCCACTCCCGTATCCGGCGGAATGTCCGCTGGTGATGTTCACGCTGTGAGTTCCGCGCTCGTAACGGCACTCTGGGCCGTCGCTTTCGTGCGGCGAGCTAATGTCGCTGGCATCGCTGTCCAGGTTCTTCTGCAAGTGAAAGTTTTGATTACACTGGGAAACATTTTTAGCAAAGTTTAAGCTTTAAAGCCTTCAAATAGGAAAGAATATACGAGGAAATAGTCTAAATTTATATTTTAATTTTGATATTTTAAGAACTAAGAGAAATCTTAGAAAAATGTTAAGTTAATAGATTTGAATAAAAATTTTAAGTATTTCCCATTTAAAAAAATGAAATATCCACCATATCTTTTTTTTTGTACCCCCAACCCACCTCTGTGTGCAGCCCCTTGATTTTCATGGCCTCGGCCACCTTGAGGAAGACTGGCAGATCCTCGTACTTGACGTTCACCTGGCCGCTGTACATAAAGTCCAAAAGGCCGGCCATGTGACTGGCCTCCACGTCGGCCATCAGCAAGATGGGATGACTCGATGGGTTCTCCAGGAAGATCTGCTGAAAGTAGGGACTGCAAACGGAAAGGACCTGAAACGATCAAAAAAAGGCACACAGAAAGAAAGTGTGCGAGTAGCATGAGTGCGGGAGTTCTTGAGGATTAGCCACTAAGTTACCAATTTGTGGGCCTTGAATATCTTTCCGCCGGCTGCGATCGTCACGTCCACCATCTTCTCGTCCTTCTGCAGGGAGTGGAAGCCGCGGCACATGTTCCCGTGGAAGTTGTTCCAGGACAGCAGGTACTGATCAATGGTATTGGGATCGGTGTAGGGCTGCTGTTGCTGCTGCTGCTTGTGAGCCTGTTGCTGTTGCTGCTGCTGATGGTGTTGCTGCTGCTGGTGGTGTAGCTGTTGCTGGGCGGCCTGGTGCTGAGTGGCCGTGATATGGATCTGTTGCGCCGTAGTGGGCGGCGAGCTGGGACGTGGCGTGGTCGGCTGGTGGGGATGAGACAGTTGGTGGTGGTGGTGTTGCTGTTGCTGCTGCTGTTGCAGTTGCTGCTGAAGGTGTTGCTGTTGCAGCAAGTGCTGTTGCTGCTGTTGCAGAGCGTGCTGCAGTCCCGGCGGCGTCGACGAGGACGACAAGCGATGGGGATGTGGCGACAGAGCGGGCTGGTGGCCCAAAAATCGCTGCTGTTGCTGCTGCGCCTGGTGGTGTTGCTGCTGCTGTTGCTGTTGCTGCTGCTGGCGTGCATGCTGCTTTATCTTAACCATGTTCTCCTGCTGCTCCTGCTCGCGTTGGCGCATCAGCTCCGCCTTGATCTTGTACTGCTGCATGGAGAGGTCATCGACGCTCTTCGATAGCTTGGCCATGTCGCTATTGCTGTTGAACTTGCTGTTGGGCAGCATTGGCTTCAGCTCGTATTTGTAGTCGCCACTGGCTCCGCTGGCGGCGGCAGCCAGCTTCCGCTCGGCGGCCAAAGCAGCCCGCTCCTTCTGCCGGCGGATCAGCTCGTCAATGTCCATGTAGGCGCCGCTGGTGGCAGCCGCAATGGCCGAGGCGATGATTGGATCGTCCTCGAAGACGCTGTCGTCCAGGGTCTCCTTCAGGGTCTTTGTGGAGGAGAAGAGCCGCAGCGACGGGTCGTTCACCTGGTCACTGAAATAGACATCCATCAGGGTGAAGAAGGGCCACTCGCGGCGCTTCGGCTCCTCGGACATCTTGATTGCCTTGTACTCCTGCAGCAGATTGTTCCACTTCTTGATGATCTTCGAGAGGGGCAGGGGGACGTTGAGTTCCCGTTCGACGACGCTGTGGAAAAGTCGAGACGGAAATCGAGAGTTATGGTTATGCAATAACGTATGAGCTTTGAACGCATAAGCGATATAATCACTACTTACGCCCAGGCATATTTCGAGGCATTTCGCTTGCCTGTGAAGAGGGGCGAGAGTTCCGCCCTCAATCTGATCAAAGATTTGACTTTTTCCGCCTCCCCTGCAAAGACATGAGTAATGGAGAAATCAATATATACCTTATAGCTTTTTATGATCAAGAAAAAGAATAATTTATGTTAGTTGGACTACCCGAAACTCAGGGCATTGATCTGAGCAGCTTACTGTCGCTTTCCACCTGCCAAATGCAATTCAAGTTTAAGCCACAATCCGCACCGATAAAGACCTCTGGCCATAACGGCGGCGGTGCACAAATTATAGAAAACTGCAGCTAGGTTTCAATGAACCCGACTCGCCGAGTCGGAATAGTCCGGCGGGTAATCACTGCAATCATCTGGCAGCGGGCCGACGGATCGATGCCTGCTCGGCCATTTACGAGCGTTTGCCCAGGCCTTGTGGCTAATTGCTATAACGAATCTAGCAACTTTTACCCGTTCAGACCAAAACCGAAGCCAAAAATCGAAATGCTGGAGCTGGTGCTGTAGGCAGAGCCAAAATCATACGATCCCATCCCATATTCATTGGCATCGGGCATCAGGCACTACCATTTCCAGTTGCAGATGCGCAAATCCAGCTTAAGTGATCGCTGGAATAGCTGCCCCTGTCTGGTGGTATCTGGCCAACACACACACACATAACATATACTAGAGTGCACTGTGCACTCATCAAGTATACGCCAGGTATACGCCAGAAACAACAACAGTACGTATACTCAACATTGTCCATAATGACTGAAAACTATTCAACGTTGAAGAATTCATTAGCAGATTTCACTTTCGCTCATGACGACGCCGTTCGCGTTCGCTTATTTCTTTTTGCCTGTCTTTCCCGTCTTTCTTTATTTATTTATTTATTTATTTACCGTAATTTCTACTCGTTCACTTTTTTTTTTCTTTTCAAGAGTCGCCCCTTCGGGCGGCTTTCGACATTCGGCACTCGTCTTTCGGGTCTTGGTATTTTTCTTGACTTTGGCTGCGGTTGGTTTCTTGTTTGTTGCTGCGGCTGCACCGCACCGAGTCCAAGAAGTCGTCGAAGAAGTCGCACAAGCGTCCACCGCCTTGCTGGGCTTTCGACTTGTTTTTTTCCCGACGGAGAGAAAATTGTTTGCTAATGCCTGCATCCAAGCCGGATCTAGCCAAAGGCTGGCTTGGCGGCAACGGCTTTGATTGGGATTTCGGCCTAAAGGCCTCATCAATAATGTTAAGGAATACTAAGAGGCGGTGAAAAATGATTAAATCAAGAGTCTTTAATATCTCAAGGGGAAGGATTAGAAGAATCCTAGAAACAATTATGTTTTGGGTTTCAGTTTGAGCAAAAAAGGGGTTACTTCCAACATCATTTAAGAGTTTTTTAAATACATATTCTAAGTCAATAAAAAATAATAATAATCTTTATAAAAGCTATAGAGTTGGGAAACTGCATTTTCTCAGTTCAACTGCATTTTCTCAGCTCAGTTCAGTTTTCTCCCTCAATTGTATTACGAGAATGTCTGGACGATGCACTGCCTTACTTTCTAATTTTTGGAGCTAGGCCTTAGGTCACCCTCGGGGGGGTGCTTAGATTTATGAAACTCTATTAGTCACTGGCATTTGGTCTGGTCTATGTCAAGGCAAGGGCCCCAGATCGACATCAGTCTGCTGATGGTTGAGCAATTCCCAAGCCCCCATTCGATTCGTTTAATGGTTTAGCAGCCGAAGCAGCCAGAGCAGCCGGAGCAGCACTATAACCTAGCCCAACCCAAAAGAGTGCTCGTTAAAGATCTCCGAGTCAGAGCCAGATGCGGAATCGGAGCTGGCCAAAAAGCAATACGAACAAAATTGCTAACCTGGCAAATAAATAAACATAACCAGCCAAAATATTCGCAGCAAGCTCAGCTTGCAAAACAACCTCAACCTTCTGCGTGGCTCTACGCGCTTGATCGTGACACGCTCAGGCTCCACGTTCCCCTTTCGCAGAGCTCACAATGGCTGGGGTTGGGGATTCGGGCCGGAGAGTGGCGGAGGGCAAGGTGTAAGCGGTGAGGAGCAGGTATGGGGTAAGAGGTTGTGCCGCCCGGGGGAACAGGCCAGCCAGCGCTCACAAAAGTTTCACTTTCTTTGCAACAAGTTTTGTGCGTTGATTGTGTGTGTGAGAGTGTGCGTGCAAAGAGTGCTTGGAAACATAAACTACACTGAGAGAAAAGTTTACAGAACTACTAGAAGGGTTTTAATTTCAAATAATATTAATAGTTTTTAAGCTACTGTTTTTTATTTATTTGTTATAGTTGTGAAAATTGTATTAATTTTAACTTTACAATTATTTTATTATGATATTATAATGATATTTTAAGAACAAAGTAGATGCTAGTAGCTGTTCTAATAAAAAAGCCAACTATCAACTAATTTCAAAGAAACAAAGCTAATCTCAAAACTATCGTATACAAAAAATATTAAAATTTAAATAAATTTTTCCAGTGCACGCACTTTTACACTGTCATGGCCTGGCCTTTGGAGCGGGCTTCTCGCTTCTTTCGGTTTCTACTTTCCGTTTGCGCCCTTTATGTAACCCAAATCCTCGCCAGCAGCTTGGATGCTGTGGTTGCTTCTTGCGCAGACCAAAATCCGATTCGCTTGCCAGCCTCAGTCGCGTCAGCAGAAGAAACAACATTTACCGTTAGTTTCTCTTTTGGCCTATATTTTTGTTGAAGCCGAAGAAGCAGAAGAAGACCGAAGCCGTAGCTGAGTCTTCTCGCCAGCCGTTCTTTATCTGCCTCTCTCCATCTGAATGGCCAGTGCTAGTGCTCACTTCCGTTTGGAGCACTTTCGTGGGCCGAGAACCGGTTCTAAGTCTCGGAAATGCAGACAATGCATGGGGAGTGGGATCCTAACTTTGTGATTCTTTTTCGGCAAATCGGGCTTGTTGTTAGGGTGGATGGATCGGATGGGGGCTCCCCCACATCATTGGTGTCTTTTGTAATTGTCCAAATACGTCGAATTCAGGGTCTTATTGCCATGGTCTATGGCCGGGGCAGTTAGAATGGCGTTTGGCGGTAAGCTTCTTTTGGGCCGGCTGGTTCCATTGTGGAGAGCCAAGTTCGCGTATCGTTTCGTTTGGCTTCGCTTGCTTTCTTTTTGCCACGCTTATTTGGCTTCCTGCACTTTTCTTTTTCTTTCACCGCCGCGCCGGGCCGCACGGGGAGAAATGTGAAGTTTTCTTCTTGTTTAATTCTTTGTTTGTTTGATTAAACGTGGAATTGTTAACCGTGACGTTTCGTTTTTGTATTCTTGGGTTTCTCTATCTCCTCTTTGCGTGAGAATTTCTAATTGGGTCAGGATTTATTCTCTCCTCTGGTCTGGGTCTTTCTTTTTCTCTTTCAGTGGCATCTGCATGCCGCGCGTTGCAAGCCGGAAGTAATGAAGCATTTGACGTGCCCTACTCCCGATAGTCGCCTCGGACTGAAAGTGATAGGCCGGAGAAGGGAACTGGCCGACTGGATTGGCTTAATTTCCATTATGTTCTGCTCTTGATTGGGCAGAGGAGATAAAGCCTGTCGTGCGACATTGATTGATTGGCACTCTAGTCCTCTAGCCGCACAATTCCAAATCAGTTCTTTGAATTTTCAGATGCTCAGAGGCTAGACCCTGAACTTCAAAGGGAAAGGCCTTTACTTAGCTATGTCTTTTCCAGAATTCGCTTGAAACTCATACCCCATGTAACCAGACTCTCATTTCGATTCGGATGAAACTCTAAACGATCGGTTGCAGTTTAGGTTTCAGCTTGCTTTTCTTCTCCACCCGTATTTTCTCCAAAGACCAACAGCGATAATGCGCATACGCCCCGTGTAAGTCATCGACCAGGCGGCAGCGGCAAGCGGCTGTCGGCTGGCGGCTGGCAACGGCGAATGCCAGTTAATTCTTGGCTTTTACTTTCTCCCAAATGATGCACAAATGAGTCTGGAGAGATAGCCAAACGAACTGAGTGGGGAAAGAAAAAATGGCACTTGGGGTTGTTATGATTTTCCAGCGAAAACCTAGAAGAAAGTCAAAGCCAAACAGATACCAGATACTGACGACCAGAGGCCGAAGACAAAGACAAAAGTCAGAGTTGCTAATAAGCTGGAAAAGCTGGAAAGCTGCAGTCTCAGATGATATAAACCGAAACTGATGGGGCTGAATGGAGCAGAGTCTCAGCCAAACTAGCAACTTGTTGCGGGGCATTTTCTTTTGCCAGCGGACTTTTCTCTTTGTGCTTTCTGCTTTTCCCATTTTCTTGCAATTGCTGTTGCAGTGGCAGTGGCAGTTGCTGTTGCAGTTTCTGCTGCAGTTGCAGTTGCAGTTGAATGTACGCTAACCAACTGTGGAAATTCCGCACTATATATAATCATGACCAACCACATCATCATTGCCATGGCGATCATCATTGCAATTATCATTATCATCTCAACATCGTCAGAAGTAATTTAGGAAAAAATATTTTTTATGCGCTCGCTTTTGTTGTTGCTTTTTCTGTTTCTGCTGCAGCTCTTGCTGGTTTGGGAAAATTTTATTGAACTTTTCCATGTATGTGTGTGCTTTGCTTAAGCAAAGTTTTCATTGTCTGCGAGAAGGTTTATGAACTTTTACAAAAGATTTTTCGCTGCTCCCCACCACCCCCCGTTGCACTTGAAGTGCTGCATATTTTCTTTAATTTTTTTCGAAAGCGCCACACGGCGTATGAGTAATTTCTGGCAGAGTCCAATCTGCAAACATTTGGCCTTAGCATGTTTGCCTTTTTCTAGCCAATAGTCGCTATGATTTAACAGCCTGCTAATGAGTCGTGCTGCTGTGGCAGTGGCAGTGGCAGGGGCGTGGCAGGCAGCATTTGAAAGCGAGAAGCAAGCAAATATGTCACAAAGAAAATCACTTTCGGTTTCTTTCGCTTTTGCCAGCCGCATTAATATTCTTATCAAGGCTGGCCAATCGCTGGCAGAGCTAACTGTATATGAAAAGATATATCTACCTGATTTTTGGTGCGTTCGCACGACTCGTCGGCTTAGCCGGGCTCTTGGCATGTTGGCTCTTAAAACTTTCACTTTGCGCTGTCAGAAGCGGCAGCGACAGCGGCAGTGGCTGTGGCAGCGGCAGCGGCTTCGACAACGCCGCAAACCTAAAGCTCTAATGTTAATGTAAGAGCCAACAAGAAAACATATAGTATGGGTATGGGTATATATCCCACACACACACACACGCACGGCATTACGTGCTGGCGATACGTCAGTCCAGATATTGAAACAAAGCCTCAAACGGTGGAACGAAGAAAAAACCCGAAATACATATATTCAAACTACAAATCATTTATTAAAACCATTGTTGTATGTTGGCGAACTTCAAGACAACAAAATAAAAATCCAAAAAATAAGAAATAAAAATCAAATTAAATTGTGGCATCTTACATAAAAACTTAACCTTCCCCACACGAAAGCCAAAATGTTGTTTATGATTTATTTTGGTGTTTGTTGGCTGTTTGTTTGATATTTCTTGATAATTTTGCGCCCTCACTCACTGCAATTATCCACTCGAAATTTGATGACTTTGTGTTTAAGATACAAGAGCCGACAATCGGCATTAGTAACGATGCGAACTTAGTTTGGTAACTTTCTATTGAGAGCCCTGTCTGACTGACGACCGACTATCATGTATTACTATTACTCATCGGTACTGATTGGATAGCTCAGCATCTCTTCACTTTCTGGGTCACTTCTTCCACCTATTATTCAATTCGTAAAAAAAAGAAAGAAATGAATAAAAAAAACCTCTGAAACCGCAAAAGGTGCCAGGTTGCGGCGTGAAGAGCGCCCCTCGAGGCCCAATTGAAGCGGACCTAAAGTGAAAGTTCTAATAAACCAGCGGCTGGGCTGGCTGGGAGCGACAATCAAAATATGCAACCAACCGGAGTGCTAAAGAAAAAAAAATATATATCATTATGTACGTACATATATACAAGAGTTTGCGAAGAAATAGAGAGGGGCTTCAGTGTTGCGGTAGTCCAACAAAAACCCCATTGAAAAGAGGATGTAAAAATAAAATTAAGCATTTCTTTTGTGTGTGCCTTTTTGGCCAGCTTTTCTGTTCGTGCGAAATACAAATGGTTCGTTTATATTTCTTTTCTTTTGCGACGAACAATAATGTCTGTGGCGGGCGTGATTCTTTGCCAGTTTCCATTGGTAATTTCAAATTAATTGCATCCCCAATGGGCGAAATGTGTGAGGATCATATGGGATTTATGAAGAGCCTCTGGGGCAGGAACTGGAGATCTGCATTTCTCTCCACGATTGCGTAAATCGAGTTTTTGCGTAGCCACATCTGCCTCCAGCTAATCTCATTTAAATGTTCGTGGATTTGAAGCTTTAAAGCCAAGCCTCACGTCGGATGGCCAATTAAACGGCCGGCTGTCGAAAGCACTAGCCCACAATGCAGACATTATAAAAGAATTAATAAGCAATTGCATAATGTGGTAATACGTGTCGGACTAGGAAGCGAGCTAGTTCCATGCCGAAAATGCCAAAAAAAAGAAGGGAAAAAAATATGTGAAAAATTCACGCAAGTTCGTAGCGGCTTAACGAAGTTAGAAAGCATGGGCAGGAGGCTATCTAATGAGCCATTTATTTCGAAAATCAGCCCTGATATAATCTGGTGCGTTGGGCTGCAGGTTTTCACTTTCGAGATATGCAGAAGTGGCTAATGACATTGGCCGTTTGATCTGATGCTTAAGATGGCATCGGCAGGTTGCTTACTTGGATGGTTAGATGGTTGGCTGGCTTGTTGGTAACTTTCCTAACATTTCGAGTCGAATGACAAGGTAGGAGCATAGAGCCAGACCGACAAGCGGACAACCGACAACCTTATGCCAAGTTGCATAATTTCATATACGAAACGAAAATAGAAAACAGAAAGCAGAAACAGAAACAGAAACAACGTTAGAGAAATGTATGGATGGTTGTATATGGTGGGTAAAATAATTTGTAGCGGTTTATCATCTAACGGTATTATTGAGCAACCTCCACTCCATTCCACCCAATTCAGCTCCAGCTCCAACTCCAACACTATGCTCGCCAACGCCAACATTTAAACTATTTTCTTGTTATGTCCAATACTTGAACGGCGTCGAATTTGGCATCGATTTTTTGTAGGTTTTTGTTTTGAAAACCCGATGCGTCATTCTTAATAATTGCGCGTGCCAAAGTGTCGGCAATAGCAAATATTTATGAAACTAACTATTTGATAAACAAAACAGAAAACGAATCGGAATCAAGTCAGCCCTAGAGCTTCTGCTCTGAGGCAAACACGGCGCACACGGCGTATGCGCAATGTCGAATCTTTTGGCTTTTGGGGAGGGCAGCTCGAGAGTTCGAGAGAGATCCACACGCGTCGGGGCAGGAACTGTTGCAATCGCTATCGCTGGGACATTGAACTCGAAATGGGGGAACCTGCCCAGACCCGAGTTAGTAAACAAACGTCGATTATGCAACAGCTTAAATATAATGGAAATGAAAATGCCAAAACGACAATAATACCAACCAACAAAAAAAACTAAAGAGCCAACAGTGATTTGCTGGTTATTCGAGTCAGTTGTAAGCCACATTGAAGGCTAAGCATGTTGAGAATGGGATACTTCGGGTTTCAAGTTGGCGATCCGACTCCCAATCCATTTGCATGGCAATGAAAAGTACGCAAAAACCAAAACTGGGTCAACTTATGACAGGACTCAGTGCGGCCAAACCCAAAGTCAACCAACAACATTCACCCGAAGTGGAAGATTTGGCCAACAGACCAAGTTCACTTAGTAGAGCAATGAAGAGAAATTAATGAACGGCTCAAAGGAAACATAAATTCTGCTCCCGAAAAGGGATCTTTATTATTGTTGTTGTTGTTGCTTCAGCAGTAGCAGCGACGCTGGCCGAGGCAGCGGCTGGCCGAGCAGCGAGAAAGAAAAACGAAGAAACGAAGCAAAAACTTTCACCTATTAATATTCGTGTCGTACAAGCGGCAGAAGCGAGCTGCCAAGCCAGCGGCAGAGACAGCAACAGCTACAGATACTTATACCTATACTTGCTCGGCCGCAGATACATTTACAGATACAGATACATGGTATGCGGCGGCAGCAGCAGCACCAGCAACGGCGGCAGTAGAAGCAGAAGAAACGACTTCGCTAGTCGCCGCCGATGCTCAACAAAAGCCACATCGCATAGTGCTTGGGTGACTCCGCTTCACTCCACTCTAAGCTGGCTGCAACTTCGACTCTAACTCCGTCTCGGAATCCCAGTCCGAGCCCGACTTGGGGCAGCCACCCCTTCCCCGGGAAACTTTCTATAAAAAAGTTGCTTTTGCTTTTTGTTTTGAAAATTTCTTTCTTGCTGCGCAGGTTGCTCGAAATGCATACAGTTTGTTTGTTTGTTGCTTTCGCTGGGCATTCTGCAGTGGATCTCCGTTTCTGTGTAGGCGATCGAAGATTACTTTTCCTCTAATTACGATAACCAGTTTGGTTACAGTGAGAACTATGATGCTTATATTAAGTATACGACCCGTAGATCCTAAGGGGAAAATAAGACTGGCACTTACAACAATATCTCGTCGAGTATTGACAATTTGCATTGACCGTAGGAGTCATAATCTCGTTGGCAGCCATATCCAAATCCAATAGTTAGTTAATAGTATTCCAATATCGCTTGATATCCTGTTAGCTGATCGCTGGTAGAGTCGCTGGTAATCCAATTCGGGCTTACAAGCCAATGGTACTGCTTTGATAGTTTCTCTCAACACTTATTTTGCGTTTTGCCTGGTTTTCATTGTACCATATCAATATTTGTCATTCAAGAGGCACTCACGCACACGGAGCCCCGCAAAAAGCACCGAAAACTCACTTTCACTTTTGCCTTTTGATATGCAGAGAACACATGCAGACAGTTAATAAAATTTCGTGTCAGAGGTCTTGCAGGGGAGAGACTGAAACTGAAACTGAAACTGAAACTGAGACTGGGATTCAGATGGTATCCGCAAAGTCACAAGAAGTCAACATTTTGATTGTATTTTGGTTGCATGATGCCGAGGAATGCACTCTATATATTCACTGATGCACTGGATGAACTTTTGGGATATTTCTTGTTTTTAATTTTTCTAGCTTGTCTTGTGGGTATTTTTTTTATGTCTTTTTGGGAAGATGTTCACTACGCAGGCGCGACTTTCTAAGAGGGGCGCTTAAGTTGCAGATGATGGCGATTCTTGCGCGCCGAACGTTGGAACGTAACGTCTGCCTCGAACCACGGTAGACGTCTGTGCGGCAGCGCGCAGTGAAACCAGCGCTTATCCTCAAAGATCGCTAAGAAATTTCATGCCATTCCATTTCGTTTCTCGGCGTCGGCAGCGACGCTTTCGCTTACCACAAACACAGGCACACGGGCACATTCAGGTAAGTTTATGTATCTCACAGATACACCATTGACAAGCCTTGGAAGCTCTGTTGTTGGTTCTGTCGAGTGCTTTTACCATTTCTTTCTCTCCCCCTTCACACACACACACACTGGCAAACAAACACACACACCACCTTGCCGGGCAGTGTTCGTTTCAAGTTTGGTTCTTCGTTCAAGTCTTTTGTTTTGGTCCGCACTTTGTTCGCCATGTGCGCTGGCGTTTCTTTGAGTAAGAGTTTCGCCTTGGGAGCCACTCTCACACAGAGCCAGGCACCACTTAATTATTTACAATTTACAGCCCGACCATCGTCGTTTCGATTCCGATACGTTCCTAAGCTACTTTTATAACTTTAACTTTCATCGCCGTCGAAGTTTTGGCTTCTTAGCCCGCATCGGGTTTTAGTTTTTCTCTCTCCTCTTTCTGCTGCTTCTGCTTCTGCTGCTGTTGCTGCTGCAAATTACAACTTTCGTCTATTTTTGTCAAGATTTTTTTTATAATTATATAATTTAAAGTTTTTTCAGCTTCTTGTCGCACATTTTGGGCTTCGTTTCGGTGTAACTGCGGCGTCGGTGGCAGCAGTCAACAGTCAGCAGCCAGCACAGGCAATTTTATTTCGCTTACTTTTCTATTGTAAGCCTCAGTTTTTACTTTTCTTTGCATAAACCGCACGGCTAATTACGCACAAGGAGAGTGAAACTCCATTAGATTCTTAATTATACTTTAATGGGCCCCTGGCCGCTTAGTCGAACGGAGAAATAAAACGGAGAGTAGCTCCCCCCGTGAGCAAATCAGAAATTAAGCATCTTGGCTGCAGTGCAGTGAGTTGCATTTGGAAATCTTTCACTGCTGGTACTGGTACTGGCTCTGGCACTGGCACTGGGTACTGATACTACTACTGGTGCTACCTATGCTCACTGAGCGTTGCAAGCTCTGCCTTTCAGCAGGCTCCATTTTAAGTATCTTGCCCGATGTTTTGGCTGCCTCCTAGGGGGGGTGGTTGGTGGCTGGTGTCTGGTGGGGTGACTCTGCACTCGCCATAGTTGTTTCTTTTGTCTTACTCTCGTTGCTGCTGCCACGGATGCTCGGCGGTGTAGCTTTAGTTGTTGCTGTGTTTCGTTGAAGAAAACTTTCTAATGTAGAAGATGTCTGCAGCACTCTAAGCACACATTTCCCCCGTGTTTCCTATTGTACTTAAATTGAAAAAAAATGGTGGAAGAAAAACAAAAAATCACGCTGTTTGCCCAGTAGTTTGTTACTGGTAGGCCTGTGTTTATTCTACCTTTTCTCAGCTTTTTCCTTTCTTTTCAGATTTATTCTCAAGCTTGAAAAATTGCCAAAGACTTTGAATTTTCATGTTCAAAAGAAGTTAGAGCACAATTCCACTATTTACTGGTCCCAGGCATGCCCATCGATGAACTCCGAAGCGATTGATGGTAATTCTTTAACCATCACACTCACTTGGGTGAAAGTTGCATGAGAAATCCACCGACTGTTACATTTGGAGATACATTTAAGCCATGCACCACGAGTCTTCAGACAGAACAGCTAGCGGGGTCACTGAAAACCTAAAGTTTAGCCAAGCAGTCGTACCTAATCATGTGTCGCAAGTCCCAAGACTTTCCACCAATCTGATAGGCCCAATTTTTTTTATAACATGCTAATGAGAAACGGAATATTTTTGTTTCTCCTGAAAACGAAAACGCATTTTTTATTGCCAAACGATGGTGATATGATGGTATTCATCAAGAGCTTCATAGAAGAGCTAATAGACTTAATTAGTCAGCCGGTTCGTTATATAAATCTAAGCCAGGCCAGAACCGTTTAAAGCTGAAATCGCTGGAGAAAAGATGTATCGCGGCCGAATGATTAATGCAGCCAAAAATCGAGAGACGAGACCCTAAAAGCAAAAATCGTATTTTCACTTTTTAATAATTAACATAAAATTATTAACAAGACGCGCAAAGAAGACGAAGAAGGCGAGGCAGAACCCAAAAATGATGCCAAACGCATTAAGAGCACCCAGCCAGCACCCAACCAACGGCGAAGATTAAGCCATGAAAGTCGACGTTGAAATCCAAAGGAGAGGAGGAGAGATCTCCGAATTTCATAAAGCCTCGTAAAGAACTCCATGACTAAGAGCCCGCAAGCGAAAGACTATACAATATATAAGCCAAAAAGAATTTTAAGTGAAATGAGTTTGAAAAGTTTTCCCGAAAGCGGCCATCCAGCAGGCCTGACCCAATTACCCATTTAGACCCAAAGACCAAATCGATGTGGTGGTGTGGTAGTGTGGCGAAGAAATTACCAAAAGAACGCCAGAAGACGTCGAGATGTGGGGAAGCAACGGGGGCACAAGACGAGTAACAGTTATGTGACGGGCAGACAATCGAAAGTTTATGTCATGCTGCCGGCAGCAACGCAGCAGCAGCAACGCAGCAACACAGAAGCAACACCGCAGAAACATCAGTAACAACAGTAAAAGCCATAAGATAAAGCCATAATCCGACAGCAGATGTTTTTCAGTTTTGGTTTTGGTCTCTTTTTTTTATTATCAAGGAATGATATTCAGATACTTGTTTAATGATCGAAGAATCTGAAAGTAACTGGATTCAAGGTATGTACATAGAAGAACGATCGCAAATGAACGATTTTTCTCAGGCCTAGCAACTCGGCCCGTCGAGTGAAATATAAAACAATTTTTTCTTCTTTTCGAAAGTCATGCCACGAAATAAATTGTTCTTGTATCTATACATGTATCTTTCATAGGCCTACAGCAGCATGAACAATGAGAGCAGCAAAGCCGCAAGAAAAGAAAAAGTAACTTCACACCGACTCACCAGCTTACTCACACACTTGAAGCGTCCGTCCGTGGCTGACCAGCAAATCGAAAAAGATACGAGAAAAGAGAAACAGAAAATAAAATAATAAAATCGAAACATGAAACATTCTGATTGTATGGGCTTGGAAGTGGGTCAAGCAGCGCAGTCGCCGTCGCTGCCCCAGCTTCTGCCGGCTTCGTCGTCGTCATCGCCAACGCTCAGGTTTTGGCTTTGAACGTGGTTGCGCCTGTAGTTGTGACTATGGCTTTAACTGTGGGTCTGGGTCTTGGTCTTGGTCTTGGTCTTGGTCGGGGCTCAGTCTTCAACGAAGCCCGTTTGTTTGCCCGTGAAACCAACACATTTACGAAGAACAAAAATAAAAACTAATACACACAGCACACACACGGAATACTTAAGCATCCGCGTCCACTTGCACTTTCTTTTTCGAGCTCAGCTTGCTTTTGCTTTTTCCATTCTGCTTCTGCTTCTACTTCTGCCTTCAGTTCCACGGATTGAATCGGATCGGGTTTTGGGCTCGCGTTCGGGTCTTAAGTCTTTCGTTTGGCTTTCTTTCGCCAAGCGGACGCTCTTTCCCTGGGTGGCTGACAGCGGAAACGTGCTTCAGCAAGCTATGGGGGCTCGAATTGTGACTTTTACAATTTGTTTTTATAAAAATTATCTTTAAACAAAATAATCTTAAACTTAAAAAATTTGAGGAAATTTAGGCACATACATTTTTGGTTAAACATTAGTCTTTATTTAGATTCTATTGTAAATATTCCACATATGTTTCATTAAAATATTTTTAAATTAAATTGAACTGAACATTTTTGTGTATTTCAATTGTTATCGTCTACTTTTAAATTCTTTTTCCGTGTTTTGATTTTTAAACCTTACCTACAAGTCCAAGTTCCGAGTTCCTATTAAAAGCAAGTCTTTTAAAAGACTAGCTCATAGATAGCACACTTAAAGATATAGTTGTAATTTATAAGTTTATAAATTATAAATCGATTTATTACTAATATTGGAGCTTTAAATGATGCATATACTTTTACATATGTATATACATCTATTTTTTAAGTAGAATTTAAGGTACCTAAAAAGTATGCTATACTAAGCATTGAAAGTGGTGGTTGCTGTCTCGGATAGATGGATGTAATAAGACCCAAGTCATGTAAATAAACGTATGATGGCGCTACTGTTACTTTTTAAAAATGTAATTTATTAACTTTATTTTAAAAACATCCTTTAAAAACAAATTCAAAATGGTCATAAATATATTGGGTGCTAATTTTAAATCATTAAATCAATGAAAATATTAAAATGCAAGATGTTATTATTTTTCATTTGTTTGAAGCATAGTAATTTTTGAAAACGCCACAGTTTGAAAGCCTCCAAATAAAACCAAAACACTGACTCATTTTTGGTTAAACACATACTCTTGCACTAAATATCGAAGCATTGATACAATTAAAAAATAACTTGGGGAATGCCACTTATTCACTTCCGAACTATCAGCGATTATTTTCGTCCCAACCACATGCAATGCATTTAGTCAAGCAAGATTCTTATAAATAGCGAAAGGAAAAACAAAAATGAATCAAATCGACTTAAAAGGATAAATAGAATTCAATTGAGAAAATACAAGTGCACTGAGAGAAGACGCGCCATTGTCGGCCTGGCTGCCTATGGTTAATTGCTCTGATAAATGGTCGGCACGGCGATTTCGCAACTTCGGAGCAACTGCATCGGCGCGGTGGATGCCGCAGATGCTTCCTCGAGCACCGCGCGCGGAGATCTCAATCAACCTTGATGTTGATTTATAGTAGCCGCTTTGCTTGGCACGTCTATTTTGGTGTCGTCTCGCTGCGTGCCTGTTGCGATGTCCCCATCGTCCCAGCACCCATCCTCCGGCCCTTACCCTCCTTAACACCATACCCCCAATCCCATGCCCGACGGATGCCAATTGTTTTGCGTCGATCCTTCTAAGGTTCGTTTCTATTTTCTGAGATCTCTGCGAAGTGAGCGAGTCCGCTGTGTCCACAGGGGACGACGGGGGCTAATTGGCCACTCGGGAGAACTAATTGACGATGCAATGGCCGCCGATGTTCTGGCTTTCACGCACATCTGCTTATCACTCGCCAGGTTCTCTTATCTGGCTTTTGGCTTTCTCTCTATGCTAGATCTCCCTACCATGCAAAAAATAGAGTTTTCCAACTCTGGGGGTTTCTTCAAAAGGCTTTTTTCCTTTTTCTTTGTTTTTACATTTTCATTTTTAATAATTTTTTAAGTAATATGGACAATCTATAATCCATAATTGTATTTTAAATCCATCAAGAAAGTGGAAATATTTTTAAAATAAGGGATAGTTCAAGTAAGGATGAGTTAAAAAATGACTAGGCACATAAGTTTTGTTAAAATAAATCATGGCCCATTATTATATTTTACTATTTAAATATTGAAATATAAGAATAGTGATTCAATGCTTCTTTATCATTAAGTCTTTTTAATTTTAAATAAAATTTAGTAATAATTTTTAGGACCTATTTTAATAAAGCTCTTTGACATTGTCGCATATGCCAGATCCCAGAGATTCTACCAAAAAATGTGTCCCTATCCCCCGAATCGAACAAAGAAAACGGCTTATATGGACCGATTCGAGTTGATTATCCCGCACTACTTTCGCTCGGCACTTGCTCTGAGAATCCACGTAGAACCGTCTTCTGGCCTTCTCGGAGAGTAGCCAATATAAAGGCAGGACAGACCGCTCGGCGTGCCATTTGTTGTTGAGTCTAGCCGTCAACAAGAATCGAACGTGCGAATTTATTCAAATTACATCCTTTCGTTGACCTAAAAGGTGTGTGTGAGTGTGACCTGAAAGTGGTAGGAGTCAAGGATTATCGCATACCGGGCACTGCCATTCTACCATGTGGCACAAGGATTTCTTAAAATTTTGATTGTGATATTTCCAAAGGGCAAGGCCTAATTTTAAATGAAATGTAATCGGATCGGCATTCTAATAGATCTATTTGGGTTCTATGAACTATTCGCTTGGTTATTTTTAACCCAATGTTTTATAAAGTGATTAAGTGGAACAATTAATCTATAGTTCGGACTATAGTCGGTTAAAAACTATTTTGTAGTTGTTTCAAGTTTTAATGAAAGAAAATTTTCCTCGCAATTCCTTAATTCTTCGCTTACATTAAAAAATAAATAAAAACGGAAAAAAAGTAGGAGCTATTTCAAAATATTTGGAATGGAAGTTAAAATGTAACATTTTTTGTTAACTAGCACCTCTAAAGCAATGGTAGAACACAAAATTTTCAATAAATATGAAAGGAATTTATTTGAAAGAGATCAAATTTGATCAATATTTTTTCTTGGATTCTGACGAAAATTGACAGGGAGTTGATGAACAAATCAATTACGGTACTCAGCTCAAGAATCCGATAAGTTATGGCGAAGATATAGCCTTCGGGGTGTGGCATATGGTCCTTTCCCTACATGTTCCACATTTTGAAGGGGACCCCCCAGAAAATTTTAGAAAAAATCGAAAAAATATTTTGTTCCTGGATTTTGACGAAAATTGATAGAGAATCGATCCACAAATCGATTAAGGTACTCCGCTCAAGAATCGGATAAGTTATGGCGAAGATATAGCCTTCGGGGTGTGGCATATAGTCCTTTCCATACATTTTCCACATTTTGAAGGGGACCCCCCAGAGAATTTAACAAAAAATCTGAAAAATATTTTGATCCTGGATTTTCAAGAAAATTGATAGAGAATCGACCCACAAATCGATTAAGGTACTCCGCTCAAGAATCGGATAAATAGTGGCGAAGATATAGCCTTCGGGGTGTGGCATATGGTCCTTCCCTTACATGTTCCACATTTTGAAGGGGACCCCCAGAAAATTTAACAAAAAATCGAAAAAATATTTTGTTCCTGGATTTTGACGAAAATTGATAGAGAATCGATCCACAAATCGATTGAGGTACTCCGCTCAAGAATCGGATAAGTAGTGGCGAAGATATAGCCTTCGGGGTGTGGCATATGGTCCTTCCCCTACATGTTCCACATTTTAAGGGGACCTCCCAGAAAATTTTAAAAAAAAATATTATTCCTGGTTTCGAAAAAAAAAAAAAAAAACCAACAACAAAACCCCCCCCCAAAAAAAAAAACCGCCCCCCCCCCTTACCCCCCCAAATTTACAAAAAACCAAAAAAAAATTTTGACCTGATTTTGACGAAAATGATAGAGAATCGATCCACAAATCGATTAAGGTACTCCGCTCAAGAATCGGATAAGTAGTGGCGAAGATATAGGGGTGTAACAAAGGGTCCTTTCCATGCATGTTCCACATCTTAAAGGGAAAAGACAATTTGCCGTTCTTAAAAGTCCTCCATTAAATATTTCAGATAAACAACTGCCAAGATGTGTGACGATGATGCGGGCGCATTAGTTATCGACAACGGATCGGGCATGTGCAAAGCCGGCTTCGCCGGTGATGACGCCCCCCGTGCTGTCTTCCCCTCGATCGTGGGCCGCCCCCGCCACCAGGGTGTGATGGTGGGTATGGGTCAGAAGGATTCGTACGTCGGTGATGAGGCTCAGAGCAAGCGTGGTATCCTCACGCTGAAGTACCCCATCGAGCACGGCATCATCACCAACTGGGATGACATGGAGAAGATCTGGCATCACACCTTCTACAATGAGCTGCGCGTGGCCCCCGAGGAGCATCCAGTATTATTGACAGAGGCCCCCCTGAACCCCAAGGCCAATCGCGAGAAGATGACCCAGATCATGTTCGAGACCTTCAACTCTCCGGCCATGTATGTGGCCATCCAGGCCGTGCTCTCCCTGTACGCCTCCGGTCGTACCACCGGTATTGTGCTGGACTCTGGTGACGGTGTCTCCCACACCGTGCCCATCTATGAAGGCTTCGCCCTGCCCCACGCCATCCTCCGTCTGGATCTGGCTGGTCGCGATCTGACCGACTATCTGATGAAGATCCTGACCGAGCGCGGCTACTCCTTCACCACCACTGCCGAGCGTGAGATTGTGCGCGACATCAAGGAGAAGCTGTGCTATGTCGCCCTGGACTTCGAGCAGGAGATGGCCACCGCCGCCGCCTCCACTTCCCTGGAGAAGTCCTACGAGTTGCCCGACGGCCAGGTCATCACCATTGGCAACGAGCGCTTCCGCTGCCCCGAGGCCCTGTTCCAGCCCTCGTTCTTGGGCATGGAGTCGTGCGGCATCCACGAAACCGTCTACAACTCGATCATGAAGTGCGACGTGGATATCCGCAAGGATCTGTACGCCAACTCTGTGCTGTCCGGTGGTACCACCATGTACCCAGGTAAGAGATGCAGTAACCCTCAAGTCTCTTCAGTATTTAAATTTGATTTTTATACCCTCCTTAGGTATTGCTGACCGTATGCAGAAGGAGATCACTGCCCTGGCTCCATCCACCATCAAGATCAAGATCATTGCCCCACCTGAGCGCAAATACTCCGTCTGGATCGGTGGCTCCATCCTGGCCTCGCTGTCCACCTTCCAGCAGATGTGGATCTCGAAGCAGGAGTACGACGAGTCCGGCCCCGGCATTGTCCACCGCAAGTGCTTTTAAGTCCTTCGCCCCCGGCGAAAGTACTTCAAAGGCATCAACCGCAACCACCGGAAACAAAACAGGAATCGAGCTTAGTAACACCGCAGAAGCCAGCTCGCCCAGTGATAGACAAAAAGAGCAGCGAACCCATCGCACAATTATCATCCAACTCAGATTCACGCAAAGCACATCCTTCATTGCAATCTAATCGGCCGTCGTCCAGTGGATTCTTATTTTTTAAAGATCTTTTAGTGAGAACTATTAACGAGGCAGACCCACACACACATGTCAAATGTATATGAGGAGCTTTTAACCCCAGTCAGTGAATTGAAAGCCAAATATATCTTCCATTAAAACTATGAAATACGTTAAATAAATACATTTTTCTATTATCCATCTCGTGTACTAAACAAACTAAAGTCCCCAAAGGTCGAGAACTAAAGAAAGACTAATTGTTTGGTAAACAGCTGTTAAATTCCTTTAATCGATATTATTTGTTAACATTTTTAAGTTGGCTTAGGTTAAAAAATGAAAATACAGCGAGGATATGATGGAGATTGAACATTCAAAGGGTGGCAGTGACTGTTTCTTATTGAAAATGTTCGTTCAGCATTGTTAATTCGATATATAATTTGGTGTGGGCGGGTGCCATTTGGGTGGATGTAACCTAAGTAGTATGAGTATTTGTTTTAGTTATCGTACGGAGCGCATACACATCGAATATCTATTTATGTTTAATGCTTTTCACTTAAAGCTAATACGATGCTTATGTATTACAACTATTGTACAGACCGGCATTGCACTAGTATTTTTTTTCAATCGTTTGGCTTCTTCATACCCCCACAGGATTCTTGGAGGTCAGGATCATAAAAAATGTGATTCTGACTTGCAATTAGTTACAAATTGGAAGACTTCATCCAGGAGTTGCCACTACAACGATCGGGTCAAATTCGTTTAAAGTGGAGACTGCCTCATGGGATGTTAAGGGAATTATAGAATATTTTAATCTTTTAAAACATGAACTGCAGTGGGGGTACAAAACTTCGGTATTATCCGAAGAGGGCTTTCTTAACTCTTTTTTTTTGGGAATCGCCAGTGTGGAGGAGAGTTTAAATTAAAATAAAATTCGTATATACTTAGAATGGTTGAAAGCTAAGTTTAAAATTTTGGTCTACTCGCTCGGAATACTCCTAAAGAAAAGAATGAACAAAATTCATACAAAAGGAGGGATTCATACCCATCACTGATAATCGTAAGCGTAAAGACGGGCTCATCGGACTGGCACTACTCTGACCACCGACTTATGAATTGCATTTTGGTAAATTCAATCTTATCCGCTACATTAATAGCTAAAACCTGCTTCTGGTATTTACAATTCTTAATACAATACATGGCAATAGTGGTTACTAATTTCGAATGACGTAATATTATATGTATGTACACGTGAGTTACCGGTTCCTCAACATCCGTCTATATGCCTATTGCATTTATCGATTTTGTTCAGATTTCCTTGCCGACGACCTCCATCGTATGGGGATCGAATAGGGATGCATATCCTAACTAATATTCGAGAATACTTGTGACTGTCGTCATTGGATGCGACTTTAATTGGTTTGGTGGTTTAGGTGGTACTGACTGCTGCCCCTGGCTTGTCGCCGGATTGTTGTTGGTAATGCTTGGTTAGGGTAACCCCTTTGTCCTTCCCGGGACGTAGACCCGATTACCGTTGGGAAGGTTAACCTTTGAATGTCCGGCAATACGTCTAGGTACAGGCCAGAATTGGCTGCAATGTAGCAACCACCACAATATCCACCGCAGAAGGCTCTTCGAGACACGGCAGTGGTATCAAACTGAAAGATATAATGCGAGCATGAAAGGGTTCTCGATTATGAGCAGAATGATTTATAACCCACCTCACTTATCCTTTTCATTACAGCGTACTGGCCATGCGTACTCCACTGAGTTCCTGGCCTCATCGTGAATCCTGTCCGCTCGAGATTAATGGAAAAATCTCCTTGCGGGCACTGACCATTACGGTTGTAACAGTCCCCTGCCGAGCCCAGTTTCTGGGCTAGTCCCCGGGATTCGGCAAATTGGAAATCATTGTCGACAACCCGAAGATCCGAGATATTGAGTCGCAATTTACTGAAGTGCGTTCGACCAGAGTTCTGGTCGTTGTAATACTCATGTGCCCGCGACGCAGGCGGGCAGCTGTTGGTCAACTTCGATCGGTACTCGTAGTAGATGGAATAGTTCTCCTGTGGATCGACCGTGATGTACTCCTTGGGAGTTCGACTAGCCATGTCGTGGCAGTAGATGCGCACCATTCGGGATCGCAGCTCCAGCTCGAACTCTCCGTCTTTGAACACGCCGTGCATCTCCTTGAGCTGAGCACAGCTTTGAGGTCTCCGTTGGGTCCTTGAACTGGGACTAATGCTGTTGGTGCTCGTCATGCTGCTCATGCTCCGGACGGCGCTGCGTTTGCGGCAACCAGGCGGTGGTGAGCATCTATGCCTCTCGATTCTGGAACGGGTGGGACAGCCAATGCGTACCATGCGGGAGTCGTAGCAGAAGTCCCTGCGCTTCTCGTAGCCATCGCAGTTGCACTGTAGAGGATTCGAAATATAGAAATAAGGTTCATGAACCCAAGAATGCGATTTTTCCACTCACCTGTGAGACCAGTTTCGATTGCCTTCGCACGCAATTGTTGCAAATGCGACGCTTGCTCGGCCGTTTTTTGACGTCGCAGTGTCCTTCCTCCAGGCTCTTGCCCTGGGAGGACTCGCAATGAACGTATCGAGTCTGGTACTCATCGGAGCAGTCTGCCGGGCAACGGCTCCAGTCCGAGGCTATCCACTTGCAGTTGATGTAGCACGACTTGGCGGTGGTGCGCAAGGTGGGTCGTCTGACCTTGCGGCTCACGCAGTACGAGTCGTTGATGTAAACCCGCCGCTTGGGAGTGCCAGGCACATCCGGCTTGTAGACCCGGGTGCAGCGTTGCAATTTCCTCTTTTTACCTTCGCCGCACTGCACAGAGCACTAATGACCAGAAAAAATATTGAATAAGTTCATGTAACGCCGAATTAAACTGTCTTGGCACTCACCTGACTCCATTCGCTGGTGTACTTTATGTGACAACACTTTCGCACATCCTTTGGTTTCCTGTTTCCGCACCCAATGCCATAGGGATTCGAACAGCTCACAGTCCGCTTCTTCTCGCACCACTCGCTGCATTCGCCCCACTCTCCAATAACCCAGTTACTAACTGCCACTGCATTCTGCTTAAAACGGAAAAATAAATCTAATAAGTCTAGTGTTGGAAAGGAGTATTCTCTTTCCGGACTCACCGGCGACTCAGTGTAGCTGGGACAGGGCTCCATGTTGCAAAAGGTTATCAGAGAGCCCATTGATGGCTTCGTCCGCGGATTGCAGACATCCTCATTCACCCGGGAGTCGTGCATGACACAGTGTACCTCACGTTGTTTGGAGCCAGTGCCACAGGACTTGGAGCACTATTTGGAAAGAAGAGTTAGATATAGTACTTGTTTGAACATTTAATGATCATTTCCTACTTGTGACCACTCCGAAAGCTGCCAGCAACCCTCCCGACACTGTTCGTGGCGATTGATGTCAAACTTGAGTTCACAATAGGATATATCTACAATATTGGAACGCCGAATATCGGGGTATATCTGAACGCAGTTGAAGGTCTTCTCGCGCACACCCTGCTCACCACAGGAAGCGGAGCACTCCGAAATGCTCGTCACATTGAGTCTGAACAGAAGATACAATGTTTAGGTAAAGATAAAAAAAGAATGTGGAAAGGACATCCTTACTCTAGTCGGCATTCCGTGTTGCAGGGTTGCTGCTCCATCTTCGGTTTGGCAAACATTTCGCAAAACTGTGGTGCCACCTTCAATCCTTGGACCGTGCTGACGCAGGCCGGCTGACGATACTTTCTGCCATCGCAGAGGGAATCGCAGTTGCTCCACGCCTGCATCTCCCACCTGTAGATCTCCACCTCCGCCTCGTGAGTCGTCGGCTTGTCGATGGTGTAGGTGTAAGTGATGAGCAGTGCATTGGGGTCCAACGCCTTACTCAATCCAAACGAGACGATCTGCAACACCAAGCTGTTATCCTCGGGATCTATATATTGTTCGGGGTATCTATTACCTGGACTATTAGATCTCGGGTCAGCTTCCATGAGTAGGTTGTATTCACTCGCTCCACGGGTCGGTCGTTGTAGTCGAAGGTAACACCGGCATAAGTAATTTTAAGCGCGAATGACTTTAACTTCTTGATGTTAAGAAGATCTTGGCCCTTATTGCCCTTTTGATCGCTCAAGGCGATAAAGTTCTGCTCGGGGTATTCCGGCTGGGTGATGACGATATTGGAAGCGCCTAAAAAACAAACAATTTAAACAATATTTATGAAATTTTAAAGGTTAAGATTCTATAAAATAATATGATGAAAGTATTTTCCAAATATCTATTACACATTAATCAAAAATTGTTCGAAAACAAGCAATAAGTTTAACCAGATTTCGGATTCTAATACTTCTACTTCTACTTCTACTAAGAGAACTACTTGAAAAGCGGTTTTCCCATTATTTGAATTCAAATTCAAATAAATAACTAACAATTTCAAAGTTGCCACTTGCCACAAAGATTTCGATAAAAACTTCGATAAAAACAAGGAAAAAACAACCCTGAGCTGATCTAAACTACATTTCCTGTTCCGTTGTGAAATTAATTAGATGACTTGCTTATTTAAATAAATATTTTCTATTTGTTGGGGTGTGTAATTTTACTAAAAATTATAATTTTCATTATCGCCAGTGGCGCCAGGGTCTGGCTCTGCTTTTTCCGGTGATTTCAAGCGATTGCATTTAATTTATGAGCGATTGCGAATTGAGATGACCTGCGCCCGTCGCCTGATTACCAACGGAATCAAAAATAGCACAATCAGGGCGTACGTGAGGTGGTGCATTCACCTGGAGTGGCCTGTTCCGGCGCCGAGATCATTCAATTGGAAATGATCGAGCACGAGTTGGAGCTACGAACATGGCCGTGCCCATGCAGCACGTTGACAATGGACACACGTAAGTGAGCGATTCGCAAATTTAGCCCGAAAGGCATTAACAGATACCATTAGCATTCATTGATGAAATGATTAGCCAAAAGTTTAATTATCGGAATGTTTTCGGCTGAATATATTATGGCCAGTTGTGTTAACGATATTGATCTATGTGGTCTGATGCAAATGATTGGTTGTTGCGGGCACACACCTTTTGGTATTGTCGTCACATAGTGGAGAGTCTTCTCGGGGGAATTGATCGGCAGATCGGAGACGTACAGATTTCCGGTTACCTCTTCGCATGTGTCATTCCGGCCCTCGCAAACGCCGCATCTGTCTGCAGGTTTGAACGGAAGTTGAGGTAATTAAGTGTTGGGGGTTTTTGTTCGGGTCTCGCTTACCCAACTTGGCCATGGAGTTGAGCTCGTTGTCGCAGCCTGCCGGCCTGCAAATGCCATTGACACACTTGTCCAGGCTGTCCACCGTGCAGGAGGTGCCATCGGTTACCTTGTTTTGCAGCTTGAAGTAGTGCAGGTTGCGGTTCTCCAAGCGGCAGAAGAGCTTGCACTGATTGGAACTTTCCTCTATTGTCGGAAAGGGGACAATATTATAAGTTTGAGAGCATTCTAAGGACTACCATGCTACTTACTCTCGTACTTGGGAAGCCATCTGCTGTTGGGATCAACGCCCGGAATGTTCATGTTAACCCCGTTCAAGTCCATGCACTGCTGCTCGCGGGGATCCAGGTGTCCCGGCGGACAGACGTGTGTGTTGCAGGAACGGTACTTCTTGCGGCTGCCAACGCAAAACTTGCCACCGTCAGGCTTGGGATTGTCACACTCTCGGTGGGACTCCTGCACTCCGCCGCCGCAGGGGAGGCTGCAGGACGTGAACGCCGACCAGGGACCCCAGCCACCGCTCACCTTGGGGTGGTTGCTGCCCTGGCGCGGCACACACCGGCCCTTCAGACACCAGAGATCACTGTAGCCGCAGGGGGTGCCGTCCGCCCAGGGAAGGTTGCTGGAGCGGCACTGCTCCATGTGACTTATGTTCGCGCCGTTGCACCACAGCCGCTGGCACTCGTCATCGTGGGGGCAGTGGGCACTCGAGTTGCCGAAAATCAACTGGCACTGATGGGTTAGGGAGTAGATCTCGCCAGGCAGCCGCCGCGTCTTGTTTGGTATGTAGGAGGATGGCGTGTTGTCCAGACAGGACTTGTCCGATTTCCTAATCAATTAAGACCTACGTGAAGACCTCTTAAAGAATCGATGGCAATGCAAAGAACTTACTCAAGAAACTCGGATACAAAGTGCTGGGAGCACTTGGACCAGGACCAGGGATGCATGTGGATGCCCATGACTTTGGACATGATGTGCTTGTTGTTGGAATGCCTTGTGGTGTATGGGAGGCACTGGCTGTCATCGTCGTGGGGCATGCCTAAGCTGTTGAGGTGAGGATTATAAGTGATATAATACTTCTCAATAGAAAACCAAGATCACTTACATGTGCCCCAGTTCGTGGGCCATGGTGAAGGCGGCGGGCAGACCTGTGTCCTGGACAATGGAGCAGGAGCGGGGATTGCAAACCGTGCCCAGCTCGGCTAGACCCAGCATGTGGCAGGCCTTGCCCGGAATGCCACCGCAAATGGGTTCTCTGTGGGATTAAAGAATGCTTTGGCATTGGACACTTCTCATTCAAAAAGATTATGTCTTGAACCTACCTTGTGATCAGCATGGCCGTGTCCCTGTGGTAGCCTTTCCGATTGATGAAAGTGCAAAAGTGCTTGAGCATTTCGTTGCTGGAGTTGTGCCGCTGGTCGTTGTTATTCGGCAACATGATGAGGTTGACCAGCGAAATGCGTATGGAATTGCCAATGCTGGCGTCCTCAAAAATACTGGATACAATGGACAGCAGGATCATGATGTAGGAGGTGAGGTCGCCCTTGTGGAATCGCTCCATGCTGGAGTCGACGGCAATCAGAACCTCCAAAGTGTACACCTGGCTATCCATGTCGTTGTAGTGCCGCTTCCGGCGCGTCAGGCGGCGAGGCTCGAGGAGATTCCGTGCCTCGGTCTGCTCCATAGCCTGGCGTTCCAGGGCGTCCAGGCCCAGTTCCAGCTTGGTGACAGCCTGTCTGGCGTGGCGCTTCGACCGCCGCCAAACTCGGTGCAAGACCTCGTCGCTGCTGGTCCGGTTCACCGGCTCAATGAGCAGGGCCCCGAAACTCGTTTTGATATAACCAGTCTGCCGGGGCGGTGGAGGGGGCGTGGGGAAGAGGGGGGAACGCTTATTAGTAGTCATATTCGGCGGCATATTGATAAGCATAATTTGCGAAATGTAAATGCGATGCAAATGGCTTTGCCAAGGTCAGTTCGAGCCACTTGCTGGCCTTACCATGCCGTTGCAAAGAGAGACTGCCACCTTCGAGTGGGGATCGCCCTCGACATATCCCACATAGTGGCAGTCCACGTAGTTCATTCCCTGCTCCTGATCCTGCTCCTGCTCTAGTTCCTGTTCCAGCTGTTCGGCATCGTCCATCCCATCGTTGGGATTGTTAAGGATCCTTATCTCAGGCATCGTATTGTTGTCCACGAAGGGAGCCTCCTGCCGTAACACCAAATGCAGCAGGTGGCCGAAAACATTGAGGTTGTATTCAGGATGCGGGTCCCAGATCTGGTTAGTCCTGCTCCGGAACGTACCAGTCATGCTGAAGGCCGTCGAAGGATCTAATAACGGAGGAGGGATTTATTGTAAAGATCTGTCTGTCTACAGACACTTTTATGGAATATAGAGCTTAAATTTACCCTTCAGAAAACTGTTGATATCGTTGTTTCGCTTCGATTCGTAAATAAGATCAGCCTCGCTTAGACTGCAGTTGTAGACCTTGATGGGGGTCACGAAGGTAACCGGGTCCTCTTCGCCCAAGTCTTCGAGGTCATCTCCGTTTTCCGTTAGGGTATCGTTCTCAAAGTATCTGGGTTGATCGGTGATTGGCGTGGGCGGTGGATCGGACACTGATGGAAGTGGCAAGGACATCACTGTGGGTCGGATGATCATTTTGGGTAGCTCTAACGTAGCTTCTGACTTGTGGACGTTTGAAATTCCGTGTAAAAAGATGTAGAAAATGGCTAGGACGAAGACACTTATGCAGATGTAGAGGCAGGCGTGCTGCCGCCCGTGGGTGGACATCTTGTGGCGGCACTTGTTGTAGAACCACCATTCACACCTTTTCTTCAGCACGTGCTGGGAAAGAGAATAGATCAAGGAGAGAGCTGGTTAGATCACTGAATGGTTTATCTAGGGGAGATGGAGATAGGGCAGGCTAGACGGCCCAGCTTTCCAGCATTCTCTCACACCTTGAGTGTTCGCATTTCGATTAATGGGCTGCTAGAAAGCAGGCCAGATAAGTAATTGGGCACGTTCCGCCGAACCCCCAACAGCATCCAACCAATAAGCGAACTTCCTACCGTGGCGGGGGCTGATTTGAGTGATAGACTTTTGAAAGAATTATTGATGGACTGACTGCCTGCCCCCGGCATGCAGATACCTTGACCACCTGTAAGATACTCAAATAGTATCGATTGGATCGGTTCCGATGTGTCGGCGTGCGGCACGGCCTTTGGCTCTGCAGTCCGCGAATAAGAGAAGCTGTTGAAAACACTTCCTCGCACCGCCAATTTTTTTGCACATTTTTTTTGCGTTGTTTTTTATTTTTGTTTAAAATAAATTCTTAAATGCTGAGGTGTAAAGTGTGCCAACGGCAATTTGTGTTCAAGAGATAAAACAAAACCAAAAATAAAAAGAATTGCTAGTATTAGGTACTCGTCGGAAACAAAAAAAACGAAAAAATTTAAATGCCTCTAATTTGTAAATTTATGTGAAAGCTCTTTGTTTTGCACCTCAGTCGAAATTGTTTCAGACAATTCATACATCAGCGCAAATAAATTAAAATTCCCCCACCGGCCACCGAAATTAGCAAATTAATTCAGCTAAATGATGAGCTATTTTACATAATTTTATGGCAGCTCTGTGAACTCTGCAGCCGCCGACACATTCGTTATGCTCATTGGCCATAATGTCGCCTGAAAAACGGCGGGCCGTGTGATTCCGTTGGCTGATAGCATGGTGTGAGATCGGTGATCACATTTCCGGCAAACAGACTATTCCTCTGCGGTTACCAGCACTGATGGGATTTAGAAACCGCAAATGGAAAAGGCTATAAATGATCCCTCAATTTGGGCAACTAGCACTAAAGCCCGTCCTTGAATCTCTCAATTGCTATTGACCTTTAGCAGCGCCACCGAATGTTACAATTTAATTGTTTTTAGAAATTGCTTAGAACGGTATGCCATAAAAATCTCATTAGGTTTAATGTCGCCGCCCTGAGACCCATAAAAAGTATTTTTAATAGTTAAAAAGTTGATAGAGCCACTTGGAAACGTTTAGTGAAGATAACAAAAACACAAAATGAAAAATTCAAGGTCTAGACAAGGCCCGCAGTATTGCCTACTTTTAAGGGCTGCCTGGAGGTCCTTCTTGAAAATTGTTCAAAAGGCTCTGTTTTTTTTTTGTTAAAATAATGTTTGGAGGATGAACTTTTGCCACTGCCAGAGTTCAATAAACTTGACTATTTGCGAAATCATTCAAACAACGGATCTCGGCCTCAATCAAGAAAGTGATTTATTGCCAGGGTTATCACTGAACGGCCCGAGATACTCCGGATTAAATTTATCTGAGCCGGAATTTCGCGGAAAGAGCAGGGGAGTGCTCTTCGGGTTTTGTTTCTTGGCGTGAGGCTTATCGTAAATTTTATCCCAAACTTAAATGCCTGTGCACAATTTGCAAGGCAAATCGCGCATGCCGCAGATGCCCCACAGATACCGGGGCATCCCCCGCAGCCCCATTTCCCCCTGGATCGCTGTTTTCTGCTTTTGTACTTAATTAAAGAGCTATTCGGGCAATCTCGGCTTTATCTCTCACTTGTTAGTTATGCATGCGTTTGGAGAGCTGCTTATTAACTTGTTTCGAGCCCCATCTGCCTTCTGCCTTATGAATATGCAAATGCACTGCGTGCCATCTTTTCATTTTTGTTTATCAGCGAACCGTTTGCCGGCTAAGTAGCCTGTGCTTTCTATAGGGTTTCTGGGCCTTATTCTTCGGACGGCTCATTTCCACTCTGCCTAATTTATTATCACGGCAAAGTGGTTGCTATGCTCTGACTAATTGACCAATTCGATGGGCCGGCAGCCAAAGAAGCCCCAGACTCCGACCCAGCCACAACCGCAGCGAAAACCGAAACAAAAACAGAAATACAAACAACAATAGCCCAAGAAACAGAAACTGACGAGCTGAGAGGCATCTCTGGGCATCAAAAACCTGTTTACACTTGACTGGGAATGGAAACAAACAAGCGATTTGTGTGTCAGTCGATTGCTTTATATTGTGCCGAGTGCCATAATTTATGCCAATGGCTACACGCTTACTGGTCGACACACTGTCTGAGGTCTGCACAGCCCCGGAGTCGCCATTCAGTCTGTCCCCGTGAGCCGTGAGGTGTTTGAAGGCCGACTCGCAGCCCGACTTCACAGCTTCACAGTTTCGGTTTCAGCCCCACCCCGCAGCACCAGCTCCGGCGGGAATTGGATCCGTCGTGTAAACGAAACTTCCACGAATCGACGACTCCATGAGGTGTCTGGCCGGTCAGACAACGCGGCGTATGCGCAACGTTCGCCTAATTACACAGCTCCAGCTCCAGCACTGGCAATAGCACTGGCTAGCTGTTAATTTGCATTTAATGACTTAATTGCAGTGGCTCGACTAAAGTGGCGCCTTCGGCCCATGCGGCGTGTTCACAATGCTCTTTGCTTTAATTGGTATTCGCGCCTGCGCTGGGCTTATCGCTAAGCAAAATATGGCAAATAATCGACCAATAATCCACAACTGCAAATTAGCAAATTAGCAGCCACATATTTGGGATCGCGTATCGAAAAGGAATCTTTCATTTCCGATACGTTGTTCGATCGATTTCCTAAATTCATCTGCATATTCGGACCGTTTCTGACCTTATATGCCTTATGCCGCATACCGCATGCCGCATGCCCCAAAACCCCATACCGTATGCCCGGTTTGTGCAAAAACGATTTTCATGAAAAGTTTTCCACTTTGTAGAATTTGGGGCGCGTGTGTTTACAGCGGCCGCTGGTAAATGATAAATAAACTTGCAGACCTTATGGGCGTGCGCTTTTTGGGGCCGTTATGCATGCGCGATGCGTGACTGCCACAAACAAAATCCAAGCGCTATTATATTCATAAATGGATAACGGCCTTAGCCGTTCTAAATCTTCGAAAAGATTTTGGCACAAAATATACGCATAAACAGTATAACAATAATTACATTTCCTTTTTCGAAATAAGTTCCCCAGCAATTTGTAAATAATAACAAATGATCAGTTTATCCGATGACTAAATTCGATGGAAATGGAGAGAATTTTATTGAATTTCCCACCGACTCAAACATTCTGAAAAGGCGAATGCATTCATCCCAAACAGATTGTTTGCAAACACCGAAATTACGTTGAATTGGTTTGTTCAGGACGCCGAAGTATTTGTAAATATTTTCAATGTTCAGCCAAGCATTTTCCCGGAATTGTTTTTCCCGCCCCGGAATTGACAAGGGGATGCCCAGTGCAGCATGGCCCTTGAATTTTCGCGAAATCGCAAACACCAAATCGAAAACAAACACCCCAGCCTGTAAACAGGCAGAGGCGAAAACACGGCCATAAAAGCATCTTCTCTGGAAAATGTGTGAATCTGCGAATCAAATGGGAGACTGCGGTCATCCGGTGAATCCCCCACGCACCCACGCGCCATCGCTAAATGTGTGTCTATGATAGCACGCGTCATCTCTATATGCACACTCGTACCATACCATATATTTAGTTCATGGAACAAATCAAAATCGAACTAAGCCTATGAAAATGCAATTGCAGTGGCGGTGGCAAGGGTATCTTAATTGAAATCAGCAGCACCCGCAGCAGCAGCAGCAGTCGGTTGAAGTGCATTCATAACTTCAAAATTCCCAATTGAAAGCCATCATCGCAAATTCAATCAATTAACCTTGGCCAAAAACGAAAAAAAAAAGTAAGTACGAAATTTTTAATTGAAAATGGGCTACAAAATGCATTAGACAAAATCGACCGGGCTTCCATTTGGCTTAACGATCGACGGACGGCGGTCGTCGTCTCGCACACGCCTAATATCATACGTATGTGGACTTGGCCTCCAGCCTTCAGATGCCAGCGCCAGCGGCAGCGCCAGCCGTCTGGCCTAATGGTCGTATGTACATATGCTCGTTTGGTCGCAGGGTCGCCTGACTGGCTGGCTGGACAACGCCCGCGTCTGCCATGTGTGCTGTGCTGTGCTTGGAGATCTCCAGAGACCAGAGATATTCCACATTTTCTTTTGGGGCTCGGAAAGTGGAAGGAGGACGACCTGGAGGAGGAGAAGGAAGTGGAAGAGGTGGTGGAGTGGCGTTTTGTTTACTCGCCACGGGCATGGTCTGATCTCCTCCCGGAGCATCATGCCGAAGAAGATTTTTATCTTGCCCGGCCCCTTGGGCCGTAAAAAAAGTTTTCGCCAATTTAATTATTGCGTGTTTAACCTTGAAATCGTATGATATACACGTTCGTTTATTTCGATCGTTTCAAAACTATAAAATAATCAACATTGTTTAGCTTTCGTTTCATCAAATTCAAACAAAAAGAAAAGAAAAAAAAATGAAAAGAAAAACTAGAGAAACAAAAAACTTAAAACACTCTAGTTCCCTTAACTTGTTTTATATTTATTTATTTAAAATGCAGCGACTTTGATGCGATTAATCTGGAACGTGGGAAGCTGGGGTGTCGGGCGATGGTGACTCATAAGGCTCTTGCCTTGCAGCCTGCACTTGCCACAGCTGGATCGTAAAATTTTAAGTGCAACCATAAAAACGCAACCTGAGGTTTTGTCATTCGATTAAAGCGCGTTTTGTTTGTTTACACGGGTTTAATTTAATACACAGTTTAATGGCTTTGCTTTTGATTTATTTGGCACACTTTTGGAGCAATATACATAAAAGCGTAGACAGGCCAATTTTTCTCTATGGGCATACGTTGCGTATGCGCAATATGAGCTGCTCGAACTTTGAGTATTTTTGTTTTTGTAATCCCCTCGCTGCATCGGTCACTGTAATTAACTGATAAATTTGGGTACGGCTTTTAATAAATTGAAATTTATGTTTGAATTTCGAAACAGCTCTTTAAGGAGGCTTGTGCCCACTTGCTGTGCACATTTCCTGAACCGTTTTAAGCCTTGGAAGCGCATTCGTGGTGCCTTTCAGCCTTAAGCATTCTCTGAGTACACATTCTCGCACCCGGTTTATTTATTGTATCTGCGGTGTGTTGCCCACGCCAGTCAGAAACATATAAATTACAAATATTTATTTGCTTTCCGACGCTTACAAAGTGTGTGCGTGTTTATTTGGACAGATCAAGTTGATTGCGAGGCTGGGAGGTGCACACATATCCATACACACTTATAGCGAACTGGAAACGGGAACAGGCTCTGCACCTGGCACACCTCCGAAATTCGAGCCCCAATCCCGAGACAATTAAAAGCCGTTTCATTCTCGGGGCAACCGTTTTATAAATTCGGCAACCAATGATTTCAAAAACGCTGTAAATTAGGCAAAATTACTCGACCTGGTGGCACCACTTCAAAGGCGAGGCGGCAGGCTCTTCCCAGAAGCCGCAACGGCAACCGGTGGGTGGCAGAGACCAGATGGCCCAACAAGGTGTGGATATCCCGACTGAACAAGAATCTATGTGGTGGGATGATCTCGGGGCTAATTGGCCTAGCAACCGGAGTGCCGAAATCCGGAATGGGGAATGCGAGGCGGGGCAGCGGAAAGCCAACAATTTCAATTTCATTTGTTTTGTTTATTTTTTATGTGGTTCGCTCAGGTTGCAAATTAAAAAGCAGCCGCAACAGCTCTATTAAGTTAAATAATCGCAGTGCCGAGTCTAAACAAAAAACGATTGGCATCAGGTATGTGAGAAATGTAAAAAAAAGTATGGAATGTATATGGTTAATTTTTTACCCAGCGACTTGATCTTATTTCACTTGTTTTCACGATCTTATCTGCCGAACAACTGAATCCGAATCCCAGGAATCTGACAAGGCTGTCAGCGTCCTTGTCTCTTATCCGACGACGAAGGCACACAATGTCAATGACACTGAAGTGCGTCTCATAAATATTTGAAAATAATAAACAAACAAAAATAACCCATGTCTGGTGCACTCAAAGTTCCCCCTTGTGTATGCAACAAGGGGCAGGCACCCCAAAGACGGGACAGGGCTGCCTTGACGAGAAGCATCATCACCTTGTGCGAGTATGATGTTTGCCGGCCGGCCGGCCTGCGATCTACCGGCTGACCATGTGTTATCATTATCCTCTCGGTCTCTGGCTCACTCTCGCCGGCAAACAAACAAACAAGCAACACAAAGAAACAAGCAGATGAGTAAATAAAATTCAAACAGCAGCACAGGTCTACCGCTTGCTGTTTGCAGCTTCGTGTGTAAAAGAAAATGTAAACTTGAAATGCCACGATCGAAGCCCGTTGTTTGCTTTTTTTGTTCGCCGCTCAAGAACAATAGCGAAGGAATTGTTCTTGAACGACTGGACACTGGGAGTGCAGTCTCTCAATTGCCTCTGAGTATGCATTTGAGTTACAAACAGGCCTGACGTTTCAATTGTGCCATGGCTAATGCCAAACTGGATCCTTGTCGCTCTGGCCGATCGTTAGATTGATTGGACGAATGGATATATTGGACGTCGGACGTCGGATGTTGGCGGGTCTTCCCTGCCTTGAGAGTCTAGTTAATCAGAAATGCCAGCCCCGGCCCCGGCCCCGGCCCCGGCCCAGCCCCAACCTCAGCCTCAGCCTCAGCTCAGTAATTTGATGAATTGCATTTCTATAAATGAGCTCTGACAGCGGCTGGAGGAGGAGGAGTACTGTGAACACAACCCCCCAATAGCAGCACGTGACGTGCATTACACAATGGTTGGGTTATGCGATGCACATCCATTAATCGAATCGGCCCACGTCCCTGACTTTTGAGTCATTAAATATCTGGCTATTTTAATTCATAACTCAATCCGCAATACGCACGTATATAATATAAATCTATTTTTACACCTTCATCGGTTATGATGAGTGAAATATTTGGCGGTAATTAAATAAAAATAGTCAGACATTTATGTGATTTTCCCTGTGCCACACACAGACCATCAGAATGCCAGAACGCAGAGGTACTCGGAGGTAAATGGCCAAGGTCTGACTCATTGACGAGGCATCAGGCAGCCGGCAGCAGGCAACAGGAAAATATAACCAAATTATGAGGGGAAATGTTCGATTGTGGGCAATTAAGACTTTCGGCGGCAAAAGAAAACACACCCTCAGGTGAGATTCATTAATTTAATATGCTCACCTAGCTGGGAGAATTATGGGGGCCTGGTGGGTGGCGATCAAAGTACACCCAAAGTACTATGTACAATATCGAGAGCCAACTGGGAGCCGCAAGGAATGGAATGCCCATTCCGCATATTATTAACATTGCTCGCTTATGCTGCAAAACAAAACAAATCGGTTTAAAAACGTTTCTGGAATTTCGTTTTGCAAATTTTATTGGAATTCGATGGGATCATCTGTTGACTGATCCGAACACCATGTACCATGACCACCTCAAAGGGATAAGCGTGTTGGGGCAATCATACCGCCACGATCCATCCGGAGATCCCTCAGTCAGAGCCCCACAAAGTGGGGGCGCCTTCGTCATTGTCACTGTCACTGTCACGGTTCGTAGTCACATCGAGTTGAATAAATACGACAAAGAAGATCTGAGGTCCATTGCATTTTTCTGATGAGAAATGGCGCCACATCAATCATCGCATTAAAAAGATGTGAGGAATTGAAAAATATCGGACTTGTTCTCTTCTTGACGAGAGAACGCGTTAGTAGCCATATCGATGGACAGGGCTTTCGGTCTTAAGAGCTGGATCCCTTCGCATTCCTCCTGACTAAGCATATCTGTGGGAATTTCAAAGGGCAAGACGAAAAAAAGATCTGAACAGCACTTCCCGGGAAACAGCCAGCCAGCAGTTGAAGTCCGATCAGAATACGGTTCCTGCTAATGGCCAAAACGACGCTGTGAGATCCGAGGAACATGATCTCGATCTGTGTCGGGCAAATAAGAAATTCGCTCCACTTGCATTCCTCCAGCGATCTAGAGTCTGTCTCCGCGCTATGCGGAAAAGCTTTTCGAACAGAAACCTTCGGGGGATTTCATTTATTCTAATTATTCTCATTTTTTGCAGTACTTTATGTTGTGCAACGTTAATTTCAGAGCACTGTGCTCCGGGTTTTTGTCTGGGCCAGTTTGTCTGGCTGTCTGTCAATTAACCTCAGCGCTTTGCGTTGATACTGTAAGTTATGGCTTTTTAATCGCTAAAAATTTGCATGAGCATACACTCTGGCTCGTGCTCGTATTTCATTTCATATAAACATATGTGAGTATATCTGTCTGCCTCATTAGGAGAATGCCACACCCGAAAAAAGATAGTCAACATCCTTCATAACTTAGTTTTTATATTTCTTTGGGTATGGATCCTTTCCTTCAAGATGGGTTTGCGTTTGTATCTGCATTTCATAAATAATTCATTACAAGTCCATGGCACTGCGTCTGTCCCGACAGTATTTTTGGTGCCTGGAACATTTTGTATCTGTCAGATACGTCAGGGCCTGTTGACGGTTCGTTGTTGACGCTTGAGTCGCGTCACTGACCTCAAGCTGCACTTATGAATTTGATTTGGGCAACAACGGGACACATGAATCAGCCCCAGCCCCAGCCACAGCCCCAGTGCATATTGCCCACATAAGCAATTTGCACAGGGCAATATTTCTATATGTCTGCATGTCTCCGAGCATATCAAAATTTTCGGCCGGGTCAGTGCACTTTTCAAAACGCGACCATTATTTATTGTTCCGAATTATTTCGGGAATGAAGATTGGAACGAGGGTAGAACGAGGGTTTGGGGAAAGCCCAGTTTATATGCTCGTGTTCCCAACTGGGAATTCTAATTTAGCGAGCAATTAATAGGCGCTCTAATCACATTTGCCACAGCTCATTTGGTACGCTTGCGATCCCATGCCTGGTCTTGACTTTCGTTTTTTTTTTTGTTTTTCGTCTATTTTGCTCATTGGCGATACACTCAAGTTCGAGTTCAACTATTTGCATAGACAAGTATGTATAATAATTGCGATAGGCTTGGGCTTTATAAGGCCCATTGCTTTTTGCTATTGGGTGTCGATATTGGGTGTCTGGGTGTTTGGGTGCTGGGGCTTTGGTGTTGGTTTTGCCACCCAGCTTGACCGACATCATTAATCTTAATGATACGAAAGTTGCGACTGATTAATTTGTCCGATAATTAAAATTGATTGCCCTGCCAAAGGGGGGAATCTACAGATCGCTTATAAATGATCTTGCAGTAAACGGAAGCAACACTCGCTGGCCAAAGGAAGCGCAATCAAAATGCGTGCGGTTGCTGGCCATAAAAAGCAAGTAAAAAGCAAAAAAGCACAGAGACTGGGGAAGAGAAAAAAAACTTGAACACGTACGGGTCAAGTAATCGTACAGATGTTATATTAATGTTTAACGAGAGTTATGAGACTATCAACGTGATATTGTTTTGCTTTTATTTCTGAATTAATTTTTTGCTTCCGACTCGTTTCTTTCCACGTTTTTGTTGATCGCTTTTGTTGAGCATTTTGCATATATGTATGCCTTGTTGTCGACACTCAATAGACATCACAACAAAACACGACCAAGTTAGATGTGTCTATTAACGGTTTTCCGAGACAATGCAGGGAAGTCTATTGTGATGACCAAGTGGGCTTCTACCGGCTGTACGCGGCTTCCTAATCGCCTACTAATGCATTATGCTAATGCATATTTATATCGTTTTAACACCCACCACTTTGCCGAGAGCTCATAAGCACATTTTCTGTTATTTATTTACGGTCCAAAAATGTTTGCAAAAAATTAACACCCTCGGTTTAGATTGGATTTTTTTCTGTTTTATTTCAAAATATTGTTATACTCTTTCAAGAGGTAATCCAGTTTTTTGCTAACGAAGAAACTAATTTTTTTAAATATATTCTGAGGCATTTTGAGCTTTTGAATAGCATATCCGCAAGGGTATTTAAGCCTCGCCTTCCCCAATAATATAGCTTTTGTTGGGTATCCAAACATTTATTTATTTCACGCCGGCTGTTCCACTAATTCCAAAAGTCAAATAGACAAAAATGTCACCCGAAGAGGATACATGTGTAGCTTGATGTGTAAGATGTGTCTAGTCGCAGCTAATAAATCCAAGAGAACCCGAAAATATTTCCCGACTCGCATTTCGCTTTTCGGCCAGACAGTGCCACTCGGTCGACCCCCACATGTGCCACAGTTATTATTTTAGTGCTTGTCTGTATTTATTTATATTTTACATATTTAATACATATTTTATTGGCATTGTTGTTGGTTCTGCTGCTGCTGCTGGCTCTTTTCTTTTCATTTGCCTTATTTATTGTCAAATTGCTGGTGGTAGATTTTTATAAATTTTGTTTATTTCTTGCATATATCACATTTTTTTATTGCAATCGTTTTTATATTTTCTGTTTCAGTTTTTATAAAACTTTTAGCAGCTTTTGCTTGGCTTCTTTCGCTTTTTGGTAAATTAATTAGGAATTTTTATTGTTTCCTCGTTGTTGTTCTCCGAGTACATTATATCATAGTTTTTATTACTATTCCCGACCCGACAAACGTTCGATTCACTGCACACAAGAGTTCATTTGAAACAAATACATTCATCAAAACTCTGACACGCTTCTGTCTTAAAAAAAAAAATGCAAAACATAAAGGAAAGTAAATATAAAAAATAGCAAATTTAAATAAAACAAAAAACGGACTTTTCTATTTTAAGACACCGGCACTGGCGACCTCGATTGCTCTCGTTTCCATGCTGTGCAATTTTTTAGAGACTTTTTTTTTGGCAACCAGTTCCTATTGGAAATTTTATTTTCCCATAAATCTAACCTCAAAGCTTCTCTCACTCATCATTTGTCTAAATTTTTTTTTTAGAACAATTTGCCCCTTTTTTTGTTTATTTTCCCAACATTTTCTTTACGCACATTTCTCTTCTGTTTTGTTTGCTTACGCGGACGCTTTTTTAGAGATTGCAAAAAAAAAATTGATTTTTGAAATTGGTTTTTGGTCTTTTTTACTTTCGACTGCCCACATCCTACAGCAGCAGCCAGAGATTCGCATGGTTCTACTATTTTTAGTAAAGGGCGTGTTTACTTAATTCTCGATTTTATAGTATTTCGATTTTCATTTTATTTCGGCAGTGGCGCTGAAATGTGTGAAAGTTTTGCATAAACATTGCCTCAATTTCGATTCAATTCTGATCACTCGTGTAAAATATCTATTTAAAATAGATTCTCTGCGCCAGTCGGCCAAATACAAAATATTTATCAATTTTTTGTACACTCAAGAATTTGCAATTAATGTTGGCAGGCACTGCGTGTAAGCCATTAAACCGTGTTGCCCCTTAGCATGTGGTAGATTAACCCAAATTTATGGAATTCGATTCAAATTTAAGTACTTTTCCATAAAATAGACCATGTAGGTCTATTATTTGCGGTAGGTCCTTTGAAAAAGTATTTACATCAGCAAATGGAAGCGCGGGATAATGAAAAGCACATAATATATTCACCTCTGAGTCAATATCTCGACTCTGACAAATTTGTCCCACTATATCTTATGCCTTGAGGCACACAAACTTTGACAGAAACAGCAAAATTATTTCGGCGAACTTCGAGTAATAAATGACATTTTACACATCAATCTTATGCAATTTTATATGGCTTGCATTCGTAAATTATTTTTGCATTTCCGCTGCACAATCCGAAGAACACTTCTTATTTCAAATTCGTTTCATCCCATCCGAGTTATGGTATTTTTAATTTTTGCTCAGTTCCCGTTCGGCGGGAGATTTGTCCGAATTTCGAAACAAGACTGACGGAACATTTTCTGAAACTGAAAACATAAGAAATTCGTAGTATAAACAAGCCCAAACGTAAACTGCGGTATCCGTGTTATAGCAGGTATAGGATTGGCAGCTTTCTCTAACTCGAATATAAGGTGCAAATATCGGAGAGGATCTCTCGGAATGAAAGAGCTTTCCTCTCCGCTTTTCATCTAATGGCCGATGTAGAAAATCACGCACCCACCACTAAGCCAAAGATCTTTCTCTCGAAAATAAATTTAGAAAACACTCTATATGCTTTCTATTTTCATTATAATTTTCTTGGCAATTTTCTAACCAGCCGATTTGTGCCAAGAAACTAATAATATCGCAGTGCTCGATTGCAGCCATCTGCAACGGCTTCTGACAATCTGATAAATGCGATGCAAATTACAAAAATTTCTTTCTTTCGACTAGAAAGAATCCCGTCAATTCTGGCGCCCTGTGGGTATCGCTGTGCTCTTGACCTTAGCGCCACCGGAAAAGTTTATTTATTGTGTCGACGTTTCCCCGATGGGGATTCGGCCTTCTCCGAGAACTCCACACTCGCACATCATGGCAGTACGTGCTTTGATATAATCCACGACCTAGCTGTCAGTCGCTGAGGGAGTGCCTCCTCGATAGTGTCGTGGTTCATTAGTTTGTGCGAATTTATGATCAAATAAAAGCGAAACGCCCTGCCAAATTCCAGGAACATTTCTACAAAATTGCCGTCTTCAACGCCCCATAACGAAACATAATTGATAAGTTATTCGTTATTAATTTATTTAAATGCAAAACTAACCTTAATCAGAAGTTTAAACTTTTTTTATTATTATACCAAGTATTTCTGAAGTATTATCCTTTTATATATCTTTAGCGCCTAAAGATATAATAATTTACCCCAATTTGTCGGTGGATCTATCTGCTCTGTTTATTGTTTTTGTTTCTTTGGCTCTAATTGCCAAAATCTATGACATGGGCCCGTGCCTCGCCCGCGCTCTTAGTGACATAAGGCTATAATTCTGAAATCCGTTTGCCATGTGGGAGCGTTGATCTCGAGGGGTATTTTCGGACCACTGACTTTGTCATTGTGTTCTAGGAAGTATGCAATTTATTATGCAAATGGATTTTGTGGCTTTTCTTGGTCATTTGGAATTCGCTCTTAAATTAACTCTAATTTATGATATTGATCCCTGGAAAGAGTGACACTGATGGATGCCGATACTTCCAAGAAACTTTTGCTATAATCTTTAGAAGATTGTTCACTTTCACTTTGATTGGAAATATTTATATATTTCTGGCTTCCTAATCAATTATAAACCTTTGGCTGGAAAAAAGTGGGTTCTTACTAAAGCCTTGATGTTATTCGATATTTTTAGGCCACTGACTTGGGGCTCCAGGAAGTATGCAGTTTATTATGCAAACGGTTCTCTGGTATTTGTTAGTCATTGGCAATTTGCACTTTGATTATCACTAATTTATGATACTGTTTCCTGATTCGGTGGATGAATTCAAATGTCAGAAAGAGATATTTTTTTTTTCATTAATGACTAAACTCGCCCAACCAGCACAGTTTTAGCCGATTTGATTATTGCACCTCAGATTATGATGGGTCTTAGTGATTTTTGTTTTTAGTCGATGATCTGAGTGCGAAGATCCTAACCCACAAATTGGCAAACGCCCCAATAAAAAAGCTACCAAATATTCCTTTGTTTGTTATGATTTCCTAATTAGCAGCATATCAAATCATAATTAGGCACTAAAAATAATATTTTTAATTGTTAAAACTTGCAGAATTTGGAAAACAAGGCAATAACTCTATGCTGCGCACTTTGAGAGCATACGTTTTATAGCAACTTTAACAGCCCACAAAATATTAAGACATTGTGGCAGGCTATTTTATGGCACACCGATTGGGGTCGCAACTTGACTTGGCCAATGGCCACCATAAAAAATAATTGAGAACCAGCCCAACAGAGAAACCGATTTATGACAACAGTGGTCTAATATATAAATATATGCAAAGTAATCGTAAAGTGCCACTGCCACTGGCGGATTTAAAATTTCAGCCGTAGTCGAGGCAGAAATGAGCAGATCGAATACCTTAACGACCTCCGCGACAGCCATGGGTGGAGGTGTCTTGTGGCTCTTGCTTCCTTGGGCGGATAAATCCTCCCCATTGTTGGTCAGTACTTTCCGATACATTCTTTTTTCGTTTTCACTCAGCCTGCATAGCAAACTATCACTGAAAAACAAACATTGGCAAGGGCAACACACACACACAACGAACTCGCCCTGGAAAAGGAGCTAATGAACTCGCGATCCCGGGGTCACTAAACCGAACCGATGCAGGCTGCGCCTGCGCAATTTGTAAAACGTTTAAGCGGCCAAGCCTCCTTCGCGGAGAACCATAAAGTATTAAAGTCGAGTCCTTGCGCTTTGCATATGATTCGATTCGGTTAGAGTCTGTGGCTGGGCTTTGTCCGCGTAGGAGGAGCAGGCAAATATGATCGGCTCTGCGTCACGCGAGCGACTGAAAGATCACTTGACGCCCGTGCTGGTGGCAGGCGGATGGCGCAGATGCCGAGTGCTGGTTTTGCTTTAGCCGCAGCAGCAGCAGCAGCAGCAGCAACAACATCGGTCTGACAAGAGCAACATTGGCACACAATGAACCAAACAAAAGCCAAGGAAGGGCAGGGCCGGGCCGAGGAGGGCAAAGAAGGGCGATGTTGCTGTCAAACTCTCGGCTGTTCTTGTGGGCTTTGCAGCAACATCTGCAACATTTTGGGGCAATTGAACAACATATAATTCTCTGATGAAATATGATTACAGTTTAATGAAAAACGGCCTGAATTATTAATATTAGGGGGGTCCATGGTGTTCATTGTCTGATTGGAGAACTTTCTGGCCGAAAACAACGGCCGCTCTTAATTACAACAACTGTACAAACACTAATGAGAACATTCAAGCTATCTAACAATTCGCTAGCTCAGCATGTACAGCATATGGACACTACGGGTCACAAGAATAGGTCAATTGGAGGGAAGGATACCTAATGACAAAGAAGTCATTACAACCATGTCTAGTATTACAATATATAGTATGATAAGTCCTCTTGCAAAAATGTTATTCAAAGTACAACATTACAATCTCAAGGCATCTTAGTTTTTTAACCTCCACTGTGGGTATTTATAGTCTGGTACTTCCATAGTATTTGCATACCCCACATAGGTAGGCCGAGCACATGCCGGGTGGACGGCGTTTCGTCGGCCCTTCCTTCAAGTCTTCAAGTCGAGTATCTTTGGAATATGCAAAAACATAAAGAACAATCATAAAAGATAGTTTTAACAACAAACCATACATGACATTCTTGCCTTTGTCGAGCAGACACATCTCACACGAGCAAGGGGTATTTAAGACCCTTTTTCTGTTCGGTTTGAAGGGCCCTGTCCCGGTGTAGGGGGTACTTATTAACGCTTCATTAAATTTCCGTTTGCGCCCACAAAAGCAAATTCGAACCGACAGCTCCCAGCAAGGTTTTTGGTTCTTCGTTTTTTTTGGGAACCTCGAAGCTCGAGAGGAGGAGAAGGTTAAGCAGCCGGAGCCGGGATTACTTGTGCGCGAAACTGGTTTGGGAGAACTCCTTGAGAAAGAGTGTGGCGGTGGCCAGCCATCGCACCAGATAAGATCTAAGTTAATTGAGACTGGCAAGTGCCCTGCTCGAAGAGTTCAACCAGAACTTTGAACCGGAACTGTAGGTCCAACAAAATGAGAGAAAAACAAACGACTTGGCTTGGCCAGAGAAAGGATCAGATAAGTCCACATCACTCATTGCCGAATCATTTAAGCTCGCATAAATGCTAATTGTTGATATTCGGGGGCGATCAGCAAGCCAATTAATACAAAATATATAAGATGTCTGAGCCGATTTATCCCTTTCAGCTGATAGGCGAATGTATCTCAAAGCTGTCTGCCCCATAAGAGTATCTATAAGCGAGTGCTTGGACATCGGATTCTGCCGGACATCAGTGAAAAGCTGAGACATTTCTCATATGCATCTGATTGCGGGCCGATTGCGAACTCAACAAAATATAAACCTTAAAAATTAATACATTTTTTATATTATTTTATTACGCACCGCAAAACAAAAAGCCCGCAAAGACAATGAATTGAACCGAAAGCCAAACAAAAAAGTAAAAAAGCGACAAATACCCAACCAGCCGACCAAGTTCAAGGCGATGCCAGTTGTCAGTTGGCCATTGAAAGCCACGCTTGAGGCTTTGGGTTTTTGGCTTTTCGGTTTTCAGTTTTCAGTTTTGAGTTTTTGGGCCAGCTTGGCTTGGCTTTGGGCTTGGAGCACTGGGGAATGAGGACTGGGCACTGGGGACTGTTCAATCCATCAAAAGAGATTATATTCATTAACTAGGCAAGCGGCCAGCAACAAGATCTGAGAGCCGGCCTGTCGATGGCGCTGATGGCCACTGTACTGCTGGAATTTCTTAATTTTTTTGACAGTTCTCATCAAAAATGTGTTGAAATAGCTATTATTATTTGTATCTATATCTGTGCTGGGTGAGCGGAGAATTTTACAAGAATCATCTAACAGCTCCACAGGCAGACAGGCGCTGCTGATGACACGACAGAATTCTCGGTATTCGATGGGCGGGAGGCGAGATCTGTGGACTCCATTAAAATGCCGTTTTTATTTTTGACAATTAGACGCCATCAAAATGAATGCCTCTCAGCGCCCTCTGTAATACGCATTGACTTTAGCAGCATCTTTTGAAATAGTCAGATGCCAGAATCCCATCTCGCACTTGACATTCAAATAATGAAAGTTTCGATATAGCCTTGCCGTCCGATACACATATACATTATATATTGCGCCAATTTGGCGCAAACATATCCCAAATACATGGATTTAGATACAGATTCCCGCAGCTGTCGGATCTTCTCAGGCAATTAGTTTATTTTTCACATTGACATGTTTACAAGAACCAAACCCAATTGGCCCAGTCTAGACTCTAGATAAGTACAATTTTGCGGGCACAGATGTTTTCCTTCACGGACCCTTGGGGGTGGCTCTCGTCGTAAAAAACGGCTCTCGTCCAGCCTCGTCCCAAAAAAACAAAAAAAAAACCGATTTGTAAATCGACCGAAAAGGGCAAAAGTTCTTAACAGCTTCCGGGAGACAGACAAGATGCTCTTACAGCCCCGAGACCTCGGCCAAAGCAAGGCGGAAACGATTTCAAAAAGCTTAAAAATAAAAACTCTACGAAAATGTATTATTAATGGGTGACACAGACTTAGATTTGATAGCCGGCGACAATGGCAATGGCAATTATTGTTTTAATTTTAATTGAGCTACGTTTAGTTCAAAAAAGGAGCGACCACTCGATCTTTCCATGCAAATTTGGCGAATCGTTTCGGGCCAAATGAGACCACTTCGACAGCGTCTTAAACTTTTATCTGTCTATCGATTCGTCTCTGCTACCAATTTGGTAGCATGGCTCGCAAGTGGGCTAACCAGTGCAGTCGAAGGCTTTTGTTTGAGGGCAGCAAATAAGGCATTTTATTCGTTTTGATTTAATATATATGAAAATTAATAATTATTCAGTTTCAGTTTCAATTTTGGTTTCGGTTTGGAGGAGGCAAGCCGCAAGTGTATTCTATTTGGATGCCTAACGAGAGCCACTCGAGGTTGATGTACTTGAAAATGCGGTGAATGTGTGTACGTTGTATCTTGTTGGGCAAACAAGACCCACATACTTAGTGAGAGACGATGTTTTCTTAGTGGGTAGAGCTTCGTCGGTTTCGACACAACGACACAACCGACTAGACTCTAGTTGGCTCCTCCACCTGCGCTTGCGCCTGCGCCTGCGTGGCCACGGTTAATCAAAAGGTGTGCCTGCCACACACAGCACGTTGTATGTGCAGAGCTCTTGACAACGCACATCTGCTGGGGGCCACAGGCCACAAGCCCACAAGCCCCACTTCCACATCGTATCGAGCCAGCAATCGATCGAACAGCGACCGATCGATCGATCGATCGTTGCGAAATCAATGGATCGCACTATCCATACAAATGCTGGTTATTTTATGGCCTGACATTTGTTTATCGTTCTGCATTGTCTGCTGTTTTACGGCGTTCATTAACCGCTCGTATTTATGACCCCCAATTCCAGCTACCACGTTCTTGCCGATATTCTAATTTTCCGCGCACAAACATCAATCTACTTAGCATGGCCAGATCGATCGGCCTGATCCGATCGACTTAATTGTCACGCTCGGCATGGCAAATTGAACAAGAGTTCATTTGTGGGTGGTTGGCCTAGTGGTGTGTGTGTGTGTGTGTGTCTGCGACATATAGTATCTCAGCATGACATATAGTCTTTTCACTAACCCCGAATCCGAATCCCAAAACTAGTTTCTTGCGGACACTCACTGGCATTCTGGTGCCCTGGGCCAGCAATTTGACCCAATTTCCTTGACACATGCCTGGCAGGTTTACAAACAAAAACTGTTACGGTTAACCATAATTAATTCTGTTTCTCCGCGCTCTAGCGGGGCGTTGGCAGTTTTCATTATTTGCCGCCCGGCTGTCTTTTATTTCTATTTAATTTTTTTTGCCAATTGCCGATTTCATTAGGCCATAATTGAGTTTAGTTGTCAGTGGGGCCATAAACACGAACAGGCGCCCTGGGGCCTAAACCTGGTCTGGGCAAATCATAGATTTGGGCCGCTAAAGAGCACCACCAGCTTGCGGCCAGGTTCATTGAGAACTACGGCTGGGGTATCGCGAAATTGTGAATCGAAAAGCGAGAGATACGGAGTTCCCACGCCAAGAATTGTTCACGCACGGCTTGATATTGAAAAAAAAAATGAAGAATAATAATGGTGATGATGGCTACGACTATGAGATACCCGGTACCAGGGGTCTTTAGTTCTCTATTATTTCCATGAAAGTGTTGCATACCCATAGGGTTAGAATACCCATCAAGGATAGTGGGTGGTCCTCAATGTTATATTGGCAATGCATCACACTATGGCCCATAAATTTCACCTTCTATTACCTTGGCTAATCCGGCTGATTTGGCGGCCATCGGGCTCTAAATTATGACTTTCGCAATGTTTATGGAGAACAGATGCGCCGGCAAGTGGGCTGTGGACTGCGGACTGCAGTTGGCAGACAGGCAACAGCCTACTAGCATCAGGCATCGGATCTGGCCAATAACATAATCATAATCATAATAAACACATCCGATCGGCTGCCAGCACGTGTGTGCCTTTGTTTGGGGTGATTTCTTGCTTTGGTAATGACCCAAATTTCGTTGCTGTACAGAGCTGGCTGGCTGGCTGGCTGTACGGAGCGGTGAGCTAAATACGCCTAATGGTCGTTTAATTATTGTACGACAGACAGCGACAGCCGTCGCCGCACAAGCAGCAGCATAAATACAACTAATTGTACAATAACAAGGCGAGGAGCGGGTAAATGCGTTCGTACTTGTACACTTGTATCGCCCAAAACCGTCGATCACAATCCTAATTGTACTTTAAATGTTTATTTCCCACCTATTTTTCAGCTGGCGCCATCTAGCCGCTGCTACTGCAAGCTCCCAGAATTTGTGGCCCTCATCTGACGCCTTTGACAAAATTCACGCCTAACGCCAAACGCCCAACGGCTGCTGCCGGCATAAAAAACGCTTCAAGTTTTATATGTGAAGTTGTCGGTGAACACAGTAATTTGTTTATATTGTCCGGCAATTGACACGCCTGCTTTACCAAAATTTGTGGCAATTGTCTGCAGAGTACAGTGGGCCAAAATATAAATTTTGGTAAAAAGAGGAGATTTTTTGTCACTGGAGTTTTACTTCTTCAAAAGGTCTCTTTTTTTTCTCAAAATTTTTCTTTTTTTCTCAATAATTTATAAATATATTTATTTATTTTTGTCAGTGCTATCTTGTTTGTGTACTTTCAGACTTTTTCACACTATCTTTATATGGCAAGGGAAATGCAACTTTAATGTTTTATCTTTTTTTAGCTGCTGATATATACAAAGTAATGGGAACTATTACACAATCCCAGATAGTACGTATTTAAATCAAAAAATATAACCCCCAATACCACTTGCCGCGAAATCTATTGCCAAAGACCATTTTTGGCATCGGAAATCGAGCATTTCGGGCCTCATGTTCGTACTTGCGTAAACAAAATTTCATGTTTCATTTATAAATTTTCAATTTTTTTTATATAAAACTGAAATGGGAAATATGCACGCCGACAAATGGGCTTGTTAAAAATATATTGTATTTTTTTCAACATATGAGAAAGTGCACTTGCGTAAATAATAAATGGAACGCCTCAAGTTCACTTCGACTGAGTTAAAAGTCGAATATTGAAAGCGATCCATGCAATGAATCAAGAATATCATTGCAAATTTTAATGTTCCTAGTAGAAGGACTAGAAACTTTCGTCCTCTACTCCTTAGCCATTGTAGCTCGACATATGCCCAACACGATCCGTTCAGGGTATTCTGTTAGGACTACAATGGTCTCTACAACATCTTGCCACTTTGCTCTACTAACAATCTTAAATCCTTTATACTAAACGCCTTATCTGTGCAACACTCTTCCTCGTAATACTCTACTCCTTCTCATTATACGCTCTCGGATCTATCCCCGCGATACGAGCCGTACGTTATGCGGCAGCGCCCCTCGGTCGGTTGGGCGGGAGGTGGGCTGTACGTATGCAGAGGGAACCGCATCAAGAGTCATTATCAGCGTTCGGCATATGGGAGCAGACGAAAATAGAACGCACAATAAAATTTTATTAATTTAGGTTTAATATTATGAGAAGAAACAAAAAGTCTGTTTGTTCGAGCGGAACAGCTGAGCTGAAAAAGCACTCTTCCAGACTTAAAAACGTGCCCCTGTTCAGGGAGACACCGCACCGCAGATAAGAGCAGTTGCTATCAGCTGGACCAGCATTAATTAGCATTGCTTCACAGATCGTTTGCAGGCCAAATCGATCGTATGCACAACATATAGAATCCACTGGAAAAAATAGTTGTTATACTGTACTTTAAATTCGACTCATAAGGCTTGCCACCTAGAAACTACCAAAATTCACGATTAGATATAAGCATTTTATAGTCTTGGGATTAGGTTTAGTAGTCTAATAGCTTTAAGAGTCTACAGCATGGATATCATCAGCAAGTGTGTTAGATATGGACTAATTTTAAGCCATCCCCAAACATTTATATTTAATCTCAAGTTCTAATATTTTACCTCAAGTGCACAGCAAAGAACAATATTCTTATCGCTGTTATGTCACATTATTGAGAAATTAAAGCTATTATTTTAAAAATTTATATTTCGTACAATCTCAAAAATTGTACACCTATCTGTATAATAAAGTAATGCTGATGTTTTTTCTCCTCGAACTCAGTCGCCGTGTAAGCAGCATGTGTGCTTTTCTTTTGCTAAACATTTGGGTAAACATGGAGCTTGCGTGACGTGCAATTCTGTCACTGCAAATTAACATCTATCTATAAACTACCAGCTGATCGGGCCAGAGTTAGGTGTAAGTTTTTAGACGTGGTTTTAGACGTTGAGGCACAGGTTGATCTGCTGCCCTGTATCCAAGGGGAACACTTGTGTGGTCCTAGGTCTATGTTAAATTCATCGTGAAATGCCAACACGTGTGAAGTTTACTGGAAAAGATAGCAAAGCAGATAGTAAATCCAGCTGTGTGGCTTCCAAGCTGTAGCTCAGTGCTGTATATTTTTAAAGGTTCAACAATAACATCATTTTCCGAAGGGATCAATGATAATAAAAGCTGTGGCGTGGTGGGGCAAGACGATTTATCTGCTCGTTACAAACAAATCAACAAATTTATAGCCGGCCATTGCCGCTAACAAATCGGATACGATGCTCTAATGCGGAAATATATTTGACCAAAGCGACGAGCGAAATGTAAATAAATAATAAATAAAACAGGTCGATTTATTAATGACTCTGAATTGATTTCGTATGCAAATTGCGATCTGTTTTGTTTCTAGTTGCCGCTTAGTTGTCGAAACCGTTAAACAAATGCCCTCAGGCTGGCATTTGATTCGCCAATATTCGATTTCACCAAAAAGAAACAGAGGGCGTGTGGCAATAATGCGATTATACGTTATATTTATAAATGTCAGGTATCTATCGAGCACTGGGCTTCCCAGAAGAATGGCAATCGAAATGGGAGTTCTGCCTTTTTTCCATCGAACTGACAGAAACTGCAAGGGTACCGACTGGGACCCACTGGGCGTATACTTGATGCGTAATCAAAACGACATCACTTGTCCCATAAATCATGGTATATCCCAATAAGAATATAAATAACACCCCGCATAGATCGCGGCCACAAGAACCGCAATGCCTCGTCTAATTCCAAGGAATCGAAACAAAGGCAGACCCAAAACCAAACATATCCCAGTCCTCCTGGTTGAAATATTAATAAAAATCAACAGAAAAAGAACAAAGCAATAAAACGATGCCATTAGGGAACCTTTTCTTTTTGTATTTAGACTGCTGGCTGCGTTCAGCTTATGCTGCTGCACCCATTCGCGTTTAATGATAAAGTGATGATGTGCCCCAAGGTTTTCAAATTGCTTTTAAATAAATGCCGAGCCCGTCGGCCCAGCTAAACCACTTCTGACTTCTGAATTCGGAGGAGTTTAGCATATGAATAAAGACTCTCTTCACTCATGTCTCGCCTCGTCGTCGACTCGACTTCTATCTCGTCTCGTCTTGGATCCCCAAAAATTTAAATGCAAAGCGACAGTATCGATAATGCTGCGATGATCCAGCCTTTGCTGCCTTGACCGTGAAGATGGGATCGATGATGATGATGATGATGATGCCACCGCCGCCAGGGCGAAATAATTAAAAGAGTGCCGTTAAAAATAAAATATAATGGATTTATGTAAAGTTATGTTACACGCTCTGGCTGCAAATGGTCACAAATGCGATAAGACGGCTCACAACAAATGGCAGCAAATAAATAAAAAATCATTAAGATAGCCACTCTGGCAGGTAAGTCTCTCGTCTCAGTCTCCGACCTGTCCAACTATGTATAGCTCTGATGGGGAAGACTAAACACCGAATAAAGCGTTGAGATAGGCCCCAAAGACAATCAGGTTGAATAGAAACCAGCTTGTGCTTGATGGGCGGTTCTGGCTTTTGATGTAAGCCAACAAGGCAGTTAAACAAATTTATATTTACCAAAAAAATTCAAATAATTTCATTCACGACCTGCGACCAGCAAAGACACAAACTGAAACATCGAATGAACGTGAAGAAAAATTGGATAGATAATTATTAAAGGTGTTTTCGCCTTGAGTGGATTGGCTTGGAAGCCGGGGATGGACACTGGCCACCAATTATGCTAATACCCCGCTGAAAAAGGCCGCTTAAATCCATATTTAAATTATTAACTCAAAAACCTCGGCTAGGCCAATACCGATTTTGGTTTCAAAAACCAACTTCTAGCCAGATTGAACATGTTTCACATTAATCTTGACTGATAAATTAAAAAAGAATTAATTAAAATGAGCAATCACTTGTCAGGCCTGGCTCTATCACAAATTTCATATACTCTTCTTTTAATATCTAAGATTTTGAAACATTTCAAGTAGGTTTACACATAGATCATCATTCAAAGAATATTAAATTTTATTCAAATATTCAATTTCAAAGTAGAGTACAACTGTTTCGACTATATACAAAAGATTATTTCCACTTTTTTTTAAGCATTTTTTCATCATTTTGACAGTTTTTGTAAGCTAGAAAATAAGTAGTTGGGGACTTTGAGTTTCTCGGGAACGTGGGTGGCTCGCCAAGGGAGGGCGGGGGATGCGGGTCTTCGGTCTTGTATGCAGATCACGTAACTATCTTTTGCCAAAAAAAATATATATAAATTAAATTCCAAATAAAATACTGTGAACTCTGAAAGCAACTCCGAACAACATACTGTGAACACCCTAAAGTCACGCCCCGGCATCACACTTAAAATTATTTTCGTTTTTTTCTTGGCTTTTTACTTGAAATTATTTTGTGGCTTTTGGTTATTGTTTCGCTTGCCTTTGTGGCTCTTTACTGGAAGGCATTATTATTCTGACAAATTATTTGTCACCCCGTCCGTGCGAGGCGAAGGGCTGCCGGGGCACGCCCTAAAAATTAGCATACAAATGGCCATACAGATTGGTATTGTATCGTTTTCATGAGCGATAGCCGAGCAGAATATTTGATGATCATTACACGTAGTCACCTGCCTGTCTCCTAGGCCAGGTCTGCAATACATCATCCAGTTTCTTCGAGGGTATTGGCAGTCGTCAACACCCACACGTATAGGAGGATTTTTCGCCAAGTTTCATTAGTTTGGGCCATTGACAAATGTTCGATTTCAGAATTTTGAGCCAACCGTTTCCTTTTCATTACTTTTCTCATTTCTAATGTCAATGAACGCCAAAAGTTGTCTTCATTTTTATTTGAAGTGGAGGAAAAAAATTGAAACCTCTAAAAAGTCGAATCCCTCGACTATATGATACCCGTTACCCCATCTTGACCCCGTCCCACATTTACAAAATTGTAAAGCATACTTTTCGCCATTGTTTCGCTTGTCCGCCATTACATAAACAGCTGGAAATGTAAAATTCTCAAATATTTGATATACCCTTCTAGGCCCCAAGTACCGGGTATTCAAATTGAAGACAAAATAAATAACCCTATACCAGAGGGGACAAAGAAACACGCGCAAGGCGACGACGTACCACTCACCAACAAAAAAATAAAAATAAAAATAAAATAAAAATCAAAACAATAACAAAAGTCCAAAAAGAAAAAATTAAATAAATAAATATTCAAATTCTATACATTGTGCAAATTTCATCTTGTACAATACAGTTAACAATACTTACAGAAAGTATCTCACGACCCGAAAGATCCAAGGCGCCACAAATAAATTTGAAACACCAGAATAAACTGAAAAATGTGACAATTTCTCATTTGCCGCAGTGCCCGAATACTTTAGAGCGCCGTGCCTTATATACTATATAGCCCATATTGGCAGCTGTCAGCGAACAGCGATTCCATCCCGGGGGTTAGAACATTACACATGGCCACCAGTGGGCTAATAACACTATCAGTGGAGCTATACACTTCCTTATGAGCATCCAGCATGTATTTACTCGTGAACTCCGTCCGGGCGCAATCGGTGCGTGTTGTTTTCCGTAATTTAACATACGTTTTCCCGCCTGGGTGGACGCTGATAAAATTCAAATAGCCCCCTTCCTCCCAATGACATGTTTCTAGCTTGTTTCTTTATTTGTTGCTGTCACGTCCCGTGCGTTGGCTTTTGTAAAAGCCTTAATAATATACAGTGTGAAAACGGTTGTCCCAAGCATGCTGTTTGTAAAAATTGCACTACCCCTTTAAAGTGCATCATTAGTTTGAAATTCCCCCCAAATCAGTGACATTTTCCGCATTTTTTTACAAATAGATTCGAGTACCAGCAAAAGCACTTAAAACTAGAAAGATTAAGTACATTTCTTTAATTTTAGATCTCCCAGCAAGATAAATTTGCAGGCATTGTAAACCATTGAACTTTTCAAGTACCGGATATAAATATTTATATAAAGCCATTTCGAATGAAAACCACTTTCTATTTACTATTCTTTTTATCTTTTTTATTCATTATCTCTAATTAGGTAGGTAAAACCCGAGAGTTACTGTAAACTAACACCTTTAGAGTTATCAAAACTGTTATCTTTCACATTTCAAAAATATATCTAATGCAGAAAGAGTTCTCTGAAGATGATAAGCGATTGCGGAAACGTCAAGAGTCTGCGGGCCAAAAACCGCCACCCTGACGTACATGAAAATGATGCTATGATGCTGTGACTCACGACGAGGTGATCAAGGAAACCTAATGGGTAGTGTAACATATTGTTATGATACCCTCTGCATATCAATTTCAATTGCAGTTCATAATGAGTAGCTTTCGGTTCAATTGCCTTGGCGGAAATTGCCGCAAAATTATTCGGCAAAATTGAGCTTGGACCGAGTTTTTCGGTTGCCGGGTGTGCAGTGAAGCGTGTGAATTCAAATGCGATGTCCAAAAGCGACGACGCTTTCTTTGTCTCCCCGAAGACCGCGGGCCGCGGCATTTAATCAAAATCGAAAAGGGAGGCAAAAAATAAAACAAATAAAAATAAAACAAAGTAAAATAGACTGAAACAATGTGGCATACAAAAACGAGACAAGCACACCAAAATATCGACAAATCAAGCGAAATTATAAAAGAAAGGAAAGAACTCGACACATCGATGTGGAATCAATGCAATAAATTAACTTGAATTTGGTTTTCGCCTCGCCAGCCGATTTCGATAAAACATAAAAATAAATAAATAAATAATAATAAAAAAAAAAGAATAAAAACGAAAAAGGAAAACTGAACGACCGAAAAAATCCAAAATAAATGGAATATACAATATATTGTTCAACAAAAGTATGCTCGCGAATCCGAGATCTGGACATCACGCCATGAAACTGGAGGCGGCCGGCAATGGCTGTGTGGCCCAATCTCGAAACGGAAACACCAACCTGTCTATCCACCAGCGGACCCTTCGAGATGAATTCCTTCTTCGGGGAGTAGAGCTCGGGGGCCAGGCCTTTGAGGGAGTACAGCAGCATGGTATCGTCAAGGTCGTTCGCCGAACGTAGGCCGCATTCGTTGCCATCCTCGCTGACGTCGAAGTAGCCGTCATCCGCCTCCCCGACAGCCCCGGGGGATTCGCAGACTATCGTGCTGCTGGTTAGATTGCTGCGACCGGACGCCGTCGACCGCAATGTGGCAGTGGCACTGGAGATGGGGGCAGGGTAGTAATTTTCCAGCAGTCGATCTCCCTCCGCCTCGGCTTCGGTTTCGGATAATGCCTCCTTGGCCTCCGTGGCGCCATCCGACGGTGTGGCATGGGACTGCGGCAGGGACATGACGAGCGGATCCGGAAGTTCCATGTGTGCCACCACTATCGTCACTGATCTGTTATCCGGTGGCGATGGCGATGGCGCTGGTGGCACGTGCAAAAATGCGCGCGAAATCGATTCACAATCCACTCTGCGCGTGCGCGTGTGCGTGTGCGTTTATTTCCAATGTTTATATTCGTAGGCGCGCGAGCGTGTTCGTGTGCGTGTGTATCTGTGTGTTGGCTCTTTGGCTCTTTGCTTATTTTGTTAATTGAAATGCGACAGTATCGTGCTGTTCCGTTCCGTAGCCGTGGGCACCGCACCCGCCGAAAGAAATTAAATAACGGCTCGTTCGTTCATAAACGGATTAACTAACGAGGCAGCATCTGATTGCTTAGAGAAATAAACTATGCTAGTGTATTTACATAGATACTACTATTTATAGAGCTTTGTACATCATTTCGGCTATCATCTCCGCAAATCGCCAATGTTCGTTGAGCAGTTTCAAACTTCACACATCGTTTTAGCTAAAACGCCCTGAATGCAATCACTTTCGAGCCGCTGCACCATTAACTTAGTCACCTTTGGCATTCTGGGTCGGCTTGGCTTTCTTTTTGGACGATTTGATGGCTGCAGCGTTGCTGGCTGCTTTGTGGCTTTTTGGGTTTTCGGCGTTTCGGCTTTTTGCCTTCTGGCGTTTGCGAAGGTTGGCCTCAGAGTTAGCAAGAACACTCGCGCAGCGCCACGAACTTTTCGTAACAAATGAATACCGAAACCCACGGGCCGGATACGTAATCTAAGCTTAATCGAACTCAGAAACGCGATTGATATCGTACTATCATCGGCAAGTTGTCAAATTTGCCAAAAAAAAGTGCCCCGCGCGCAAAACAACAGCGAACCTGACAGAAGAATCCAAATGCTATAACTCGCTCGACAGTCGACTCGCGACTGAATAAGCATACAAACGCTCATGAGTATATACAATATGAACGTTCGCTTGCCCGGCAAAAATAAAAAGTATCTCTCTTTTCGGATGATACTACATGTATATATGATATGGCGTGTATACAGATCTACCGATGGGGATGTGCCATTCTTCAGATCTTCAGTCTTCCTGATCTGGTCCCTAAGCCTGTGGCTAAAACAGTGCCCATATGAGTGCCCCAGGAAGTCCCCAACAGCAACAACATACAAACAGCCGATCTCATCCGATCCAAACCGAATTATAGCCGAGAAACGAAAAGAGAGCGGCCGAGAGACAAGAAGTCTCGCGCCGTAAGAGGCTTAAAAGAGCGGACCAAAACCCTCTCTTAAATAACCTTTTTGCAAGCATTATTTCATTTGGTAATAAAGAGGTTCCTAACCTTTCTTGAAATGACTTTCCCTTTTTTTTAGATAAAGTACATACATAGATAAGATAGCATAAGATTTGGACAGCGGTCCAAATAAGATAGCTTTTCTGGGAAGATAAATCTCATGCTAGCCTAGTAACAATTTTTGGCAATCTTTCCAAGGCCGTGTGGTCTGTTCCGAAAACGGATAGACTATCTTCTTACCAAGTGTCCGTAAATGACTACCCTTAAGACTATCCTTTAATGATAAACCTTAATGATATTGACTAATACATATTTCTAATACAACTTCATGCTATTTCAATTTTTCATTTGAAATTAAGTTTATTCATTCAAATTTTTTTAATATAAATAATCATTAAATTCAAATTGTTTGAATTATTTAATATTTTATACATTGACAATTTCATAATTCCTAGTAATCGGATGAAATTCATAAAATAATCCCATGTAGGGTATGTTCTGTGGTAACTGTTCTGTGATTAACGTTATGCGTAACTTTGGAACGAAATGACCAACCATGAAATGACTCAAGTTTATGGAAAACAAGTAAGGAGAGCTAACAGTTGTTAATTCTTTTATCAGTTATTCATATACGTAAATAGGGCTACATCTTTTATTCACTAAGAGAGTGCTCATCATCAATTCTAAGCAGTGGACTGTTATGGGATGTACCTCAATTGAGGCTCTGAGGCTCAACATGACTTATCTCTTATATATAGCCAATAGGTATATCTTTTTGATCCAACCGATAAGTCAAGAATATAAGCTCCCTGTTATACAATATCTAGCTGGAAAGCCTATAAAATTCTGCGACATCTGCTGGATATTGGCCAATGTGGGTCAAGATCAATCTACGGATCGCGTCAGTGGACAAAAATAGTAGCGAAACGCTCCAGAACTCTTCCACACAAAATTACCATATGTAGCAATTGACCCTATTGTATACTAAATATTTTCTTTAATCAAAAGCAGCAATAAGAATTAATCAATTAAAAGACGAGGGAGCTTGTTTGCCAAATTAAAATATAGTTGGAAATTAAAAATCCATTTCGCCAGCTTTCTGGCAGCAATAAAGCAAAAATTTGAAAATAATTCCTAAAGATGCGCGCCCGCGCCTGGTTCGAATAGAATGGGATGCCGCCTTCGGCTAATGAGGGGCCGGAGGAGATTCCGGGAAGAACGAACATCATCGGGGCGTTGCATTGCAACAGAAACTATGCAATATGCAACGCTTGTTTTGTAATCAACAACAACAAGCTGCCAGCCGAATGAAGCTAACATTAAACAGCAGCCAAAACAACAACTCTTACAAAACAGCCATAAAAATCAAGAGGCAAGTGTATACAAAATAAAACTAGGCGCTACGCCGACCCCATGAATACCCTATAGTGTGTAGGTGAGTAAGCATTAATTTTCAAACAGCACCCTTACTTTCACAACTGATTTATCGCCAAGATACAAGAATATTTACATGTTCCAGCAATCATTTTATTTGAAAATCCTTTGCTAATCTAGTAGATACCTAGTAGTCAGAAAAGCATGCTGTCCGAATTGGGGAATAGTTCTCAAAGAGTTGCCGCTGCTTTCAGATGTGAATGATCAAACGCACTCGAGACGAGGAAGCAACTGATGCTGACCACAGGCCAGCCACAATGTATCTATCTATCTATCTATCCATCCATCTATGTATGTATCTTTCCAGATCCACATCGCATCTTAATAATTAACGCATTTAGATCATTAGACAGCACGAGCATCCATCTATTTTTTTTTGTTTGGCAGTAAATGTAGTCGAAATACCACGTTATATTCACTAGTAGATGCCTCAGAGATCCCTCGGATACAGATACAGATTCTGTTTGGAGATGGTGCAGTTGGATTAATTTGGAGAGGAAGGCGAGAGGTTGCGAAGGGCCCTCGATCGGCCATGGATCAATGATCGATATCAGACGCACTGTCTGTTTATCTGTCCGTGCGTCCAACACGCGCAGCCCTCTTAGGCCGGCCGGTCGGCCGTCCGCATACTTTTTTGAATGAGTGTGCGCTCACCGAGTTGTATATTTAAAGACTTTGTGCGTGCGTTGTTCCTTAATTTCGGCGCTTTTTCATTTATCTACAAACATAGGTTTGTACGTAAATGTCTGCTCACATAGTTCCATTCACTCTTATTTCATTTCTTTTTCTTTCTTTTTGTAGTTTTTGGCTTTCTGCTCACCCACACACGCTTGATTGATAAATATTGATCCTGATTGAATGATGGAAGGCTTGCGAAAGCCATTCCGAGACAGCCATTCCAAAGGCCACTGGAATTATTAAGCGCTCAGGTTTTAAGTTCCTCTGACAGCTGCTCAATCAAATCGAATCAAATATTTGGGCTAACTAAACAGAAACCTTTTTTAGAGAGCCCCGAACCCATCACCCCGCCAGCATCGGGGGCATCGGTGGCATCGACGGCATAATGGGATTGCCGATGGTGATGTCTAAATTCTGGAAATTCGCAAAAATCAAACTCAATTACTTGCGCTGTCAATCAGCGGCAGGAATCGGAATCGGAATCGAGAGACATGCGTAAGAAGAATTTGTTATACTCCCATAGTTGGCGTATCTCGAAGATACATTTCACTTAACTGTATGGCATATATCATCCATTCAAATACAGCATAGACCCACTATGACAGCGCGCACACAGATGGCGACTGCGATGCTGATCTATATGGGTTTTGGGCAATGGGGCGATGGGGCTGGGTCTGGGGGTGGTGGTGGTGGTGATGGTGGTGCGTTGACCCTGAGACTGGTCCACGCCCACGCACTGCGCAAAATATAAACTACTAGTGGTTTATATATAGACTCACCGAGAGAAAAAAGCCATCCAAATAAACTAAATGTTGTATTTTTATTTACGCTAGAAATCATAACTGGAAATTAAAAGTATTACCTTGACCAGATTTTAAAATTAAAAATGGACCTAACATACATATGTTGCTTCTTGACAATAAACAATGTTACGAAACACTGCCGGAATTTATGAATATTATATTGTATTTACGACTTAAAAATAAATTATTTAACTAACATTTTTTGCTACTCAGCAGACTTCTTGATTTGTTTTTTGAATCAAATTGCAGTACATTTTATTGATTAAATAATCACTGTGTATTGAAACGGACATCGATGGGCATATCGAAGACACTGGTGTGCAGGTCGTATGGACTGGGATTGCAATTTATTTATTTATGTATCAATGTTGGAACTACTTGAATTGAAGTGAAATTGAAAACATTTTTAGAGTACCACCGCTCTATGGCCATAAAAGTTGAGTGCCCGTTGAAAGATTGGCCACAATTCAAGTATAAAACAATCTTTGGATAACATATTCCGCCAATGCTGGAGGTAATGCGATTTTTGACCCACAGATTCATGGGAAATAGTGCTCAGAAGTCTGGTCTGGTCGACGGGATCCCCCTTTGGAACGACGGCCCTGGGTTAGCCAGTCCCAGAAACAAATCCAGACGGTTACTTACTCGCGCACACGCCTCTCCACTTTCAGTAATGCAACGCCTTGTGTTGCACTGCCGAAGACTTCAATTGAAAATTGCATTTGCCACTCAATGGATATGAATCGGTTTTATATAAGGCGAGCCAACTTGAAACCAAAATGAGAGCTGCTCAATAAAAGAATGAAATATATACATATTTCTTTCTGAATAATTTTTCAGTTCATTGATTCCAAAAACGTAATTGAATGCAGGCTATTGTCAGTCCGGCATTGTGTGGCCCCCGACTTTGCGGGTAATAGAAGAATTTTCCAAAATTATGTCGATTTAGCGAGAAGTCGCCACTCTCCGGTTACACTGCAGAATGGCTTGAGCTGCTTACGGCTTATGGCATAATGCCTGATGTATGGCCCGATGTCGGATGGCTTTAACTCGCGACTAAGCCTAAGCTTTTGTTTCGAGTGCCCCAAAAGGGGCTTATTCCGTAAAAAAATGCACATGGTGTTAATGCTACACTGCAATAAATAATTATAATAAATTATAATTATGAATATATATTCCAATACTTAAATCCTTAAAATATCCTTACAAGAGTAACATTTACAAAGTATCTATATTATCTTTCCCCAAAGGAAACCTAGGTTGTGAATATATTTTTTCGTTTAATGTAAACCACTTGATCGGTGATCAACGATTGCAGCATACCATTTGGCTGGCCCAGCAGCTGCACCACTCAGCGCCCCACAATTCGACCCACCGGCAGAGGCACAGCTGCCATGACGAGCCAAACCGAGTGGTGCGAAGATCATCTGCATCTCGAGAAGGTGCAAGATGCGCGTGGGATGGGAAACAGGAGTTGAGCGCTGGCTGAGATCGCCTTGAACCATTGGCATTACTTGCGGCGCATTTTAATTACGCTAGGCAGTATGGTAATGCCGCCTCGGCTCTTGACCAGTTTCTCATTGCATAATACAGAATACAGAGTGGTGGGTGCAGGGTTCACCCTGGCGGGGAGTGCCACCGGAGATCGAGAGGCCCGACTTCCCGTTTCGGTAGCGCCGGCAATTGTTACAATGATTTATCAGCATACCGCGTTGTCAGCTATAAATTACTAAACGTCCATTACAACATTAATTACTCGGCCGGACGGGGCGGAGGAACCTCTTGAGTCAGTATTTAGGTGCCATGTGCTCCTCGATCGCAATTGACCTATTGAGCACACGATCCAGCACACGCCCAGACTGTCGGCCAGCCCAGAAAAATGAATAATTATCTTGTAATTGTCACGTATAAATCGTGTGCAGATATGTTAGCTCCATATGCAAAATGGACCATGTAAGTCAGATGATATTAAATTACATTGGCGTCGACATGCCCAGACGCCCGAGGCTTGACAAGTGTGTGAATAAATCGCTTTGTTCCCCGAATGGGCATTTACTAAATTACCTAGACAAAGGGTCCAGCACATAGGATTTTACGATAACTGGCCATTGTAACCAAAGACATCATTAATGTTATTAATGAACATGCATTTAACGCTCATTAATTAATTCAACAAGACAGGGAAATTACTGTTGCAGCTTTAACTTGACTATTATTAAATATAGACAGGCCATATAATATTCATCTCGAAGCTATAAATAATAGGAATTGCTGGTTTCAACATTAAATAGTAGACTATTCAGGTGTAAGATTTTTCTTAGATGCGCCATTTCTAAGATTGTGTAATTTTTAAGGCTTTTTTCTAATGGTGTTTTTAATAATAAAAAAATTGTATAACTCTTCTAAGAAAAAATCAATAAAAAATTTATGTTTTAGTTAAAAAATACTGTTAAAACTCTTCCTTTTTTAGCTTTAACTTTGAGGGTTTCTTTCCATAAAAAATAGAACCCTAAATTTGGAAAATATAGTTCTATAACCACCATTTCCAACACTTACCCTTGACATCATCAACTGTCAGGTGGAAAATATACTATCAACTTTAGGAAAACTCACCCTTATAGAGAGTCAAAAGGCGGCGCAATGAGCACCAGCGAAGGTATCAGTCTCCCGGGCAACCAGGACCCCACTCCGCCACGTGAAAAACATAAACAAAAGCCAAAAAGAGCCAGGAAAAAGTCCAAGGCGCCCAAACAAACTAGATGTTCGGCGGACACGATGGACGCGAAAACCACTGCCAGCTACTTTAGTGTGTGCATCACGGGCCAAATAGTCTCAGCCACATTTCCACTGGGCCCGGACAAGGAGTTTGTGTACCTGCGCTATGAACTGGTGGCGGGACCTGATTGGCAACTGGCCTCCGGACCCCAGCACGGACTCACTCAGCTGGCCACCAACCGAAGTGGCCACTTCAACGAACCGATTGTCTTCAACATGCCCATCGAAGTGACCTACAAGAGCACCAGTCCCTTTGGCTGTGGGTGAAGAAAATGGATTATTTTTATTGTAACCTTTAATATTTGTAAACTGAAATCCCATCGCAGGGCCACAGATCCTGGTGAGCGTTTTCGGACGCAACGGCAGTCAGGGCCGGGAAACCCTACTCGGCTATGCCCACGTGCATTTACCTGTCTTTGGAACCCGCCGTCCTGCCGAGAACTTGGAGCAAGTGCAGACCCCCATCCTCATGCCAAAGTGTCCGAGCATGCTGGCCGACATAACCAGTTGGCTGCTCCGCCGGGAGCCGGAACTTAAAGATCCCAAGGTGCTGCTGGACAACCTCAAGTGCAAGGGTCTGTCGATGGAGTCCTACGGCAGCCTGGAGTTCCAGCTGACCACCGTGATGAGGGGAGCACGCAAGCTGGGCTACCACTGGCATGCCTGAGGACGAGTTCCACTTATGTGACAATAAAACGTGAACTTGACGAAGCGGGAAATCGTTTGTCTTAATCTAATTGATGAGTGGTGGGTGGTGGGGGGTTGCCTCAAACTTGACCTTGCCCCTCCGCCCCGAAATGTGGCTAAGACGGCTCGGAAATGACGCGCTTCGAGCCTAATCCGACGCAGCAAATTGCGGCAATCGAGGGCCCAATTCGAATCCGCCAACTTTGGATTGGCCAAGTGCCATGTAATTGGATTAGGGCAATTAGTCTAAGACGGGCTGGACACAAGTGGCAATATAAAGACGTGGACGGCCTTCCGCCGCACGCATTCGCGCCGAGTCCGCGCCTACTATGGACAGAGAGTAGTGCATCCGCAGCACCATCCCGAGAACAGACGACGAAGCCACCACCGAAGACCACCCAGTGATCCGGCATCATGATCAGCCTGAATCCCCCGACCTATGCGTATATGCGCGATGGCCGCAACCTCAGCCTGGCGGAGAGTGTGCCCGCCGAGATCATGCACATGGTGGATCCCTACTGGTACCAGTGGCCCCCGCTCGAGCCCATGTGGTTCGGGATCATCGGGTTTGTGATCGCCATTCTCGGCACCATGTCGCTGACCGGCAACTTCATTGTGATGTACATCTTCACCTCGTCGAAGGGCCTGCGCACGCCCTCCAACATGTTCGTGGTGAACCTGGCCTTCTCCGACTTCATGATGATGTTCACAATGTTTCCGCCTGTGGTGCTAAACGGATTCTACGGCACCTGGATCATGGGCCCGTTCCTGTGCGAGCTGTACGGCATGTTCGGCTCGCTCTTCGGGTGCGTCTCCATCTGGTCGATGACCCTCATTGCCTACGACCGCTACTGTGTCATTGTGAAGGGCATGGCCAGGAAGCCCCTGACCGCCACTGCGGCCGTAATCCGTCTCTTGGTCGTCTGGATCATCTGCGGTGCCTGGGCACTGTTCCCGCTCTTCGGCTGGAATCGGTATGTGCCCGAAGGAAACATGACCGCCTGCGGCACTGATTACTTCGCCAAGGACTGGTGGAATCGCTCCTACATTATCGTCTACTCCCTGTGGGTCTATCTCACTCCGCTATTGACCATCATCTTCTCCTACTGGCACATCATGAAGGTATGTTTTGGTGGACTTATGATGCCGCCTGAGATGCGCTATAGGTTTCTCCCAATCCCATCTAGGCTGTGGCTGCCCACGAGATGGCCATGCGGGAGCAGGCCAAGAAGATGAATGTGGCTTCTCTGCGCAACTCTGAGGCCGACAAGAGCAAGGCCATCGAGATCAAGCTGGCCAAGGTGGCCCTGACCACCATATCCCTGTGGTTCTTCGCCTGGACCCCGTATACAATCATCAACTACGCTGGCATCTTCGAATCCATGCACCTGAGTCCTCTCAGCACCATTTGCGGATCCGTTTTTGCCAAGGCCAACGCCGTTTGCAACCCCATCGTTTACGGTTTGAGGTAATACTTCATTATCAAAGTATTTTCAATATTTCAGATTCCTGAGGGTTTGTTATCAGTTATAAGACATATTGTTCTTTACTTTGGGCATATAACCCTAGGTTATATACCTAATAGATTGCAATCTTGAAGCATTTTGATATAAAATATCTCTGCAGTAAAATAATAAGCCTACAGATGCAATTCAGCAGAAAACATGCCAGATTCTGAAGGTATTCTGGAGAAACAATAAGTATAATTATAATCACAATGCAGTCTTGACTCATAGTTGCCTTAAGTATCTCCAGATTTCCCCTTAGTATTTGTAACTTTAGAGAATAGACTCTAATATCGAATATTTTACCCTCACAGCCATCCCAAGTATAAGCAGGTGCTCCGGGAGAAGATGCCCTGCCTGGCCTGCGGCAAGGACGACTTGGGCGCAGACTCGAGGACCCAGGCCACCACCGAGATCAGCGAATCCCAGGCCTAAACACATCAGAGACGACGACTGCAGCAGTAGGGAACTGACAACTCTAGATCTACACAGACTCAACTATTTTGCAACTCAAGGAAACCAAAAAAAAAGATGGCAACTAAAAAATGTAAAAAAAAATAAAGTATTGTAAAAATAAAACTGCAATTGATACAAAATCAAAGTAACATCTCTCCTGTTTTTGGGTATTTGATGAGAACTCAGACTACATTAGATCATTGTCCCAAACAAGTTTTCGCTTTATTTTGAAACTAACATTACAAACATTTCAACCGTCTTAGCCATTGCCACAAGAGTATTTTTGAGTCAAAATCAGTTCCATTGTCGAGTTAAGGGTTAAGGATTAGTGTATAAAATAGGGAGAGTCGTTAGCCGTAGTATGTCTGCAAGCCGAGGTCTATCAGGGTGCCATTGTTGTGTTTCTCTCTTAGTTCCTGCGTAAACAAAGCTCGTCCTTGCAGCAGGATAAAGTCTATAAGCCTGCGATCGGAAGTTTGACGCAGAGCATCTGGATCACTGCGTTTTCGTAGATAATTAAAGCAGCAGGTCCTGAGTTGAAAAATTTGTGAGTTACATAATGAGGAGTATATTTTATTCGACACCTACCGAAAATGCTTTGTGCCGCAGGCACTAGCGCACTCCTTGCCACAAGAGTCACATGGAATGGCGTTAGAACTGGCAAGGCACAGTAACCATATGCCTGAGGGATGCATTAGAGATATAATATATATCCAAACCTTCCAAAAGTACCACTCACATAGCCCGATGATATGGAAATGCGCCAGCCAATGCATTGTTCTTGTTGATTAGGATCCTGCTCACGAACTTCCGACACTCATAGGCGCATCCAAGTGTGATCCGACCCGTATCCCAGAAAAGCCAAAACTAAAAGGACCGAGTCACAGGATGTCATCTTTATATACCCTTCTTTGCCTTGGCAGTTCCTTGGACTTGGCTGCCCAGGAAATTCAAAGTGCTCAGTGAAGCATGTGGCAGATGAATAGCCAGAAGTTCTCCGGCAAGTATGTGGACATGCACAGCATAATAAATAAATCCAGGACACTGACAACTGCAGTTTACGCAACAAGTTAAAGGGGACTATTTTGGGGTTTCGTGGGTGGGCTTGTTAGATATTAGAGCAGCTGGACACAGGTTGTAAAAGATCTTGCTCGAAATTTGCATATAAAACGGATTAAAAACAAATCATTTTTATACTTAGAAAGATTTCTTATAAACCAAAACCTTGAACGATTTTTTGTGAGACTAAAAGTGTCCTTTACAATAACTGTATCCTTAAATTTCAAAGGCAAACAAAATAGAAACATAAAAAGGCTTTTCTGTAAATTATTTTCTCTATTTTTTAAAGGCTTAAATTTCTTGACTAAAACATGCTAGACAAAAATATATAAAAAGGGGAAAAAAAAATATTAAAGAGACCTTAAACTTTATACTAATATTAATAGTAGTTTTTAAACTGGAGTATCTAAAATCTATAAAATATTTTACATGTCATCTTCTTAATGTATATTTTACATGGTGCGATATTTGACACAGCCTTTTCCGACAGTGTGGCAGCACTGGCAAAGCTTATTTTTTAACGGTCAAAATGTGACCAGTCGGTGTTAGGATGAAAATAAGTTAAAAGTTTGAGAACAACGCGTCAGGAACACTCCACAGCGAACTACGGAGCACAATAATAATAACAATTGGAATAACAGATATGTGGGAGCCGCCACGATTAAGTGCATCCTTGCGCACGAAAACAGAGCTAGAGGCCAGGACCCGCCGCTTCAATGTCCTGCGACAGGCCCAAACATGCCAGCCGACGGCCACGACGACAAGCTCCCAAGAGTAAGTGGCACAGATTTCACCGGTGATGAAATTCTACTGATTAGGGCTTTCCATATGTTTCCATCAGCAAGGAGGAGCAAACGATTGCAAAGCTCTTGGCACAGATTCCCGCGGAGAAACAGCCGGCCGCCAAGGTTCAGTTGCAGAAGCTGCGTAACTTGGTCCAGGAGTGCATGGGTTACGAGGAGCAGCCACAGGTGGTAGAGCATGCGGCACTGTATATCTTCTGGTTGCTGCTCGATCAGCGGGTGGTGCTGGTCGCCACCACCAATCGACTGCACAGCATGTTTGGCAACACCTTCGACCGCAAGAAGACCCAGATCCACGACTGCGTAATGGCTATCGGAGATGCTCTGGAGGATCACGAACGAGCGGACCTGAAACGCTGGCAACAAGCACAGCGAAAATCTCCAGGCGGCAGACCTCTTTGGGGCGCCCATATTCACGTGAAGATAGCCCCTTCGAAACGGTTGGACATCAGCCTGTTGACCAATCTCTCTCCGGAACCTCCGCAGAAGCACCTCCGCTCGGTTAACTTCTCCATGAAGCTCAAATCCAAAGCCGCCTCGGAGACGGAAAAAAGTGCTGACCACGAGGCCAAGTTAAGCAAGGAAGTTGAGAGCCTGCTAAGCATCGCTGAGAAGCTGGACGACGAGCACCTACTTAGTCGGGTGGGTGATATGTTGGGCTCTAAACGCAGCAGCGAGGAGCTGCAGAATGAGCTAATGGAGCTGCTCGGCTTTGACCACTTTGAGCTGGTGATTGAGCTTCTGCAGGAACGCGAAAAAATTGCACGACAGCTGGACCAGCATGCAACCAGAACGCGCCGCGTTAAAGAGGTGAAACAGAAGCGGACACAGTCGGCGGCCCAAGCCAGCGGAGTGGAGAAACGGCCCACGGTGGCCAGTGCTGTGGTGGTGCAGTCTGCCCAGGAGAAGCAACTGGGGAAGATGCAACGTCGCGAGGAAAAGAAACTTCAGCGCATTATGAAGAGTATAAAAGATGAGGAGGACCCAGAGGAGCAAGGAGGTGCCGTGGCTATCACCACCCAGCAGTTGCGAATGCAGCACCAGCGAAAGCTCCTGGAAGCCGCCCAACGTGAGCCATTACTCCTCACAACCAAGGCGGCTAAGGCGGAGCACAAACAGTCGGCTTATAGCCAGCCCATCCACTATCCCTACGTCTTTGATAGCCAACTGACGGCGAAGCAAAGCGCTGGATTTATTGGCGGGAGCAGGATAACCCTGCCGGACACAGCCCAGCGCATAGACAACAAGCAGTGGGAGGAGGTGAAGATCCCTGCGGGCGACCCACCCCCACTAACTGTCGGCAACAACCGCATCAAAATCGAGGAGCTGGACGACGTGGGACGCCTGGCCTTTGCCAACTGCAAGGAGCTGAATCGCATTCAATCTGTGGTCTATCCTGTGGCCTACCACAGCAACGAAAATATGCTTGTCTGCGCACCGACTGGAGCTGGCAAAACCAATGTCGCGATGCTGACCATCGTACACACCATTCGCTGCCACCTGGAGCAGGGAATCATCAACCGGGATCAGTTCAAGATTGTCTACATAGCCCCCATGAAGGCCCTGGCCGCCGAGATGGTGGAAAACTTCTCCAAGCGACTGAAATCTCTGGAAATAGTCGTGAAGGAACTTACGGGCGACATGCAGTTGACGAAAGCGGAGATGACGGCTACCCAGATTTTGGTTACCACGCCGGAGAAGTGGGATGTGGTCACCCGAAAAGGTTAGCTTCAATCATCTATACAAATATTTAACCCTTTCTTAACCCCTTCAGGTAGCGGAGACGTGGCCTTGATTAGCCTGGTGAAGCTGCTCATCATTGACGAAGTGCATCTGCTGCACGGCGATCGAGGTCCAGTGATAGAGGCGCTGGTAGCCCGCACCCTAAGGCTTGTAGAATCGTCACAGTCTATGATTCGCATCGTGGGCTTGTCCGCCACCCTGCCCAACTACATAGACGTGGCCCACTTCTTGCGGGTGAATCCCATGAAGGGTCTGTTCTACTTTGACTCGCGTTTCCGGCCCGTTCCATTGGACACAAACTTCATAGGTGTCAAGTCGGTGAAGCCTCTACAGCAAATCGCCGACATGGACCAGTGCTGCTACCAAAAGTGTCTGGAAATGGTGCAGCAGGGCCACCAAGTGATGGTGTTTGTTCATGCCCGCAACGCCACTGTGAGAACGGCGAATATGATACGCGAACTGGCCCAGCAGAACAACACCAGCGCTGTCTTCCTGCCACAGGACTCCAATGCTCGCGGGCTGGCCACGAGATCGATTCAAAAGAGCCGAAACAAGCAGCTGGTTGAGCTGTTCAGCTTCGGGCTGGCCATGCACCATGCAGGAATGTTGCGAGCGGATCGCCAGATGGTGGAAAAATACTTCGTCGATGGCCACATTTCGGTGCTGGTCTGCACCGCCACCCTGGCCTGGGGCGTAAACTTGCCGGCACACGCGGTCATTATCCGTGGAACGGATATCTACGATGCCAAGCACGGCAGCTTCATCGACCTGGGCATACTGGACGTGTTGCAGATCTTTGGACGCGCTGGCCGCCCCCAGTTCGACAAGAGCGGTGTGGGCACCATCATAACCAGCTACGACAAGCTGAATCACTATCTCTCCCTGCTCACCAACCAGTTCCCCATAGAATCCAATTTTGTGCAGTGCCTGGCTGACAATCTAAATGCTGAGATCGGTCTGGGCACCATCTCCAATGTGGAGGAAGCCATCGAGTGGCTCAGCTACACGTGAGTTGGTCATCTTTCCAATTAAATAATAGCTAGAGTGTATTTTCTTTTTAGATACTTGTTCGTTCGAATGCGAATCAATCCCCACGTCTATGGCATCGAGTACGCGGAGCTTCAGAAGGACCCCACTTTGGAGGCACGGCGTCGTGCTCTCATCATGTCAGCATCCATGAGCCTGGACAAGGCGCGTATGATGCGTTTTAACCAGCGCACCATGGACATGAATATTACCGACTTGGGACGCACTGCCTCGCACTTCTACATCAAATACGATACCGTGGAAATATTCAATGAGCTCATGAAGCCTTTCATGAACGAAGCCGAAATACTGGCCATGATTTCGCAGGCCCAGGAGTTCCAGCAACTGAAGGTGCGGGACGATGAGATGGAGGAATTGGATGAGCTGAGAAGCGCTTACTGCAAGATAAAGCCTTTCGGAGGAAGTGAGAATATATGCGGAAAGGTAACTACTTCTCTTGAAATTCTGGAAGCGATATTCTACGGCTAGTCTTCTCTCTAGGTCAACATCCTCATTCAGACATACCTGTCCAATGGATACGTAAAGTCCTTCTCGCTCAGCTCTGACATGTCCTACATAACACAGAACATCGGCAGAATCACCAGGGCCCTGTTCTCCATTGTGTTGCGGCAGAATAACGCCGTGTTGGCAGGCCGTCTCCTCCAGCTGTGCAAAATGTTCGAGCGGAGACAGTGGGACTTCGATAGCCATCTGCGCCAGTTCCCCGCCATCAATGCCGAGACTATCGAAAAGCTGGAACGACGTGGGCTAAGCGTCTATCGGCTAAGGGACATGGAGCAGCGCGAGTTGAAGGAATGGTTACGCAGCGATCGCTACGCGGATCTGGTCATCCGCTCCGCCCAGGAGCTGCCCATGTTGGAGGTGGAAGCGAGTCTGCAGCCCATTACTCGCACTGTGCTGCGAATAAAAGTGGACATCTGGCCCAGCTTCACGTGGAACGATCGGGTGCATGGGAAGACAAGTCAAAGCTTTTGGTTGTGGATCGAGGATCCCGAATCGAACTACATCTACCACTCAGAACTATTCCAGATGAGCCGGAAGGTCGTGTTCAGCGGCCAGGCGCAGCAGCTTGTGATGACCATTCCGCTAAAGGAGCCCCTGCCGCCGCAGTACTACATTCGCGTGAGCAGCGATAGCTGGCTGGGCAGCACCACCTGCATTCCACTGTCGTTCCAGCACCTCGTGCTGCCAGAGCATCATCCGCCCCTGACGGAACTACTGCCCCTGCGGCCACTACCCGTCAGCAGCCTGAGGAACGCCCTCTACGAGTCCATGTACAAATTCACCCACTTCAACCCCATCCAGACGCAAATCTTCCACTGTCTGTACCACACGGACAACAATGTCTTACTGGGTGCTCCGACGGGCAGCGGCAAGACTATCGTGGCCGAAATCGCCATATTCAGGGCCCTCAACCAAAACCCCAAATCCAAAGTGGTTTACATAGCCCCGCTTAAGGCTTTGGTAAAGGAACGCATATCGGACTGGGAGCAACGTTTCCAGCGCTCTTCTCTGGGCCTCAAGGTGGTGGAACTCACCGGAGATGTGACTCCAGATATCCAGGCCATTCGGGAGTCACAGCTGATTGTGACCACGCCGGAAAAATGGGACGGCATAAGTCGCTCCTGGCAGACTCGAGAGTACGTGCAGCATGTATCCCTAATCGTAATCGACGAGATCCATCTCCTTGGCGAGGACAGAGGTCCGGTCATCGAGGTGATTGTCTCCCGAACCAACTTCATTAGCTCTCATACGGGCCGCAGCATTCGCATCGTTGGACTTTCGACGGCCCTGGCCAACGCCCAGGATCTGGCCAACTGGTTGGGCATCACCCAGATGGGCTTGTATAACTTTAAGCCCTCGGTCCGACCGGTGCCCCTGCAGGTGCACATCAACGGCTTCCCCGGCAAGCACTACTGCCCCAGGATGGCAACCATGAACCGGCCCACCTTCCAGGCGATACGCACTTACTCCCCCTGTGAACCGACCATCGTGTTTGTATCTTCGCGTCGGCAGACGCGACTCACAGCCCTGGACCTCATCACCTTTGTGGCTGGAGACGCCAATCCCAAACAGTTCCTGCACATTGACGAACAGGAAATGGAGCTCATATTGCAGAACATCCGCGACCAAAACTTGAAGTTCTGCTTGGCTTTCGGAATCGGACTTCATCACGCCGGTTTGCAGGAGCAGGACCGGAAATGCGTGGAGGAGCTCTTCCTTAACCGCAAGATACAGGTACTGGTGGCCACCGCTACCTTGGCTTGGGGAGTCAATTTACCCGCCCATCTGGTGGTCATTAAGGGCACCGAGTACTTCGACGGCAAGGTGAAGAAGTACGTGGACATGCCAATCACGGATGTGTTGCAGATGATGGGCAGAGCCGGAAGGCCACAGTTCGATAATGAGGGTGTCGCCGTGGTACTGGTGCACGACGAGAAGAAAAACTTCTACAAGAAGTTCTTGTACGATCCCTTCCCAGTGGAGTCAAGTCTGCTGGGTGTCCTCTCGGAACACATCAATGCCGAAATCGTGGCCGGAACTGTTCAAACCAAACAGGCTGCCCTTGATTATCTTACATGGACGTACTTCTTCAGAAGACTGCTACGCAATCCCTCCTACTATCAGTTGGAAGGAATAGAACCCGAAAATGTAAACGCCTTTATGTCCAACCTCGTGGAGCGTGTGGTGTACGATCTTTCGGCTGCGGCTTGCGTGGTGGAGCGCGATGGGTGCCTAGTGCCAACTTTTCTGGGCCGAATCAGCTCCTACTACTATCTATCGTACCGGACTATGCAGCATTTCCTCGAGGACCTGCAGCCGGGCATGGGCACCAAAGAGGTTCTGCTAGCCATTGCCGATTCCTACGAGTTTGACCAGCAGCCGGTGCGCCACAATGAGGACAAGTACAACGAGCAAATGGCCGAGACGAGCCGCTACAGGCCGCCGTCGGCTAGCTGGGACTCTCCATACACCAAGACGTTCCTCCTGCTGCAGGCGCACTTTTCACGCCACTCGCTGCCCAACTCAGATTACCTGACAGACACCAAATCAGCTCTAGACAACGCCACGAGAGTTATGCAGGCCATGGTGGACTACACAGCCGAACGGGGCTGGCTATCCACTACCCTCGTTGTCCAGCAACTGATGCAGAGCGTCATTCAGGCCCGCTGGTTCGACGCCAGCGAGTTCCTTACATTGCCGGGAGTGAATGAGGACAACCTGGATGCCTTCCTAAGCATAGACCACGAAGACTACGACTACTTGTCGCTTCCTGTTGTTAAGGAGCTGTGCAGGAAGGAGTACGACGTGCTGGCCAAGCCACTAAGAGACGCCTTCGAGGAGCACGAAATAGAACAAATATACAAGGTAGGGTTTCAGATCAGATTATTACGTACCGGTTCTCTCAAGCTACTTATTCCTCAAACAGGTAATTCAAGACCTGCCTGAAATCGCGCTGCAAATTTTCGTGGAAGGGCGCTACGCGGAGCAGGAATACGCCAAGCGGCCCTTGTCCCTGGAAAATGACCGGAAAGGTGAATGGATGCCTTTGCACGCCAACGAAGACTATGTCCTGGTCGTGGATCTTCAGCGCCTAAATGTTGCCGGACAACGTCGATCTGGAGGCCAGAACTATACGGTACACTGTCCCAAATATCCGAAGCCGAAGAACGAGGCCTGGTTCCTGACCTTGGGATCCCAGGCCAACGACGAAGTCCTGGCCATGAAGCGGGTCACCATACGCGGCAAGCGATCCTCCAATCGGATATCCTTTCAGGCCACTCCGCGGCGTGGGCGCCTCCAACTCACGTTGTACTTGATGTCCGACTGTCTGATCGGATTCGATCAGCAGTATGATCTGCAATTCGAGATCATCGATGCTAAAGACTGCTAAGGTCCCAGCACAAAGTATACATAAGGTGAATATTGTAGAATCCTGTAGAAGCTGGACTATGCCTAAATCTCTGTTAGAAACATTGTGAAACATTTTCATTAGTTTTAAATAGCGTATTTTAGCGTGATCCTCCACTAAGTTAAACATTTTTAATCATTTATTGGTAGCTTCGTTGCGAAGCTCTTTGTTAACCAACCTATTAGAGAACTAGGCCGTATAGTGAACTTTTTACTTATTGAAATTATGAAATAAAGTTTTGTATTAAGTAAAACAACCATAACCGTGGTCTCAGCTTAATCAAAATTAAACTTCATTTTTCAGACCTTCATTTCTGGAGAGTATTGTTTGGAGAAAAACAGAGAAAAACAAACGGAATTCCAATTAACTCTCTTTAAAACATATTGTTTTGGCTGACTATATACTCTTATGATAACATAAGAGAACACTCTAGATAAAGAGTATACATTTGGTATAAAAGGTAATCAAAGTGTAGGAAAGTTAGTTGGTTTCTGTTTGTTAACGAACTAAGTTCCGGCCAGTCGGTTAAATATGCTGCCATTTCTTTTATTGATAGCCTCGCTATTGACACTGACGTGGTTCTACCTGAAGCACCACTATGATTACTGGGAGCGTCGAGGGTTTCCAGCTCATAAGCACTCCGGGATTCCATTCGGTTGCTTGGACACTGTGTGGCGTCAAGAGAGGAGCATGGGCTTGGCCATATACGATGTGTATGTAAAGAGTACGGAACCAGTGGTGGGCATTTATCTCTTTTTCCGTCCGGGACTCTTAATCCGCGACGCCGCACTGGCTCGCCGGGTACTTACCCAAGACTTCGCCAGCTTTCACGATCGTGGAGTGTATGTCGATGAGGAGTGGAACCCCCTGAACTCCAATATTTTCTCCTTACGCGGTCAAAGCTGGCGCTCTATGCGACAAATGTTGTCACCGTGCTTTACGTCCGGAAAGCTGAAGGCCATGTTCAGCACATCCGAAGACATTGGCGATAAGATGGTGGCTCACCTGCATAAGGTTCTGCCAGACCACGAATTCCACGAGGTGGACGTCAAAAAAGTCATGCAGAACTACGCCATCGACATAATTGGCTCAACCATCTTCGGATTGGAGGTAAACAGTTTCGAGAATCCCAAAAACAAATTCCGGAATTTGGTAACGCTAGCCCAACCAAAGAACCGATTTGGTGCCATGTTCTTCATGATGTTGTTCCTTCTGCCATCGTAAGTGTAAAGATTGCTTTGACCCGAGTCTGTTTCAGAACTTTTATTTCCCATCAATAGTGTCGCCAAGATGCTGTTCCGAATAGGGCTTAAAAACCCAGTCGGTCTCGCAATGCTGGAAATCGTCAAGGAAACTATCGAGCACAGGGAGAAGCACGGAATTGTTCGAAAGGATATGCTGCAGTTGCTCATGAACCTCAGGAATACGGGAAAAATAGAGGAGAATGACGATAAGTGTTTCAGCATTCAAAAAACCCCCGAAGGTAAGAAATGGTTCCATTTAAATGACCTTAGTGAACAGGAAGGTATTGAATATGATCATTTTTCCAACAACAGGACAAATCAAAGCAATTTCATTGGAGGCAATCACAGCCCAGGCCTTTTTCTTTTACATTGCTGGACAGGAGACCACTGCAGCGACAGCGGCTTTTACCATCTTCGAACTGGCGCAGTGTCCTGAACACTTGACACGCCTGCAGTCGGAAATAGACGATACTCTGTCCAAGAACGATGGCAAGATTTCCTATGACTCCCTCCAGAAGATGGAATTCCTGGAGTTGTGCCTTCAGGAGACTCTGCGCAAGTATCCTGGTCTACCCATGATGAACCGCGAATGCACTCAGGACTACCTTGTGCCCGAAACGAATCACGTCATTCCGAAAGGCACTCCTGTTGTAATATCACCCATAAGGGTATCACCCTTATGCCTAAAAATGGAGTCAAGGTTCATGTATCAAGAAGAGTTTTCAACGAGTCCTAAATTATTCTGGTAGCCCTTTAACCATTTGTAGGATCTTCAAGGATATTGAATAAATGAAAAATAAAATAAATATATAAATAGGCAAAAAATTGTTTAGTTTAATATTTTTAAGGAAAATTGATTATCGCCAGCCGAGCATCTTTGTTTGATTGAAGATAACCATTGGATTCCCTAGCGGGTCATTATCAATATTATATTCTTTGTATATACTAATATTACTACAGCATATTAAAACTAAAGCTTGCAACTATCTCTTATTAATAAAGAGCGAAGTACTTGGGTTCAAAAATAATACAATATAAGAGTTCCCACTCTCTTAATTCGTTGCGTTGAAAGCAAATATATATTGCAATTTTGCCATTCAAACTCAATTATTTTTGTAATTAATTTTTACCTCTTATCGTCCTTTTATTTCCCCAATCCGGAAACCTACAAAATTACAACGTGGAAGCTATGAGCAAACGAGAGGTACAATACAAAGCCCATGTCGTACCCCACATTCCCAAAGTAGGAGAACGAAACCCATGATAGAGCATATAAAAACTAATTGAACTGTTCCGATGAAAAATTTTAAAATTGGCCTGTAAAATATCTACTAAATCTACTAAAGAGAGGTCTATACAGGTAATACAAATATTTTTGTTTATTTACATAATCGTACAAAGACGTAAGGGAATAATGTGATGTATATTTTTTAATATTGTCTTTAAAAATTGAACTGGTTTGCACACTAATACTGCTTAAAATATATTTTGGTTGTTTAATAAAAATAACCTAAGTTCGAAACTGTGGACAAGATTTCTAGGGAAAGGGGGGACTTAATCCACATACGTACTGATAAAAAAAAAGCAGTTAAGGTGGAAATCTTCAAATAGTAAACCAAAATAGAAATGATAACAAACCCGGCTTGGCTTTAACTTGGTTTTGTTCAACAAATACCAAGCTTTGAATCTCTTCCACTTATTTCACAATTCCAATGTCTACTTGATCAAAGAGGCAGCTATCAGAATTTTTTATCAGTATTCTAAAGAGAACCATTTTAGAGAGAGAGTAGAAAACTCAACCCACTCGAAAGCTGCTCCTATATAAAGGGAAGACAAGCATTTTCGGGGCCAGTTCAATTTTTAACCTGCTAGTTTCAACTGAAGCCCCAATATGTTTTTGATTCTATTATTGGTGGCCTCGCTATTGACATTGGCGTGGTTCTACCTGAAGCACCACTATGATTACTGGCAGCGACGCGGCTTTCCTGTCTATAAGCAGTCCGGGATTCCATTCGGTTGCCTGGACTCTGTGTGGCGGCGGGAGAGGAGCATGGGCTTGGCCGTACACGATGTGTACTTGAGGACTAAGGAAAAGGTGGTGGGCATTTACCTGCTCTTCCGTCCGGGTGTGTTGATCCGGGACGCTGCTCTAGTACGCCGGGTGCTCACCCAAGATTTTGCCAGCTTCCACGATCGCGGAGTGTACGTGGACGAAAAGAACGACCCCCTGAGTGCCAGTTTGTTCTCGCTACAAGGACAGAGTTGGCGCTCCATGCGTCATATGTTGTCGCCGTGCTTTACATCCGGAAAACTAAAGGCCATGTACAGCACTTCCGAAGACATTGGCGATAAGATGGTGGCTCACCTGCAAAAGGTTCTACCGGAGGAGGGCTCCAAGGAATTGGACCTCAAAAAAATTATGCAAAACTATGCTGTGGATATCATTGCCTCAACGATTTTTGGATTGGAAGTTAACAGTTTCGATCATCCGGATAACAAATTCAACAATTTGGTTTCTATAGCTCGAGCCAATAACCGGTTTACGGCACTTTTTGGCATGATGATATTCCTGGTCCCTTCGTAAGAATAATTCAATTCCTTGCACTCTCCAGTTTTATTTATTTAGCTCTTTAAAAAAATATAGTATCGCGCAACTCCTGTTTAAAGTGGGCTTCAAAAACAAAGTCGGTCTCACCATGCTGCAAATCGTCAAGGAAACTATTGAGCACAGGGAAAAGCACGGAATTGTTCGAAAGGATATGCTGCAGTTGCTAATGAATTTCAGGAACACTGGAAAAATAGAAGAGAATGACGAGAAATGTTTCAGCATACAGAAGTCCCCCGAAGGTAAGGAGCACTGCAAAGTTCAACGTTTCAGAAGCTTTTGCAATTGTGAAATTATTTTCCCCCTCAGGTCATATCAAGTCCATTTCGTTGGAGGCTATTACCGCCCAGGCCTTTATTTTTTACATTGCTGGCCAGGAGACAACCGGGTCGACAGCGGCTTTTACCATTTTCGAGTTGGCCCAGTACCCTGAACTCCTGCAGAGCCTGCAGGCGGAGGTGGACGAGACTTTGGCCAAGAACGATGGAAAGATTACATATAATGCGCTGCATAAAATGGAGTTTCTAGAGTTGTGCATCCAGGAAACTCTTCGCAAGTATCCTGGTCTACCCATGTTGAACCGCGAATGCACTCAGGACTACACAGTGCCCGAGACGAATCACGTCATCCCGAAAGGTACTCCTGTTGTTATATCTTTGTATGGTCTTCACCGGGATGAGGAGTTTTTCCCCAATCCGGACACCTACGATCCCTATCGCTTCACCGAGGAGAGTCACAATTACAGTCCCACTGCATTTATGCCATTTGGGGAGGGGCCTAGGATATGTATCGCCCAGCGAATGGGGCGCATGAACGCGAAACTGGCCATCGTCAAGATCCTGCAGAACTTCAACGTGGAAGTGATGAGCAAGCGAGAGCTGGAATACGAAACCCATGGCATAGGCCTGATGCCCAAACACGGAGTCAAAGTGCGTCTGTCAAAGCGAATTCCCAAAGTGGCATAAATTATAATGGCTGACGTTTTTTAAACATAATGAAAATAGCCAAAAATCTAAAGGAGTAATATCAATAAAATCTTAGGTCGCAACTTATAGTGTAAAGAAAAAATAACTGCAATGAAAAGTGCTAAAATATTCTTTAAGTTTGAAACTGTATCAGGTAGATAAGATACAAATTACATTTTTCATTTATCTTATCACTGAAATATAGCAATTATAATAGAAAATAATTTATTTGTAATAACGTAAAAATATTGTTAAATAAAATTTATAGAAATATGAATGGTATTGGACTTGCAAATTCGATAAGTTCAGAACTCTAATCAAATATGCTGAGGTCAGTGACAAAGAACTGATGAAATTTTATTAAAAAGGTGCAATATTTTTTGATAACAGGTAAATGGTTAATTCCTCTTATCGCCAAAATAATCCGATTGATATGGAAGACCACCGCCCCATTACTGATTACCCCTAGCAAGAAGGAGATACAACTAATCATTAAATTTGATTAGTAACTGTTTAGCATTTTTGATAACAAATTTCACAATGTGCATACATTTTGCACAACTTGTAGGGATTTTTGGCAATTACGCCGTGAAGTGAAGTCAACGAATCTTTATTGAATGCTTGCCAATGTCAAAAAGTCACAGATAATAGGTACATATATACTATAGATATTATTTACAATAACAAAATCGGTTCGGAAACTATCCAGTCCATTCATACGTGTCTGTTTAATGGTACGTCTTAAATATTCTCCCTTTCCTCTTGCAGCTGCAATTGTTGTCCATTTTCCAGCATCTTTTGCTTGTTCTTTTGCCTGAAAATCTCCTTGCTGGCCTCCTTGATGGCCTCGAATATTTTGGCCTGCGACATAATCTGCTTCTGTACATTTTCCACAGCTGGCTCGGCATTAATGTCGATCAAATCGCTCAAGCCCTCGGATAAGTACTCATTATTATAGGGCTTTTCCTCTATCTCGTTGCGTTTTATCAATGAAAAAGGTGGATATGACGGATAGGAAGTTCGCTTACGGCCACACCCTGTAATCATTTTAGTTATTTGCTTTGCTTTGGATAGATATCGACTATAAATACCAGTAAATGCGTTGCAAAAAGGTCGCTTTTCATACTTCCATTGAATAACGCCACTTAGCTTATGCTGTGCAAATGAAATTTAAGTAGTAACCAGTTATTTCCTATGCTTATTACAGATTTATATATAATCATGACTAAATATGATTACTATACAAATATTAAATATGCCAAATCTTCAACAGCGAGGTTGTGAAATTATATTTAGATTACACACGTCGAATAGGAAGTCCATCGATATAGTAGTTCACTCACATTTGACAAGTTGTTCACTTCACTGTTTTCCCTTTCAAGCGAAGCTTGGCAAGAGATCACAAAAACCAACAGAACGACCAGTCTCAGGGAACACTTCATCGGAGAGGTCATGATGGATAGATTTAATTGCGATTCAGAGATGCTATAGCACGGATTTTCCTCTCGGCAGCAACCGATACGTTTAGTCCTCGAAAGTCAAATGAAAGGAGCCAGTGCCTGGGCCTTGGTCAACATCTCGTATACGCAATGTGAGACTTGTTGCTTTCAAAATGTGACAGGACCTCCAGCTGGGCGAGGAATGTATTTTGGTTGCCACTTAATAGCTTTTTGTGTTTTTCCCGACCTTTCCCAGCTTCGAAGCCCCCCGTCAATCGACATTGCATTGACGTTTGCGGTCCATGGTCCTTGCTCCTTGCCCTTGCAAGGACATTAAACGCCTTTTGCGATGTCCAAATGAATTTAAAGAGCAGCCATCTGTGGAATTTTGTCGAGTGTAGCTGCAGTGGCCAGATTATTCTCGCGAGCGAACTGAGGCGTTTGTCTATTTTTAAAGAGCCGATATGAAATACCCGAAAACCCACTCACAGATCGCTTTTAGAAGCACGTCTGATTCCTATGTACATCACATTCGAGAGTCGGAGAAAAAATTGAGCAAGTGTGTGCATTTCCCGAAAAGAATTCCTCACACCTCCACGAGATTTTTGCGGCACAAACAGTGGCAATTTCGAGTCGATTCTCTGCAGGAACAGTTCGCGTGCTACTCGGCTCCGGAATTCCTCCACAAGTTGCAAGGCCCGCCGCTAACTGGATCTTGATAAATAAATAACCATATATTATTCATCTTCTGGATAAACAAAAATCAGAAGCGAAAAAGAAGAAAAACTTGTGCCCTAGTTGATTTCGGCTTCTGTTTGAATTGGTGTCGAAAGCAGAAGAATTTCTGTGTCACGTTAACGAAAATAGCATGTGAGTAATATGGAATTCTATAAATTATGCAAATTAATTGACAAACACGACAATTTAATTGCAACGAGCAGGATGGTGATTTCTGTCAGGAAGAGCGACAAAAGTTATGGATAAAAATTCCATTCTTTCAAGCTCTTAGCGCATTGAATGCGTTTTCTTGTTGCCAGTTTGAATCTTCTGTACCTTGTTTTTGACTGCGTAAAGTAAAAAACTAAAAATATCCCGTCTATTTTGAGTTTTCCTCAGTTTTACTGCCACACATTGGTTTGACAACTTTTCTTCGCCGGCTTCTGATTCTGCTTTTCGCTTTCTTCTCTCTTATTTTATTTTATTAATTAAGGAAAATCATTGTTGAGCGTTTTCCGTCTCATTGTTTATATTGAACATCAGATTCTTTGCATATTTCTTGAACAGAAACTGTAAACATTTCACCCATAATTCGCGCCGAGAAAATTACAACATTATCTTAAGCTGATCGTAAAAAATAATTTGGTATAAAAAGTGAAAAGCTGTGCAATTTAATGGCCCCATAGGAGGAACAAAACAACAACAGCTTGTCGTTTGGCGTTGTCTGTTTTCGCTATTGCTGATGCTGTTGCAGCCAAAGTTTACATTTATTTTTAAGTATGAATTTATTTTATTAATTTCCTCACTCGCCTATTTATAGACCAGAGATGTCAGAGCCCGCAGCCCAACAACAGCAGCCGCAAAATGGCAAGGAACGCTCCAAGTCAACGGAGGAGAAGGAGATACCACGCGAGCCGGCCCTGGTCCTCAAAGACATTGACGTGAGTCTTTCCAAAATTTAATTAAATGCATTCGTGTTTTGGTTAATTTATATTTGACACATTGCCATTACCATACAAAACATTTTGTTGTTGTCTCTATCTGTACGAAAAAATCTCCAACAAATCACTTACGGTTTGCCCCCTTCCCAAATTTGTAAGAATATATGGAAAGGACAATACGACCCACCCAAGAGGCTATATCTTCGCCAATACTTGTCCAATTCTTGAAAGGAATACCTCAAACGATTTGTGGACCAATTCTCTATCAATTTCCAGCAAAACCCAGAAACAAAATATTTTTCAGATTTTTTTCAAATTTTCTGGAGGGTTCCCTTCGAAATATGGAAATTGCATGTGAGGGACAATATGACCCACCCCGGAGGCTATATCTTCGCCAATACTTGTCCGATTCTTGAGCGGAATACCTCAAACGATTTGTGGATCTATTCTCTATCAATTTCCAGCAAAACCCAGCAACAAAATATTTTTCAGATTTTTTTTCAAATTTTCTGGGGGGTTCCCTTCGAAATATGGAAATTGCATGTGAGGGACAAAATGACCCACCCCGGAGGCTATATCTTCGCCAATACTTGTCCGATTCTTGAGCGGAATACCTCAAACGATTTGTGGACCAAATCTCTATCAATTTCCAACAAAACCCAGAAACAAAATATTTTTCAGATTTTTTTCAAATTTTCTGGGGGGTTCCCTTCAAAATATGGAAATTGCATGTGAGGGACAATATGACCCACCCCGGAGGCTATATCTTCGACAATACTTGTCCGATTCTTGAGCGGAATACCTTAATTTGTGTGGATTTGTGGATCGATTCTCTATAAATTTTCGTCAAAATCCAGAACAAAATATTTTTTCGATTTTTTCTAAAATTTTCTGGGGGGTCCCCTTCAAAATGTGGAAAATGCATAGGAGTGACTATATGTCACACCCCGGAGGCTATATCTTCGCTAATACTTACAAATTAAAATAAATTTTTTTTTTACTCATTTCTTTTTAAAATAAAACTTAAACCATTTGACTCATCACCCAAATCATTTGGGCCAAAGCTTTCAAGTTTTTAATTTTTTCAATACAAAATTCCTCTTTCCTTTTTAAATCCGCACAGATTAAGACTGAACTAGAATGCCTCGTAAAATTGCTGGATGGCAAAATCTACAAGGAAGAAGAGGTGGCCATGGAGGAGCTGCATCAGTATTTGATCGAGGACGATGGCTCCTGGGCGCTGGGTGATAATTTTCTGGTATTTGTCCAGCGCGTCTTGCGTGATGTCCAGGCCTTCTCTCCGGACACACGGATACATTTGATCCGGACTCTGGCCTATGCCGCTCTAAAAGACGATGTGATCATTATTCTGCACCAGGATCGCCGGGATCACACGCTGATGAACTTTGCCCAGGATATTGATAAGCATACGCCGGAGGAGCAGCAAGCCTGGGCCATGTTTGTAAGTTAATTCCTCGAGGAGGTATAAAGAGCATCAGAATATAGTTTCATTATTTATTAGATGTGTAACCTGTTTGAGAACGTCGGTCCCTCCGAGTGGTTGCTCTACATTTCCGAATGGGACTACAATGGCCAGACCATCTCCAATATTCGCGTGACTACCAAGGTGGCCGTTCACTGCATCCTTTCCAATTGCCCTCAACTGAAAAACATTGGCAGCATGATCCTCTACAACATTGGAATCAAGGAAGTCAAGACTGTGGTATGTTGAGTGAGTACACTTATGGTTGAAGATCAAATTTTATGTGGGACATTCTTTTAGGTTTTCGATGACATCGCTGTGGAACTGGCCATGGCCATTCTTCAGTTCTTCCAGAGCAGTCCAACCGAAGACCAGATCTTCCGCACGTTGAAGGCGCTCGCCCGCTTCCTCGAGGTATTGACCTATATTCCACATATCTGAAGCTGACAGCTGTCACTGATTCTGTCTTTGAATATTTTTCACTTCAGGTCTCGGCAGATGTGCCAATGATCATTCAAATGATTGGACCGCATCCAAAACAGTTTGCCGGCAAAAGCGAGCGCGTCGACGAACTGATAAAAATCATCAGTCGCAAGGTGCCCGCCTAAGGGGGACTTCCACTCAAAAAGAACATAACCATAGTTTCTCCTCTTTTCTAATATATATTTTTATTTTAGACCCACACTTTTGTAAAGCATTTTAGCGACTCAATAAACACTTGTACCCTTTCAAAAGGTCCAACTACATGGCAGCATCGCCGCAGCAAAGTCTCAGGAAGGGAAACCCAGTGCCACCACTGGCCCGGAGTTGCAGCCAATGCTTCTGGTTGGACACAAACATCTCCGAGGGCAGTTGGGTGTCCTGGGCGTCTTCTAAAAAAAATAGTTTCTTTAATGCAAATACACAGAAAACAAAACCTCGATTCCACTTACGCGCCTTTTTGTCGAACTTTGGCGACTGGGTAATAGATATCACATCCTCCGGCTTACGGAGGAGTATTTTTCCCACTCCCTTGCACATTCGCAGCACCTCGTGATTACTCAGCTTCTCCAGCTGCTCTTCGTCCAGCAAAGTGCAGCTCAGGATCCATTCCCGTACATCGTCAAAGTCGTTGAGCAATCGCACGGCTCCATTCACGCTGAAACGTATCCGTTTCTGGTAAATAAAGTCCAGCCAGGCCTCGCAAATTAGCTTCAGGATCAGCTTGAGAATGACGATGTCCTTGGTGGCACGTATGGTCGGAAGGTAGATCTCGTCCAGCACATAGCCCACGTACAGGCTCTTCTCATCGTTGTTGTAGACCTCGCGTTGCCAGAAGGTGGCGGCGGGAAAGCAGAGCGTAAAATTGGCCAGGCTAAGAACTCGGCAGACCGCGGATAGAATTTGAACACACTCATCGGTGGTTTTCTGGGGGAAACAAGCAGATTACCCCTTAACCATTACCTCTTTAAAAACATAGCATACCTTTGAGTGCTATCAATGGTTCTATGCATCTTTTGAATCTTTTCTAATCTACAGTACCCACCTTTAGCTTGTCTATATTGGCATTCACCTCGGTGATTAACTTGGTTCGCAGGGCAACACAAACCAACATTAGGATATCGCTCAGATCGGCAGTGAGTTTCGGCAGTTGAAAGGTTATGAAGACTTTGAGGCAGAGTTTAACATCGTGCTCCAGTATCTGGAAGAATCGGTCCATTTTCCATTCGCAGCAAAGGAGCTTAGCCTGTTCGGTGACCCAGAGACGCATCGAATGCACCGAGTGATCTTAAAAGAAGCAAAACAATTTAGAAACAATTCTCAGGATTATAAATCTTCCATAAGAATCCTACCCAATCTGTGGAGAATGGGTATTTGCTCCGCCACGGGCAGCAAACTAGAGTTGTTGTGAGCCTCCAGATTGGAGAAGTATTGGTTGCTCAAGTTGACCAGGTTGGCAAAGACGCTGATCCAAACAGTGCCAGTTGGAGTACCATATTCCTATTGATATTGTGACTTTTTAATAAAATAAAGTGCTATAAATAAATGGTATTACATTTTTGGGGCAATCGCGGTACTGTTCCACAACTGCATCCACCAGGCGCGTGGTGTTGTTGGACGAGATGAGGGTGAGACGGAATAGCTGATCCCATATGTTATTGCACACAAAACCGGTCAGGATCTCGCCAATACCACGTAGTGTTGAGAAAACTGGCTCCGGTATGTCTAAGGACATTAAAATCATATAAATGTCAAAGGAGAACTAAAATCCTGCCTCACCATTAACACTCTGATGATAGAGCCAGCTGCGTATGGAGTCGATATGGGTGAGACGGTAACAGGACACCGGAGTGTCTATCCACCACAGCAGGATGTGGTCCAAGATAATGCCAACATACGACCAGAGTAAGCGCAATCCTTTCACAATATACATGTTCATATCCACCGGACCTTTTTTGCCATTATCTGTAAATAATTAAAATTATAATCTCGAAAAATATTTCAGAAATCATTTGTCAGTTTACCAAAAATGGTAGGGCTTATCTCAGTGGCCTTGGCTATTAACTGGGCTATAAAAACGCGTTCTTTGTGAAGAAAGCTTTCGGTATGTTTGCACCGCAAGCTTTGATTTTGATGATCCTGATCCTGGAGATTCGAATCTCCCATTTGCATGGACTTGTAATCCTGGGCAGATTCACAGTAGGGCTGATAGTCGCCGGCGGCAAAGGAAATGTTCAAGGTGCGCAAAATCTCCAGGCTGGAGGATGTGGACTCCAGATGCTGTTGTTCCCGCCAGGCATCCTGCTCTCCCATATTGAAGAGCCCAAACACAAGATCCAAAGCATTTTGTTCCACTCGATTCTGGGCCACTAACTAACATTGAGTTTGTTAAAATGACTCAAAAATGTATTCAGAACTCCCACCTGAAGCACATAGCCGAAATCAATGGGCTTGAGGGTCAATAGAAGCCCTGGAAACATATTGCTGCAGACATTGGCGTGCATTTCCTCCTTCCTTTTGCTGCCCAGTTTGGGCTCCTCTTCAGGCTCTTCCTCGCCGGGTTGAGGCTCCACTTCCACTTTCTCCGGTTTCTTCTCCACCTTGCGACACTTGTTGTACAGCTGAGTGATGTGCAGGGCCCAATTCAACCACATTTCCGACTGCATGGACTTGCGCAGCAGGAAACTTAGCTGAAACACAGATTCCAAATCAGCCAAGTTCAGAGGGAACAGGATTCTCTACCTACTGTCTTTTTAAGAACAAAAGTTAACTGGCAGAAGCGCCTATCATTCAGCTCCATGATCAACTGGAACTTCTTCATCAGCAGCTGGTTGTAGGGACTGCGCTTGATCTTCTTGGAAAGTGACTGAAAGTCGGCATTCTTGGTCTCGTCCTTAAGGTTCCAGTACTGCTCCACCACCCGTTCGCACTCCTCCAAAATCGTATCCTTAATAAAGGGTTGTATCAGCTATTATGCATTCTCTAGAAGCTGTAGGTAATACTTACATTCTCGCTGAATATGGCCGAATTAACGTCGATCACTATCCGCTTGGTAATACGACGCAGCTCCAGGCCCAACTTGCCGATTTCCGCGAACGTGTGCATCGGCTGGGATTTGTTGCGGCAGTACCATTTCGGGGTGGTGCTCATTTTCGGTGGGGCCTGGCCGCTGGCGGTGGACGACGAACGGGAACGGGAACAGGTACGGCAACGGAGCGGAACGGGACGGGACGAGACGGGTCCGGAACGCAACCCCTTTCCCCAAAAGTTCAACCAATCGCCTGCGCCTGGGCCTAGACAAATTGCTTTTTAATTATTTAGTGTCTCCCAGGCACGCATCCGCATCCGTCTCTGCCGTGTCTTCCCTATTTCCGAAGCCTGGCAAATGCAAATTTTCCAACTGTTGGATCGATTACGGTTCTCGTGACCTCCGCAGCCAGGCAACGCACGCATCCTGCCGCGGAAAGAGCAATGGGTTTCCCCAAAAAATAGTGGGCGGCATAGCCCTGTTACATGGCACCTATATGTGCCCATTAGATAAACATCGACAGGCACGCATTCAGCCTTATTGGGTTGAGTCAAATGGGTTACATAGTTTTTGGTGGTCTGGTTCAGGGAATCGGAAGTTTTTGTCTAGAAATGCCAGCCAGGGGGCCGTCATAATCAGTAATACTTTAGTAACTCGGAGGAATTGTGCTAAGGAAGTTGAATAACTTTCTAACTAGTGCTTAGATAAAAGTTTTTGAAACAAAAAATATTTCATTAAACAAAATCCAAATCCAACCAATGCTGTCACACAAGTCGTATGAGTAATTCACATATCTTGGGAACAGCCTTTGCTTTTTGTCGTTGTTTCTTCATTCGGAAAATATTCATTTATTCATTTAATTGTAAAGTTTTCATGGTACTTAAATAATACCTACATTAATCATACTTATTTTTACGTTGAGTACCAAATTACATTTTCAATTTTGAAACACGAACTTAAATCTAATTAACATTGGCATTCTATGCCTGACTATCTCCGACAAGAGTTGATTCATTGTCGACAACGGAGGATGGTTGGACTACGATAGTTGGTTTGTCTCTAGAAGTATTGCTGACCAATGCCTTGGCTATCCAGGAACAGACCAGCAAGAGAATAATAAAGACATGGGTCACTAGGAGGTGGTCAAGGGACTGACGCACCGTCTGCCAGGAGCCGCGATTTTCCACGTAGAAGCAGAAGTACAGGCTCATGGCGTCGTTCACCAGGAAGACACAGATCATGATGGAACGGGAATTCTTGCGGCCAAAGGAAACCAGCGCATAAACGGAGGACATTATAATGATGGAGGGAATAAAAATCTTCAGCAGGATCAGGGCGGCAGACAGGTGCAGGGAGAAGCTGGAGAGGAAGAGCCGCGAAACGGTGGCATTGAATGTGAAATTAAAGAACCAATGTCCGGTGCCAAAGAAGGACACATAGAAGTACAGAAGGAAGAGAACTGCATAGCGATATGACTCCTTCAGGTGCTTCAGTGGAGACATCAGTGGAGAGGGTGTTGGGTTGTCCAGTTCCAGCGTCTCCACTTCAGTGTCTTCCTGATTATCACCAACATGTTCGACTTCTTCTACTCGCTCCTCCCGAACTTTGTTTTCCTTTTGCAGCTTCCTTTCTTGGTACAGATCCATGTTCAGGGAGAACTCAGTGATCATGTTCTGGACAACGATTGACTCTATGCCCGTGGTCAGCATTATGTGCAACGTCAGCATGTTGAATATGATCAGCTCCACCCGCCGCTTCGGATGCTTCACGCCGCTGTATGGAATCGAGAGGAAGGAGTAGGCAAGGAACGACCAGCAGACGGCATAAACATAAATGCAAACGTCCACGTCCGTGTCCCACTGATAGACTCCATAGCCGGCGAACAGAAGGGCTGCCACGTTGATGATCCACACCCTAATACTTAACTGATGCCGCATGACAACTGGCCGGAGCAAGGAGACCACCATGCTGACGAACAACACATGTGAGTTCTTCACCACATTGTGAATGGGATCAATTAGCCAATCCAACCAGGGATTTTGCTTCGCCATGAGGATCACGGTAAGCAGAAGCACAAGAAGAAACCAGGAAAAGGTCTTCCAAGAGTGATGACCGAAGGCCTTGATGTTTCCAAAGATCGTGAGCAGTCCATAGAGAATTCCAATATGGGTATTTTCGAAGGCCATCAGGACAAGCAAGCCGGCGGGCAATACGATTCCAATTAAATGCAGAACTGGCAAGGCAATCGACTGTCCCTCCAAAGGACGTTCCGCCAAGGCCATGACCAGGAGACCCAACGGCAGCACCAAATAGAAGGCCGTAAGATAGGGAACATTTTGCAATACAATAACTGGCACAACCATCAATCCTGCCAAGCTAATAACCAGAGTGGGGTACGTAAGATATCCTTTGCGTGGCGACCTTGGCTGACTAGATTCCCGAGTCAGCTGCATCAGCAGGCAGAAGAACCACGCCAGGTAGGACAACGTGGTGCTCACCAGCAAGGGAGTATGATAATAGCTGTGATAGTAATCCAGACACTGCTGTGCCAGCTTTCCTGTGGCCTGACTCAAGGCTGTGGCCTTGAAGATGTTTTCGTCGGCCAGGAGCGCTTTAACATCCTTTAGGTAGGCATCAATCTTTTCGGAGGTCAGGTCATCGAATTTGGGTAGATAATCACAGAATATACTGTTCTCGTGACGGTGTATCAGTATCTTGGCCTGCTTCAGCAGCTGCAGGACATTAAGGTGGAGGGCATGAAACTTGTACTCGGCACTGGCGTTCAGGAACTCCCTGGGCAGCAGGGCCATGTTGTTCATGGGCGGCGGCAGGCCGATCAGGGCGGACATCAGAGGAGCCAGTTGGATCTGGTCGATGAAGTGAAGCGGTAAAATTAGTCCATCCTCGTTGGCCGTAAAGTTTCGGGCAGCATTGGGGGCCAGATGATTAACCCCAGATCCCCAAAGGATTAAGGGTGTTTCCACCTCATTTTTGCCACCGCCGCCATGCGAGCCTTAAAAAATACACAGTATCTTAACTGCTAAAACGATGAAAAGTATAAATATTTACCCCTGTCGTTCATTCCGTGATCGGATGTAAGTATATACGCTGTGCGATTGTCGTTGAAGACACTTTCGAAGAGATCGTGGGTCTTCCGGACAATCCACTGAGTGGTGTTCAGCATTTCCCTGAACCGCAAAGAGGTCGGCATGAAGGCGTGTCCGGCAAAGTCCATGTCTACCAGGTATACGAAAAACACCACCGCAGAGGCCTTACGCAATGGCTGAACGTTCTCCTCGTTGGTGAGATACTGCTTCACTTCCCGAAAGACCTTTTCATCGTTCCTGAGCCTTCCCGATATATCAGTTTTTTTGAATGTGCTGAAGTGGAGTGGGTTGCCGCCATTGGGCAGCTGGGTGAATATGTCGGCCACGACTTTGTCCATCCAACCGATAGCTTTGCGGCTCCGATTGAAGACGGTGTCGTAGTTGCTCGGATTCCAGCCAAAGTTGGTAAGGGCTGCAGCCGGATCCTCGTTGAAGCCGGCGAAGATGGCGATGTGGCCCGGCCGAGTCACTGTTGGCGATGAGGCTTTGGAGATGCCCACCAGACCACCATCCTCGAATAAGCTCCGCAAGTCGGGCACATTGCTGCAGTTGTTCTCCAAAACGGACTTCGCCCGCAGGCCATCGGAAACGAAGACCACCAACCGATCTGCTGGCGGTTCAAAGCCCAAATCACGCAGATTCGGCATAGGATTCAGGCCCGACAGCACGGTGGACTGGAAGTAGATGCTAAGTATGGAGCCGAGCAGCAGAAGATGAACCACCAAAGCCTGAACCTTCCACATTTTCCTGGTGGTTGTTGACAGTGAAAAAGTTGAAACCACAAAACGAATTGTGTCCTAATGTGTGACCTAGCTTGTGTAACTAACTTTTGTGGAATGGTTACAGAAATATCAGGGAATCCTATGCTACTCCCAAATTGAGAAATATTGTTGGAAAGACGAAACAACAGTGGGAGGAGGAGTTTCAATATATCCGGCAAGTTTATTGATGTACATAATTAAAGATAGGTTTGATTTATACTTTGCTGTTCTTCTTGAATAAACGAGCTGTAAATATTCAACACACACAATTTTCTTGATCTCTCTCTTATTTATGATCTATACTTATTCTGTCCTCTGTACACATCAACATCTGGTTTTGTTTTGCTATCACATTGAATTGTTACATTTATAGTAGTAGTTGCTGCATTCTGCCTGCTTAAAATCTTTAAAACACGTTTTAAATTTCATCTGAAACATGCTGGTATACACGTACAGTAACAAGTGTATCCCATCGTATCCGTATCTATATCTGTATCTATAGCTGGGGGCTCTAAAAATCTGGACTGTGTTGTTTTTGGATGTCTGTGATTGGTTGTGTCTTGTATTGTGTTGTGTTGTGTTGTGTTTGAAGGTAGTTGGGGATATAAGAAGCACACATTTCTTTTGTAAAGTTTGCTGAACTTTGAGTGAATCAACTTTGTCGTCATCCACGCGCATCATTTTAGTTTTCTTTCTTTTAGTTTTTTTTTTATACAAAATTACACATAAAATTGCTTGCGCTTCCCGTAACTACACATTAATTTAGTGGTTGTTGCTTAGTTCCTTTTTCTCTCTCGTTATAACGCTCCATGTCCTTTTTTTTACATTTTAATTTTTTCTTTTGTCGCTTCCGAACTACATAATACGTTTAAAATATATAGAAATAATATTTGTATACATATAGGTATATATCTGCTCCATTCGTCCTCGTTTAGTAAAATATATGTATAATGTATATATATTGTATATATATAGATCTGTATGCACTATGCCTAACCGCGCCTCTATTCACCCTCCGCTTAATCCTCGGTAGTAGTTGTTGTAGTAGTAGTATTTGTATCCTGCAGCTCTTCGAGAGTTGGAATATCGTCTTGTAGTTTCAGCACTTGCAACCTTGGGTTATAGTGCCCGGCTAAATAATATGTATCATTGTTATCGTATATGGATTGATATTGCTTCGAATCGGCACCGAATTTATCAAAGTAGCTGCCGAACAGCAGCACTTCGCACCGATGCGAAATGGTCTGGACATCGTTCTCATCCTCGTGCGGCGACTCGAACAGAGCACCCTTAGGAAAAACAATAATAGTTTTGTTAAGAAACATTGTTAAGAGAAGAGTAGCATAATGCTTACCGGATATTTCAACTTTGGACAGCCGGTCGTCTCCTCCGGATGGTAGAACCACGCCACTCGCACCACCTTGTTGCCCGTGGTGGTCTCCCACATGGACTCAATTCGCCCGATATAGGGACGATCTGGCCTGCCCGTCGACAGAAATACTGCACTGTCCCCGACCTAATATACATTTTCGATACAATAAAATATAATTGGAGAGCCATTAAAGGACCATTTGAGAAAGAATATAATTGCGAGCAGCGTACCGTTATAGTTTCCTTTCCCCTTTTGATTGTTTTGTAAAATTGCTTTCTGGCACGTCCTTTGACGCCCGCCTTCCTGTAGGCGGTGCCACACCAACCCCAGAGCTGTCGCTCCGGCAGGAAGGCAGCTATTTTGCTGCTTCCCTTAGAGTTGTTATGCTCAACCAGATCCTCCCCCTTGGCCTGCGATGGAAAAAAATGAAAATTTAATTAATCTGAACCCTTCGAAACCCTGTCGAAATTGTGGTTAAATATTGAGATTGCTTTTTCAAAACAGTGCAGTCCACCAAAACTGGGGTGACTTTGTAAATTATTGTTTATGCATTTCAATTCATAAATTATGCATGAATTGGAGTTATTTTAGATTGCATTTTACGTACCTCGTCGGATATTTCCGACATCAGATTGGATGCGGTTTCCTCCTCCATATCCAACTGCTCAGTTTTGACTTTCACCTCCACCTTGACACGGTTGGTGGCCGGGACTGGGGCTGGAGTCAGCTCTGCCGCAGGAGCCTCTGGAATTTCCTGAGCTGCCGTTGGGAAATCTGGCAGAGCCACCTGTTGTTCCGGCTCCTCGCTGCCATTCTTGCGGTGGTGCTTCTTGTGCTTTTTGCGCTTCTTGTGCTTGTGGTGCTTGCGGGCTGCGTCCTCCGCAACCGCACCATCCCCGTTGACAGCTGGATCTGTTCCACCATTGATGGATGTGGCAAGATTGACGCCATTCTGCGACTTGGACATTTTCTTGAGGCTCTTTTTCAGGCGCTTCTTTTCGCTGCGCTGCGTAAACAGCTCCATGGTGGCGGCTAGCGAGGTGGTGTTGTCGCTGCTCATCCCCAGACTGTGGTGGCTGTGCGAGTCATCGCCTCCGGGCACACTTAACTGCTCCTGGGAGGTGCCGCCAATGCCACTCTCACCGCTCCGCAGAGGCCCGCGCTTCTGCTTGCCTACTGAGTAGAGGGGATTATCGTTGTACTCTGTTTCGGTTAGATTGGTTGTCAGGAGTGTTGGTTGGTGGTTTGGGAAGGAGCAAGGAGAAATAAAGAAACACTTAAATAAGGAAACACACACGAATAACTTATGATAGGATGGATGGAGTGGATGGACGAAGCTAGTGTTTCATCCGCACTGTGACAATGGAGAGGATACACACCAGCTATGGGATAATCGCTGAGCAGCAGACGGATGTTCTGTAAGCGGATCCTGCCGCTGTCGCCGTCATCGAACTCCACGCTCACAAAGTCTGGCGCAGTGGTGGCTGCATTCCCCGAACTGACCGCTCCCTCCTCGGTATGCTCCGACTCGATGGCACGTCCCGGATAGAGGCAGCGGTACTGCTGACTCCAATATGCACACAACCGCGTGCCGACAGGAACACTGTCCACGCTCTTGGGCGCCACTTCGAGAATCTGAAACTCAACAGGTTAGTGTGCTCTTTTGGCTAAAATAAGATCCTTCTTACCGTGTCCTTGAGTATATCCTCACGCGACATCACGTGCGACTTATTGCCTCGCTCTCCGTCCAGCGTTATGGAGTATACGTCTGGAGGTCGCAGTGGTTTCATCACACCGGCATAGAACAAGCCACCCATGTCGGTTAGGACACGGGTCTCGTCCCGATACAGGTGCTCGTTGGTCAGCTGTAGCTCTCTATCGATGCCGCAAACCCGTCTCTTCGCCTCCGGAGCGGATGAGGGCTGCTCGCCAGACCCAATGCCTGCGGCACTGGCCTTCAGCTTTCGCTGTTTGCGCGCTGCGGAGCCCGCCTGTTTCGACGATGGAGATCCAGAGGTTGACGGAGTGGTTAGAGTGGAGGTAGTTGGCGCACTAGAAGCAGCTGCATCCAGGGCACTGGGCTCGAGGCGTACGAACGACGAGGTACTGGGCGAACTGCTGCTAATTGGCAAGGGATTGGACTCAGACGTGGGCTGCTGCTGGGACGGCGGTGGGGGAAACGAATGCGTCTTCTCCGGAAAGCGCAGAAAGCTGGAGGCCTGAAGATTGCTGCTCGAGAACTTGGGGAACTTGTAGTCGCGCAGCGGAGATGAGGTCCTAAAAATTAAATTGGAAGTATTATATTAAGTGAACTAATAGCTCCAATATCGCCACTCACCCAAGAACGCTGGACAAGGTGGATCCGAGCGTCAGTTGCGGTTGCTGCAGCGTCGGGGCTGGGTGCACCGGAGGCTGCACTGCCGCCAGTTGGAGTTGCAGTTGCTGCTGCTGCTTGGAGCACTTCTTCTTCTTCTTGTGCTTCGAAATCTCATCCAGCTTGCGCTTCTTTTTCCGGTACTGCCGCGTAATGGCAGCCAACTGCATCCGCATGTTATTATCCATTATGCTGAACACCTCCTGGCCGAAGCGCTGCGCATAGCTGGGATCTATGGACCCGAGGGCGCTGCGCAGCTCCGCCTGCAGTTGCTCGTCCTGCAGGTCCACATCCTCGTCCGCGGACAGCTGCCTCTCCTGGCGACTGCTGCTGTGCCGCCGCTTTTTCTTGCTCTTCTTGCTGCAGCGGGCGGACTTTCGACTGTCGCTGCCCGAGGACTTGGAATGTTTGTGCTTCTTACGCTTAACGGGGGTCAGGTCGGCAACAGCTCCAGCTGCTATGGATGCGGAGGACGTGGAGGGCAGCTCGATGCCCTGCATCGAGGGGAACCCTGGCGAGCTCAATGGCAGCTGAAAGGAGGACGTGGAGGAGGGGAAGACGGATGCCGGCTGGAGTCCAAAGCCAAAACAGGACTTCGGCTCCAGGCCCGGTGGCGTCGCCGCATTCGCTGCTAGAGCCTGCGGCGTGGGAGTGGGAGTTCTGGAAGAGGGCGTAGCAAAGAGGCTGCTGCCCTGCACCACCTCCTCCTGGATGCGTTGCTCCGCCAGAGCGCACAACAGCTTAAGCCCTCCAAGCGGCTCCGGAGTGGGCGCAGGCGGATTCATTTGCAGGACAGGAGGTGGAGGAGGTGATGGCAGCGCAGCTTCCTCCGGCTGTAGCTGGGGCTCCACATGCTCCACCGGCTCCTTCTTAACCCGCACCAGCGGCGTGCTGTTGGTGCTGATGTTGGAGAGCAGCTCCAAGCCGGTAAGATCCTCGGCAACAGCTTGAGAAGGTGGAATCGTTTCTTGGTTTTCCGGGGGAGTCTGCTCGGCGGACTCCACCTGGCTGGCACTGGGTATGTCACTGGGTTCCGTCTGGGTATGGCACTCGTTCGGTATCGTCTGGGTATGGCTGTTTTCACTGGACTTGGTCAGTTCCAAGGGCTGGACCAGGAATGGGGCACTGGAAACGGCGTCCACGGCAGCCTCTTGCTGCTTCAGGCCAGTACACGGAGCCGGAATGCTCTCATCTTCGCTGCAGACCGGCGTATCTGTCTGAATGTTCACATCCTGCATCTGCGGCCCTATCGCTGTGTTTCCGGAGATCTCCGCCAGCCGCGGAGGCGTCTGCGGCGTCAATGGAGCATGCAGCTTGTAGTTGAGAGCCGCCTCATCGGGCACCGTCGTGGCAGCTGGCAGATCCCCGCTGGCGCCGTGCATCGAGAGATTCAGCAACGCTGGGGTCGGCGTGGCCACCGGGCCTGCCTGGAAGAGCGGATGTGGCGCTGTTTGAGGCAACACCGTGGGTTCCATGGTGGCCGAGGTGGGCGGCGTGGGCAGGCGCATTAGGTTGAGAGCCTGCTCCTTGTCTCGCGCAGCTTCCAGTGGCACCAAAGGCGGCAGGGCCAGCGGCAGCGGCGGATGTGCTGAATAGTCCTCCAGCTTCATGTGTGGCACCGGCGGCAGGAGGAGCGATCCCATTGTGGAGGGCAGACTGACGAAGCGGGAGCTGCTGGCACTGAGACTGCTGGTGGAACTCATACTGCTGGCCGCGTTCGAGGTGTTTGTCACGCCCGATCCCGCAGCCAGACTAAGGTTGATGGTGGAGTTGGTGGTGGTGGTGCTGGTCTGCTGATTGCTGTGGTGGCACAGCGTGGAGCTGCCGGTAGCCGTGGCCGTGGCAGCTGCCGCCAGGTAGACCTGCACGGGGGACGCGTACGAGGACGTGGTGCCCAGAGTCTGGTGGCTGCCCATCGAGGGGAATATAAAGTTGGGCAGGTTGGGCAGATTGGACAGACTGGTCAGGTTCGGCTGCGACGGCTGCAGCGAGGCGGCGGCGGCGGCGGCAGCTGCAGCGGCAGCGGCGGAAGGACCTCCGGCCGTGGGCGCTTGGGGAATATAGGCCGAGGGCCAGACGAAGGCCGCCGCAGCCGCTGCCTGCTGGAACGGATCTGTGGGCGTTAAGAGGGGAAAATTTGATATGCCTGCTGTGCATATGGACGTGGTAGCGATTCAGTTTAGTCGGAGATTGGATATTGGTGGAGGGTGTGGAAGTGGGGGGGAGAGAAGCGCAGTTGTAAAAGCATGAATTAGTTTGGTTTTGGCGAAATCATATTAGCCTAGGACACCGAGGCACCTAGGTCGTTGCTGGCATGCGGAGTGCGAATGTAAAGGTATATGAGGGAGATCATCCTCGGGCTCACTTACCGAGCGCTGCTGAGGCGGCCGGCAGGAGGACCACCTGCCCGCGGCTAGCATCCCGGGAGTACTGCAGGCCCACCGTGGCGGGCGACATGGAAATCACTGATTCAATGGGTAATGCATCTACAAAACAAAGCAACGGAAAAGAGAGAACCAAATAGAGTGATGGGATACGGTGTGGACGGAGCTCAGGTGGCTCTGGGCTATGACGATGAGACGGAGGCTATCTGGGGTGGCTATCTCACTCACTTGGATACGGCCAGAAGGTGGAGGGGGCTCGGTTCAGGGCCAGCTCCTCGGCGGTGGTGCTGCCGGTGGTCATCAGGTCGGCGTTGCCCGTAAAGTACAGATTGCCGCAACTGGTGGCTCCTGGAACGAGTCAGACGTAGAGTTGAATTAATTATTCCACATTTTCGATCCATTAATATACATTAAAATCCCTTTATGGCCCGATGCCAACCTCACCGCTCGACGTTCGTTTGTTTAATAAATTCTCTGGCCTCTGCTGCGAGTGAGCGGGTGTGTTACTTCAGATGTAAGCGATGGATGTGTATGTATACGTGAAATATTGCAGTGTCCTTGAACTATGCATTTGGTCACCGCGCGTGCCTCCCAACCACCCACCATCAGCCCACTTACCCATCACACATCAGCCAGCACATCCGGACATCAGATTGTGAATCAGAATCCGAGTCAGAATCCAGTACAGAAACAGAGCACCAAAGTAACCCACCACCTAGCTACCACCTTGTCCTGGCCCGGCCCTGCGGCTAGATAATTTCACAAAAATTCGATTAGGCCGTACGTGCGGCTCTGTAATTGCATTACATTAGGGGATCGGTGGTTCCACTGATTCCAAGCCAAGCATCCCAGAAGTATGCAGCTAAAGAAGTTGCGGAAATGAATGACAAGTACTGGGATGTATCCCATATCTAAACGCAATTAATGATACGTCTTCTGACAAGTGAGTTGTTCGGGGAAACTTCCCCGCAATCGTTTATAAATAGCATGAAGAAAACAATAACGAACGAAAGAAGATGCCATATGGTCGCAAGACCCAAACCATTCTATCGTGTCATGTTGCCATGTCCCGTGCCGTGCCGTCCCGTCTCGTCCTGGCCTGACATGTCCCGTTCTAGTCCTCTGTTAGATCCGGTTTCCACAACTCCGTGAAACCAGTCGAGCGCAGCATCACCGCTAGCATCCCTTGCGGCTACAGGAGCCCCGCAGCTCTTGCTGCTCCCCAGGATGTTTCGACGCACCACCTTCGTCGAGCAACAGCTACGCTAACTTGTCTGCGTCTGAAACCATCCACCCACCCATCCATACAACCAACACACGAGCACCAACCATGAGTAATCCGCCTTTGGGTCCGCCTCCTCCTTAAAGCTTCGCCGGAGCGTGATAACAAAAGTGGAAGCCCACGATGCCCTATTCTTGGACGGAGCATGAGTAAGCCGGAAACTTTTACATTTTTGGTTCTTGAATTTAAAACTTGAAGCTTTCGTCCGAGAATTTCCGAAAGAGGTCTAACCGCAAGCATTCCCGATAATGAATCTACGAAAGTTTTTGCCAAAATCAAGACATTAACAGGTTTTTGTTTTCTTTCTCGAATTGGAGTGCCCCGGCATGAGTAGTGAGTGCGTCAGGAATTTATCAGCAGAGCCAGTAGTCCCACATCAAAGCGATTAGAATCAATATTTTCTTTCCGATAAACTAGTTAGGTTTGTCTTTAGGATTAGCAGTATCCTTCGCACTTCATCCCTTGATCAGGCCAATTCCCAATAGCTTTTGAAGCTTTTTAAATCCCCAAAAAAAAACATATGTCATATTTCGAAAACATTGAAACGAAATCAGGGAAAGCAATTAACACCAATTAGTGCCACGTTGGTGCATAAATCGAAAATGGAATCAGATCGAGGAGCAAGGCATCAACCAGCTAAAACCCACCCTAACCCTCTAACCCTCAAAAATTTAAACAGACTTCATGAAGCCATCCGATCAGACAGAGTACTCCCGGGTCGACCCAATCCTCCCTGACGAAGTCCCAATGTGTTTCACTTTCGTTTTATTTCCGCTAAAGGACTTTATACGATTTACCACCGGTTTCCTTATATTTATGTGCGTTCTGATGCCGCCAAGGGGCGACTCTGCTCGAATTGAAGTCGAATCGCACGATTCGGTGGCTGTCACAACACCGACAGCCGCACAACAGGCGGCCATCATATGATTCCTGTGCTCTCTGACAGAGCAGGGGTGTATGTATGCGCCGCACACCCTCGCCGTGCTCCTCCTCCGCTCTGACTCACTGCCGGAATTTTTTAGAGTTTGCCGTTTGCTGGCAATCTTATTAGTGGCATAATTGAACGGCGTCCACGTCCTGGCATCATAAGCATCGTAAAGACGCCCCTGGGGACGCGGCCTGGCGTTCGTTAGCGGCTCGCAAATCTGGACACTTGAATTGAATTAGAAGTCGCCCGGAAACCATTTAGAGCGAAAAACTAGGAACAAATATGTATGGAAATGGGTGACAAACTACAGACACCCCTTGCTAGGACTACGATCCCAATTATAAATAATACTTAATATTATTATTATTATTATTATTATTATTATTATTGAGGACAAAATATAAACACTTGAGAAGCCATCGAACATTTCCATCCCTGAAACTCACCGAGGTCCGCGACTCGTATTCCAAAGCAGTTCATGTCCTTGTTGAGTGGTGGCTGCAGCGGAAGAGTGGCAGGAGGGTTTAGCGCTGGCACTAGGGCTTCCTGCGGCCGCTTCCTAGCCACGGCGATGCCAATGGGCACGGAGTTGTCTGGGGGAGGAAGAGAAGTGATTTCGGTTAGAAGCGTCTCCGGACCGGAAAGTGCAGAGAGGAGTAGGACGAGAAACCTACTTGAGGACTTCTCCAGGTCGGTAACCTTCGGCGATGGCGCCTCGATCTTGACCAGAGTGGTGAGGGTGGACGAAGACATGGTCTTGGAAGTGGCCGAGGCGGTGACCGACCCCTGAAGATGGGGCTGTGACGGATGGGCCGCCTGATGCGGCGATTGCTGCTGATGGCAATGGTTGGAACTAATCTCAGACACCTGGCAGGGCTCCCGCTTGATCTGCACGAAGGTGTACGAGGAGTTGGTCTGCTGCTGATGGTGGTGGTGGCCCGCTGAGTAGCCACCGAACTGGTCCAGTTGCAGGTGGTGGTGCGGGGTGCCGGCAACAGAAATAGCTCCCGCCTGGGTGGCACCCGTTGTGGGCACCAGGAACGTGGCGGTGGTCGTGGCGCTCAAGACATCGGCGGCTGCGGCGGCGGCGGCACTGCTGCTGGCGCTGGCATTGAAGGCGGCCATTGGACGATCCTCGAGATCTTCACCAGATCTAGACGCTGACGGGGCTGCTAACTAGAGTCGCGACTCTGGGTGGGGGGCCTGCCGCATCGCTGGCGCCCCGAAAAACGGGGATGGGAGATATTATGATGCGGCGCAGATATCGCCTGCCCGTGCACATATATCTCAACTATATCTATATCTACGCGTATTTTTATACGTCCATTATCCGCTCACACACACACACACACTAGCACTACCACTAACACTAACACCAGCACACGCACACAGTCTACATTTTTACAGGTTTTCGCTGCCTCTCGCGGATGCAACATTCAGTTTCGGATTCCTCGCGTCTGGCCCATAAACAAATGACATAATCCAAGCGACGCGACCTGCACAGGCTGTATCCAAAGCACGAGCTCCTGGGTTTGGAATGTTTCCAATTCGATCTGGAAGATTTCAGAGGCGGCGGAGGCGGAGGTGGAGGCGAAGGCGCGATGTTGCGTTTTTTTTTATAGCTTTATGCGTGCTCCGTGTCACGTTTTCTCCGCTGTGATCGCTATCACTGTAGTCGAATTTTTTTGGCAACGGGCAGAGCTCTCTCCCTATATTGTTTATTTTTATTTGCGAATTAGAAATTCCTGGAGGAAAGTCTTAAAAAAGAGTAATTGTTATCTGATTCCGAGATTCAGTTCAGTTGAACTGATTCCGAGTTTCAGTGCTGCCAGATCGCCAGCACTTTTTCCAACACTTAACTTCTTAATCCATTCACAGTGTTGGCATTGGCCATCCCTGGCCATTCAAAATATCGATAGTTTGAAAAATGGTTGTTTTTCAATTATTCTTCCTTTATCCCAAATCAAATTCCCTCTTAAACTAATAATAAATTAGTAATTAAACCTTATACTGATCAGTTAATTAATAAAACAGTTTTAGTACTTGAATATTGGCTTATCTGAACTAATCCCAAACGATGTTTTGGCACCTGTAATCAGCTGTCGCTCGCTGTGAATGGCTAGAGGTGAAAGAAGAAGAAGAAGCTGCGATTTGTGTACGTGTGTGTTTTGAGTTAGCGACGTGGTGATTACCACGGAACCGATCCGATCCGATCCCCGATAGAATCCAGCACTTCCATGGAGATGCGCGTTACGCACCAGCAAGCAGCCCTGCTGCTGCCTCTCATCCTGATCCTCGTCGGGTCGACGAGCGGGCAACGCGTCGCGCCCGGCGTTAATCCGCAGCACTATGTAAGTCCAATCCATCTGGGAGTGGAGCGTTACTTCATCTTTGTGCCATTTCCAGCAACAAGTTCCGCAGCAGGTGCCCCAGCACCATCCGCCGCCACCGCCGCAACATCAGCAGCAGTACCAGCAACAGGTCCATTCGGCTCCCGGAGTGCCGCCCGTGCAATATGTAAGTACAAAGTAGGTCTCGCTGGCCTCCAAGGTCTCTAATGGCAAAACTTGAATCCGCAGCAATATGAACCGGTGCCAGTGCAGCAACAGCAGCAGCAACCACCGGTGCAATATCAGCAAGTTCCTGTGCAGCAGCAACATCAGCAGCAACCGCCTGTCCACCAGCCCCAGCAGCAACAAGTGCACCAACAGCAGCAACAGGTTCACCAACAGGCGCATGCCGGTGGCCACCACCATGGCCAGCCGCAGCAAGTGCTGAACACCGGAAACATCCAGCAAGAGCGAGCGTAAGTATCTTATCGCCGCCACTGCCAATCATAATCAATCACAGAAGCTCTGTCTTAATCTCCAAAGTCATAAATTAGTCACCATGGCACATAGGGTCTCAATATAACATTTATTTTATCATTGCCATTCAATTTTAGTCACATCCAGGAGCACATGCAGGTGCCCATCGATACGAGCAAAATGTCCGAGGCTGAGTTGCAGTTCCACTACTTCAAGATGCATGACTCCGACAACAACAACAAGCTAGACGGCTGCGAGCTGATCAAGTCTCTGATCCATTGGCACGGTAAGTCGCACGTGGTATCTGCTCAGACGGATGGTTGCCTGTTTTCTAGTCCTTTTTCTTGTTCTTGTTTTGTCCTTTTGTTTGCGTCTTGTTTGACCCGAAATTCTGTTCTACCTCTTTGCATATGCGTTACTAAATGGGTCTGTTTCCGGTGTTGGTTGGGTCATGCTCGAACCTCATGCTAATCCATCTCGCATCCGCCATAACAACTCATTGTGGTGCAGAGCAAGGCAGCAAGGAGCAGGCGAACGGCGAGAAGCCGCACGTTGAGGAGAAGGTCTTCTCCGACGAGGAGCTGGTAGCCCTCATCGATCCCATCCTTCAGATGGACGACACCTCGCGTGACGGCTACATTGACTATCCCGAGTTCATCAAGGCCCAGCAGAAGGCGGCCGAAAAGCAGCAACAACAGCAAGCAACAACAGCAGCAGCCACAACAGCAGCAGCAGCAGCAACAGCAGCCGCAACAACATCAGCAGCCTATTCATTAGTAGACCCCTAGATCCGTTTAGTTCGCACACATAACCAAGTCCTGGTCCTTGTGATGTTTCACACATACTCCTGCTTTCTTTACCAAAACCACATCATGAAATTACGTCGACGTCCCTAAAATCTAGTTGAATCAATTTTACTTAACTTGCTGCAAGCATTCCATCGGAGAACATCATTGAACAAATTGAAACCAATCCTTCCAAGAACTTTTCCAAAAGATACCCATTTCGAATAGTGAACACGAATCTCAAGCGGTTTGTGCAATTTCAACAGCTTTGTTCGTTTTTTGTTTTCCATTGTCATAATTTTAGTTACTTTCGATATAAAATAATTTTTAAGCGCAACTAGAGAGCAGCAACAAAAACAGACTGATTGTTTAAACGTTTGTTTTTTACAAAAAAAAAAGAAAAAAGAAAAGCGAGAAAATTACACAAAAAAATGAATCGAAGAAACCCCCAACTAAGTGAAAACCTTTTTGAAACTGAAACATTCAATTTGTAAGTAAAACCGATTTAGTGAATAAAGTCAAATCCAAATCGTAGAAAGTCGAATCTATTTTCTTCCAAGTAGACTTGAAGGCTTTAAATTCTGTGGTGATAGTGGCTTTCGATTTATTTAATCGAATAATTAATAATTAATGTTTCAGAGTGACTTATAAGTGCCATCCCATTAATTTTTCAGTCAAAGAGGCACCAGGGAATCCGGAGGAGGTGCACATGGAACACGGAGAGGAGCACAAGTCTGGCTCTGTTTACACGGACAAAGCCCTGGAGGACACGATCGACTATGTCCTGAAGTCGATGGATCTGAACAACGATGGCTTCGTGGACTGGGCCGAGTACCGAAAGACTGAGGCGAATGTTGGCAAGGACTAGTCCAGTGAAAGTCCCAAGAGAGCCCTAGAACTTGACAATTGTTGACATATTTTATCCTTTTTCTAATCCATTATGATCTGAGCCACCTTGGTGTTTTCTATATATCGCATAAATTATAGCCATAAAAGATCACATAAATAAAAGATGTTTTGAGCCTTTTATACTTTTGCAAATAAAATGAAAATAAAAATCTATTTTTATATGAAATTTTGGCAACACTGTTCTTTATTATTTTTCTAAAAATAATTACAGTTTAGATATTTAAAAACTATTTTTTGAATTTCAAAATATATGGTTTTGCCAAGTGTCCTTTATTTGATTCTGAACCCAAAAACACATAAAAAGCTTCAATAAGCACAAAAAAGCTCAATGCTGCCTTTGAAACTTTCTTATCCGTTAACCATAACCGATTGGGAGAGACCTTTATGCCTCTCTAGAACGATTCTAGAAAGCTTTCCATCCGAGAGGAGTGGAAAAATGAGTCCGGGGCTCTCACTCGGTGCCGAACTAAAAACTGAATGGAAGGTACTCACAAAATTTGTGGCGTGAAAATAATAACAATCCCACCTAGCTGCAGCATAAAATAGGTTTCGTGGGATTAAAGAGTGCCACGCTCAAGTATTACGCATACGCCGCGTGTGACGGCGGTCGAGTCTGCTAATTAGCTCGGAAATATCTGCAAAATGTAAGAAAATGTTCACAAAAATAAATCCACTCACACCCCAAAGTGCAGGCGTGTGCGGTAATTATGGATCGCCTTTTTGCCGGCCCCGGGGCCACAAATGGCGTCGCTCGGGCGACCCAGCCGGCGATGTTTATTGAAAATAAACAACCCGGATGGGTGGCCCGCGGACGAATTCAATTGGACCGCATCCACGTGGTCGCGTGCGGCGCGGAATTACGCTCTACAAATATTTGCCGTTGCCTCGGCCGTTGCACAAATGGCAAGCGTGCCGAGCATAGTGTGGTATCGATTTTGCCCAGCTCTTGGGGAAGGGGTGGGGTTCAGCGAGGACTTCCTTCCGACTGCGATTCACAGCGGCCGATAAGCCGGCAGGACATGCCACAACTCAGTTGCTCGTTTCTACTCATTCGAGGACCTCTATTAAATCCGTCCTTAATTATGCTTTCTAGGGCGGCCATACAGACCTCAGGTGGACGCCCCCGTGAGCGGCTCCTTTACGCCTTCCGGGGTTGGATTGCCTTTGTAGCCTTCATGGATCTGGGCACGGCATTCCGGAGCTATATCGAGCGCCGCAGCTTCCTGGGCGACCACAGTGACACCCAGTTTATAGAAGGTGAGGAGAAAAGCATACTTATTGGACAATTTTTAAAGTGTATGTGTTGATTTCCAGGTGACTACACCATATCCCGCATTATCGGCATGTACTGCCTCCTCAAAGCCATCGCCCTCGTCCACTGCACCCTCTACATCCACTACAGACCGTAAGTACACTATCCCCTGGAATGCAGGTGCTGCTAAGTATTTAATTACCATTTGTTAGGGTTGTGAGCATGGGTGGCTGCTCCCTGGCTTTAACCATGGTCTTTTACGCCACCGAAGCCCTCTATTTTCGCTCCAGCACCATTAACTTTTACGTGATCTTCCCATGTGTACTGAACAGTAAGTAAATGATTAATATTTTAATTAAAGAAACTTTAAATAATTCTGTTTTCCAGCTATCACCCTATTGGGTTTGATTTATATACCAAAACGACTGCGGCTCTGGGAGCCCAACATGGATCTCGATGATGAAAACTCGCAGCTCCTAAAGCAAATGACTGGCTTCAAAAGGCGGCGTGCGAAAAAACAATAATTTAATGTCTAAGTTGGACATCCTGAGGAGATGGAGCAGCTCAGTATTGCCGAGACAGCGCATTAGTCTCATCATTGGACTGAATTGGTGTGATAGAAGTGACATCAAGTTCATCATTATATTTAATAGCAATACTGAAAACAACGCCAAATTAGTGATTTTCTATACGAACGAATTAGATACGAACGAGGCAATGGAACGATAGTCTCTTAATAAGTCAATTCCCGTCATAATCACTTCAAGACATATGTTGAACTTCCTTTTTATGAAAATATATCCATAGAGTTTTACGGCACAATAGAGTTATTGCACTTTTAAAAGTTAAAAATCGATATTAGGAATCATTCGAAACTATCAGAATTAGCACCCGAGTTAAATAATTCAAATGAAAAGGCTTTAACTTTACAAACTAAGTTTATAATCATCATATTTAGTGTTACGTTGGATATTTCCATTAAATATTGACAATTTTTGGAACATGCTTCCGCTCTTAAAATTAAGCGACCACCTAGTTGAACATTTTATACTCATCACATATTAATACCATTTATAAAAGTATAGGAACAATAATAGTTTTATACGCATTATGTAGAATATGTTTGAATAAAAATTTGAATAACCGCAATGCTCAATGATAAATTTGTATTACATTTTCTTTATTATTTTTAATAGTTTTCCACTACAAGTTTAAAATAACCGCCAAAAACAAAGTTTGGTGGTTCCGAAAACTGGTTCCTCGACTGAGTCCTTTGAACTACAGTTTATCGATTTCATTCATTGTGCCATCACTATTAGCCGATCTGAACCCGCCACAATTTTGTTTTGTTTTGTTTTTTTGTGATATTGTCCTCTAAAATAGCCTTAAAAATATGTATCGAAAACAAAGAAAACGACCCCAGAAGGCCCTCAATCCAATTGATGAGAATACCACTATCAAAATACCCGTAAGTGCTGTAAACGAATTATATTAATGCCAATACTGTAACGATTTAAATGTTTACATATTTCAGCGTAAGGGCGACAACACAACAAATATCTCTCTGGAATCCAATTCTGGCGAAAGCGAGGAGAATATCCCCCAATCACAGGAGCACACGCAGCGGTTTCTTTCCCAGCATAGCGTCATTCTGGCCGCAACTTTGGGTCGCACCCAGTCCTCCGGCAAACTCCCTCTGTCCCTCTCCCGGCAGCCAAACAACTTCTTTGAGCTTGTTCTTACCCGAGCGGGTGTCCAGCTGGACCAGGGTGAAAGCCTCATCATGGCCTGCGACCATGTCACAATTGTGGCTAAGCTGCGGGAAATATTCCTGACTGCCACCTCCTATACCGACAAATTGGAAACCTTCAAAACTGGACTTAAAGCCGCTTTGGCGCCAAGGTCGAAACTGGTGCAGAAACTCCTTTCTGGCTGCACTGTGGATGCTGCTGGAGAGGAGCAGATCTACCAGTCACAGAACAGCATGTTCATGAACTTCCTAATGATAGACTTCCTACGGGAGCCCTGTCTGGAAGTGCTCCTGAACCAAGTCGAGGAGGTGGCAACGGCGGATAGAGTTGTCACCGGGAAAGCTGCCATTTCGATGCCCCTTTTGCCGTTAATGCTGTCACAGCTGCGGTACCTCACTGCTTCGCACAAGGTGGATATCTATCCGCGCATCGAGGGCATCTTTAACAGGGCCACGGCTTCGGCCAAGCTAGACATTATTGCCAATGCTGAGTTGGTGCTGGATGCCAGCAAGCACGACGATTTTGTCAATCTTCTCATGTGCGTAGATTTTTCCAAGACCTTAATCCCTTCATTATAGTTTAAAATATAATTTTGTATGCCTGCAGAATAACGTATTCAAGTACAGTGGAACTCTTCCACATGACCACGCTGCACACTCTGGGTAACCTATCGCTCTCTGAAGGCCTACAGACTAAGTTACGCAGGCGTATTTTCGAATATGCCACAAGTGGCGACTGTTCCGATACGGTAAGCCTGAAGTTTAAGAAAAATAAACTTCCTATTTTAAATCTCTATTGAAATCTATTTTGTTTTAGACCTTGTCGCATCTTGTAAAGCTTTTGTTGAACAGTTTAAAGTTAGACACAGATGAAAGTGTGAGAGAGGTGAAGTAAAAATATATAAATATATATATATTTTGCTTATTTCAACTAATCGCAGTTGGTCATCACGCTTCGGGATATATTTAATTGGAGGCACATGAACTACAAGGAAGATAGCACCCCATTGGTAAATGATAAAAAGACACAGCTAGAACTTTTTGGCTTTCTGGAACTTGGCTTAATCCGATCTAAGAAGTTTTATCAAATGTGGCAGAAAACTATTGCTGGGCTGCCAGCTGAACACTTTAGGTAGGATTGCGTGTTCCTTTTAGTTTTGGATTCTTATTCTAAGAAATTATTCTATTAGCTCTTTGGATCTGATCGTGCTATTATTGTTGATACACGTTAATGAAGACCATTCTTTGTACATAGAAAACATTGTAAGTAATTAAAGTTTGAGACTTACACATGACTATAACTAATCTTATATGCCATTGTTAGATCCGCCGGCGAGTTAAGCTCGAGCACATCACAGTGAACATTTTGGAGGAGGTTAAATTGCACTACTCCCACGTTTTGGAGCAGCACATAAGCACTCTAATGAATATCCTGCATGACTTTATGCGAGAGAAAAACAAAATTGTGTCTGACTTTGCCAAGTCTTCTTACAGGTAAGCTTGAAGAGAATTATAATTTCATGAAATACTATTAATATTTTATTTCAGCATATTGTTTAAGATCTTTAGCTCTATTCAAAAGAATATTTTGAAAAAACTACTCGAGCTTACATGCGACAAATCATCACAACATCTTACGACCATGGCACTGGAACTGCTTCGCGAGCTGCAGCGCAAGAGCACTAAAGATGTCCAAAATTGTGCTCCGCTCTTGCTCCCGATGCTTGACCGGCTCAGTGATTTCACTCTAACGCAGACCCGATTGGCCATGGACCTGCTCTGCCATGTAGCCTTTCCGGATCCTAAACAATCGGGTTGCCTGCAGCTTCAGGAGCAAATCGATATGATAGTAAAGAAGCAACTGATCAACTCAACCGATCGCGTTAAAAGGCAGGGCATCATAGGATGTGTGCAACTTATCGATGCAATGGCTCGAATCGAGGAGGAATCTGTGGAGGATAACGATTCCCTTGCTAGTGTGGATAATGTCGATGCATTGCCTGCTGGACGCGTCAAAGTGGCTGCCAACTTCATAAGTAATTAAATTTAATTCTTACTCTTATTAATATAATAAGTTTTTCTTCTACCACCCAACAGCTAGAACTGAGGCTTCAATTGGGAATTGTCCCGAGTCTTTAGCCCTTTTCTACGAAGAGCTTGCAACTGTCTTTAGTCTTAGATTCGATGGAAGTTTCGCCTGTGACTTGGATAAACAATTCATTGCCTGGGCCTGTGATGTGATGACCTTTCGTTTTCAGGCCAGCTTTGTCACAGGAGACCATGCAGAGACGATTAAGTAACAAAATTCTACTACAATTTTACACAACTTACATAAAAATCAATCAATTTTAGGGGCATTCAACTGGAGTATCAGTTGAACATCAATGAACTTGACGACAAGAACGCTGAATCTGAATCGGAAGTCCTCAGTATTGGCATCAATATATCCAAATTGGTTTTGTCTCCCAACCCGAAGTAGTTTTATTCCCAATTACTATTTTTCCACTCGCTAATATTGGCTTTCTTATTTCAGAGCCTACGATTCCGTTTATGTCCTGGCGCCTTTGTTCAATTTTGTAAAAGTACTGACTAATCGTCGGCATCATTACAGCTTAGAGCATATTAATGCCCTGCTAGGCTGTGCAATTGTACTGCCTTCTTTCTTCAAGGACGAAAACTATCTGGCCATCTTTGACAACTTTGACGGGGAGCAGCAGAGAGATATATTGAACATATACTTCCATACGGTGAACTGGATTCGAGTGACAATCAGTGCCTTTGCGTCGCAGCGTGAAGAAGCCACTCGACGGCGGGTTCTGCTGCGCCTCTTTGAACTGATCCAAATTGAGCAGAGGATCAAGCCCCTTTTGGCACGAGCTCCCTTCGACTATAAGGCTCCATCGTACCAGTTCCTAACCAACGCAAAGCAACCTATTACTCACCAGAAGCGGCAAGTGGGAAAGACTGGGGCCAAGGCTAACTCAACTGCAATCGAACCGGACGCTACTGTAAACCAAACCACCATCGCGGACTTTACAATCAAAGTGGGTCCCTGCAAGACCGTCAAAACCAAGATTGACTTCGAACAAATGTATGGACCGAAGGAACGGTTCAGACCCATGGAAGTGGGCATCATTATGTTGTTGGTGGAGCAAAAGTTTATTTTAAATTACCCACTTGAGGATGAGCAAGTGGGGGAGTTTTTGGGACTTTCAGAACTTCGCTTTCTTCTGGAGGACATTGTTCAGAAACTGGAAGCTGCCGTCAGGGGTCAGCAGGACCCCACAGACACCGACAGTCTTAGACCTCATCTGGCTAAACCAGAGGATTTTATTTATGACTTACTGCCGTGCCTGCTAGAGGTTAACAATCACCTCAAGACACTGGCAGAATCAATTGACGAAGAGCTTACAAAAGTGGGCCACGTGTACAGCAATCTGGATTTGTTCAAGGAACGGTTCAATTACATAAAAACTTGTTTTGGCTTGTGCATCCGGCTGTTTGCCCTTTACTTTTCGTGGAACGAATGGACTGACAAGTCCCAAGCTAAGCGACTTCATAGTAAGAGTTTAAACTTTCTAAAACTATCACATATTTTTTAAATAAAAAAGCAAAACCTTTGCAGAATTATTGTTGAAGCTACAACCCCAGGATCAGCAGAAAAGATGCGAAAAGAAAACTATTGCACAGTTGGCTACCCTGACTTTCGAATACTTTATAAAGTATGAGACGTCGGTATTAAATCTTAGTACGGCCGTTCAGCTACATCGATTGCTGTACAGTTTGCTGAAAGTTCGAAGTATGCAGGACCCGGCCAGGCAGCCTATACTTAAGAAGGCCGAAGAGACAAGTAAGCAAGGGATCCAGTGTCTTCAAAGTTTTATATCCCTTTTAAATTTCAGGGCTACTGTGTGACAAGTTCCTGCGACGTAAATGGTTCCATTTTTCTGGTACCTTGGATAAGGGTGCACAGTGTAATATATATTTGGATGAAATAATCAAAGGATTCTTTAAAAACTCCACCTTTGAACGGCAAAATGAGCTCCTTGCTGAGCTGATCAAAGAGTGCAACATTCTCAACACAAAGGACAAAGCTCTGAATTCTTTTCCTAACTTTAAAAAGTGAGAACCTGTTTTTACCGAACACGTACATGAATGATATTTTATTTTTTTTTGCAGGGCTAACTTTCCATTGCTGTTTCGTGGCCTCTGCGAAGTGTTAATCCACTCGCTTAGTGCTCAAGTCAGCGTTAGAGGTGACGGAGATCGCCTCAAGTTGTGGGAGTCCACGGTGAATCTGCTTAATGGTTTGCTGAGAATTGTACAGCTCGTAGAGCAGCCACGAAACTTTGGACTGTTCATTAAACATTCACAACTATTCCTGAAGCTTTTGCTCCAGCATGGTGTGACCGTGCTGGAGTCTATTGTGCGGGAGGATCCAGAAAGGCTAACAAAGTTCCTACATGAGCTGCAAAAAGTCACGAGGTTCCTGCATCAACTGTGCTGCCATTCCAAGTTCATAAAAAACACAGCCATTATCAGTTATATTCCATCCCTCCGGGAGACTATAGAAACGCTAGTCTTCCGTGTGAAGGCACTACTGGCTGCCAACAACTGCCACTCCGCCTTCCATATGGGAAATATGGTAAATAAGGACCTTCATGGCGACTCCATCATTACGCCAGCTGGCTCTTTCGTTGACGAACAGAACAGCGACGAGGAAATACCTGAGGATGATGCCAGCGTGGATGAGACTGTCTTGGGCGAGGAGATGACAGCGGTTAGTGTCGGCACACGACCCAGTGATGATAGGCGGAGCAAGTCATCCTCACGCAGCAAATGTTTCTAAATACTCTGAGAATCGACCAAGTAGTTGGCCCTAAAATATACATTTCCTATTCGAAACAAAAGCCAAATTGTTTTATTAAATCTATGATTGAGCAGAAGACAGTGTTTGCATTCTTTATTTATTTCATTTTTTTATTATCTGGATGCAATTTTATTTAATTTTCGTATTACAAATAATAACAAATGTATGTATATCAAATATTTTAGTACAATATGCTTCTTCTCTCACTTTTATTTTCTTCGTTAACAATAATTGTTTATTAAGACGTAAAAGTTGTTCTCTCCTCCCTCACATTCGGCCTTCTACGATGAATTCTGATTGATTTATTATTTAATTTCCATTTGTTATTTTTATTTTGTAATAATTGGCGACGTTACGTTCACGGTTTATGAATCCCTCTCATACGTGTGGTATGTATGCAAATGTTTTCATTATCAATAGGTAGTTATAAAATGGTTTTTCTTTTAAATGAATCAATTATAAAATGATTATATATAATTAAAAGCGAAGAAAACACACACAAACTATAAATTTAAAAGTAAAAAAAGATAAAAGTGTTTCAAGCAAAGATAAGTCTAACGTGTGTGCATGTCTGAAACAGATATTGTCCTTGGTACAAAACGTGGTCTATACTTTTTTTGTTTAATTTTCTTCTTTTTATTTTTTTGTAAATAAAAGAAATAATCTTGGAGAAAGTTTCCAAGGCGCTTAGGTCCTTGCATCCACTGCCATTGTCCTGCATCTTTCTTTACAAACAGTTGCGCTTGCCAATCTAAGGCCGATTCTTGAAATATACATGGTTTTTGGATTTGGATTGCTGAAAAGGTTTCAAGAAGTAAATTTGGAATAGGTCGAATATTGGTTTGTATATTTCAATTTACAATGCGATCGTGTTTTGATTTATTAATTTTTATTCTTTTCTTTATTTGCCAATTTTTCAAAACTTAAAACATTTTACACAAATTAATTTTAAAAATTTTTAATACGTACGCAGTCTGTTTAAAAGTAAAGTTAGATTATACACTCCTACGCCTACATATACATTATATACTCATATATATATATTTATAAAGAAAGATATATATATTTATTGTATATATAGATTTAGTAATTATGATTAAATCTTGCCTTTGCATCATCACAATTCATGTAAAGTTTTTCATTTTTTTCGCTCAGTTTCCATGCGCAGTTTGCAATTTGGTTGTCCACTTTGCTTTCTTTCTTTCATGATACTTCTGACTTTATTTTGTATTTTTGTTGTTTTTTGTTTTTGAATTAAATTATTGTGTTGCTTTTGTTTTTGTTTTCTTGTTTCAAAATTGTTCAAATTTACACACGTATACAGTTATCGTTATTGTTATTAGATCAAAGTTCAATTTTGCTTGCGCTCCTCTTCACAGATACACAAAAATTGTAAACCAATTAAACAGCTAAACAAATTAGTACGTTAAGTATTTAACATTAATGCTTTATGTTAGATCGTAAAAATATTTTGCTAAAAATTAATATTCATAGTTTAATATATATATATAACATACTATTGAAAACTTAAGCGCACAAACAAAACTAAATATTCAAATTAAAAACTAATTTTGCCAAACGTTTTTGCTTTCCCGAAAAAATTAAAACAAAAATTACAATTACAATATTTAACACAATTAGGGGGTACATAGGTTTTTTTAATCTTTTTTTTTTTTTGGGGGAGGGATGGGGTTTTGGTTTTTGAAAGGCGGGTATTGGATCTCAAGAAAAATTTTAGGGCTTCCAAAAAAAAAATCATATACTTTCGAAAGTAACGGCACATAGTTTTGTAAAAAATTTCGATAGCTTAGTTTTTGAAACGACCAAATCGATAAACTTTAACGGATTGTGTAACAGCTTTCCAATTGGTTTATAGATTTAGTTTAGTTTTTAGTTTACAATAGAAAAAACACATTAACAATAAAAACTTACAAATTAAATTACAAATTTAAAACAATATAAAATCAGTACAGTTATCGAATTAAACAAATCGTTAAAATTAATTATATTTATATATTTGCAATTTTAATTGGGTTCAAAGGTATTAAGTCACCAAATATGTGGAAATTTCTAAGGCAAAAAAATCAAAAATTTTGCATGCAAAAAGACGCGGCGTTAAAGAATTTCAATTACTTCAATTCACTTCCTTATAAAATTAATTAATTTGTTGTGTTTGTGTGTGTTTAAAGAAAAAAAAAATTGATAAAAGTTTACAATTACATATTTCTCCCTTTTCTTTTTCGAAGGCAACAATCGGTTGCGTGAAATGCTCTCAATAAGAAACGTAAAATATTCAAGAAAAACTCATGAGGGAAACTTATCAAAAAATTAAATACAAAAACAAAAAAAATGGGTAAATATTTTAGAAATTTTTCTTCGTTTGTTGTTGTTTTGTTATTGTAGTTAGAAAATGGCGCACACTCCTCTCATCCTCTACAACGACAGTTTACTTTACTTTAATAATTATGTGTATATGTGTGTGTGAGTGTATGTGAGTGTTACTAAATTTAAGCTTAACTATGGTCATTTAGAATTTGTTGTATATATTCTCTTATTGTTTGTGGCTAATATATTATGTATTTAAAGTTCTTTGCTGGTTTGCAAATTTTGCGCAAGTTTTAATGTTATTTTTCTTTTACTTTAGGCAACTGCTTGGTGTGTGTGTGTGTGTCTGTGTATGTGTATTTTTAAATTTAAAAAAAAGTTATTGTTTTTAGGCTTATGCTGAACAATGTTCATAGATACGTTTTAAAACACACGCGTCCTTCATCAACTGCCAACAGTTTGTATTTTGCTTTATACTTGAGTTCAAAATTGGAAGTATTCATTCGTTAGTTTAAAACTAATCTATATTTTTCATTATTTTTATTTTATTTAATTTATATATATTAATTAACTTTTTGCTTCACTTGAGATCTAGCAATAGTGGAAACGAAAACGACAGAATTTTTCATTTTTCTTTTTTTTTTATCAACAAAACATAATTTTTTTTTTTCATTGTAAATTTTCATTTTTTTGCAAAATAAATCATTTGAAGAGGCAATCAATATTTGCTCTCTAAACTTTGACACGTGTGTGGCATTATTATTATTTTTTTTTTTGTTTTTGTTTTTGGTTTATAGGCATGGAGTTAAGATGTTGCAAGTAGGTCCTTTTTATATAGTTATTAGGTTGCATAGGATTTATTTTATGTGTGCGTAGCAGTTTGAGGAGTAAAGAAAAGTGGGGAAAAGAGTATTCTGAATTCGATATAGTTTAGTGGATTTTAAATAGAATTTCTTAGTTATGAATTGTTTAGATTTTCTGCTAATACGCACTCTCGAGCGCTGCTGGCTAATTGATTTCATAGATTTAGTGTTGCTTCGTTTTAGTTTACGGGTGTTCGTATTAAGTATGCATTATTACATTATTAAAATTTATAATTTAATTCAATATTTTTGGGTCGGATCGAACTCTCGTCCCCCCCTTATTACTGTTTGTGATGTGTTGTCTCCGCCTCTGCGTGTTGTCTTTCTAATTCGTTGCTTCAATTTGTTAATTTTCCCCTTTTTTTTTTGTTTATCAGCTTATCAGTATTATTTGCATTCGGATGCGTGACTTTAAGTATGGTTTTGTATTTGTATGTGTGCAATTACTTAGCTCTACATATTTTTCATTACTTCCACAGATACCATAATTGATTTGAAGTTGCCTAAAACTTATGCTTTTAAAAATAGTTTCTTCTTCTCAAATTTATGCAGAAAGTCTTGCCGGTTGCCGACACCAGTCATTATATAATAATGCTGGGTGCATTTGAATTTTTCGCGTTTGCTTATCATTCTCATATCAATTTAATCGTTCTAATTAATAATTTTTTATTTTTTTTTTGTTTATTTTGTCAGTCAATGTTTCTTTAAGCTTTGCTTTTCAATTTGAATTGTATTTGTTTTTTAGAATATTAAACATGGTTAGGTTTATCATTGCATCTGAGCTTGATCTCTTGTATATATGTTTAGGTTTCCTATATGTCTTGCTTCAGCACACGCCGGTTAATCGTTATTATGGATATATACATACAATCATTAAATTTTCCCAATGCCCATGTGTAAATGTTGTAAAAGGTCTTGTATTCGAATGGATTTTGAATTTTTTTTTTTCGATTTTCACTTTTCAATGTATAAAAAGGTGCTACATGCTGCTTAAGATTTAAAATCAATCTGCTTTGGGCTTAGACTGCACTCTCTATATAGTTATAGATAAATATATTTGTTATATTTTATAATTTTTGTATAGGTTTGCTATATATGCTGAATTATTGTTTCAATTTTGAGTTAAAAACACTATGAGACAAATTTCATATTACTTGACTTTTCATATTTTCATTTTTTTTTTGTTGTGAACTTTTAAAACGATTTTACGATTTTACTTTGGTTTATCTAAGTGGTGAGGCGTTGCTGATGCTTTTTCTTTTTAAAAGTTTTGGGGAAAAATCTGCTAAACTTGCTTTTCACTAAATGAACATTTCCATCGTTTAAAATGCAGGAGTTGCAAAGGCTATTTAAGTGATTACATACAATACATATATACTCTACTCGACTTGTATCCTTGCTGCTATTGTTCTGATACGCTATTTAGGGGGACGCCCGTCTACGGCGTTCATAGCAAAAGAATTAAGATCGAAACGAATCTCTAAACAATGCCTTCTGAATTGTTGCTAATGGCCTTCCTTATAGTTTATATATATATTTCGTTGAAATTAAATTTATTGCTTCTAATTGTGGTTGCAAATCTTCGTTTACTATGACGCGCGAAAGGGTTTCTCCTGGGATGTGGAGCGGAGAAAGCTGGGATAACTTGTTGTGGTTGTAATTTCCATGTGTTGCTGCTGTGGCTGTTAATGATTGATTTTTTTATCTGATTTTAATTGGGTTGCCTATTATTGATGCTGTAGCTGGTGTTGTTGTTGCTGTTGCTGTTACTGTTGCTGTCGTGTTGTTTTTTAACTCCATGCCGAAAACGTATCCATGTACCACTGTTCACCATTTGTGCCTAAAGGTTGCTGTGGTAGCGGTAAACTGCCCCAACTGCCGCCATTTCCTATTAAACCGCTCGGGTAACGTCGCTTAACATCTGCCGGATTTTGGTGACCTCCATCGAACTTACGTTTACCGACTACTGCATTGGTTGGTCGAGATTGGATGCGGTCGGAGGAGGAGGTCAGAGTTTGCAGAGTGGTTCGTGGTTTTTGGGATGCATTCATGGGATGCGATTGTTGTGTTTTTTTGTGTAGTGGTTGTTGTGGGTTGTTGGTGTTTTTCGAAAGAAAAAAAAGAGAAAGAGAGTTAAAAATATTGTTAATACAATAATGGTTCAAAATTGTTGCTATTTTTTTTTTCATTGTTTGTATTTTTTTTTTTGGTTTGGTCTATGGATCAAATGGGGGTTTCTTGACGTTGCATTAGTTTTTTTTTTTTAGTAGCACAATTTTTATTATTTTTTTTTCCATTTTGTTTTTGCTTTGGAAGTGAAAGGGGAGTGAAAAGGGGGGTCGGTCTGCTGGTGGGGGTTCTCCAATGATTTCAAAGACAACACAGTTTAATTTTGGTTCGTTTAATTACTCATCATTAGATTTACACATCACAAATCGGAATAGTGTTAACTCGACATAACGTCAGGGACTCAGGGACATGTATACATTTATAATATATAATGCTTGTTACAGTGTAAATGTGTGTGATGGTAAGTGCACAGAGTAGTTGTGTGTGTGTGTGTGTTTGGTGTGCAAGTTACAATTACCGAACATGTTTGTTGTGAGTTAAAACATTGTACATGATATTATCGCCCGTCAACAACATTGAACATTGAAGTTACAACTAACATAGAGATGTGGCATCAACTGAGACACATGAAACAATTATGAATTAATTCCCTGATGGACATCAACAGAGCGCTGCACCCGAATTTCGTTTTTTTTTTTTTTTCGCTTTGCATTCTTGAAGAGTTTTTGTGCTCGAAAAGTGTGGCGTCCCTCTGCTTTGCTTAATTTCAAATTTTGAATTTTGTTTCGTGAAGATCGTCTCTTATGTTTTGCCCGAAATGTAGTTGGTCCTTGAAATGTAACTTGATTAACAGTTCTTGATTGGAGGCTATCGATTTTGATTGCTTGATTGATTGATTAATTGTTTGATTAATTAATTAATGTTCTTGAAAACTGTCTGGCTTCGCGCTGTGTCGTGTCCTGATTTGTGATCTTGATAACAATTTGCCAAAGTAGATATTATTGCTATCCGGGTGGGTTGATTTTTGGCGGAGGGAACAAATTTGATGATTTATTAACTTGATGGGCGGTGAATTTCAATTTTCGATTAATGGGATTATGTGTTTGTGGGACAAGGACGATCACCGAAACGAATAGGCTTTCGCGTTAGCCGATTTTTGGTAAATTGGCTGCGAGCCCGGTGGTGGCATTCAAGTTTAGGTGGACTTCCGTTTTGATTTTTTTTCGGTTCTGGGTGATTTGGATTTGCGCGAGTGCTTCTTGGACTTGTGTGATTTGATTTTGCTACTACTGGAGGACCTATGGGCTGCTTTACGTTTCTTGTTCGGCGAGCGACTATGGTCGCTGGCCGAAGAGGAGATCGATGCGCTACGCTTAGTTGCCCTCCATAAAGCTCTTGATTGCAGCTCCAGCTAGAAACAGATTTAGGTATTTTGTTTTTGATTTTGTTCATTTTTTTGTTTTTTTTTCGCTTCTGTCACAGTGTTGGTATCAAAAACAAAGCGCATGTATGTTTGAGCAGGTGTGTTGTGTGAAGCATTCTAACTTTAAATAAAAATGTATCTTCCGTAAAGACAAAAGTATCTACAAATACAGCCACAAAATGTAAAGCGTGTAGTACGAAATGGAAGCAGGTGATGGTGGGCGGTAGATGTGGATTGTGGATGGTGGGTGGTATGTGGTTGTCACGTCTTTGCCCGAAGGTGTTAGTTAACCCACATGGCTGGGGGCAAAAGCGTGGCTCCAAACTAGGTAGGGTAGGGGCTTCTCCCCTATACAATATGTACAATGTATATAGAAAAATTCCATTGCATAACAAATTATAAAGTGTGGGTGTGTGTATGTTGTAAACATAATACACGAATCGATTAGTATTTTTTATGAATAATATAAATAAAAAACAATTTCCATATTGGTATTCGTATTGGTGTCACCCTGTGTGTGGATATGATATGACATTGGGGTTTGTTGTTAAAAATTAAGGGTCGTATATGGTTTACATGTGTATGGGATACTAAACTATTTTATTTATTTATATTATTATTTATTTATTTCTTTTTGGCTTCGCAAAGCAAGATGGATAATTATTTAACAAGACACAATATAGATTGTTAAATTAATGGGCTAGAATATAAATAATAAGTACAAGTTTATATTAAGGTTTGTGCAATCGCAATCGATCAATAATCAATCTTGATACGCGGTTTATTTGTATAAGTATATTATTAGCGCGGGTTGGTTGAAAAAAAATAACAAAAAATTATATACACGTACGTCAAAATTTTGGGATGGATCTCAGGGTCTTAGATTTCAATGGGCGGTTGCAGGCAGATATTAACATGAACTCTCCCCCCAAGGCCCTCCCCCGCTGCTCCGAACTTCGAATGGCGCTTAGTTAGTAGGTGACGAAATTCTCGGTGCGAATTGGTGTGTATGTGGGACATAAATACTAATCGATTCAATAACGTTTACAGACATTGCTCATTATCCAATACAATGCGTATATAAACAGTTACAAACATTTGTTACGATGGCTTTCCATATACATATAGTGTGTGATTTTTTTGTGTGCGGATGGGCTTGGGGGCTGGGGCAGGGGCGGGTAAGTGTGGGTGTGGGTAGTAGGGGTGTCTGTATGTGGGCGTGGCTGCCTATTGCTGCTTACAGTTGGAACGGAACAGAAAAGAAACCAACAGAACCGGGCATAGAGCATGCATCAAAAACTGTAGCATACATCTGAGCGCTGACAAAATGAACTAAAATATGGATATACAATCGCAATCGTAAGCAGCAAAGAGCACAACTATTTTGAGCACAAATTAAAAAAAAAAAACAAACATGAATACTTTAAATAGTTTAATGAATTGAAAAAAAAAAAAAACAACATTAAGAATAGTTAACACACAACATTTAAGTGGCATTTGGGTTGAAGGATGGGAATCTTTCTCGAACGATTTTTCACACTATTTAAAAATCTTTCTGAACGTTTTCTTTTTTATTGGTCTTTGTGCGAGTGAATCGTGTACATATATATGTGTGTGTGTGTGTGTGTCTTTGTGTGGGTGTAAGGATGTGGGTTGTTTTCATGTGTTTACATTTGACTTGGCTTTACTTAGTTATATGAACTTGACATTGCAATGTATATTTCTCGCAAGTTTGTTGCTGTTGTTGGTTTGTTTATGCAGTTTTCGTTTGGCGCAGGTTGTTGGGAGGTTTCTTTTTGATTCGATTTGGTTTGATTTTGATTGGTTTTGTTGATTGGTTTTGTTTTTGTGGTGTATTTGATTTTTTTTTGTTGTATTTTGTAATTTTTTTTTTGTTTAAAACATTTCGTTTTTTTTTGTGTTTTTGTTGAGCTCACCTGGTAAATTTTGTAGCGGCTTGACGAGCTGGGTGCCACGAGCGCTGGGACGCGTTGGCACCACCCCACGGACCCCCCCTGTTGCTGCCGGCGCCCCCTGAACGGTGGCCCCCCGCTGAGTTACCGCCGCCACCGGTCCCACCGCCGCCGCCACCGCTGCCGCCGCCTGAGGCGCTGTTTGGCCCCCCAGACGACTGATGCTGCCACGCTGGCCAACGACTCTGCCACGCGGCACTGTGATTCCACGCCCATGGCCAACTCCCTAAAGTCGGCCATTTATCATTCATATGCATCCACACGATCATCATCGTCACCGTCGTCGTTGTCGTCATCGTCGCCGTAGTCGTCGTCGTGGTCGTCATCGATCGACACCATTCGTAGTCATCAATATTGCATGCATTTGGATATATTTTTTTTTTTTTGTTGGCGTTTGTGATGGTGTACGGCGTGACGTGTTGTGTTTGCGTGGATGTGGTGTGTGTCGTTGTGTGGGGTGTACGTGATTGAGAGAGAGAGAGAGAGAAAGTGTTGTGGCAGAGTGTGGGTTCGATTCCAGAGATACGGTTCCATTATCCATCATATTGTGTTATCCATCATTCGTTTCCGTTCGGTCGTCGATTTGGTTGCGTTTCGATTTCGTTTTTGGTTTTTCAGATTTTGTTTTTGGATTTTTAGATTGGATCGATTTTCAATAGCATTAGCATTTTATACATAATTGAATGTGTTTGTATATATATGGATCGCCAAGATAATTGTCAAATTTTGTCATACCAAATTAACGAAAGTAAGCGAAATAATACGTTTAGAATTGGTTTTTGGATGATTTGGAATTTTGAAGTCGAATCGATGCGAATTTAGAATTGGTTTTTAGAATACGATTTTTCAGAAAATGGGGTCAGGAAAACGATTTTTGTTTTGTATTTTTTTTTCGAAAGGTTTACGATAGTTTTTGATTTTTGGCCATTGGTTCGTGGTTGGTGGTTTTCGATTTAGATTTTGGTTGGTGGCAGAGAAAGAATTTATAATTTTAATGTGGGTTTTAGAATTTTTTTTTTTTTTTGGTTTTGACGAACATATATATAATTTTTTGAAGATTTGTTGTTTTTTTGTCATATTTTGTACCGAAAAACAAATGAATTGTTTGTATATAGATAAGTATATAACAAGAACACATAAAAAGAAAGAAAAGAAAAGAAAAAAATCGAAATAAACGCGTTAGATTCTTGGTGTAAAACTGTTGATTGTTGATTGTTGCATACACGATGTAATGTATGCATATAAAATATGTATTATTGATATAGAAATTACTAAAATGTATATACTGTTCTCTGTTTTCATGTGTAGTTTTCATGAGTGGTGAGCTTTCAACTATTCAAGTTTATATTATAATATACTTATAACAACGGATCTGGTACGCTTGAAACTTGCTGGCTCCAAGTCCAAGCAACAAAAGTTTTGCCTCTTGCGATTGACACAATATATTCAAAAAATAACTTTACCATGTTTTTTGTAAATTTGTTGAAACATATATAACTAAAGGTAATACAATAAGCGTAATGCGGTTAATATGTAGGACTCAAGCGTTTGCGGTGATTAAGGTAACATATAACGTACTAAAGCAACTCTTAATGGCTAAAAATTAATTAAAATTAATTGATATCATAAATGAATTATCTCCAGCCTGGGCCTGAGCGACAGATGGTGCAATTAAAACGTAAATAAATAAGCAGGTATACGTACAAGCGAAGCATAAGTTAAGCATAATAAAGCACAAATTGTTAATTTTTCAATTGCTGCGTGGCGAGGCCACCCGAGTCCTTAATTTATCTGTCGTTTCCATGGTGAAAGCAAAAACAAGGCGAAACAAGCAACAAATAATCCTTGTTCCGGATATGCTCGTGCATTTGCGTGTGTGTATGTGTGTGGGCGTGGCATTTGTGGTTTTTGGGTGTGGGTGGTGAGTGGGTGGTGGTGGTGGTGTATGGTAGAAATTGGCAGCAAGAAACGTGCAAATTTTGACTTGGTAAACGAAACGAAAGAAAATATAATTTTTGGGATAATTAAAGCATCAGTTATGCCAAACACTTTGTTTCATTATTTTTTTTGGATAAAGCAAAAAAAAAAAATAAAAATAAAATAAATTTCAAAATAAACTAACTACAGCTTGGATTACAGGATGGCAATCAACTGAGGGATTCTCTAAATAAATTAAGAAATAAATCAAAATATACGTATTCTCTATAAAAATCTCATGTGTTTTTCTGTGTGCATAATGTGTTCTTGTTGATCAAATTGTTGGTTTTTTTTTTTACTTCGAATCTGAAGAGAGTCTGTGTGAAGAATTCGAATTGAATAACGCACCATAACGCCTGGCGAACCAGTGGGACCACTTGCTGGGGCTCTGGCCGATCGCTGCCCACCGGAGAGCGATGCATTCGAGGAGGCGCCAACGGCTAGCGAGCTGGATGTCACGCCCACAGTGCCGCCCCCGCTTCCGCCGGGACCCGAGGCATTCGGATAATCATAGTAGTTGTATTCGCCATCGTAGGAGCGGTACATATCGTCATAGTAAGGTTCGTTGGTATAGGCGCCGGGGCGATACTCCGAGAAACCGAAATAGTCATAATCGTACTCTATATTATGGCATTTGCATGGATGATTGGAGGGGTGGAAGGGAGGACACAGGATTAGGTTACGACTTGGTACAGCAAAGGAATTAATGAGTGGTGAGTGGGTATGGTATAGTTGACTGTGGTGCTACTAAAGAGACCTTTAATATAGACCTAGTCCTAGATAAAGCTCCTTATTAGCCAATTGTTACACTTTGCCAATGTTTAACGAATTGGGCGCATCCTGCAACGCAACAGGACACTGGCGAGAGGGTGGTGGATGGGTGGTGTGTGGTCGTGTCACACTTAAGTAGATGAGACTTAGGGTTACTTACCGGTGATATAACATCAAACAGTATACAGGGTGCTTAACATTCGCTACACAGAGAACACAATTGCAACATTTAATTATCATAAACAACTATGGACAACGTTTAAGGGTTAATGTCTAATGTCTATGCTTTGGTTATGGACTTGATATGTATTTAGTCTTATTTCATCTTTTTGTTGCTTTGCACTTGGCGACACTGAGTTTCGTATCGGAGTGATCGGAGAGAGAGGGTATTCGGGGGGTGGGTGGTTGGTTGGTTGGTTGGTCAGGAGAGTTGAGGGTTCAAGGTTCGAAAAATAAAAAATTTCCGAAAAGAAAAAAGAAAATTAAACACCGACATGCAAAATCAAACGAAAAAGGACAAAGATTGTAAAAAAGAGATAAGTTCGTTGAAGGATAATAAATAGAGCATTAACACTTAACTTGCAAATGCGAGTATTTAAAGAAAGAAACAACATTTACGATTAGTAATAGAAATAATTCAGGTGGTTGTTATATTCAAAGTTACTTCAATTGATTGCCAATGTCAGATTTAATCGTTAGTGGGTTGATATCTCGATCTAGCTGGATACATTTTTTCTTACTCGACGGGGACTCGAGAGGGCAGTGCTAAGCGTGACTTCGGGGTATCAGGGGGCTGTGCGTGGGTGTGTGTGTGTTAGTGTGAGTGTGTTAGTATTCATATGTATATGTTTAAGGGTGTATTAGTGGTTAGTTAGTGGATAGCGCGCGCTTTTTATTAAACCTTAAACTTAACTAAAATGATGAGGCGAGACAAAAGAATAGGTTAACTAAACGTGACTTTCGATGGCAGATGATGATATATATGTACATATATCATAAACTTAAGGCATAATCGGCAGACCGGATTAGTCAGCTCGAGAGGTTAGGATGTGGCGGCGCGATGCAGTTGCTGCTTCGGTTGGTTAGACTTCAAAACTAAAACTAAACACAAGCCTGGCAAATATTGGACTACTCGATGGGGGCATGTGTGTTACGTGTTAGTGTTAGTTTTGGTGTGAGTGTATGTGTATGCAAGTGTGTGTGTGTGCCTAACAACTTGGCTAACTGACTACAAGAACTAAACCAAATTAACAAAAGTTATAAAGTATTTTCTCAATCGTGTAGCAGAGTAGTAGGTCCCGAACGAAGGCGCCTACGGCCCAAAACTCTCTTCACCATCTTATATCATCATTAACGATTCATCATATCGTAGATATGAATATACATACAGACATCTATAGAACATGTATCTCTGACGGATATTCACTTGGCGAATTTGCCAAACTTACCGTATTCGCGGGGTATCGGCGTACGCAGTGGCATGCGCGCTCCTGGGAGCCGCATCGGCGTCAAGGACATCATGCTGGGATGTGTCGGCGACAGGTTTCTGTATGGAGACAAGGTTTCAAATCTTAACAAGGTAATCATCCCACACATAGATTGTACAGGTAATGGAATATGATATTTGGTTTTTTGATTTTTTTCGGTTTCGGTGTGCGGGGGCAACAAGGTAGTTCGTTCACGGGCAATTGACAAAGAAAGAAAGAAAATATAAAAACAAATAAATTAATTAACAATTAATCGCTACGTTAAGTGTGGCGGCTTGAAAAGCAAACAGATAATTTGGTATTTGCCGAAAACTATATGCCCAATGGTATGTGGTGCTCTGTTCTGATCACCAGTTCTGTATGAATTTTGGAATTTTGCGCCAATCTATTGGTTCATTGAGTGTGTTGTGCTAGACAAGCTATTTTTTTGGGGGGTGGGGAGTGTATTTCGAGGGGAAATGTATTGGATGGTACTTACCCCACGATGCCGGGGCGCGCTTGCATCATTTGCATCATGCGGCGTTCTCGGGCCCTCAGGATCTCCTCCTTTTTCTTCTTGTCCGAGGGTGGTTTGGCAAGGGAGACCTGAAAAGCATTGTATTATTAAAATTAGATCCTTGGTCATCCTGGTAAAATATTTAGAACCTACCTCAATATTCGAGGCGCCGATCTCCTTGCCATTAAGGCCACGCATAGCTTCGACGGCGCTATCACGATCCTCAAAGTGTATAAAGGCATAGTCTTTAATTTTCTTAACGCGTTCTACTTTGCCATATTGCTCAAAATGCTCCTATTAAAGTAGAAAAGTATATAATAAAATAATACATGTATTTGTTAAGATGTTACCTTCAGCTTATCCTCGGAGACGTCCTGGGTTAGGTTCCGCACGTAAAGTACCTTAACCTTGGACATAGTTTGTTCATCTGGCTCCTCCTGTGGATCGGCCCAGTCGACTATTATATCACATCCCCAAACCTTAAGGATTAAGGATAGTAAGGATTAGTTTTTTTCTTTTAAGAGTATATGATAAAGCAGTTACCTTAATCCTACCAGTTCCAAGTCTTCGTTTGGCCAAAGATGCCGCCTTGTGTGACTCGTATTCGAGAAAGCAAAAGCCGCGATTCTTTTTCTTATCATCTGGCGAACTGTATATGATTACCTCGTAAAGGCCAGCTATGGGTTCAGATTCGGGATCAGGTTTATTTATAAATAAACGAAAAAATAGTCATTTAAGTACAATAAATAGAAAACGCGTTATCAAGTCGAATGCATTAATGATTAGTTGGTTGCATATTCAAAAAAAAAAAAAAAAAAAAATACAAAAAATAAAAAACTGTATACAGAAAGTAATACAACAAAAAAATATTTGTATCGGTATTGGCAGGTGTATGTGCATGTGATTACATATGTTTGAGAGTAATTGTGATAAGACACTTAAAACTCAAATATTTACTTATTTATTCGAAACGGAAATGGGCAAAACTTCACACGACCATCGTGCTGGGGCAGCACTATGTAATTATGTAAAATTATGAATATTTCCGTCGTCTGAATCTCTTCTTAATATTAATTCGTTGTAGAGTTGTAGAGCGAATTAGATGAATTTGAAAACCAATGCCAACAACTGCTGCTTGTTTAACTTTTTGAAATATTTTTGAATAGTTCAATGCGCTAAGCTAAAAACATTTTCGGTTTAGAGTATGCAAGGTTCGAGATTTAGAGACAAAGTTTTACAGAGAGCGGGGGGGGTATAACATTAACATTGGATATGTATTACGTATAGAGTATTTAAAATGAAACACACTTAGAAGGAACACTTAAAAAACCTCTGTTGCTATTGTTGTTGTATGTTTGTATCTTATAGTACATGTTGCAAACTAAAGACAACTAAAGACAATAAATAAAAATTCAACAAAACACGAGGTACAGCACACATTGAGCTTTGTATTTCATTTTCGATTGAAATAATGGGGTAGGGGGAAAGAAAAAAAAAAAAAAAACTATACACAAACATAGCCAGAGTTAGACAGATTAAGATATAGAGAGAACGCATAGTGTGTACACTGAGATACAAAGAGAGATCGATAGAGATAGAACAATAACGAAACAACGAAATGTGGATAGGATTTTGAATTTGGCTTTAGATTCTCTTCGATTCGATTGCATCAATTGCTCGGGGAAGTAGCGCTTATGTGAGAGATAGATACAGAGAGAGTTAGAGTAAAATGAGTTCATTTTTAAGGCTTGTAGTCTCCAGTCATTAAGTAAAATGAATTATATATTCAATAACATGAATAATAGGCCAAAATATATCGATATAGACGAATAGACGAATTGCATATTCATAATTTGATTTATATTTTTTTGGGGCAGGATCGCTTTAATCGGTATTCAGTTTTGTTTTTTTTGGTTTGTGTGCGCCGTTTTTTTTATCTATGTGTATGATATATTCCTTAAAATAAATCAGATATATATATCTGCTCTAAAACAAAAACTAGGTTTCTTGTCCCTACTCTTTCGAGTCTGGTTTGGTTTTTCAAAAATATTCAAAACGTTTTGGTATTTGGCGAATTGTTCAGCTACAGGTTTTCAATGTCAACAAATTGGGCACATTTAATGATTGCAATTGGAAAAAATCAACCAAAAATTATAGAACAATTAATTTTTTGTTGTATTCACTAACAGCGATTAACGCTACAGAGGATGAATGAGAGAATCATGACAGAAAAGTTGCTTAAAATGCCATCGACCGATCAAAACTAGACTTTAAATTGGTTTTAATTTAAAGAAAAGTTTTAGCATTTGGTCGCCTTGTTGGGTTGTTCAATTTTGTTGGAGGTGTGTGTGTTTCGATAATTTGATTTTTATTTGGGAGTGACTTTGATTTTAAAAGCGAAAATTGCAAAACAAAAATCCAATTGATACTTCGTTTCATAAGCTTCCATGCGCTTTTCAATTCTGCAAGTATCGCCCCTAAAAAAATGTAATTATTCACAATTTAGTTGGCCAATAATGGTAGCCGATTGGTTGGTGGATCGGTTGGTGGTGCTGGTTTAGGGTCTAGGTTTTTGGGGGTCTTTTGCTTTGTGGTTGTGGTTGTTTGCTGTTGGTTTTTGGATCACTTACGTGCATGTTTTGAAAATTCCTCAATTAACTCGTCACGATCTCTATTCTTAGGTATATTGCCGACAAAAAGCCGGTGATTGTTAAATGATATCGTAACACCAATCTTTTTGCCTTTCCGAATTTCAAAATCATTTAGCTGCAATTGTTTAAAAGTTCACACAAAACAAAAGAAAATTTTGATTTGCTATGAAAAATTTGTAGTTCATTGATACTGCGATTTGACTTTGGATTGATTTGGTTTTTGGTTTTGGGTTTGTGGTTCAAAGGTGACAGAATATGGGTGTGTGTGTGTGTGATAGTAATTCTTATGTGTGTGGTGGTGTTCTATTATCTAGACTTTTATAACTCTTGTCTTAATGCGTGCCAAATAAAAATGAATTTACTCAAAAATAATAAATGTTTCAGCTAGTTTATGTTTCAACAAATATCCAGTTGATTTTATGAGGATTCTTTGTTGCCACTACCGGTACTAGTACTTACTATGCGGAATAATTACTTTAAAGTAAAAAAAAAAAGAAAAAAAAATAGATTTATAAACTGTCGTGTAGCCAGAAAGTCGAACGAAACGAAACTCTTCTTACCTTCGCAAAGCAATTGAAACTGACTTTCTGGCGGACACACGGCGTATACTTGATACAACCTGCTTTCCTACGGTGTGATTATTATACAACATAATGGAAAACAAAGTTTTGGAATGCATAACAATTTTGTAAAAAATTTAAAAGAATTTCTTGGTTTTTCTCATCTTTTTTTCATAGGCAAAGTTAATGACTGGAGATATTATGTAAATAATTTAAAAAGAAATATTCTTATGCGACAATTCAAGCTTTTAATGAATGGCAATGAGAGACAAATGGGCGTGTCACTGTATCTATGAGTCGGCGTGATAGTACTTTCGTGTGTGACTGTATTATATATGTATGGGGGAGTGCTATAGAGGCAACATATGATATAAAACTGGAGGTGTATTCGATCGATTTTCTCGGGGATCGCGTATTTGAAAAGAGTGTCTCGACATTCGGTTTGTGGGGAGAACGCTTTTCATTATTATTTTTTATCTGCAGTGTTAGAGATGGCAATGGCGGATGGTTGGATGGTTTTTGGTGGAGGGTGAAGAATAAGAATGAGATTTAAAAAAAAAAATTAAAATTAAACGACCCTAAGACCCTTCCTAAGCTAACCTCTTAGTCCTTGCAATTAGCCAATTATGGTATTCGCCAATTGGATTTTTGTTTAAAGCCGATTATGAAGTTGAAATGCAACTTCCGTGATGGTAATTTAAAATAGATTAATTTTCGTTGTTAATTTACCTGTAAGTTTACCAAATTCCTCTAAAATTTCATCTTTGCCCTTTGACTTGGGAATATTGCCTACGAAAAGGCGCAGATTCGGTACGCTTATATTTATTTTCAGACACTTGCCGGGTTTTATTTCGTGATTATCGAGCTATATGGTGGATGGGAAGGTAAAACGATTTTAATACCAATTCAATGTTAATAAAATAAATAATAAAATAATAATTAATCTCTTTTAGAAATCAAATAAGGCGATTAAATAACAGGAAAGGTTAAATAATAAAGTTAAGGAAGGGAAAGTTATTCATTACCAATTTCTTATTCGAGGCGGTCCGCTTTGAATTTTTTTGAGGAAATGTTAAAGGAAAATATATATTTTTTATTCAGTTAGTAATTAGCTTCGTAGGTAGAGGTAGTATCGTAGTTTTCAATACAAAGATGAGCTCAGATCGCCCCCCTTTATATCGCGGAGTTAATTTTGGTCATGCTCGTCTAAATAAAACCAGACAGTGAGACTAAACGTACGCTGCTTAGATGGCTACGAAGGTTGATAGCTACATAGCTCGACTTATATAGATAGATTTCAACTAAAAAGAAAATAATACATAGGGTACAGGTGGAGAGAGGTGACTAGGGGGGTTCAGGTGGGTGTGTCAGGAGGCCAAATCTTATATAATTCGTAGAGGAGAGAACTCTTTTCAAATTTCTTGTCAATGCGCTTGGATAGATTCAACTGCAAAAATTATGATAAAACTTATAATAGACGGGACATGCATTACAGAATCACAGAAAGTTTAGACTAAAAGAGAGAGAGAGAGAGAGAGAGCAGTAGAGCGAGACAGATAGCGTTGCCTAATTAAAATTCATATAATCGTATAAATATATACTTTTTCGATCAAGGCTGAGCAGAGGCAGAGATAATGAGGGGGAAGAGAACTAAAATAAGCATACGATAGGTTGAAAATAAACTAAAACTGCACAACTTCTCAGGTCGGATGTGAAAAGCGCCGAATCAGATAGCTCTTATTGTTTTTTCCGAAGATAAAAATTTTCATGTTTTTGAATTTGGTTTTGGCCGCATAACTGTTCCTACTTTTTCCAAAGTGTCAAACGAGAGTAAATATGTGGATATAATACGTTAAATATATAGGATATTTATATTGTAATAGTTAGCAATACGTATAAAAACATTGAAGCGGGGTAGTGAGACTCATCAGGGGCTGAGCGGGCTATTCGGGGGGTATGTGGGAGGTCGGTTGGGTATGGAAAGTGTGCGGTTGACTTAAATACCTGTCGCACTGCGTTGACGGCTGCTTCGCGATTTGTGAATGTGACAAATGCATAACCACGATTTGTGCCCGTCATCGGGTCCATCATGAGGCGTAGGTCCCAAATTGTGCCACAGTTCTCGAATAGCGGAATCAGTTCGTCCTCGTACATATCCTTGGGTATCTTTCCGCAAAACACTTCGCATCCATTTCCCGGCACATTACCTTCCCAGTCCGGTGGCGGTCCGCCGTATTTGCGTTGACCTAAACGATTAATTATATTATAATATTTTATAGTAAAATAATAAAGACAAGGGCAAACCTGTCGTCACATCTAATGTGTAGCCGGTGCGTTCCAGGATCTTTTTGATCTTGTCCTCGTCGGGTCCTTTCACTTGAACAGCAGCGGCGGGCGTGGGTACGCCCTGTTGGCTAGCTCGACTCTTCTGGCGGTACGTCTTCATCACGCCACATAGGTAGGCGGACTTGTTCGACACATGCTCCAGGTTCGATTCGAGAAACTGACCCAACACATTCAAGGCACCATCGACGGGGAACTCCTTGAGCGCGTCCAGGGCGCGCTCATCCAGCTCGGCGTGAGCCAGCTTGCCGGTTTTATAGATTTCATCCAGTTTTCCGGCGACCTAGGGGGTATCCCACATTAAATCTTGTTTAAAGTATTTCTGAAGACTCACTTTCTTATCCAGACCGTACTCCAGCAGCTTGGGATAGTCCTCTGTACGTTCGCCATCGCCACGGTCATCGGCTTTCTGATTAATGTCATCTAACAGTTCGCCATTACCCTCCGCCATTTCTGCAAATAAAGTCATTTCATTAAATTATATTTCCTTTATCTAGTAACAGTAATGGGCTGTCCAATAAGTTTCTAGCGAACCTTGAAAGTTCAACGAACGCCAGCAAAATAGCAACAATTTCCTGCCCAGCTAGAAAAATAGGTCGAAATACGAAAAAATTCGCAACTTACGCATCGTCGCACGCACCGAACGGCGAGTGGAGAGGAGAGGAAAGGAGAGCAGACAACAAAGCTCATTTGCCAAAAAGTTCATTGACTTCAAACAAAAATGTGCGTTTGGCGATCCGGCAAGTGGGTGAGAGCGCCGACACGCACGCACCACAAAGTGCGTGAGCCCACGAACCAAAGAGAGGGAGTAAAGAGAGTAGCGAGCCAGAAGGGAAAGGCAAGAGAACGCTAATGGCCGAAATGTAAACAATGGAAAAGAGGCGCGATTCGCAAATTGTGCGTTCGGTGGTGCTGCGTTGCGTATACGCCATGTGTTCGATTGGAATAGAGATAGCGATAACAGTGACGTATATATGCCTGAGGAGCTGTTGCCATGGCAACCTGAGAAGAGTCATCCAGGTATACTAGTTAGTTGCCTATTTCTAGAGTACTAGAATTCACCTGAAAGCATGTGCATGTTGCAACTTATCATAAATGAATATTTATATGCACAGAGGGCGGCCCATCGTGAAAATGCAAATCCGCGGCAGTTGTCAAGTGAGGAACACGAACCCAACACACCTCTGTACGAGAGGCGGAGGAGTCATCCATTTGTCGCGAACTACTATCACCAGATTCTATTTTGATTCGCATAGCTATGCATGTGTATGTGTGTGTGTGTGTGTGTGTTACGTTCAAACAAAAGTCAAAAGCTAAACAAGCTGCAGCAGCAGCAGCAGCAAACACACAGCAAGAGAGCGATAATTGCGTAACTTTTGCAAAATATCGGCTAGCAAGCAAGCAAGCCCCAGGGAGCGACCGAATTATAAGCAAATTCTAAATATTTCTAGCGTTTTTGTTTGTCGCTACTTTCGCTCTCGCTCTTGGGCTCTACTACCTCTCGCTCGCTCGCTTGTCAGCTTTTTATATCAGCTTGTTCGCAATTAATTCTCCGCTTTTCGCTTTGCCTTCTTTCTTCCACTGACATTGAAATACTTTTCGATTGATATGGGGCTGGGTAGAGGACGGCGGCGGAACAGAAAGTGTATAGAATTGTAGTACTCACTGGTTGGAGTGGGGGGGACCGGGATAGTAATCGAGATTGCAGCTCGCGTCTTCGGGATTTTTGACGGAGCCTCGCCCCCAGCACCTCCGCCATTGACCAGGACGGCGGCGGCTGCAACGCCAGTGGCGTCTGTTGGAGGAACAACGGCGGCAATGGCGGCGACGCCAGCTGCAGTGTTGACCGGCTGGACTTTCGCTTCCATCTCACTAGCCCGGTTAGCGCGACACGGAACAGTTAACAATCAATAAATTTTATATAAATTTTCCTCGATGACTTGGAATTTCGCTTGCAATCTTGCGTGTTTCAATCGAATTCGAAAATTTGCTTCTACTGCTTTTTGGATATTTATCTTTTTGATTTTTTATTTTTTTTTTAGAACATAAATCAATAGAGAGACTGGTGTTCCGAAACGTATCGAAAGACGGCTAAAAATTTTCAAACTGAACAGAAATAAATTTGTCACGCCGACTACACCTCAACAATGTCAAATCATTCCCAGATGACATTTGACACTCCATACCCAGGCCTACTTCGCATCGATATCGAAGCAGGGCAGCATGGCGATCCTAGGTGGCAATCCTATCGAAAGTCAAAATATTTAAACTCCGAATTTATGGCAACTGCAGTGTGCGGTGTGGCATCAAAAAGCAATGTTCTCTCCCTACAACAATAACCGGAACCAGTCAGCCAGTAACAAGAGCCATAACAAACAACTGGCCCCGTTCTGGGGGCCCACCACGCATCCCATTTATAGACCATACAGACCACAGGGCGTAGAGACAATGCCGGGCTGGATGGGCGCGAAAACGCAGCGAGCTGTGAGTGCAAAGTGTTGCCAAGAACCCCGGGGGTTCTGAGGGGTGGACCCAAACACACCCAAACGTGGGGGCCCTCCCCCCGCCCGGGAAAATGTGCAGGAAAAGCGCTTTATCGAGCCACTGCAAGGAAATGAATAATAAACACGGACAATGGCTATAGAGTTAAGGACAGTGGGGCGGGGGGAAGGTTGCAGCAAACATATCGATAGGAGGGGCGCATTCCTCATACGCAGTGTGGCCAAGTGTATTTGTGAAGTGTGCTTTGCCCGAAAATTGATTAAAAAAAGTTGAAACCGGATAGAGGCTGGCCACATTCCGGTGTCAGAGTCTAGGGGCTACGGGCTGGTTATCCAGGTGACTGGCCTAAAAAAGATTTCAACTTGCAACACTTTGCCGGATTATGTCCTTGTTTACTCTTCCTTTTTTTTAATATTTCTTGCATGTTTGTTATGGCAACAGGGTTTCTGCTTTGTTTACCCGACAGTGGCAACTCTGGCCAATGCACATGCAATACAAAAAAAAAAAAAAATAGGAGGAAAACAGAAACGTTTGCATGTTAAAGAAGCTTTTTTGCCATTTCCATTTTGTTTGCTCAGTAGTGAGAGCCCCGCTTGGCAACTACCTCAATAAATTTTATGTTGATGCCGGCGATATGCGCAAAAACACACACACACAGACAGAGATATACACAGACATGTCCTGGCTCTACTTGTGGCGGTGTTAGTTGCACCCCCAGTCAGAAGCCATAAGCCAAAAGGGAAAAAAAAGGCCGGCTAGTAGTAAGAACCACCCTGCCGCTCGGTGGCAGGGCTATGCCGGATTCCACCATTCCGGTTTCGGGCCATGTCCCTATGCCAAGAGATAATGCCTGGTGTAAGGTTAGTAAATCAGCGATATGACAAATCGCCGCAACGAGCCACACTTAATGCGACTCTTTCAACGGGAGACAAAGAAGAATCAAAATCGCTGATAAAGCCAAATAAATCGCTTTGCCACATTTGTTCGTCACTCTCCCGACGGTCGGCCGTCTGGCAGACAAAGCGTCGCCGCCACACTGCCAGTCTGGCAGTGGTTCTAGCCAGTGGGGGCTAGAATTACAACGCTCCTCTGTCCCTGACTCCTGTCCTGACTCAGCACCCCCGGCTCGGAAGCCAGACTACAGAAACTACTACAAGTGGCAGGAGGCCATGTCTGGGGTTGTTTGCCGGCCCATCAATTGCAGCTGGGAAGTGTTAAAGTTTCTGGCTTTCTGGAAAGGTGAATTTCAAGAAGCCCTGGCCGGGCTATTTAAATGCTATTGCCATGGACAACGGCGACAACAATGACTCCGGTACTCGCTTAAGGGTTACTCCTTCCTCCTTACTCGTTACGGGGCGTTATTGATTTTCAAAGTCCTCAGACTTCAGTCCTCAGACCACCGCCTGTGCCCAGATGAGCCATCTATTTCGTCGGCCAGTTAAGCCGATTTAAGGCACAAAAATAACTCCATGCTGGAAGAAACTGCAGGCACTGCAGCCCTGACCACACTCCGGAGGGCTCCAAGCGGAAGTGTGGCAAATGCCTTCTTGTAATTTATAGCCAGAGAGGTGGCACGCCGGGGGTAGTAGGGCATTAGGAGGCCAGTTGGCCGCATAAGTTGTACAATTTATGGCATTGCGACAACGAACAAATTCCCAGCAAAGTGCAGGCCATCGAAGCAAATTAGATGGAAGCGCCGGAGAGGCGGCAGACAACGGTGGAGATTGCATATCCGCCTCCTTCTCCCAGGGACTGAAATTTATGAAGGACCCAAGGATGGCAAGTTTAATGAAATATCTAAAGTGCTTCGAGGAATGTAATGAGGACTATGACTTGTGGGTAACTGTCTTTAAAAACCTTTTAATTTAAATTTAAATTTCAAGGAACTGCCCCTTCTCCCAGTGGCTCCCGATTGGTGTTGTCCCGGTGCCAAAATCACAGATAACATGGCCATAAGTTGCAAGTCGGGTTTGTTTGAGTAAACAGTAACGGGTTCGTTTCAGTTCAGTGGGGTTCTGTTGCCAAGAAACCAATCAGACGCCCCAGGCCCCCACGAAAACAGTAAAAAAAAAGCCACGTCACCGGAGGGAGTCGTCCGCAGACTCTGGGCTGGCGCTGAAGCTGGCGCTGGAGAGATATTTTCAATATTTGATGCTCACATTCTGTGGCCACAAAAGTGCAGGGAAGCCCGGCCCGGTGGCATCTACAAATGAAAATGGCGCCCGAGCCATGAAAATTCCCTGACCCCCAAAATAGCAAAAACCCAACCGGGCGGGTCAGTCACGTGTTGGCCATGCCGGGCCAGATCCTGGAGCTCCTCGAAATTCACTGCAATGCGGCAACGAAAACAACAGCCGGACGGACAGTTGTACGGACTCGTGCCACCACAGTGTTTGAAGTATTGTGTCTATCCGTGTATTTGCGCTGTGCAACTGCCAAAAATAAGGAGCGAAAAAAAAACGAACATGGTGTGCTTGCAACAGTACAGGCAGTACATACTTGCCGCAGGCTTATGGGGCAAGCAGCAGGCAGGGGCTATGGAAATGGAAAAGACACGCGACAAGCGCAAAATGAAAATTACACAAAAGTTTTCCAAGAGAAGAAAATGGCGTGCTTTTTTATGGCTGCCAAAGATGCCCCCAGGAGTCGATGCAGGAGCAGGAGTTGCAGAAAGTGGAAAGCCAACTACTGTAGTTTTTTTATTGAAAAAAAATAAAAGTAGTCGAAACTCAAGATACTGTGTTTTATTTTAAATTTCAGATGAGACCTCATTTTCTAGGGTATAGTCCTCTAGTCCATCATAGCCATTATAAAACCTAAAAAAAACTGGCAGCGAAAGGATGGGGAGGAGGCACATGCCACACGAGCCGCCGGAAACTGAAATGCGCTTTTGTGTGCACTACCCAGCGACCCCATGGAGCCCAGCCCAGCCCAGGCCAGGCCAGCCCAACCAAACACAATCCAATCCGACACAAAACCCCAGCCCAATCCGGACAGAACAACAGCTAAGCCGAGGGGAGTGCCGCCCGGGCAGGGTTTTGGATTCCGTTTGGTCCCCCATAGTTCGGCGAATTAGAAAAGTGCCGGCTGCAGGCGCCGCTCAATTGCATCGCATGTGGGGAGCAGAACGGCAAAGGACTCTTGGTGAGCGCGGGTATCTTGTATTTATATTCCAGCATATTTTATTATTTGCGAAATTAGGCTGCTCGAAGTGGCTCCGGCTATGGTGGGTGGTTGGTAGATGAATAGAATGGTGGTGGCATATCCTGGCGGATGTCTCCGCCTGGCACTGCCACCCGCCGCTTGCAACGGGATGTTGCATAAATTTTGTGCAGCACAGTCTGGTTAACATATCTGAATTAATAATAGTATGAGAGTTGAAGTTCCTCTGGTGGAAAATTGGAATAAATATCTCAAGATCGTCCGCATCGTGGAAAGTCTGATGAGAGAGAATGGATAATTAGAAAGATTGTATTTCAAGCCCAGATGACAAGTAGACAGTATAATCCCAGCAGTGCCTTATTAATAAATTTTCAATTTGAATAATTAATGAGGAAGATGCAGCAACTTTCCACAAACAAACAACTCCATGGAGGTGGAGAGGTGGAGGGGTGGAGGGTTAGGGGGTGGAGAAAAACTGCAGAGAGAAATTACTTAACACGGCTCCCAAGTCGAAGGCAAAAGCCAAAACGTGTTTGCCGGCAACCCCTCGTGGAATCACGGATGTGCTCCTGCTGCCCCAATCCCCCCCACCATTCCCATTTTCCCGCCGGCCATGTTCTGCCAGAGAGAGCCCAGTCATGCATCATGCAACATCGGAGCGAAATGAGAGTCGCTTTTGGGGGCAGAATGGGCGGGAGGCGGCGGAGGGCGGAGAAAACATGGCGAAGCGCCAAATTATGCGCACATGGGTGGAGTGCTGGGGGGATCGCCGTTCGAGTGCAATGGGGGATGGGAGGGAGAGAGGTTCTCACCGAACCGTTGTTGAGGATGCGACAGACAACAGAAGAAGAAACGGAAGCACGACGAAAGGAACTGCAAATAATTGCACTAATGTGAGTGCCGCTCTCTCTCTCTCTGCTGCACTCTCCTGGCTGCAGAGAGCTCAATGCACTCAGGAGCTTTTGGCGCTCGGCCACTGCATTGGAGCTTTTCGCCCACCCACTTCTCTCTCTCTCTGTTCGCCTCCCCCCTGGCTCCTTTTTCCTGGCCATGCTCGCCGGCCGGTTTTCAAAACTGCACATGTGTGTGTTAGTTTTGTTTTAGTCCCATGTGTGTGAGCTAGTGCATTGGTGTGCGGACGCCATTTGGTTGACACGTGGCCGAGGAATGGAGCCCAGGATGCAAAGCAGGCGACGCAACTCGGGATGCAGTGTTGTGCACAGCCAAATTGCAAATCAAATGCCAAAGCAAGGCAACAAACAAAAAATTCGCAATAAAACAAAAAAATTCTCAATTCCAGAGGCAGAACAAACCGGTTTCTCACACACACACACACACCTACACGGATGCAGAGGTTCAACTTTATCTGGACTTTTCTTTATTTTTAAGTTCACTTTTTAATGATTTAAGCGACGGCGACGGCGACGGCGACGGCGACGGCGTCGGCGGTTGGAGCTCAAGCCCAAGGAATGAAGAAACGGGAAAGGGAACTGGCGAAGAGACGAAGAAGGGACGAAGAACGATGCAAAACGCAAAAATCAAAATGGTGGACAGCCAGCAGTAGCTTGGCGAAGGGGGTCAGAGGTGGATTATAATTGGGGGAGGGGGAGATACCAAAGAGGTAGACGAGAGACGTTTTAATGCGATTGTGACGATGTTAAATGCATTGCAGCACACACACACACACACTAACAGAAAGGCAAGCGTCGCGAAAAAAAACCCAGTACTGCATGCCTCTCTTCGGGCATAAGTGTGTGTGTGTTGGGGCGCTTCCATTGTGGGGCCTCTTCTATAAATGTTTGTGTTTGGTGTGCCAGTGTGTGTGTGTGAGTGTGCATTGCAGTGTTGAACAACGACGCTGTCTGTGGGAGGTGTTGTTGGGTTCGGTTGTCGCTGGCTTTTTATCAAATATCAGAAAACACCTGAACGCACATACATTTCATTTCGTTTCATTTCATTTCACTTCACACCATGCGTCAGCTGTTTAGATTTTTTTTAAATTTATACCCCATACAAATATATATATATATTATATATATATGTATATAAAAATATACCGCCGTTTCTAATTTTTGCACATTATTGCAAACACTCACACCGACAGGCATGCATATGTAAGGGGGGGGCACTCGATGTTGGGGCTGCAATGCAGGAGAAGAGAAGAAAGACGAAGACGAAAGGAAAAAAATAAAATAAAATGCCGTCGCTTTTTGTTCCTACATCGGAACGTACTAACACACGCACACACATACACTCGCACGCATAAATATAGGCACTTGATACGAAATTGTTGTTGCTGCTGTCCCAAGTCTGTTCGCTCACTTTTTTTTGCTTTTTTTTTACTTTATATATACATATGTATATATGTAGTACCTATACACCTATATACATATGTATATTTATAAGCGAGGGCTCGTATCTGTGTGCAGCACTAATTGCAAATTGCAGTCCACAAATGTATCGCCAAGATACTTTCAATTACCTTTCGTATTTGGCTTGCACTAAAGAATTCACAATATTATTTCGTTGATTCGGTTACGTTCTATTTGAACTATTGATATTTAGTGGCTGTAGCTTAAGATGTTGGACTTTATTGTTGTAGTTGCGTTGCACAATTAGTTGCTAAATTTGTTGCATTTTCTACATAAAATATTACTATTTTATTTAAGATCGGGATACAAATACATGGTATCCGTGTACTTTATATGAGATCACAATTGGCCGCATTTGCCGCTGCCGTTTCTATCCGTCGTTACGTTTCGTTTCGCATGCCGCGCGCGCTCTCTTCCAACATATTTAACAACTATGGGAATTTCTACTGTATTTATTATTCTATATAATTTTTTTTATTTAAAATTTTTTTTTTTTGTTTAATTTTTTGGCAAGCACTGTAACTGAATTTGCGAATGTTATTTTGGGGATAGCCAATTTAGCGTGTGGCAGCCGCGTTGTAATAATGGCGGACGGCTACGTCACCGGTTCTCGGTTCGGTTCCTCGCACGTCTGAAGCTGCTGCTGCTGCTACTCCGCTCGCAAATCCGCTCGCAATTTTGGTCTTCACGTCGTCACTTGCCTCGCACTACAAAGCCACAGAACAGACCAAACAAACTCGGCTGGGGAGTCTCGAAAGCTGCATCGACAAAAGTGCACACACACACACAGCGGAGAGCCCTCAGAGCGTCACTCTCCCTCACACACACACACACACACATGAACACTTTTGTATCTCAACTCGCGCGCCAGGCAGGCAAAAAGTTCGCAAGGCATGCAAATAAAAAAAAAAACAGCCAAACAAAAGAGAGAGCCGTCTGGAGAGAGCTTCAGAAGAGACCGTGAGAGCCGCTTGATAAGCAGCGCGAGTGCCAGCAGAATTTGCACACAAAGCGAATGGCGAAAAAACATGAACTCTCTCTGCGATTTTTTTTTCTTCGCTCTTGGTTTCTGGGGCTGTGGATGATCGTCTCTGGTGGACGGTCAAAAAAAAAAAAAAGCTAAGAACATTGCTGCGTGAAGATTTTGTGGAACCAAAGACTATCTTCCATCGCGGGTTGGGGGGCGGGGGAGGCGAGGAGAGATCGAAACCGAATCCCAGACCAAACAAAAGTGAAAATACCTCCAAAAATAGGCTAAAAAAATGTCAAGTTTGGAGCAAGTTCGGTTCGCGTATCTGCCAGATACACTGTCGACGTTCCACAACGCGTTCCACACACGCACACCAACATGGCCAGCTTCTATGCGAAACTGAGAAAGAAAAAAAATCACACAAAAAAAAACATGAGCTCTGGCGAACAAATTCCTTCAAAGGGGTTAAATGAGCGAAAAACAACATCGAACAACCTAAGGGCTAAGAGGGCTGAGTGTAAAGCGTAGATGCTGTCTGTAAATTTTTATACAACTCTGGAACGAGGCAATTCGTCGAATCGGTAACTAAAATAAACGCACACCGTTGCACTCGCAGCAGCGGCATTCGCACACACACATACTGATGCAAAGATACAGATACAGATACAGATGCAGATGCCGATGCAGATACAGAAACTTTTACGATTGCAGGAGAGAGAGATGACTGGACAGTGGACAGTGGGTTTTGGTTAAGGGCAGGCTGGCTGGTGATGGGCGGGTGGGGTGGTGGAGGAGGGTCCAGAGCGTAGGGTGCACGGTGCATGGATGGAAACGAGCGCCCACGCTATATCCGTTCGGCTATGGCTATCCGGCGTTTTGGTCATGAACTTGTGGGTTCTGTTCGTCTGCCTGAATGCCTGACTGCTGACTGCTGCCTGACTGCCCCAACAAAAACAACCACCAGGAAGGCAGCCAGCCACCCCAACACCCCCAAATCGGCCGCAAGGTAAGTGGCCTGTAAGCACGTGAACATTCCAATCAAACATCAAATAAGTTTCATATCCAGTACCCTCGGAGTGGCGTAAAAATAAACAAAAAACTGGTCACAGTCACAGAATAAGAGGAACTCTTCTTCGCCCTCTACTGGGAGATAGTTATGGCCCGAAATTATTTATTTTGGAAGGTGCTCAAGTTACGGAAAGTTTGGGGCATGCTTGCGTGGGGGAGAGAGCTTGGAGAACCCTGGGAAGATGGCCAAATGAAAGGGACTGCCGCTTACTAACAGTACATCAGCTGGGTAACCCAAGAAGCTGGCTGGAAGAATTCCAAGAAGGTGTGAGAATATTTGTGGTCAGACGTGGAGTCTGAAATCGAATCAAGGAGAGCAGTAGTCTCCCCCACAAACCAAATTCCTAGTCATCATGAGACCTTGAGATCCCCTAACCAAGTTCTATGAATGATTCTTGCCACTCGACCATTTGGCCATTAAACTAAGCCAGAGATCCATATCTTTTCTATTTAACGAAAAAGGTGTGTCAGCAGCTGCACTGGGGGGCTAGCTAACTGGCAACAGTTTTAAATCAGAATTGGAAACTTACTCGAACGAATTGTTGGTGGAACTTCCGAGTAGAGAGTATCTCAGGCGCTGTGTATCCAAGTGTGTTGGGTGGTGTGTGGTATGTGCGGCGTCGTATCCAGTAGTGGGTGCTGTGTAGATATTTAATCCGAAAATGTGCTAAACTATATTTATGCGAATTTATGCGAATGTGTGTGTGTGTGTTTTGTGTTTGTGTGTGTGTTTGTCTTTTATAATTTTCACTATTTAAGAACTTCACAGGAGATTCACTTTGCGGCACTTATAACTAATATGATTAATTTTTGTTTTTCTTTTTTTGGTTTTTCTTTTTTTTTTTTTGTTGCAAAACTTTCGCGCTTTTCCGACACGTTGCGCGATCCGCTGGATGAGTGAGAGTGCAGTGGAGACCGGGATGCGATGAGAGTACAGTAGATCACCGCAGAAAGCCGATTGTAGATCGCAAATCGACTCTCTTTCACTTTTCGCTCGAGAATGCAGCGCAGTAGCGACGGATGGTTAGATGGATGGATGGATCTGCTCTCTCCTCAGCTCTGCTCGGCTCTGCAGTAATTGCAATCAGCGTTGCATTCGCCAGCGAAATGATCGCCTGTTGCTGGGGGCTGCAGATCGTTGGACCGTCGGATCGGATCGGAGCAGCAGCGCTGCACAGGAAGTGCACGAAGTCTCGGAGAACAAGTTACGAGCTCGCTCTCTTTGCGTTGCTGATCGCTCGGCTGCTGCAGTTGCTGCACTCGCTCCCTCTCTTTTCTGGGGCGTATACCCCCGTTTGGAGCTTTGAAGCCTCGATAGCCGCCCGATCGCCCCGGTGTGGTGTGAGTGCGATGGTCCAGCGGCGATTCAAGAGCTTTTCGAATGCACTTTTCCTTTCCCTGAGACTGAGACTGAACCTGAATCTGCAATGGCAAATGCAACTGCAACTGCAACCGGCCAGATAGGGTTACGTAAAGTGTTTGGTTGCTTTGTTTAAAGCTTCTGTTGGAGGCACTTGGCAATTAGACTTGTCAGTTAATTTTGATTTAAATTTCCTTCAGCTAGCAGCTCAATTTTGGCATAGATTCAATTTCGAAAGTCTTGTCCGACTGCGTTTGGTTGGCGTTAGTTGGTAGTATCTGTGTATTAGATGTGTGGGGTGATCCGATCTAGTACAATCCAATCCGATCGAGAGTTTAATTGCGAATGTGTGCAAAGTGAATTGCGGTTTATATTACGGATGTAAACGCAGTCGCTAGCTAGCTTTTGTTTGTCCGAGTACTGGTTTTCTGCACTCTAACTGGATAATTATATAATTTCAATTGTTTTCAGTTTGCTTAATAGTTTGCTCTGTTCCATCAACTTCACTTGATGATCATAATTCGACACTAAACACAAAGTATTCACTTTAAGTTGTATATTTGTTTTTTTTGTGTTAATTTTAGGTTGTGTTGCCTTCACTTGTTTGAAATTTATAGATTTTGTATTTGATTTTTATGCACTTCCAGACATGTCGCTGCATTTTTGAACGCTTTTAAAGTTTGCAACGCGTGGCCATAGATACGTGCATCCGTCAGATACGCTTCTCCTTATTATATCTTTTACTATTATTATTATGACTGCGTATTACTCGGTATTGAATTATTTTAGAAGCGTATTTATTTAGCGATCCTCACAATTACACACTTAACATTACATAAAGATTACAAAATTTATATTACCGTCGTTATAAAATGTAGCAAATAAAGAAAAACTTAAACAAAAACTGGCAAATGTTTTGCTTAAAACCTTTTTAAACACTAACAATAAGTTTGCTGATAACTGTTATTTCGATTCTATTGTCTAGATATTTTCTGAAGTTGAAGTTGCTGTTGTGCCGGTTGTCGATGGTTCTATTGCAGATGTTAATCCAAAAATGTGCGATGAAGACGTGTGTATGCGCGGACTCCGGGTTGATTTTTGTGGGAATTTCAATTAATTTAGCGATTATTATTTCCAACGATGACTGTTAATTTGGTTATAGTTCCGAATAATGGTGTTTGCTAGTTTATTGGCTCTAGATGAATCTTAACCGTTTGTGTAAAAAGTTCCAGATTTGTGGTTGCAATATTTTCGCATGGTCGTTTGCGCGTCCGCGATACTTGCGAGTGGAGTGGCGATGCGATACAGATACAGATACCCGGCAGGCTGGGTAGTCAGTCAGTCTCAGGCTCGGTCTTCGTATCCGTCAGCTACAAAAAAGCTTGCAGTTCACACACACACACACACAGCCATTCTTCTCTCCGAGAAACAGCGAAGAGAGAGAGCGAGAGAGAGTTGCACAGCCGGCAAGGCAAAGCTTCGCACACAAGCGCAGCGTGCGCTTCCTTTTTGTTTTGTTTTTGGCATTCGCAGCGGCAGGCGATTGCATTGGTATTGCAACCTCTCTCGCTGCCACACACACACACAGACAGTCTGCCTCCCCAAGTCAGGGTGTATGTGTTTGAGTGTGTGTGCCCTGGGCTTTTTGTAGTTTTTCGCCCCAGCTAGCAACCACCCAGCCTCAACTTTGCCGGCTTGTAGTCCAAACACATTTTGTCGTCGAGCTCTCCGGCATTCTCTCCGCCTCTCCGGCAAAGTTCTCCGCCAAAAGACACTCTCTCTCCCCGTCTTTTTTTCCCTGCAAATTTTTTTGTCTACGTTGATGTCGAATTGACCCCTCAGAGATTCCGATGCCCGTAAGATGCCAACAAAGTCGCGACTCGCGAGCTGATGCGTTTTGTCGCCATGGGCTCTCCTCTCTTTCTCCCGGTGTATCTCTTCCGTTTCTTTTCCACCCAGCAGCCTACCTCCCTGTCGCACCCATTACCGTTCATACCATGTTTGAGGAACATTTCAATTAACTGCAATTCTTCTGCTCCCATCGCCGCCCGGCGGGCAATCCGTTTTTATGATCCACTCTCCGCCGCAGCCACAGCCACAGCCGCTGCTCGCTGCCCGTCCAAGTTTAATTAACTCGGAGTCACGGACAATGGCCGAGCGACAAGTAAAGCGTATCTAGATGCCCCCGATAAGATCTGTCATGGTTCTATGTGCCCATCTCTTTAGGATTTTCGCAATTCGCTAACTCAATTTGCCAGATAATGGCAGGTGCGATGACCGCGCCGGGGAGCCACAAAAAATAAAGATACTCGGGAGGTGCTTGAGAAATCGGAGCCTACAGTTTATTTATTCTTGAATTAGTAGTATTTATAAATAGACAGAAACCCTAAACGATCTTTAATTATATTTCCCAATTAAATTTAAAATATTTTATTAATATTTATAGAATTTTCTATAAATTCTAGAATACATTTTTTATTCGAAAGATCTGAAAAAATTGAAACCAGGCCAGAAAACGAAAACCAAACAGAGCAAAAATGTAGGCAATGCGGCTGAAACGAAACGAAATGAGGACATGAGGTTCCAGCAAGGATAACGCTGCCCCTCGCACTGATCGCGATCAGGCTGACCATCAGGGGCAGCATAAGGAGGAACAGCAACAGCAGCATCATCAAAAATCGGAGGCATCATCAAGCGCGGCGGCAGCAGCAGCAGCATCAAGAAATATCCGTATCTGTGGCGATAACGCAATTTTGTGCCGATCCTGTTTTTATTCCCACACTTTTGCGAGGCTTACATCTGACGGGGGACGCGGTGGCCCCGTAGTGGCAGCAACAGAGGCTGCTGCTGCGGCAGCAATCGCAGGGGAATCACGAAATCCTGGACGGTAGCGCATGGTCATCATCAAGGCGATCGCTCTGCCGGCGTCGCTGCGATGGTCTCGAAATAATAAGATGACATCCAACACTTCTTGCGATCCGAGAGGCACAGGCAGAGGCACAAACCCAAACCCTACCCAAGTATAGCTGCCACCCTACCCTACCCCCACCCCATACCATATGTGTGCCTGTGTTCCCCTACCAACCCCCTGCAATGCCAGCCGCAGTCCGTTCCAAATATTTTCATATAAAAAATCTCATTTTTTTCCTCGCGCATAATAAAACTTTTTCTGCATGCTTTTCATTTCCTTCGAGATGCCAGGAAGGCTGGTCCTTCGCGGTAGGGGAGGGCCTGGAGGAGGGCGGCAGACAGCAGCGCACTTGGCCGCCGCACAAAGGAAGATCACCACTGGTGACGGCGACGACGACGACGACGCAAGGACTTGTCTGCATTCAAATGAATGTAGGTAGAGGTTGAGGCAGAGGTACTCGTCCTCGTCCTCGTCCTCGAATGTACCTGAACCTCTCTAGCGAAGGATGGACAATGTCCAGGGGCCGAAACTTATTGAGCTCTGCTGATATTTTATGTTCTTACTCTCTCAGTTTTTTCATTGCTTTTTTTCGTCCTTCCTCTAGCTTTTTAGATTTTTATTGCCGGTGGTGGATGCTGTACTCCGCGAATAACCCAAGAAATGCCTTTGGCTCGAAGTGAAAAGAAAGTCTGAAACGTTTAAGGGGTTAAGCCTAAAAAAATAAACTATGTGGGAGTGTACTTTAAGGCTTCTATGTTGGTTTTTAAGAAAAAATAGGAAGAAGAATGAAATGAAATTTAAGATATATTTTATTTTAATTATAATAGTAGTTATTTCGAAGACTCATCTGTCGTAAAAAATATGAAGCACTTTTCTTAATTTAGTTTTTATTGCAAAACAGTGTTTACCGAAAATCTTATAGTTTAACAAAGAAACAAGGACAGGAAGTGGATGACCAGCCGCAGCGAGGACATCGCAGGAGGATGACGAAAAGGAGCAACCAAAGCGAAGTAAAGGAAAAAAAAAGGAACGAAAAAAGTGGTCCATGAAAGAAGGAAACTCAATGCGACATTTGCATTTTTAATGCAGACCCACATATAAAACTTTGTTTTTTATGAGTTGATTTTGATTTGCTTGCCTCTTTTTATTTATTTTTTTACTTTTGGCCAGCGACTGGTTCGAATCATCTAATTTTTTTTCGCTCGGAGCTCGCCGCTTCCTTTTTTTCCCTTTCATTTTTTTTCCCATTGAGGCTGCGAGAGGTGGTCGCTTGACCATCCTTTTGGCCCATTGTCTGTGCCACGGTGTCACCTTCGAGCGGCCACCAGGATCAGGCCTAAGGAGCAGTAGCCGAGCCAGGGGGGAGGGAGAGGCGCTGTAGCCAGAGAGCTGACCACGCAGACAAGACAAAAAGCTAAGCAGAAAAGCACACAACAGAAGGAGCGCAGTATCCTTTTGTGATATATGAGTAAGTTGTACCTGAAGGATATGCGCTGAGCCGTTGAGCACACACAAGCTGGAGGGCAAGCTGCACCACCACCATCGCATCATCGCAACTCCACCACCACCACCACCACGCCGGCAGCATCATCATCTTCATTCGACTCGGGCTTGGAGTTTATCATTCGATATCGAGCACAGCGTGATTATATTATGTGGAATGGAGGTATGGGTGGACAGGGGCTGAGGATGAGTATGATGACCGCACCCGTGGCTTGGACACCCCTCGCACACACTCATACACCCGTAGATCCTGAGAGAGAGCGAGGATCCAGCACCCCTCTCGGGTGATCTTCTCGGGTCGTGGTCTTTGTTTTTATGGCCATGGCTGGTGGGAAAATTTATCTAAATTGTCGATGGCGTTCTTTTTTTGCATTTGATTCTTTTGCAAAAAGGATTTCTCTTTCTTTAGTTTTTTTGTCATATTGTGGAATGTTTTGTCGTCACATTTGGAATGAAGCAGCACCAGGCGGCGGCGGCGAAAAAAAAAAAATCAGAATATAAAAAACACAAAAAATGATGGCCAAAGTCCATAAATTAAAGCCCCAGGCAGGGACAGAAGGAAGAGGGCAACCCATTTGACAGCGGCCAGGATCGATGCAAGGAAGTAGAACAAAAAGCTGGCAATTGGATGAAGGTGTTAAAATATAATGCGCCCTTGTTCTGCATCCTGCGCCAAGGACCCTCCGATTCGATTTGTCGACCAGGAACAGCTAGCGACCAAGCACAAGGCGCAATTTCCAAACACACTTTTCCAATTAGCTGTCAAAAGGAAAGCGACGCCGGCGAGCACTTGACGTTCCCATCGAGAAAATCAACAAACTACAAGGGTGGGGCGGAGGGTGGGGAATTCGCAGGTGGGGCTATGCAAAGGGTTGGCAATTATTTTTAACGAACTTCTTCAGTCGATGCCGCCTACAGCCTCCCGAATGTCCTGGATTGGCGGCCCATACTTTCCAAGAAGAAAAATATTGCGCATACGCCCTGGGTGCCCGGGGTTGCCCCCTTTATTGCTGCTTTCTGGGTCAGTACGATCTCAGGCAGACCGGATCGTGGGCACGATTACGATCCATTGAAAGTAAAACAAGGCACACAGCTGACGTGGCAAAACGAAGACGCATAAATCCGGGCAGCTGCAACGGCAAATGCAATAGCAACTGCCATGCGGTTCTCGACTTCCACGCAATCAACGCATTAAATCAATTTTAGCTTGGCCTACTTTCGCATCGCCATGCATGGGGCATGGCGTTCTTCTCACCGCTGCTCGCCTAAAACAAAAGACGACCCTTGCAACAAGCGATGCAACATACAGCAGCAACAACAGCCGTTAGCTGGCAGCAATTGCAGCTTGCACATGGCATAGCCTGGGAAAGATGCAGGCAAGGATTGGAGGGTGACCACGACTGCGAAGTCGTGAGGGTGGAGAGCCGATAAAGGGGCAAGGGCAGGGGCAGGGGCAGGGACCGGGACGGTTCCATTGAAATGCAATCTGCGCACACATGGCGACAGCAACAAAAACAGCGCAATGCTTTTAGTTTGGCAGTTTGTGTTTACGGACACTCTGGAAGGTGGTTAAAGCGCAAGACGCGTTTTTACGGCCACCAAATGAATGCAAAATGTTTCACCTACATTTCACCAGCAGCAGGGTAGAACCACTTTTATGAATAGGATCTTAGGTGTTGAATAATGTGTTTTTCACTCTGGGTTCATTCAACTTGATTCAAGTTAAAGGAACTTTAAAGTGAGCTTTAATATATTTGTATCTAAAAAATATTTTGTTGCTGGGTTTTGGTGGAAAATGATAGAGATTTGATCCACAAATCGTTTGAGGTATTCCGCTCAAGAATCGGACAAGTATTGGCGAAGATATAGCCTCCGGGGTGGGTCATATTGTCCCTCCCATACATTTTCCACATTTTGAAGGGGATGCCCCAGAAAATTCACAAAAAATCCAAAAAATATTTTGTTCCTGGATTTTGATAGAAATTGAAAGAGAATCGACCCACAAATCGTTTAAGGTATTCCGCTCAAGAATCGGACAAGTATTGGCGAAGATATAGCCTCTGGGGTGGGTCATATTGTCCCTCCCATACATTTTCCACATTTTGAAGGGGGATGCCCTAGAAAATTTCACAAAAAATCTAAAAAATATTTTGTTTCTGGATTTTGATAGAAATTGAAAGAGAATCGACCCACAAATCGTTTAAGGTATTCCGCTCAAGAATCGGACAAGTATTGGCGAAGATATAGCCTCCGGGGTGGGTCATATTGTCCCTCCCATACATTTTCCACATTTTGAAGGGGATGCCCCAGAAAATTTCACAAAAAATCCAAAAAATATTTTGTTTCTGGATTTTGATAGAAATTGAAAGGGAATCGACCCACAAATCGATTAAGGTATTCCGCTCAAGAATCGGACAAGTATTGGCGAAGATATAGCCTCTGGGGTGGGTCATATTGTCCCTCCCATGCATTTTCCACATTTTGAAGGGGGATGCCCCAGAAAATTTCACAAAAAATCCAAAAAATATTTTGTTTCTGGATTTTGATAGAAATTGAAAGGGAATCGACCCACAAATCGATTAAGGTATTCCGCTCAAGAATCGGACAAGTATTGGCGAAGATATAGCCTCCGGGGTGGGTCATATTGTCCCTCCCATACATTTTCCACATTTTGAAGGGGGATGCCCCAGAAAATTTCACAAAAAATCCAAAAAATATTTTGTTTCTGGATTTTGATAGAAATTGAATTTGGGACCGGAAGGGCCCAAAACAAATTTATCTGATTTTGATAGAAATCGGTGGAGAATAGAAATACGATTCGTTTAAGGTATCCCTTTTGGAAATTGGAAACCTATTGGTAAGGATATAGCATTAGCTTGAGACCATATTGGCTTTCCACTTTTTAAATGGTGCTCCAAAATATGAGACAAAAATCATCGTAGGTTTTGAAGGGATCCCGGTTAAGGATCGGATATATATAGAGTTTGTAATGGGTCATATGGGTCTAGCCCACGCTATCGTGGAGTTCCAGAGGAAAAGTCGACAAAAAACTGATCCACAAACCTTTTACGGTACACCGAATTGCAGTAGGCGTGGCTGGGGCACACATTACATGGCTATTTACTTAACCCATTAATTCTGTATGGTGGACATAAAAAATGACGACGCGAGGTGCTGACACGGCAAAGGGCTAACCAGGACGGCAGGGCGACACACTACGCCAGACAGGAGGAGATGCAGGCCAGAACATATGCGCAGCCGGCAAATATGCGAAACGTGGCGCGAAGAGCATGCTCAAGTGCTATATACTTGCATTTGCATTATGTAAACGCACTGGGACCCTGCCATCCGACCATCCAAACATACAGCCATCCAACCAGTCAGTCAGCCGAGCAGCCTGGCAGGCTGGCAGGCAGCAGTCAGCCAAGTGAAGTGGGCATGTGGTTTACGCAAGTGGGGACACAGAGGAAGGGGTTAAAAGAAAAATAAAAGAGGAAAGGGTAGCCCCGGAGAGGGAGCTGGTGACTGGTGTGCTGGACCTACACCAACAAATGGGTTTGACTGAAAACGAAAGGAGTGCAAAGAACCCGGGCCGGCGGGCTCAGAACCTAATGAAGAGCAACTGCTGTCAGCCGGCTTTTATGTAACCGTAGCCAGTCGTGTAATTCAAGCAGAGGACGACGGCATCAGCTTGTAATGCGAGATCCAGATGGGCAGGTCTGCCAATATAAACAGCAGAAGCTGCCATCTAAGCTTGGCCAGGCCAAGGGCCGTGAAGTGGCTATCTGGTAGGATTGGGGAAAAAAATCTGCTTACACAAAAGATCACTAGAAACTCCTTTATATATTTATTTTTCTTGACAAGAATTATTCTCAGTGTACTAAAGCTGAGACCCTCTGCCTATTCAATTCCAACACAAGGACTTAATAAATTAATTGAAAGTTTCACTCACCGGCTCCATGCTGTCCCATTGGGCTGGATAGGGACGTGTACATATCCGGGCTAAAGGTTCGATAAGAGTCTCGAGCCAAGTTGAGGGAAACTGCAACGAAATTAGTAAAGGGGAATACCAAGTATTAGAAACAAAATCAAAATAATAATTTGTTTAAATTGTGGGAACTCATACACCGCTAAAAGGTTTGTGATTTTATGAGCTGCAGATATGAATCATACCGGAATCCGATAAGGTATCTTTATCAACTCTCCCGAAGCGACAACAGAAATGGTATTATAGTAAGCCCACAGCTCAGTACCTCGATTGTTTGTCAAGCTAATAGGACGTACGCTCAAGATGACCGATTTAGTGGAGTTCTCCGAACTGAAGCTAAGCAAGAAAAGGTAAGGGTGCAGAACTATCATATATTTGAATGTAAACGATTTGTATTGGAGGCTTGGAAGTGGAGCTGCCGGAGAGGTGCGAAGAGCCTACTGGCGGGGACAGGAGATTGCCGTAAAGATGTTCGACTATTTCAACAAGTTCGCAAAAAGGGAAGTCACCCATTTGTCTCGCCTGAAGCACGAAAATGTTATCAAGGTGTTCGGCACTTCGAAAGACGACGATAACACCTACATGCTCATGGAGTATGTGGAGGGTGGATCCCTGCATGACTTTCTGCACGGCAAGGAGCAGAGGGACTATTCGATGGATGTGGCCGTCAACTGGGCGAGGCAGTGTGCCAAGGTGGGAAGTAATACTTTTACTTTTCTATCAGTATATTAATTATTATTTTTAGGGCTTGGTGTATATGCATACCATGGAGCCGAATCCACTACTCCACCGCGACATAAAACCACGAAACATGCTGCTGACCAACATGTTCAGAGATCTGAAAATCTGCGACTTCGGCACGGCGAGGGATTTGGGCACATATCTGTCCAAGATGCGCGGAACTCCAGCCTACATGGCTCCAGAGGTGTGTTGGATCTGTGCGATCTGACCCCATAAAGCTTAATATTTTTTTTCAATCAGGTTTATCGTGGAATTCCCGGAAAGCCGTATACGGTAAAGTGCGATGTCTTCAGCTTCGGCATGATGGTGTGGGAGATAATGGCCCGGAAGTTGCCCTACAGCCACTTGCCGAAGCCTTCATCCGCCTATGCCGTCATGGGAGCCACAGATCGAGGTGAGCTATTCGGCGATTTTTTTTGCAAAGCTCCGTTTGAAATCCAATTTCCGATACAGGCATTCGACCACCCATAGACGACGTCCGACCCGACTGCTGGGAGGGAATCAAGCATTTGATACAGCGTTGCTGGGACAAGGATCCCGCCCGCCGTCCCACCATGAAGAAGGTGGAAAGGTATCTGGGCATGTTGGGGGCCTCCGTTAACTACAAGGATTTTGTCCATGTCTTGGACGATGTCACCACGGCCGTGGTGACCTTCCACGCGGAGCAGGGTCCCTCTGGCTGGCGGCGTTATGTGCGAGTGGATTTTTGGCGAAAACAGATTCGAACCTGTCGCATGACCTTTTCCCTGATCGATTTTAACCAAACCGGCAAAAAAGTGGCCCGGGAGTCCCTCCGAGCTCTAAAAGATGGCACAAGGGAAGTCCTACGAGTGGAAAAACAGGTGGAGCGGGAAGCCTCACGGGTCTATCAGAATTGTGAGCGGGAAACGCGAGTTGCTGCCGAGGATGTGGTGCGGGAAACAGGACGAGCTAGGGAAGATGTGGTACGAGAAACAGAACGAGCTACCGAAGATGTGGTACGAGAAACAGAACGAGCTGCTGAGGATGTGGCTAGAGAAGCCATCCGCAGTGCCCAAGATGCGGAACGTGAAGCAAAGCGAATCAGGGATCAATTGGCCATCGAGGCCCAGCGGCTTCTGAAGGAAAAGGAGGCCCAGAGAGTGAAGAACCAGGTGGCCAACGAGGCCAAAAGGGTTTTCAAGAAGCTGAGATGGTAATGTGCGATGAGCGGGGCATTTATTAATAAAGCCGACTGCATGCAGAGAGTCCTTTTTGTTTTCCATTCTCCATCGAGCAACCCTCTCGTCCTCGCGACTGCAGATGGAAATGCAAACTGCAAGGGGTAGTAGGCCTATGGAAAGCTTAGAATGCATTAAGCACGAAGGATAAGGAGCAGGATGGTAGGGATGGTATAGGATGGGATGGAGTGGGATGGAGTGGGGTGCCGAGATGTGAAGGATGTGAACAACAACACAAGGATGACGGCTATAAGGACGATGACGGCGGACATGACAGCGAAGGAAAGGGAGAGGGAGAGGGAGAGCACGAGCGCCAGGGGGGGAGAGAGTACAGTATGTACCAAGCGGTGCATTGCTGCTCCTGGCACAGCGCGACTCCTTGGCGTTTCTTGTTTTTTTTTTTATTTCGTGCATTGTTCCACTCTCTTCCCATACAAGGATACAGGCATGCATGCATGCGAGCGACTCTGTGTGTGTGTGTGTGTATGTGTGACCGGAAACTGCCATTTAAAGTGCATTTTGGAGAGTCGCAGTCGAGAAACGGAGCGAGAGCTTCACTTGTGTGTTAAGTGAAAGGAAGAACTTTGCCGTGTCCCCTCTGCAGTTCCCTTCCCTTCCTATCGTTTTGTTTTTCTGGTTGTTTTTGCATGCAAGCCGCTCCTTTGTGACAGGACCCAACACCCCGCCCCCTAAACAGCAAACAGAAAAAAAAACACGTGTAATTCAACTCCTTTTAATTACATTCAATACCTCATCCACAAGAGTCGTCAGTCGTCTGCGGCAAGGTGTTGGCAGGCAGTCTTTTTTCATTTTCCTTCGTTTTAGTCTTCTTTTTTAACCTTCTGTCCAAATATCGATTTTCAGGTGCACAGGATCCCCTGATCCCTGGATCCCTGTTGGCGTTGTAAGACCAACGAGGTGTTAAAACATTTTGTAAAAGATTTCTACTGGCTTGGTATTCTCCTCCATGAAGAATGCACAGTGCAATCAAGTGTCACTAATCTCGGCCAGGAGATCGAATTTGCTCCGCAATGCACTTGGCTTCATCCCTGCAGTTGCCCCAGCCCGAGTGCAGTAAGCCGAGATGGCGGACTCGATGATGCTCGATTAGCCCCTCCAGATAACGATCCACACATCTCCGATGAGCCACATGTTGAGGTGCACCATAGGCTCATATTTGAATGCATATTTTTATTATCCTGCCCATTAAATTAGCCAACCATCCCACTCCGAAAACAAAGCGGGCTTTAAACGTTCACGCTTGGCCTAATCTCGAGAAGCGTTCTAGGCTCGCAGACGGGGCAACCTGGCTTTTCAGAGGAATAGGTCAGTACGGCCAAGTGAGTGCTTTCGAGTGCACACGAGTGTGCCGTGCCACAGTGCCTCACGTTGTGAGGCAAGCGTGAGTGCGTCCTAAGTTTGGAGTGAACATGTTGTAATAATTCGCGAGTTAAAACAAAAAGCGGACCTTAGCATAGTGTACCTACCCCTTCCCATACCGCTGCTCCTGCCTGCCTCTGCCTACTCCCGCATGACCACAATGCAGTTGGCCTCTCAGCTGCGCGGGGTCAATGACAGCGCAGAAGGTCAAACACACGCATACAGCGAAAAAGGGCTATTGTTTTTCAATGAATGCTTGTTTACGATTTAAATGATTTCATATTTTTGCTCAAGAAAGTGAAAATCAAGGCTATACAATACCGTATTATGACAGGACCTTAAGTCCTGCAGGGCATAACCAGTGAAGATTTGAGGAATTAGTAACTGGTAATTTTTTTTAGTGAAAACAAAGCTAGAAAATGCACAGATGCAACCGAAAGGATACCGCTGATGAACGACTTCGATTCCGCAGGCAGCGAGGTCAAAGTTAGGAGGGACACCAATGATTAATATCCCCCTAACTCGCCAACAGCTGCCCGCTGCCATGGCTGCTGCTGGAAAAGTATCTAGTAGATAAATCTTGGCTACGCCGCCTCTGCTGGGGCAGCTGATGAAATGTATGCTCGACTTCCGCTGCAAGTTTCGCCTTTTCGCTTTCGGTTTGCTGTACTCCTGAATCTGAATCTGAATCAGGATCTGAAGCTGACCAAGAGTAGGAAATCTTTTGTAATCGTGCAATAACCCCGAGGAGTGCAAAACTTGAAACTCAACCCTTAAGCAGGGCCTGGAACAATGCCAGCGATTGCAATGCAATTGCATGTCCAGCCTAGCAGGATGCCTGGCGGTCGGCTCGGCTCGAATCGGATCCAGGCAGGTCCTTGCCGGCAATTAGAATACAAGCGCGATTGCCACCGCCGAGGCTTCCACTTTTGTTGTTTATTTACATACATATTGGAATGGCATTATATTGCGAAATAATGGCGCTGGATTGAGCGGCTCCTGCAATGCATTTTGCATTCCTATTGTCCTCCAAAGGGAGTCCAGCGAGTAAGAAAGAGAGCGGGAATCCTTTTTCATTTTTTTTATTCCACGGCGTATCTTTTGTGCCGGTCAATATGCCGGGTGGGATGCAATGACCGCCGCAACGACCGTAGGCAGGACGAGGTCCAGTCCAAAACGCTTAACGAGGCGCAGAAAGGAGGCGAGTAATTTGCATTGTGCCATCATCCGAAATGAAAGACAGTCGGCCAGGAAGCAGGATGGGCCGGAGATGAAATTAATACGCATAAATTACAAGGCACACACAATGCGACCATGAGAACGTTTCCGATCGATGCCCAGACAGTCACTCCCCAGGACCTATTGGCCCATCATCTGCAACTGACACGTCGAAAGCCTCTCTCTCTTTATGATTCTAGTTTTCCTTTCCCAGTTCCGCAAGCACAAGGCCTAATTATAAGTCTCGGCTTTGGGACTGGCGTCCATTACAAACGGGATAAGTTTCTGCAATATGCTATAAAGCTGGAAGTGCCATAAATACAAACTACACGGAGGGAAATGCCATTTTCTTCCCACTTCCATAAGGACAATAAAATAGTATTCCCTGGGCACCCAAAACGTTTCTCCCGATGTAGAAAAATGTTTCTAGTTTGGACTTAAGCCCCAGCTAAACGTGAAAACTGTTTGCCAACTCAGGCACAGGACGAAGAATGGCTAGAAAGGACAACGACTGCCGACAACCGACTGCAATTTGCTGAAACTTCTGCCGACTGAGAAACTGAAAGAACGTAGCAGCCAGGAACCCAGTCCAGGACGCTGCTTGTCGGCCATTCCTTTTCCGGTTGTGCTTGGAAACTTTGTGCTATTGTCGTAGGTCCTCGAAGCGAACGAAAACGAGAACGAGACCGAGAACAAGTCAAAGGACCTACGGCCAAACAGCCGTCTGGCTAGTCGGCCACTTGCCCGGCGGCCTAGCCAAAGGAACCTGCTAGGACACACACGCCATATGCGCAGAAGGACAACAATTGAATTACAAAATTATTTGCTGCTGTCGTCGTCGTAGTCCTTTCTGTCGTTGTCCTCCGACTGACAGAACTAGTTGTAGGCAGGACAGGCTGGCTGGCTGGCTGGATGACTTGAAAGGGGGACGGAAAGGAATCGAGGCCCTTAAGTGGCTCTTGGCCGGGGCAAAGGACATGTTTTCTAAAACGGAAATTAGGTGACAGGACGAGGCGAACAAGCAAGCCTCTAGCGGGCTTCAGGTTCTTGTCGACATCGTCTTGGGTCAACTTTAATTGCCGCTTTGAACGTGAGTACACTTGAAACAATCTTCTACCTTAATGGGGGAATTAAACTAATTATTATCAAAATAATGAAAAGCTTATCAAGTATATTGATTTATAAAAAATAATTGTTTAACTTTGCGATTAAAAAATGTGTAAGGGACACTCTAGAAAATCCAGAGAGCACCACAACCGAAGCCACATCATACATCTTGTATCTGTATCTGTGTATCTACGAGTGGGCCGCGTTTTGTATCTCTCAGACTGTCTGGCTGAGTGAACGTGCGAGAGTCGCGTGTGCAATGCTGCAAAAATGTTCAAATTCGTTGCTTTTCGCTTTTTTCACTTTTATACTTTTTGTATTTTTACTTTTTGGTATGGGTTATCGTCTGGCAACGGCAATCATAATATGGAATGGGTACGGGGGCTAGCTCTGGACTGGGGAGCTGCTCGTGGAGGGATGAGACCCGGGCCACGACCAAGCACACAAAACAAAATGATGCAGAAAGCGAGAGGTGCGGCGTGGTCGAGGATGACGAAAACTGAAACGAGCCAAACGCACGAAGACATTGTCGATGTTGCCAATGCACTGAAAAAAAAAACTTTGGTCAAAAGATTTCAAGCCATACCATAGCTAAGCTTTCATAAGCTTCTAATAAAATATTGGTAGTAGTTTTAAAGTCTAATTAGTAATAAATTTTTTCAGTGTACTGTTGCTGCTGCGATTGCACGAGGATGAGGAGGTTTGGCAGGCTGAGGAGGCGACTCGAGGTGGGCAAAGGGGCTGGGCCGGGCAGGGTAGGGCAGAGGCAAACAGCCAGGCAGCGACGTCGACGACTTTGTGGATTTTGATTCTGGGTCATTCACCCTTGACAAAAAACATTTTTGCGCTGTGTTAGGCCGCTTTTGTATGCGGCGTTGCTTTGCTTTGCTTTGTTGCTGCTGCTGCTGCTCCTGCTTCTGCTGATGCTTTTTCTGCCGCTGGTGTGATTGCTGACGTACAGGCATCCGCATTTGGACTCCACACTCCACTTGATTTCACTTATTTCGCTCATCTTCCCCGTCCAGCCCCACTATCCACTGCCCACAATGCACTCCGAAGATCCAATGATCGACGAACTACTCCCGCCTGCTTTGCATATGTATGCCCACATACCGTGTACTACCGTGTGTCCGTCTGTCCGCGTGTCCGTCCGCTGATGCTCCTCTTGTCATTGTCCGGCATTGTCTACCCTCGCTTTTGTTTTATTTCTGTTTGATTTTGTTTAAATTGTTGTCGGTTGTCTGGCATCCTAAGATTGGTTCCTTTATTTTTATATACTTTTTTTTTTATTTATTTTTTTTATTATATTTTGTTTTTATCGCGCTGTGCTTTTTGCTTTTTGAGGTTTTTTGAACTCTTGCCTTGATTTAGAAGGCGAAAAATAAGAAATGGGCACCATTTTCTGCTCCAAGCATGATAAATATTATCAAAAATGAATCACAGTGTGTATTTATATTCTTTGTTGATTAGCTTAATTAAAAATTAGAAATTGAAGACAAAAAAAAGCACACAACAATTTGTATGCAACTACAACTACACCACCCATTCACAGCAATCTATTTTGGCAGAGTATTTTTGTAATTTTCCATCGAGTGCGCCAAACTTTCGAATTGCAGACTTGTTCAATCCCAAAGTTGGAAACTTTTAATGCCCTGGCACATGGCCGAATTAAAACGTTATCTGCCATGCAACGTTGCCAAATCTCCTGGCTCCACCATGCAACATCATGCAACATCCCCCTGGCTAGGGGGACAAGTCTATTGCCATGGCCATTTAGGACAGCAACAACAACCAGAGAATTTACACAACAATCAATTACAGTAGCCCGCCTAACAAAAACAAAAACAAAAAAAAAAGCGAAAACAAAACAAAGCACAGGAGACTTGCCGAAAAGAGGCCAGAACAAGCAAATAACTGCACAAAATGTTGCAGTGGCTGTGGCAGTGGCAGCAAAGCGATTCCCACGTGCAAAATAAAACAGTGCGAGAGGCGCGTAGATTTATCTGCATTTTGAACCACACATACAGATACAGATACAGATACAGATACATTTGCAGACACAGATACATTTACTCACACACTCGCACGGAATGTACGGAAATGTCAGTCGACAAACTGGAAATTATGTTTGTGCCGAAATTTTAGTTTGTCGGCCAAGAGGATCCAACAATAATATAACTGGCAAAAAAAAACGGACACAAGTACCCTGCCCTACCCCTTGCCCCGCTCCACGCCCCCTGCCAGACACCAGGAAACAAAGGCAAAACAAAAACGACAGGTGTAATAAATAACCCAAGCGAAATGGCCAGGACGCGGACGCTGCAATGTAATGGAAAGTGGTGCCAGTGGGGGTTGGGGGCGAGGGCTTGGGTTACGGCTGGCTCTCGTCCACTAATTCGTGTCATTTAGCGCAGGTGGCGACAGAGGAAGAGGCAGGACGAGGAAGGACACCGGGGCACCTTTCGAAGGGGGGCGACCACAACAGATTGACGCTGGCCGATAGCGCCAGGAAATGGTCTGGCTCCAGGGACGAAGACCGCAAGCTTCGCAAAGGACCACAGCCGCAAAGTTGCCAAAATAGGTGCTCTGGGTGCTGACCCGAATCCGGATTAATTCAATCCCCATTGCAGCAGGGGGAGACACTTCAATAATGCAGGTCGTCTTGGAAGGGATGAAGGCGCAGTGACAGTCTTGGGAGGATGTGAATAATAGGTAAACAAATTTCACTAAGAAAGTGCAATTTTAATTACCTCTCACCAGTAAGAGCTTTTAAGATTTCAATTATTTATGAGATTTGTGCTAAATGTTAGACCCCTTCGTTACAGTTTGAAATAAGCCAGTGGGCTAATCTATAGAAATTGGAGTTCGAATTTCTATAATAAATTCATGAGCCATGTGGCAAGCTTTTTTCCCTCCAGGATGGACATTAACCTCATGGGAAGGACATGGGTGTTATAAAATAGTTTTAGGGTCATGGTGGCGTAAAATACATATATTAAATTAATGAACTTTGGGCAAGCTGTTACCCCAATGATAAAGTATTATGAAGCTGTAATTTATGAGGAAGACTATACATATATCCCCTATACATATTTGAATAAAATCAAATGAAAAACTTTTAAACTTGTTTTCCCGCGCACTTGGTACTAGTTCGATTAATTAATCGAACCAGCACACTGGATAACACTAGCGGCGGGGGCGTTGTGCAACACTGTTTGTTTTGAGGGCGTAGTTCCAACAAGTGCTGAGCATCATTGTTTTTTTATTAGTAATCGTAGCTTGGCGAGGCCCGCCCTAGAATCTCATTTAAACTTAGTTTTAACTGTTTACTGTTAGTTATATTAAAGTGTTTGTGTAATATATTTAAATACTCGAGGAGTGGCGGTGCCTTACGCCCGACGACAACAGCACAGCTACAAAATGTTCCCCTCGACGATTTTGGGGCGCAGCTACCTGCTTTTTATGCTGGTGCTCGCCGTGGGCGTGTTCGCCCAGCACGAGTGGCAGGCCCGGGACGCCTTCGACGAGATCAAGCGCCAGTTCGATAAGGTCAACGGGGACAACTGCCCCATCCAGCACCACTCGGACCTGTTCCTGCCCACGGACTCCATTTCCCACAAGCCCGACATCAAGGAGGTGAACGTCAATCCGGTGTTCCCAAATCGTACGGCGTTGCTTCATCTCCAGAACATGGCGCTCAGCAGGAGCTTCTTTTGGAGCTACATCCTCCAGTCACGATTCATCCGGCCCGCCATCAACGACACCTACGACCCTGGAATGATGTACTACTTCCTGTCCACGGTGGCCGATGTCTCCGCCAACCCGTCCATCAACGCCTCGGCTATCTACTTCTCCCCCAATAGCTCGTATTCCTCCTCGTACCGCGGCTTCTTCAACAAGACCTTCCCGCGCTTCGGTCCCAGAACCTTCAGGCTAGACGACTTCAACGATCCCATTCACCTGCAAAAGATATCCACGTGGAATACCTTCGATGTTCAAGATCTGGGAGCCCACCACCCCGACTCTATTTCCAAGGACTACACGCATGACTTGTACAAAATAAACGAATGGTATCGCGCCTGGCTGCCCGACAATGTCGAGGGACGGCACGACACCAAGATCACGTATCAGGTGGAGATTCGCTACGCCAACAATACGAATGAAACGTATACGTTCCACGGCCCACCCGGTGCCGAAGAAAACCCGGGTCCCATCAAGTTCACAAGGCCCTACTTCGACTGCGGCAGATCCAACAAGTGGTTGGTATCGGCGGTGGTGCCCATAGCAGATATCTACCCCCGCCACACCCAGTTCCGGCACATTGAGTATCCCAAGTAGGTTACATTACTCTTCTGCCATTTTCAAACCTAATACTGAATCTTTCTCAGATACACAGCAGTTGCCGTGCTGGAGATGGACTTTGAGCGTATAGACATCAATCAGTGTCCTTTGGGCGAGGGTAATCAAGGACCAAACCACTTTGCGGACACGGCGCGCTGTAAAAAAGAGACCACGGAGTGTGAGCCGCTCCATGGCTGGGGCTTTAGGCGCGGAGGCTATCAGTGCCGCTGTAAGCCGGGCTTCCGCCTGCCTCCCGTGGTGCGGCGACCCTACCTTGGCGAGATTGTCGAGCGCGCCTCCGCGGAGCAGTACTACAACGAGTACGACTGCCTTAAAATTGGCTGTAAGTTTATAGAACTATCCCTTGACTTTTGATTGATTAAAATCTTGATATAATAGGGATCCAAAAGCTGCCGGTTCAGTGGGAGAAGGCACCCTATCACATCCGCCAGAAGTACCTCGACAGGCACCCCGAATACAAGAACTACACCACAGGATCTCGGGCTCTGCACTCGGAGCGCTTGAACATCGATCAGGCCTTGAAGTTCATACACAGTGTCAACTACCGTACATGCAAGAAGTGAGAGCTGGATTTAGAATTAAAAGTTTATTAGTTAAATTGTTTAACTAATATTGTTATCGCTTTCCGACAGCTTCCATCCGCAGGATCTGATTCTGCGCGGCGATGTCGGCTACGGCGCCAAGGAGCAGTTCGAGAATGAAGCCAAGATGGCCGTGCGGCTGGCCAACTTCATTAGCGCCTTTTTGCAGGTAAGGAGGCTGGGGAACGATACAGATACAGATTCTGTTCCCATCGCCACGCTAAATGAAGAGCAATAATTGATAAACCCGACACCTATTAAGAGCCTTCGACGACGGCTCTTGAAAACTTCTCAAGTGTAAATTATAATTTTCCACGCGTAATTCAACTTCCTCGAATTTCCTGCAATGCCAGTTTCGGTTCTTGCCGCTTCAGACGCTGCCGTTGCCGTTGCCATTGCTCCTGATGCTGCTGTGAATTAAATATTCAGTGTCAAACCATTACCAAATGCTAAATTCATTAGTTTGAGCGCTGTGGACATGAAAAACGGGTTCGCCACAAGGCGTCGTCTTTATTAAAGGCCAGCCGCAACAGCAGCATCTGGAATGGGGATGAGAGTCTCCTTTTGGCTCGCTGGCTGTGTCCATATTTGCACAAGTTGTTAGCATTCAGGAGACAAAGGCCCTGTCGCGGGGGAAATCTTGCCCGAATAGCTCCCCATAATATTATCGTTTTGCTGTGCTCCATTGCAGGTATCGGATCCCAACGAGGTCTACTCTGGCAAGCGAGTGGCCGACAAGCCCCTGACCGAGGACCAAATGATCGGCGAAACTCTGGCCATTCTCATGGGAGACAGCAAGGTGTGGTCGGCCTCGACGCTCTGGGAGCGCAACAAGTTTACAAACCGCACCTACTTCGGGCCCTACGCCTACAAAACGGACCTGAACACCCGAAAGTTCAAGGTGGAGGATCTGGCGCGGATCAACAAAACCCACGAGCTGTACACCGAGAAGAAGTACTTTAAGTTCCTGAAGCAGCGCTGGAACACCAACTTCGACGACCTGGAAACGTTCTACATGAAGATCAAGCTCCGGCACAACGAGACAGGTGAATACCAGCAGAAGTACGAGCACTACCCCAACTTCTACAGAGCGGCGAACATCAAGCACGGCTTCTGGACACAACCGCAGTTCGACTGCGATGGCTACGTGAAGAAGTGGCTGGTGACCTATGCGGTGCCCTTCTTCGGCTGGGACAGCCTCAAAGTCAAGCTGGAATTCAAGTGAGTGCCACAACAAAGGGAATGAGGGTAGGGGCATGGGTTGATATACTTGTTGGGCCGGTCCGATGCGTGCCGCTGTCGCGGGCCGCTTGAACCCTTTTTTTCGGGAGCCGTCTCCTGTCCCCAGACCAGTCCCATTTCCATGCCCATTCACATGCAAATATCCCGATTTAATTGTCCAATTTTCGAGTGTTGACAACGCGTCCCAACTTATGACTTGTGACTCCTAACACTCATTGTGATGCAAATGGAAGCAATTAAACTGACTAATTTGTTTGCCCTACGCAGGGGAGTGGTGGCCGTCTCCATGGACATGATGCAGTTGGACATTAATCAGTGCCCGGACTGGTATTATGAGCCGAATGCGTTCAAGGACACGCACAAGTGCGACGAACAGTCATCATACGTGAGTATCACAACGAATCCTGTCAAGACATTTAAAGATAAAAAAATTATAATTTTTGTAGTGCGTTCCCATTATGGGTCGAGGCTATGAAACGGGAGGCTACAAGTGCGAGTGCCTGCAGGGCTACGAGTATCCTTTCGAGGATCTGATCACCTACTACGATGGCCAGCTGGTGGAGGCCGAATACCAGAATATTGTGGCCGACCAGGAGACGCGCTACGATATGTTCAAGTGCCGGTTGGCCGGCGCTTCCGGCCTGCAATCCGCTTTGGGACTTGTGGTCTCACTGATCGGCCTCACGCTCACCCTGCTGTACAGATTTAGTTAAGCAACCAACCGCACGCCAAATAACTAACGACAACTTCCGTCCAAACGAAACTCACATAAAATCTCTCCACAAAAGACATAACTACAAAGCAACACAGACACAAAATTGACACCCAAAAACAAAACGAGCTGCCAAGCCCGCCCAGCTCTCCTTCGTCCGCGCTCCCTCTTTGAACATTGTCATCATTTATCTGCAAGGCGATTAAGTTGTAGACATAATCTATTACAATGAATCTGGTTATTTGTCATTTCTATCAAAAGCGGCAGGAGCAGTAGCTGGAGCTGAAGCCGAAGCAGAAAGCAGAAAAAAACAGCAACAGCGACGGCAGAAAAGCGCAAACAGCCGCGCCTACTGCGCTCAGATTACGGAAACGCAAACCCAAACGAATACGAAAACGGAGCTACCGTTTTTAGCTCCTTCCGAGATCCTCTCTAATGTCCGTGAAGTCGCACAGCTGTGTGCATGTGTGTAAGTGCCGATCGCAAACCTGTTAACATCGGAACCCAGTAGGCCCCGTACCTACACCCATCGGCGAGGTCCACGTCCAACCGGGGGGTTGTTTCTTCTGCTCTACGCACACCTTTTTTTTTTCTTGTCCATTCCTTCCAACGGATGGCACAAAAAATCCAACGCCTGCCCGTGGTGTTTTTCTTATATTAAATCGTCGATGGTTCGTTTTTTATGCTGCCTGAATTAAATATATATGCCGAGATGCTGCCGCCGCTGTGGCGTTTTTTCCGCTTTTTGTTTTTTGCTCCTTGATTATCATATGCGCTTGAATTTTTATTATCTGTACCCTGAGAACTTTTTCTATGCGCCGCAGGAACCAGTTTAACAGCCACTTGGTCTCCTACCAGGGCAAAAAAAAAAACACAGAACTAGCCAGCGCTTTTTCATTAAAGGAAAAAAACTTTATAGCCATAGGTAGCGCTGGACAGGGGCACAAAAAATCTTTTTCACACATTTTTCATAGTCATTTCAGGGCATCAGGAGAGCTCACCGGTGGGCAGTAACTTTCGTAGCAAACGGGCAACTCCTCCATGTCCCTTTCCACACAAAGGACCCGGAACACGTTCGAGTGGCTGGCCATGTCCGCTATTGGTTTTGGCTTTGTTTCTGGGTGTCGGTCGAGGTGTCGCATTTACATTCCGCCACCAATTTGTAGATCAGTACAAAACTTAAGCAATCTAAAGTGTAAATTGTGCCTTACAACTGGACTCTGTTTATGCTCGAATATTTGTAATACCGTAGACTATGACTATCCGTCCAATGAAGAAGTCTATTTTTTGTATTACGTATCTTAACATTAAGTGCCTTGCGAGCAGCTACAGAAACTTTACATTCTTTTTTTTAGTATAATGTATAGAATTTTAAGTGCCTTACAAACTCAAAAAACAAAAATTGTATACAACAAACCCCACAAGACACTGTCGTTTTAAATAAATGTATGATTTTGTAGTAAATACAGAGTAGACTCGAGACTTACCAAATTTATTCATTTTGTATTCGCTTGTCCCCAACGTCGTCAAATTTAATGGCGCTTCAGATTTCGGTGGATGTCAAGATAGTAATTTATCTTCACGCTTCTCAATTTTTAAACGTCTTACGCGAGATCCAAGTGCACCAATCAAAATTCAAAACCCAAAATTGGAATTTTTTCAGCTTACAAAAGTGCGAAAGATATCACAATATATCGTAGTTTTCGAGAACAAAAGCAAACAAAATACAAAATATCGTGGAACACCAAAATAAATTCACGCCGCCCTTCGAATCGCTGAGCGTCGTTGAGAGCTCTCCTCCGTTTTCTTTATCTTATATAGTTTCGCGATCACTCGACTGCACTGGCTCGATTTCATAAATTGGGTTCGCGCACACTCGAACCAGATACAATCGGCTATACTATCCACGAAATATCAAGAGTAATTTCTAATTTGGACTTTGATTTATTTTTTGATCCTTTTAGAATTTTAACAAATTTTTGGAAGGGGGAATTAATTTGAATGGTTGATGTTTTATTACTGAGCAAATTTTCGCTTGCCGTTGCCTCTTTTCTTTGACAGGTTGTCCCTAGCCTGCTATACCATCAACTTTTCATAAATAATACGACCACTTTTATTTAGTTAATTAACTATTTATTTCGTGTTTGGTTTCATGTGTTCTCTAAATACATACAATCCCAGCTATACCTTTTGCCTCTCATCCGGGTAGGAGGCGGGTAGGTAAAAGTACAAGTATCTATGTAGTGTATGCAGTTGGTTATCAAACATTTTTAAAAACTATCACAAATCAATTATTGGATGTGGCTACACAACTTAGTATATATATGTATTATATAACAGGCGACAGCTCTCTGGTCTGGGTGCTCCAAAGGTGGGGATTCCAGGGATCCCAGGATTGGATCAAACGATCTAGAGCGGTCGAGCGGTCACTTTAATACAACAGTATCCTCGTTGACTGGATTCGATTTTTAACAACTCTTCGAATTACAAATTACGAACGACACATAAACATTTAAAAAATACTAATACTTTTGTTTTTTTTTTTTGATTTTTTTTTTTAACCGGTTTCATACATTCAGTCCACGTCCAAATAAAAAACTTTAACAAAATTCCAATCCGCAGTTTAAGTTTAAATGAAAAAACATTTGGATCTAGTGACTAGATGAGCTTACAATTTAATGGGTTCCTTAGCCGGGTGAATGTCCTTAATATTCCTCATTGTTAGTTTTGTGATGTCTATTAGCTATTTGCCTTAAATAACTTGGATTTCCATGTTCGTTATTGTTTCCTTCTTAAGGTGTGTGCCATTTAAGTGAATCCACTTTAAAATATTCGACTATTCGACCTTTTCGTTACAAGTAATGTATGTATATAATTGCTAAAACAATTGGCTTCGATTCCTTATACAATTTCGTAATAATTATGAGTATTTAAATAATAACCGTTTATAGTTAACTTTCGGGGCACTTTTGAGCTCGGTTCTGCAGGCTCGTGACTTGGGTTTCTTGAAACTCTCTTCGATTAGAAGAGACTGAGACTGAAGGCGAGGCATGGGCGTGGGCATGAGATCCTGTATTCTGTATCTGATCGAGTCTTTAATATGACTCCCGTGCAGGTGTATCTGTAGTATCTGAATCGGTTTCGGTATCTGTAACTGTAGCATTAAAATGTGTTATATTTGAGCAAAATTGTAACTGCATGTGTTCCGATTGAACTTTTACATCAACAACAACAACGACGACAATAATTATGATTAAATGGGACGCACACACTCGAAACTGGCTATATTCGAACTGGACATGGAACTGTCCCTTCTAGGAGATGTAAGTCAGACTGCATGATTGTACGAGTATCGCTTGCTAATGTGCTTTTGATATGCCTGAGCCAGGAGGAGTCGCTCAATCCTGGGGAGCGTAGTACACCACCGTCGACTTCCGGCGGAAGCCGAGGTTGAAGAACGACGTCTCTGACTTCTTGCGCTCGTGCTCGTGCTCATTGCCAAAGTAGGAGAAGAGACGTCCGGTGGCGCCCGTGGGTCCAGGTGCTCCGCCGGCTGCCATCCCGGCCCGTCCAGCCCCACCATGCCCACCGTGGCCACCGTGCATGCTGTGACTGCTGCTCTGGCGGTGGATCTTGGTGAGCGAGGTGTGCGAGTGCTGGCGCTGAAGGTGGAGGGAGTGCTGCTGGTGGAGCGAGTGCTGGCGGTGGTGCTGCTGGAGGTGGTGGTGTTGCTGCTGTCCATGTTGCTGTTGCTGCTGTTGGTGGTGTAAGAGTTGCTGGTGATGCTGTGCGTTGGCGCTGCCATTCAGAAACCCAGTGGTGGTCGGCGACAGGTCAGTCATCTCACACGGCCAGAGGGTGAACGAAGATGGGACCTTATGTATCCCGTCCGATAGTCGATAATGGTGGGATGCTGACCTGTTGAAGTACCGCTCCGAGGGCCGCGACCCCATCTATATAATTGTGTGTTTGAAATATTTTTTTTTTCGTTTGTTGGATTTGTTTTGTTTTTTTGGTAAGAACAAAATTGTAGGTGTTAGTATCGGGCGGTTAAACTATCCAAACTTCAGGGGTTATCTTCTGTTTGGCATTAGCTTGATTTACTTTCTAGGCATTTCTTTCAGTGTTCAACTCTAAGGCGCTACATACACTCACATTTACATAGATTATGCACTTGCATGACTATTTATATTCGGTCTAAGCGCTGCAGGACCTCCTCTCCCAGAAATGGCTTCCGGGGGGATCCTCCTTGCAGTCCCTAGACGCCATATAGCCTAAGCGCTAAGACTTTTTACTGATTTTTTACTGATGTTCTGTGTTTTATTATTTACAAATTCGTGGCATGTCGACGTGTGTGTGTGTGTGTTGGTGTCCGGAGTGTGTGGGTGTAGGTGTTGGGGGTTAAGCGGGTGGTTCAAGTTACGGGTGCCACAAATAGTTACAAAAGCTGTGCTCTCCATACCTCACAAGTAGCTCGAAAAAGATTAAGATACTTTTCAAAACAACAAAGGCAAACTGCAAACATTACAAAGCAAACAAAACGTAAAGAGTACTTGATATTGAAAAGGACTTGGGTCCTTAGTGATTTGGTGAGCTGTACATGGGAGAATGCAATCGGGACGTAAGTGATACTAGGAGTTGATCAAAAATAATTATTCATGGGGCTCTCACCGTAAGTTCGTTTGAGTTTCTCAGTTCGAAACTTGAATTTTTCTAAATGAGTTTCTTTTTTTTAGATTTTTCTAGATTTCTTTTTGGTTGGATTCTTGGTACAAAAGTGTTCTTAACAGTCGCATACTAGTCGTAAAAACATTTTCATGGGGAGTTGCGTGGGCGTGGCAGTTGGCCCAAGGAGGGCCTAAGCAAAAAACAGTCGGGCCACACCAAAGGACCTTGGTTTTCGTTCATGCGATCATGCGATCAAACCACATATGAGTTGTTGGTTTTGACCGCGTAATACTTTCGTTTGTGTTTGTAATGGGTAGCATAGATATGCTGCGATCTGTGGGTCGGAAATCCAAAAAGTGTCCACACGGAAAGATATAGAGAGAGAGGAGAGAGAGAAAGATAATGCATAATTTGAGGGGGATATTGAATCAAATGAAACTTCAAACTATTTTAAAGAGTAAAGGAAAACTAAAAGTAGTAGCTATCATGATGGTTCCTCCCGGAAATGGCACTAATTCTACAAGTGGCAACTGTACCTTCATCAGGATACTTATCATTAGCAGAAAGTTTAAATAATAGTCGTACTTACCCAGGGCGATTGAGTTTCTTTGGCTTTTAATACTTGTTTGTCTTGCATTTTTGTTTTTTTTTGTTTTTTGAAAATCTTTGTACAAAATATATCATGTGTTCTGTTTGGTTTTCAGGTTTCTGTACAATTCAGTGACTTGTCCAAAACTCTTAGCTTATGTGGTGCGTGCGCGTGATGTGCCGCTGCGCATATCGGGTGGACGGTCCTGTGACTATAGCATCTCGTTTACAAAGCGCTGGCCTACCGCTACATGGGTTTTTTATGTGTGGTCGTGTGTCGTCGTTATTTTTTGCAGTGTATTTTTTAGGTTGCAATGGAATTGGACCAATTTCGACCAATCGGTACGTTCAGGTTGATCCGTACAGGTGTGGTATGTGTTGTGTGTGTGTTGTTTGGTGTTTGGAGAAATAGAGAGAAACGGTTCGAGAAGGGGAGATAGTCCATAGAGAAACAGAGAGAAAGAGAGAGAGAGAGAGAGAGAAAGAGAAAGAGAGAAAGATAGGCAGGTTGTGGCAGAGGTGAAGAGAAAAACAAGAGAAAAGAAGCAATAGTACAGATTAGCGGTGTTACTATATACAAATCAGGATATTACTACTAGAGAGCTGCTAGATCTAGGATTCTCAGATAGTCTCCAAAAGAATATTTTACAAGAAACTGATCATGATCATTGCATCTACTTCGGTGACCTTTCGGAGGAGGGTCGGTGGGTGGTTGAGAGTGAATGGGTGGGTGGACAGGTTGGTGGTTTATTGCAGTATCTGTCTTCTGGCATCTTCATAAGAAGGCCATTTGGGGTGAGGTGAAGTTAGCTGGCGGTGGGCAATGCAGGACCTTACTGATCGACTTACCTTCACATGGCACATGGCCAAAAGAAGAGGAGTTGGCGGAAAAACTAGCAACACTGAGACTACCCAGTCGTACTTTACTATACTTTACTGTTTACAGACTCTGATTAGCTTACGAAAAGGATATGTGGATATCATAACTTAGATGCGAGAGGTAAAGTAAGGAGAGTCATTGGCAATCCCAATCGCAAACCAAACTTAATCAAATCAAACCCGAATTATCAAACGTTCTATTTAGTTAAAGACTGGTCTAAGGATTAGAACGAAATCGAATAGAAAAAAAAAACATACTTCGCTTACAGTTTTGGATAAATATTTATGTAGTTATATATTAGTAGTAAGTTTGTTGATTGGTTGTCTCAGTATGGGCTGGGTATTTAGAGTTACTTGGGTATTCCTATCGGAAAACTTTTCTTTCGATTTCGGATATCGGTTACGGGCACATATATCTTGTGTGTCGTTTATGCTTAGGTTGTAAAAAACATATTCAATTCTCAGCACAGCCTAATCTCGAAACTCACCTCGCATTGTGACCCAGCATTATGATGCTTCTGCAAAAATACAATTGAGAAATGTCGACACGTTTTTTATATATATGTAAGAAGTAGATAGAGTATATAGCATAGAGTAGAGCTTGAAGAATTTAAAGTTAGACAGACAGATCGCACAGAAATAAAGGAGAAACTCAAGAGAAGATCACATCAGTTTGGAAAAACGAAAACTTGTCAATATTCGAAAGTAAAACGAAGAGTAAACGAAGGTCGGTTCGAACATGCCAATTCAATAACAATTTAAATGCATATTTTATGGATATCGTTATTTAGGACTTAATCGTTTTAAAGGTCGGGGGGAGGGTTTGTTTCCTTTATGGTGGGTTTCCATCTCAATTTTTGGAACGCCGGATAGATCGTTAAATGCAAAATGATAATTGGGGGGCCCATCTTGAGTAAATTCGTTCATGCTGCGTTTTCAAAATCTTCATAACATCTATGGTAACTTGCGCTCTCCTCACTAAGTGCAGACAGTTTTCATAACGAAACAATAAACAACTAAGAATTTAATTTATTTACACGAATAGGTGATATTTTTTTTTATTTTCTAGGCAACTGGCAACCCAATCACAAAAAGCTGCAATTAAGAATTCAGATCACACAGAACACAGCCAAATAAATCAGGATCATCATAATCAAACCATCATCCATTTTCTTGGAGTTCTGAATGGTTTTTATTAATTTTTTTTGTACATGAACATTTTCGCAACACCAGCGAAACTCAAGCTACATATATATGTATTTAAAGGTGTTTTCAGTGTATTGAGGTGTTAGGTGTCAGGTGTGTAGATACAACTACTGTAATCGAACCTCGGCTCCAGCAACCAACATCCAGATACAAAGATATCTTACAGATAGATGGGCGAGTTCGGTCGGGTTATAAGACACTGAGGTGGGCTGGCTACTTGGGTTGCTGGTTGGCCGAAACCGAAACGGAAACGGAAACGAAACGAAATAATCAAAAGTATCAACAACATTTAACATATTTATGGATACGTGGATAAAGGTACATGGATAGTAGTAGTAACAGCTGCGCCAAAGAAACGTTCAAGAACAACAACGAGATGAATTTGTCAACCAATCTTTGCACAACAGCCGAGGAGTTAGTGTTTGTAAATCGGCATTTTATATAGAACGATAACGTATATATAATATATATATATTTTTCGTACAATATTTGTGTTTAATGGGTAGGTTTAATGGTAGATTATGTTGGTATACAGTTGAGGTGGTGTGTGTATGTCTGTGTGGATAAAGTCGAGTAAATATATAGCAACATTTAGATACACATGTCTAGATATATTTTTTTTTTCTTTCAACAAGGGTGAGCGCAAAGTTAGAAGCCAAAGAAGTGTTGTACTTGTTGTTGTTTGTGTGTGGAATATATGGATGTTTTTTAATACCTAAAGATGGCAAGAAGTTTTTGTATTTGGTTCAGTAAAAAATCTGTTTCTGGCAATCATTTCACTTAATCATCAGTTTCAGATAAAACTTTAAACGGAAGACTCGTTATTACTTTGAATGCCTACGATTCTAAGTTAATATCTAATTGTTGTGTTCAAAGGATTTTGTATAATTATTTTTTTGGTTTTTTTGTGGTACTGGTTTTTGGGTTTTTGGCTTAGCTTGTGTTTTTGGCCTACCGAATGAGCATAGCGAATTTCGGCTAATTCACAACAACATTGGTAACGGAGTATGGCACGAACGCTCTTTCTGCAAGATGTTTGTTTATATAAAATTAAATATATAGTTTATGTGAGTATACAGGAAAATCAACGGCATTTTATCAAAATCAAACATGAGTACAAATTTTAATATTTAATAAGACTTTTTTTTTCGTTGATGGTTTATTTAATGTTTTCTTTAGTCATTAATGCTACTTCGTAGCACAAACATAAAATCATAAAAACAAAAAAATACTTTCAAAATAACGAAAAATGAAATACAACCGAAGTAAAATGAAGCCGTAAAATATTTCAACCAAACACGCACATTTTTTTTGTTTACTCTGACAAAGAAAATTAGCATATTAATTGCATAACAAGTATTTTTAGCAATATGAATAAATACAGCAAAAAAAATCATTCCAACTTACCGCAGAAGTCGCGTTATATAGTCCGGCCAGTTCTCGGGGAACATAACTAGGAAAAATCCGATGCCAATCAGGATAACTCCGGCCAGCTTCATCCCCGCAAAGTTGGCACTGTACAGGATGACATCGAGGGCTGGGGGGGATAGAGTTTTGGTAGAGAAAGTTTCCAAATACTTTTACAAATAATGGTTTCTAATAATTATTTTTCTACAAGTGCCACCCCTTCAAGATACTTATGTCTTGCACACATGAGTGCCTGCCTGGTTCTTATATTACAATTTAAAACAATTTGTAGTCACGGAATCGTTCTAACAGAAAAGGAGTCCTGAACCCACAGCCCCCTTGAGTCCCTGTCCCTGGCGGGATTCATGTTGAGGAGCCCGCCTGTGTACATACCACCAGAAACGGGCACAGCGGTAATCAGACCCAATGTCACAAACATGTTGTACGTAACGGCGGCGCTGAACTGCATCAGAACGTGGAAAACTGCAATCAAAATTAATTACAGCGATAAAAGTTTACAGCACAACAAATGCAGAAGGAGCTGGATATAGTAGAGTTAATGGTCGGGGGTCCTACCCAGGAGCAGGAGGCTAGCGGCGAACAGCAGGTTCCAGGGTATGCTCTCCGACGTCAGGCTTTCCGTGCCAGTCAGGTAGAGTCCCAGCACCACGGGCCACAGCAGCAGGGCATTGAGGAAGCCGAGGGCGGTGAAAATGAAGGCGATTTGGCTCACCGGCGGATCGCCCATCACCTTGCGGAACATAACCTAGAAAGCGACAGGACAGGCCAACATGAGCATGAGCATGAGCACGCCATGGTATGGAATCTGGGTCGGCGCACTGGGGCGGGGCGAGGCATGGCGGAACTTACCCTAAACACGGCATAGCCGGCACCGGCCAGCGTGGCCAGGACAACGCCGCTCAGGGTGCGGCTCTCCGTGATCCCGTCCATGTAGGCCAGCAGGGCGATGCCCGTGTCGCAAAGAATGATGGCCACGATCTGTAAAATATAAGTATGAGCTGGGATTTCCATGATAGGACTGACAAAACTTACTCGGACACCCACAAACTGCTCGTGCAGGATCACCCAGGATAGCAGGTAGACGCAGGCCACATTGGTGGCGAACAGAGCCAGTGCATCCGTGGCGTAGAGCACGTGCAGGGACAGCGTGTACAGGTAGGTGGTGACCAGCCACAAAATGCAGAAGCAGAGGCAGCGATTGAGAAAACGACCTAGTTAGTGGTGGAGAAGGAAAGTGTTCAGTTTGGGGACTGGCGAAGATTAAAAACTGGCAACTCCACTCACCCACTGTGAAACCTCGTTCCCGGAAGCCACGCAACACGTCGCCCAGGATGTCGCTCAGTTTCTCGCACTTGCGGGTGGAGAACAGGCCCAGGATGTAGATGGGGAAGAAGAGCAGCGAGAAGTTGGTGAAGAACCAGGCGGCGAAGAAGGGGGCACTGAAGTAGACGGGTTGACGCGGTGGTATGTTGAACATTTCGGTGGCGTCTTCGACGTGGTGCAGCGACGAGTCGCTGATGGCTAGTATGTCCTCCAGCTCCGTGCTCAGCTCGGCCCGGCTCGAGGACGTGTCCTGGTCGTCGTTCAGCACATCGTCGTAGGGGGCACGATACTTGTACATGTACTTGATGCAATGCGTGGCCCCCACCCACGAGGCAGTCATCAGGATGGTCACGCACACCCCGAAGTACATCTAAAGGATAATTTAGTTTAATTTCTTTGCAGTCCAAGATCGGCAATGTCTCACCTTGCGTGCGAGTTCCGAGCAGCAGGACTCCTTGCAGGCCTGCAGCTTTCGGAAACGCCATTCCGGCTCATCCGCGTGCCCGTTTGGCTGCTGCTGGGAGTCTGCTCCTGTTTGCGTGTCGCTGGAGTCGCCGCCGAAGTGATGGGCTGCATTATGGCTGCCAGGAGCGCTCGTGGGTGTGTCCGCCGGGATGATGATCACCTCATTGGGGTCCTGTTGGCTCGATGAGATTGAGTCTTGGTGGGTTATTTGCGGGTTGCTCGAGGTGAGCACGTTGCTGAAGCCGCAGCCGCCGGATGCTCCACCGCCACTGCCATTGGGTCCCGTGGATCCTGGGGCAGTGGTGACCACGGCCGGGACTGTGGAGCTGCTGCTGGTTCCCGCTCCGGTGGCGCTGGTGTTACTGTTGTACGGGCCATTCGTCGAAGAGTCGCCGGTGACCACCACGGAAGGAGTACGCACCCGTTTCGGATTGAAAATGGCTGGAATCTCGCCGTCGCGCGTCATGCTATCATCATTTCCGGACTCCTTTGTGGCTCATAGTGGTCCGTTCCTAAGAAAGATAAGTAGGAATTATTTTGGAAGTGTTTTGAGTTAAAGGAAAGCTTTCCAAACTGAGACAATGCCATCCAAATACCCATCCAAAGCTTGGGATAGAAACAAAACTAACAATTTCAAAGAGGTAGAGTCTCTAACATTTGGATTTAAAGAATTTTATGGGACCTTCGAGGTTCAATCAATGATTCAGTTTGATTCCGGCAACCTTTTCCATCCTTGCAGCCTTGTTGTTCAGGACTTGAGAATCAGGCTGCTCACGTGCTCCTGGCGATTAAAGATTGAAGAACACGCAAATGGGAGGCCATTTCTCGGTCCTCTACAAGCAAAAGGCGCACCCGAAAGCCCACGCAGTCCGCCCAGGGTCTGAGCAATTTGCATGGGCTCCCTGCCACCCCACCTCCTTGCACCCCTTTTTTGGGGGGGCCTAGGCCACACTCAAGGCTAGGGCCCCCAAGTTTTACGAGCTCCGCCGAATGACCAACCAACCGGTTAGCCAACCAACCAGCCGTCTGTTCATTAAAGTCCTGGCCTGGCCAGGAGCACATTGATTGGATGCCCACGGGTCGGGGAGTGGGTGGGCATGAGGATGAGCGTAGGAGGTTGGGTGGCAGTAGGGCGATGTATTCATAACAATGCGAATTATGAACGGCCCGGCGCAAGCAGGTCAAGTTGAGTGGACAATAAACTGCCAACCGGATCTTGCCGGGCAATTTGTAAGCATTTTAAGTAGAGTGTTAAGTCCAGACCCACTCCACGGCCGGTTAAATTAGAGTGTCCTTCAGTGTCCTTCACCTTCGCATCCCGCCGAGTGTCGAGCGCTGTGTTTGCCTTCGATAATAGCATTCTAATTGAAACATTAATTATTCAGCCCAGCTGGGGGCCAAATGCACATACGACCGCCACAAGAACCGCTGTGAGGCCTAATGGCTATATAATGAAGGTCCCCTCCCTAATAATTGTCGCCTGTTTTATGCCGATTGGGAATATATTGCCTATACCTTATCGATTTCTAGGCACTTTCGACTTGTTATTGAATCTGTGGCTGCGATAGAGAGATTTTGCAAAGCTTATGAAGCAATGATTCCAAACTGAGCTTGGGACTAGCACTAGTCGAAGCTGGGGAGCAGTTTTCAGTTAACTCTGAGCACTTGACTCGTCGAGAAATGAGCGGAAAACTTGTTCCACTGTTAGCTTTGGCCTGGCTAGGAGGTGGGTGGACAAACTCTAAGAGTATTATGAGTCTAATCACAAGTATGTGGTTTAATTACAGCCTTGGCATCGGGGGAGACCCAGTGCGGTCGTCTGGAGGAACGCTTGATGTACACCACCAACGAGAAAACAGAACCCTCGGAGAATCCCTGGGTGGGCTTGCTGCTGGAGGAACTGCGTAAGACAGCATGAGAATTCCATTCATCAATGAATCCATTCCCAGATAAACACATCCTTTCAGCTGATCGGTACCGGAACACTCTCTGTTCGGTGGTCATCATAAACGAACTGCATGTTCTGACCACCGCCACGTGCGTGAAGCGTTTCAAGAATCGTCGTGGTGCCGACATGAATGCCGTGGCTATGCTGGGAGTCTGGGACGAGAACACTGCCACGGACGACGATCTGCAGTGCAATGAGAAGGGCTACTGTGTGCCGGGTCCGGCCCTGCTAAACGTGACTGAGATTAAAGTTCATCCTGAGTCCGACAAGGACACTGGCGACAATGATCTGGCCATATTGCGGCTGCAAAAGAGAATCGAGTGGACGCATTGGATCCAGCCGATCTGCCTTCAGGGCAGCGACGAGCCGGAGTCTCTGGTCCACCGGAATCTCCACTACTCCGGCTTCAACCACGCCGACAGCCGCAAGGGCAAGGGCCTGTCCATGACGGTGTCCCGTCAGAAGTGCAAGCAGCTGACCTCCGCCTCCATTCTGCCGCCGGAGAACCAGGTGTGCGCCTATCCGGTAAAGAGGACCAAGTTCTATCCAGGGGCGCCTCTCATGGACGTAAATGTGGAGCGGGATGTGCCGCACAACTTCTACTTGGTGGCCCTGCTGGTGAAGAGTGTCGACGCCGGGCAGGCCACCACCCAGATCTACCAGGATGTGCGACCATCACGCTCCTGGATAATGGCAAACTCCCAATTAAAATAATCTGGCACGAAGTCATCTTATTAAAAATCGAATAAAAATATGCATTCGGGAAATGGTTGTGGAAGTTGGGACTTATCGATGCATCACACTGGAAACTATCTAGTTTTCCGCATCCGAAACGGGTTTTTTATACGATGCGGCATTGTAATCGTAGAAAATTAATTAGAAATAGTAGTAGAAGGTGCTCTGCCACGAGAAACTGGCTATTTCTAATAACTAATTCTTAAACACTGTGAAAATCTAAATTTCAATTAAAAATTCTATAAATTACTGTTTCGATTAGTGACTGTTATTGAAAATATCATTTAAATGCAACTAGGTTAGTAACCTTTAACAACTTTTCAATTCAAAAGTTTCTGTCTAATAAAAATAATCTATTAAAAATCATTTAATGCTTAATAGTTCTTTTATTTTTGTCGGTGTAGGTAGGGGCCTCTCATGTATAGGAATAATTAATACATGATCTCCGGATAAAAACCCACTATTTATTGCATTGATATTTTTAAAAGTGCCTGGAGACTTCTCAGTATTTCGCTTCTCAGTTGACGTTGAGCAGGGCCTTAGAATGCTTGGACGAGTCGCGGTGGTTACGCTGCTTCTGGGACTAATTGGTCCGGAAGTTCATGCGGAGAGTTCGAAGGAGGCCGAATGTGGCCTTTTCAACGAGGAGCAGTTGCTGAAGCAGGGAGGCTTTGCCATCCCCACGGAACACCAGTGGATAGCGCGCATTGTGTTCGCAAAGGGTGAGGAGCTGACTCGTATCCTGTTAAGATAGTCTAACCATTGACTCTCCATCTTTAGGCTTTGAGGGAAAAATTCGGGACAACGGATGCTTGGGTGTGCTGATATCCAAGCGCCATGTCCTGGCCCCCGCCCACTGCTTTGTGCAGTACAACGGGGAGGCGGAGGCTTTCTCCGTCCATTTGGGAGTCTACAACAAGACCACTCCCATCAGTAAGCCGGCCTGCGACATCGACGGCTTCTGTGTGCGTCCGGCCCAGGAGATCAAGCTGGCCGAGGTGGCTATCCATCCGGAGTACGACCCACTCACCCTGAAGAACAGCCTGGCGGTGCTCACTTTGCAGCGCGATGTCAAGCTCAATTCGAACGTGATGCCTGTGTGCATGCCACCGCCAGACTTGGTTAACCAAACACTGGTGGGGCAGACGTTCGTCATGGCCGGGCTGCGGACCCGGGAGGACCTCAAGCTGAAGACGTGGGTGAACACGCTGAGCCGCAGCTTCTGCCACTCAAAGGTCAGCTCGCTGGTGACCAGCAGCACCACCATCTGCGGCTACCAGACCAAGCCGGAGACCTACTACATGGGCGCACCACTGGTGGGCATGCAGGTTAGGAATCAGGAGACCCAGAACTTCTACCTGGTGGGTCTTATGATTGACTGGCGGTGGGAGAGCAACCGCATCATGTCCAGTTTCTTGACCATCCGGCCTTATCTGGACTTTATCCGTCTAAATGCCGATTCGCTAATCGTGCGTTCCTGAACGCCGAGTAAAATACTCGTACTCTTATGTATCGTAAAAATAAATCGGAGGGAAAACCTCTGGAGTTGCCAACAGGTCTTGCCTGGGGTGTTAATTATTCAGCTCGAAACCCGAGCTCGTAGCTCACGGCTCACGGTCTCGAAGCTCGTGCAACATGCAAATTGTTCATACACTTATAGCATTTTAATGAGCAGTCACTCAGCGTAGCACAGCCGCCGCTAGTTGGCAAATGCGAGGAATATGGAAATTTTATCGCTTTCCCCCACAGTCCTTTCCACCCACCCCCACCCCCTGCGAAGGAGGGCAGTCTGCCGGCTGAAAGGAGACAGCCGAAAATGTTGCAAATTCCCAGTAGAACGGAAACGGAAGCCCTGGGGCCGTGGATGGGCTGGGATGGGTTCGCCTTGCCATTGGCCGGTTGCCAAGACATTGACTTGACTGGAGAAACATGTTTCACAATCCAAGCCCTGAACAAGGATGTTCTCCACAGGACAACACTGAAGACTTTTTTGTGATTGAATGTTATCTGCAAAGAAGGTATAAGATTAGTGACTTTTTCAAAGGAAAAATTCGTAAATTCTTAAAAATTGTTCTCTGTGCAAACAAACAGTTATTTTTATATGAACAATTTGTTGTAATGTGAGGAAATGCTTAACTATTAAGCTAGTCTAGGCTATAAACAAGCACAAAAGTGGAAAGAGGATAAAATATTAAATAGAGGTACGATTTTCACTTTCCTTCCACCCGAAGACTTCTCAGGCTAATGCAGACATTGCTTTTATTGTCCACCCGAAGCATACTTTTAGGCGCCAAATTGCTCCATAAAGCAGCGACGAGGAAATCGGCGAGCGGGATGTTTATTTTTTGCCAGGAATAAAAATCACAATAAAATTTAAATTGCCAGCCATGGAGGCTTGAGACTGAAAGCACGGAAAACGTGACCAAATGTCCCACGGACTAGAGACGGACACGGATAAACAGAGCATTCCGTCTCATGCCAGTTACGCTTGTTGTTGTTGTGGATTTCTCGAGGCGGAATGCGATTCAAAACAAAACAAACAGCTCTAGTTCAGAGGGAGAGAAAGCCCCAGAGACAGCGCAAGAGAGAGAGTTGGCCGAAGAGAGAGTCGCCGAAGAGAGAAAGAGCTGCCTTGTAGTGGGTGGTGTTGTCGAAAAGTAAACGAGCTTACAGTAACACTAACAACAATGGCGCGGTCGAGGACACCACGCGGCGTATACGCAATGTGACATTTTTAGTGGTTATGGTCAAGCGCAGCACTTGAGCGAGGGCAGTGGGAGAACGAAAACGAAAGTGACGCCAAAAAGCATAGCAGTCAGACACCTGCTCAGCAGTAAATACACCTGGGACACGAGGCACAGAGAAAAATCCGAGGACCGAAAGCCAATCACTCGAAAGTCTGTTATTATAGATTTCTATATTTTATTTTCTCTTAATAACTTTCTAACTATTTTTGGGGAAAATCTAAGTTATTATTGAGACGCCATTAACTTTTTCTCTGCCTGTAAATGCGCTCTTGAAAATGGAAACAAAACGCCCGCCAAGATGTGTTGGTGTTTGTGCTTTTGGGCGGATTTGTGGTTGGGCTTTTGGGCTAGTGACTAGGCCTTGAGGTCGGCGTACACCTTGACAGTAGCAACTAGCGGCCGTGTCGAAAATCTAGACCACCCCCGCATGAAAAACAGTTGTGACATCCTGGGTTCTATGGCTGAATTTTTTATTTAGCCCAGAAAACTGGGCTGAGTTGCAAATTTTTGTGCGAATTCTGGGCCTTGTTATTTTTTGGGGGACTTGGGGAAATGTGGAGAAGTCCCCCAAGCTGTCACCTGGCCGAGGTTGAAGGGGGTAGGGGCTATATGGGATGCTCTGTGAGGCGTTTAATGTTTTTATATAATTTACTTAAGCACTTAATGTCATTTTCCCACGGCACATGCCACATGCCTAGAAAACTTTACGCAATTCTTGGGCTGCTCTTCATCGCCGCGGCCGCCGCAGTCGCCTTCTGGCCCACTCTCCGCGGCTTTCTCTTATATAAAGATAGGTAATGGACTGAGTTGAGCTGCGCTGGGCTGGCGACACTCGGCTCCGGGCCCTTTACTTAATTCAATTAAATGTGTAAAAATATGCTGGCGACATAAATTTGGAGCTGCTCAGCTCGCCAGCAAAACGGAACGCTGCACGGATACACAAAAGGCACGAACATACACACAGATATACACACACACATACTTAGAGAGAGTATAAACGCACACACGCACCAACTGCGAAGCAGGCACAGATACATAGATACAAGGATTGGATGGTTAGATGGATGGATGTGGCTTGGCTCACATTTACAAAGGCACACACACGCTAACACACACGACGAATCGCTGGCAACTGCCACTTGAACGGGCCCTTTGACTTGTTTTCCTTCGACTTAGGTGGAAACTGTGACAATCACACAGTTCCTAGCCTTAGCTCCTGGCGTTTTTCCAGTTCTCCAGCTCTTTTCTAGAGCACGCGCCGCGACCGTCCTGGGGAACTGTGTCGTTTTTGGCCAGGAATCTCAAAGTCGACTAACGGTTTCCTGAGCTACGGCCCAAAGCCAGTGTCGGAGCTTTTCCTGGCTTACACTCTCACCCGACGAAAAGCCCTCTCTCTCTGGGCCACCATATCCGTTCGCTCTACCACTGACTGGCTCTCTCATTGAATTGGCAAAGAAAAACACTTGTTAGGAATTTTCTTTGCCACATTTTCTGTGTATTTTGTTTTGTTTTTGCCGCACTTTTTTCCGTTTAGCAGCTGTTCGAAGGTCCTCCAATAAATTGTTTTCCTAAAAAACAAAAAAAAAAGAAAAAAAAAACGAAAGCCACGTTTTGAGATCTCATTTGATAAGGATTTGCACATTCCGTGATGGCAGAAACAAAAATTATTGCAATTCAATAAACAAATTTTTTTTTTGTAGAATATAGAAAGTAGGATTATAAAATCCTTTAAAAAAATGATAAAAAGATTTTGTCGGGTCAGGCAGCAGCCACAGCTATCACTAATATACAACTAATACAACAATTATAGTTTCTCAGTTATATTGTCCTATTTATCTGATCCTATTGTTGGTCGCAACCGACTCTTCTCGCCCTTTATCTTTACATTAAGTTAATGAGCTTTCGCTCTGCCTATGTTCTAAGGCGGCTCACTCATACTTTTTATATCAGTGCATACGCATCATTAAATCGGAGCTTTCTCACTCCCTGCCATACATATGCGAATAAACAAAATCTTATAACGTTGTGAAAATAAACAATTTCCCCCTTTTGTATTATTTTGAAAAAGGGGAAAAGTCATTAAAAAGGCTTAATGACCAAACATTGGTGACCCCGACTGATCTAATTAATAATTATAAAATTAAATATATATAATATATAATATATAATTAACAAAATTAACAATTCCACGATCATAAACAAACCAGTGCGAACATACATGATTAGTTTTGTGCGGTGTATTAACATATGTATGTGCATTTGAACATAAACGGCATACAGTGCATCAGTGAAAAATTATTTTGTATTTATACACAAATCATATAAAATACATAATCGCATAAAATACAATTGTTATCCGGTCCCCAACATACATACATACATACATACATATATACGTTCCACTTGCAAGTGCATTCGCCTCACACAAGCGTTCATATATATATACATTCCACAACTCAGCGTACGGTTCTGGCGCACATGGATAAATCGTGTTCGCTGCGCTCAATAAAATTAAATATAATAAAATAATCAAGAGCCATAATTGGCGCCAAAATTAATTGTGCGTGTTTTTACTTAAAGTGAGCGAATTTCAATCATAGTGGCGATGAACTCCAGCGGCGCCGTCACAGGAGAACCCACTCCATCTCGGAGTGCGATCTTAAAATGCAAGGCAAAGGGTATCCTCCAGGATTTGAAGAGGATCCAAGGCGTCCTGCAGCCAATGTCAAAGGTGGAAGACGCCATGCTCCATGTGCGTCACGGCCATTGTCGCCATGTACGATGATTTTAAAGCCATCCACGGGGACTTGAAGAGTTAGATTTCTGAATAAGCAGCGACTTGCGATGGACAGTGTCTGAGCTTGTAGCTACGATGCATGCTGAAATCGAGCACGAGACGTCGTTGCGCTCTCTCGAATTGCTGCCCATTCCACCCTGGCCAGCGATTTCCATATTCAGGTGGACTCAGCGCTCATCGGAGTTTTCAAGCCTTGCCTCCTCTTCCTCTTCCTACTTTTAGCGGAGATATTCGGAGTGGGCTGAGTTTCACTCGGCTTTCTCAACGATCGTGGGCTGCAATCCTCACATAAGTAAGGTGGAAAAGCTGCAGAGGTTGCGATCTTGTCCTTCGGGACTCAGCCTTAGAAGCAGTTCGCTCCTTGAAATCTCCGAGAAATTATGATGTTCGTTGCGTGTTCTGGAAAGACGATTAAAACCGCCGGTTAATATTTCAGGCTCATGTGAACGGATTCTGCCTCACCTATTGGAAGGTGGCTCAGTGGCATCCTTCGAGGGCTTTCCATAAATTCAATGCCCACATGCGAGCCTTGCAAAATTTGGGGACACCATGCAATCGCTAGCAGTATCATTGTCCAAGTGCTCCTTCAACGGTTGGACCCAGCTACCCAGGTCAAGTGGGAGGAATGTCAAAATGCGTCGAACTTGGACCTCATCCCTACCTGGGAGTCGATGGCAGAATTTTTGGAGCAGCGGTGCAGGACTCTGGAGGCTATGGATGTGGCCATGACCGCCTACGTGCCAGGCACTCAGATGGGAAGACGTAGAGTCTCGAACAATAATAATAGATCGTCCTTTATCGTCACTAATTCACCTTCCCCCGCTTGTAGATTATGTGGTGGGTGGTCCCACGTAGTGTCTGAATGCCCCAGATTTTTGTTAATGGCCCCTGAGAGCCGCCTTGGTGAGGCTAGGCGACTCGGTCTGTGTCGGAAATGTCTCCAACCTGGTCATCACCTGCGTGAGTGCCTCGCTGCTAATTGTCGCAGTTGTGGGAGGAGGCATCACAGCCTGCTGCATTTTTTGGAAGTACAGTCATCCAGTAGCCAGCCTTCTGTTGTATCATCTACGTCAGCCACAACCGAGGGCGCCGAGCCAATAAGCGCTTCACCATCCGCGGCTAATGCACTAGTTGCCCAAGGTCGCAGCAGTGAGGTAGCCTTATTGGCTACAGCGAACATTCTCGTTCGGAGTCGCACTGGAGTTTTTGTTCCATGCCGAGCTCTTTTGGATTCAGGATCGCAAGTGCACGTGATAACTTCCCGACTGGCTAGTCAGCTGCAGCTTCCTAGACGCAAATCTTACATGGCAGTGTCTGGAATTGGCAACACTGGTTTCGCGACAGATGAATTATCCGTCGATGTGCTCCTTCGGTCCTGTTGCTCCGAATATTCGGCCTTTGTCAACGCTGTCATCGCCCCCAGCATCACGGATCTCCAGCCTAGTCTCAGCTTGGACGTCTCCAGCTGGAATATTCCGGCCAACCTCACTTTAGCCGATCCAAAGTTTTTCCGGCCACAACGTATCGATTTGCTTATCGGAGCCAGTCTATTTTATGAACTATTGTGTGCTGCGCAAATCCAGCTTTCAGCTGGCCTACCGTTGTTGCAGAAAACAAGGCTTGGATGGGTTGTATGTGGAGGCGGTTCACACGTGGAGAGAATGTCAATCGCGCCCACAGCTCATATTATGAAGTGGCCGTTGGGGAGAAGTATGGATCTAGCCCCCGGCCTGGATGGAGTGTCTCAAATGGCCGATAATAGAACCGAATCTGGAACTACCAAGCGGAACTGACTAAGTTTTCGCTAACTGCCCCTTTAGGATGAAGTTGAAGGACAGGCCTCAACTGGGGGGAATGTCGGGTCAGGCAGCAGCCACAGCTATCACTAATATACAACTAATACAACAATTATAGTTTCTCAGTTATATTTGTCCTATTTATCTGATCGCTATTGTTGGTCGCAAGCCGACTCTTCTCGGCCGCTTTATCTTTAGCATTAAGTTAATGAGCTTTCGCTCTGCCTATGTTCTAAGGCGGGCTCACTCATACTTTTTATATCAGTGCATACGCATCATTATAATCGGAGCTTTCTCACTCCCTGCCATACATATGCGAATAAACAAAATCTTATAACGTTGTGAAAATAAACAATTTCCCCCTTTTGTATTATTTTGAAAAAGGGGAAAAGTCATTAAAAAGGCTTAATGACCAAACAGATTTTTTTTTAAGTTTTTAGTTTTATTTTAATTTTGTTTATAAGTGCATAATACGATTAGAAAGTGGGAACTTTCTTATTGTCAAGAACTCATCATATAATTTCTTATTCTAATTTATTCCAATTTTAATTCGCTCGATATGGTCCAATTCCACTAATATGGCCAATTTGGGGCTGCCCTGGGAATCAGTATTGCTTTGCCATAAAAACTTTAAGCTGCCAAGAAAATGCACCCATTTATACCCACATGATTGGACAAAATCGTCAAAATCTTGATAGGTAGGAGCCATCATAAACACAAATTCGTCAGGAGAAAGCATTTCGCGAAATGTCCACTCGTCGCAGACGGCTTTGCATAATTTTCGAAATCAGAACCCACTAGCAAACGAGTTTCTGGCCCAGACAACACCTTGAATGGCGCATTAATTGTGTAATCCATAAAAAACCATTTGCATATGTATGGGCGAGATTGGCAGATGCCAAACGAGCCCCACGGGAGAGATGGTCTCCGAATTGGGTTAGTTGGTTTGTTTGGTGTCTGTATAAGTTAGGGCCACCAACACCGGAGTGGGCCTGGGAACAATGCCATTACAAATCAATTTGGCTAAGACTGGCTAACAGTTTGGCGAACCAATAAAAACTAATTCTAATTAGCTGCCCTAGGCGGCAAAACAAAAACTGTCAAGAAGCTGACCACTAAAATCGCGAGTCGGCGGAGCATCAGTCGTCCGTGGACCGTGATCGACAGCACACGTTTTTTTTTATTGACAAAAAAAACTAAAGAACATTTACTGATTAGCCATGAAGTGGGCAATAGGCTTAGCTTTTGTAATTTTTGTCGTCTGGAGTTCTTCCTTTAGCGCTCAAGCAGCCAGGATATCTTCCTTGGAAATTCAGCGCCGCTGGCCAGACAGTAAAGCCAAGATCAGGTACGGATTCAAAGAGTATAAGCCTTCTAAAATATCACTAACCCCATTTCATTTCAGTCCCCGGAATAATCCAGTTCAGTATGTTCTGCTGCCAAGTGCCAGGGGCGGATACAAAAGGCGTTATGTCCACAATCTGGGCAAAGCAGCTGCAGCACCAACCACCGAGCGTCCTTTGGTACGCGTTTGGAACAGCTTCGTTAGGAGCGTGACACCCTCTATCAGTTTCCGCAACTTAACCAATCCACTGGCCAACTTCTTCAACGATGGCACTGCCAACATAATCGAGACCTCGCCCGTTTTGCTCCAGTCTTACGATGACGAGCAAAACATCCGCCTGGAGGAATCGTATCCCGTGAACCAGGAGAGCTCCAACAAACGCAGGCGAAAGCGACGCAAGCAGCAGAAACGGCGACCTACTTTCGATTCGGAGGAATACGGCGATCCTTACAATCCATACGATCCGTATTATACCCAACCTCCACCATTGGCTCCCGAACAACCCATGTTCTTTTATGACACCAACTCCGGTAACTACTACGGAGTGCAGCGCTACAGTCCGCAGGACTTTCAAGCCAATTTTTTCAACAATTTCCACGACCAGGATGGGACCGAACCAGAGGAAGTTGAAGCCCATTCGGAACAGATTCCGGTGTTGAGAAAACTCGGCACCCGGAAGGTAACCCTCCTGCGCCCAGTGCCCTTGTCATCGGCTAAAGGGCAATCCCAAACGCATTTGGCCGAAACAGTGCAGCTAGAACCGACCAATAGCAACGAGGAGGTGACCGAGGAGAGCGAAGACGAGCGAAACGAAGACAGCGAGACGAGCGATGCACCGACTAGCGAAGACGATAGTGATATTGCCTCCCAGTCACCACTCTCCGAGAGCATGCGCAATTCACTAGGAGCGTACATGCGCGACGATAACCACACCCGTCAGCGCCAGAGGCAGTCTGGCAATGAAGGAAGAGTCTTCGATTCCTCCGCCAAAGTCTCTCCCCGCCACCGGCAACGTCACTTTCTAAGACTGGGCGCCTGGTGATCTGATCTAAACTATATTTAATAAACGCTGTGTGTACTGGATGATCGTTTATTTGTCAGATGTGTTAGGTGCGAGTGAAGGGGGGGAATGCATGAAATGAAGCTGGCATCTGCAAGAGAGACAACCGGCTGGTATAATTCCACTAGTTACGTCTAATATGTAGTGAGGTAGATATTAAACTTACTATACTAAGGATCACAAGTAATTAGCTAGTAATTAGGTGCTTTGAGGGAGCCACGATCAAACGAGTCTTGTGAGCCGCGAGGCAGTGCCCGCCAATGGATCTACTGGTAGAGCCACTTTGTTCACATGCTGTACGTTCTTGAAATAGGTGTGCTGCAGGGCGTCCTTGGCAGAGATGCGCAAATTGGGATCATAGCAGAGCATAGACTGGGGAAAGAAAATGAATTATTTATGGATCTAAATAGGTAGTACTTTCGTTACTGCACCATTATCAGGTCATGAGCCTCGTGATCGGTTATGACCTGGGGCATATTGGTGGACTCCCACTTGGGAAATTTGGCCTTGAAGTCGGGCAGTTGTGTCACCCCCGGCCATTTGCTTTCGTCGGGTGTACTTAGCGTGCGGAATATCCTATACAGCTGGTCGATTTCACTGTCGCCGGGGAACAAGGAGCGCCTCATAATCTGCGAATTGCAATATTATAATATCCATTAAAAAGAAAGACCATTTCGTTCGTCACCATCTCGCAGAATATGCAACCCAGACTCCAAATATCTACTCCCGTGGAATAGAATTTAGTGCCGAGCAATATTTCCGGCGCTCTGTACCACAGAGTGACAACTTCGTGGGTGTACGCCCTCATAGGTACATTAAATGCTCTTGCCAGTCCAAAATCTGCCAACTAAAATGAGAAATGGTTGACATTTAGAAGAAATGTTTGGTGAAATCCTAAGCAAAACACACCCACCTTTATTCTCCCCGCAGTGTCGACTAGAAGGTTCTGTGGCTTAAGATCGCGATGCAGAATACGGTTTGTATGGCAAAAGTCGATGGCGTCGAAAATCTGGTGCATGTAGCTCTGAAAATAAAAGCAATGCGTGATGTGTTATAAAAAGTTAAATCATTTCCTGCGCACGGACAAACCTTTATCAATACAGGCGTAAACACGTCCTTCTTTCTATCCATCAGCTTCTTTAGATCCATGTTGAGATACTCGAATATCATGTAAAGATTGTTTCCGGAGATGACCACATCGAAGAGTTGCACCACATTTTTGTGTTTGAGATTCTTAAGAAGGGAGATCTCCCGAATGGCCGTTGAAGGAACGCCCTCCGTTTCTCTGTAAGGTATTAACAAAATTTTATTAGTCACAAAAGTTGTAAGGATTACTGTGTGGCGAGGATTTTGTGTCAGCCAACCCGATAATGCCCTGCACCACGAAGCCGAATCATGTGGTGCTACGGATGGAAAGTACGGCGCAGCTCCCACAGAATCCGGGCTGCGTAGGACAGGCGAATGACATTTGTCAAGGACACTTAAAGGATACTCGTAACAGTGTCATAACTGCTCTAGTAACTTCAGTTTCTATTGATTTTTTTAATTGGCAATGTTGATATGCGTTATGGCTCCGATTTTCAGAAACCATACACTGGATACAGACCCTTCCAGGCGAATCTTCTTGAGCGCCACATCCTTCCCGGTTGAATTACTCCGCGCCTTGTAAACGATGCCGTAGGTGCCCTCTCCGATTTTCTCGGCGGGCTGGAAGTTTTCAAGAAAAGATTTCATTGAATGGGAATAGTACACAAATCCCTATTTGTATTGTTATTTGCCTCAAAACAAGAAATTAACAAGTTTTGGAGGGAAATTCTTCTTCTTCAGTGATGCTACCAAAGCTAGAGGTGGGAAACATGTAAGAAAATATATGTTTAGTGTGACCGTGGTCACATTGTATGTTTTCGGTGGTCTGGCAACGCATTTAATTCAATGTTTAAATGGCCTTGGCAGTTACTTATTTAAACATTCACTACAGGTTTTCATTATTATTTATCTATTTGCGACAACCGAGTTTAAAAAGAATCGTAATATTTGTTATAATACTCAAATGAGTAAATAATTCACTGATTTTTATCTTGCTAAATAGAAATGATTACCGAATAAGCAAAAATAATCATTAATATTTTATTTTATAGTATTTAATTATTTTTATGTTATATTAAATAAGTTTAAAGATAAAATATATATTTTATATTAATTAATAGTCTTTATTATCCACTCCCTGTATGGAGCAATCATAATGAACATATCCGGACCCTCGATCTCCCAATCGAAGCCGGCCAACCGCAGACCAAGAATATAGAGCTCCACCGGATCCCCATCGATTACATTAACACCCACTAGGATACTGCCTAGCTCAACGCGGAGCCTGGGGTACCTGGAGTTTTCCCTCACATAGCCGCATACAAGATTTTCCAACTTTGAGTGTTGGTATGCATTCTGGCATGTGGTTTTGTCCACTATCTGGACATGAGTCTTGAGGGGCTGGCTCTCCACCAGGCTATTACCCATCTCATGGCCTACCAGTTCAACGTAGTCCCCGGCAATCGGGAGGTGAGCCTCATCCGATGGCGGCAGGCAGATGGGCTTTACATTCGTTACGAGTGGTATCTCTTTTGACAACCGGAACACGACTATGTCATGTGCGTAGCTGCCCTTCACGTATCTAGGTGAGATGAAGGTATCATTAATTTCAAATATTGTAGGCGATGGACCAACATTGAGGTTAACAAATGATACGGCAAACGGAGTTTGTTCCCCAAAGTGTAAGCAACTGGCGGGTGCCAGGACATGTCGCGAATTAAGGAGCACCGCAGTGCATAGGTGTTTGACGTCCAATGCACTTTTATTCCGATAGAGTACTCGACACACCCAGGTTTGTTCGTTGAGCTGTGTGATTGGATTGTTGTTGTATAGCTGAGATTCGATTAGGCGTCCACATTTTTCATTCCTACTCGTCACCTCAAAAACTGGAAAATATCGCAGAATTTTTAACGATTTGAGCAAAATAATTAATAAATAATCTTACCAGTGAGAAGGAAAATCAGGGAACACAGAATTAACTTTCCGCCGGACATATCCATTTGCTCTGACTGTTGGATATAGACTGTCTCTTTGTCTCAGTAACTTTTAATCTCAAAGGCCCCAACGTTTTAATCTTCTTTGATTGAAAGTTTTATGTTTTATTATATAATAACACGACGAGTCACAGTCCATATTAAATTTACAAATAAAAATACAATATAAGATATGTTTGGCGTCATTTTTAGTCTTTATAAAAATTGTTAGTCAGAACTGTGTTATTTGCGGTGTGAAACTTTTAAACTTCTTATAATAAATATGACTATTAACAGAAATTCTATATTGTGTTGTATTTATAAACGATTTGTTGACAAATTATAAATAATTAATTGCTTTCTCATAATTGAATTATTTTGGAAATCCACTTTCTGTAAGGCTCTATGAGAGTAAAGAGATCTGGGGTGTTGTAGAGGCCTTTTGTTGATATCCCCAGGAGATGCCACAACATTGTTTCATTTACCATTTTATTGGTCAGAAGGGCAGCACCTTTTAGGTTTATGTTACTCGAGTAGATATACCCACAAACATCGTTATGGGATATGTTAAGGCCCCTAAGTTTTTCTTGACAAGTGGATCGACCTGTGATGTAAGCTTGGGCTTGAAAATCTCCCATGTTAGTAGAGTTTGTGACCTCCTACTACATCCAGTCGCCGGCTAGTCAGAGACTTTATATCGGCCTGATCCTCCAGAGGAATGCTACAATTCAAGGGAAACCTTTCCACGACCCTCAATACAGCAATGTCATTGGAGGTGTGATCCTCCAAGGTATATTTCGGATGGATGAATATCTTCTCGACCCTATGTCGAATATAGATGGAAGATTGAGGGAAAAAATTGTATGCACCTTTTTTTTCCAGACAATAGACACAGTGTGCAGGTGCCAGGACATGTCTGGGGGTGATGGCGACTCCGGTGCATCCATAGATTCGAATTTTTTCGTTTGCGGGAGTATACCCTACCTTCCCGAGCCAACTAAAATTTTGAGACTTATTGTTTATAGTTTTGCCAATTGGGGATTTGATATCTAAGCACTCATTTCCATTTTCACCAGCAATGGCATCTAAAAAATGCATTTTTCGTTAAACAAGTATTCGGGTTTATTTTGAATAACACTCACAACTTAGGGAAATAAAAAATAGTGCCGCAGTAATGAGCATTATGTGTTCTGCTCTCTAGAAATGTCGGATAAGAACTGAGTAAGTAGAAGAGTTTAATGTGTGTCTCGAGTTTTTCAAGGTTATATACAAATATGTAAATATTTTCTCTCCGATTGGAGCTTGTTATCGCAGAGAAGCGTTTAAAAAGACATTTCATGCGTTTTATGTGCGTTGCATTTAAAATTGTAATTGCTTGTAAGTGCCGCACGCAATTGGCCTGGCCTGCGCCTACACTGCCACACTTCATCTTGTCTCAATTTGTGTTTTACGTGTTGCAATAAAAAAATGCCATAAAAATGAATTTTAATTTGGCTTCGCTTTCGCTACGTCTGTTTGGCGTTTTCGTTTTCTGAGTTGCGTGTTAGGGACTAGCCGAGAATGCTTTTGGCGCACAACCCGCCCGCCGTCGCATTTTATGGGGCATTAATCATTCGGGAGCACGGGGCGTATGCGTAATCAAGTTGCTCGACAGCCGCCGGCTGAAGTAATGTCTCCCCCCCTCCAACGATGATGATGACTTCACTGAATCTTCTCCAGGACACCTCCTGTGATCAGTGCAGTGCTCAGGGCGAAGTGTTTGACGACAATTAGGCATGATCCATTGGCATCGCAAATCTCGTGCTCCTGCTCTCGTTTACGAGAATTTCATTTCATTGAATTTATGGCTCCAGCTGCTCGCCCATTTCCATATTCCACGTGGCTGCTACTCGATAAGGTTGCTGCTTGCACTTGGATGCTTGGCTGGTTAGTTGGTTGTTTGGTTGGCAAGTGGTTTTGGCCCCAGCCAAACATAAATTATGCCAAGCTGATATGTACTTAAGGTTTTCGGCGCCGCCAAGTGTCGAAAAAGTGCATTTCCCCTTTAAGAACGGAGAGCGGAAAACAGAAAGCAGGAATCAGAAATCAGGAGCACTGGCGTTGAAATTGGTTTCGAGGTCTCTGGCAGGGGAGGTCTAATGGCAAAAGTTGAGGGCCAAAAGGAGGAAATTTAATTCTTTGCCAGCGACAACCCAGCGGCGAAGACCCCAACTGTGTTTTGGGGTTTTCGCGTGATTTATGCATTTGGGTTTGGGTCAAAAGCCGGCAACTTTGTGCAAATAACCTAAAAGCATTTCCAATTTATTACCGGTGCAATGGAAGGAAAGTGCCTCGGGAGGGCAACCGCTCCACTCTCCACATTCCACATAAAAGTGTTGAACTTTTCTCCTGTTTATTTACAAGTCTGTCTAAAAGTGAAAAGTTGGCTTGACAGGCGAAAATTAAAAAATAACTCATTCGCTGGCATTCCTAAGAATCCAATCCAACTCGGATAGTATGTTTATATGTATCTGGATATGTTTCTTGCCGGAGGACGAACGGAAGCTTAATTCTCCTCGTTTCCTGGGGGCTAGCTGTTCCCTGCAAGGAAAGTCTGTCATAACCAGCTACTGTATTCTCCGCACTGGTCTTCTGATCCTCCCCGGAAGGCAGGCAAATGAGTTGAATGAAATCGGTGCTATCCATGTTTTTATTTAGCTCTATGATGGCCACATTATCGTCCAATCGCTCCAAGCTTATAGTTCGGATGAATTGTTATCTTCTTGACCGGAACTTTCTGCGTTGCTCTAGCAGTAATATATGTGCTTCTGTTGCAGTACTTCCCGTATTACCCTTATACCAAAAGTAGGGCAGGAAATCTGAAGGACAGCTTTGTTAATCGTTGCTTAAAAATCTCAAATATCACTGACTTGGATTCCCTGGACCCCAGTTCTCTTATAAAGAGATAATGCTCTCGAGCTATAACCTGATCTTTTAAATAGTACATTACTTTAGTAATAAAAGGCCAGTTTAAATGCATTATTCATATTAAAAAAAAGTAGAACAAGAACAATTTAACCCTTAGAACAATAAACCATTTAAACGAATATGATATACATATAACTTATAAAAATATAATGATTGATAAAATTATATAATAGATTACATTGTGTAAGGAGGTTCAGTTTTCATGACTTTGATTCATTTCGGCCAAAGTCTCGATGAATTTAATTTTTAATTAGAAAAGTCAAAGACCAGATAAGCATGTAAAGGGCTTTTTATTAAATCTTCTTTTATTTAATGCATAATAAAATATTTAATATATTTTCATTCACTTATATTCTTCTGAATCCAATCCAACTGCGATGGAATGTTTATATGGCCCTGAAGATCCCTTTTCTCAGAGCGGGAATGAAAGCCGACCACTGCAATGCCAATCAGATGGAATTTCTTGGGATTCCCGACAGCTTCCACCAAAGCAGATCCGGAAAATGGCGAAAGACGGGTGTGGCCACAAATCAGTTTTGTTGAAAATTGTTCAAGCTGTTTGTGGCACTCTTGGCTGCTGATAGCTTCAAATGGAACTTTGATTCTCCTGGTTTCAGAGGGCTAGTTCGACCTTGCGACAGAAGGTCTCTCAAAGGCAGCTAATACAAGATCGCCGCTGGCCTTGTCCCCTTTCTGATCGTCAGCAGAAGGCAGGCAAATTGGTTCGACAAATTCGGTGTTGACCACGTTTTCTTTTAGCTCTATGATGGCCAAATCGTTTTCACCCTCTCCAAGCTTGTAGTCTGGATGCATTTTTATCCTTTTAACCGCAACGTTCTGCGTTGCTTTTGCAGTGATGCCTGCGCTTCTGTTGCCCGACTCCCAGTCTCCGAAAACTAAGTTCTTGATTTCCACACTGGGGTTATGGATACAATGGGCCGCAGTTAGGGCATGCCGGGCATCTATGAGGACAGTCACACAAAGGAGCCTTTGCTGATCATCCTGTATTTTTCCAATCCACGGATGCTCATTGAATTGAGTAAGGACCTCTCCATTCCCTAACTGAACCTCGTCCACTCTGCCGCATTCTTGCTGCTTCACAGAAGCTGTAAAGGTGGCTGCAATTGAAAATATATTTCTTTATTATTATTTTAATATTTATTTCTGGCAAATAATTACAACAAGGCTCCACTCACTTGCAAATAAATAAGGTAAAGCCAGTACAACAAAGTAGGCCCGCATTGCAACCTGCTGCTTCAGAGACTCAATTATTACTGACTCAGAATCAGCTGACCAGAGTTCTCTTATAGGCCCGGAAATCTGCTATTGAGCCAGTTAGTAGGCTGTTTCCACCAGGTATAACCTGATATATATGCTAAATGCTTATTAGCTAATAATAAAAACCGGGTTTCAATGCATTTATGATGTTCATAAAATATTACTTGCAATTATAAAAATAAACCTTTTAAATGAATATGAGTCTGTAATTGAAATGGTGACCTCAACTACTGTCCATTTAAATCAAATAAATAATACAAAAGGTGTGTTTGAATTCGAAGAGCTCGCGGAAATTATAAATGAAATATTTATTGGCCACTCAAATGCATATTTAATGGAAATCTTGCGAGGGGAGAAAACGGCAGGCCTAATTGAGCGTTTATTGAATTAATTAATTGCCTTTTATTGATTTTAATCTGTTTTGCGGTCGAATTATTTTTGTGGCGGCAAGTGGGACTCCCGAAAGAAATAAGCTGTTTAACCATTTTGTGGTCGTCCTGACTGGATTTTTCAGGCGATAGTCATTGCCATTCATAGTCATAGCCATACCATTGCCTGGCATGTTACTTTTTTTTAATGGTATTGATCAAATGTCAAAGTTTCTGGCGAAAAGGAGGACAGTGGACCAGTAAGCAGCACTCGCTGGAACTACATACTTTCCAGCTAACGAGCAGGCGCATGTTCGTCCAGAAGTAATAACAATGATGCCAGGATTTTGATGTGGCAGAAGTAAGAGAAAAAAAAAACAATTGTCCTGCAGGTCCTGCCGCTGTCAACAGGAGCAGCAAACGGCGCGCAAAAATGCAACTTGTAATTTGAACAAAAGCCAACCAGTTACAAATGCCGCCAACAGATGTAGCCTTTAGCCATGTATTTGTGGGACTGTGAGTGCAATGGAATTGTATGTGTCCTGATATCCTTTCGCTCCAAGCTGCCAGCACCAACACGTGCCAAGGATTACAAAGCGAAAAAAGTGCGAAAATAACAAGTGCAAGTTCGAGATACTTTTACACTGAAAACTATTTTATTAAAGATCTATTACAGAATCTTCTTTAATTTATGTCCAATTAGGCATTTCTTTTCAATGGCGATAGAGACTATCCAGAATCCAGTCCAATTTGGATGAAATTGGTATGTAACCCTGGAAACGGAGTTAGCCCTCACTAGAATACCAATCAGATAAAACTTCTTGCGGCACCCCGCAGCTTCCACAAGGGCCGCATTTTTTTCTTCATTTTTCCCATGGACCCCCTTGAAAATCCTTAAAATCCATATATGGCGCCATCTATGTCTATATCTCCGGCAATTCTTATCCGATCTTTGAGCGGAATACCTCAAACGATTTCTATTTCGATTCTCCATCAATCTGCATCAAAATACGGGAAACTATTTTTTTACATTTTTTTCTTAGTTTTTCCCATGGACCCCCTTGAAAATCCTTAAAATCCAAATATGGCGCCATACAATGTCTATATCTCCAGCAATTCTTATCCGATCTTTAAGCGGAATACCTCAAACGATTTCTATTTCGATTCTTCATCAATCTGCATCAAAATTCGGAAAACTATTTTTTTTAAATTTTTTTCTTAATTTTTCCCATGGACCCCCTTGAAAATCCTTAAAATCCAGATATGCCGCCATACAATGTCCTATATCTCCGGCAATTATTATCCCATCTGTAAGCGGAATATATCAAACGATATCTGTTTCGATTCCCCAGCAACCAGCATCAAAATATGTGACAAACAACTTTTTACAATTTGTTTCATAATTTTCGCATGGACCCCCTTGGGAATCTGTGAGTACAATTTTTCCCAGAAGTCCAATAAATAGGTATGTCTTTTCTGAGAATTTTTTCTTTCAAATAACAATTACTTACGATAAGTCCCTGAAACTGGTCCAAATCGGAGTTTTAATTCCAATCAAATCAACCTAAACGCTCCCCAGGACCAGAAACAAACCCAAAGATAATTCGTGTTGGGTTGTTCAAATATCAACATGATTACTTTTGATTTTGCTTATTTGCCGAGACCCAGTTGTATTTATTCGCCTCTAAATTTAACGTGCCACGCATCAGTGTTGCCATGGGAGCACATACTACACCCAGTACCCTAGTTTTGGGCGCGTGTGTGTTGCAAAATATCTGCTCCTGCTCTGTGGGGGAGGGAGTAAGTTTAAAAGTTGTTCATGCCTAGCATTTGGAATTTGCTGCGAAATTATATTGTGGCTTGTTTGTTTCGCTCCTCCTGCTTCGTATGCGTCACGTTGCGTATACGCACCGTAAGCCGCGCGCCGCGCGCCCTATGCCCAAAGGCAAGCCACTCCAGCACCCGGAGAATAGACTTGCAACAAAAAACCAGACACTCGCACAGACACACACAATGTTGAATTTAACTGGGCCCTGCAAATCCGGCAGCGTCTTCCGCACACATTCTCGTAAATAAGTTTCAAAAAGGAAAAAAGCGAAAACGAAATAAACGTTGCCGGCGTTTATATATGTATGCCGTATAGTATAGATATATTATGGTGTTGTACAAAAAGGATTGTTGTCGCTGTTGGCACGATAAATGGCCCAACAGTTCACATTATGTGTGAAAAATCTATAAAAAGTTATAAAAGTGTCATTAGCGCCAACAATGGGACTGCCGTTAGCATGGCGGGAGTCTTAGCGCGTCCTTACATCGCACTAAAGCCTGTTATAATCCCTGTCCTGGCAACTTGTTGTTGCCAACTTTTGTCCGCCCCCCTTTTGCATTGGCAGTGACCCTCTTTGTCCCACTCCAAGCCCACTTATAATTCGAAACAATCTTAACTAACAAACAATATGGGAAAAGTAAAAGGTTTTCCATGTACCATTCAAAAATATCATATTTATCTGCCCCGATCCATGGTCCCGGCCCCGGCCCCGGCTCCGGGCTGCGCCTTCTATGACTATCATCTGTTGTTTATCAGGCTTATATTTGCCTTATTGGTCGGCCGTTCTGTTTGAATAATTTAATACCAGAATGGACAGGTCAGGTTTATCCAATCGGGCAGAAATTGATATTCCACAATATTAATTCGCATTCAGACAGTAACCGTTCGTTACCAAAAGGTAATTCTGGTATTAAATTCTTCATGCGTTATTGGATATCATTTTGTGCGATGGGATTATCCTTAATTAAGTGCATTAAATCATTAGAATATAAATGAAAATGTACAAAATTATTGCTAAAAAGAGATGTACATTTTAATTGTGTTTCTTTCGAGTTAAAATGTATACCTTTGTCTGAATTATTACTCAATCTCCTCTAATGCCTTTGTTGCCAAAGTTTACGAGTCCTGTCACACTGATTCAGAGAAGTTTATTTACCACAGCTCCAAACCAATCCTCCGCTCATTGCTGGGCTTTGACAAATTTCAGCAAAGTGGATTAATTCGTTTTATTCCATGCCCGATGTTAGAGCCACCTTGATGCCTCAAACTTTTCGGCGGAAGATAGGGAAAGTTGACTTGGCCTGGCTTTACTTTATCTGGCCAGAATTCGGCCGGAGGGCTTTAATTAGGAGGCCAGCAAGTGAAATCAACAGGTGACTCTGGCCAAACAATGGAGAGGCCGAGCCATGCTAGTGGCCAGCTTAAGTCTCCAAGTGTGTGGGAGCTGAGGAAGTTGGCTGGTCGGAAGCCTAGTGACTCCCCAACTTTGCTCGTAAATCTCCATTTGAAAAGTTCACGACCAATTCGAGATATAAACAACAAGATTTGGCGCATTATGCAAGTGGGAGCGTTTAGGCGTTCTATTGTCGTAACATTCCGTTTCGTTTCAATTCCACCACGTTTCCGGTGCACCGAGGTCCTTATTCGACGTTGGGCCAGATGTACTCGGCAGTTGCCAAACGGCAACTGCGCATGAACCACGCCCACTCCTCGTCGCCGTGCCGGCGGGCAGGCTTGCCCACATTCTGACATTTTGGCGTATTGTTGTAACCTTTTGGGTAACAGGTAACATTCACTGAGAACCAGCCTCAGTTCGGTTGGAGTTTTAATTTTCACACAAAACGATGACCACTACAATGCAGCCCACGTGTCGTATACGTAGTTTGTCAGCTTGTGAGGGTGGGCTTTAAAATATTTAAGTTTTAAATTTCTTTCGGAAATTCGGGGAAAACACACATGTACATTAAACACTCAAAAGTTGCTACTAACAACGGGCAAGTCCCTTTATCATCCGCATTTTAATTCATTATTCTTAATCACAGTCTCGAACCCCTCATTTTCGCTGACACTTTTTCGGGAATTTCATTTAAAGCTGCATACTTTCCGGCCTCTGTCCTTATCCTTCTCCCCCAGGACATGGCGCTCAGGCTTTGCTTGGCATTAAAAGATATTGTTGCGACCTTCTTTGTTTTATTTATTTACATTTAACCGAGGACCGTCGGAGGAAAAAACGAACTAAACGTCAGATTTATTTCGCGTTCAACCCGTCAAATGTCAAGTTCGTGGAGTATAATTATATAACCAAAAGTGGCTTAAAGGTTGTTTGCTGGCTAAAAAGTCAACAAGATCGGGTTGCCAGAAATAAATTAAATAAAATTTTTGCAACCTAATATTCGCGAAAGGACAGTGGTAATTCCCTCTAATTTTCTTTCAAATCTTATTGTTTGGACCATTTTTTGTTCAAAGTTTATGATCCTTATTTTGGCTGATTGATGGCGAATCCCTTTTTGGCCATTTCACAGGCGTGTTTCCTAATCTCAGTCGAGCCATTAGCTCTAGGCCATGGCAGCATTTGGCTAATTGCTAGGGCCAGAAACTTCTGCGGCGGACTGTACGCGAAATGGCAGCCGCAACGGCCATTTATATACCTAGATACGTATATATGTATATATATCCTGCCATGGTAACCGTCGCAGAAATCGCAGCTAGACTGCAGATTGGCGGGGGAGGGGATCTGATGCGGTTGCCATAATGCCCGTAATTACTTTGTTAATGCTCAGCGTATTATGTCAGCAAATTAAATTATGTACGCTGCCAGGACAGACCAAAGGACTGACAATGCCATCTGCCAGTCTACAGTTGCCATTCGCCAGCTCCCAGCTGCCAAATGAAAATTTAAATTTAAATTTTTAAATCTTTAAAACGGCAAACTACCACTTGACTGCCGCGACACTTAACCTGCCGAGGTCCTTGAGGGAAGGCCTTTAATTAAATGCGTCAGAGTTTCGAAGGCAATTGGCTAGCAGCAGGTTCCATGACAGTTAATCCTCGACTTGGTATTCCCCAGTCTCAGATACAAGTGATGTGATAAGGAAGTGACTCTTCCATGGAATCTAGAGTTCGTTTCTAGGAAGTCATGCCGTCATACAGACAGAGACAGTCCCGACAAGTCAGTGGCAGCCCAGAAGTCCTGCTTAACATTTTAATTCCAATGAGGTCTGTTTTGGCTTTCTGTGTTCTTGTAATGTAAAAAAGTTATAGAATATATATAGTCCTTCTTGGATCCTATATTTCTATTTTTAATCAAAAAAGGTCCTGCCAAGTATTTGAAATACATTTCTTTTATTTGTATTTGGCCCTACCTTTACTATTTATTTTCATTCTCAGCCTGTTAACCACAACACACTTTCATTACTTTGACAATTCGCAGACTGAATGCAGAGAAGGATGAGTGAAATTCCCTTGTCGTGGCTGCCTGCACTGCCAGGACACGCCCGGATAATTTCATTGTGAAGTTTAAGCAAATGTTTACCTTTCAGATGGCAGGGCGGGTGGCAGAGTTCCCAGCTCCTTATGCCGATAATTGAATTAGGGATGCCGACAGAATGACACGCGGCTGGAGTGAAGGGGATGAGGCTCGAATTGGAGCCAACAGGTGTTGACTTTTTCGAGGCTCTCTCTCGGGCGAGTCCCCGAAGACTGTGACTTTAATAATTTAATGGCTTAACCAGTGGCTGGTGCGTCGCCAGCGACTCTTGATTTGATCTGATTTGTGTCCTGGCGAATGGGATGGCGGCTGTGCCCATTTGCAGATCCGGCTCCCTAATTGAGTCAGCACAGCCGAGCTGGGATTGAAATTGGCCTGATTGCGTTCCGGGCACAAACCCGTCAAGTGTCTCGCTAATTTCCTGCATTCAGAGTCAGTCAGTGTCTTTGGGCAACGAAGGCCAGCCAACGAAATTAAGAGTGCAACTTCTTCAGTTTGTTTAGAGCCTGTAATTGCGTTTGCTTGTTAACTCGATTCCCAGCTGTCCTTTGACTTGACGGCCCTCTGCCAAACGGCAGCTAAATGCTGCATACCGCACAGCACTCTGCCAGCTAACACAATTTGCTCCGAGGAGGTTGCCAAAAAGCTTGGACCTCGAACTTGATGTAAACCGCAGGCAGTACAAAGTTGCCATTTTTTCCTGCCTGTCACTTGTATCGAATGTCCTGGACCTTGACGTCACTGCCAATTGATTTCCCCAGTCCGAAGGATACACGGCACAAAACTGTAAGCAATTTGAAACCATCAATATCCATACTAGTCTCTGAAGCCAACTTTATTTCTGGCAGCGTATACGTTTTCTGCCTCTGTGCGTGTGGCGCCTCCAAATGATAGTCCGGTGGAATTCCAAGGATTTTGTTAGCCAAGACTAACTAGCCCGTCCCCGACCTGGCCAGCTTATTAAACCGCAGACACGAAAGCCCTGTCTGCCGGTTTGGAAAATGTCCAAAGAATTGGGAAAAGCCACTCGGTCGAGCCAACTAATTTCTCAAAGGATTTCGGCTTCACTTAGTTTTTCTTTGTCCGGGAGTGTCAAGAGTTTGGGATTCCCTTTCGATTACCCGGAGTGCGGTCATTGCATTGGAAGTGCCTATTAGCCGGGATTTCTTGACGCTTTTCGGGCCATGGCGCTCGACAACAACTACTCATGTGATGATTACACTTGTAAGCCGCCAAAACGGATTGCCAAAGTATTGATTTTCAGCAGACAATGGTGCAGGGCTTATGGGAAATGTGCTGTCGTGAAGTGGAATAAAATGAATAAAGTCGAATAAGTTGGAAACCATTAATACACACTCATCCGACAGCCAGTCAGAGAGTCGGAAAACTTTGATTTAGAGTCGGTCTGGCGCCAAACAAAGGTCAGTTTTAGGATTCCCCGACGGCGAAAGGATGCTTCACATTCCTTTCATTGTGGTTAGCCCCGGGCACCACTTACCCTTATTAGGGCCATCTACCGTTCTTCCCTTGGACCTGGACTGGCCCTGGAACATAAACCACAAGTCTGATTTGTGGCCAAGCCGAATGCCTTTAAAGGGGAAGAATGCCTTGCGAAAAATTCAAGCGGCGGGTAGACAAACAAGACTGACTCCCACACGGATGCCGCCATAATTTGGGATTCCATTATGTGTTCTGTTGGCGAATGCATAATTGAATCTAAAGCACTTCATTTGTCCCATAAACACGTTCGACTTTCGTTCTGATCACTTATAAATAAGCCGCAAAAATGGGAAATGCCAAACGCCAAATGCCGAATACCGAATGCGAAAAAAGCAAATTGTTGACAGTCGTCGAAAAGCCACGTGCAAGCACAAATAGCAAACAGCCAGAAACAACAATTCAATTTCTGTTTAGTTAAAATACACACTCATAAATAATATATACCTTTCTTTTGCGGTTCGCCGGGGGTGGCGTATGTCAGTGGGTGTGGTCTGGTGTGGCTCGTATTGTGCGAGTGAGCATCAGGTATTGATATATTGAGCCACATTCATGCCTTCGTGTACAACAATTGAACGTAAACGAAAGGCCCTTGACTTTATGTTTAGGCTTATTCCGTTTTTCCTCGTTTTATGGCATTTTTCCTCCGCCCAGGCTGCTCCTCACATTAGTTTAAAAGGCTTCCCATGACCCGGCTGTGTGTACTGTGTACACATTCAATTTATTTAATAGAATTGCCTTATTTGTGCGAGTTAAATGAATTTCCCGGAACTCAAAAGGTTGGCCTGCCTCGAATAATGGCCGGTGTATGGCCAGGGTAATCATGTAAAGCTAATCTTGGTTCTGAAGTGAATTTGTAAGGCTTGAAAATAACGCTTTAAGCTGACAACATGTGAGTAATTAACTCAATAACATGTTCATTATAACGACATTCGATGCGGGCGCTTAAAACACACTTAGTCTATTACTAAACAGGACGTGGCAGGCTCTCAAAAGTTTTAGTTTCATGAAATAATTTGATTATTAGTAGTCAACAGCCGGCAACGGGGCGGATGTGTGATGTGTCTATGCTGCGCATATGCTACGAACCTCTTCGCCTTTCATCCAGACCTCGGTGCGGCAAAGGTCGTCGTTCCGGCGGAAAGGAAACTTAATTTTCGTGTCGAATTTTTGCATATTTTATTAACCCAAACAACAGCCGGCCGGTGGCCCAGCAACCCAATCATAAAAGTTGCCCCACTGCCGACTTCCTTTAATTTTATGCACAAACAAAAACTCCTGCCAAACTTGGGCCACGGCCAGGGCAAGGGTTCTGTCCTGGGCCGTTCTGTTTATTTCCGAGGCAGGGAGCGAGCTCAGGATTTTCCCCAGAATGCGTTGATTCGCCTACAAATATATATGTATTATATGTACATAGGTATATTTAAATTAAATCCTAAACATTGTGAAGATTGCGGAAATAAAGCGGAGGCTGATGGCTTAGACTTGAATTACAGCCGGATTTTAATCGCCCAGATTTGGCAGGCTCTTGGCTGACAGGAGGACCTGCCTTTGGGCTGAAATCAAAAGGGCATTATAGCTGAGAGAAGTTAAATTTAATTTGTCTTGATCATGGTCTGGTTAACGGCTCTTCCTATTTACGACTTACATTAAATGGTTAACACGTGTCCGCTTGACTGCCCGACCAAGGAGCTTTAAAGTCCTTCGCATTTAAGCCAGACTCTTTGCCCCAGCAGAGTGTGGTATGGCCCAGCATATCACGCATACGCCGTGAAGTCCAGTCAGGAGGGAAGATGCACACAACTAGTTGAGATAATGAACGATTTCTTTTCGGTATCGGATGCGAATGCATGGGCACGTATTCATTTCGATTTGTGCACACGGAACTTTTGGCCACTGGCCACTATCGAACCGGGCCAAAATAAGTGCGGGCCGGGCTCAAAGAAAGTTTTGTCCGGCTTATCTGTTCGCCTGAGTGAAGCTCTGGCCGTAAATGGGGGGCATTTGCAATCCCTGGCAGTCCTTAACTGGCACTTGGCTCCGGTCCAGCAACCTGACCTCATGAACCCGACACCCGAAACCATTTGACCGTCGGGTTGTTGGACTGCCTTGCACATTAGACGTTTCAATCAAAGTGTCATTTTATGTTAATTGCTTTTCTGTTGCGGTTTGGCGCCGCTTGTCCCCCCCACAAAAGTTCAAAGTTCGTCGGGCCAAGGGAGAATCCTTTTTCCCTTTCATTTTGATTATTTTTTTTTTTTTGTGCGCCGTTGTCAAACTCTAATCAGGGACACTATCCATGTTAGACCTCACTTTCACACATATCCGACAGATGTCCTCCGGCCCTCCCCAATCCCCGATCCATTTTTAGCCAGATTCCCTCCGACCCTCATCCTTTAGCCTTCGCCATTTACCATTTCGCTCGACGGCCGGCACTTTTTTCAATTTGCGTCTGCCACAATGGGTTATCAAATGACAACGTGCAAAGTGGCCGGCATTGCCACATCCTGCGGATCGAAAGGATGCCGCTGCTGCCGAGTCTATTCAATTTCAATTGTGAGCCGAGCCTGTTTCCAATCGATTTTTATTATTTTGCATTTATTTTTTATGCCACTGCCACTGTCCCGTGTTAGTATTGGATTTTTTTTGTCCTCCATTCAGTTTGCGGCATGTTGGCATTGTGGCGCCATCAAGGTGACCGCCGGATGTCAGATCGGGAGTCGTTAAATCCGTTGAAGTCTCACTTGCCGGCCACCCGCCGGCGTAATGCCAAGACAAATTCTGATTAATCTGAGTCTTTAAGTCCAGATTTGGAGTGGTCCAGCTGGTGGAGACAATTGTTCGGTAAATGACTGGCATTTATAACGCGGAGGGTGGGGCCCCCCATTTGTTTAGTTTCGTCTGCCCCGCCCCCCATGGTCCCGACTAATGACTCGTCGTCGGGGAACTCTGGAGCTTGGCTACTATCCTGCCTGCCAGTCTGGTGCCCTGCCAGTCCTGTCTACCCTCATTTGCCTAACTGACATGTCAACACGTGTCGCAGACGGAGACGGAGATGGAGACTGAGACGGCTACGTTGCGTCCTGGCCCATCACCACTGCGGGCCGTGTGCTCCGCAGGAGCTGTCACCATGACTGATCCGTCAGCTTACCCATGCGTAGGTTAACGCACTTATTGTTTGGCTTTATTTATGGAGCGATATTAGAGCCAAGACCGTCCCCGACTGTCAGTCTATGGATGCGTGGGATTTGCAATTGCTCTGGGCCCCCTCCGCTATGGTTTTTAACCCCTGGAAAAGGGTAAAGCCATAGGCATAATATATGCGACAGGGGCGTGTTCAATTTGCTTGATAGATGCCTGCCATTGCGGCGAGAATCTGAATTGGGATTGAGATTTCGGCAGAGAGCCGGCAACTGATGTCCCCATTATGGCGGAGATTTCCGTGAATCTCATTTTATGTTTCAGAAAATAAGAAACTTGTTTTCGGGGAAGGAGTCGAATCTCCATCCCCTTGCGACAATAAATGGTGACAAACACTCTGATGGAACTGATTACAATGGAATTTTTTGACATGAAAAAGCATCTTCATTTTCCTGGAAATGTAACCCACTCTTTGCAGACCCGAAACATTTGAAACTGCGAGTTCCATTACCCAGAAGGCCAGGCAAGGAAGAAGGACAGGTCCCCTCGGCCAGGCGTTTATCGAATTATGATCGATTTTTGTACTCAATTGACAGCTTCGAAGCAGTCGGAGCAGGAGGCGAAAAGGACTCGAGTCGAGAAATTGTCGCCAATCGCATTAAATTATTAACGTTTCAATTACGATTTTTAATGGACATTTTTCGCAGCAATTGAATTTGCAACGAAAATTGCTTGATTCTTAGAGCCGGAAAGGCATCGAATGCCGAGGCACGGAAGGAAAAGTTAAAGAGAAAGCACTTTCTCCTTCCCGCATCGTCTAAGTGCAACAGGCTTTAAACCAAAACAAAATCGAACTTTCAACATTTGGCCAAAAACTGTATGAATCGTTGAAATTCTATTCTGTCAGAATGTTGGCATAAAATATGTGTATAAGTTGTCTGTTTGTTTGAGTCCTTCCAGGGATGAGGTCCTTGCTGGCTTGCTGCCTTACTGCTTTGCTGCCTTCTGTTGTAACTCGGTTTGCACTGTTGAATACGTAATGTGATGAGACCAGACAGAGCACACAACAACAATGCCCCAACGAGGCATGTAAATATGTATGAGAGCTGCTGCCACAGCTTCCGGCGTCTCCGTTGATAAGCCAAGGAATTTGAGGAGCCTTGACTTACTAGCCCCACCCTACCCCCTACTGCTTCTCGGTGTCCTCCCTGCCCTTGTTAGTTTGCTTTAAGTGTCCGTGTTCTGCCTTGGGGCAGGACCCACACTTCGGTTAGTGTTTGTGTTGTGGTTGGATTAAAACACTCTCCTCCTGCGCCCATCCTGCCCCAAACCCCCATTCAAGGCATCATCATCTGAGTCGTTGTGTAAATATACACTAAAACATATTTTTATCATCGAATTTTTATCATAGAAAGGATTAGTTAATTATTGAAAGTCAATAATTGATCACAATAAATGATTTAAATTAATATTTAAATACCCAATTCTTGACCCATTTACTGCATAAATAATAAATGAATAAAATAAATGAAAATAATAATAAATGATAAATCACTTTTTCTCGCACTGTACCCCTATATATTATTTACCCGAAAAGCAGTTTATGAAAATATGCGTAAAGTTTGAATTTATTTGTGTTGCAAACATTTTGAATTTTCGCTTTTGTTGCTAAGACTTTTAATTCGCTTGGTTTGTTCCATTTTCCCCACAGACTTGGCTGTGGCTGTGAGAAGATGCAGCTGTGGGGCAGATTGTGAGCAATTATTCATACAAAATGTCCTGCTTCCTTCCTCCAGTCCTTTCACAATCAGAGATGTCCAGCCACCCGAAAGGCCAAAGCCCTTCTTAAACAGGTGACATTTCTAATTCGACCTTAACCGAATTAATTGCATCCTTCCGCCATTAGAGCAGCCGGAAGTTCCTTTCTGCCTTGCTGTCCTTGGTCCTTTTTGCGCGATATAGCACATTTTGTTTGTCGCACGGCTTGATTAGCAAAAGGATCTGCCCAGGTAGCGGAAGCAGCCAACAGGTGGCTGGGAGAAAACGTTAATACAAGCTGATTAAATTAATTCTGGCCGTGTTTAAACTGGAAGGGACAGCCTAAAGCACTGTTTTCTTCCGCGAAGTCCACTCCACTAAATGGGAGGAATGGTGGCAGCATTTGCCGATGTCAGGTTAGCCAGGCTGTCGCATTGTATCCTGGCAATGACATTGCCACTTAATGCCCCATTGTTTAGCCGCAGAAATCTGCCAAACATGCCGCACGAAGTTGCACGCAGCAAAAATGATATAAAAGTCAGAAATCATATATGTTTATTTTGAAAGGTTATTTTAGAAAATATAATTCAGGTCTTAACAGGACTCATTTAAAGTTTTTAATACCTTATATAGTATATTGAATATTTTTATATCCTTAGCCTCCTTTGTATTTTTTCTGGTGTAACCAAAATGGCAGTCCAATCGTTCCAAAATATTATGCGGCAAAAATTAGCAAGGACATGTTTGTTTGCACATGGCAGGTTAAAGCATTTGACGTTTGGTTTCTCCAGCACAGGACGAGGAAGTGCAAATGGGTAAATGTAATTTGATTAAATCCTAATAAATATGGATAATTTATGGCCGTTCCAGCAAAGTCCATCAGAGCCACTCAGTCAGGATGAGTGCCAGAAAGTAGAGTCTATTTGTTGCGCGTTCAACTTTGTTGCTGCGATTGATTGCATAACAATAAATTATGCAATGCACCATGATGCCACAAGCTGTTGCTGTTCCTTCTTCTTCAAGCACTATTGATGGTATCGGCGATTGGAGGTCCTGGACAAGGACCAGTCCGCCTGCCATTCACTTTTAAGTTTCAAGTGCTGCTACTCCAGCTGCTGATGTTGCTGCGAGTGAGTGCTTTTAATATTCATCTAATGCACTCGACGTCCAGCTAGTATCGAGCTGAGTTTATTGGGACTTTGCAGTCTTAGCGGATTTGCAAATTGTTGCAAAAAGTATGGGTATTGAAATTCATCCATTTCGTTTTTGTATAAATTGTTTAAAAGGTATTTATAAAGGTATATTTTTTAATTTCTTGCCTGGCTTTAAAGACACTTGATCCAATTTCGAAGGAAAATATAAACAAGAGGAATTCTCTTTCACAAATCCTGACATTCATATCCAATTATTCGCAATGGAAGCAATCACATTATTGGTAATATTTTTTGTTTCCATATCGGAAACAGGGTATCTCCATTAGCTGCAACCAATCCGCCCACATGCATACTCTGCATTAGCATCATATTCCTTTGCCAGCTCTGCTTTCCATGGCAACTTGCTGTTGTTTCGACGACGGTGTTGCATGCACGTCTGCAGCAGGCAGCTGCTGCAATTGAAAGCCGCCCCACGCACACCGATAATGATGCGGGGGTGGGTGAGTGGGTGTGTGGGTTAAGTGAGAGTTGCCACCTGCACCTGGCTGTTTGCTGTTCAGTGCCCGCTCAACTTAGATCTACGGTAAGGCGGCGGGAACTTGAGAAACTCTAGAATTACTCCCCATATCCTAGTTTTTCGCCTGCAACTTAACGGCCCACATGACGTATACGCAACATGGACTGCAGAAGTGCTTTTAAAATTATGTAGATACCATTTTAATCAAGTAGCCTGAAATGCACACTCCTACAAAGGTGATTATGTTATTTATAGACCGAGTACAACCATCGATTGATATCGGGGCTTGATTGATTGATTTGGTTCCTTTGTCATCTCGGCTTGTCAACGACATGCCGTCTGACTCTCGACTGACAACTGACGACTGACGACTTCGTCTGGCTTCGAAGCCACAAAACCAGACAACGTGTCCTGTGTTGCGGTTTTGTCCTGGCTCTAATTGCGTTAATAAGGCGCTGGTAATTATAATTTAATAACATCCCTGCCCCATCGTCCGTGCCCCCTTGCAGTACGGCATTGCCAGCTCGTGTTTGCCATTAGAATTCTCTGTGTGTGCAATTAACAGCTTGGGCCCCAGCAAGGACGAAGCTTGCCAAATAAAAATTGATTTATGCCGCCTTCAAAAAAAGAAAGGTGTTGTAGAGTGGCACGAGTGCCAGGAGTGGCTGGAGTGGAGCGGAGCTGAGCAATTTAATTGTAAGTCAAACATTTCCCGGCCAAGTTTATGCAGTTGAGATTTAATTTGATTACATCCAGAACCGGAGAGCCGAGTAAACAGCGCCTCTGATTGCCTGAATAAGCAATGAGAAAATAAGCTGAATCCGGCTGAATGGGTTAATGTGCCACAGAGAGGTCCTTGGAACAGGAACTCAACGGAAAAACGGGGGAAAGAGGGGACAAGGACTCGGCGTCCCAGTCGTCAGTTGTTTATTAATAAACAAATTACGTAATTAATAACACACGCTGAGCGCTCAGCTGGGCGCAAAATGTAACACTTGGTGCATCCTTGGCTAAATTAAGAGTCCAGTTGCAGCAGCTGAAGCTGCGTGCCGCAAATTTATGGCTGGCATGGGATGCGTACGCCGGGGGCTCCTTGTGCCGCCATAAATGGCTGAGTGAATTGCTTTTCGAGTGGGCCTGGGAGTGGATGGCCGAAAGGATGAAGGGCCAAACATGGCCGGGACACACCAAAATGTGTATGGAGGCAAAATGCACTTCGCTCCGGCTGTTGGCTTCGTTTTCTGTTTTTTTTTCCCCTTCTCCCCGAATGGAAATCGAGGACATGGTGGCGGGGGATGAACTGAAATGTATAAAATTGTGCCAGCTAGGCAGAATCCTGGCTCCTGCTACGCTCCTTCCGTTGTCTTGTGCGCTCACACGGAAAAGCAGACAAAATGTATCTGTGACAGCGCAACCAGAAATCCAGGATAACCGAGCGCAGACGACAAACGAATATTTATTACAGGTGTTTGCCTTTGACTGACAGAAGGCGCAATCTGGCGCACAAGCCGGGCCAGGAGCTTAGTTTAGGGCATTTCGCCAAACGAAGTCCCGAAAAACTGGGTCGAATGCGGAGCGGTGTTCGGTGCGAACTTAAAGACGAGCGTGGAAAGCGAATTCTTTTGTTCGATTGTGCCTGAAAATTGATTTGCAATCATCCGAAATGGGAGAGAGGTCCTTTATCTGGGCCAGCTTCGCCGTCCCGGCCCAGACGAAAGCAATTCCTTAAATCCGATTTGGGTACAAAATGATAAATACATGATGCAAAACCCAACCGGAATTCCTGGAAAATCCACCAGCGAATGCAAAATATATAATATGGCTAAAAATAAAAATAAAACATAATAACAGTAGCCACACCACCGGGCTTTCATTCATGAGGTTGTGAGTCTGGCCAGGATTTCTTGCCAACTTGTTGTTCGTTCTATTTTTGCCACGACAGTCTCTTAGTTGCGGAAAATATGCAGAATTGCAATGTCTTTCTGTATTCCTTCGGGCGACATCCCAAAGAAGACAATCCCGGCGCGTCCAAGTGGATTTGCGTGGTTAGGTATGCAGATTCATGCACTGGGGACACCGAAAGCCAAGTGTCCTTTACCTGGAATACTGGTTTCCCAGCAAGATTTATTGGCTGACTTGAATTGGCAGCAGCAGCGGCAGGTTCAAATTCAGATTCAGTTCCCGTCCCATCAGAGCCAAAAAAATAAGGATAGCCGAAAGGATAGCACCATCATCATCCTGATGGCGGTCATTTTGATTAGAAGCGGTTCCGGCGGCTTGCCACAGACAGTTAATGCCAGGATGTGGTGGATGTGCTGGCCGTCAGGGACCAAGGGAGGGGATGTGTTCATGTGCTCGTGATATGTAATTAATTTTTGGGCAACATCTGTTTATCCTAATTAGGGGTGAGAGCATACATGCCGGCCAAGAGGCGGGCGTAGCCCGGGGCGGTCTCTTTTCATTTATCATTATTACAGTGCTAGCCCAGACCCAACTAGGGCCAAAGGTCAACAAGATAAAAGGGCACGGCTCGGTGGGGCATAGAGGGTGTGGGCGGTGAGTCGATTAAGCGAACAGAAATCAAGTGAGTAATGGCCGAAACAGCTCTTGCATGGCAATTGACCGCCTCCCCGTTTCCCAATACCCGTCCTTGTTCAGAAGCCCACAATGAGTTGCCAATCGAGTTGCCACTAAGCCAAAACTTAAAAAAAAAATGGCATAAAATGGTTAAAAGCAATCACCGCCTCCCAGCTACAAGGCTCCAAAGTGGGAGGCGGGAATCGAAATCTGCCAAATTGAAGTTTCTCGAACTTTGTCATAAAATGAAATTGCAAGAAAAATCAACGGATAGGATAATCAGAATAAGGACGAGCGGATGCCCCATCAAAAAAGGGCCATGCTATGTACATTTATGTGTATGTGTGTGCGAGTCGGAGTGTCCTTTTTCAGCCGTCCATCCTTTTCCGACACGAATTTACCAATTTATTATGCGTGGTTTCTTTTATTTGGCCAACTGACTGTCTGACTGACTGATTCGTAGACTGACTGTGTCCCTCTCACCCAAAAGGTTAACAAGCCAGGAACATCGCCAATCAAAGGGAATTTCTCAAGCTTCATGCCGTTATCTGCAGGCAAATGCAGATTAAGGGAATCAAAAGCTTATAATTAATCAGATTTGCCATCAAGTATGAGAAATCGCATGCGAGATTCCACTGTTGCTTCCGCTACAAAAAAGTACTCTGCTTCCATTTCTGAGCTGTGTTCCGTGTGGCGACTGTCCCCAGTTCTGATGCCACTGTTCCGGCCGTTCTATTCCCGCTGTTCTCGGGGGGGCCTGTGAGCCAACTGTTGGCGCTTTTGGTTGCCAATTCGTTTTGAAAATTCTGCCGCGTCGGTCGAGGTTGCAAGGCGCACGTAACGGTACTTGCCGACGGCGTCAGTTGAGCATAACGGTAAATCAGAGTGGGAGTGTGAGAGTGTGTGTATGTGTGTGTGTGATGATAGCAATGGCAAGTGCAAGTGCGAGTGAGTACGAACGTATGTAGTCGTGATCGCCGGGAGAAGCAGCAGCAGCAGCAGCTGTTTCCGCCATTTTCCGAATGCACTTTCAGTTCCTGTTGAGTCCTTGCGCCGATTGAAAGGATTACCGAGAGAAACCCAAAACCGAGCAGTGCAAGTACTTCTCGCATGACAAATTTAATCACTGATATTCAAAACTGGCGCTCTACACGGCTACGTGCTCTAAGCCAAAAATACACAGAAAAAAGCACAATAAAAGAAACAAAAACAGCTACTTAGTGCAAATAATATTGTTCGCAACAAAAAACAGAAAACGCGAGTGCATTTCATTATGAATTCGCGGCTGCAAGATGAGACGAGTGTGAATGTGTTTTATGTGATTTTATAGTGTTTTCTTAGGGCCTCTGGCTGCAAATGGCTTTTTGTTTGCAATTTTGCAATTTCCCTCATTAGGAAACCATTCTCTGGTCTGTCAAAGCCAAAATACACACAAAACCGCTTTGACAAACTGCAATTTTCATAATTGTTCCGCTGTCAGAGAGGACATATGCAAAAATAAACATATCTGTTTATAGAAGCATCCGAAAAACATGATGTCAGCCAGACACAATTCAATTTCTTTGGCAATTCTCAATTTTATCAGGGATTTAGTCGGTTTTTGTGTGTGCTTTGCCTTGCAATGACAGCAAATAATTGTTTTGCCATAAATTGCCAGCTCACATTTTGTTGCTAAATCATATGCCATCGACAAATAAAACATATTTCAATCAAATTCTAGCGCAAACAAACTATTAATTTTGCAAGCCCGGCTTAGCAACGCCCAATTGAAAAGATCAACAGGCCTCCGAACAGACTACAAAGTATGGAGATTTTGGCCAAAATGCGTGCAATTACTCAACGCATGGCAACAAATTAATTGGCCAGAAGAGAGCGAGAACGAGAGCGACGAATACAGCCAGCGGCAACAAGTGGGGAGGCCCACAAAAATTATTGCAATCCGGCGAGCCGGTTATCACGCCTGCAAGTGCATCGAAAAAAAAAAACACACAAAAATAAATAAATAAATACAAAAAAAAAACGAGCAACAATTGCGGCAAAAACTTGACCGATTTTCCAAGCCATTCGGCGACGGGCTTGCTAATCTCGCCCAGAAAACTCAACTCACAATCGACGTTGCGATGATTTATGCAGGTGAGTCTGCTGGAGCTAAATGCTTTAGCTTTTAAATTTTGGCTAGAAACTAAAAACTAGATTAAATATTGCAACTAAAAAGGAGCTTAAAGAACATGAATCATTTTACAATTAATTAGATTAAACTTTAGTGAAAGAGTTAAGTCTTATAGTTTTCTTAGGAAAACCATATCATTTCCTGACTTTCCTGGATCGATTTCACGGGACACCCCTAAGCCCTGGTTTCACTATTGAAAGCAAGCTTTATTGCCAAACGGAAAGGGCTATAAATCCGGAGACTCAGTTAATTACAAACCCATATCAACATCCATGAAGGCGACGACGTAATTAGCCAGAAGGGGCCAGGGGAGCGCGTGGCATACAAATTGCGAAGCAAAACGGAAAAATTCGTCAAGTGTTTTGTGCATTTTTGCGGGTTTTGCCTTCTTTTGTTATATTTTTTTATGTTTATTTTTTTCACACGGAGCTTAGCACGTGCCCCTCCGCATTCGGTTACAGATTTTGTTTATTCACTTTCGGTAGCCTAATTAACTAAATTGGTTGGCTTGTTGACATTGGAGACTGGAGTACTTGGCCAGAGAGTTCGGGCCATCTTCCCTATTTATTCCAGCCCGGCCAGGGCCTTTTTGGTATAGTGTGAAGCCTTGCAGACACAAAGGCCAGTTGACAGGTGAAAGGGGGCCAAATAATGGAACTTGTTTTGACAGTCAACCCGACAAAGGCCGAGAAACGGGCCAATAATGCGGACAGATGGAGGGCTGGCAGGAGGGATAGGGCTGTCAGGACGTCAGGAAATGCGACGAGGCAAATGTAGCAATAAATTAGCTTTTTAAATCTATCCTAATTCATTTTAACTCAAATTGAGAAATACAGCAGACCCTTTGACTTTTATTTGGCGACACTCAAGTTGAGTTACTATTATATGTGACTGCAGTCACGATTCTCTGACATTCATTACCGCAGCTTAAGGTTTAGCTGATAACATATCTAGGTGGAAATTTTCCTCTTTTACTATTTAAAATGGTAGAAATACTTTACTCTAATTTTAACGAAAAAAAAGTATAATTTTTTTGATAAATAGACTAATAATAGACTCTCTAAACTTGCCTTTTTAATCCGTCACAGTAAAGAATATGAAACTGTTGTTATTTTCAATTTTAAGACAGATTCTAAACAGTTTTAGATGAGTAATAGACAAGCTTAAAGTAAACAAAATATTATAAACAGTATTGGTAATTGAAAAGCTTCCAATTTTTTGCAAAAAAGTTAAAAGAACTGCCTACTTTTGTTCTCCAATATGAGGTAATCACGTATGGGCCAAAATTCCTTGAGTGGGCGCATGGTTGGAAATCCAAGCCTAACATAATTCTGGCTTTTGTGCAGTACTCTGTAAAGGCATTCAAATTGCTTCCTTGTCCAGAGAAAATAACAATGCCAACCTACGTGCATAAGCCATCGAAACCCGAGATTCTTTCGCCCTGTCGAACACAAAAGAGCGTCAACATAGAATTGTGCAACAAGCAGAGCAGAGCAGAGCCGAGCAGAACAAATTACTTGCCACTTGGGTCAGGGGAGAGCTTAACTTTACAAACAAAAGGAAAACACAAGCACAATCATATGGCTCCGATGGAAGGGATGGGACAGGCAAGGGGGCCAGCCCACACGTACCTTGAAATAAAACAAACCAAACCAGTTGAAATATATTAATGGGGCGGGCATGAAATTGTTTTAGGTGTTTGCCGCCACTGTGTTGGCATTAAACTTGGCATTAAATAACAATAACTCGGCAATAAAATGGGACGTGCGGGGCAATATGGAGGAGCAACCCTTTCACTTTCACTTTACCCTCCATTTTCACTTCCACTTTCTCTTTTTCGGCTGTTCTTTTTGTTTTTGCCTTTGTTTTCAGAGTCCTGCCCCTATTTTTGTGCCTCCTTGCAGCTTTATTGCGGAGTTCTCGCCTCGCTACCTGCTGGCACACGCGTCGTATGCGCAATGAGGCCCATGTAACGACAAGAAAACAATGGCAGACACACGATATTGCGTATACGACGTGTGGACCGACACCCTGCCAAAAAAAGAAGAAAAAAAAACAAAAAGAAACAAGAAAAAGTCTGTAAGAGCGTGCGAGACTCTTTGAATGGAAAGTATCTGCTTAATGTGTTTAACACTCAGCGAGCACTTTTTATGACGCCTCCATCAAAATGTTCATCTTTGGCAATGGTTTTTTTTTTCTCGTCTTCTGTTGTTTTTATTATTTGGGGGGCTCCTTCGGGGCAATGATTAAGCTTTGTTGCTGAGGTGGATGGCAATCAAATTCTCCATGGCGAGATCTCGTAAAAGTTTTGATTGACAGGCAGTGGCCTGCAAATTAACAGCTCATTGCAATGCAGCCACAAAGTGAAAGCCAAATGAAGCATGAAGGGAGCAGGGCGATGTGACTGGAACGGAAATGAGTTCACTGCTCGTGGCCGGCTTAGCTCTTGAAAAATCACCTAATTCATTTAAATAAGCACGAAACTGTCGACGCCGGGAGCGGAGAGCCGTGAGCAAGGAAACTCGAGCCAGTCCATTTGCTAAAAAAAGGACGCTTGGCCTTGCCATCTTAGGCTTTGGCTTTTATCTGTGGAACTGCCAACGAGGATGGAAACAAGGCGGCGATGCGAGGAGTCGACAAACTAATTTAAAAATCCACTTGCTAAGCGTTTCCCACCTCCACGACGGATGCCTTCCTTTATGGTCCATCGACCGGAGAGGCCACTCCACTTTCCCGGCGGGGCTAGGCTATTTATTTTTTCATTCCCTGCCTTTTATGATGATTTTGCACTGCCTGGAAATAGTAGAGCAAACATTTTAGCCCCCAAGTGTTTAAATATAAAACGGAAATGAGCTTTACTCCAGGACCTCGGGCTCTCCGACTCTTGAGCTCACCAGCTCTCAAGTCCTTCAATTCTCTGGCCCGGTTTTCTGTTCCTTTTCCAATGAGACGTGCCAAATGGACTGAAGGTTCTCGCAAAAAAGTTTCTGGGCAAGAAAGTTGGCCGAGGGAAATGCTAATTAATGACTGCAACTTTCTTCGCCAGACACTTTTGAATTAATTGCACACCTCCATGCCTCCACAGAGCCCATACCGCCACACAAGCCAGGTCATTTCGTTGGCCCTGCTATTTTTATTGCCTCTCATCTGACATTCGAGCGAAAAGCCAGACACGAGCCATGTTTGGGATTCCGACGCCCCATTCCATGCCAGAATAGTACTGATTGTGAACCAAACCAGACGATAATAAAATTGTATGTGCGATTGCTCGATTGCTCGATTGCAATGAATGCAAAATGAAATACATATATGTGTGTATATCGGATTCCCCGACTCCTCGGATATGTAAAAGAAATGCAATTTATGGATTTGATTTCAATTGTTTTGTCATTTTGATTGGCAGCCCGAATCGGCAACACAACCCAGGCTATACACTCTTGGCAGATCCGACTGTCAGTCTTCCATCAGTTTGCTGCCAGAACCAGACTCTTGTTCTCATTCTTGGCCAGAAATCAATTTGTTTGATGCCATATTAGACCGGAGTAAACTTTAACCCCCGTTCGGTGTTGACAATGGGGAATTGAATGAATTGAAAATCGAATTTGTTTCCTGGATGGGTGTGCGGATAGCTAATTAATCTAATTCGCAGTTGGCTTTTGTTTGCCATTACGTGCGTGTTGGCCCAAACTCCCCCTCAACCGCAATCTCTATTCCAAACCCGAAGCATACATTCTCTGTGCAACTGTCCATGCATTCACGATTGTGACATTCATTAGTTAATTGATCAAGCGTGGCGAAATGTGGCACTCTTGGGGCTTTTCAGTTCATTCAAGTAGTTTTCGGGCCGTGAAAGTTTGCCTTTCAGCCATGAAAATTATTTTGCGACCAACACAAATTATTTGGCCCGACACTAAAGCGAAAAAGCTGAATGCAAAGGCTACATAATAAAAAAGAGGAGAATTCAAATGTGCAGAAGCGAACATAATGCGACAGTAGTCGAGATAGTCAGACGCAGGCATGAAAGGCGAAATGGGCGACGCGAGGATGCCAGCCACACTATTGTATATCCTGCTCACATACGGCAGGACGATTCCAGCGAGAGTGTCTGCAAACAGAAAGCCAAAGTGCCCAAAGCGTTTTCACAGTCAATTTTGTATGTAAAGGCGAAGACAAGACAACGCCTGACATGTTTGGGCTAGGAAGGATTTTGGGCTGGGAAAAAGGGGTTGCCTGGCTTATGTTAGTGTAGATTTTTATATTTTTTCGTTGTGCCTGGCACATAAAACCTTTTGTGGCTAAACCCAAGTGGATGTGTGCGTATTCGGTGTCTGCATTCAGGATGGCAATAAGCATGAAAGCCATTAAATTCACAAACACACAGTGGCCATAGTTGGAGCAGTCCTGTCTCGTAAAAACCTTAAAAATGGCACAAAATTAAATAAAATATATAAAACGAAATCTTTCTCTATAACTTTTACTAGCCGACCAGCTTAAAGACCTTCAAGCGAGAGAACATGTCCTCACAATAAACACACTTTTCATTAAAAAAGATGAAAATATTACATGCAGATGAGATTACATTCCAAAAATAGATTATTTCTGATAGCAGATTCATTTTAATTCCCGGACCATTAATATAATCCGCTGCCATAAAGCTCTTTAAACACAATTACTTGGAAAAAATAACAAACACGATATCCCTTTAAAGCATTTACATTATTTTCAACGGAAATGTCAGTAATCCTATTTGGCACACACGGTCTGGGTAAACAAGATGCAAGTTTTTACCTTAAAAGAATCACAATTTGTATAAAAAATGAGGCAAAAAAGAGAAATGCGAGGCCCCGAAAAGCAAATGTAATGACACTTAAGTGGCCCTGAATCTCTATCTTTTTTCAGTCGACTGATTTTGAGATGTTTCTGGCTTGGATTATGACGCATGTGGATGCTCTTATACGGCTCTTATTATAAAAGATTTTGGGATTTGCGCCAGCGACTATCAGGGGGATTATTTTGGAGTTGCAACACCTTATCAATAGTCAGGTATTCCTATCTGGTTGCTCAAATTAATGGCACTTTAGAGCTCATGCTTTTCGGAAATCCTATTCGAACTAATCCCGCTGGAGAAATTAAGCCTTTCATGTCTCTGGAGCTGCGCCCTTCTGACGCATTTGGCAGACAACTAATTAGTTGGCACAGCCCGACCAGAAAAACTCTTATAAACGCTTTTGCCTCTAATTTTCCAGGAGCGGCTAAAAGGATAAAAGTTGGCTCTGCTCATGACATGCAGTATGCACACTTTGAGCTCCCCAAGCCGGAAACTTGATTTAATTTAGCGTGTGCACAGGTACAAATGAAGAACGAAGAAGGAGACTTATTATGCAAACGCTTGTTAACTCAAATATTGACATTTTTGTGCTATTTAGTCACTCGGCTTTATGGGAGGGATGTGGCTTAAAAATGAATCAATGCTGTCGTGTCTGGCAGTCGTAAGCGGGCCGATACGAACGTTATTTCTTAATAGGTGTCCACTCCAGATGGATCCTGGGTGTGCCCTGGCAGTCGAAATGAATAAAAATTAGCCCGGAATAGGGCGAGCGAATGCTGAATGTCATTAAATACGAATTATGGTTATTAGCGAGCTTGGGGCCACATAGGCAGGCCCTGACAATGATTTGACCTTCTTGGGCCAAAACGCGCAGAAAATTTAAATGACGCATTGGAATCAGGAGAGGGAAGTATCGTAGATACAGAAGTATATATCCAGCTGCTTGACCAGAAGAGTGATTTGGAGATATTTCGGGAACGTGGCCTTATTATAATATTCCCATTAAATATGCGCGAACGCGCCAGGAGCGTCCCACCCACGACTTTGCAGCGCCGACAGCCACCCCGGTCAAGTTATTAAACATTGATTACCTATCGATTTTATTTTCATACTCATACCATACCTTTTTCCTGTCGGGTTCTTCGACTCCGATTTGGATTTGCCATTGTGTGTCTGTGGGTATTTGAGGTGGAAGAGCAGAAGATGGCAGAAAATGCAAATTACCTGTGAAAATGCAATTTCTCATCTTTTCACAGTTGCGGCCACGCAGTTTGACATTTAATTTTCAGAGAATCGGACTCGGAGCTTGAGTCCTTCCTCCTGGAATGGCATCGGAAAATCTCTTCCTGTCCGTTGGACTCCGTCGGGAAAAAGAGTGACAGCCTGTGAAATGAGAGTGGCGCACATCCAAATGAATAAATTGAAGATAAAGGCTATCAGGTGGGATGCGCCTCGGGGATAATGGAAGTTTTGCCTGCCAATCGGTGGCAGGACTGCAGAGTCTCTCAATCAAAATCGAGTTATTTGTCAGTTACTTGCCAACAACTTACTTATTTATTTATTTTCTGCGCAACTTTTCCAACAAAGTCGGGCCGTGGAAAGTTCACCATCCACTCAGGCATAACTTTCCGGTGAGGCAATTAGCAAATTCTGATAGCTTTTGTCAGCTAACAATGCAATCTGGAGACATTTCGGAGAAAAGCGATTGGAATTATTGATTGTCATCCAAGTGGCTGCCATAACTTTGAAAGCACACAGTATATTCTATTTGTTGTTGACTATTTGTTGCTGCCATCTAAAAAATCTGTAAACTGACAAGCTGCCACTCAATGGCAAAAATTGCGTATACGCCACGTGATCCATAAAAGTCCTAACTGAATCCATTTCTTGTTATTCTTTTCAGTTTATCGGGAATGCACAAATAATTGAGAACCGAGTGCTTGTTTGAAATGTAAACCACGACACGTGCAAACAACACTGTAAACAGTAAACATAATATTGAGGGTCTCGATTTGACTATTCGTGGCACTGTCAACAGGCAGCCAGGCTTACGTGTGGCATATTGACACTGACCCCGCAGGAACAGAGAGAAAGAGAGAGTGCCCCACCGATTTGCTGTTCGGGGTCTGGATGGAGGCAGTTCCCAGGTGCCGGGGCCCCCGAGACGCGCACGGTTCCACTGAAGCGGCATCGGAAGTGGCGGCATCGGCATCTCCATCGTCAACGGTATTAATATCGGTATTGGTAACGGTATCACAGCAACCACAGCATCAACACTGGCTGCCACTTCAACAACATGGCCATAAAGCAACAGCAACGAACAAACTGTAATTCATGGTTAAAATTGCCCAACAAACTGCTGATATTGGTAAGTGGAAAGGTGGGGGAGGATTCCATGGCAAGAGCTTTATTAAAATTAGGTCTTTAGTTATGATTTGGTTCTCCTAAAAATACATTCTATTTTTGTCGTCTAGGATTAGTTAACTTTTGTAGTAATTAAAGCTGAAAGTAAGAAATTCAAGTAACATTTTCCTTAAAGAGTTGGAGCAAGTGTCTTAAGCACTAAAGTTCTGGGACGAAATTCGTTGAATTTCACGATTCCCACGACAGCCGAGAAAAAAAAAAGAGCAATCAATCAAACAATTTGCCTGCGACTCTATTTACTCAAAGGACTCGTGAGGAATGGAATGCATGTCGTGCACAATTAGTCAAGCTCGTTGTAGAACTTGTGCTGTGTGTTAAAAATTTAGTTGGCAACATTTCCTGTTATTATTTCCGCTGCGCGCTTCCGCTGTGGCACAGTGGCATAGTGGCACGCACGTCCTGCCACGAGGCAGGAGTTTGGGCTCCCTCCGGGACTCGAGCGAGTGGAGCGAGTGGACTAGGAACCGGAACCGGGAAGGCAAGAACTGAGTCCTGCAGTGAAAAAGCAAAAGTTGCACTGCCTGTGACAGTTGTAGGCACGTCCTAGATTCGGGACACAGCAGATGTCAGTTGCACATTTCGCCAAAGGCAAATACTCGCATGTCCTCTGTCCAAGGAGAATGTTGCAATCAACTTTGACACACTGATGTGGGATATGCACGAGTGTATGCGCCCGACATTGATTATCTTGTAGATGTTTGTTTGCATATAGAGCGGATGATTCCCCAAGTCCCCAAGTCCTCAAGCGTGGGCGGCAATAAACCCGCTGAATAAATCTGCATGGGAGATCAGGAACTCTGTCACTTTTATGTGTCTCTGGCAGAGCAGCCCCAGACTCGTAAAACTCCGAGGAGGAAAGTGAAAATGTGGGTATCTGTTAATGGCCCAACTACTTAACATTATCAGCCAGCTAAGCCATTAATTAAATTTTAATTGCTTGGAGTCATTTTCATAATAAATTCCAGGCTATTCAGCCCAGAAGGCACAACCACTTTTGAGGCTTCAACAATCTCGGCTCATAGACAAACCCCAAGAACATCTGTCATTTGCATTTGATTTTTAGCCATCCCATTGTTTTAGCCAAGGCTGGCTAAGGGGGATTGTCAAGCCTGTACTTTAAACTCTATAAAGCTTTGGCTTTAAGGCCCCTATTTCGCTATCCTCTATTTTGTGAACATCCTCCAAGCTTTCAGCTCCACTCGCGCACAATTATCGGAATTAAATTAAAAGTTTTTGCGGGAACTGCCGACAGGCAATTGCAGTTGGCAGAAATCAACAGGCCGCAAAACTGTTTTATCTGCGTGGGAGTTGCTTCTGCGGTCGTGTTTAATGGTCCGGTTTCCGGTCCTGCTGTCCTCTGCTGACCCACTGGGCCACTGGAAACTGTTGCGAAATTCCGCGTTTTTATCCAACTCATTTGGCGCCCAAAACTACGGGCCCGGCTAATTGGTGCTAACTGGTTTTTGTGCAACCATTATGCGGCCCACTAAGCTCATTGGTGCGAAATCGTATCCGGGAAGAGTTTATCAAGCAAATGCAATTATTGCATCAAAGTTTTAATATAAAATTAAATTCTTTACAATTCACAAACGGTAATCATCTATTTTGCACCAATTTCAAAGGAAATAGTATCTGTCAGAAACTTTACATTTCCGATACACAAAAAATATTATTAAGAAATAAGAAAGTCTGGCTCTGACATTAAATTTTCTATTATGTTTCTCTGGAAAATATATTTTTCACCCCTCAGGCTTTTAATTTCCTTCCGCTCTTCTATGTGCCAAGGTGAAGTGCATTTTCATATTTTTACTTTGTCACCGTGTTTACTTTGTGACAAAGAAATTTTTCACTATATTTATAATAAAAATAAGCTTTTATTTGATAATTAATTCAATGAAATATGCAAACTAATGACTTGAAAAAGTCTGTCCCTAGGGATACCCTCATGAATGCGAATTCATAAATATGATTTACGGAAACTTTTTTACGCCTTTTGAAAATTTAATTTCTTGCAAAGGACTGTGTAAACTTTTTAATGCTGCTGTAATTAAATTTAATTGGCTTCAAGCCCACGGGTCGCACACATTTAACATTTCGCTCTTTATGTCATCGTCAACTAGGCGTATGCGTAATGGCATATCAAAGAAAGCCTCGCCTACTTATACTCTTCCATAGGTCGGCTAAGCATGGAAATCAAAAAACTCCTGGCTGAGAAGTATTTTTCTTCGAAAAAGATTTCAACATTTTTGTATAATATATTACATTAATTTGTTCCCATTATGTGTCCGGAAAAGTTTCCGACCAAACTCCACGGCCATAAGGATATAAGCCAGAGTAAACAAAATCGAGCATACGCAGCGAGGGCGTAGGCGGCGAGTGAAAAGCTTTTACAACTCGGTTTAAATGCCAATTATTTATTACACTCGGCAATTTAATGTCGGCGAAATTCGGCGTGCAACTCAATTTGGGGCGCTCCTCATTATTAGCTGCCACAAAGCAAATTTCGGCATGCAAATTTTGTGCGCGCGGAAAATGCCATCCAAGTTGGAGAGAGGCCGTGGAGCCCTGGAGCGAAAATGCTTTTAAACTTAACAAACGGAACTGGGCTCCTCGTGGCCTTTGCACTTTGTTTGTGATGTGTCATGTGAGTAATTTATGCGGCCCTCGTACACGCACTCCCCATCCTGATTGGCTTTATTGTGTGATACACCACATTGCTGCCAATCTCCAGGCCCTGCCACTGCCACTGCCTCTGCCTCACTTTGATTAACCGTAGAAAGAGTGCCCTAAGGTCGGCCCAGACAAGTCACTCAATATTGGATAACTTTTGCATTCTGCACTTCAAGTCAAGTGCAACTGCCTTGAACTTGACTCCTAATCATTGATTTGGCAGCTATAATTTAGAAATCGATACGAGACTACACGGGCAATTGACTTTGTTATTTTGTTTATTTTCAAACTCTTTGGTTGTAAGACATGTGCCTTTGTCATTCTAAATTATTAAAGCCTTTAATAGAGGCACCTTTATACAAAAATATTCAACAAACCCGACCAGGTGTTCCCAGTCGCGGGAAGAAACTTTGCGAATAGCGTAGAGTCTTTAAGCAAATATATATTATAATCGATTTGTTGCATGATGTGAATACTTCATAACTGGCAATTACCCCAATATTGCAAAGCAGAAGCCGAGCAGACCAAGAAGGTGGAAGCTATTTAGGTTTTTGGAAGCAGAAGGTGCGTGCCTGGCAGGCGGCCGAGCCATTAAAGTCAAAAATAATTTCAAATATCGATTAGTAACCAAAGTGGGCGCGGATATTGGCTGAGGCAATGGACTCGCTTTATGGCAGTTGATTGCTTGTTTAGCTGACATTGTGAGTTTATCGATCATCGTGATACAATATAATGGCCAGTGACTCCTCTTTAAATCAATAAACATTCTCTCTTGTGTCGCATAATAATTGAAATGCGTGCCCATTCATTCATAGATTCACTCAACAAACATACAATCGCGCACACACACATTAACTTTAAACGACCGCAATTAATTATGGCAATTAAATTGCAATGTGCAACTGCAACGGAATACCAAGTGGCTTATATGCCACGACTCTTCTCCTCCACTTCCGAGTGGACCCTCGCTGGCAGTAGTTATGTTTCCGCCAGCACTTTATTTCCCATTACTCGTCCAGGTCAGACTTTGATTGTTTCTCAAGGGCTTGAAGGCTATACCTCCTTCTTCCTGTTTAGCAAATTAATTAAGCAAATATGCTGGGCATTAAGTTACTCATTTTTCTCCTTTATTTTCGGAGCAATTTTAAAGACTTTTCTGCCTCTAATTAGGACACTAGATTAAACAACTTTTGAAATATTCCCTCTTAAAGATCCTTGTCTGAATCTTGAACCTCTCCCATTTGCATAAACAACTTCTAGGAATCTCCATTGTTCCTGCCAGAGCCTTTGGCAATTGGCAGCCCACGCACATTTTCATTTCATTCTCATTTCGGTTTCCCCAGTTTTGCCGCAACATTGTTCATTATTTGTGTATTTATAGACCAGTCTTTTTATAAATTAATTAGGCACGCCATACCCGGGCTGTGCCGGCAATTAGGCGGGCAATCAGACGACCCGGCTAATGCTTCTTATTTTTGGCACCGGCAGGTGGTGAACAAGGATACACACCCATCTCAAAAGTACCGCCATGAATGAGACAGAGTGCGAGGATCTCATCAAATCTGTGAAATGGACGGAACCAGCCAACCTGATCTCCCTGGCCATACTCGAGTTTATCAACGTCCTGGTCATTGGCGGCAATTGTCTCGTCATCGCCGCCGTTTTCTGCTCCAACAAGCTGCGGAGTGTGACGAACTTCTTCATTGTCAACTTGGCGGTGGCCGACTTGTTGGTGGGTCTGGCGGTGCTCCCCTTCTCGGCCACCTGGGAGGTCTTTAAGGTAATTATAATTCATTAATTCTCCTCTCATTATAAGCTCATTGAGGCCATTTTTCAGGTCTGGATATTTGGCGATGTTTGGTGCCGCATTTGGCTGGCCGTCGACGTTTGGATGTGCACGGCATCGATCCTGAACCTGTGCGCCATATCCCTGGATCGCTATGTGGCTGTCACCCGGCCCGTCACCTACCCAAGCATCATGTCCACTAAGAAGGCCAAGTCCTTAATCGCCGGCATTTGGGTTCTCTCATTTGTTATTTGCTTTCCGCCGCTAGTCGGCTGGAAGGATCAAAAGGTAAGTGTCCGGGACACAACTGACCACTGCCACCGGCACTGGCCGGGTGCGATAAACGGCCGGAGGAAGTGCGGTTTGTCTCTGCCAACAAAATTGAAAGTCGGTTAACTGTTTTCAGCACGCTCCGACCTCAAGACTCATAAAGAACAAAAGGGCCGGAGCTGTGAGTGTTTTCGAGCCGCAAACTGTCGGGCTAAGCTCTTGGTTTTCTGCCCACTACCCACTGTCATTGACACCGTTTTCGTGGGCCCGAAACTTTTGGCCAACTGAGTCATTTGTGCCAAAATTACCGTAAAACAAGAAACGAGTTTTGTCCCTTTGGTTGGACACGGTAGACGGAGCATGCCCTTAGTTCTAATTTCAGCACTCAACCCAGACATTTTTCAAGTTTGCCCGGAGATGGTGATGATAATGATGTGTTACACATGGAATGCCGGACCATTTATGGCTTGGGGCTTAGGGGTAATCAGATCAGTCAGAATAGCAGGAATAGCCATCCCCCGGAGGCAGTTTATTGCTAAGAATGTTGTTCCTCAGCGTAATGATTTCAGGCGCCTCTTCCAGCCGCATAGCTGCATTGCACTTCGCATTGTGAATTGTATCTCCCGGATAGTGGCATCTATGGGGCATGCCCCGCCATTCAATTCACAACTGCAGCCCGGCTGAGTGCAACTGAATGGGCCACGTTTGAATGGCTGGCATTCAACTCGTTTCCTGTAAGCCAGTAAGGCAGCCAACGTATTGAAACTGGGAATTATCGATTATTATTACGCTGCCATATTTCCACTTGGCGCGATTCAATTTCGATTTGGCTGCAGCCCGGCGGATGCGAAGACCCAACACGCCGGCACATACAGCCGCCGCCATGGATCTGGATGAGAGTCAGGGTCCAGGGCTTTTGGCTTGTTGTTAATGCCACCTTTTCGGTAATATTTATGCTCAACACGTCGACGAATATCTCTGGCAATATAGCCCCTTTAAGTTGCATCTTTATTGGCTTTTTAGCCAAGTGAGCAGACGGGGTGGGAGGACACGCGAACGGAATTTTAATGGGGTCCTCGTGATATCAAGTGTCATCCGATGATACCACTTTCGGTGTTTATCATTCCAGGCCGTCGTTCAGCCGACCTATTCGAGGGGAAACTATACGCTTTTCTACGCCACCACGATGTCCAGCACGGAGGATGGTCAACTAGAGTTAGATAGCATTAAGGAACAGGTGGAGGGCACCTCGCCCCAGCCCCCGCAGTTGCCGCATGGCAACGCCTACAATCCCTACGATCCCGACTTTGCCCCAATCGATGGCTCTGCGGAGATTCACATCGCAGCCATTGGCTCCACCACGACAACCACTTCGACCATCTCACCCATCACTAGCCCCGAACCCGAAACGGAAATGGACTACGATCTGTTGAACATGCCGCCGCGCAACAAGCCCCAAACGATGTCCGGCAGCTGCCCCTGGAAGTGCGAGCTAACGAACGATCGCGGTTATGTCCTGTACTCGGCCCTGGGCTCCTTCTACATACCCATGTTCGTGATGCTGTTCTTCTACTGGCGGATCTACAGGGCGGCGGTGCGCACCACCCGGGCCATCAACCAGGGCTTCAAGACCACCAAGGGTAAGTTCCGCAGCTCCACTGCACCCTGCTCCACATCCGTAGTTAGCCGAGAAAGTCACAAAATCGAACCACTCATTTGGACACGATTTGTTTGAACCTTGTCACCCACAATTTGTCCTAACTTTTGCGTAGCTAACAGTATGGTCTTGATACTCATCCGTCGCTACCAACCAACATACACACACACATAATATATACTCGTTGGAAAGTAATCACGTAGCTTAGTTCATTTTATTAAAGCTTTGGTATCGATTGCTAAACCAGTTTTCAAATCTCTCAACGTGTAGTCAATAGTGTGACGTCCCGTTTGTCCCTTTTTATTTCATTTGATTACCGAAAAGTGTACAGACTTACACCGAACATACCAGACACCCTCACCAAGCCAAGCCCAGCCCAGCCAAGCCACCTCGTTATGGTCCTGGCCCTTGCCCTTGTCCTTGTCCTTGCTAGTCCCTTGTTAGTCCCTTTCTGATATGAATAAATTGTCGGAGAAGTAAATAACAATTCGCCCCGTACGTGTTTGTCCCTCGACTGAGCTAAGCAAATACTTGTATGAGGAACTGTATAAATCGACAGCAGCGGCAACAAAAAATAGACAACTAAATTTACATTCATAAATAACTACTCATAAACCTCTGCACATGTAAGTCAACCAACATACCATACATACTATACATTTATTGTCGGCATTCTGTTTTTGTGTTCTGCACATAAATAAACACGATAAATAAACTGGAAATGAGTAAAAAATATAAAATATAAAAGTAATATACACATAGTGAGTGCAAATAACAGACCCAGATCTAATGTAAGTCAACCAACCAGTCCCCTAAATCAAAAACTTTTAAACTCTGTACAAAACAGACAAACTCTAATTCCTTGTAATTAAAATCCCCCCTAGAATTACTCAAATGAATGTCACTACAAATTAGCATCAGAAAAGTCCTAATTAATTCTAATTAGATTAGTCTACCCATATAAGCGATACACACATAGTGTGATGAACAAGGTCCTCCCCAACCAAATCTGTGAATAATCTCCGCCCTGAAAAACCAATCTCCTCAAAAACTCTTTAAAATCCTTAAAGACCATATTCATTTTTTGAAATTATCACAACATTATATCAGTCATATGCCTCTCCGAAGAAGTCACGCATCATAATTAGCATTATTTTCCGTGATGGGGAAAAAAACACGACACAAAAATCGATGAACGCTGAGGAAGCACATCAAACAAATCGGCTTAGATAAAAAGACGGCCGGGATTAAATAAGAGGGATTTTGCCATTAGAGCGGGGCCAGAAAACATGAAAGAGGCCTAGACCAGGGATAGGAAAAAATGGGAACTGGTAGCTTCCTTGTGGCGCCTTGTTTGCTGTCTTTGCAAATTTGTGGTTTCTTGGGTTTTGTCATTTTAGGCCTCGATGATTCAACTACCGAGTCCGGAGTCCCTGGAGTGATAATCCCCTGGAACAGATTCCGTTTGAAGTTCGAGAGGTCGCATTAAACTGGCAATGGCATTGGGTGTTTATTTAAATATACTCGTATGTGGCCCATTACTCGGTCAGGGGCGCAGCGCACTTTCTTCCGCGTGATCAGCTCATTGGGCAGCCACTGCCGGAATATTCATATATCCATATTTAAGCTAACCCTGGGCAAGCATACGGCTGTTAATCTGCAGTGGCTCAGACTCCGTAACGGGCCAACTTCCGGCCAAAACTGACTTCCGGACTGACCGACTGACTTCATCCCGAAAATCAATAGCCAAGTTGGGTGGAAATCAATGCCCTGCTCTGAGAGAATAGAGGGACTTTTAAAACAGTCGCATTTGCCATATTGAATCCTCTTAAAAATGAATGCATTTCGAGCCAGAAGCTTAAGGTTTAATTCTGCCGTTGACATTCCTGGCCCGTTGCCTTGGCAGTTGTTTTTGTTTTGCCACCGTTGTGTCGTTAGTTGGCGCCATTTTGAGCACAAAGCTCAGATTTGCCAGGAGCGCCCTCACCCACTCTCAGGCCCAGGCCCAGACCCACACCCACAACCCTACGGCGTATGGCAGCCTTGAAATATGCTTTGTCTATATATAGTCAAACATACAAACTTATGGCCAAGTTCGTTATAGTTCTCCGCATATATGGGCCACTTGCATGTGCGTGCAAAAAGCCTGAAAACGCCCCATGACACAATGCGGGTGGTGCTGATGCTTTTTCCCTACATTCTTGTTTTTTTCCCCATTTTATTTTTTGTGTTTTTGGGAGGTAGAGCCCGTGCCCACGCGTCTTTTTAGTGGCTTTTGAAGGTAATCAAGTTTCAAGTTCAAAACTTGGCCGAGGTTCACGGCAGAGACCACCTCGGAAGAATGTGTGTGGACGTGGACGTGGACGTAGATGTGGACTTGCTCTGTTATTGTTGGGGGGCTTTAGAAATTTTTGAAAATCGTGTGTGGTGGCCCTGGCCCTGTGTCAAGAGCAAACTTTTGTGAGAGAGCTGCCGCTGGCAGTCTTGCTCTTGACTTGGAGCCACTTGTCTCCTGTCCCGACCAGTCGGTCACCGTTCAAAGGTCAACAATTACCCGCATGCATGTCCGTCCACGAATGATGTCACTTTGGAGGCCAATTGCCTCGCAACCAAAATATTTAATCTCGATTAAATGCCTTTCAATTAAAAGCCCACAAAAATGTGGCGGGCGAACGCGTAAATTGTAAATGAATTGCACCACCACTACACGCCACGAGAGCCACGAGGGTGGAGGACTCCCATATATGGGAGACATGGGAGGTAGGATTATCCTTAGTGGATCCCAACGAACAAAAGTTACACGCGCCCATTTATTTGAATAAGAACGCCGCTGAAACAGAAATATCCGCAGGCTTTCCCATATCTTTCATAATATTTTCTCGCTTTATTTCTTCTTATTTACATACATTAGGATATTTTTCTTATATATTTGTATACAAATTGTTTGTTTAACTTTCATTTTTCGGGGGTATCCGAGGCGAAAAAATCAATAGTGTACCCTTTTTTATTTACAGTTCCCAGTATATGCCGGGCCTTCTGTTTGTCTTTCCTTCTGGCAAACAATATTGCTTCTCGATGGGTTTAATATGGTTTATGCAAATGAAAATGTTTTTCCTTTCGCCTTAAATTAAGATAATTCCGGGGGAAGTTGGATTTGCTGACGCAATACATTCGATATTTGTCGGAGACCACATGGGAAAATAGCAACTAGCATAGCTGGTCTAGAAGGAAAAATAATTACCCAAACTATTTATACGCGATTGTTACGAATTCTAGGAAATCGATTGATACAATTAATTTACTGAAAATTGTAGGGACAGAAGGCGGCACTTCTCCCACCATTTCAACGTCATTTGCGACCCACATAACCCCAGCTCCCCATTCGACCTCGTCCCCATTGGATAACTAATAGAAAATTGGGAAAACAAAACCGTTCCCAGGGACTAACTATACAGACACAAAAATTGTTACCCCTAAAATAAAATAATCAATATAATATGTATAAAACCCAAGTCCCCTGTTTCTAGACTTAGTGAACCTAAAACCAAAAAAACTAAAAGAAAATTAATTAATTATTCGATCAACTCCAAATATTTGTACTTTTTTTCTAGTACTAGATTTTTATAATGGAATGAGTCCCTTTTTCTCTCTCTATAAATAATATATTTGTACTTGCGAACGTAGAAATACATTTTATTATATTACTTGTAAGTTTATTCCACCTTTTTCCAAACTGAATGTAACAGTTCGTAGTTAGTGCTTCGCTCTCTGCGAAGTGTGTGAAGTCGATCAGCATATTTTTTACCCTAATCAAGAAGAATTGTTTCTCGCATCTGATTTTTAACGAATGTATCTAACTTACTCACCTCAAAACAAGACCAGTTCAAAGTCAAATTCGAAGTAAGCCACAAGTCGTCCATCTAACCACATGTCCATGTACTATACAAGCTGAATGTCTGCATACATGTTTCCACACTCGCAATCCCCACCGATCTTAGCCAGAGTTGGGCCACCAGAGTGGCAGCCGCGAAAGCTGAAACTATTCCCTCCCAACCACTAATTGCAGGCAGTCCCCGCGAGTCGGGCAACAACCGCGTCGACGAGTCCCAGCTGATCCTGCGCATCCACCGCGGACGCCCCTGTTCTACGCCCCAGCGCACCCCGCTCTCCGTTCACTCCATGTCCTCGACCCTGAGCATGAACAGCAACGGGGGCGGAGGAGGCGGCACGGTCGCTGGCGGGGGGCTGGGCACCTCCGGAGAGGATCACCACCAGAGCGGCAACCCCAAGCGCGCCACCTCGATGCGGGTGTGCCGGCAGCGGCACGAGAAGGTGGCCATCAAGGTCTCGTTTCCCTCGTCCGAGAACGTCCTGGACTCGGGCCACGCCCAGCCCCCGCACACGCCTCACTACGCGGTCATCAGCAGCGCCAACGGCGGCCGGAGGGCCTCCTTCAAGACGAGTCTCTTCGACATTGGCGAGACCACCTTCAACCTGGACGCAGCCAACCAGTCGGGAACCAACGACCTGGAGACGGGCCACTCGTCCACCTCGCTGGCGGCGAAGAAGCGGGCCGGAAAACGCAGTGCCAAGATCCAGGTGAAGCGCTTCCGCATGGAGACCAAGGCGGCCAAGACCCTGGCCATCATCGTGGGCGGATTCATAGTGTGCTGGCTGCCATTCTTCACGATGTACTTGATCCGGGCCTTCTGCGATCACTGCATCCAGCCGACGGTGTTCTCGGTGCTCTTCTGGCTGGGCTACTGCAACTCAGCCATCAATCCGGTGATCTACGCCCTCTTCTCGCACGAGTTCCGGATCGCCTTCAAGCGCATCGTGTGCCGGTGTGTGTGCACCCGCAGCGGATTCCGGGCGTCGGAGAATTTCCAGATGATAGCCGCCCGGGCTCTGATGGCGCCGGCCACATTCCACAAGACCATATCCGGCTGCTCGGACGACGGCGACGGCGTGGACTTTAGCTGACTAATCGGCAGCTACGAGCCGGGTCCGCTGCAACGCACCGCCTCCCTGCCGCAGGAGGGCGAGGTGGTTGAATCCGGTTCGGGGTCGGGACGACGCATCCGACGGGGAGGCTTCTGCAAGGGTCGCGTCCTCTAGAGGACAGTGCATTTCCGCTTTTTGATACGTTTCTTTTTAAAGCACCGCCACAAGCCCACTCCTCAAGTATCAAGAAAAAAAAACTGTCAGTATTCGCATTGAACGACGTTGTAACTGTATGGCAATAATTTTCATGTATTTACCTTAGATCTAAGGCTATGCTAAACTACTTATACTTACCATATATGAGATACAGATACCGATCACTATGAGATACACAATCTAGATACGTAAGCCAGTTGTTTTCAGTTTACATCGTTGTGTGTAAGAAATGTAACATAAATGTGTTAGGCGGCTAAATTAGTTAAAACCAGAATTATATAAATGGATGTATATGTATGTGTGTATAGCAGCTGTGTAAGTCGGTTGCATTTTCAATAAAACTTAAATCAAACAACAAGTAACATTAAACAAAAACAAGTGCCGACCATGAAGACAAAAATTGGCAAGGACATTGGCAGCGTTCCAAATTGTCTAATGACGATTACCTGGACAGCTGAACCTACACTTTTCAGTTTTTATTTGTTTCTTTTTTAGAGGAAGGACTTTACTTTAATCTTCAGAATAAACTTTTGCTAACGATGTAGAATTGCTCAACTTTTTTAGAAAACTTCTTTAGAAACTAGCTTCTCTCGTCCTTTAGAGGATGTATAAATTATTAAGTGGCCACTTAAATAACATAAATCCCCATTTCTGGCCACTCTCATGTAGTGCCAATATTGAATTCTGTTGAACCAAGCAATGCATATGGTCCTTAAAGCCCGGCTCAACCATAAGCCAGCATTTAATACGGCTCTCAGGCAAAAAGCAACAGCTTCGGTAATGGCAGAAGTAAAATATTGCATTACGGTGCCGATTATTCATTACTCGTCGCGGGCCGAGTAATGAAAATGTATTCAGCAGTTAAACGTGCGTATGAGTAATAAATGCAAAGCAACTGGAGGCACTGAGCATATGCTAACAGGAGGAACGAGAGGAGGGGCACAAGGCACAAGGATTATGCAAATGTGTGTGTTAATGAAATAAAGTTCGCTTTGAAGGCGGCTTAAAGGCGACTACACTTCTTGGCGCGTCAGGATGGGGGAACAGGGCCAAAAAAATGTATGTAACAGGGGGGAATGCGACAACACCGAGTGCTTGTCGCGTTTATGGCGAAACATTTGCATAATTACGCGTTTAATTTGCTAAAGTGCAGGCAGGCTGGCAAAGGGCCAGCGCCGAGAAGTAGGCAGTGGATTCTGAGTGCGTGCGTAGCGTGCACCAGGGCGTATGAGCGATGTTCCACGATACAGAAACATACCACAGAAAATAACAAGCAATCAACCACACACTAGACTTTTAATATGCCTTGTTTTGGTTTAAGTTTCTAGGGCGAGGACTTAACACCTGAATCTTATTATTTTTATCCTTGTAAAAGGTAAACTTATAATTGTCAAGGCTATTCAGACATGAAGGATATTAGGAAGACAAGACCAGTTAGACCCTGACGCTACTGATAGATAATTAACTAAAAACTAATATTTGAATCTTTTCCTCCCAACTCTTAGGATCCAAGGGCATTGGGTCCCGATTCGAGGAGCAACGCCTCACGTTGCGCATTCACAGAGGGCGCGGATCCAACCAGCAGGAGTCGATGCACAGCAACGGCAGCACTCAGAGCACCACCACTACGCTGGGAACTCCTTCGCCGGAAAGGCTCTCCAAGTACGCCACCCGGCGGCTGCACCACCACGACAAAATCAAGATCTCCGTCTCCTACCCGTCCAGCGAAAACATCAGCGAGTTGGCCGGCCACGGAGATGAGCGCCACGAGCGACGTCCTTCCGGAAATGCCCTATTCGCCGTCCACTACAACGGAGGCAATGGACGCGAGTCGACGGAATCGCATCTCTATCGACAGCAGCAGCATCACGGTGGAGCCAGTTCCTGCTACCTGCAGGTGGGGAAGGCCTTGCCGGAACTGGCCAGGCGGCAGAGCAACACCAGTGAGGGAGGGGGCGGCGGCGGAGGCGGTGGATCGGGTCTCAGGCCGGCCAACAAGAAGATGGGCCGGCGAAATATCAAGGCCCAGGTGAAGCGCTTCCGGATGGAGACCAAGGCGGCTAAAACTCTGGCCATCATCGTCGGAATGTTCATCTTCTGCTGGTGTCCCTTTTTCACGATGTACATCATTCGGCCATTCTGTCAGGACTGCATCGACCCACTTCTCTTCTCGGTGCTCTTCTGGCTGGGCTACTGCAACTCGGCGGTGAATCCCATGATCTACGCCCTCTTTTCCAAGGACTTTCGCTTCGCCTTCAAAAGGATAATCTGTCGCTGCTTCTGTTCGCGGCAGTCGGTCTCCTTGAAGAGTTCCCGTCGCGGCTCTGACATGTCCGCCATCCGGATCCGGGCCAGGACGCCGAGCATCACGCCCAGTGCAGCTGCCCACAGTTTCGGGGACGAGAGCGAACTACACCACTCCGAGATGAGCAATGACCCCAGGTGACGTTCGTTCGGGCCCAGCTCGAGCTCCCAGAGTAGCTTGGGCGGGTTGCGGAAGACGAGTCTCAAGGTGCCCGTCTACGAGATTTGCCATCCGCTGGTGATGGAAACGGCCTGCTACTCCTACGTGGAGACCACCGGCGATGCCACCACCTCAGCTTCCGTGGGAGGCACCGGAGGAGGCGGCGGGTCGAAGCGGACGCAGTTGTAGCCACGGGAGCTGCTGGCGCTGCGCGGTCTGGGGGGCGGAACGCATCTTCCGTCGGCGCGGCGACCAAGACGCATGGTCCGGGTGGAGTACAGCGATGCCAGGGTCTAGAAGAATATCAGCAGAAGCCAAAGGGAAAAGTTTCAAGCTGGGGAAAGATGTTTCTTTCAATCAGTACTTTAGTTTTCAATCAATACTGTCTAGTTCGAACTTTCTAACTTTAAAAGGAGCTTTCCAACGAAAGCTGTTCATTTTCTTCCTCAGTGTAAGCACTTATTCCTACTTCAAAGATAGAAAGGTCTCCTTCAGGAAGAACAATGCAAGGATGTGGAAAGCGATGTGATTGCTTGAGGACTTGGCTTTGGAGCCAAAACATTTGTACATAGAATCAGACAACAGGTGCACCCTGCCCTGTATCGATTTATACTTTTAGCTAAAATTGCCAAAAGGACGAGGCGAACTGTGTATTGTATATAGAATGAAAGTCTAGCTAGGATATCGCTGGCATTTGAGAGTTGTACCTTTAAACTTCCGTATTACAAATATTATATATCTGGTTGTTAACACTAAGCTGAAACCAAATCGTTGCTAAACGCAAATAAAACATTACCCAGTGCTAAAAACAAAAAAGTTGTAACGAAAACAAAAGCTCGTAAATAGTAAATATAAATAGTAAATGTTAATGTTGTTCTGATGGATATGCATACCCACTACCTATTTGTGTCACGAAAATACATGTTAAATGCAATAAAACGAGTCCTTGCCTACCAAACATAATGTATACATATTATATACGAATATACGATCCTCGAGTTAAACGTTTTCTGTGCTAAAAAAAAAACCAACAAAGAGAGTTTTATTTAGTTGGTATTTTAAGGGCAGGTTGTTTCCTAGGAACACCGCGTGGAGGGACCCTCTTGGAGGGTGAAACGGACAGCGTGGTTTTAATTAAGCGGAAGTACTCGCAGCGCAACAAAGTCGCCTCCGAAACAAAGAAGGTAAAGTGCGATAAAAAGAGTTGCAGCATAAAGGAATAGCTTTGGCTACAAAGGCCAAATTAAAAGCCGGAATGCTCGAGGCATTTCCGCTAACTGAATTAAAGGCTCAAGCCCGAGCCGAGTCCCGAGTGCCGAGCATAACTTGAAAGGACTCTGGAATTGATGGGAGTGTTGGTGTGTGTACAGCGAATACATTCCGTTTGATTACTCCCTCATGCGGCCACATAAAATAGACAAACACGAAATGAGTTGGCTGGCAACTAATTTATGCCTAGGCCAGAGATTCCCCGCTTCCGCATAAACTAAGCAACTCCACCAGAAATCCAATTTATTTGCTTCACTTTCCACTACAAGAAAGTGTTTTATTTGATGGAAATCAATTGATAAAACGCATTAACTTGGGACTAAAGTTTCAGGGCCCCCACCCTGCTGCCATCAAGCCCATAAAACGAACAGACAGGAAGGGCCGGGACGAGCCCCAGGACGAGGCCATCACCGTCAGATAACGTTGACTGCTACGGAGCCAAAGTTTGGCTATTAACCTAAACAAGATATCGGAAGTTCCAACCAGGCGCTTGCCAAGATTCATTTTGCTGGCTTAATTAATCAAATTGAATTTAATTTTCGATAAAAGTCCATGGCGTCCTAGGAGAACAATTTCAATTTCAGCATGCACCTTGTTTTGGCCAATTTGCCGTGAAAGTTCCCCATGAAATGCCATGTATACACGAACAATTTGCATAAATGTGACTATAATCAAAGGGCCCTGGTAAGAGCCAGGTAGTTAATAATTGTACCAGAAAATGGAAAAGTACTAACAAACTGGTTAGACGGCATAAATTACCAAACTTTCTGATTTCATTATGCCAGGACCAAAACAAACCATTCCAAACTCCAGACTCCCTTTAAAAATTGCATCCTGAAGAATCCTTTTAAGAATTTACGTGAAAAGTCTAAATGCGAACGCCTCCTCGACTAAGAATCAAATGGGGCAGTGAAGCATGACCTGTGCTCTGTTTGAGTGCTTTGGCTTTGTGTTCAGGTCTTTGTTTGCTCCTCCAGGTATTCCTCCACATAGATGGACACAGAAGCTGTTTCCAGGCATGAAAGTCCAAGCATCGATTAAGCAAACATTCTTCGCTTAGTTCCTAAAAAACAACCTTGGGGCTGGAGTTTGTTTTGACGGAAGATTGCAAGATTTTTTCATTCTGACTTTAAACTTTACCTGCCATTCAATTGAGGGAACTGTTTTGCTTAAGGGATTTGCATAAATTTGGTTTCTAAAATGCGTTTAGAATTATGGCCAAGTTGGGCTATCCAAAGTATTTCAACAAATAGGGTCTGTTTGGGTTTCACAATTGGTGTTGTATTGCATTCCAAGAAAATAAAATCATCATTTAAACACATATTTGGGTTGCAAAGTTTAAAGTGGCGCAACATTTACGAAGCTCCTTTTCGAAGTTTCTGAAACTTTTCCTCGGAAAGTTCGTGTTAAAGCACCTACAGTTCTTCTCAGACATAAGGTTTTTCTTGATTTCCTTTATTTTTATTTTTTCAAGCCCTGAGGCTGCTTAAATTTTTGCATCAACCACTGTCAAAAACAACAATAGCCCGCAGCCAGAGGAAACAAAAAGTCAGCTTGCAAAACTATAAAGCAGCTTGACAAATGGAGCGGAAATAAAAATATAAGTACGATTTTTCTCAGATCATGGAGGACATGGCGGAGAGACGTTTCCAAGCAGGCACAGGACGGAACAATAAGTTCCAAGGAGTCGGGGAGAAAAACGTGAAGACAGCTTAGCGAGCTGCCAGCTCAGCGAACTGTTTACACACTATACTCGCAGGGATTCGCAAGGATTCACAAGGATTCGCAGGGGCAAAGTTTGTGAGTCGACCAGTCGAGAAATGTATCGAATTGTTATCTGAACAAACGATTCAGGGCTTAAAGCAACTGCTGCCTCCTCTGCCTTGTTAACTGCAAAAGTTTTTGGCAAGTTGTTAGTTAACATTTACGATAATTCGAAAAACTTTGAAAAGGACAGCGACGGAATTACTTTATGTTATGTAATGATGTTCTAAACCCTCGACCACGTCGTAATTGAACACTTAAAAGGCATTTTTCTTTAAATCGAAAGCGGTCTGTCTCACGACTCTAACTCTTTTCAATCAGCTCCACCCTTGTCAGGATAATATTGGCTTTCCTTTGGGGCACCGCACACGCACATAATTGGGGGTCCGGGACACGCCTCCCATTGCGGTTGTTTCTTGTTATTCTATTACATATATTTTTTTTTTTGTTGTGTTTTTCCGTTTTCTACGGCCCCCTGCCACAGACAGGCCGAAGCCGAGTGGTGACAATTTGCGCAACGCGTTAATTCCATTAATTTACGCCTAATTGTTATGGCCGCCTGAAGTGCAATCAACGGACGGACCCACAGGCGAGTGTTTTCTTTCCGAAAAAAAATATAGGCATACTTGTACACCCAGCACGCCCACACGGCCATTGAGAAAAAGGAAACAAAAAACCGAAAACAATTTTTGCAACACCCACCCACCCAAAACACATCCCGTGGGGCTAGAGTCCAGCCGTGGTGCGTTTAACGCAACAAACTAACGAGCCGTGCCATTCGCAGGACCTTGTGCGGTGTAGCTCTGCTGTCAGGCAACTGCCACCTGCCACTTGCCACTTACCACCTGCCACCTAGCACCTGGCCATTTTGCAGTTCAATAACCCATTTCCCAACCAACAAAAAACGAAAAAAAAAATAACGCCAAGAATTTCAAGTAAGACTTTGCGCTGAAGCAGCCAATCCACAAAAATGGCAAACAATTTGCTTTTATGGCTAAACAAAAATACAGAAAAACGCTTCAAGTCAGGACATTCTGCCTCCTTGGCCCCCTTAAAGGACTCACTGGCGATTTCCGCAGTTGACTTCATGCTTTTTGCGACTTTTCCGTTTTTTTGCTTTTTTGCTTTTTTGCTTTTTCCAGATGTGGATTCGTGTCACTCGATAAGTTGTTCGGTTATTGTTGCCAATAATTTGTTGACGGAAGCAGACGGTCGGCTCGATTCAATAACTTATTTTGCCGAATTCAATTATTTTCCGTCTGCAGACGACCGAACTAATCACAAACTGACACTGGATTAGATCTCTGATTTGGTAAGGTTAAGAAACATCCGGATTCCTGATTCAGGATTAAGTAAACAAAATGTTAAGTGTCGCCCCGGGCTGGCTAGGGAAAGGAACCAACTTATAGCAGTCTAAATTGCAAAGAAAAAGTACGCAAAAGAATACAAAAGTTTTTCTCATCCAATTAGCTTAGTGACCCCGAGCACTTTGTGTAAACAAAGATGAAGTTAAGCCAAAGGTCAGTGGTTGAGGTTCGTTTATGAAGTGCTCAGAGGCACCGCGAAGATACACATCCGTGGGCAGGACAGGTAACGTTTTAATCGACAAAGTCCATAAATCCGGAAATAAATGCAAGTTTACTGTTTCAGATGAGGCGACCTCTTCGAAACTCATTCTGTGGCCCATTATTTGAGAGTTTACTGCCGGGAAAGTGCACAAAGGACGCAATTTTCGACTGGCCGACTGCCCGACTGGCCGGCTGTGTCTCTATTGTTGAGCCGCGTGTTTGCGATGCACAGATTTATGGCTTCCTCATAAATTGCTTCTGGGAGCGGAGGAGGACGCGGGTAAACGTTGGCCACAGATGGCCTGCGTCCACCTGGACGCAACTTTTTATATGTTTTTATGACAGCCGACCTCCGGCGAGCATTTAAATCCTTATTCCAATTTATTCAATGTTAAATCTCCGCCCAGCTTAAATTCAATTTATATTTATTCTATTTAAAGGCGGCACTAGAGCGTAAACGGATTATTAAGAAAATGCCCCATCGGAAATACGTTTGGGGAAGCAATTATTTATTCTTTTCAGGCGCACAATCTATCACTCACAAATCCACTTGACCTGACATCAATTTATTTTCATTCATGCAAAATGTTCTCAACTTTTATTAAATTCCCGAAAGTCGTGTTCTTAAACATACATTCACTTTAAGATTTCACTTTCGCCGTGAAATGAAAGCAAACATTCTATAATTAAATGGCGGAGTGTGGTGTCTTTTTGGGGAATACGAGACTGCTACATTTACTGCTGAAATCAAGAAGGCTCTTTTTGGAAAAGTCGGTCAATCGTCTGGGCTGGCAGCGGAGGGAAAAAACAGGAACCACACCCACCTACTCACCCGCCCACCCGTGGCTAGTCGAATGGTTTTTGAATGCGAAATGGTTGAGCTACGAACTCCGGCGGACTCGCCTAAATGTCAAAGCCACAATCGAGGGGATAGGGTTTTTGTCTCTGACAGTGGCAAGATAAACAGACGCCCTGCCGCTCGGTTAAGCTTCTAGCTGCCGCCTACCCGGCCAGGATACTAGGCAGGATAGCCGGCCAGCAGGATGGCATTAAACAGTTGCATTCCACTCAATGGGGACTGTATCGCTTAACCGGGTTTTTGTCGCAGTTTCGCCAAAATGAAAACGCCAACTCACCTCCCGCCCTTCTGCTTCGACACTCAGTTAAACAAACTTCTGTTCTGGGCCACAAAAAAAAAAAAAAGAAATACGGACAATCTGAAAGTTGGCTCGGCAGTTGCGGGTTTTTGTATTACGTTGGCGGAAGCATGACAAGCCTGAAAGTATGCAACGCTTTTTGCTTTTCGCATTTGGCTTTTTTGCGCAATAAGTGGGAGGCAACTGCAACAGCCAGAGCCCCTGGCATTCGAATTAAACTGGGTCGCAAGTTTGATGTACACAGAAAACAAAATTATAGAATTGGCTAAGAAATAGTCAATATGTAGGAGAAGTTTAAAATATAATTGAGCTAACCTTGTACCCCTTTTAAATTGTTTAAAAAAATTTGCATTATAGCATTGCATTTATATTTTTTAAGTGTGCTTATCAAGTAGGCAAATGTAAAACAATTATTCGTTGGCCACGTGAAAGCACTGTTAATATATTTGGGCCATAAATCAATAGCCAGCCCGACGAAAGTTGGCAATTATGCGCCAGTTTATCAAAACAAACTAAGAACACTCAAATAATTTGTAGTTTCTACAGAGTTGTGATCTACTTTCGGAATAGTAAGTGTTTATGCCGAAAATGATTTTATTAATTTCTCTGTAAAATGCTGGTAGGTTGTGCAATGTTTGCCAGATTTACACAACAGCTCATGTTGATGTACTGATTGAAAAAAAGGAAATCTCGAGGGTTCCTCGAGGAGCGCCTACGCAGGCAGTACCGTCCAATGACGCAAATCGCCGCAAAATGCCTGGACAGGAGGACAGGATCCCGAGGAACAACAGGGAATTGGTAAACTTATCACGCAATTAGAGGCTCTCACACCTGGCCATAATTTATGGCCAAGCGGAGCGAAGTAGGCAACGTGAAAATTAAAAGCCCGCCGAACAAGGGAAACAACAGCATTATGCACGAGGGGCATAACTGTGTGAAAAATGATGCTTGACGTTTTCTGGCGTAACTTTATTGTTTGTTTGTGTTTCGCCGCAGGCAACTTTTCACTTTCCGATACAGTGTAGTAGAATATCTGAGAACACGAACCGGGCCCAGCATTTGGCCAAGATTAATGCGTTACAATAAAAGATGATTTGTTTTTTTATGGCCATGTTTTGCCTGCTAACGCAGCCGAGCCGTGTGAAAAGTCAACAACTGGCATAGAAAAGTCAAGCGGCATGACTAGCTCCGGCATTTCCCAGGTGTCTTGCTCCTGCCCCCGGTCCTGATCCAGTTTCAGGTGTAAGCTTACGCACACACGGATAGGTCCTCCGGCACCCACACATGTACGTTTTTAGGGGCTTTCGGTGTTGCATGCAAATTGGCTGTGAGTGGCCCGTTCTTGTGGTTTCGATGATTGGTATTTAGGTAGGCAGTCGCATAAAGCCGGAACGAAATTGAGACGTTTTGTGTGGAAACGAGTCGGGAAAATAAGGCAATAAATAACCCGGAAACGAAAGTGGATCTCGAGACGCCGCCACTTATGGGCTTTACTTGACACTCTTACGAAGGAATCGTATTAAGGGGAATCAAATATCGTCTGACTGCCATTTTTATATTGGATTTACAATTTTTGATTACCCCAACCATGAGGGTTAGTATTTTAATGTAAAATATATTTGGATTGATTACTTTAAATTTTAAAGAAAAAGGGAGTCCTAATTTATGAGGGATAAGACATAAAACAGCTTTATTAATATTTGTTGATGAGGTATTCTTTATTATGTACACTAGCAAACTTATTGGCATTAACTTTGTAATATCGATTTTAACTAAACATGTAAATGATGAAGAATCTATACACAAATTTTTGACAAAGTTATGACTTTCCATGGAGGCCATTTTGTCCCTCATAAAAAAAATAATTTGTTTTTAGATTTTGATGCAGATCGACGCAGAATCGGTGTACAAATCGTTTAAGGTATTCCTCGCGAGAATCAGTTGATTTTTGGCGAAGATATGGCCTCCTATTGGTGCCATTTTGTCCCTCGCATGCATTTTCAACATTTGAAGGGGACCCTCCAGAAAAATCAACAAAAAATCTCACAAATAATTTGTTTCCAGATTTGATGAAAATCGACGCAGAATCGGTCTACAAATCGTTAAGGTATTCCTCGCAAGAATCAGGATTTTTGGCAAAGATATGGCCTCCTATTGGTGCCATTTTGTCCCTCGCATGCATTTTCAACATTGAAGGGGACCCCCAGAAAAATCAACAAAAAATCTCAAAAATAATTTGTTTTCAGATTTTGATAAAAATCGACGCAGAATCGGTCTACAAATCGTTTAAGGTATTCCTCGCAAGAATAAGTTGATTTTTGGCGAAGATATGGCCTCCTATTGGTGCCATTTTGTCCCTCGCATGCATTTTTAACATTTTGAAGGGGACCCCCCAGAAAAATCAACAAAAAATCTAAAAATATTTTGTTTTTAGATTTTGATGCAGATCGACGCAGAATCGGACTACAAATCCATCAGTTGATTTTTGGCAAAGATATGGCCTCCTATTGGTGCCATTTTGTCCCTCGCATGCATTTTCAACATTTTGAAGGGGACCCCCAGAAAAATCAACAAAAAATCTAAAAAATATTTTGTTTTTAGATTTTGATGCAGAATCGACGCAGAATCGGACTACAAATCGTTTAAGGTATTCCTCGCAAGAATCATTGATTTTTGGCGAAGATATGGCCTCCGATTGGGGCCATTTTGTCCCTCCCATGCATTTTCCACATTTTGACGGGGACCCCCCAGAAATTTCAACAAAAAATCTAAAAAATATGTTGTTTCTAGATTTTGATGCAGATCGACGCAGAATCGGACTACAAATCGTTTAAGGTATTCCTCGCAAGAATCAGTTGATTTTTGGCGAAGATATGGCCTCCGATTGGGGCCATTTTGTCCCTCCCATGCATTTTCCACATTTTGACGGGGACCCCTGAAATTTCAACAAAAAATCTAAAAATATTTTGTTTTTAGATTTTGATGCAGATCGACGCAGAATCGGACTACAAATCGTTTAAGGTATTCCTCGCAAGAATCAGTTGATTTTTGGCAAAGATATGGCCTCCTATTGGTGCCATTTTGTCCCTCGCATGCATTTTCAACATTTTGAAGGGGACCCCCCAGAAAAATCAACAAAAAATCTAAAAAATATTTTGTTTTTAGATTTTGATGCAGATCGACGCAGAATCGGACTACAAATCGTTTAAGATATTCCTCGCAAGAATCAGTTTATTTTTGGCGAAGATATGGCCTCCGATTGGGGCCATTTTGTCCCTCCCATCCATTTTCCACATTTTAAAGGGGACCCCCCAGAAAAATCAACAAAAAATCTAAAAAATATTTTGTTTTTAGATTTTGATGCAGATCGACGCAGAATCGGACTACAAATCGTTTAAGGTATTCCTCGCAAGAATCAGTTGATTTTTGGCGAAGATATGGCCTCCGATTGGGGCCATTTTGTCCCTCCCATGCATTTTCCACATTTTGAAGGGGACCCCCCAGAAATTTCAACAAAAAATCTAAAAAATATTTTGTTTCTAGATTTTGATGCAGATCGACGCAGAATCGGTGTACAAATCGTTTAAGATATTCCTCGCAAGAATCAGTTGATTTTTGGCGAAGATATGGCCTCCGATTGGGGCCATTTTGTCCCTCCCATGCATTTTCCACATTTTAAAGGGGACCCCCCAGAAAAATCAACAAAAAATCTCAAAAATAATTTGTTTCCAGATTTTGATGAAAATCGACGCAGAATCGGTCTACAAATCGTTTAAGGTATTCCTCGCAAGAATCAGTTGATTTTTGGCAAAGATATGGCCTCCTATTGGGGCCATTTTGTCTCTCCCATCCATTTTCCACATTTTGAAGAGGACCCCCCAGAAAAATCAACAAAAAATCTAAAAAATATTTTGTTTCTAGATTTTGATGCAGATCGACGCAGAATCGGTATTCAAATCGTTTAAGATATTCCTAGCAAGAATCAGTTGATTTTTGGCGAAGATATGGCCTCCGATTGGGGCCATTTTGTCCCTCCCATCCATTTTCCACATTTTGAAGAGGACCCCCCAGAAAAATCAACAAAAAATCTAAAAAATATTTTGTTTTTAGATTTTGATGCAGATCGACGCAGAATCGGACTACAAATCGTTTAAGATATTCCTCGCAAGAATCAGTTGATTTTTGGCGAAGATATGGCCTCCGATTGGGGCCATTTTGTCCCTCCCATGCATTTTCCACATTTTGAAGGGGACCCCCCAGAAAAATCAACAAAAAATCTAAAAAATATTTTGTTTCTAGATTTTGATGCAGATCGACGCAGAATCAGACTACAAATCGTTTAAGGTATTCCTCGCAAGAATCATTTGATTTTTGGCGAAGATATGGCCTCCGATTGGGGCCATTTTGTCCCTCCCATCCATTTTCCACATTTTGAAGGGGACGCCCCAGAAAAATCAACAAAAAATCTAAAAAATATTTTGTTTCTAGATTTTGATGCAGATCGACGCAGAATCGGTGTACAAATCGTTTAAGGTATTCCTCGCAAGAATCAGTTGATTTTTGGCGAAGATATGGCCTCCGATTGGGGCCATTTTGTCCCTCCCATGCATTTTCCACATTTTGAAGGGGACCCCCCAGAAAAATCAACAAAAAATCTAAAAAATATTTTGTTTCTAGATTTTGATGCAGATCGACGCAGAATCAGACTACAAATCGTTTAAGGTATTCCTCGCAAGAATCATTTGATTTTTGGCGAAGATATGGCCTCCGATTGGGGCCATTTTGTCCCTCCCATCCATTTTCCACATTTTGAAGGGGACGCCCCAGAAAAATCAACAAAAAATATAAAAAATATTTTGTTTTTAGATTTTGATGCAGATCGACGCAGAATCGGTGTACAAATCGTTTAAGGTATTCCTCGCAAGAATCAGTTGATTTTTGGCGAAGATATGGCCTCCGATTGGGGCCATTTTGTCCCTCCCATGCATTTTCCACATTTTGAAGGGGACCCCCCAGAAAAATCAACAAAAAATCTAAAAAATATTTTGTTTCTAGATTTTGATGCAGATCGACGCAGAATCAGACTACAAATCGTTTAAGGTATTCCTCGCAAGAATCATTTGATTTTTGGCGAAGATATGGCCTCCGATTGGGGCCATTTTGTCCCTCCCATCCATTTTCCACATTTTCCCCCAGAAAAATCAACAAAAAATCTAAAAAATATTTTGTTTCTAGATTTTGATGCAGATCGACGCAGAATCGGACTACAAATCGTTTAAGGTATTCCTCGCAAGAATCAGATGATTTTTGGCGAAGATATGGCCCCCGATTGGGGCCATTTTGTCTCTCCCATGCATTTTCCACATATTGAAGGGGACCCCCAGAAAAATCAACAAAAAATCTAAAAAATATGTTGTTTCCAGATTTTGATGCAGATCGACGCAGAATCGGTATACAAATCGTTGAAGGTATTCCTCGCAAGAATCGGATTAATATTGACAAAGATATGGCCATCGCTTGTGGACACAGTATGCTCCCGTCACTTTTTAAAAAAAAATTTTATGCTGTAATGTCAAATGTTAAAATGTAATGCTGATATGAATTCAAAATCGTCGTAGTTTTTATACAAATATTGTATGTATGTATGTACATATGTTATTGACGATATTGTTGATAAGCGTTTTGTGTATCCATAAATTGGCTAGCCCATTTGAATATTTTCTACTAAAGCTCTTTTTTGAAAGGCTCCCTTTAAGGAGGCTCGGTTGTAAGGTTGCTTCCCTAGCTCTTTTTCCGGTGACTCATCGGAATTACACACTGGTGGAGAAGGCAGTAGTCCAACTTGAGTTGTCGCCATATCAACAGGTCGCCTTTCGGCCCCTTTCGGTCGGAACTGAAGGTGACGCAGTCGAAGGAGACGAATGCCCGGGCATTTGCGTCATCAGCGACAAGAGTGGAGGGGATGTAAGAGTGGGGAGAGGGTGGGGAGTGGGCGAAGGACCCCAATAATAATCTGCAGTACTCATAAATGGTGAAACCCCATGAATTGAGCAAATACCCGCAATAAAATGGTCCGCGTCTCTGTCTCGATGTCTGACTCGAGTCGCGGCAGACATTTATGCAAATGGGCTCTATGAATAGCCCAGAAAGACAGAGTATTTCCAAAGGACAATACAATACACTCAATTACCAAGGCTGCGACAGGACTTCCATGTTCTGTATTTGCTTTACCCGCTGGCTGTCGACATTCTCACAAATGACTTTTGTGCCTGGAACTGCGCCGAGATTGTGGCTGCTGCGGCAATTACATAACATGACAGGACGGAGTCTGAATCCGCACTTCCACGGGCACAGCCACGACCAGAAACCGCCTCAAATGAACCAAGAAAAATAGGAGCCAACCATACTTTCCTCTGGCCGGCAGTTTCCAACTCAATTTATGAAAACTTCCTCTAAAACCATTCTGCGCCCCCTCGGCGTCAATCGTCTATGTGTAGATTGCACGAAATTTCTGGATGATAAGGGATCTGGCAGGCTAGGGCCCAGGATGGTGGAGGGGATAAACTGCCGCATAAACTGGGGCAAATTGATGTCAGAATGCCAAAATGTCAGACAAACTGGCGGCGGCTGCTGCCCGATAAGTCGCTTAATGTTGGCCTGCAGTATTTATGGCATATTCGAAGGCTTTCAATCGGGCTCTAAGGCTTAGCACTTGAATCTGCCAAATTGTCCGATATCGAATGTTGCGGCTCCTTAAAGTCCAACCAAATTGCGATAGTCTCTTTATTGGTTCGTTCTGGTTAGCTGGATGTGGTGGATGGTGGTGTTATTTCCGCCCGAAGGCGCCAACGTTATGCTCGTAAATGTTTTGGTCATTAGCCATGGCGTGAAAACCAATAAACGCGTCGGACCAACAAATACTATATGGTATATATATAAAGCTGGCCAAAAACAAAGAAGTCCACCAAACGGGAAAAGACACAAAAGCCAAACAGAAATTGCAATCAAATCAAAAACTACAAAACAAAAGCAAAATGCCTTTATGATATGGCCATAAAAGACCCGGCCAGACTCGGCCAGGCTGTCCAAAACACAATGGGCCAATTTGCGGCGCTCAATAAAAATAATAAAAATATTGCAACTTTTATTAAAGCCCCGGCATTTTCGTCCTACTCTCTGTAAGCTCTTTAGACACTTGTTTGTCTCTCATTTCTGCTTTTTGCCCGATTTTTATTTTGTGTTGCGGCACGTTTATGAGTTATTATCAGGACGGCGAGGGCCACGCCCACTCTGAGCCAGACCATGAGGGCTTTAATAAAGAAACCTTTGATTTATTGTGCGTTTAATGTGGTTTTTGTCTCGCTGTCTAAGATTCTTCGAAGTGACAGGTGTAGCCCGTCATTTCAAGGCGTTGATGTGCAAACTCCCCCGAAATGGTCAATAAATCATTACTCATTGTAATCCAATAGTCTTAAAAGTTTTTTTTTTTAATATTCAACCCCATGCGTTGAGGCCAATGAATTTTTCAGTTGGCTCTTAAACATATATTTCACATATTAAATATCACGGCTAGCTGCCATTTAATTCAGTTCTCGACCATGCTTTTCACACTTCAGAGAGCCTGCCACACAAATGTCGAATGCCACATCGCACATACGCCCCGTTGCCCATTACGCATTCGCCCAGTGGTAATCATTTCTGTAAACTGTTTTCGATCTCGGCCACCGCCGTGCATTCCGGGCACGTAAGTAGTGGGAGGGTTGAACCTTTTCGTGGCAACATACCCCGTTTAGGGAGCTTTACAAATGGCTATCTGGGGCAAAGACACAGACACAGACGGCAACTTGACTTGACTTGTCTGTCAGGCGGCGAAACAAATGGTGTATCCTTTGGAGTCGCCAGGAAACTATTTATATGCTGCCCAGGGAGATTTCGATGTGGATGGATGGATGGATAGATGGATGCCCTGCTCCCCGTGCATTGTCTGCATCTGTGCGGTGCGTTGATTAATCGACACTCGGTGGACATTTGGTGGATTGTCCACCATAATAGGATTTGTGCCGCGCCAGCAAAAGGAATCTCAGTCAAGCTGGGCTGGCATAATTCCACGTGCCTGCCTTCAGTGGCGTTCCAAAGTTTTCTCCATCTAATTGGCAGAAAGTTTCCTCAAAAGGGAACTAAGGAAAGGCAGTAGGGCAGCCCACACAAAACAACATATACGATGCTATCTCAGCTGCGAAACGCACGGGCGGACAAACAAACCACCCAAAAGGATACACCAACCTCCAGCCAAAGGTCTCCAGCTCCATTACCTCCGGCCAGCCACCCCTCAATCCTGTGAGTGATGTTGTTGCTTGTGTTGCTAAATGTTAACGATGACGAGGATTGTGGGACGGTAACTAAACGGCCAGAGAGCTGGAGCTGGAGCTGGAGCAGTAGCAGGAGGATGCGTCACAGGACGATGATGATAATGGCCTCGTTGCCATTACTTTGTTTAGCTGGCTGCTGCTTCTCCGGGGCTGTTGTTACCCCTGTTTTTGTTTCCCCTAGGTTGTTGGCTTAATTGATTTAGTTGGAGCTGCTAAGAGTTTAATAGTTGGCCATCATTTATTTGGCTCAGGACCCTGCACTCCTTCACTCTCGCTAGATTGTTACTGAAGCAGGGCATTTAATTTACGCCAGCACTGTTTGATGGACGAGGAACCGGTATGGAAATAGTTATGACTCGAGACTCCAGTCGCATGCAATCGAGCTGGGCTATTGAGTCAACACCAAGTGAGAACCGAGAACAGAGAACTGGGGCAGTGGTCAAGCCAACCTGGTCGAGTCAACCTCCCAATGGAGCTCAAATAACCAACTGACGCCGCATAGCCATGAATGGCGTTTTATCTAATCCGCGAGTGGACGCCGGCACTTGATTGCGTTTAAAAAGCCATTTCAATTATTTATTAGGAGATTAAGCAGTAAGAAATTTCAAGAATCTGGTTCAGATGCTGCAGTCAGTGGGAGAGATGGGGTCAAGTCGACTGAGAAGATGCCCTAATGTGGATATTTTCATCAATAATATAACAGTTTAAATAAAATAGTTTCACTTTCAATAATATTAAAAATCCTAAAAAAATTAAATATCAATTACCTCTAAATCATAATCATTTTCATAAAAAACAATTCCACCTTGAAAACTATTTTTAATTCAAAAAGGAAATAGATTAGAATCTTGTTTCAAGTCTTCAATTAAAACAGAGTTTCTGGCCAACTCCGTATTTGGCTTCTTGCAGGGCAGCCACCGGACAAACGTCAATCAAAGAGGCCAAGTTCAGGTGTAATACCAACTGCGTTTTAGCATGTACTTGGCTGGGACTTATTGTGAACATTACACACATTAACCAGATCATTGTCTCGTAATTGTTGTTGGTGCAATTAGCGTTGGTAGCACTTGATTTATGCAACTGCCATGCAAAGTGGCAGCAGCTTCCAAGTATAGAACAAGCCGCTGCCACTACCACTGCCAGTAATTAATCAGAGATCTCGTCTAGCCGGCGTATAAAAGCCGGCCTAGGGCATTGCCAACCGAGTCAGTCCCATTGTGGCATCAGTCGAGCGCAGTCTCGAAGGGATTGTATTGGACCAAGGACAAGGAAAAAGAAAAAGAGATGCGGACGACTTTGGTAAGAGCGGGAACTGATTACATGGGATTACTTAGTCAATACCTTGTTTTGTAGCTACTCTTACTGGGCCTTTTGGCCATCAACTACTTCGAGGAGGGAGCTGCCCACGTGGTACCCTTGCCGGCCGCTGGAACCTACTTGATTTCCCAGCCAGCACCAGTGCTCCTACTAGTCCAGACACCACCGCCTCCTCCAGAGGAAGATGGCTCCTACAAGCCACCTTCGAGTGCGGAGGACGGCCTATGGAAGCCCCAGCCGGGCTTGGAGGGAGAGTACGTGGACCCCGAATTGACACAGTCTGGCTCTGGGAGCGTCGGTTCCATCGACTCTGAACCGGCCCCAACCCTGACTACCTCCAGCGCCGGAAGTGCTTCTCCTCAAGAGGCGCCTGCAGCTCCCGCCGAGGCAGGCGGAGCTGGGGAGGCTGGGAAGGCTGGACAAGCGGGTGGAATCCTTGGCGGAGCTGGAGGCGCAAGTGGAGCAGGGGGTGGTGGTAGTGCTGGTGGTGGAGATGGTGGCGGAGGCGGTGGCGGCGGCGGAACACTCACCTCTGGACAGAGCGGGGAGAATGGAAAGCCAGGAGCCCCGAGTCCGGCGGGAGCACAGCCAGACGGAGAAGATGGAGCCGACGGAGCCGATGGTCCTGACGGGCCGGACGGCTCTAAGGGCGGAAAGGGTGGCAAGGGGGGCAAGGGAGCACGCAACGGTGCCGGCGGAGGAGGAGGAGCCGGAGGAGCTGCGCCCCAGCCGGCGTCACCACCTGCTGTGATTCCTCTCCAGGCGGTGATACTACCTGCTCCTGTTTGGGAGAACAATTTAATGTGAGTAATTAATCCACTTACCTATAAGGCTTCTATATATGCGTCTCCTTCCTTGCCAGTCACGTGGCTTAGAAGCCCCTGCCAGGATGTGCCTTAATCCCTTTCGGAAGTTCAACTAGTTATCCGTAGTCCACAGCTAGTCAATATTTTTGGAGCCGACATTAAACCTAAGCTAAGGCAAACGAATATTAAAGTTCGATTTCAAAGCAAACAGTTTCAATGTTTAATGACTTTACACACTGCCAGCAGAAGGCCGAAGGTCACTCGACCCTTGTTTAATGAAACTCGGATGGGATTTACCTTTCGCCCCCGAGAGTGGGAGGGAGTTCTAAATTTAAGCTGGTTGGATATTAAAGAAGAATTGGACCGGAGGCGTGTTTCCAAATGTTTCTAAAAAGCTTGACAGCAGCTTTCAACTGTCAGGTCGGAATCGGTGCATAAATTATGCCCGAAAGTAGGCACTGCCATTTACATATGCTCTTTACTAGTCGAGTTTTCAGGGCGAAATGCTAATTGTATGCCAATCAGTTCCAGGGCTAATACACAAATAAATACACGCCATCCAATATGAAAAACCCAAAATTGATATGCGTATTTACCTTTCAGGATGTGTGTGGGCTGGTAGTGACTGGCCAAAAAGGTCAGGGCAGGACTAACCTTTACCCTTTCGCAACAGACCATTAATTGCAATTCTAGAAACTCCCTCATCTGCCCTTTACCTCGAGGGTTTCTCTAACCGGTCGAGTGCTTTTTTCATAGAATTCTCTATTATCCTTTTCATGTCGCTCACTTTGTTGCGGGAAATGGTGCGATAAGCTGGAAATCGAATTTTGCACGCTGCACTATCTCCACTTTGCAACAATGATTGCTCCTTTGCCGTATGTGTTGCAACAATTTTCCCGGGGAAAAGTAAAAATGTATCTCAAATGGATGACTTACGGAGGATGAACATGCAGCTCAGCTGCGACAAAGTAGCTGAGAGCAATTTTCCCGCATAAATAAAATCCTTAATAAACTACACCTATAGTTAATAGCAATTACCAATATATTTCAACACTCCTGCTATTGCAACATGTATTCAAATCAGATCAATTAGGCCATAAATTAACGCCTCAACCATAAATTAAATTGATGCAAAATATAAAAGCCATTATTTGACCAGAAATATGCAAAATGCACCTCAAAACGCCCACATCGAAATCCGAAGCCAAAAATAAAGACAAGAGCAGTGTCGAGAGCCAAGTCATAGACTGGCTTGCAGCTTTGTTTTCTTAACGGCTCTAACAAATCTGGGCGGAGGGCTCTGGGCCAAATGCCACACAAACTGGCCACAGGCTCGGTTTCCCCAATTGCCTTCCAAACGCAATCTCGCCAAATGCAAATGGAATTCTTCATTCCCAATAAAATTTCTGAAACGAGAGAGGTGAGCTGCCGGCTGCAAATGAATGCCTTCAATTGCAATAATATTGTTTGGCCGAAAATTAGTTGAGCCAGAAACAACACGAGAGCAATGCCGTTGTTGCACATTCACTTTTGACTGCAACCGACCACGCCCCAACACTTGCGGCTAGCTGGGCGGTCGGCGGTCGTTCAGGTTCGATCGCTCGGACTGCTACCGTTTTCTGGGTGCCAAATATTCTGAACCGTGGACAGACAATCGCCACGGCGATTAGTTCGGACAATTTCAGCTTTTATGCGCTGCATGACGAGTAATTAAATTAACGGTCGGGTCAGCAACCGAAGTGCTGAGTTCGCCACTTGCCCTGCTCCACCTGCCCTGAAGGTCGTTGCGAGAAACCGGCCAAAAAAATATATCAATTGGTATTTAATGTGATTTTTTTTTATTTTTATTTAAAGTTGAACTTTATTCTCAAGAAGTACACATATTTGAAATGGCATAATGGATAAGATACTCAAAGATACTCTCAAATCGTAAGAATCGTAACAAAAATAACTAAACCATTAGTTTAAAAGTCAATATTCATTTAAAGTAAAATGGAATAAAAATGGAACTACTGTTTATTATATTTTTCTATCTCTAAACACACATTTCTATCTCTAATGCCACAGAAAAAGATAGTCAATGTCCTTTAAAATAATCCTTTAATCCCTTAAATCCTTTAAATAACTCTTTAAAAGTAATTTTTCTCCGGGTAGACAAGTGTATTTTTGAAACTGATTTCACTTACTTTAGACCGTTAGCCGACAATTGCTCGTAAATCCAAATGCCAATGCATGCTTAATTAAATGGCCAGCGGGAGGCGGCGACCCCTCCCATGGCATCCCCAAATTTACGATACAAAGATGGACAATCCCATGTTGGACGAGGGGCTGGCTATAGCTTGGGGTGACCCCCACATGCCCGCCTCCTCTAGTTTATGCGTGGAAAATTGAAAATCGCTGCCCACACTTTCCTCGGCGGGGAAAAGCGAGAGTGACCTTTGCGTGTGAACGGTGGGTTGTTAATTTTTAATTAGTTGGCCTCTGGGCCAGGCTTTCGGGCTGCCTAATAAAACGGCAGCAAGGTTACAGATTGGGCCAAAAGGTTGTATGTAAAAGGCTTGTAGCAAATAGTTTGGCCTAGGAGGTTTGGGAGCGACTGATTGTCAAACTTTCTAGCGAAACGGGCAGGTTTTTAGTGGCAGCGCTGCTCCCCAGCGAGAGAAATGGGTGGAGAAATTTAGGACCGGGTAAACTAGGTAAAATCTTCCGAATAGCGGGCACGGGGTTCCTCGTAGCTCGCGGCTGGAAGCTCTTTCTTTTCCCATCCGGACCTCATCCAGAAAGGTAGCTTAAAACCCCAGAAGAAAAGTGAAAGAAAAGGTCTTTGTGTAAAGGCATTTGTGTAAAGAAAAGTTAAAAGCGTTTGCCTAAGAAAGTGTGAACTATTAAACTAGTGCGAATCAAGTGGTGGCCTATCGAGAGGTAAGCGTGCGGGGGAGGAATAGCTATATAAGAGAGGAGGTTTAACGCCGCGTACTTTGCTTAGGTTGGAGCTCCCTAAGTCAGGAACCCTAGACGAAGAAGCGAAGCTTCGGACTGAGCGTTCGCGTTCTCAAGCCCACGAGCGGCGTGATTCCGACGTGGCCCTGTCGGCTCGTCGCACTTCTATTGGCGAACCGTCCCATCGGCGACTTTTACACCTTCCGCTGATTACGCGAGGGGAAAGGAAAAGAGAAGAAAAAAAAAAAACCTAAATTCGGCGTGATTTTAGTCTTAGAGTAGTTTAAGTAGTTAAATTTGAATTATAATTATTCTTAGTTATTAATATTGTCCTAAGTATGCAGTTTTAAATAGGCTCAAAAAAAAAAAAAGTAACCGCTGCCAAAAAGCCCCACTCCCTCTGCTCGTCAAAGCCCCAAACGCAACGAAAAAGAAACTAAAGAAAAAGCTCCAATCGTCGCATATACACTCCGAGACTAGAGTAGGAGTAAGGGAGACAGGTGGAAGCGCAAGGGAGCCGTTGCGGTTTCGAAAAAAAAACGAGAAGGCGAGAACACGCGGTGCATCCCGGTGGAGAGTGAGGGATAGAGCATAGCTCCCCAATGGTCCACTGGGGTCATTGAACTTTGGTAGAGCGGAGAGTAAGAGTAAACCGTGTGTTGAACACTGAGTTGAGCTTAGGATAAGTGATTTTGTTACTGTAAACTAGTAAAGTAATATTTTGAATTTAGGGATAATTTTAATTATGGTAAAGTAAGGAAAAAGTGAAAAAGCGGCAAAAGTCCCTAATTCGGGAAAAAACCCATTTTATGTCTGATCGAATTCTAGAATTATTATTATTATTAGTTTTGGTGTGCATGATCATTTTTTTATTTCACAGCGCAGCAGCCTTAGAAAGCTTTCGACGGTGATGGCGTAATAAAAAGAGTGAGTGAGATTTTTCATCTATAATTATAAAAGTGCCAGATAATGAAAAATGATAATAGAGCATATTAAATTAAGTAACCTTTTTTATTACTCTTAATTAATTTTTCTAAGCACCACGCTTTACCATGGTTACATTGAACCCTGGATAAAATTTTTTTTGAAATTTCGAATTCCTTTCTTTTAATTTAAATTTCTATTATTTTATTAACTGTAGTTTAATTATGCAATGAATTTATAACCTCCAATACTATATCAATCCATTTTAGCGGAATTAAATAATTTTATAATGTCTGTTTAAAAACAAATTTTTTTGATTTCGTAAACCCGCCTCAGTAGCGCTTGCCGAAGAAGGGATCATGGGAAAACCGGTATTTAGGAGAAGCATGATCACGGTAGGGAGGGCGACACTAGCTCCTATTACATCAAGGAGCGATCCGACCAACTTTGCAAATTTGTGTCTTCCTGTTTTTTCTGTTCTTTGTTGGTATTTTCACATTCACGGTCTAGCTCGTCCGGTAGCTTATCTCGTCATTATTAGTACGCACGTTTCTTAAATTAAATAATTTCATCCTGACAAGGCACCCCTTTATTTTGGCCAAAACCCCAAACACCACGCCACCGACGAGCCAGAGCCGGAACAGTTAACGCGGGTCAAATCGGGGAAAATCATCCACCGGGTATCTTACACGTTACATATAATATATATGAGAAAGAAATTATTTTTGGCGCCCAACGTAACAATTTTTTTGGAAAAGTTTTAAAGAATATTAAGTCTAGAAACTCCTAAATTACTAATTTCTCTATATCATTTAACTAACTTTAATTCTCCTCACGACTAAATTGGGTCAGTTTCAAAGTTAGGTGGGGGAGCTCACCTTACTTAGCGGCAACTATCTAGTTTCTTCACGTCCTTTTGTATTTTTGGTTCTGGATCTCATAAAACAGGATGATCAGCCTTAGCAATATCCTGTCCAGTGAATTATACGAGGAGAAAAAAGTAAGGGCTACTGAGATGGATGGACGTTAACTTACAGCTGGCTCTGACCACTTAGTCTAAATCTCCATTTCTTTGTTTATTTTTCTTTTCCTCTTTTCATACTAATCTTTGGTTATCTTGAGACTAATAAGACGCTTGAATGCACGTTGACTTTACTTCAAATAGAGCTCGTGACCACGGATAAAAGCTCTTTGAAAACCAATTCTTTAGTTAAACCGTGATTATGAGAACAGGAAATACAATATTTTATCCACAAATAGTTTGTTTTCATTACTTTCCTATTTTATTTAATTTTTGTGAAGACGGTCGATAGCTGGCGCGTTACTGAGTGCGTAGGTAGAAGAAATCAAAAACGTTTAAATTCAATATCATATTTTATCAAAATTCATACTATTTTATTTATATTTAATTATTTATTATTTATTATTTATTTATTTATATAAAACCTTTACTATATATTATTATTTACCCTTTATTATTCCCTCATCATTATTGGTATTAGTTATTGGATTTTAAAAACGGGGAAAAAAAAAAAAAAAAAGTAGATATAAAAAAATAACAAAAGTAATGTAGAATTAATGGGTCTGGATCGATCGCCTCAAAAAGAGGAACTTCCTCCTATTCTGAGTAGATATGTAACTCTAATCAGGCACTGATAGCTATAAAACCAAGTTCAGAGTATTTCATAAACGTGCTTTAGGACACATTTAGCATCAAGAACTTGTCCGATTTTGAGATTTATCGATCAAGTCACAGCCTCCGACTTCACAATCAAACAGGCCGTACAAGGCTAGAAAAACCGTATGGAAGCGGTTGGACTTACACTTCTACCATCTGGAGCGGTCTAGGCAGATCATATTACAGTCTGTAATACACCAGTAGAAGAAATGAGCCAAATCACAACGAAATTTCTGCACCGAAAGGCAATGCAAAACGAGCTACTAACTCACTCACTGAAGATGGCCAACCTAAACAGACAAATTTAAGCGCAATAGCAAAAGACCAGCAAAGAGCCACGGTAAATCCTAATACAAGTAGGAATTCCTCCCTAGACAGGTTTTGGGAATTAAATGCCACCCACAGAGCGTATACGTTCCACAAACCCTCTACTCCAATCCCTAACTCGGATTTACACAAACCCGACAGTGGGAAATATCAAACTGGAAATAAGGTTTTATCTCAATACTTGATAAATTTTATCTAAAATCGAGGCTCTACACACCAACATAAGGAAATTTCTCACTCTTATGCGGAAATGCGAACATCTATTCGAAGGAAAGGCCTCAGATTCTTTTGGCTCATCATAAGGCTGTTGGAGTGGTGCGATGGCAAGAGCTTTGTGCAGCCTTAAGGAAGCATTCAGGGATTCAAGAACAGATGTAGATATCCGTCAAATGATAAGGGACAGAAAGCAGAGAGATAAGGAATCATTTGAAAGCTTTTATGATTCCATTTTAAAGCTTACTGACCGACTTACCAGCCTATATCTGAAGAAACACTAGTGGAAATAGTACGGCGAAATTTACGTCCAGAAATACACACGAGATTCTGAACTTAAGCTTCGAGTCCATGGAGAATTTAAGGGATACGGTTAGAAAAAGGGAATTCTTTATAGAAGAATGCGCAAACATCACGGGTACCAAAAACCATTTCCCTTAAGAAAACCGATCAGTGAACTGTGCGAGGAGGTGGAAGCCACGATGCCGAAGAATTTGGGGAAGAAGAACTTCAAGAAGAAATAAGTGCCTTTGCTTTGGTCTGTTGGAACTGTAGAAAGGAAGGGCATAGATACCAAGATTGCGCCTCAAAAAGGAAAATCTTTTGTTATGGTTGTGGGCTTCCGAATGCTTATAAACCCTCTTGTGAGATGCACAAAAACTCCCGCAAACACTGCAACACCGCGTTCCAAAGCAAGTGTTCCCAACCGACAGACAGGCTTGGAGGACCAGCAGAGTTAGTGGGGGTGGAGCGCTTAGGTGAAAATTCCCCTTCCGAGACGGGATTCAGTCTGATACTAACTGGAAAATTCCAAAAACACCCCACTAACAGGCACTTCTCCAAACAGTCAGCGACAAGAATACTGGAACATAAAAAAATCCGATAATTCAGCCCTACCGAAACTAAAAGAAAAGAAGAGGGTGTAGAAGGCGCTGCTATATCTTGTATAGGTGGCACTGGCTAAGAAAAGCAGTAGAAAGCCTTTTAAAAAGGGAGCTGGGCGTGTCTGCCGATGGAAATAAGCAACAAAAAGTAAATTAAGAAGTAGAAGGAATGAAAAGGGAATAAATATATAATCCCCTCTTGAGCGATATTTATGAATTTTGACCTACGACTTTCGCCTACCCTAGCATCCAAATCTCAAATGCGGAGCTGCATTCGTTATCAAAAGGGCCTTAATAGAAAAAGTTAAAAACTTTCCATATTTCGATATCGGATGGTACCTCTTTTATGATACATAAACCGGACACGAAGCCCATTAAGCAACGCCTTTCCTGTATCGCCGGCCATTAGAAATTTCCGTAATAACCTCGTGGTCTTCTCCACGTACTGTTCAAACCAGGCAAGAGTGTGCCAATAAATAACGAATAACGGAAAAGGATAACCGCTTCCCCAAATCGATGGCAACTGAGCGGTACCCAACAATCACAGTAGCCTTACTTAAAAGACCGTTCTGCAAATCCCTTTGGATCCCCTATCGAAAGCTAAAACTCATTTACAGTACCAGGGCCCTTTATAATTAAAAGTTATGCCTTTTGCCTCTCACCTCCACAACATACGAGGTTATGGACAGGTAATACCTGCCTCACTTAAAACGAAGTTTTTGTTATCTACGATTTATTAGTTATTTCCGATACGTTCGAGAAGCATTGGAAGTTTTGGAAACAGTACTATACGAATTCAAGAGCCAATAACTGATGGAGAAGAGCAAATCGTAGCGAACGGTGAAAATTTGGGCCACAATAGGTGATGGGGGTATTCGAACGACCCAATAAAATCTCGGCGATCACAATTTCCGTTGCCAACGTCACTCAAGCATAAGGATTCTGGGATTACCGGTTGTACCGAAAATTATAACCAATTTGCGTCGGTATCGCACCGTTGACTGACTTTTGCAAAACAAGCGGAAGTTGTGATACCCGGAAGGTAAAAGGCTTTTGAGTTGAAGGATATCTGGAAGTCTCCATGTTGAACCCCAGACTTCGATAGCCTTTCTTCATACACTGTACCTAGTAAAACAGGAGTAGGAGGGTCCTAGTGCAAAACGGTGACGGGACAAACCTATGCCTTTGTATCAAAGAAATGAAAAAGCACAAAGGAATTACACATCACGGAACAGGAGTGCCTTCGGCTTTGTGAGAAAAAAAATTCCACTTAAGGACAAACGTCACACGACGTCCTTAAGTCGTCAATTAAAACCAGATAAAGTGGCTTAAGTCAGGTTCGATCGCAATCCAGCATCGAAAGGGAAAGCTAAAGTTCCCGACTTGTCTAATTAATAACAGATCCGCAGATTTTAATAGCGGGTTCTGGTGGATATCGACTCAGAACATTTTAAGTCCGCTGGATACCCAGTTAATGGAGGGAATTAAAAATGAAATTCACTGAAATGATTCCCTGGTTTATCGGCGCTCCGAACACTCAAAAGGCGAACTCCTCATATCTCGCGTGGAAATTTGGATACCAAGACGATGATTCATAGGTCTAAAAAGATCGATGACGATCCATTCTCTCACGGGGTATCACAAAACTTAAGGATTCGCAATATTTGCCCGAATGGTGAATGACTGAAGGACTACTTTCCGCCTGTGAAAGTTCGATGACTAAAGCACCGAATACGGCGTTGAACCACCTATGGGAAAGGCTCTGCCAGAGGTTTTTCCAGCGCCTTTACATTGATTTTTGCCCCTATCCTAGGTCTCTACGGGAGAATTTTATTTCTCACATTATTCAAATTCGTTTTTCTTAGACCGTAAAACTTACCCTGTATTCTATATTGAAGAGGATCTTTTTCATACATTTGGGTTCCCAAGAGCTTTTTCCGATAATGGGTCGCTTCAATCCGAAGATTTCAAGAAATGCTTAGGAGGCATCGGATCACGCAAACTTTAACGGCAGTCCACGCTCCGCAGGCTAACGCTTCTGACGATAAATCGCTCTTTTCCTTCGCGCTTATATTCGCAGCGATCAAAAGACTGGACAAAATCTTATAAGTTCGCCTAGATCGCAACTCATTCCGGTCTGGGATTACCCCGTACTATTGGTTTTTGGGCAGCAGATGGTTACATCTGGGGCAACTTACTCCTTATTGAGGAATTTGTCTATCTAGAAGATAAAGCAGCTACATTTAGTCTAGGACTCCCTCGAGGTAGTCAGAAAGAAAGCGGCTGAAATATGCGAAAAACAGTAGAGAGGAACCAGCGTCATTACAATCTTAACGCGCGAAGTATCGTTGGGGTTGGGCATATCGGCGAATTTCAAACAGAGCTGTTTCCAAGCAGTTACAATCTAAGCTGGCTCTTATTTTAAAAGCTGAGTGAAAAGAAAATAGGGGCTCAATACGAACTAGAAGATTGAATGGAAAGCTTGTCGGTCGGTACCATGGCAAAGAATCGTCAGGCTTACTACAAGCGATCAGCCTTGTGGGTTAGAAGTTTAAATGCAACCCCAAGTCTGATTTTGGTCGGGGGGGATTTTGTAAAAGGCTTGTAGCAAATAGTTTGGCCTAGGAGGTTTGGGAGCGACTGATTGTCAAACTTTCTAGCGAAACGGCAGGTTTTTAGTGGCACGCTGCTCCCCAGCGAGAGAAATGGGTGGAGAAATTAACCGGGTAAACTAGGTAAAACTTCCGAAGCGGCACGGTTCCCGTCCCGCTACTCTTTCTTTTCCCATCCGGACCTCATCCAGAAAGGTAGCTTAAAACCCCAGAAGAAAAGTGAAAGAAAAGGTCTTTGTGTAAAGGCATTTGTGTAAAGAAAAGTTAAAAGCGTTTGCCTAAGAAAGTGTGAACTATTAAACTAGTGCGAATCAAAATAATCTGTGGTTGGCCTAGTCGAGGAAGCTCGGGGGAGAAACTATATAAGAGAGGAGGTTAACCCCGTCTTTAGTGGGCTCCCTAAGTCAGGAACCCTAGACGAAGAAGCGAAGCTTCGGACTGGTCCGTCTCAACCCCGGAGCGGCGTGATCCGAACGTGTCCCTGGTGCGGGGGCTCGTCCGAAATCTTCTAATTGGCGAACCGTCCCATCGGCGACTTTTACACCTTCCGCTGATTACGCGAGGGGAAGGAAAAGAGAAGAAAAAAAAAAAACCTAAATTCGGCGTGATTTGTAGTGCTTAAGAGTAGTTTAAGTAGTTAATATTTAATTATAATTATTCTTAGTTATTAATATTGTGCCTAAGTCATGCAGTTTTAAATAGGCTCAAAAAAAAAAAAAAGTAACCGCTGCCAAAAAGCCCCACTCCCTCTGCTCGTCAAAGCCCCAAACGCAACGAAAAAGAAACTAAAGAAAAAGCTCCAATCGTCGCATATACACTCCGAGACTAGATGTAGGAGTAAGGGAGACAGGTGGAAGCGCAAGGGAGCCGTTGCGGTTTCGAAAAAAAAACGAGAAGGCGAGAACACGCGGTGCATCCCGGTGGAGAGTGAGGGATAGAGCATAGCTCCCCATGGTCCACTGGGGTCATTGAACTTTGGTAGAGCGGAGAGTGAGAGAGTAAATCCGTGTGTTAACACTGAGTTAGCTTAGGATAATATTTTGTTACTGTAAACTAGTAAAGTAATATTTTGAATTTAGGATTAATTTTAATTATGGTAAAGTAAGGAAAAAGTGAAAAAGCGGCAAAAGTCCCTAATTCGGGAAAAAACCCATTTTATGTGCTGATCGAATTCTAGAATTATTATTATTATAGTTTTGGTGTGCGTATCATTTTTTTATTTCACAGCGCAGCAGCCTTAGAAAGCTTTCGACGGTGGATGGCGTAATAAAAAGAGTGAGTGAGATTTTTCATCTATAATTATAAAAGTGCCAAAAAAATAATATAATGAGAGCATATAAATTGAATAACCTTTTTTTATTACTCTTAATTAATTTTTGCTAAGCGACCACGCTTTACCATGGTTAGCAATTGAACCCTAGGATTAATATATTTTTTTTGAGATAAATTTTTTCGAATTCCTTTCTTTTAATTTAAATATTTCTATTATTTTATTAATCTGTAGTTTAATTATGCACATGAAATTTATAACCTCCAATACTATATCAAGTCCATTTTAGCGGAATTAAATAATTTTATAATGTCTGTTTAAAAACAAATTTTTTTGATTTCGTAAACCCGCCTCAGTAGCGCTTGCCGAAGAAGGGATCATGGGAAAACCGGTATTTAGGAGAAGCATGATCACGGTAGGGAGGGCGACACTAGCTCCTATTACATCAAGGAGCGATCCGACCAACTTTGCAAATTTGTGTCTTCCTGTTTTTTCTGTTCTTTGTTGGTAGTTTGTCACAGTTCACGGTCTAGCTCGTCCGGTAGCTTATCTCGTCATTATTAGTACGCACGTTTCTTAAATTAAATAATTTTCATTCCTGACAAGGCACCCCTTTATTTTGGCCAAAACCCCAAACACCACGCCACCGACGAGCCAGAGCCGGAACAGTTAACGTGCGGGTCAAATCGGGGAAATATCATCCAGCCGGGTATTCGTTACACGTTACATGTACTTGAATTTATGGCCCTCCGTCAGGCTTTTTGGGGAGTTATGTATGTAGACGTACTTGGGGCACTTGCGATATTCAATTTCGAATCGCCTTGCCAGCCTCGACAAATGCCCGGGAATCTATTTGCACAAATTGTTTGCTCAACTTCGGCTTTCTGGCAATTGTTCAAGTCACCCAGAGCCGTGAATTGGGAACTGGGAGTTGGACACTTAGAGCTGGAGAACGGGGTGACACATTCTCCGCATAAGACACTCAATTCTGCAAGCGGCTGAGGCACTGGGGACAGGACAAAAAATACAAGACTCATACCGCATTGATTGATTGTTTGTTCACTCTCTGTGTCATGCCACATGCAGCAGCCACCCTCTGCTCCGGCCACGCCCCCGGTCACCATAACAGAACGCCCTCGCTGTCGGCATTCCCACATATCACACACACACACATTCAACCGCTGCCAGCATGTGTGTGTGTATGCAAATTTCAATCGTTGCATTGCAAATATTTATGTTCCTTTCAAACGCTTCCCCACTGTCAATGCAGTCAAAGTTGGGCGACTGGGTGGCTGTGCCAGGGAGTGGGTGGCTGGGAGGTCTGGCCCAGAAAACAGCATCATGCATGGGCAAGAGCTGGCGGACAAAAAGGGCAGGAAAGTTAAGTGGAATTGCCAGATACAAGGACCAACAGGAAGAGCTCTAATTAATATGACAAAACAATAAACAGAATATAAAGTGATTTTTTTTGGATTTAAATAAATAAAATTGTTGTATTTTATTCAGATCTCTCTCCTCTTTTCAGATAAAATCATTTTCATAAATTGTAAAAATATAGCTTTCGGATTCTAATACAAAGATATAAAGATTTTTAAATTATATCTTTCATTGTTAACTCGTTGCAATTACAATTTATTTAATCCCACTCTTTACACTTAGATGGAAAAATAAATTACAATTATTTTTGTGATCAAATACATTTTTGCAGTTTATTTGTCTGTTTGCAGTTTCATATAAAATAATGATTCATATCTGGTCAGATACAAAAAGATTACAACATTTATTTACAACATACTCGTACAGCGTTCCTCAATAAAAGTCATAGAAGAATAGCAGAATTCATAGGAGAATAGTAGAAAGGAAAGATGAGTAGAGAGTTGCAGGATTATGTGTGCTGTGACTGGACCTGAGATCCAGCTAGAGTGAAAATCAGCGGGCAAGGAAGCCGACATCCGGTCGTCCGGTCATCCGGCGGCTTCAATCTCCCGTGTGTAGTTTCAGTTTTCCGCAAGTGTGTATGAAGAGTGGGTGTATAGCAATATAGTCACATGGCGTATACGCAACGCACATCACGCATACGCATAGTTGGCTTCGGTAGTCGGTTGGGCAGAGATGGATCCCATCTTAGTAGTGGTCGTAGTGCGCGTGGTACTGGCCATCGTCCTCGTGTCCGGCACCAGCACCGTAGTATCCACCGTGTCCGGCTCCGCCGTGGCTGGCGGCGGCCAGGGCGTTCAGATGCGCGGCACGAGCGTGCTGCACCTCGGCGGGCTCAACAGGCACTCCGTTGTGGATCACCGGAATGTGGATGGGTCCCTTGTGCGAGTAGCCGCCGGCGTAGCTGCTGGCATGGCTGCTGGCATGACCACCCTCCCAGCGACCGTCGTAGTGGCCATCGTCCCAGGATCCGTGCGAAGCACCACCATGCGCGGAAGCCTGCGACACGGCAGCGTAATGGGCGGCCTTGGCGTGCTGCACCTCGGGGGTATCAACGGGCACTCCGTTGTGGATCACCGGGACGTGGTAGCCGCCGTGCGAGATCGGGGCGATGGCGTGGCCGGAACGGGCGGCGGCATGGGCGGCGAAGTGAGCGGCCTTGGCGTGCTGTACCTCAGGGGTCTCAACTGGGGCTCCATGGGCGTGGGCGACGTGACCCAGGGCCTTGGCGTGGGCAGCATAGTGCTCGGCCTTGGCGGCTTGCACATCGGGGGTATCTACTGGCACTCCACCGTGGGTGAGCGGGACATGAGCAGCCTGTCCGTAGGCCCAGCCGCCGCCGTAGATCGATCGCTTGTACAGATGGTGGCCGGCGTTGTGGGCGGCAGCGGCGTGGGCGGCGGCATGGGCAGCCTTGGCGTGCTGCACTTCGGGCGTGTCAACGGGCACTCCTCCGTGGGTCAGCACTGGGATGTGGATGGGTCCGTGAGCATGGGCATGGGCGTAGGGCACATAGGCGGCGTGGGCGGCAGCATAGAGGGGGGCATGGACCTGAGGAGCCTTGGGAAGGTTGGTGCCTACGGCGTTGAAACCGTGGTGGGGATCGGCGGTGTAGGACACGGACTGCACATGACCATGCCCGTCCACGTAGGAGTAGGAGCCGTGCGTGGTGCCATCATGACCCCGGCTCTCGTGCTTCTGTGAGTTGGGATCGGCGTACCCGTACGAGTAGGTATGGCTGTGGGGATCCAGGTGCTGGTACTGTGTGGAGACGGCTCCGTGCCAGGAGGCGGAGACTGTCGAGACGAGCAGCGCGGCGGCAATCAGCTTCGAATGAGATTATAAATATTTTTTACATTATTTTTCGATTTAATGCAATTATTAATATGATTTTTTATTTAGGTTATTTACGTTTGAGAACTAAGACATTAAACCCTCTTTTTTAAAGAAAGGAAAAAGGTAATAACCATTAAATATTATATCATTAACCTGAGGCAACCGTAGAGATAGCTCGTCCTTAAATCTTTAATCGCCAGTGTCACTCACAGAGAGCCTAAGAGCTCCATTAGCCTGCTCCGGTAACCTAATTACAGGCATTTCGCTATTCTTTCTTCGCCTGCTGCAACGTTTTTCCTCTCGCTTTCCATTGCTGCCACTGCCCCACATCAAAAGACACATCTTTCCACTTTTTCCAATGCTTTTCTTTGAGTCTTCGAGTGCTCTGAAGCGCAACCGTTTGATTCGATTCCGAGATACTCGTTTCGGCCAATTCGCAGATATTACCGCATGTGGCGCGATTATGTACGGTATTATGTGTTAGGGGGGCGCATGTGGGGGGAGGGGATGGGTGTGGAAAAGCGGTTAAATAAACTGTCGGACATGCAACATGTCAACGGCTTATCAACGGGATTTCGTACACAGCATTTGACGGCAACTGATGGTTTTCTGGGTGGTTTGCTTAGCATGACGTGCTGGGAATGTCTGGCATTCGGACATACGGACGTGGACTGCCAGAAATTGACTCTCTAGTGGCCTGAAGGATACATTTGGCCAAGAGCACAGGTGGTATTTTGAGTTTGAATGAATAATATTGAGATGGAATGCAAGGTGAGATGCAAAATAGCAGACATAACTATAATCTTGGCAGAAACATTCTCGGAGAAATTCAAAGAATAAAGGCAACTATTTGAATTGTTGTTTTTGTGTTCAGATGATGCACATCCAAAAATCTTTGATAGGCTATTGTTAGGGAAAGAATAAACTTGAAATGGTAAAAAAATGGAATATCTGAATTGCTTGAATTTATAGCTATTTTCTACAAAAATAAGTATGTTTGCCAAAAATATGTTTGCTTTGAGTTTATGTTTCATGTGATTATCTATAGACTTAATTGGAATAAAAATACATATTTTAATGACACATAAATAAGCATTATCTTTAACATTATCCTTTTAAATACTCCCTAACTGAACTAACACTGACTGAAAGCATGAGTCCTTTGCATTTACTGCTATCCTTTGTATCCTTTCTGGCGCATACTTACAAATGGCTTCATCTTTGTTGGTTGGTCACACTATTGAGCTTCGAAAGGAATTCGGGGAATACACTGGGGATATGAACGGAAAACTAACTACACACGACACGACACTAGCACTGGTCGCTGGACGCTGGTTGAACCTCCTAGAACCACGACTAGGACTGTTAACGAACTGTGCTGACTGCTGGCTGGTGGCCCTAATATATACCGCCCGAGATTGCCGATCCCCGATGTCGGAGACGGAGACGGAGACTGGAGCAGCAGAGACAGAAGCTGAAGAAACGGCAGCAACATTGGCAACTCCACCAGCAACAACAACAACCAGAGCAACGAGAGCACAGGCAGAACAATGCGCTACAAGAGTAATCGAATTACAACGTTAATCGCGGCTCGAAGCTGGTTTTAGCCAAAGCCGAAGTGTAAGCCGCAATTCAAACCGAAGCCGAAGAATGTGTATCAATCGTAAAGAGAGAGCGCAGTTGGTGTTGCTGCTGCAGCCTGTTGCTGGTGTTGCATTGGCAACATGTTGCCAGTTCACTTGAGGTGTGTGCGTTCGAATACTTCCTCCGCTGCGTTTGTCAAAGCAAAAAAAAAAGAGAAATAGCCACCATGACCTTGCTTTCGATCTTTAAGATACTTTTATTGCTTGCCGCGTAATTCGATTAACTCTTACGCTTCCGAGCTGCGAACAATTAGCAGTCATTATTTTGGATTTGGGATTAGTATTGTTTTGAGGGGGTGATCTTATCGGTCAGTTGCCTTTCCAAAAAGACAAAGCCAACAAAAATAAAAGGAAAAGGAAAAGCTGCCCAAAAGTGCCCCGCCCCAGACCTGCTGCGATCAAATTAAAAAATTCTACCGAGTACCGAGCGAGCCGAGCTTGCAACATGCCACCATAACGAAATGTGAGCCGCAAAAGTGAGCAGCAAAATATCGAAAAGCGGCTGGCTGGCTGACTGGCTGGCTTTCTGGCCAATTTCTGGGCGTATGCCTCTTTAATCATTGAACTGCATCGGAAAAACGAAACGAAAAGTTTGCAAATTAAAAAAAAAAAAATGAAAACAAGAGCACGGCCCAAAGAAGCCAGCGGAAAAATCGAAAAAGACAAAAGAAAAATTGAGTTTCTATCCACTTTTGGCCACTGCCCCTGTTGCCACATGTTGCAGCATTTCTTTGCTGTTCGCCAATCTTGATGTTGCACTTACACACTTATTGTTTACCGCTGCTGCTTGCCACACAGATACACAGATACAGATACACCGTCAAAACGGTTCCATAATGAGTGCACTCCGACTGCCTTTGATTATTTGCATTCGATAAGCGCCATCGTTGGAGTCGGAGTTGCAGTTGCATGTGTGGCATTTGTTGCATGTGGCACTGCCACAATCCACACATTTGTATCGGCAACTTAATTTGCCTCGCTTGCCGCCAATTTATTTTGAATAAACCAAATGCAAAAAAGGCTCTTTGAACTCACCCCCTCATAGTTCCTACACGGGGAATATTATTTAAGAGATTATTTTTTATAAAATAAATAGAGTATTTTACATTAAAAAAATGTGATTTAAAAATGTGAGAATATGAGAATAAATAAAAATTCTATTTGTCTTTCATTTAGGACTCGAACTAAGATCTTAAGCGACCTTTCTTTGGCAGCCGAAGTTAGCATTTCCTTCTCGTTATTTATTCATTTTTAATAGAATTACACTTAGTATACAAATTTATGATTTACTAAAAATATTTAAAATTGACATATAATAGCTTTTGTACCTTTTTTTTGTTCATGCATGTGCCCCGCCCGCAAGGCGATTGTTTTGGGGCGTGTTTGACATTTTTGTGGAATGCGCAACATTATAAATTATATTCCCGGTGCCAATTTTGTTTTCTTTTTATTAGCCCGGCCCACTGTCGACAGCTGTGGGCTGGCTTTCTGGCTCTCTGGCTTACTGGCTGACTGCCTAGCTGACTGGCTCAAGTGCAATCCACACATTTGTGAGGCGATCTGCCCACCTTCAGCCAGTCTCCATCCAGCTCCATTTTGCGAACTATAATTACTGCTGCTGCGCTACATGCCCGGGTGTCGGGTATATAAATTCTGATTTCTATCAGAGCGGGCATTAACTAATTAGATTGTAATAACACGTATTATAAAATCAGAATCAATTAATCTAAATGTGTTCCCAATCGCTTTAAAGTGTACTAAGTCGTATCTGCATTAGAGATTCTGCGAGTCAATATTTCCGTTTTCATTACCCGACTTTACGAGCCAAGTTGTTGGCTTTCAGATGGCTTTCTTAATTCCATAAACTATCATTGGCCATAACATAATCGTAAAATATAACGCATACGCCGGGATGACTCACTCCGAAACTCGAAAGAATTATTAAAAGTGCTTGCCCCTTCAGCTGACTCATTGTTTGTGTGGCACGTTCCAATGCCAAACTATCTTTGGGGCTACAACCATTTAAACCTATTTCTGTGTCTCCGTTAGCTTTGAAGAGCCCCTTCAGAGTTGGGGATTTGTAGATATGTCTAAGCAATTGAAAACTGGCAACAATTGTGCGAATGTCTCGGGTGGGCGTAGGCCGGCCAGAACCTCCTCTGTGGTTGTTTGTTGATTTTTATCGGCTTGCAAACACGGCTCTGTATGCAAATCGAGGTGACTGCCAGCCCGAATAGATTCTTTTAGTTTTTGATAAATGGCCAGGCTTTGCAATGCTTTGCTTTAATTGCTGTTATTTACTGTTAGGGGGCAGGAGAAGCAAATTTGCATCTGCAGTGCAATTACACCTTCGCAGGGCAGGTGTGACGACGTCCGTCTTCCCCTTCCGATGGAGCACATTTCTAAATCATGTTCAATTAATTGAACTAGCTGTTAAACAACATAATTAAAATGGGTGCCAGCCAAATGCAGCCTGATCCCGTTCTGGCGTTGGCAATTAATGGTTATTAATATTTAATATTCTGCCCGTAAGACAATAAAATTCTTCATGGCGTGATGCAACGGCAAGAAAAAACTGGCTTGGTTTGGCCAATCGCAATTGCAATCGGAATTAGCATGGCAACACCATCGACGATGCCTTCTAACCTGATCACGCATCACTGAGCCATTGAACAGTGGAACAAAACATTTAAAATTTTGATAGAAAGTACTTGAAATAAAGATGAAGGATTGGGCTTTTGATTTCCAGAGTTTCGAGATATTCTGCTTAAGAATTCAAAGAAGGTGGAAAAAGATTTGAATTTGGTTATAAGTCGTATAATAAAATCGTATTTTTTATTTTAGAAAATGTTTATGAATATCTATAAGACATAAATCTTAAAATTCTAAAAGGTAGTTTCTCTTAAATAATACTTGAAAAGATATAGATATTTACACCACTTCTTTAAAAGTTCAGAAGTTTATATCTACGTCTGGCCACTGTTTGAAAATAATAATGCACTTAAAATATATCCAAAAATTCCCAAACAATATAGTCCATAATTTAATAATTTGTATGTTTAAATACTATTTAATGACTATTATAGTTTGAAAATCCAAAATGTATCTGATTCATGTAGCCTCCTTTTGAAGGTTTTTTCAATATAGACATTCGTCTTGAATCTCTTTTTTATAGCAATTTTTCATCACCTGGCCCATTGTTTCAGTTTGGCATTGAAATTCTTTAGTCTGTCGATTTGGCTATAACTTGCTGGCCATTTGGACGGTCTGCTCTGCTTTGGCCAGCGGTGCAGTGAAGCGATGAGTGACTTTTGGCCAAGCGGATGCAATCGGCGCGCTCGCGCCAATGTACCAGCCCTCTTGGGAATGGCTAATTGAAGGCGATAGAGCAATAGCAATTGTTAATGGGATTCTGATTTTTTTGTCAGGTTTTTTGCTAGGTTTTTTGTTCTTACACAAACTGTTGCTTCAAATATTTGCGGTGAATTAAAAATGTTAATTGCTTAGCCAGTTGTTAGCCATAAGACAAATAAGTTTATGGTGCGAGAAACACTTCCTATCTACAAGGTGTTTCGATTCTAATCGAATACTCTATCTCACTTTTGACTTTTATTGAAAGTCTAATTTTAATATTTGTAGACCTCTAAAGAATGTTTTATTAATATTATAACTTTTAATATAACAAAATATTAAACATTCTTAAGAACAAGCACCCTGTGCTCCGCCATTCAAGAATTAATTCAATGCGCTAAGCGTGCAGAGCTAAAATAAATCATTAAAATTTATGAATTTAATTGGCTTCAATTATTGCCACAGATAAAATGTAAAGCAAACTGCAAAAGGCAGCTACCATTGAATCGGGCTCTAATCGAATCAGATTGAATAGCCAGCCATGATCAATCGGGCGAGCGAGATCAGGGGGCCCTCTTGCTGGACTTGGCTTGAATGTCTTCAAGTAGAGGGGCCGTTGAAACAATCCAATTCAATTTTATTCCATCAACGGGGGCCACCCTAACGTGAAATTACGGCCAACGAAAATAATGGCCAGAGTGGCCGGGTGGAAACCATATCATTAGGGCGTAGTTGGCAAATGATCGGCGGTAGTGTATCTGAATCTGTGTGCCTCGAAGTATCAGTATCTGTTTGTCACATTGCCGGCTAATTGGCAGAACGCTGGTGGGGTTAACCAACCCAGAGTTGCGGGCGTAGCCAGCAGAAAATTAAATTGCAAATTTCTCAGATCGCAGCGCGAACGGAAAATGATTGATTGGAAACGGGCAGACCGAATGTGGATTGGTTTTTCAGTTTTGGACTGGGGGGATTGGGCGCTGGGATGCCGCTGGGAGCTGAGAACTGGGTGCAGTTGCCCGGCGTGGGAGGGTTCTCAGCGGTATCTGGCAGCCCCCATCCTCCATCTACTATGGGTTAGCTGCGATCTAATGGACCAGTTGGAAACTGGCCAGCATAACAGTGTTTCGAGCTGCATCCAGCTATGAGCGATTTGACACGCCACAAACTAGTTTTTGTTCACTTGCAACATCTGTGCCGGCAGCAGCGAGTGGTTAGTCCGCCAACTGTGTGTGGCAGGTTGCCCGCGATACCCCACCCACCGGATTCTTTTGGCTGACAAAAACACACACGTGTCCTGCCCCAAAATGTCGCTAAATCACGAAGGCCCCCGAATTTGATATTTCCATTTGCTAACAACTAAAATCCGCCGCATGACAGTCATCGTCATCAGGCCGCAATCCAGCAATCCCACAATCCCGCAATCCGCCACGAAATCCGCCACACACCCAAAATCGAGACCATAAAGTGCACCCGAGCGAATGGACCCCTGCCATTAAAGCTCACCCCCAACCAAACGCGAAAAAATATGAAGCCAGACATGACAATCTGGAGCTGAGGCTAAACCACATGCATAAAACGAGACCTTAAAATCCAAACTGACCACCCAACCGGGGGATACGTGCGATGTCAGCCGGGTGAAAATAAAGTTGGCCAACAAAGTAAACTCGCCGGTGGACGGCGAGTCGGGAAGTTCGTCGTTAACTAGGCATTAAAGGCAAGTGCCATAAAGTTTTAGGATGAGGAGTCAACTACCTGAGCATATATAGTTTATTCCTCCGAAAAAGTCATAAAGAGCTTCTATCAAAAGAGGAAGATTATAAAAACTCAAAGCCAAGAATAGAACAGTCGTAATTTATTGCTTTTAGTCCCGAGTCCTTGCGCATATCAAAGTGGGCTAGAAGCTCTAAGACCCAATATATCAAATCGAGCTCATCCCGGAGAACTGTCGCACGTAACAAAACCCAAATTATGTTTAGTGACACCTCTCCATTATTCATGGGCGGGGCACTTGCGGGGGGGACCGTGACCAGGAAAGTGATAGTCTAATGCTGACCCCTGGCATTATCATCGATTTAGCTCCCCCGATTCCTCGATTCCAGGGAGGCTTTTATCCATCTGTCAAATCCCAGATCTGACAGCCGCATGTCTTACTTTCAAATCTCCGAAAACGAATGCTTTTCGGGCTTTCGGCTGAGATGTCAACCGAAAAGCAACAACGGCAAAACGCAACAAAGTAACAAAGGTCAGGTCCGGTGTCACAAGAATGAAACTTTTCAATTGATTGATCGGGTCGGTTTCAAGGCTAATTAGCTTGGCGGAAAAGTGAGCTGTGTCTTGGAAGCGTGGGGTGGCAGCCATGAAGCAACCTGCCCTGGCACTTCCATGAACTGCAGCTAATTGGAAACCAAGCACCCAAGTTCATGACATTGGAAGGATAAAAATTAATTAACCTATCTCGCAAAAGCATGTCCCGAGCAAGTTTCAAAGGTAAACTACAAAGGACGACCGCAGAAGGGCTATGGCAGAGTAAAAACTGAAAGACTGAAAGAATTTACTATCCCTTTGCGATTCCTGGTAATTGCAAAACAGAGGCTCCCACTAATTGTCTCTCGGACTAATTGGCCGGCAATCGCTTTGCATAATCCGGCGGTGCGGCAATCGATTAGCCCAGTCACTGGACGATACTTAATGTGGTGTTGGCACAGCGAGTGTGAAAGTCTGTCAGAAAGAAAAATTAAATTGCCACTGCAATCGAAACAAATCAAATGGAATTAAGCCGATTTGAGTGCAGGCCGGGCGTATTGCAACACGTCAACCACATCACTGACAAGTGTGGCAAATTGCAGCCAACAACCGCCGCAACCACAATTACCCGACCCGGTGAGCCACGCCGGGCGCATGCGTGTGCGGCCACCGCTGCGTATACGCAATCTCAGGGACACCGCCAAAATAAATGAAAAAAAAGGCGTCGAAACCAGTCTTGCAGTTTCCCGCCTAACGGGAATTCGTGTAGGCCAGTAATTGAAAGTCAATGCCAAGTGCGTGAGAATGAAGTGTGCGTGGATATTAACCAAAAAAAAATTTCAAAAAACTCTAGCAGAAATGAAACTCCTAGTCAGGCCCAGGATTGGCCAACATTTTGGCTATCTGGGAATGCTCATGCCATGCAATAACTAACTTTAATTGGCCGCTAGTCCTTTGCGGTTCATTTCTCTTAAGCTCCGAATTAGTTAACCGACACATTTTCATATCAATTTCTTAAGCCGGGCTTTTTGCAATTTAGCCAAAGACAGCACTGCAGGCAGCAACAGCATTAGCCACTTGAAGTCGGCATGCAAAACAATATAAAGCATATCAAATGCCAGACAGCGAACACCTTCGCGCATGCGCAACACTTGTGGGGCACTTGGGAGCTCCAGACGCTGGCGGGTGGTCGGCCCGGGTCTGGTCTAGCCTGGCCATGTCTGGGCCTGGAACCTGCATCGAACTGTGCAGGCGCCGCAATCTCAAATGCCGGCAAAGTGCAAAGTCACGGATGAATGAGCCCCAGTCGGAGTTGGAACTTTGCTTCAGTGATTCGTTTTAATTGATTTTGTTTTGGCTGCGGGAACAGTGCTCACCCAACGCACTCCGCCTCCGGAATATACACTAAAAAAAATAAAATGGACAATTATTTTTTAATAAAAAAAGGGGTTTCTTAGATTTATAAAGTGTGGAAATGGAATTAAAAATGTTCATCATTAAGCTAAAAGCTATTTTATAAATTAATAGTTAATAGCAATTTTATGTAACTTACTCCTTTTTTAAAGTTAATTATATATTATACATTATTTATAATTAATCTTAGGCATACATAACATTTTGAAACAAAGTACTTTCTATGATAATATAAGTCATACATTTAAAATAAAATCTAAAATAAAATAAAGAACCTATAACTCCAATAAATATTTTAGTTAATATTAAATTTTATTGCCCTGCAGATGGTTTTTTTTTTTGCATGCACCTTTTTAAGTTTAGTGGCCAGAAAAATGCAAGCTTGGCCAACTAATTTTGGCTAAACATGAATCTGGCCCGGCCAAAAGTAGTTGGCAAATATTTGCCGCCATTTCCCGAGTCTCCTAATTGTGTACACTATACGAAGCGTTTGCTGTTGTTGTAATTGGCACGGTTGGTAATTCTTTTTTGGCTAATTTTCAAATACGAGCCATTCGGATATTGGATTTTCTTGCACTTTTGTATTTTCATTTCCATTCGCGCTGCCAGCAACGGGCGAGCGTTGTGTTTCTTGTTTTTTTTGTCGCTGTTTATGCAATCAAAATTCTTACCGTTCCCGGGGCGATCAACTGCAAATAAAGAAAAAAACTAACAAATTTAAAAATAAAAAAATATCAAATAAGAGACAACAAACGGCGACAGGCCGAGCTCGAATGGCACTTGTGGGTGCAATTGTAATTATCCTAAATTATGTTGTGTGGTGGTCTGGTCGCTTTAATGCAGTTTTCGCTTTTGCGAATTCTAAAAAGCCGCTCAGATTTATTGCAAATTATCTCCCGGCCTGACAATGATCGATAGTGCAAAATTTATGGCCGCCACGGCGATAGTCCCCTTTATGCTTTTTATGAAATTCCAGGCTCCAGTGGCTGGCTTTCGGTTTCAGTCAGAGCACGGGACTCTTTGGACGCTGACGGCTCGGTTTCGCAAATAATTAGACTAATAAATGAGACCGCAGAGCTGTTGGAAATGCATTAGTGAAATGGAAATGCACTGAACGAGAGCGACACGAAATTGATTGACCTGTAAAGTAATTAAAATGGCTATTTTCCACACACACATCCGCCATGAATATTGAAGAAGTCGTAAAGGGAATTCAAATATGGAGCCACCGACCAAAGCCAAATTTAATTAATTAAAGGACCAAATCAAAGTGGCCATAAAGTTCAGCGAAACGAGAAAAAATATTTACATTTTTGTGGATAGCTTCGCCGGCAATGGACATTCGCAGGTGTGGTCCGCAAATGCGAATGTAATTGAAATGTTCCCGTCAGCCGACAACAATTGTAAGCCAACTCCAATGATTTATGATCTATAGTTGGATTTTAATTAATAATCACAGCCGACTGTCCAATGGAGTTGTCAATACCCGATGAATTCAATTAGCATTTTTATTGTGACACGGACAACATACATTATAGGTGGGTGCATGGTACCTACATGAGTGTGAATTATTTGCGGGAAACACGCAATGAGTGAAGTGTTTTGTTGGCCTCATAGACTTTGCCTCAAACGTCATCGGCTCTCTGGTGAGAAAAAAAAGTGAGACAACTGTTCAGCCTGTCCCAGGACAGGTGAGTGCCCAATGGGCTTGAATCACCGCCATTAGTGATCCATCGATCAATCGACAATTAGAGTCTCCCAGCTGCTGCGGCTGGTGAAATGTTTGTGTATCATCCCTCGGCCTTAAAAACAACTCAGTGCTCGGCGTACAACTCAGTGGAATACCCGGAGCGATAACCAGAAGCAGATGCATCACCGCCCAGCACCGACCGGCCGATGTGGTAAACGCGGCTAAATCGTTCTCCAACTCAAATCTGAAATCAGTTCAATACCTGCGACTAAACGCAGCGGACTAAACGCTCCAAATACCATTTCAGTTTGGATTTGAGTATCAACAAGCAGTTTCCTGGGATCCCGCTAAACTCGAACAGTGTCGAAGTCTGCTGGGACTGCAAGTTTCAAGTGTGAGTTTTTAATGGTTTTTCAATTTACAACTTTTTTAAAGTTTAAAGTAACACCTTTAAAATCGAAGTTATTCCCTTGGGGGCACATAAATAACTCTCCTTGAAACACGATGATTTGCAAACCCATTATGAGATTGTTTTTCTGCTTCAGGTTAGTCCCTGAATATATATATCATATATCATTATTCAAAATACCTGATTTCATTCAAAATTTCACTCAGTTTTCAGTCTCGTATAACCTGTTCGATGGGCCATCCATTAAAAGTACAAGTTCTAATCCAAATCAATTAGAATGTATAGTATGTGTTCTAGTCACTAAAGTTAGACAATCGAGGGTTTAATTAATTTTGTGGCGACAACCTTTGTCAATATGCGAGCTACCCCGAAAAGTATATAGGCTGCCGGCCTGAACTCGATTATTTATTATACATCAATTGATTGATTCACGATTCGTTCGTTTACCTCTCGCCAACCTGATGCGGCATCTGTGTTTGAATCTCTGTTTGTGTATCGCCACTACCGGCGGCAGTAGCAGTACCAGTACCAGTACCAGTGGCAGTAGGTCACTCGGCGACGATTTGGTCTTGAACCGCAGATCAAGTGAACACAAAAGCCAATTGAAATTAGAATCCATCGGAGCGTTGGCAAATTGCATAACATTTGCTCTTGTCTACGGCAGAGTGCCTCGTACACGCACATGCAACACGAGTTGCAATGCAAAAGAATTGCTAGGTGCACTTTGTGATGTGAGATTGATAAACAGACCTGCCGGATAATTTCGGTCATAGTCGCTAATTAAATGGTTTAAGGGTAAAATTAGCATATGAGCCAAATGGCGAGTTCCACCGATGACGGCCCTTCAACATAAACACATGCCCGGGGCGGAGCATCTCCCACAGATATACGTATGTTTGTACCTGTGCCAGTGCGTGTTCAGTGTCCATGAATGCGAAACTCATACATGACGTGAACAAAAGCCATCCCTCCAGCCACTTGGGCTCCTCTCTCCTCTCCCACTCGGACTTCCCTAATGGCCATATGCAAAGCGAGACCGCTGTAGAGGAGAGCATGGAGAGGTGGGGATGGGTGGGGAGCACAGGCACATTAGATGGCATCGCATGCCACCAATTACCCGCATAATCTTGTAATACTAACCCGGGCCGAAATTCCCGCACCCTGCACCCCACACTCGATGGGTCCATTCAGGCTACAGTTACGCCTCGGAGAGCTTTAATTCCCTTTAAATAGTGTGCCAGATTACGCCCCCCGCTGCCCCGCCCGACCACGTGTGACTTAGTGGAGTAGTTAGCGGCACCCAATGACGCCATCTCCATTACACTTCAATGACCAGGCTTAACGGCTGAGTTATGCGAGTCGCTGACAGGCCTTAAAGGGACGATTGCCAAATTGTCTCTCGGATGGGACAGATTTATCTTGGTTCCAAATACCCAGTAATCTGAGAGGTTTCATGAACACCAGACCCAGGCATAAAACATAAAACCTGATATAAATCAAAAGAGTTTTCATGGCCACATTTAATACTTGTATTTGATTTGATTGAGGGTTTCCAGATACAGATACAATCTGTCATGTAAACATATCATTTTTGATGACTTTTCAGCCTTCAAAATTAAGGTTCAACTGGTGATAGAAAATGCAACATATTATTCTTTTAATTCCGTGGGATATCGATCCCCTCGACAGAACCCCTAATACTCCTCCTTCCTTATCAACATTATTTTATATAAAATTTGTATAAATCCATTCGGAATATACTGGATATCCTTCCGTCTATATACTCTATACGGCTTAGACCATTATTTTTGAAAAAGCTGAGCTTAGATTCGACCGACTGAATCCACATGGGCTGGTAACCCGTGGCCAGATGCCCGTCGTCGGGCGGTGCAATTGTTTTGTGAAATTAAATTAAATTGATTGAATTTAGACGGTGCTCGGACAGAGGTCAGTGCAGAGGAGCCCCCTGCCACTGCTAGCTAGTCCAGTGATAATGACACTAATTTTGGCGGGCCATCTGAAAGATGTGAGTCGCCTTTTGTCGACGTTGATTAACCGAACCAGAGGCACAAACACGTATTAACGAATCGATTGAGGTTTATGGGTCAAATCAGGGCAGATGAGGCCATGTATTTCCTGCCTCGTTAGATCTTACTTTATGGGTATTTATGGTATTTTTGGATCTTGGATCAGATAAGAGACGGCAACGATAACAACCCCCTGCTGATGTTGCCACAACAGTCGCATGTTGCTGGATGCTATTTGTCGCTCAATTGTTTGACGCGAGCCGTGATTGCGCATCCCGAGTATCTGTTGCTTTCAGTTGGCAATGTGAGCGCGACTTGTCCGCTGCTCTCTGCCATCCAGTCCAGTCCAGCTCAGTCCATTCTCCGGTCCACGGATCTTCGGTCTCCGGCCCTCCATTCTCATTTTGGGTTACGTCCCGTTCGGTTCGCCAACTGCGTCGCGCAAAAAATTGCGTTTAATTAAAGTATAAAGGCCAGCGAGCTCCTCAATTACAGCCGCCCGTGGGATGAGTCGCCACAGCTACAGCCCCAGCCAGCTGAAGCTAGCAATGCCCTCGGTCCATGGCATACCAGCTCCTGGTCCGCCCAAGTCCGCCCACCTCGCAACCGTCAAGGATCGCGGCGTTAAGCTTGGCTTAGGGGTCAATCAGCGGACGGGACGAGTGCAATGGTGTCCGGGACTAACCTGTTGCAAACTGTTCTTGTTGCTTCCAGTGGTGATGCTGCCATTGACCCTGGTCCTCATCCTGATCATGCGCCTGGACGGGATGCTAGCGGCGCTGCAGCTTAGCGAGCAGCGGATGCGAGATCGCCGGGAGTCCTCAGTGCCCGTCTATGCCAGCGACTTCGAGCCTGCGATGCAGGAGGGTAGCACCTACAACGAACTACTCCAGGAGGAGTTCCTCCTACCGCAGACCAAGCAAGCCCAGCTGGAGCTTATGGCCGCGGAGCGTGCGCGAAGGTGCCAGTCGTTCAGATTTGGTCAGGCAGAGACCATGGACCTGGAGGAGCGCAGCACCCTAATGAAGGACTCGCGCACCTCGTTCCTTCCCCAGGGCGTTCCCCGCGAATGTCTGGGCGACGGCATCAACCTAGATATCAAGCCATTGGAGGGCGACCTCTACCAGCGCCAGAAGAAGCGCTACCAGGACAAGGCGCTCTACTGGCTGGAGCGGAGTAAGCAGCGGGAGCGTCGAGAGGCTGAGCGCCAGTCCGACGAGGGTCCTCACGGACAGAGTGTCCAGATCAACGAGGCCCTCGCCTCCCTGCAGAGCTTCTGGAACGAGGAGGGCACCCGGGAGGGCATCCGCCTGGCCCAGGCCAAGACCATGCAGCGCTACATGGACACCAAGGTGGATCCATGCGTGGACTTCTACAAGTACGCCTGCGGAAACTGGGAGAAACTGCATCCGATTCCCAAAGACAAGGCAGGCTTCGACACTTTTGAGATGTTGCGCGAAAGCCTAGACCTGGTGTTGCGTAATCTCCTCGAGAAAAATGAGCCAATGCACGCGTCGGTATCGGAGCACCGGAAGAATCAGGTCCGCAACACGCTCTTCAAGCTCAACGAGCAGGGGGAGGTGGAAGAGGAGGCGGCCGGCGAGGTGGGAACGGACCAAGAAACCGCCTTGATGGCGGAGCGTTTGCGGCGGCACATCGTCAGCCGACGCCATCTGCTTAACCAGGTCCTGGTCAGATACAAGCGGTTCTCCAATGACGCAAAGACGAAGCGTCTGATCGAGACTCGCGACAAAACCAAGGAGGAGGAGGTGGCCCAGCAGGCCCGACAAAAGGATAGACCCGAACCGGAGGAGCAGCCGGCCACTGCCAACGAGCACGATGCCCAAGTGAAGGCCAAGAACCTTTACCGTTCCTGTGTTAATAGCGACGTCCTATCCCAGCGTGGCCTGGAGCCGTTGCACACTCTCATCCGGGACTTGGGCGGCTGGCCTGTTCTCGACCCCGACTGGAGCGACTCCAACTTCAACTGGCAGGTCCTGGCCGCCACTCTGCGGCGCTACAACAACGACATCCTCATCGTCCAGTGGGTGGGGGCGGACATCAAGAACTCCGAGGAGAACATCGTGCAATTCGACCAAACGGGTCTGGGTCTGCCCACCCGAGAGTACTTCCTGCAGTCGAGCAACAACAAGTATCTACTCGCCTACCAGCGCTACATGAGCGAAGTGATGCACAAGATGGGCGCCACCAAATCGGATGCCAAAAGGGTGGCCCAAGAGCTGGTCCTCTTTGAGACGCAACTGGCGGGGATAACGGCGCCTGCAGAGCAGCGTTTGAACGTCACCAAGGTAATGATTCATTATATTTTTGATTTTTTGAAGCTAACTCGAAGAATCTCTCGCTCCTCAGCTCTATAAACGGATGACTCTCGACCAGCTGCAATCGCTGGTGCCAGAAATCGAGTGGCGGGCCTATCTCCAGAGCCTCCAGGATCGCGAGGTGAGCGGATCCGAGGAGGTGGTCATCTACGCGGTGGAGTACATGAGCAAGCTGGTCAACCTGATCCAGGAGACGGAGCCGCGGATGGTGGCCAACTATATGATGTGGCGGTTTGTACGCCATCGAATCAACAATGTGGACGATCGGTTCGACGACATCAAGCAGGGCTTCTACCATGCCCTCTTCGGACGGGAGGAGAGTCCACAGCGGTGGAAGGTGTGCATCGCCCAGGTGAACACCAACATGGGCATGGCGGTGGGCTCGATGTTCGTCAGTCGGTACTTCGACAACAACAGCAAGCGGGACACGCTGCGGATGACCCACGACCTGCAGCAGGCCTTCCGAGACATCCTGAAGACCACCGACTGGCTGGACTCTACCACCAAGCAACTGGCCGAGGAGAAGGTCAACGCCATGTCGCTGAAAATCGGCTACCCTGACTTTATCCTCAACCCAACTGAGCTGAACAACAAGTATGCCGGAATAGAGATCCACCCGGACAAGTACTTCGAGAACACGCTGAACGTGCTGCTCCACACGGCCCGCACGGAGCAGGCCAAGTTGCACGAGCGGGTCAACAAGACCAACTGGCAGACGGCTCCGGCCATCGTAAACGCCTACTACAGCCGGAACAAGAATCAGATCATGTTCCCAGCCGGTATCCTGCAGCCGCCCTTCTACCACCGCCACTTCCCCAAGTCACTGAACTTTGGCGGCATTGGCGTGGTCATAGGTCATGAGCTGACCCATGGGTTTGACGACAAGGGCAGGCTCTTCGATCGGAACGGCAACATTCACAAGTGGTGGACGGACTCCTCGATCCGGGGGTTCGATGAACGTGCCCGGTGCATCATTGCCCAGTACAGCAACTACACGGTCGAGGAGGTGGGCATTGTCCTCAATGGAGAAAGCACTCAAGGTACCTGCAGCCTTCTTAAAGGATAAAGGATTTAATTAAAGACTCCTATAATTTCAGGTGAAAACATAGCCGATAATGGGGGACTCAGGCAAGCCTTCCACGCCTACATGCGCTGGCTCGAGGAGCACCCCAATGAGGTGCAGGACGAGATGTTGCCCGGCCTGAATATGACGGGGCCCCAGCTGTTCTTCCTAAACTTTGGCCAAGTCTGGTGCGGGGCCATGCGGCCGGAAGCGATTCGAAACAAGCTGAACACCGCCATACACAGTCCAGGTCGCTTTCGGGTGATTGGGACTCTGTCGAACTCCTACGACTTTGCCCGGGAGTTCAGCTGTGCGGAGGGCACGCCCATGAATCCCGCCAACAAGTGCAGCGTGTGGTAGCTGCAGCCCAAGCCTAAGAGTATTATTAATGAGACATACGCCGAGCAGTTCCAGACCAAAGACCGAGGCATGCCAGCTGGTGAGTATTTGTCGGGGAGTCCTCCAGCCTCCAGCCCCCCATCGCGGCTCTAATTGGAGCCGGGGGTGGCTCGTTACTGATGTTAGATACTCTTGTTGTGCCAACATCGATTTAGCACTTCAATTGGGTGGCACTCACTCGGTTAATTAATGGTGATTTATGCCCAGCAGTTGGCTTGGGATGCCCGGGGATGGCTTGGGGAGAAACTTCTTCAATTGTCTTTTCAATAAAATTGCAATTGGTGCGTGGCAGATGGAATTCTAAAAGGGGTTGGAGTGCAACACCAACATATACTATACACATCGGCATATCACTTATCCCATCTCATCTATCCAATAACATTGCAGTTTTCAATTGACGGAATCAGCAGACTGGCTCTATCCGGAGATACGCCAAGGATCAAGTGGGCCAACAGGCCCATAAACCGCAAAAGATAATGTGCCAAAAATTAACTTGCAAATCTATATATATTTTTTTAGCTATTAACTATTTATATTTTTCATTTGCAATAGTTTAGTTTTTGAAGCAATTTTATGTTTGTGATAATTCGAATTAAATGTGACACTATTAAAGAAAACTATTATTTGAAAACTATTATTGAGGGAGGTATTTATTCAACACTGGAGCAGCTTTTCAGAAATTCGGTTTTCGGTTTGAAAACTTTTGAGTGGAATTTTTGGGGGAAAGTATGAGCATCCAATCAGTTGGGAATGTGCGCTCGGCGACCAAAGAACCAAAATCCGGGGCATACATCGCGCTAGTGGGTGTTCCAAAAATATACGTGTATACATCTATATATACTGAATAAGAAATATCCGGAAAAAGCAAACTGTGGGGCATGAAAGGGAAGTTTAATAAATAAAAACAATGCAGTTCTGTTGGCTTCCATTGGCATTCCTTTGCCTCGACCTGGCGGGGGGTCAGTATTATGGAGGCAACTCCTACGGTTCCCCCGGTGGTCAAGCCATTCGCCTGGGTGAGTGAAAGAGCTCAACGTGCTCATCTCCGGAGCACTCCTCTCCCGAATTCATTCGACTCAACACACAAAGCATGCAGGTCTTATCACCGACGACGCCACCGATAGGATCCGGCAGACCTTCGAGCACGCCATATCCGTGGTGAACAATGAGCTGGGAGTGCCGTTGGTGGGCGAGACGGAGCAGGTGGCCTACGGAAACTCGGTCCAGGCTTTCGGCCAACTGTGCCGGCTGATGCAAGTGAGTTGGTAAACAAAAAGCAAACAAAAAGAGCTTTAATCAAATATACTCGGAGCGCTGCAGAATGGAGTGGGTGCTGTTTTCGGGCCTACTGCCAAGCATACTGCCTCGCATCTCCTCAGTGTCTGCGACTCCAAGGACATTCCGTTCATCTACCCCCACCTCTCCTGGAGCGGCACCCAAGCAGACGGCTTCAACCTGCACCCGAATCCCGAGGATGTTGCCCATGTCCTCTACGACATTATCAACGAGTTTCAGTGGTCCCGCTATATATTCTGCTACGAGTCCGGTTCGCATAGTGGATATATAACTCCTTGATAGATTATTCATTTGTAACCCCCTTAGCTGAGTACCTCAACATCTTGGATCACCTCATGAATCTGTATGGTGTCAAGGGACCTGTTATAAAGGTGATGCGCTACGATTTGAATCTGAATGGCAACTACAAGTCCGTGCTAAGACGGATCAGAAAATCGGAGGATAATCGAATCGTAGTAGTTGGCTCCACCGAAGGAGTGGCGGAGCTGCTGCGGCAGGCCCAGCAGGTGGGCATTATGAACGAGGACTACACCTATGTCGTTGGCAACCTGGACCTGCACACCTTCGAACTGGAGGAGTACAGGTACAGCGAGGTCAACATTACTGGCATCAGGATGTTCTCGCCCGATCAGGAGGAAGTGCGTGATCTGGTGGAGCAACTGCATCAGGAGCTGGGCGAGAGTGAGCCGGATGGTCAGGGTAGGCAGATACTTTCTAAGTACTATCTATGAAATAGATATCTATGACCCCCCAAATATCTATAAAGGCTCCTCATCTGTTACCATGGCCATGGCACTGACCTACGATGCAGTGAGGGTCATAGCTGAGACCACCAAGAACCTTCCCTATGAACCTCAGATGCTCAACTGCTCCGAGCGCCATGACAACGTCCAGCCAGATGGGTCTACTTTCAGGAACTACATGAGATCGGTAAGCTACCTCATGAGATAATTACAAAAATTACAAACCTAAAACTTCATTAAAAATTCCAATTACAGTTGGAGATCAAGGAGAAAACCATAACTGGTCGCATTTTCTTCGAAGGAAACGTGCGCAAGGGCTTCACCTTCGATGTGATCGAGCTGCAGACGACGGGCTTGGTCAAGGTCGGCACCTGGGAGGAGGGCAAGAAGTTCGAGTTCCAGCGACCACCCCAAGCGATTACCTTTCATGACGTCGACGACGGATCTTTGGTCAATAAAACCTACAGGGTTTTAATCTCTGTGGCGGTTGGTACAGAGGCTCAATAGATCGCTTCGAAAGTAATTAAAAGCCATTTAAATCTTAATTACAGACCAAGCCGTATGCCAGCATTGTGGAGAGCATCGACACACTTGTAGGCAATGACCAGTATCAGGGCTATGGAGTGGACTTAATAAAAGAATTGGCCGAAAAACTGGGCTTCAACTTCACCTTCATCGATGGTGGCAATGATTATGGTTCCTTTAACAAATCCACCAATACGACGACTGGAATGCTGAAGGAAATCGTTGAGGGGGTAAGTTACTTTGTAAATTAAGTTGGGAAGCCCCTTTCAGTGACTTTCTTTCAGAGAGCCGACTTGGCCATCACGGATCTAACCATAACCGCAGAGCGGGAAGAGGTCATTGACTTTTCCATACCCTTTATGAACTTAGGTGTGTATTTTCTCGATATATATTTTTTAAAAACAATTATTAGTATTCTCCCTTTAGGCATTGCTATTTTGTATGTGAAACCGCAGAAAGCGCCTCCCGCCCTCTTCGCCTTTATGGAACCTTTCTCCTCCGAGGTTTGGCTTTACTTGGGCATTGCCTATGTGGGAGTCTCCTTGTGCTTCTTTATCCTGGGCCGGCTCTCGCCCACCGAATGGGACAATCCCTATCCCTGCATAGATGAGCCCGAGGAGCTGGAGAATCAGTTTACGTTAAACAACTCTATATGGTTTACTACTGGAGCTCTCCTCCAGCAGGGATCTGAGATAGCTCCAAAGTATGAATTGGAATGTCCTTAGAAGTTACTATGACAGTATCTTTAACTTTCCAGAGCTCTCAGCACGCGTACCATTTCGGCAATTTGGTGGTTCTTCACCCTGATTATGGTATCATCCTACACGGCCAACTTGGCCGCCTTCTTGACGATTGAGAATCCCACCAGTCCCATTAACAGTATCAAGGATTTGGCCGACAACGTGGACGATGTTCAGTACGGAGCCAAGCGCACAGGATCTACAAGAAATTTCTTTTTGGTAATTGCCTTCATTTTGTGTCTCAGTTTGTGTTCAACTTCCATACTCCCCGAAAGACTTCTGAGGAACCAATCTACATAAAAATGAACGAATACATGTCCAATAACCCAGACATGCTGGTGGAAAATAACGAAGAGGGTGTGGAGAAGGTCAAGTCAGGCACAAAGTACGCCTTCCTCATGGAGTCCACCTCCATCGAGTACAACATGGTGCGGGAGTGCAACCTGACCAAAGTGGGCGATGCTCTGGATGAGAAGGGCTACGGCATAGCCATGGTGAAAAGTAGGTATTCAGCATGGAAAGCATATTCTTTTAATTAACAGCCAACCCAATAGATTGGCCATATCGGGACAAATTCAACAACGCCCTGCTAGAGCTCCAGGAGCAGGGTGTACTGGCCAGATTGAAGAACAAATGGTGGAATGAAATCGGAGCTGGAGTGTGCAGTGTAAGTTTCCCTACTATATCTTATAAGTTTAACTACTTATTATTAATTTTTAGGCCAAAAGCGAAGATGACGGTCCTTCGGAACTGGCTATTGACAATCTGAGTGGTATCTATGCCGTCCTGATTGTTGGAACCATCATTTCTATCATCGTCTCCGTTCTGTGTTGGTGTTTCTTTGTCTTCAAAAAAGCCAGATTCTACGCGGTACGACTAATCGTTAAGTCTTTAAATTAAATATTTTTAAATATATTTTATTTAAGGTTCCCTTTTGCGGTGCCCTGGCAGAGGAATTCAAAATCGTCATCCGTTTCTCGGAAAACGAACGGGTCCTGAAGAGTGCCCAGTCCATTTATTCGCGCAGCCGGAATTCTTCTCAGTCCATCGAATCCCTTCAAACAGATTCCGAGGAGAATACGCGGACAGAGGACTGATATTGAGTTTTATTTTTGGATACTCAATTTTCTATTTCAAGTTTTCTCACAAAGCTCCAAAAACTTTTACTCAAAACATATTCAAAATTGACATTTTGGAAACATCCGTCAGTTGTTTTTCTTCACTCAAAGTATTCGGTATTGGGATCGGCGATATATTCTCGGAGTTTCAATAGATATATCTATAGATATATGTAATGAATAAAAAATTATTTAAAATGTTTGGAAAATATTCCATAAATATAGTTTTCATTGTCCTAAATGTTCATCATATAAATGCTCAATACGAGAGCTATGGGGGCTATAATAATTTTGAGAACATGGCAAGTGTCCCCATAGGTAAGTCCCCATTTCCAGGTGCAACCGAAAAAAACCAAAAAAACTCAATGAAAAATGTGTGTCGCGCGAAAAGTTCTTACTTTGCTCCAAAAACACTGTTTTCAACGGGCGATTTATTTTTAATTTCTCATAAAGAGAACAAGCTGTTCGTTCCATCAACGCCGAAAGCTCATAAAAGCCATTTTAGTATTTGTTTGTTTGTTTGGGTCTTCCGACTGAACGGGACGGCGATTGGGTCAAGTTGTTGTTTGTAAACAAATCGGCAAGCGGCGAGTGAATGAGTGCTCAGGGAGCAGAGAAATTTCTTGATTTCAGGCCTACTCACGGACCAGAACACGGAGCAAATGAACATTATCTTCGACCACGCCATAGATGTGGCCAACCAGGAGGTGGGCACCACATTGACATCCCTCAAGGCGGAGGTTAACTACGGCGACGCGTACCAGAGCTATGGGAGACTGTGCCAAATGCTGGAGGTGGGTGGTTGTTCCCCTAAATGTAAACAAATGTTAATGTGTTCCCAAGGTCTCTGATTTATTGAAAGACTAACCCTGTTTTCTTTCCAATTAATGACCTCTTCGGCTCGTTGCCAAAATTAAAAAGTACACATGAAAAATTTGTTTATTTACTTTCACTCCCAAGACCGGCATAGCTGGCGTCTTTGGACCCTCATCGCGCCACTCTGCCCTCCACCTGATGTCCATCTGCGATGCCATGGATATCCCACACATATACTCCTACATGAGCGATTACGCCGAGGGCTTCAACCTGCATCCGCATCCCGCCGACTTGGCCAAGGCCCTGCACAGTCTCATCACGGAATTCAACTGGAGCCGCTTCATATTCCTCTACGAGTCAGGTACATAGCATTCCACAAAGCCAACTATTCAGTTAATAATTCCTGTATATCGCCTGCAGCTGATTACCTGAAAATCCTAAACGAGCTGACGACTTTGTTCGGCATGAATGGTCCTGTGGTCACGGTCCTGCGGTACGACATGCAGTTGAATGGAAACTACAAACAGGTCCTCCGGCGTGTGCGAAAGTCACAGGATAATCGAATTGTGGTCGTCGGCTCCAGCGACACGATGCCCGAATTCCTCAACCAGGCCCAGCAGGTGGGCATCATCAACGAGGACTACAAATACATCATCGGCAACCTGGACTTTCATTCCTTCGATTTGGAGGAGTACAAGTACAGTGAGGCCAACATAACAGGACTGCGGTTGTTCTCCCCCGAGAAGGTGGCCGTAAAGGAGCTTCTGATGAAGTTGGGCTACCCCACTGAACAGGATGAGTTTCGAAATGGTGGGATAACCCTTTTGTATCGTTTAATATCTTATTAATAGTATGAATATACTAAGGTTCCTGTCCCATCACCGTGGAAATGGCTCTGACCTATGATGCTGTTCAATTGTTTGCCGAGACCCTGAAGAATCTTCCCTTCAAGCCGATTTCCCAGAACTGCTCACAGCGCACGGAAAGTGTCCGGGATGATGGTTCGTCCTTTAAGAACTACATGCGAACTGTAAGTACTGAGGATGCGAGTCAACTTTAAATTTGCAATCAAACAGTGTCCTCCATCCAGCTACGCCTCTCGGAACACCTACTCACCGGACCCATCTACTTCGAGGGAAATGTCCGCAAGGGCTACCACTTGGATGTAATCGAACTGCAGCCCTCGGGCATCGTGAAGGTGGGCACCTGGGACGAGAATCGCGGCTACCGGCCCCAGCGACTGGCCCCCACCACCTCCCAATTCGATGGCCTTGACAACTCGCTGGCCAACAAGACTTTCATCGTTCTGCTATCAGTGCCGGTTGGTAACAATCTCGAACCAAATTATCCCTCATATTATAACTCACTTTATCCAATTCCAGAACAAACCATATGCCCAACTGGTGGAAAGCTACAAGCAGCTGGAGGGCAACAACCAGTACGAAGGGTATGGCGTGGATCTCATCAAGGAACTGGCCGATAAGCTCGGCTTTAACTTTACCTTTGTAAATGGCGGTAATGATTATGGAACCTTCAACAGGACCACAAACGAATCCACGGGCATGTTGAGAGAAATAATGATGGGGGTAGGTTATATTATATATCAAAGATATATTAAATAATATTTGTTTCCTTCAGCGAGCAGATTTGGCCGTTACGGACTTAACCATTACAGCGGAGAGGGAACAAGCCATAGATTTTTCCATTCCCTTCATGAATTTGGGTAAATTTTAAATAATTTATTCTGATTTAAAATGTTTATTGTATATTTATTTTTAAGGCATCGCTATTCTCTATTTGAAGCCCCAGAAAGCCACACCAGAACTCTTTACATTCATGGATCCGTTTTCCGAAGAGGTCTGGGTGTTCCTGGGCTTTTCCTTTCTGGGCGTGTCCTTGAGCTTCTTCATATTGGGTCGTCTGTCACCCAGTGAATGGGATAATCCGTATCCATGCATTGAAGAGCCCGAAGAGCTGGAGAATCAATTCACTCTTGGGAACTCCATTTGGTTTACCACCGGAGCCCTGCTCCAACAGGGCTCGGAAATCGGACCAAAGTATAAATATTGTTAAAATTTCAAATTTGAAACTAAAAGGTTATATTGCAGAGCCCTTTCTACCCGCACTGTGGCCAGTTTTTGGTGGTTCTTCACTCTGATTGTGGTATCCTCGTACACTGCCAATCTAGCCGCGTTCTTGACCATCGAGAAGCCCCAAAGTCTAATCAACAGTGTGGAAGATCTGGCGAATAATAAGGATGGCGTGGTTTATGGCGCCAAACGAAATGGAGCTACAAGGACTTTCTTTTTGGTAAATTATAAATAATCCAATCCCATTTTAATTTCAATAAAATACCTCATCGACAGACAACTGAGGATGAGAGATACAAGAGAATGAACAAGTTTATGTTAGAGCATCCGGAGCATCTCACCCAGGACAACATGGAGGGAGTGAATCGTGTGAAGTCAAGTACCCACTACGCCTTCCTAATGGAGTCCACCTCCATCGAGTACAACACCAAACGCGAGTGCAATCTCAAGAAGATTGGCGAGGCTCTGGACGAGAAGTGCTATGGAATAGCCATGCGGAAAAGTATATACCCCACAAACCTACTTAATCAGATAGCCAGGACTACATATATATATATCCCTTAGATTGGCCACATCGCAACAAGTTCAATAATGCTCTGCTGGAGCTGCAGGAGCAAGGTGTTCTAGAGAAAATGAAGAACAAGTGGTGGAACGAGGTGGGCACCGGAATCTGCGCCACAAAAGAGGAGGCCCCAGACGCCACGCCCCTCGACATGAACAATTTGGAGGGAGTGTTCTTTGTACTCACAGTGGGCAGTTGCCTGGCTTTGCTCTATGGGATCGTCAGCTGGGCCTTTTTTGTGATGAAGAAAGCGCACCATTATCGCGTAAGAAATTTTTAAGTTTTTAGTTTAAAAAAAAAAAAATATTGTCTCTTTTATGTCCTTCTAGGTGCCAGTGAAAGAGGCTCTTAAGGAGGAGTTCCAGTTCATAGTAGACATCAATAACTATGTGCGTGTGTTAAAGAACTCGGCTTCCATTTACTCGCGCAGCCGTCAGTCGTCCATGTCGGTGGCTTCCATGGCCCAGGAAGACAGTTAACATATTTTATTCTTAGTATTTGTTAAAATTTTATTTCGAAAAAATGGAATGCTTGTTGAGGATCGACATTTTAAATAGCCACTGAGAACAAATAATATTGAGTTGTGTAAAAAATCGGTTCAAAAAATAAAATATTTTTCTGTTTGAATAAAATTAAAACTTTCTACAATAAACTAAGAGGTATAAGTAACAAAATACAGTCAATAAAGATAATATAAATTGCACATTGGTTTACAAATAAAATACTTTTTAGCAAAACATCGAAAAGAATAATTATTTTCTGGAAAACCTGCGACCCAGTGAATATTTTATATGCCTAGCACCTTTTGCTTAACAATTTTGTGTAGTGTTTGTGTTTGTGGATTAAGAAATACGTCAACAACTCCTCGAAATGAGATCCTGTTTATGTCCAGTGCTTGGCGCGCCACAACAAGCAATGAATGTGGTTGTCAACATCCGCCGGTGGCACAGATTTGGCGGCGCTATGAGTGGGTGTGCTAACAACAGAGTAGGATGCAGAGGTCTCCGCAGAGTCCACATAGCGTGAGATCAGTGAGCGATACCGCCTACCAATAGTGGCAATAAGCGGTACCTTGTCATTAGAGAGCGTTATAATGGATTTTATCTACAGGGAATGGGAACAAAATCATTAAAATATGTTTAAAAGTGGCAATTAACATCTGGAGCATCCGGCTTACCTCATTTTCGTATGGTCGGAATACACTGATTGGTCGCAAGGTTTGCAATTCGGCAACGATCAAGCATCCCCAGGTGGTGCCTATATACAGCTCCGTATGGTGAGCTGCCAGAGCCGAAATTTGGCATTTAATTAGATTAACGTGTTCGTCGATGGCGATGCTTTGCAGAGACTCGGAGCAGGGCAGAAGCTTAGAGCAGTCCAGCTTGTTTTCAATCTGTTTCGAGGCAACACCCCACTGGTAAACCATGCAGCCGGGATAAAGGCAACTGAAGACGTAACTATTGTTGCTACACATGCGGGCTACTTTGACGTCCTCGATGAGGTTGGGCTCCTCACTGTGGCAGAGAGCCTGGTGGCCCGATACGCCGGTCTCGTTCAATGGGAATACATTTATCTTGCCAGCAATTTCCCCACACCACAGCTCGTAGTTACTAAACAAGAATAGAGACTTTAAATAGAAAACCAAACGTCTCTTGCCACATGACATACCCATCCACACAAACCGCACAAGCGGCGTGCAAAACGAAGCCGGAACAGATCTCCGTCAGCACAAATGAGCCCTCAGCAAAGGCGCAATTGCTGGGCACTTGAGTGGCGTCCACCAAGAAGACGCGACCATTGTGCGTTCCAACCGCCACGCGGGCTATCTTCTCCATGTAGACTAGACTTATCACAGCCGACTTAATAGCCGGGTCAAGCATGTAGGAAAAAAGATGCGCATAGCTAGAGGTGCTATAGGCATGCAGGTTGCCAGAGACGTCGCCCATCCAGATGGCATCGCCCACCAAGCAGCAGCACAGCATGTTGATCTTTGGCGTACGTTGGGCTGAGCGAGCACGGGAGTGAGCACCATTTTCCGGAGTCTTAGGCGGAGCCACCTGGGGCTGAGAGGAGCAACTGATGCTGTTGCATTGCAGTAAGCTGCCAGATGGCGTGCAATCCAAGATGTCGATGCGGGAACCAAAGGACGGTAGCCACAGCTCCAAGCCGGAACGCTCATCATCCCCTACGCCCACCAAAGACTGAAATACCCCGCACACAATCTTCTCGCTATGCGGTAAGGCCACTACGTCTAAAAGGTGAATGCACTCCGGAGCACTGAGAATGGACACTATCTGACTGGCTGTGGGACGACGACGTGGCTGTTCGTGCCAGCAAAGCACCATTAGATCCAGACAACATGTTGGAAACTGGGTCTCCCGTTGAGTCAACGCTGGCCTACTGCCCTCCAATATGCACTCCTTGATGGACTCGTGTCCTTCAAAGGGCTGTCGCAAGCTGATGTTCTCATAGATGAACATTCCAAAGGAGAAACAGTCCACCTGGAGAAGGTAAAGGTATGTTAGATTGCAATTCAAACCACCTTGGACTTGGTATTACCTTTTCCGTATACTCCTCTTCGCCGTTGTACCGAATAATTTCGGGAGCCATGAAACCTTCTGTCCCGCCGAAGCCCTTAGCTCCACTGGGAGCGGTTTGTCTGCTAATTCCATAGTCCGCAATCTTGATGTGTACGTGGTTTCGGGGGCTATCCTCCGTATGAGGCTGGGGCAGCTCCCAAACAAGTACATTTTCAGATTTTAGATCGCGGTAGATGATCCGGCGACGATGCAGGTACTCGATGGCCCGCGCCGCCTGAAGGACAAGCGTCTGAAAGGTATGCGGGCCCATGTGAGCTCCACTGCGTCTGTACTGGCGCAGCAGGGCATCGAGGCCACCCATCGGTGCCAGTTCGAGGACCAAAGCCAAGGGCTTAATACAGATTCCCACCAAGGGAACGATGTTGGGATGCTTAAGCGTCAAGAGCACGGCCAATTCCTGGCGGGCAGTGCAGTAAGCCTTGCAGGAATGCTGCAGTGGATCCCGATCCCACTTTCCTAAAGCCACCTTGTAAGCCATCAGGGCACTCTGCCAAAAAAAATACTATTTTAGCCAATAATCTTAAAAAAAACCAATTATTACTCACTTCCTTGGCCCGGGCTCCGGGTGGAACTGGCTGCAGCATTTTCATGGCAACCGGCTTGAAGGACTTGGCACCCCTCACCTTGCAACTGGCCTTGAAAACAAAGCCGAAAGCTCCACGTCCCAGCAGGGATCCTTTAATAATACACTCCGTGGGAATGGTGTGCTTATCTGGTATGTCCGCGAAAATCACATCCGGAGCCAGCTGCGCCATTGACTGTTCCAGATGGACGGGACAACTGAGCTTCGTCTGATTGTAAACGGAAAGGATGCACTCCTCGATCATCCAGGCATAGCACACATTTGAATTGTCGGGCAACGGATAGCCTGGATGCCCATCCACCGAAGTATTACGTGAAGAATCAGCGGAATCTGGGCCAACTCCAGAATCCGCATCCGAACCGGCGCCCAAAGAGTCTTCGGAGCGACGCTCTCTTCTCGCTGTGGCGTTCAGGTAAGCGGAAAATACATTAAGAGCACCATCCTCACCGGGATCACCAACACCGTGAAGAAAGTAAGCACCTGTGCCACGCCTAACACTTCGACTCGGCCTATTGCATCCGATGGGTGGTATCTCACGGTCTGCGGGCTCATTACTATTTTGAAGCTGTAGCTTCCAAAGGCAACGTGGGCACAGGACCAATCGGGTGATAAGGAATCGGCCCTCCGAGGTGTGGACAAAGCGAGTTCCCAGTGATGGATACCAATCCTCGAGCAGCAAATCAATGTGATCCACTGCCAAAGCTAGTAACTTGGCAACCTGGGACATTTGTGGTTGCACCTCGGCCAGTAGTTGGCGCTCCCCGCCATCCAGTTCGTGCGAAATGTTGACCTGATGCAGCGGAAAGTAAACTTCCAAAATGCTTGAGGAACTTAGATTAACATCGCTCCAAATGCCATCCAACTTGAGCTTGAAACGATTGCCATTGGTGCGGAAGGGTTGCGTTCGCTCGGTGTTTTGAAAAGGCACCTCCCAGATTCTAAAGATCAAAATGGGCCCATAGTAAAGGGCCAAGCCTGTCTGCCACAGATTCCACTGAGTATCCTGCTCCAAGGAAGTTCGCAGATCAAACTCCACGTATTTCTATAAAACGAAAGGAAAGATGTTATTCGAAATTCTACAATTTGTTGTTGACTTACATCTTGTGCAGCTGCATACACCCCGCGAATTGCTTCAATGATTTGCTCATCGGCCAAAATCCTTGTGATTAGGCGGGACCAGAAACCAGATGGAAAGTAGGTCATCAATAGAATCCGTCGCAGGCCCTGACTGGCCAACGAAGTTGATGATGTTCGGCTTGACTTATGCTCGTAGATTAAATTATTTAGGTTGACTTCCTGCGAGACAGAGCAACCTAAGCTACGGCCACGACAACGTTGGGAGAGCTTCACAGTGGTGCCAGTATTGGGTGTGGCTGCTTCTTGCTGAGGTAGCAGCGATGGAATAAGTAAAGTGCGGGAATCCCAAGTCAAAGCCACCTCAAACTTGTTTAACAAGCTGACAATATAGCTGGGGAAACCGAAAAATATTAATAACATTATTAAAACCATTTCATAGAATGGACTTACCTGCGATTTCCATTTCCCTGAACCTGGCCATTGCGAAAGAGAAGCTGCAGGTCGTCCAACTTCATCACCCCCGTGGGAGCAAACGGATTTATCTCCCTGACAGTGACCACATGAGCTAGCATGTCGCATAGCCATTGCGGATCGAGAAAGTAGTAATCCCTCAGCGTGGCATCATCATAGTGCAGCAGAACGCCATTCTCGTGGCACCAGGTCGTCGCTTGTTGCAGCTCAGCGGAGTCGCGGAAGCTTTTGTAATTATGCAAACGCATCTGCTCGGTGACCAGGCGTCGATATTGCTCCCCGTCCAGGACAGGATCCCGACCCGCAGCGCGTAAATTGCAGGCAATCACATTTACTATGTCCTCCAAGGCGATGTAGCTTGCGGGAATCTTTTGGAGCAGCATGGGTTCCTTAGAGCCAGGTGATCTCAGCTGCATCGCCGTATCATAGATTATGTTGGCCAGCAAGTGAATGTTGTGCAGTGTCCTGGAAGAGAAACATATCATTACATTTGTTTTAATATTCTTTGGAAATAGCTCACTCACCGGCAACTAATCTCGATGGAATCAATGACTCGCGGCAGTCCTATCTTCTCGGCATCTGGGATAGCTATGAACTTCTCGCGAATCAATTGCTGCAATTGCTCCGCCTTCTGGGCAGAGATAGATTCACCAACTGCATCAAAATGAGTGCCCACAATGATGACTGGTGAGTTGGGGGCCCTGGCCTGGATGTTGCCCAGCCACTGAAGCAGCTCCGCCAAACCCTTGTGCCCGTCACTGATACGCCACAGAACTAGATACAGGCTCCTCTTCGACAGAAAGTACTGATGCGTGGCGTAGTACTCCTTCTGACCGCCAAAGTCCCAAGTACGAAACACAACTGGGCCATGGGAACCAGGAGCTCGCTTTCGCTTTTCGCAGATCCAGGTGCCGATGTCAACGCCCACTGTGGATATGTTCGAGGTGGATGAATTCCGTTGTGACCGAGAGGTGCTGCGGGAATGTCCCATCCTCTTAGCCCAATGATTCTCGCTCGCGCGAGATCTGTGGGAACTGGAGCTGGAGCCAGAGCCGACACCCTGGCGCAACAGATCCAGTAGTGTGCTCTTCCCGATGCCCGCCACGCCCACCACCATCAGCTTCATTCGCGCATACGGCTGGGCGTCCTCGTATATCGACTTCAGGTAGCCAACGATGTCCATGGTTTTGTGCTTTTTGCTTTCAATCATCGAACGCAACGGCTCCTGCAGAAGACAACCTCTTGTGTTGAGATTCCAGAGCCGCGAAAGGAGGCCCAAGTGCGGGGGCAGCTCCGTGATGTTGACATTTCCACTGATGTTCAGCACCGATAGACTGCTAAGCTCGTGTAGGGAGGCTGGTATCTCCTTCAGGCAGTTGTTGGTCATGTCCAGCATAGACAGGTTGGGGAAAATCACCTTGGAGCGGTTCACACCTACGACACTCCAATCAGAGTCCTCGCTTTCGTTGAAGAGGGTACTGGCATCGTCTGTTGAGAGTTGGATGCGGGTTAGCAGGTTATCCGCTAGGATAAGAGTTCGCAGTGCCTCCAGGCGTAGGTGGCGCCTGTGGCGACAGACACTCTTCATCACCGAGGCCCTGAAAGAAGTGGCAGACGACGAACTGCCCGGTTTCTTAAAGGAGCACTCTTCGTCCCTGCCGTCAGGAACCTGGGCACAACTGTAGCAAAGGAGATGCGGATCAGATTCGGTGATCCGCGGCAAGCTCGGCCAGCAGGAGATCTCGTTGTGGCTTAGGTCCAGTTGCTTCAGAGTGGCTGGATAGCTAGTTACATGGCCCATGGAGCGCAGGCTGTTGTAGGACATGTTGAGCCGAGTCAGATTAACTGCCAAGCAAGGTAGAGCTGCGGGAATGCTGGTGAACAGGTTGTTGGCTATATTGAGACTGCTGAGCTGAGAGGAGCCCGTGCCTGATGTCTTGCCATCCCCCAAATCTTGATCCTGTTGCCATTTTAAGTCGTTGTCGGTTATTTCCAGAGAGCCGGACCAGAGGTTTCGATGCGTAAGCCGCTGCTGGGACACGTTGCGTGGCTTGTTCGACCGCGGCTCCTCAAAGGTCTGCAGCTGCAGCTTGTCCAGACTCAGCAGGGAACTACTGGTTTGCATGGGCGGAACCGGTAGATCCCGCAAGAGGTTGAATGCCACATTAAGCTCCCGCAACTTCGGAGCTCGCCACAAATCGAAGGGCAACTTTTGCAGTTTGTTGTTCGAAACATCCAGGATGGTCAGAGCGGGCAAATGGAAAATGGCCGAGGGAAGGCTGGTTAACTGGTTATCCTGGAGGAAAAGCTCATCCAAAACAGGGCAGCTGTAGCTCTTTCCCACTGGTGCTGGCAGATCAGTGATCCTGTTCTGAGCAATATTTAAATATCTGAAAATGGAGAAGAAAATTGAAAACAAATCTTTCTAATAATTTGGGAATAAGTAGAACTCACTTAAGACTGACCAGGTGAAACAGCTCTTGAGGAACTGTAGTGAGCACATTGTGCGAAAAGTCAATGCGGGTGATGGCTGTCAAGGAAACCTCTGTCATTCGCGGATGCGATTGCAGCTTTGGATTCAACAGCAGCACACCACTGACCAGCCAAGGCACCCGCACTACCGACAACTGGACACTGGAGCCTAAGCTGTGCCAGTCGATTATCGTCGGCACATTCGGGAACATGGCGCTGTACGATATGTTACTCGTGGAGGGCAAAAACACATTCACTTCCACCGGAGTGGGTAGACCCTTCTTGTTGATCTTGTAGTCCGAATCAGGGTGAACGCGGCGTGCCAGCAGACGGCTAAGAATGGCTTCATCTCCGCCACTGATTGCCATGCCAATGGCCGAGCCATTATCGTCGCGTGCGCCGTGCTTCAGCAAGAGATCCAACATCGCAAGGGACCTCTGCTTGCAAGCTTCAGCAATTGGGACATTGCTCAGGCCATAGATTTCCTCGCAGCACTTGGGATCGTTGTGATCCTCCACTGGCTTGGCCACAATATTCGGATTTGCACCATGCTGGAGCAAAGACTGGGCTACGTCCAAGTGTCCGCCGCGCACAGCTGCCAGGAGGGCCGTCTCCCTGGCTGCTCCACAAAGCAGATTCACATTGATGGGACACCTCTGACATTCCGTGACCTCCTGAGCTGATTCGGATGATCCTTCTGGACCATCCGATTCGCCGGATATATGCAGCTTGGACATAATGGCCTGAATGCCAAACGAAATGCGTTTTCTGGTGGGGGTTATGGGTGTGCTTACTGTGCTGCTGGCATCGCCCAGAGATCGCCGGCAGAGAAGCTGCCACTTCAGCAGAACCCCCACTAAATGCTTGTTACCCAAAATACTGGCTATGTATAGACTCGTCTGACCCGTAACATCGTGTGCATTGGCATCGAAGGGCAACTGCCACTCCCAGTGCCCATCCTCATCGCGATATGTCTGGTAGAGGTAGTCGGGATACTTGTAATTGATAAGTAGCTCCAGCAGCTTGATGTGTCCGTTGATACAGGCTGCATGCAATGGCAGCCAACGCTCCACAGTTGGTTGCTGGATGAGTTCCGGGAAACGGTCCAGCATCAGGCGAGCGATGCCCAAGTGGCCGCTATGGACGGCTGCGTATAGGGGGGAGTACTTGGTAACGGCGTGGGAACGGCCATCCGCTCCAGCATCTAGCAATCGTTCTGTGATGCTCTCGTAACCAGATTGGCAGGCACTAGAATGTGATTTCTCCATAAGAACCATAATTTCCATTGACATTATTGTACTTACATGAACAGGAGCGTATTGGCACCAGCTGGAGCCATATTGACAATAACCTGGCGTTCGGTTCCCAGGGCCAAGAGCAAAACTCGGACAGTCCGTTCATCGCCGGCACTAACCGCGGCTCGGAGCTCGCCGTGCTTGATCTGACGCACCTCCTCCCGCGCATCTTTAAAGAAAGATAGGTATTTTTATAAAACATATGTCATGTCAAACCCCTTAGGAGCTTTCGGTTTCCCCACCCCGTATCGAAGCGGATCCCTCAATGACCTCATCCACAAAATAGTCGCATGCCTCGAGGGCAGTTTCGGTGCCGGCTTTAGGCTGTTCCATGCTGAATTTCTAGGACATTATGTAACCCAAATCCTTATGGCATAGCCCGTTAAAAGAAACTATCAGCCACAGACATTTGGAGGAGACCACCCGAACACGGCACCGTCTAAAACCGAACTGAATGGGGAAAATCGATGGCCAGGCCACGTTTTTTGTGGTCATTGATCCAAGCCGGAGTTTAACGCAATGCGCAAGACGAGCGTGAAACGCAGAGAAGCAATAATTGCAAACAGAGACTCGGGCAACTGTTGCACGTGGTCAAGGACTGGCATTGATTTTGGCACTTGGTTTGTTTACTTTCTGGTGTTTGTGCTTGTGGGTGTCAAATGGCCCAGTGGTTGCAGCGCACCAGTTGCTTCGCTGAACATTCGTTCATATTCAATTTCAAATAGTTGTTTTTTACGCGCCAATTTTTTTCGCAACACCTACGAGCGTTGTTCAACTCTATATTTTCGGGTTTGGTTGAAAATCCAATAACTGCTGAAATCTGAATCTTGGTCATTCTGAGTAATGAATATTTAAAAAGATTTAAGCCTTTTACTAAAATAAAGTTTTATAAATGCTGGATTTAACATGATTTCAATGAAAAGCCAATGCCTATTGGTTTTAGTTTACTTTTTATTGTTCTCATTCGTCTTAATCTTAATCTAATTTACCAAAATCATTATTTATCATTATTTCTCACTTTCATGTCTACTATACATTAAATTTCGAGTTTCAAATACATTTTGTTATTGCACCACCACATATTGGCCAAATGGCAGCAACTAATTTACCTTCATCCGAATCGCTCATTTTTATGTATTTTATAGAATTGCCAAAATTTGTTAATCCTATTGCTAAACGCTACCGACTTTGTTGTTTTGTTAGACCATAATATCACTTGTTTTAGCACCATAAAATGTTTTGTGCGTTGCGAAATGTTGCACTTTTTGTTTACAATTCTCTTAAGTGTGACCAAAATTGGAATCCGCAAAAAATCCCCAGGGGATTTTCTTTGCCAAATTGTAAATAAAAACAAGAGCTTCTCTACAAACTACAAAAAGTGATTTATAAAATGTGGCGCCAATTCTTTTACCCAGAGACCGAATTCAAAAAATATAAATTGAATAAAATTGTGTTCCGGGTCGAGCTTACAAACCTAGCAGCCTGCGGAGTTTTTCGATATTTAAAAAGCTATCGATTGCTTGCAAGGTACGTATCGATAGACACAGAAAAACCACAATGACTCGATAGTGCCATCGCTGATTTTCCACCTCTAGACACCAACAAACGTAACACAACAATACAAAAATAAAAACAATTAAAATTCCTTAATCAAACTTAAATGTGCTTCAATTAAATTGCGAGAATCTGTGATTCGAGAATGTTACGATCGATCCTATTATGGTAAAATGCCGGTTCGAACCAAAACGTAAGCGGTTGGCAGTAAACTGCGTAGCTCACACCCAAAAAAGCGATAGGCGGAGAAGGCTGGTCAGAAAGAAGAGAGGAAAACAAAAACAAACGGGCCAGCTCGAATCGTGTTGGTGCACGTCGAAATCCGTAAAGTGGGAAGACCTAAGGCCCGTGCCGGATACTCCGCCGTATGCTTTCCTGTTTTCCTCCTGTGGCAGCAATTTCCTTTTGTGGCATCGCGACTTAGAGATGAGACATCGGTGCCGCGTAACTTTTTATACCCTTTCCGTGGGTCGAACTCCACCTGTTCCAGAGTGGCGACAGCCCTCCGCCCGTTAGGTGTTCCTGCAGGAGGAATACTGTCCGAGAGATGGCTGCGTTTTCCAAGTAGAATTAAATACCTTTTCGGGTAGACTCCCCCCCTGCTAGAATTTTAAAATTTAATAAAAGAAACCTTGTAGGGCATTGGCTCTTCGCCTTGCTTTTGATTTGTTTTGTTTTTAAGTTGACACCACCGTCCCCTCCCAGTCCCTACTCCACCGCTTGGTGTGATTCATACTAAATTTTAAGTCAGCGTTTTTTTTTTTATTTAATTTCCAAGAAGTTGGGGTTCTGTTTTAGCAACATAATTAGAAGCTTAAGTGGCCAAAGATCACTCATTCTGGCTCTGTAAAGGGGCCTCGAGATCTGCATAGTGTGTCAAAGGGTGCTGGGTTGTGGGGCCCTTATCAGGGGCAGGCGGGTAGTGAGTTATTTTCGCCATTTCCGTAATTGAACATCAATGTAAAGAGTCAATCGGAAATCGCCATATGTTCGCCTTCGAGTAACCCGGCGCCACCTTCTGATTTATTATTCACAGAGATCGGCATGACTAACGACGAGATTGCGGAGCTGATTTAAATGGAAAACTTTAGAAACAGCAACGGGCCCAGTCTGGTGATAACGACAAGAGCGAAAACTAAACTAACAATTGCATGCGACGGGGCTAAGGAAATGCGGAGAGTGAAAGCGACGCAGAATCACCATTAGAGTCGCAGTCGCAGGTGGAGATCGGAAATCGGAAATCGGCTTTCCGAAACGAGCAGGTCTTAGTATCGTCATGAATCAGGCATCCGTTATGGATCGCCCGTGCATGGACAGCATGGTGGCGTTGGACCACATGCAGTTGGTGAACTACCAAGATCAAAGCGCATGCATTCCCCTTATGGATGGGATGGAGCAGGAGCTCAACCACAGGTTCTCCGTCGACCTGTGGCGGAACGAGTGGCCCGAAATCGTTAACTTAATCTGCATGCTGCCCAATGGCTTCCTCACTGTCCTCACCACCCAGTCCACGACCACCATCAGCGACATTAAGGAGAAGCTGGTCCAAATCGCCAAGCAGATGCCATTGGGCTACTTGATCAAGAAGGCCTGCGACTACCAGGTGTACGGCCTCTCGACCTTCAACATCGAGCCGTACATAGATGAGACGAAGCGTATATGCGAGGTCCAGCCCTACTTTGGACTGTTGCGCCTAAGCGATCGGACTGACGACACCAGCTTCTCCAGCGACTATGAGCTGGCCAAGTTGGTCAGCGGCATGATCGGCAAATCCTTCGACCACCATCGAACGCTGGGCACGCCCGAAATCGACGACTTCCGACTAAACATGACTCAGATCTGCGACAGCATTGAGATGGAGCGATCCGTCTTCTCATGGCAGCAGTGGCTCCTCTACGAGTACCCCCTGCGACTGGCCAACTCGCCAAAGATGCCCCTACTCATACGCGAAAGGCATCCCACGCGCACCTTCCTGATTGTGGTGAAGAACGAGAATGATCCGAGTACGTTCACCCTGTCGGTCAGCGAACAGGACACACCGCTGTCGCTGACGGAGAGCTCCCTGCAGAAGATGAACCGCTCGCAGATGAAGATGTACGACCGAGCCTCCGACTACATACTCAAGGTTAGCGGCCGGGACGAGTACCTCTTCGGGGACTACCCGCTCATCCAGTTCCTGTACATCCAGGAAATGCTCTCAGACACGGCGGTGCCAAATGTTGTATTACAGTCGATCTACCGGCTGGAGCCTTACATAAACCACAACAATGACCAGAACATGGTGCCGAGGCGGTTGCCGCCAAAGAAGCGGCCCGCCATATTGCCGAAAACCCCAACGTCGCTGTGGGATATGGGCAACTACTTCCAGTTTACGTTGCACAGCATCGGCAATGTCAACTACGACAAGTCGCGGGCCCTTAAAGTGGGCGTGCATGTCGGTCTGTTTCACGGCGAGCAGAAGCTGTGTGCCCAGCGGTCAGCCGACGCGCCCAACAGCGGCTCGGACACGTACCTCTTCAACGATCTGGTGATGAGCTTCGACATTCAGATGCGCAACCTGCCCCGAATGACCCGGCTCTGTATAGTGATATACGAGGTGACGAAGATGTCGCGCTCGAAGAAGTCATCCAACAACAAGGACACCTCCTTGAAGGACGTGTCCTACAACGAGAACCCCCTGGCCTGGGTGAACACAACGCTTTTCGACTATAAGGATAACTTGCGCATCGGCAGCCAGACCCTCTACACATGGACGTACGCGGATGACATCCAGTCGGACGAAGTTTTCCATCCACTGGGTACCATCGAATCGAATCCACGCAAGGAGTGCGCCCTGTTGCATCTCACATTCCACGGCAACGGAACGGGATGCGTGCGCTACCCCACCGAGGATGTGGTGTTGCAATATGCTGCTGATCGGGCGGCAGCTAGTCTGCGGGAATCTCAGCTGCAGCAGCCACAGCAACTGGCGGAGAAACCCCTCAAGGTGCTTAAGGATCTACTGGCCAACTACTCCGGCCTGGATAAGATATACGAAATGGTCGATCAGGATCGCAATGCCATTTGGGAGCGAAGGTAAGCACCTTTAAATGGTCAAAACTTCTAATCTTTCATTTGGAAACTTTTCAGAAATGACATCATGAGAGAGTTACCCGAAGAGCTTTCCATTCTGCTGCACTGCGTCTACTGGAAGGAGCGCGACGATGTGGCAGATATCTGGTATCTCCTCAAGCAGTGGCCCCTCATCTCTATCGAACGGTCGCTGGAGCTGCTCGACTATGCTTATCCTGATCCCGCGGTGCGACGCTTTGCTATCCGGTGCCTGCAATATCTCAAGTGAGACACTCTAAAAAAATAGTACCTGATCCGAGACTAAAACATGTTTTTGCAGAGACGAGGACCTGTTGCTTTACCTCCTTCAACTGGTGCAGGCCATCAAGCATGAATCTTATCTGGAGAGCGACCTGGTGGTGTTCCTGCTGGAGCGGGCGCTGCGCAATCAGCGCATTGGACACTACTTCTTTTGGCATCTGCGCTCCGAGATGCAATCCCCTTCCATGCAGACCCGCTTCGGTCTCCTGTTGGAGGTCTACCTGAAAGGCTGCAAGCATCACGTGGCGCCACTGCGGAGGCAGTTGCAAGTGCTGGAGAAACTAAAGCACAGCTCTGAGATTGCCAAGAAAGGCAGCAAAGAGAAGGTCAAGTCGCTGCTGCAGGACTTTCTGCGGGATCAACGAAATATGGGCATCTTCCAAAACATAATAAATCCCCTGAATCCGAGCTACCGCTGCAGTGGCGTTACTCCCGACAAATGCAAGGTGATGGACAGCAAAATGCGTCCTCTCTGGGTGGTGTTCGAGAATGCGGACAAGACATCCAACGAAGTGTCCATCATCTTTAAAAACGGTGATGATCTGCGTCAGGACATGCTGACTCTGCAGATGTTGAGGGTGATGGATCAGCTCTGGAAACGAGATGGGTAGGCATTATTCCCCAATTCCAACCAATCTTTAATGCCATTTCTTTCCGTAGCATGGACTTCCGCATGAACATCTACAACTGCATCAGCATGGAGCAGCGTCTGGGCATGATCGAGGTGGTCCGAGACGCAGAAACAATTGCCAACATCCAGAAGGAGAAGGGAATGTTCTCGGCCACGGCAGCATTCAAGAAGGGCTCCCTCTTCAGCTGGCTGAAGGAGCACAACCCGAACAGTCTAAGCAAGGCCATCAACGAGTTTACGCTCAGTTGCGCCGGATACTGTGTGGCTACATACGTTCTTGGCGTGGCCGACCGTCACTCCGACAACATAATGGTTAAAAAGAACGGACAGCTCTTTCATATCGACTTTGGCCATATCCTGGGACACTTTAAGGAAAAGTTTGGCGTGAAGCGCGAGCGGGTGCCGTTCGTCCTAACTCATGACTTCGTGTACGTCATCAACAATGGCTGCAACGACCGCGAGGCGAAGGAGTTCTGCCACTTTCAGGACTTGTGCGAGAGAGTATGTTTCCCAAACTCTCAAAGATTCGAAATAAATTGTAACACTTTTTGTATCTTTTAGGCCTTCTTAGCTTTACGCAAACACGGCTGCCTTATTTTATCGCTGTTCTCAATGATGATTTCAACGGGACTGCCAGAACTGTCCTCCGAGAAGGACTTGAACTATCTGCGTGAAACTTTAGTATGCCTCTTAGTATGCTTTCGAATTGAATAAAAATTTAATTTGAATTTCATTTGTAGGTTCTTGACTATACGGAGGAGAAAGCACGTGAACATTTCCGAGGAAAGTTCAAAGAGGCTTTGGCCAACTCCTGGAAGACTTCACTCAATTGGGCCTCGCACAACTTCTCCAAGAACAACAAACAGTAAACAGACAACCGATTTGAAAATCTTAGCAACACAGTCCCATTCTCACACACACACACACCGCTCACCCCGTCTAAGTGGATCATCAACCTTTCTTTTCTGCCTGCCTGCCTGCCTGGCCTGCCTGCCTTTTTGTGCGTCTGGGGGGACAGGCGTAGTACAATTTTTTATCCAATTCATAAAGTTCAAAGCTATGTGTTCACTATGTTAGGCCGAAATAAAAAAGAAAACACACACACCCTCTACACACACAGGCAATCCTATGACCCTATGACCTATAGCTGATAATGTCGTCCCCATAAGTGCTCCAATATATAATTTACTGTTTAATTTGTAAATTGAAATGCGTGTACGTGTATACCAACTATTGTAACTTAAATCATCCATCCCCCCCTCCTATAAACTATGAAGTGACCCTTGGACTTTGAAATTGTTTTGTTGTCTATTAATTTGTTGTGCACACTCGCGCATACATGTGCAAAAAGAAAGAAAAAAGAAAAAATTGTATCCTATTATACTTTAAGAGACATTATATCCTAAGTTTACAATATGTATATGTTAACGATTTCGATCCCCAGATTATAATTATTTGTGTACTATAATTTGTGTGTCTGCTTATGTTGCCAGCAACGAGACAACATGTTCATGTTTTCCGGTTTCTTTCTTTTCATAATGTTATCTAATATTTGTAAGTTACAAGCTGTGTAACTGTGTATTTTGTAAATCACTCGATAATTACAATTAAATGAAACAATCTAATGTGCTTTTATTTCTAGATGGGCTCCCGCTCCTCCCCGACTAAAATGAAACATTTATTCATTTCCTTTCATTTAGTACATTGTTTTTTTTTCATTTATTGACATCAAGTATTTAGTTTCAGTATATGTATACCTATATAAAATATATATTTGTTTAAAATTAATTTTGTTTCCGTCACTTTACATACATTTGCAACATCAAGAGATGCATCCATTATGCCATAACTTCTTTTTTTTTTTACTTTTTGTCAATCGTTGATATTTAAATTATAAACACTATGTTTCAATAAAACAAAAACGTCGTACACAGTACCGTTGTAAGAGTTTAAAAAATAAAATAATAGATCCTAGGCGCATAGCTAGCTAATCGCTAATCAGTAGGTAATAAAAACCGTATGGAATTTTCTCGAAATTTTCTTTCAAATTTTATTTTTTATTTCTCTAAAAAAATGGTTAATAGCGCAATTGTGCAACATGACCTCTTGACCTCTTTATGGAATCCTTTAGATTTTATTTTCTTTCTTCTTTCTGTCTATTCTGTTACAAAATATACAGTATCTCTTTAAATTGTTTATAAAAATATTTATATTTCATATATTAGTTATCTCTCTTTTTATTTTTTTTTTACTTTGATGTTTTGTAAAAATACTGTATTTACAATTAGAACTATTTACTTACACTTTAACGTACCAGTTTACAATATAAATAGTCATTTCTTTTTGTTATTTTTTCTTTTTTTTTTATAAATAATTTAGAAAATATGAGAAACCGCGTTTTTTTTTGTCTTTTTTTGCATTTAGGAATATGTTTTTTATTTGTATCAGTTTCGGTATCAGTTGTACGAATTCCGGTTCGAATTTGTCTGCTTAGGATTTTCTTTCATTTCATAAATATAATAATTTATATGTGAATTTTGTACATTTTCATTTTTGTTTTTGTTTTTTTGTTGATTGGGCAGCATGACAGTGAGTTTGCACTAAGCAAAGTTATACAATAAAAAACATATAGTTTAATATTTTGAATTTAATTGTAAAGTTCAATATTAGATCTGCTTAGAGCTCTCCAAGATTGACAATTACAATTAAAATTTAAGTTTTGAGGAGGAAAACCTTTATTGGAATGTTTGCTTCTTTGAACCAATTCAGAAAAAACACTTTCGAAATCAATTCAAAAAACTGAATTCCTAATGTATTGCTAATAATCGTATATAGTCTACTTAATACAAAAGGCTGTCGTTCTGGCTCGTTTGGACCTCGTTACTTTTTAACTTTTTTACATTAAAAACATTTTTCTTTAATAAATTGGATGTCTTCTTTTTTTTTAATATATTTTTTTTTGTTTAAACATTAAATTTGTATCCCTAGTTTTCTTTCCACTTTCAAAGGCACTAGCTGTTTTATAAAAATGTGTTCTTGTTTTTTTGTTTGTTTTTTTTTATGTTAAAATATACTTTAAAAAGTTGGATCGATAGCTAAGTTTTTGTTTTTTTTTTTCTAAAAAAAATTCAGGTTCAGTCTGTTTGAAGGAAATGTTTTGATGAAAAAAAACGTAACTCTCTCTATATATTTTTATTTCGTTTGAGATTCTTCAAGACGTACAAGTCATAGAATAAAATTCCTTTGCATATTAAATATGTTTTGTGTCGAAAATTCCATAACTCAACTGATTGTTTAAGAAGTTTGGAACAAAGTTGGAACATGGTCGAGTTGATCTTCGCAATTATATCTGGTTACTTTTCAAAATCCGGCCTTAAAAGCAAGTACCTACGATTAGGCTTAGTGGCTAAAACAATTACATTAAAACTAAACTAGCAGCGAAACTTATTAAATAATATTACGTGTACTTGAATGTCGTCTTAAGCGCTACTAGTGCGGTAATGTACTTAACTCGATGGTGGCCCAGAAACTGGGGCAGCTGGGGCGTGTGTGTCTCAGTGCTTTGACAGATTCAGTGGTAAGTCTGGGTGCGAAACAATCAGATGAGCAACTTCATAAAATAATTACCTGAAACACTCACCTGAACTTTGTTCATTCCTTAGGCTACTATTATGAAACATTGCGGAGGAGCTGGCGCCGGCTGCAGCGGCCACGGCGGCCACCGCTGAGGAGGCGGATGCACTCGAGCTGGTCGGCGAAGTGGAGGCGGTGCGATGACTGGACGCTGCAGACATTTGCTCGCTACTACTATCAGTCAGTTTTGGCGTGGCCAGATGAGCGGGGTTGTGGGGGTGGGCGGTTAGTGCGGCCGGGTGCGGATGCGAATGCGGTTGCTGGTGGGGATGGGGATGGGCCAGATGGGGATGCGTGGCGGGCTGGCCGAAAGCAGCGGCTGCCGCTGCTGCCATTGCAGCAGCTCCCACACCATTGTAGGCAAAGGCCGGCGGATGTGGTGGCATGAGTGGCGCTCCTCCCCCCTGGTAGTGGTGTATCCACAGTGGCGTGTGCCTCAGTGCTGCTAGTGTTGATATGAACGGATGGTACATGGATGGGGGTGCCACCGAAGGAATGTAGCCAGCTGCGGCTGCAGCTGCGTGCAGGACACCGGCACTGCTAGCCGGTGCTGTGCTGGGAGTCGCACCAGAACTGTTTCCGTTCACCTGCGGCGGCGGCGGGTACATGTAGTAGTGCATTTGCTGCTGCTGCTGCTGTTGCATGAGTCGTCTGTCGGGCGGAGAGGCGCTCCGGTCACCAGGGGACGGGCAGCTGCTGCTACTAGCCGAGGGAGACGCGAATTCGCGCCGGATGGAGGCAGTCTTCTTGGGCACCGTGCGCGGCGTGGTGGCGGGCGAGGCTGACGAGGAACGTGGTGGCGACAGGTCCTGGGATGCTGCCCGACCCACACCACCTCCGGCATAGGGATCTCTGTAGAACGGATGACCGTAATCCACAGGCAATGGTGATCCTGCCGAGTACGGTGGCGAACGTTTCTTAGCTCCGGCATGTGAGGGCGATTTTCCGCCTCCGTTGCTGCCGCTCATATCCGGCGACTTGGGGGGATAGCTCGAGGTGCTGGCCTGGTACAGGGAGTGGTGCGGCTGGTGCACATTGCTGATAATGGCCGCCGGATGATCGTTGTTCTTCTTCGAGGCGCTCGTCGAGGAGGAGGAGGAGGAGGACGAGGAGCCGCCACTACCACTGCTCCCTCCCAGCAACGAGTGGATGCTGTACGAGCTGTTCAGTCGAGTTGGTGGCGCTGCCGACGCTGGGGCAGCTGGCGAGGTGTTGGAGGAGCTGGTACTGGGGCTGGGTTTCCCTTGGGGCGGGGCCAAGTTTATTGGCGCCGACTTGCCACCAGGTGACGATGTCGATGCCTTGGGGCGACTTCGCTTGCCACCTGCCCCGCCGCTTCCGCCACTCCCACCACTGCCATTGTTCGCGCATCCATTATCCTCCAGCGATACCTTCTCGAACTCGCGCAGGATGCGTTTGCGGGGCGACACATGCTGGTGATGGTACTCCACCAGGCGACTGGCAGCTGCTGCCGACGAGGGTGGCGAAACCTAAAAGGAAAACGATAGAATCATTTGAGTAAGATGAGGATACGAATGAGGACTAGTATTAGTCACCTTGTGCGGCAGTGAGTGGTTCAAGCTGGCCCCACCTCCGCTTCTATCGGCGGCTGCCGTTGCCGTCGCAGCTGCTGGCGTCATGGGTGCCTTGGACAGTTGCTCCAGGCGTGCTGGGACGCCGTCGATCAGTTTCTGGATGATGCTACTTAGCTTGGCCCGCGCCCTTGGCTTCGACGGCTTACCGAGCTTCGACTTTAAATCACCGTTGAGGTCGCCATTGATGGGCTTGACTTCGTCGTCCTCGCTGGTGTTCATCTTCTCGACAGTCTCATCTTTTGCCTCCGGCTCTGGCTCAGTGGGAGGAAGTGCCTCTGACTCGGCCTTCTCCCGGACCTCCTCCTTGACGTCCTTCACTGGCAATGTGCCCTCTTCCTCGCCTTTGATCGATTCTGATTCCTCAGCTTTAATCTCATTTGGAGGCGCTTCCGCAGATGCCCCACCTTCAACAGCTTCGGTGGCGTCTGCCTTAAGCGTTTCGTCGCCACTCTCCGCCTTGGCCGCCGACTCGAAGATGGCTTCCTCGCTGGCGGCAAGAGGCTCGTGGGGTCGCCGGCGCTTGCGAATGGCTGTATGGAGCGCGGCCTTGCCGAGCACACTGTGCCTGGGGCGGCGGTAGTACAGCGATAGTTCCTTGGAGATGCCGCGACGGGGCCGGGACTGCTTCCAGGGCTGGTCTCTCTGCCACGGCGAGGACTGTATGGAGCTGTTGTCATCCGAAACTGGAATTAAAGGGGATTATTACTAAAGTTATGGAAGCCAATGGAGCTACACTTACAGCTCAGCGATGTGGAATTCTCATTCTTTGGATAGGCTGTGGCCACGGCCGATGTCGGCGTCACAGTCGCCGAGGTGGCGGCCGAGGGTGGGCGAAAGGTCTTGCGCGTTACCGAAACCCAACCGCTCTTTTCGCCGTCCTTGGAGCGTGCCAGTTCCAATATAAACTTTCCATCTACAGTGTGGGCGAGATGTTTGGACATTTTTTTGTCATTATCGAACGGAAGGAAGTGAGGATTAATCTTAAACTTGCCTTTAAAGAACTGCAAACGGCCGCCGTAGCTGCTGTTGTTGCTGCTGCTGCTGCTGTGCGTCGATATCGGATGCCTGCCCATATCAAATCCGCTGCTGCCGGAGCTGGAGCTGGAACTGATCCCACTACTGCTGCTGGTGCTGCCGACCTTTCCGATCTTCACTGTGCCCCCGGCAGTGGGTGGCAGAGATGCGACCGCTGCACCCAAGGAACTGTAGTCAAGAACACCGCCCAGCACATCGACGGGACTGGGCTTGGGGCCTGGAACGGAACCGGGACCGACACCGACAAGGGCGCCGCCGACACTGGACGCGGCTGCCATCGCAGCGGAGGCCGCCATGGCTGAGGGGCTACTTCGGCTGGAACTGGCGCTGTTTCTTCTTTCTGGCTTTCCCGACAACTGTGTGCTGGCATGCGGCACAAAGCCATTGGATGGTGCTGGGGTGCTGGGGGAGGAGGATGAGGGCGTGGTGGTGTTCAGATTGGTGGGCAGGGGCGGTGGTGGTGGTGGGAAGGTGCCGTTTAGACCATTTTTTAATAAAAATTTGGCAGCCGCCTCTGCAATTATGTTGCTATTGTTGTTGCTTTCGTTGTTGCCGTTGCTATTCCTGTTGTTGTTGCTATTGTTACTGTTATTGTTGTTGTTGCTATTGGTAGTGTTGTTGTTGTTGTTGTTGTTGCTGTTGCTGTTACTGTTGCTGTTGCTCGTACTGTTACTGTTAATGTTACTTTTATGCTCATCGGTCATTGTTGTCTGTTGCACTCTGTTACGCTTGTGACGTCATTTAGACTGGGCCTTCAAAGAGAAACATTGCAATTTTTCGATTTGCGATCTCTCGAAATTTTACAGTAATTCGCATTTCCGATTCCGATCGGTGCTCGCATGCATTTTAAATACCATATTCATATTGTTTTTGTTGTTGTTGTTGTTGCTGTAAATTCCTCACAGTCGCGCAGAGTCCGCGGCCGGAAGAAAACGCGTCGACGGCGTCGCGCACCAAAATATGCCAGCTCGGCACGGCGTTGGGAGCGTCTTGCACCATTTTCATGTTTTGAGGCAGGAACCGAACCGAGCCATTTCCACTAATCCACACATACTACTCTTATTGAAACATTATTTGATTTATGTCGAATCTTAATAGGATTTCACGGGCACGCAAATCGCTCTTTGCTGGGCTGCATACGGCGAACCGAAAGGGGAGCGGTGGGGGGGCAGCGCACAAAGAGAGCGAACGAAGTGGTGGAAAAGGAGGAGATAAAATGGAAAAAACGAAACGAAAACGTTCTCCAATTACCGTCAGCAGATAGGCGATATCCGATGGTGCGCTAACAGGGCGGTGGACCGAGGTAGCCCGGGCGGGATAAGCAGGCTTAATTTTGCAGCTCAGTTTCGAGCTAATAAACTAATAAATAAATTTAAAAATTATCAACGAAAAACGCAACGGTGCGCTGTGTGACCGGATTTGTACCTAATTTAGTGTAACCATGAACCTATCCAAACTTTGTACCATTGGATTTTGTTGTACATCTTTCATCTCTTTCGCGAACCGGTGGGGAAAGTACGAACCGGTTGGGAATGCACGCGCCGGTGGGCTTTATTTTATTATTTACTGAAATGAAAATTATTTATTCTTAGAGTTTTGTTCACCACACTGAATTGTCATATTTCTTTTACTGCACTTTGACAAAAGTGAATGTCCGAACCGGGTAAATGTGTACGCTCCAGGCATCTGGCAACACTGGCTATTTACCGTAAGTATTTAAATCTTAGCGCCAAAAAAGTAGAGAATTTAAACTTTAAAAGCTTTAAACTTAAAATCATGGAGAAAGTTTTTGTAAAAAAAGCGTGTTTGTAGAATAAAATATTTTATTTATTAAGTCCGGAAGGTAAACATTAAGCGATATTATATTACGGTAATTCCCTCGACTCCGATGGGTAAATACTTATGGTTGAAGTGTCTTTATTGCGTTTAATACTGTTTGCTATCGAATTATTCGAATTAATTGTAATGTGTAATGTGGGCGCGGGCGAAATAAACAATACATATATATTTAAATAGCCTTTGCATGCGAAATACAACCTGCTTCTCCGTCTTCAGCTCCTTAAAATTAAACACAACTCTTTCCCCTGCGCATCTGCTTTAGTGCAAATCATAAGACATGTTTGTTAATCGCCTAAATTGCCGGTTACTAGTAGGTTATAATATTACATAGCTATATTCAAGTTACATTTTGATATGGGCGAAAAGTCGTCGATTGCACGAGAATGGCTAAGAATAGATAGTTATTACATAGATATTGCACAAAGTAAATGGTAAGACTGTCACACAACATAAATAATAAATAAATTTTTGTCCTGCTCCTTGTTGCCAACATAATTTAAATATCACAGACGTTTTGCCAATTGTTTAACTAATTTGTCATTTTGCTTTTGTTAATTTTGGTTGCCGAAACGGGGTGAAAACACTGGGTGATGAAAACGAAATCGGATCAGGATCCGCCTCGTCCTGATTCCTTTCTAATACATACATATGTACCTAAGTGTCAGTCAAATGTGAAAATGAAATCAAGTCTTGCGTTGAACATGGCACATAATTGATAAAAGGAAATCTTGAGCCAAGTCTACTAGGGTGAACTACTGTCCTTATCCTTTAAATATGTATATATGTATGAGTGTAAATACTAAGAGCTGTTCAAGGGATATCAATGGGTAACCCTCGAGCTATCGCCTAATGCATGTTGTCCACTCTACCCGGCGGCAGACCCAACGCCGCACTTAAGTTGAGTCCTGGGGGAACACCCACGCCAACGCCCACACCCACACCGACTCCAGCGCCCACGTTGCCCTCGCTTTCGCTCTTCCAGGAGGAGACAGGAATATGAGGTGCTGGTAGGCAGTTCCGCAGCGTCTGCACGATTTGTATGGTGTCCATGAGTGCTGCAGGGGGAGCACAAGGGAGGTGATCAGTAATACTCAGTATCTGAGATTGCAGACACAACCAAAAAACCGGTTGTTCGACTTGGTACTCACTCTTTTGCAGACTCTCGCTCTGCTTGCCGTAGGGCTTGCACATCGAGGGACGTATGTAGGTTTTCATCCGCGACATGTTCCGCATTAGCTCCGCAAAGATCCTCACTATCTTGTCCTGGCCCACGGCCATGTGGTCCATACGATTGGCATCGCTGGTGGCCCAAGCCCCATTGTGCAACGCCAGCAGATCCTTGTTCGACTCAATTGAGTCCAGGTTGGAACTAAAAATAAAAAAATATTTTACGATGAGGAAGAATAGAAATCATAGGAGGAGATGGGGCTTACCGCAAAGATTCAGCCACGTTCTTGTGGGTGATCTGCTCCAGAGAGGAATGCGAGGAAGACGAGGACGACGAGTGCGGCGACTGGGATGGCGGCGGCAAAGGATGGTGGCCATGGTGAGCCTGCGATCCGCCGCCAACTCCCGACCCACTTGCCGCAGTTGAACTTGTGGCGGACAGAGATGACGAAGGTTGTTGCTGGTTGGCTGCCACGGCGGCGGCCACTGCTTGCGACTGCATGAGCCCCTGAATCTGGAGATTGGCTGCTGCAGCTGCCACGGCCATTGGATCAAAGTGTTTGGGGTCTAGCTGAGCGAAGACGCGTTGCTTCTCCAGTGGGCTCAGATTGCTCAGCTTTTCCAGACTTTGTTGGGCAAGGACGCGATTTTGTTGCTGGATCAGGGCAGCGGTCAGTTGCTGTTGGTGTTTCGCTTGCGCCTGAGCCTGCTGCTGTTGTTGCTGCTGCTGTTGTTGTTGCTGCTGCTGCTGTTGCTGCTGTTGGTGATGCACTGCAGCAGCACTGATCTGCGATAGCTGCGTCTGAATGCTGTTCTGCTGCTGCTTGGTTAGATGCTGAAGCTGTGGTGGCACCGGCACCTGAGGAACCTTTCCACCTGTCGACTTGGACAAATCAATCTCCACATTCCCGGAACTGGTGCTACTCCCTACACTGGACGCCGAACCAGCGGCAGAGCTGGCTCCAGGAGCTCCGCTGGGCGGCAGGTGGGACAGACGCTGCAGAAACTCTGGCGTGTTTACTCCAGGATACTGCTGTTCCATAAACGGCATAGGTGAGATGCCCATATGGTTTTTGTAGTAACGGCAAGCGGGACTCGGGCACGACTGCACCACCTCGATGATGAATTCCTTCTCCATTCCGAACTGATCCCGCCCGATGGTGTACGACTCGATGACAGCCCTCACCGTGGCATCCACGCTCAGGTGAAGGCCATGGGGACCGGACATGTGCTTCAGCATCACCGCGTTCGCAAAGTGCTCAAAGGGTAGGACTATCTTTCCGTTATCCCGCAGGATAAGGCGTCCCTGGGAGTCTAGGGTGAGACGGTTAGCAAGGACTCTGAAAATATATCAAATTAGAGGGATATATTTTGAGGAAGACTAAGTGTACTCACTGCAAGTAGGCGGCGCTGGGCAACATGGCATTGTCCTTGAGATCGCTGAAGCACTGCAGCAGTTCCGCACTCGGATTCCAGCCCTTGTTTTGGAGATATAGCTGCAGCAGCATGTAGAGCTTCTCCGTGACATAGCCCACCCCCGGCACCCCGGCATTTGGCTGCGGAAGCATATCTCCGCCTGACATTCCGCCTCCGCCGCCGGGACCCTTGGACAGAGCTGCCTTCATCGTCTCGGACAGATCCAACTTGTAGTTTTCGGGGTAAAAGTGCTTGACGTGCTCCTGCAACGAAATGATTGATACACACACACACATTTACACTCCCAGACACTTGCATTGCACACAGACACACCCCTGCCCACCCCCTGCCACCCACTCATCTTACCAAATTGTTCATCTTTGGCTGGAAGTGTAAATCAGCCAGACATTTTAAACTGCAAGTCGTCGAAGGAGCATCCTGTTATCGAGTCACTACTGGGCTGGAGGCTTCTTAGCTGGCGGGCATGGAACGAGGGAAAAAAAAACTGTATGTGTCCGCCGTCTAATTGTGTTGTCCTTGCAAGGAGGTTGGGGGTTGGGGGAGGCCAGCAGTGTGACCGTCGAGTTGCCATTGTAAATACCTCAAAGCTTAAATGGTTAGGTTTTGATTTTAGTGTTATTTTATTCATTTGTAAATTCAATTTGTAAATTAGAACAAAAAAATACATATTTCGACAGCTTTATTTGGTTTTTCCACAAGCCTTATTGAAAATACGCTGTGAAATTTGAATTTAAAACTTTTTGTGTTACCATATCCTTGCCATATTTTTCAGCGTTGCCAGACTGTCACTTTGAATTTAGCCGTTGCGTAAAAGCTTACATGATATCACTTATTTCGATATTATTTTATATTAAATTTGTTTAAGATAAACATACAGCTAAGGTCCTTTTGCAATTTATTTTTTTACGATTTTTGCAAAATTTTCGTGACGAAAATTCACCGTGAAAGCTATATCTTCGACAATTCTCATCCGATCCATGAGAGGAATGTTTTAAATAATTTGTGGATCGATTCTGCGTCGATCTGCATCAAAACCTAGGAACAAATTATTTTTTCGATTTTTTGTTACTTTTTCTGGGGGATCCCCTTCAAAATGTGGAAAGTGGATGGAAGGGACCTTATGGCCCACATTGAAGGCTATATCTTCGCCAATTCTCATCCGATCCTTGAGAGGAATGTTTTAAATGATTTGTGGATCGATTCTGCGTCGATCTGAATCAAAATCTAGAAACAAATTATTTTTTCGATTTTTTGTTACTTTTTCTGGGGGATCCCCTTCAAAATGTGGAAAGTGGATGGGAGGGACCTTATGGCCCACATCGAAGGCAATATCTTCGCCAATTCTCATCCGATCCTTGAGAGGAATGTTTTAAATGATTTGTGGATCGATTCTGCGTCGATCTGCATCAAAATCTAGGAACAAATTATTTTTTCGATTTTTTGTTACTTTTTCTGGGTTCTGTGGATCCCCTTCAAAATGTGGAAAGTGGATGGAAGGGACCTTATGGCCCACATCGAAGGCTATATCTTCGCCAATTCTCTTCCGATCCTTAAGAGGAATGTTTTAAATAATTTGTGGATCGATTCTGCGTCGATCTGCATCAAAATCTAGGATCAAATTATTTTTTCGATTTTTTGTTACTTTTTCTGGGGGATCCCCTTCAAAATGTGGAAACTGGATGGGAGGGACAATAGGGCACACCTCGAAGGCTATATATTGCCAATTCTCATCCGATCCTTAAGAGGAATGTTTTAAATAATTTGTGGATCGGTTCTGCGTCGATCTGCATCAAAATCTAGGAACAAATTACTTTTTCGATTTTTTGTTACTTTTTCTGGGGGATCCCCTTCAAAATGTGGATGGGAGGGACAGTATGGCCCACCTCGAAGGCTATATCTTCGCCAATTCTCATCCGATCCTTTAGAGGAATGTTTTAAATGATTTGTGGATCGATTCTGCGTCGATCTGCATCAAAATCTAGGATCAAATTATTTTTTCGATTTTTTTGTTACTTTTTCTGGGGGATCCCCTTCAAAATGTGGAAAGTGGATTGGAGGGACCTTATGGCCCACCTCGAAGGCTATATCTTCTCCAATTCTCATTCGATCCTCGAGAGGAATGTTTTAAATGATTTGTGGATCGATTCTGCGTCGGTCTGCATCAAAATCTAGGAACAAATTATTTTTTCGATTTTTTGTTACTTTTTCTGGGGGATCCCCTTCAAAATGTGGAAAGTGGATGGGAGGGACAGTATGGCCCACCTCGAAGGCTATATCTTCGCCAATTCTCATCCGATCCTTGAGAGGAATGTTTTAAATGATTTGTGGATCGATTCTGCGTCGATCTGCATCAAAATCTAGGAACAAATTATTTTTTCGATTTTTTGTTAATTTTTCTGGGGGATCCCCTTCAAAATGTGGAAAGTGGATGGGAGGGACAGTATGGCCTACCTCGAAGGCTATATCTTCGCCAATTCTCATCCGATCCTTGAGAGGAATGTTTTAAATGATTTGTGGATCGATTCTGCGTCGGTCTGCATCAAAATCTAGGAACAAATTATTTTTTCGATTTTTTGTTACTTTTTCTGGGGGATCCCCTTCAAAATGTGGAAAGTTGATGGGAGGGACCTTATGGCCCACATCGAAGGCTATATCTTCGCCAATTCTCATCCGATCCTTGAGAGGAATGTTTTAAATGATTTGTCGACCGATTCCGCGTCGATCTGCATCAAAATCTAGGAACAAATTATTTTTTCGATTTTTTGTCACATTTTCTGGGGGATCCCCTTCAAAATGTGGAAAGTGGATGGGAGGGACCTTATGGCCCACATCGACGGCTATATCTTCGCCAATTCTCTTTCGATCCTTAAGAGGAATGTTTTAAATAATTTTTGGATCGATTCTGCGTCGATCTGCATCAAAATCTAGGAACAAATTATTTTTTCGATTTTTTGTTAATTTTTCTGGGGGATCCCCTTAAAAATGTGGAAAGTGGATGGGAGGGACCTTATGGCCCACATCGAAGGCTATATCTTCGCCAATTTCCATCCGATTCTTGAGAGGAATGTTTTAAATGATTTGTGGACCGATTCTGCGTCGATCTGCATCAATATCTAGGAACAAATTATTTTTTCGATTTTTTGTCACATTTTCTGGGGGATCCCCTTCAAAATGTGGAAAGTGAATGGGAGGGACCTTATGGCCCACATCGACGGCTATATCTTCGCCAATTCTCTTCCGATCCTTAAGAGGAATGTATTAAATGATTTGTGGATCGATTCTGCGTCGATCTGCATCAAAATCTAGGAATACATGGGAGAGACAGTATGGCCTACATCGAAGGCTATAACTTCGTCAATTCTCATCCGATTCTTGATCGGATTATCCTAAATAATTTTTTGATCTATTTCCCTTTAATTTGCATTAATCTACGAACAAATTCATTTAATAGTTTCCATATGTACCCAAAAATCGTATGCAAAATAGCTGGAAAGTAATGATTGAAATCATAATTTTCTGCACGCAAGGAGGTGAATTAGAGGAGGGCCTCCACTGGGGCCTTGCGACAATTCCAGGGCGCAAAATGTCTCAGGTTATTACCAGGACTTTGCTTGACCTCTTCACCTGGCGGGGAAGAAACCGCCTTGGCCCACCCCAACGTATAATGGCCATTTTGCATGCGTGCCCGGCACATTTCCTGGGGTTGGAATGGGTAGCTATGGCAACATTGCGCCCACCTTAGGTCCTCGACTTGTTTACTTGCCTCCTTGGTCGTCCTGGGGGCGATTGCAGCTGCAATCGATGTGGCTCGGTGGTTCAGTTCCCATTTGAATTTCGCCGCAACCGGCCAGAAAACATTATAAAACGATGTGCTTCCTACGGATCAACAACTGGTGGGTCCCCCTCCTATGGATAGCTGCGCTTCTTCAGCTCGGAAACTGCTCGCTGGCCACTCCCAGTCCAGCTTCACCCGCACAGGTGCCAACGCCGCACACATTCCGCTTCCAGAATCCCCAGCAGTGCCTCAAGAACGAGTACTACAACCTCAACCTCTTCGACTGTGCCCCGTGCAACGAGGCGGGACTCGGTCATGGAGATGGAGGTTTGGGGAAACTGCAGCCAGACAGTAAGTATTGATCAAATAGGACATAGAAAGGAGGTGTTCCAAAACGAGGAAAGTGCATATGAAGGGGGACTTAATTCAAATTTGTAGAATGATAAGATGGCGTGATTAAATAATGTGATTTATATTAATTTTAGTCATTATTTAGGTCATATTTTCTCCTTTTGAACTATTAAGGATATGTAGTATTACCCCCTTTCTTACCCCCTAAACTTAATGGTCTTAAAACCCATCCATATTCCCCAAATCTTTTCCAGAATTCTCTTGCAAATGTCCCACGGGTCATCTAACCATCTACGAGCGGGGGAAACAGTGGCCAACCTGTGATGAAATCTGTACTCCGGACAGGAACGACAACTGCACTTCCGTGTGGCTACCTCAACCACGTCCCTCATCCTCAGTCTGCACCTATCGGTACCTGAACTCCACGTCCGTTTTCGCCAGCCAGCTGCCAGTGCATCCTATTATTTCTGGAATTATCCTGACCAAGACGAATCCGTCCTCCCAAGAAGGAGACTGTCGCAGCTGTGATCTTAACTACAATTTCCGATTCCAGGACTTTTGCATAGCTAGTTCCCTGCTCCGTCCGTATTTGCATTACAATTCCTTTTCGCAAGCCACGTCCAGTTCCAAGGCTGAATCCAATGCGCCCTCCAACTTCGGTGACCTTAGGTTTGTGGCTTTCTTCTGCCTGACCCTCCGGAATGATACAGCCTGTCAGCATTTGGCGAATCTTTGCGTGCTTTCGCATTTCTCGCTGGAGAAGCACTCGCCGTGCAGCGCCTTTCTGCTCACCCAGGTCTCAGACGTGGTCATGAAGTACGCCCACTCCGGGGAGCAGGCTCGAGCTCTGCAACCGTTCCTCTTCTACAAAAAGGGTCGCGCCACCAAGGAGCTGCTGTCGAAAACCCTCCAGCTGGCGGATCGCAAGGATCTTCGTCTTTTTAGCACTACCTTCGGCATGGGTGGAAATCTAAAGCGTTGGGGCTCGTTCGACCTGGAGGCGGTTAATCTCTGTCAGCAGGCAGCACCTTCGTTGCAGCTCTCCTTGCCGAAGGAGAAATCGGAGATCTCCTGTAGGTTGACTCTCGAGCGGCTCATAGATCTGGTTACTCAGCAGGACAACGATGAGTTCTTTACGGTGTACTTGAACTTTAGCAGCAACTGGCAGTTCCTGCTCCATCAACTGCCAGTGCTCATAGAAACCCTAACCCCAGAGAATCAGGTAAGGATTTGAGGACATATTTTCATTATGCTCGTGAGATTCTACCATTCTTGTTCTCCAGCGGAATCAACCGGAAGAGTGGCAATTGGTCAAGAGATTCCAACTCGTTTCCGCCTCCCCGCGGGACAACCGGCTCCAAAAATCGTCAGTTCCTCGCTACGAGGATGCCCACAAGCTGCAGATGTACCGTTCCTTGCGCTATGTTGAGGATCTTGAGATCCACTACACCGTAGACAAGGATCAGGCGGATAGAGTGGGACTCCCGCTCATCCGTCTGCGCTATCGCCACATCGCATTGGGCTCTGGGAACAGTTCCCTTTCGCAGCTCTATCCTTTCCGCTTGAGGATGAGCTATGAGCAAGTGCAACGAGGCTGGGAATGGTTGGTCCTGGAGGTGGCGCTGCCCCTGCTCTTGCTGCTGGCCCTTGCGGCTGCTGTCTTCCGCCTCCAAAACCTGCGAAGACGCCGAAAGACAGACCTCTGTCAGATGAGCAGCCTGATGGAATTCCTCCTGCAATTTGGCGGCAATGTGGCCTATGCATTCTTGGGAACTGCTCTCCTGCTTCTCATCCTGCAGACTGCCAACTCACGCCTCCTGAAGTTACTCATATATCCTGCCTGCCTGCTCCAGTTCCTGTTCCTGGTCATCCACCTGTGGCGGTCCAGCCAGCTGGAGTTATTCCTCATCGATTGGGAGCGGCCGAGAAGCAGCTGCGAGGGCCAGCGCCTGAACCTGGACAGCTCTTCACTGTGCTCCAGTGTCCGCACGTTCGTGGCCGAGAGCAGTGTCTCTGCTTGGCGAGTCCTCTTCACCGCCAACGCCTGGATCCGGCTCAGCGTGAAACAGAAGTACTCCACCTTGGGACAGGTGTTTGCGGTAATCGCTGCCTACCAATTTCTTGATCGATTCACCCACGGGGAATTGGGTTCCCGCTGCTTCCTGATAGCGGCCTGCTACCTACTTACCTATTTTCTTCAAATACTGGCCCATCGACTCTTTGTGGCCAATCCCCTGCAGAAGTTCATCGACCTCTGTAGTCTGGCGAACATTTCTTTGTTCTCGCTGACTGAGCCGGGATTTGGCTATTATATTCATGGCAGATCCCCGCATGGCTTCGCTGACACGGACATGTCCTCTATGATCCTGCAGCTGCAAAGGACACAGACCATGTACGGACGTCGGGGATTACTGATGGATTCTGACAAGCAGGCATATATTATCCTGCCGCCCAGGAACTTGCAGTAAGTATTTGAATACCATCAGATGTGTAGGGGAGTGACTTTTTTTTTAATTTTCTACAGCATCTACCTGGAGCGTCTTCTCCTGCCCTTCCAGCGCAGCCTGACTGGCAGTCTCTCCCAGACTCTTCTCTACCAAAAGGACATTGTGCCCAGTGTGGATGGCCAAATGGAGCGCACTTCCATAGCCTATGCGAGTGTTAATCGCTTCTTCTGTGCCTTCATAGATCATGTAAGTTTTCTATAAAATCTATAAAAACTATAGAAACTATAGAGACCTATAGGCCATCAAGGACATGGACTACATCATCAAGGAGAAGTCTTTTGTGGAACAGTATCTCAACTGCGAAATAGATAATTATATTACTGAAAGTAAGTTTATACATTTTTATAAACTATTTTTTAATCCTTATACCCCTCTAGATAAGGGAACTTTCTACATTGACGATTCCCTGAGCTTCTCCAGGGTTCTCCTACTGGGCAATCATCTAAACATCTTTGTCCTGGAACTCCTTATTCTACTATCCCTCTACCTGTTGACCGCCAACACTCTGATAGCAGCTGCTGGGGCTTGTGCGATTAATATGGTTAGTTACTGACTAAAGCCAAACGATCAAGTAATACAACTTAATTTCCAATCTAAGATAATACGCTTTGTATTTCGATATTGGGTGCGAAGGAATGTCTCTCGAAAGACCCTCATCGACGAGAGGTTTCTCTTGTAGCCCCAGGAGGAGGAGCAACATCTGCGGGAAGACGGTTTCTTTGCCATTTAAACTACTAGGATCGACTAAGGTTTGCCATTGGTTTTATTTCATAATCCACTTGATAGTAAGTAGTACATCCATATACAGAGGTTAATCTTTTATCGTAAAACTTATCGACTAAAACAGATAAAATAATTTCCATAGTTTCACATTTAACATACAATTGCATACGCAGATGCTTTGCATGATCTACTTCATAGTAGTTTTATTTACTTTTTTTTTTTTTGTTTCTAGGATAGCACACATTGTCGTTCAATTGGGAACATCGTACATCGATTAATGCATGGCTATATAATAATTTCTTGAATAGGTTTTCCACTCATCGTCGCTATTGTGGCATTGATAGGATTAGCAGCCGTAAGTTACCATCTAGTTGTCGTATGTCTAGTAGTCCATTGAGGATTATGTTCGTGTCTGCTCTTTGTGTCTTGCATTGAAAGTGTTTATGAAAATATTTGTCATCATCACGGATTTGGTTTTATGTTATAGGTTAGATCCGTGATCATAGAAAACCGTACACACATACACCCATTTAAAGATACTTTTATGTTGTATTTAATAGTTGATACTGTTTGGAAAATGTGTATACTACATGTAAGGATCATTATTTACATCGTCCTTGGAAGTCTGCGGACTCCATCTAATCAAATGGTAAACCTTACATCTACTGTATGCTATGACGTCAAACGTACAACATCTATGCTTTGCTTATCCGTACATTAGTTTGATTCATTCGCGGAACTTAGAGGGCTAGAATGCGGCTAACTTATGTTGAAGGGCTTCTTAAGTGGTATAAGAATGTATATGTCTCGGGGATGGGCGTTGAGCGGGATGAGCCCTAAACATGGATATCCCTAGTGGATCCTAAGATGGATGGTTAGCGGTCAATAAATACATCTATCGTACATGAAAAATTCGGTGTGAATGGAGAAACTGAGCCACAGAAGCTAACTTAACAATAACTATATTAATGAATAATGGTAATAATGGTTAATTTGTTCATCTTATTGTTTTTTGCTATCACAAAAGTAAATACAATACAACTTCAACAGAGATGGGCAAGAAAAGGATCTGCTCCAAAATCCAAATCGTTCAAATCAGGATGGGGACTCGGGATCTCCAACAGGAACACTTAAATTTAAAATTTAAATCTCTACAGGGTCTCTACAAATAAAGTATACATATATCAATATTCATATCAATATTTACGGATATTCAACACTTAGACTTTAGCTACAATTATCTGAATTCAAATACCGAAATCCATTTATTCCATTGTATGTAATAATAAAATCATATCAAATGACTTGCTTGGCCTTTCTATATACAGTTTCACAGATTTCAAAGATTTGCGGTGATATTGGGGGGAGCTTATGGTTTAAACTTTAAAGGTTAGGGGCTTACAATATACAGATAATACTATGCTACGCTACGGAGAATGGGGCGGGGAGAATTCGGATATGCGTCAAAAGTTCTCGGTGTAAGCGAGAACCAAGCCAAATGCCAGCCAAGCATCTACAACCCGAAGGCAGCGGCGTAAGCGTGCAGCAGTTGAAGCACGTAGTCGGCGTTCTCCTGGATCATATTGCTGCCCAGACTATGTGGGCGCTGGGGCATGTCGAGGTCCGGCAGCTCCAAAATTCCCGCCAGCAGCTGCTGTTCTTCTTGGCGGCGCTGCTGCTCCTTCTCTGGTCCCGGCTGCTCCCCAGTTCCGCCCTCCCCGCCGGGCTTTAGTTCGTTCTATTCGTGCACCGTCCGACGTGCTCTCTTAGGTGGCAAGCAGGCGCCATCGCTATCGCCCAGTGAGGCCGAGCCGCAACTCTTGCGACCGTTCTCAATGGGCGATCCAATGCCAGCCAGTCCGGGGGAGCTGGCAGTACTGCCCTTGCCCACCTTGCTGCCCTCGAAGTTGGGCAACCACTTAGCCAGCTGCTCCTCAAAGAAGTTCTCCAAGTATTTGGCGTTGGAGTATGTTTTGGTATCCTCCTGTCAAATAATCAAGCCATGAGTGCATGTCGGGCAAGGATTATAGTCATCTTACCTGGTAGAAGAGGTATGTGTTGTTGAAAATCAAACGTACGTCGGACACAAAGCCTGCAATGTCCTTGTAGTGATTGGGGCTGGAGGGATCCAGCCGGGTGCGAATAACATCTAATGACATCGGGCTACAAATATTTTCCATTTTTTTAAAAATAAATAAATTTTAATTAAAAAAAATGAAACTCACTTGGAAATAATCTCGTAGTAGGATGTATTGGCCGGGGATTCGGACTCGCGGAAGTTAAGACTCTGCTCATACTGGCAGTACAGCTCCAAGCAAATGCGCTGAAGGATGCGCAGCTCGAGGGGGCTAAGCTCACCCGTGGTGGCCTTGTCGGCCCCCTGGATCTTGATCAGCTCCTTGAGATTGACGCACAACAGGCACTGCCAGCTCTCGCTCTCGTCCGGCAGCGAACTGATCGCTGGGATGTGACAGTTCTGATGGAATACCTTCGGACACTTGTCGCAGCACATCAACTCGCCGCCGTCCAGGCACACGGCGCACCAGTCCTCGTTGGGGTCGTCTTTTTGTTCATTTTTATTATTAACTGATATGATTAGTTTCGGTTTCGCATTCATTGTACGGATGTGTTATCATGTGGGTGTGTCGTGTATGCATTGTTGTTTGAATTAAATTGAAAATTTCATTTGTTTTTGGATGTGTTTTTGGGGTGTTTGTTGTTCAGTTGTTAGTATTTTATTCGGTTTTCGTTTATTACGCGTTTGGATTGGTTTTGAAAGCGAGTTTATTTTCGGACAGTTTGAAAATAGAAATAAAGAGAGCAAAGTTATATGAGAATTTTTTGGAATTTGAATCGGTAAGCTAGCTATTTCGGCAGCAAAATAAATATAAACTTCAAAGTTACGCCCAGGTCTCAAGCAAACAATTATTAAAAACCTTCACCAAAAGCTACAATTAAAGCACATTCTTTGAAGCCGAAACTTCGATCACCTCCACCGTCCCACGAATGGCGGTTCGGACGCTACAACGCCACACGCACATGGAGCACAAGACGCTGAAACACTAGCGCCGAGAGGTACTCACCTTCCTGGGTGTTGGACAGGTCCGTGGAACTGTGCACCTGCGGCGATGTGGTCTTGGTGCGACCCTCCGGCAGCACCTGCACCCCGTTCGAGTCCAGCTTGGCTATAGTGGCGATCAGATCGTTGATCGAGTCATCGCGTACTTTGTCAATGGGCTCGGTGAAGTCCTTGGTGTTCTACAACATACGATTGGTAAGGAGATTAGTAAGAGGATCCAGCCATCCAGCCATCGACCTACCTCATGTGTGCTGGGACTGGGTGTCTTTGGATTCGTCGAGGTGACGTTGGAGAGAATCGAAACGGCTGGCCCCAGGCCCAGGGCAGCGGCATTCAACTGTGCACTGGAGGACGATCCATTATTGACGCCGGGGAGACCTGCACCGCCGCCCCCCAGGCTGGGCGGGGTGCTGTTCTTGAGCGTGTTGGGGGATTTCAGTGAGATTTTAAAATTTTCCGATGTCTGGCGGCCATTCGCAAAAGGCAAAAGGGGACCCTGCTGCGAACACACTGAAAGTTTTCCAAAAAAAAAAATGTTAATTACAGGACTCTCGGGAAGGATTATTCGGGTTACTCACTGTTCGACTGCTGCGCGGATTGCGGGATGTGCCATTTGGCCAGGCTGTGCATGCCGCCGCCGCCTAGTTGCGGCGAGGTCTGCGGTGGGCCGGGACTAAAGCCAGCCTGGCTCCCATGAAACCCCAACGACTGCATCATAAACGGAAAAAATAATTACTCCTCGTTTAGCATTTTGGGTAATGGTGTACACTTACATTCTGCATGGGATTGGGCATCATTTGTGGGCGTTGTAAGGCGCCCGGAGACGGTATCTGGCCACCACCGGCGCCCGCGGCTCCGGCCAGAGCCGCTGCTGCAGCCGCCTGCTGGGCGTGGCTGGCCATGCGCTGGTACTGCGACTGGAATCGTGCATTGCTGTTCATGAAGCTGGTGTCGCGCGGTCCGCCCCCCGGGCCACCGCCCTGCGAGAAGCCCTGCTGGCCGGGCATGAAATGCGGCCGCATCTGGGGGCCCATCTGTTGGTGGGCCGGTGACGGTGCTCCCTGGGGTCCGCCGGGATAGCTGGGCGGGCCGTTGAACGCCATGTGGGCATTGGGGCTCTGTGCCGCCTGGTTGTTTAGCAATCCCCGCAGGCTGATGTCTGAAATAGTCAGCGAAACGAGTTAGTTTTCCGCCTCACCTCGCCGTACGACAACCTGGGACGGGACTTACCCATGTTCTGGGGATGCGTGGAGGAGCTGACGTGGGGCTGGCCATGGCGCTGCATGCCCACTGGCGGCATTCCCCCGAAGCGGACTGCAATGGATACGAGAACTCGTTATAAACATTTGCGGGAAATTTCTTGGAAAATAATAGCAACAGGGATTCCAGAAAAAGATAATTTTTAAAAAATAAAAACTAAGAAATAAAAACTGTTTCCTACCCTTACCTGACCCATCGCCCGGAAAGGAGCGACTGATGGACAGATTGTTGAACTGCTGCTGGGCGGCGTTGCTGTACATCGGAGGTCCGTTCTGGGGACCAAAGTTGACGGGCGGGCCATTGGGCGAGAGGCCGGCGGGCATGCCGGGCGGAAGTCCGGGTCGCAGGGGTGGTGCCATGTTGGGGCTGGGCGGCTGGCGAGGCGGCGGCTGGGGAGTGCCGTTCGGCGATGCAGTGGGCGGATACGGCTTGCCATCCACAATGATAATGCCCAGCTGGGAGATGACCTTCTGCAGGTCGGAGACCTGGTTCAGCTGAACCTGGATCCGGACCGGGATCTCCGGATTGGGAATGTCAGCCCGCTGACACTTGAGCTTCTGCAGATGGCGCACCAGGGACTTCTTGCTGGAGAGAATGGCAAAGTCGCTGCCCTTCTCCAGGGCATTCTGCATGAACTCGATGCAGTGATCCGTGTTGTCGGAGAGCAGCTGGAGTGTCTCCTTCTTCTCCACCAGGACCTTCAGTTTGCTGTCGCAGACCTCGTTGAGTCGCATGATCAGTTGCTTGCCCCGGGTGTTCACTGTGTTGGTGATCTTCACCGCCATGGCCGTGATCTCCTTGATGAGGTCCTTCTTCTTGTCGTGGATGAGCTGCTGGCGGTCGTCGATCACCTTGGTGGCCGAGGAGAGCAGGAAGCGCTTGTAGTTTATCTCGGAGACCAGGGTGGAGAGCGCCTGGCGCGACTCTGTGGCGATCTCGTGGGCGAACTTGTACTTGTGGTCCCGGTGATCGCTGAGCTGGCAGTCGCGGCAGGTGAGCTTGTCGCAGGTCTCGCAGAAGAGCGACAGCTTCTCCTGCGGATGCAGCTGGCACATGTGCAGCTTGTCCACGCCGGCGGCTCCGGCCAGCTGCTCGTTGTTGGCCTCGTCCTTCGGCTTGATGGTGTGGTCTTTGGTGATCTTCAGCCGCTGATGGGCCTGGACACAGCTGTCGCAGATGTACTCCGAGCAGTCGACACACCACGACGTGGCCGCTGCTCCGTCGGAGCAGCTGCTGCACTGTATAGTCGCAGCGGCGGCGGCACTCTTCAGGCCCTCGCCTGTGGCCCCTCCGGCGCCATCTCCCTCGCCGGCGGTGCACTGCTCGATCAAGAACTGATTATCCACGATGAACTCGTTCTGGGAGGCGTTGTCGCACACCGGACAGTGGATGAGCGGCGGCATGGAGCGGTCCAGCTCGGAGAACTTGGTGCTGACGCACTGGGCGCAGGCCACATGGAGGCACTCCAGCAGTTTGGGCCGATCGTTGGAGCCGAGTAGCTGGGCGCAGTAGACGCACTTGAACAGCGTGAACTTGGCGGATGCCGACGAGTTGGATTCCGACTGTGTTTTGGGGGGAGAAATGGAGAAGTCTTATTAATAATATTACATAATCCTCTTGCAATCAAGTATTATTATTTATTAGATAACTTCCTTCAAGGGCAGATATGTCCGACTCCCGATAAGAAAAACACGTGTTGAGCAATAAAGTCATGGACGGATAATACCCGACCAGCACTTTCACTTCGATCCATGGACTGATCCTATCTAATCTTATCTTTGTATTCCCCGATAAGGTTGCCCCACACTTCATGAGAGTATTGCCGTGAGAGGTTCTTCTCTTTCTAATTAAATATTTTTATGTAAAAACGTTAAAGAAAAAGTGTAATCTTACGCAGAGGTCATCTTCAGGTCAGGTTCAGGAAGTTCAGCTCCTAATCTACATCTACTATGACTTACAGAGTCTCTAGGAGGCAGTGACTCAGACTACTAAGCCTACCAAGATGTGAAACCATGAGGGACCATGATCATCATCTCCCACCAGCCAGTCGCCTGTCTGTCTGCCTTGTTTCTTAAATTAAATCGAAGCCACTTGGGAGTGCCCCTGGAGGAAGCTGAGCCACGGCCCAGCCCCAACTCTGTCTCGGAATGTCGCTGGCGAAGATTGATTAGATTTATCTCCAGTTGGCGCACATAAATCCAATTGATTGATTATGTTACTGCTCGATAAAGATTCTGGTGTGAGTGTGCGAGTGTTTTACATCCAAAGCCCCTCTCTGAGCTGGGCTGTGCCTCTTCGGAATGTATATATATTCCATCTTTTCAGTGTACACCAGCGGAAATGCCAAAGACATTGATTGAATGCGCCACGACAGCGAGAAGGAGGAGTTGGGGACTCCGGACATTGCATTACTTGTCAGTGGGAGAGAGAGAGAGGGGAAAAGGACTACAGGACAGAGCTGCAGCTCTAACCATTCCTCGTACACGGATCCAAGCCCTAAAGCCGATCCAGCGATCCATCTTCCGTCGGAAAGAAAGTTTCTCTGCACTTTCCTCCAGAGGCTGCCAGCTCATCGCGCCGCTTTCGAAGCGCCCATAAATCATGCCAGAAGCATCCATTTCGGGCCAGACACTCGAGGCGAGTGGGATGGATATATTTTTTTAAATAATTAATAAATCTTAAATAGAAAAATTATTAAATTAAAATTCCCTCTGGGAAGACTTGTTTAGGGTTCTTGGAACAAAGTGTGGTGCCTCTTTAAACAAAGTTTATTCTTTCAAAAGCCACTACAAACTTGGCCACTTGTGTGCTGTTTTTTTGGGAGCTCATACCCACGCATGGCGATGGCCAGTGGAGCGCCGCGAGGGGGCACAGCAATGGCGGAGGCGGCTGAGTGCTCGGAAGGCTGCGTCCCACTTGAGAGCCATTTATCACGGAGCCCCCTCTGGCTTCCCGTCACGGACAGGGCTCGGGCTCGGATCGCGCTCGGCGGTTCAGTTCGGGTCGGGTTGGATCGGATCGGTTCCGCGCAACCCACTTAGAGTTGCCCAAGACCCGCGGCACTGGCCCAGAGCAGGCCATTAAATGTGTGGCGAAAAACCAGCTGCTACCCCCATGTTTCCACTAGCATCGCCATGACTTGGCCCGACTGGCTCGAAGCGGGTAGCAAACTCGTTTTCTCGGCCCGCACCTCCAACATGATGCACACTCACATACATACATACATTCAGCCAGAAGTACTATATACTCTTCGGTATATATGCATGGAATATCTAGATGTGGGCATGTCCGTGGCATCCCAGACGAAATAAACGGCCGGACAGGGACAGGGACAGGGACAGGCAGGCAGGCAACATGTGGCAGGCATTTCAAGAATGCTTTTTTGCAAGTAATTCGAATTAATAGATTTTTCAATCAACCGAGTCACTGGAAAATAAATTCAAGACAAGATTCATATATCTTGGGATAGTTTTTTTTATATTATTTAACAGCTTTTTTTATTTTTTAATAATAGTAATGGCATGGAAAAGGTTTCTCCTTTAAAGTTACAAAGTTTCATCTCAAGAGTTTAAGATTTCTAGAATGTTTTCTCAACTTGGCACAAAGGCCCATCATAACTCAGAAACTACTCTTCCAATTGTTTTAAAATTTTAGAAACAATTTCTGATAATAATTTAATAGGTAAGGATGGTAATAATATAAAAAATTAACAATTATTTACTTTAAAAAGTTCAAAAAACCTACCTACCTAAGACTATTGATTATTTAATAAAAAAAATGTGATTCTTCGATGTTCGAATATCCCTTTATTCCAATAAATAAATTTCAAAGAATTCAAAGAATTTTAAATAAAAATTAACCCTATTCCCCCTTATTTTTTGGTTTTATTGTCTTTTGTCTATAACATCTCTAGAATATTGTCCTAAACTTTCAAGTTGATCCGACTAATAGTTTCGGAGATATAGCCTTGAAAAGGTTTAAAACTTTAAACGCCTTTTTCTCAAAACTATGTTTTTAAAGTAGGTTTTTCGAGATTTCTCGCAGACTAATCAACCGATCTTAATGAAATTTTGCAGACTTCAAGGTCTTCAAGATATCATTTAAAAGGTCTTGAACACAGAATGTATTTTTAATTACAACTATTAATTAACTATACTATTAACTATACAAAAAAATTTAGAGAAATTTTCATGGGAATTTTGCATTTTTTTTTAATAAAAACGTCTGCTAAAAATCCAATTTTTTTCTTCTTCGTCCAATACCTAGTTAATTGTGTTTACTAAATCATGTATTTTTTTATTTTTATTTCCTATGATCCTGAAAAAAGTCCTTTGTTCCGAGAGATGCCGGAAATGGCTTCGTAATGACCGCCGTTTTGACATAATTTTTTTTTTTGAAAATTTCCCAAAATGATTATTCAACAAGTATCTTTGAAATAACAAAAAGGTTCATTAAAATATTTCATTTTTTATATGAAAAAAAGAATATTGAAAAAAGGCAGATTTTTTGCTCGAGGAAACCCATGTAACCCCTTAAAGTCTGGCCCCATTAGTTGGGTCTTCCAATCACGCAGACCATTAGTTTGGCAGACCAGCCAGGCGGCAGGCACATCAAAAAGGCACGCACACCCCACAACTCGGATGGATACAGGGCTGACTGAAAAAAAGTCCAAAGCAAAAATAACTCTAAATCAATTTCAATTAGAAAATGCTGAAAGGATGCCCTCGTAGTGCCACGACGGGGCAACATCTATGGGAAGCACTAGAAATGAGAATTGATGGAATGCCATGAATGAGTGCAGTTATGATTGATGTAATTTTGATGAAAGTAAGTTCTAAAAAGTTGGTTCCATCTACCCGTTCCTCCCTCCCAGTCAGCGGCAATGGCAATGGCAATGGCAAGCCTTTAAAAGGTTTTCACGAAATTTAATTTGAAATTTATTTGAAAAAGTTCGAGTCTCGTTAGTCAAACAGAAAACTTTGTTGCAGAAATGAAATGAAAGAAGTTCTACAACTGTATTCCACATCCACCCACTCGCCTTGCCGCCCCACAGCTCTTGGCTCTGGAACAAGGCCAGAATCGGTTAAAAGTCCAAAATACTGACATCTCTCGGACACATTTCACATCCGACATCCATTTTCTGAGGCAGCCATAATTCCATTAATTCTTGGTGCACCCACCCGAAAATTGGATTCTGCCTCTCCCCCAGGGGGTCCGGGTCCGGTCCCTCCTCACAGCGAACAGAAAGTGTTTTGAATTTTCAATTTTTTTGGTTTTCGATTGAAGTTGTCGGGAGATGACCTTATGACCCGCCCGACCGGCCTGCCTGAAATGGTCAGGAAATGGAAAAACTCTACCCGGCCATTATCTTTCCAGCTTAGATCTGAAAGAAATCTATTTAGTTCAGTGAAGTTTTAATTTTTTATACCAATAGTGGATTATTTCGACACAAAAAATGGTTATCAGCTTTCGTTACTGGTATTTTTCTTCATAAAGAGGTTTTTTTTGTATTGGATTCTTTAGATTAGATTCTTTAGTATTAGATCTAATAGTACTTTAATAGAAAAACATTTAAAAATATGATTTTAAGGCTGTGACTTCAAAATGAATGTACTTTCGTTACTGTTATTTTTCTTTAAAAGGTTTTGTATTTAATTTGTTAGATTTGATATTAAATATAATACTTCTAAGAGGAAAAAACCTTTAAAAACATGATTCTAAGGCTGTGACTTCAAAATGGATGAATTTTCGTTACTGGTATTTTTCTCATAATGAGGTTTCTGTTATTTCATTCTTTAGATCAGGTATTAGAACTAATAGTTTATAGAAATACTAGTTAAATTATAAAAAAAACATTTAAAAATATGATTCTTAGGCTGTGACTTTAACTTAATGATGCACTTTCGTTACTGGTATTTTTCTTTAAATAGAAAAGCTTTCTATTTCATTTGTCAAATCTGATATTAGATATAATACTTCTTAAAGGAATAAACTTTTAAAAGCATGTTTCTAAGTTAATTTTAAAAAAAAAATTTAGAACATTTTCTAAGACTGTGACTTAAGGATGCACTTTCGTTACTGTTATTTTTCTTGAAAAGACTTTTTATTTAATTTGTTAGATCTGGTAGTAGACCCAATACTAGTTTAATGGAAAAACATCCTTTGTATAATCCTTAGCAGCTGATATTTAACAAGAAATGAGATTATTTTGCAACCTGCTGCCACTTCCTACTCCCCCATTAGGTGGATGTCTGCCGGAATCCCATTTGTGGCTCGGCTCCTGGCTGATAAAAGGTTTTCGTTGTCACACAAATGTCAGGTAATATTGAAGCTCGAAGCCTGTGAAAGGCTTGAAATTGAATTTAACTTTTAATACGATTTGAGGCAACTTGTGGAATATTCTGGACGGCAGGCAGTCTGTTGTGCAACCAGCAGTTGCAGTTGCAGTTGCCCTTTTGATGCTGCAACTGTGGGCGTTGCCTATGCCTACAGTCCGAGCCATGCACAGCCCACTGGCCACCAACCACCACCCACCGCCCGCTGACCAAGCCATAAATCAGTGCAATTTGATGCATGCACCATGGGGCGTCCTGCAGGCTGGAAAGAGTGAGAGGGAAGAGACCGATGCGGGTGGTCCTTTCTTGGTTTCTTCGAATTTCAGGCCACCGGGCGGAGAAGGGCGCCCTGCCATGATGGCCGTTTGTTTATTGTTGCTCCTACATCAATATCGTTTATTTTGCAAATTTGCATCTCAAAGGGCAGGGCATCAGATGGCGGACATGTGTGCGTGAGTGTCCTTTGAACTTTGGGACAGCACCCGAATCCTTTGCATCAACAGAAAGGCAGAGAATTAATTGCATTTGTCAGGCCATCTGCTAACAGAATACCTTTTAATTAAAATATCCAATTTATGCAAAATGATTCAAGTGCAAGACCCATAGGTGCCACATATGTACTTCTCAGTGCCCTCCATTTTGGGCGAATCGAATGGTAATCGGATTGGCAATGCCTCCCAGGTATGTGCTGTTCGCCAGGACTGGAAACTGGCAACTCATTAGCTCTGATATGGCACCGAGGCACCATGTTTTATGGCCGCAGATATGATAACGATAACTGATGGCGGGCAGGTTTCCATTCCATTCGAAGAATGATTCATCCAAAGTTCCATTATGGAGAGAGTTTATCGATTTTTTAGTGCTAGGACTCAGGTGACAGACTGGAGGAGTCCATCAACCTCGCGATGCTCTTCTCGGGCAGCCCTTGGGCCATAAATCGGAGGAGGCCCCCTTTCTTGCCTTTCTTGCCAACTCTTGAAATATTTATGAGGCCCGGCAGTAAACTGAACTTTCAAAGACATAACGCTCGGGGCGCTCAGGGGAGATAGAGCCGAAGAAACGTATAAAATATATTTTATACTCCCCGTAATAAAAGCGAAAAACTTGATTGCAGCGGAAGGCGAGGCGGGGCAAGGCGGGTCAGGGCTGCGATTTATGCGAGTGGCAGGGGCCAGGAAAGGTGCAGCAGCTGATAAATATTAATGGCGGAGAGCCGGCGCAACATAAATAAATCAAAATTATAAATATTCAAACGGCATAAGGTACAGTGTGAGCAAAAGTCCAATTCCTGTCTACAAAGAAGGTAGAGGTGGGCGAGTGGCAGGCACCTAGGACATCATTTTTGGGACATTGCCCATTCGGTTTAATCGCGGACATATCCGGCCAACGTCGCTGCAATTTCCGGCCCGGAATGGCATGGTGTGGAGGGCGGTGGCCACCCCACCTAACGGCCGCAACCCTAATGACCTCACATTACATTTCATAACGCAATTCGAGCCACAAAAAAATATATAAATCGCTGCGAAATGGCTCCATAAAAAGCATATATTTGATTGCGGATTAACGGGGATGCATACACCGGAAGAAATCAATGCCACAGTATCATATTTCTTAAATACAAAATGAAGTATTTTTTTTCATTAAAGTCTCCCTATAAGCGGGGGACTGTTTACGAGGAGAGTGCCATTAAAGTATCCTTGAGATCTGGAGCCCAGGGTCGTAAAGATTTAATTGTATGGAAATCGTAAACGGCACGCACAGGCGACCAGAAAACAGAAAAGTTTTACTTTATTTTATGAGAAAATCGATGGAATCCATTAACAAGAAGGGAAAGCTAAGTTTGGAGCAGGAGCAGAAGCCGAAGTTGAGATACCCTGGCAGTTATGGGATAAGTTTGTCCAAAATGGAGTCCTTAGAAAGTCCCATCCCTCTAACTTAAAAAACAACAAAGTTATATGGCAGCTATAGGATATAGTTGACCGATCTCGTCCGATCCGACTTATATCATGCCTGCAGAGGAAAGAAGGATGTGTGCAAAGTTTAAAGTCGTTAGCTTTAAAACTGAGAGACTTGTATCGACTCAGGAGGTGATCCGGATCAAGAATATATATGCTTTATAGGGAGATTATCGGAGAAGTCTCCTTCACTGCGTTGCACACCTTTGCCCAAAATAATAATACCCTCTGGAAGGGTATAGAAACGATGTGGCGACTGCCGAACTGCCGAAAGGGGAGGCCTCAACCGATGGAAGACGGTTTTCATGGAAACCCAAATGACTTTTCCAAAGAAACATCGTCATTTGCCGACCCAGGGGTTCTGTCTTCCACATATATATATTCTATACCCATTCTATATCTTATCTTCTAGATATATATATTCTATATCTATTGGATTCCCCTTTATAAAGAGCACACTTGACGTAAATGTTGTCTCAGGGTTTAATATTTAATTAGCTTTTTTTTATGCAAATATTTAAAATATTTAAGCAGCTGGTGTCGAACCCACTAACCCAGAGTGTTGATTTAAGAAGAATCTATTGTCTGTCTATTCGCGCGGTTCCCTCTGCATACGTACAGCCCACCTCCCGCCCAACCGACCGAGGGGCGCTCCGCGTAACGACGGCTCGAATCGCGGGAATAGATCCGAGATAAAGAGAAGGAGTAAAGATTACGAGGAAAAGTGTTGCACAGATAAGGCGTTTAGTATAAAGGATTTAAGATTGTTAGTAGAGCAAAGTGGCAAGATGTTGTAGAGACCATTGTAGTCCGAACATAAAACCCTGAACGGATCGTGTTGGGCAATGTCGAGCTACAAGGCTGAGGAGAGAGGACGAAAGTTTCTAGTCCTTCTACTAGGAACATTAAAATTTAAGCGTGTTAGTAAATGCTGGCTGTCTACATTTCCATAATGAGATTAACTAAAAACATGACACCCAGCATCGTTCTACGGTTTGTTAGTGATGGTAAGTTTATTAAAAAAGTCTACAAGAAGGATGGAAGGTGAAGACTTGCATCCCAATTAAGTCCCCTAAGTGCAAAGATAAGGAAGTTTTTTTGTACAGATTCTATGTGATCTTGGTGTACTCCATATTGAGGACTCCAGACACACGATCCATACTCAAGAATCGGACGGACTAGTGAAGTATATAAAGTTTTTGTTAAGTACGGGTCATTGAATTCTTTTGACCATCTTTTAATAAAACCAAGCACACCCATAGCTTTATTAACCATGGTGGATATATGGTCGGTAAATTTAAGTTTCAAATCTAATAGGACACCCAGATCGTTAACCTGAGTTAATCGTTCTAAGGCATTCCCATAGAGAAAGTACGTAGCCTGGTGAGGACTAGATCGATAAAATGACATGAGTTTACATTTCGATCCATTAAGCTTTAGGTTATTTGCTAAACACCAATTTTGAAATTTATCCAAATCGGATTGAAGTCTAGATTGGGCGCTAGTGAATCTATACTGAAGACAAAGCTTAACGTCATCAGCGTACATAAGTACAAGTGAGTCAGTTAAGGCAAGGGGCAAGTCGTTAATAAATAATGTAAAGAGTAATGGTCCAAGATGGCTTCCTTGGGGCACCCCAGATGTGACGCGGACTAACCGCGAGGTAACATCTTTAAAGAAAACACGTTGGGTTCTTTCCGATAAGTAACTCGAAATCCAAATTAGGAGATCAGTTGGGAATCCCAAAAGACTGAGTTTACTTATGAGAAGCGAATGGTTAACAGAGTCAAATGCTTTACTGAAATCAGTGTAAATGACGTCTGTTTGTAAGCCATTCCGGAACCCATCCATGACAAAAGATGTTAGCTCCAACAAGTTGGTGGTGGTGGAGCGGCGCTTCATAAAGCCATGTTGGCACGGGGATATTATGGAACTGCATAGGTGTTGCAAATGTGGAGTGATAAGTTTTTCGAAAAGCTTTGGAATGGCTGACAATTTAGAAATGCCTCTATAATTGGCAGCATCGGATTTTTTCCCTTTTTTATGAAGAGGAATAATGTAGGATTCCTTCCACATAAGGGGAAAAACCGAAGTCTCCAGCGATAGATTAAAGAGTCTAAGGAGCGGTTTGCACAGTGCCTCGGCGCAGTTCTTCAGAACGCAACCTGGTACTCCATCCGGGCCTGGCGAATACACGGGCTTGACCTTAAGAAGATCCGATAACACACCACTTTGATCAAAAGATGGGCAAAATATCTGGTTGGCTGATTGAATCTTATAAGTGTAAGGCTGAGTTGGCATGGTGCTACATGAATAAGTTGTTTGAAAAAACTTTGCGAAGAGATCGGCCATTGCCAGATCAGTGTTCGCATATGAGTTCTCAAACGTAAGCAGAGGAGGAAAAGATACATGTTTGCGCTTAGTGTTTACGAAGTTATAAAACTGCTTCGGGTCCTGAGTAAACTGAATCCGGCAGCGGTGAATATAACTCCTATAACATTCGGCGTTATGCACGGTGAAATTGGACCGAGCCACTAAGTATCTTGAATAACTAACTGTACAGCCAGATAATCTATGTTTATTTAAAAGTCTATTCATTACATTCTTTAAGTTTAATAGGTGCTTTGTATACCAAGGCGGATTAGTTGAAACGGACGGATATTTCCACGGCACGCAAGCGTCGAAGAATATATTAAGGGTATTATAAAATCCCTCTAAGGCAATGTTTATGTCATCGCATGCCAGTAGATCAGACCAATCAAATTCCAAAAGTAATTTATTTAGTTTTATAAAGTCAGCCTTACGGAAGGAACGAATTTTATTACATTTACGTGTAGACTTAAGGTCAATTAAGGTATTGGTTTCGATTGAAACCTCAAGAGTGGGATGATATGGATCCTCAGGGTTAGAAAGGGGCAAAGTTCTGGAAAGAGTAATCTATATCTATATCTATTGTTGTGAGATATTGGGGGATTATCCAGAAAATAAGGTATAGATCGAACGCGACATTCCTACGCATTTCAACTGAAAAAAAAACATGTACTGGGACTGTTTTTTATTTAAAAAAAAAAAAATGAATCTAATAGCTCTGGACAAGTACTATAATTGATTTAAATAAACATTTTGAATGACTTTTTGTTTTTAAAATATTTAAACAAAACTAGGGCTGACGCTCGCTACACAGAGAGAAGTTACTTTTTAAACAAATATTTGGTAGATTTTTTTTCAATTAAATTTTAATCACTGTCACACGAGACATTTTCTTCCATTTACCTTTTTAAGTTGGTTTTTGTAGTTTTTAAACAATTAAACATGAACTGGATATTCAATTTTAATTAAACATTAAGTTAAAAATTAAAAGCTAAACAAAATAAATATAGAAAATATAATTTTTAAGCTTAACTAATAAGTTTTGTTAATGAAACTGACAATCTGATGAGAAATTCTCAATAACTATTCTCAATAACATAGTTTCTGTTACATTTTTGTTTTAATCTTAGGTTTAAGCCTTAGAATCTCTCTCTCTTAAAAATAAAATATATTTAAAACAAATCGTGCCACAGAAATGTTGAAAACTAAACACTTTCGCACTTTTCGGTCTTTGCATTGAAATATTTTATAAATAAAATTTGTTAAAAGAAAATCTAAAATATTATTAAATTTGTTAAATCTTAAGTATGTACAATTTTTTCCTATCAAAAATATCTAAAAAAAATCATACTTTCATTGAATTTAATTTTTTTTGTTGTGGTTGACCTTTCTGGAGAAAGGTTACCCTCTCCTCTATGTACATGTCTCTCCTCCGAAATGAAACCAAAAACCGATTTCAAGAGATATCTTTGGTAATTATTATTTCCAATCAAGTCCAGGGCATAACTTCAAAATTGGATATCCCGCCCCGGTGTCCCTGGTGGGTGGAAGAAGGACGTGGAGCGAACCGAAACGAAACCAGGAAACCGCAAACTAATGGCGGCTGCTCCCCGGATTTGGAGCTCCAAGGCCCGGGGCTGCTGCTGCTGCAGACGACGTTTGATGGCGACGGTGGGCCGGGCTGGTTGCGGTTGCGTCGGTCCGACGAGCTGGTCGCCCTCGGTTTCTGGTCTCTGGAGCTTACCAAAGCCGTCACAGCCGCCGTTGCTGCTGCTTCTGCTGCTGCTGCTGCTGCGGTTTGCGGTTCTTTTTGTGACCCGATGCAATTGTTCCTGCTCCCGGAGGCCATGACATCAACAGACGAATACTGCACTCCGTAGTCCTACCTTCCCCCTTGCACCGCCATCTGCCATCTGCCCCCTGCCCCCTGCCCTCAACGTGGAAATAATTTCCAAAATGGCGACTCCTCGCAGATATGGGTACAGAAACCGGTAAGACTTCCCAGCCAGACCAGCCCAGGCCGGGCCTAGCCAGCCTGAGAATGATATTACCCATGTAGGCGTAGGCGTACTATATAGTAGTGGGTGTGGCAGGGTTTCTGGAATAGCTGAGGCAGCTTTAAAGAGAAGGCAAGACTTCTCGCCAGCACAGTCGAGGAGCTCTGCTTTTCTCAGGACTCTTACGGCAGCTTACGAAACTTTGCTCCTGCAAGCCTTCGACCGGCAGACTCTGCCACGCCCCCATGTGATCCCTGAGCCCACCCCCTACCCTACCCTACCCCCTACCCCCCCCTGGGCGAATTTAAAGTTACGTCAATTTCGTTGCCATGCCTGACTGCCATGTTATAATCCTCTTTTTGTGATCGGATTATGTCCTGTGTAGCACCTAATCCCCCGCCCAGGAGTGCGACCGACGTACACATGTTGCCCTTGTCCCTGGCCTCCCTGACAGTTCCCTCTGATCCGGCACGGCAGTCAACTTTAATTACGCAATGGACGTCGATGGATGGATTAGGGCGGCCTAACGCCCACCCGGCTGCCCGGGAAAAGCAATTAAAATGTGTATCCCGTGGATAGGCAGTGGGACTCTTGCGAGGATTCTAGAGGTTAGATAAAAACTATTTAACTCTTATTTTTAAGTCATTTATTTAACAAATTGTGGAATCAAGGATGTAGAAACGGGTTTCTGGTGGCAGGTAGTCCAGGTGAGAGGAGTTACAGTTTCGTAGATCTCTGCCACCTGATTGCCAGGTAATCAAGTTAATTAGAAACTTGACTTTTTCCTTCTTTCCTCTTCCACTTAACGACTTGAATTTCGGCTCGAATGGCTGCCCAGTTTAGCTTTGCTTGCATTTTCCCATCAAATTAGAGTTAATTGTTCATCATTTGGGGGCTTTAGCCTCCTCCTTTGATGCCTGTTGCCAAGCAACTTGATTACAACCTGTCGCCATCGCACATTCCTCTACTAGGGATTGGAATGCCCAGTGCCCAGTGCCCAGCCATGGAGAAGTGCATCCGAGTGGTGGCCCTTTGAAGTTGCCATTTCCAGCTTTATTTTTTTTGGAAAGAAAACTAATAATATTCATTAATTTTATTCCTCAACCGGCTACGAATTTACTTTTCACTTCAAACCAGAGCAGATTCTGAGAGATCTGGAAGAGGGGGATTTGTGTTCCAGGGTCTGAGGGTCTGGAGTACTGACTTCCAACGACTACAGCAAACATTCGGCACTCGCTGACATGATTGACAGAGCGACGGATGGAGTGCATCCCATTCCAGAGAGTGGCCACTTGAGAGCAGCCCAGGCACGGCACTCCACCAAAAAGTTGTTTGCTGAAAGCGAGGGAGAGGAGAGCCTCTATTCGAGCCTCTACAGTGAGACTTCGTTAAGACAAACCAATGGTTAGAATTTAAAAAGAAATCTCACTGTAGGAGCCACTGTAAGCACTACAGTGGGACTTCATTAAAACAAACTTTTACTTTTATTTCAAAATTAATTTGTTTTAGGGAAGTCCCACTGTAGCTGTTAGGGGATCTCATGCACGAAGGCCAGCACTCTCTCAGAGAGAGAGAGAGAGAGTGGGAGAGCCATCCAGTGACAGCTGCAGCTGATCTCCAAACAAGAAGCTCCAACACACACACACACACACTCATTCCATGTGTGAGTGAGAGAGAGAGACTGGAACGGGGACTGGGACAGAGACGCGAAAGTGAAACACTTTATTTGCCTTCAGTTTGTTTGTTTGATTATTTATTTGTCTGCCCCGACTGCCCCTACGGCTGGGGAGAAAGATAACGAATGCTTTTCGCACGAGACCGGAGACCCATCAATGGGGGGGGACTGGCCCCAGCCAGAGATAAGAAATCTGAAATCAAAACAATGCACAGCACGTGCGGACGTTAAGCTTACCCGCTTCTCAGCACTGTCGCAGGGATTGCTCACGGAGGAGGTGCTCGAGGAGGACGTGGATGTGGTGGGTGCTCCTCCGCTGCTGGCCGTCGCCGTGGCGCCCATATTGTTTAGGCCGATCTGCGGCAGCACATCCGTGGGCACTGCGTCCAGCTGCTCCTGCTTGATGCCCGCGATCAGGGGCAGGAAGTCGTTCTTCATTTGCTCCAGGTCCAGATCCATAACGGATGGATGCTATAGCGGCGACGAATGGGGTGTGGTTGATGTGGGCGGGGACTAATTATAGAGTGGGCGACGATTAGGCGCCCTCGAAGAGCATTATGCTTGCTATGTGCCGAAATATTGTTTGTTCTGTGTGACTTGGTCCACTCCTTCAAACCATTCCAATGCACAAACAGCTCACAGACAAAAGCTCGCGCGCACACACACACTTCGCGAGACTTCGCCAATTAGCTGTACGATTTTCACAAAAATAGTTACTTATTCTCGCTTTCGCTGACAGTATGGTTTTCGTTTCACTTATATTCTACGGCTCTACAGCTCCGCAGAGTTTTCATTTGCCCGATACTGGCTTTTCATTTCACCTTCGACTGGGCTGGCTTTGCAAAAAAAAATTTTCTCTCCGCTTCGACCAATGCACAACTTTCGTTTTACATATACACTCGTCCCTCTCATCCGCTTCCACCAAACGGTATTTTTCCCGATTTAATAACTACTTTTCAATGCACTGAAGTGCCATTAATTTGCCATTTAGTACGGAGGCGGAGTCCGCAAAATTGTTTACCGTTGCAAGCACTATGAGTTTTTATCACCAGCTAGCAGAACCAAAATTACCTAGCGAAAACACGGCGTTTTTTTTTTTGATGCGCGGCCATTTTGCTAGAGCGGAGATGAGGGTTGTTGATAATATATCAACATATCGATATCTTTATCGATTATTCAAGTTGTGGTTTGTGTCTTGGCTTCAAGCCCCGTCTTAAGTTTAGTTTTTTTTTTATGTAAAGCCTGCTTAAGTTTTTTTCAAAGTGGGGGATATTATTTAAATGGAAGAGATGGATAATTAAAAACAAGGCCTGCCTGTGCAAACAATAGCCAATCGATTGCATCTTTTTCAAAAAATTCCACAACACGCAACAGCTGTTCTAGCACGTGCAGCGGTTCTGTCTGTTATTTTAATGTTTTTCAGTCAGATTTTCAGCTGCTCCTCCAAGGCAGGTTAATTAAAGCCTCAACTAGCTTTCTTTTACATGTTAATGGTGTATCCCATCCAACAGTTCGCCTGAAGACCTTGAGATATCACTGGCACCGCCAAAAATCCTTCGCTGCTGCCATGTCGGAAGCCCTGGACAAGCTGGAGTTGGCAACCGAGGCCAGGAAGGCTGCGAAACTGGCCGAGGATGAGAGCGTGAAGGAGACCAACCGCATCAAACGGACACTTAAGCGAAAGAAGTGGGTGGACTGGAAGACGCAGGACGAGGAGGATGCGGCTAGCGGCGTTAAACGCGCGCCCTTCGATCCTGCCGACCGAATCAAGAGGAAGAAGAGCGCCATTCTGCTGAGCTACTGCGGAGCCAACTACTACGGGATGCAACGCAATCCCGGAATGCAGACCATCGAAGAGGAGCTCTTCAAGGCCATGCTCAAGCACAAGTGGATAACGGAGGACAGCTTCGAGCAGGTCCAGATCGCCTGCTTTCAACGCGCGGCTCGCACCGACAAAGGTGTCTCAGCGGCCCGCCAAGTCTGCTCCGTTAAGCTGCGTAAGTTTAAAAGTCTTAAGTAACTTAAGTCTTTGACACAAATTTCATTCCAGCTGACGAGCTCGACTTGGACGCATTCAACGCTGATCTTCCCGAGCAAATACGCCTCTTCGGCGTGGAGCGCGTTACCAAGGGCTTCAATGCGAAGGATCAATGCAACGCTCGGACTTACACCTACACACTGCCCACCGTGGCCTTTGCGTCCTCTGAGGAGAAGATCGAAGACCTGCATGACACCTTCCGCATTACCCCGGAGCTGCTGGAGAAAGTGAGAGAAACCCTTAAACTCTACGAGGGAACGAAGAACTTCCATAACTTTACCAGCAAAAAGTAAGCTCATCCAATAGAGATCGAGACTCTAACTAACCACTGAACACTCTCTAGAAACTTTCTTGATCCGTCGGCGAAACGCTTCATCATGTCCTTCGTGAGCAGCGACCCGTTCGTTAGTCCCCAGGGTATCGAGTTCGTCACCCTGAAGGTGAAGGGCCAGAGCTTCATGCTGCACCAGATACGGAAGATGGTGGGATTGGCGATTGCCATTGTACGGGGCAACACGACGACAGAGAGTTTGGAGCGAGCCCTCACCGAGGAACGACTTGACCTTCCTATGGCCCCGGGTCTGGGCTTGGTTCTGGACACAGTCCACTACGAAAGGTACAATGATCGGTATGGGAAGGATGGCATCCACAATCCGCTGACTTGGGAGAAACAAGAACAGCAGGTCCAAGAGTTCATTGAGCGGGAGATCTTTAGCCAGATCTACAGAACCGAGGCCGAGCAGCGCAACATGCTGGACTGGTTGGGCACCCTCCACTACCACTCGTACGATACGCGGCGGGACGAAGCTCCACCGCCGCCGCCGCCAGATGGCAAGCGAAGTAAAGATGCCGCCAATGATGACAATGACGAGTAGGACTAGGTTGCTTAAGGCTTCTGTTTCCAGTCTCTTAATGTTACTAAAATAGATATCTGAAAGAAGATACTTTCCGCCTGTACTTCATTCCCGTTCGGGAGAAATAGACTTTATAAGCAAAATCGAATCATATAATTGGCGATCGGAAGTAAAAAATATACATCTGCTGTGGATGTTGAATTAGAAACGTCCGCCCTTCTTCTTCTTGTGGCCACCCTTGCGGTGCTGTTGCCTGGGACCTGGGGTGGTTTCCTGATAGACAGGCGTGGCGGGTGAATTCTTGCTCAGATTAACGCGGTTAGACATATCGCTGCAAAAAGAGGAGAAATTATACTCTGCTCAGACGTCTGTTGTTGAAAAAAACTCACTATTGATCTGCAGCTCCGGAGGCCATGCCCTGGGAACCCTTGATGACATCCTTGCCGCGTGCTCCGCCGCGCTTCTTTCGGAATCCAGTTCGCTCGTACTTGGGCAACCACCTCTCCGGATCGGGCGCCACTTCGGCATTGTAGTTTTTGGGTAACTTGCCCTTGCGCTTCCGATTTTGGGACTTCTTCTTGTCCGAAGGAGTGCTGGGGGAGGCCTCGACCTTGGCATTGGCCGACTTCTTGGCTGCCTTGGTGGACATCACCCAGTTGGCCGCCTCCAAGGCATCGATTTCCGACGCCGTGGTAAGTGTTTCGAGCTTGGGCAGTTTTCGGCTAATCTCGAGGGCTTTCTTGGGCTGAAACTGGGCATAGGCAATAACCAGCTGGGCCAGGACCTTGGTGTCGCTGGGATTAAGCTTGAGAAGCTCTTCGAGCGAGCTGGCTGCCGTTTCGGAGGCTCCGCCACGCAAATGGAACTCGGCAGCCTGCCGCCACATGTCCGACAAGTCACCACTGCTCACGTTGTTCTTCTTGTACCAGTCGACGGCCGACTTGAGGAGAGCCGAGGCAGCCGGTTTGTTGTCCGTGCCCAAGTAGAGGGACACCAGGGCGGACACTACTCCAGGCTTGTACTTGGCCTCGCCCAAGGACAGCAGCGTCTCAATAGCATCCTTGCGACTGCCCTGAAAGGAGATTCGAGTTTAGAGTGAATTTTCTTCAAAGAAGAACCTTAGAGAAGCTTACTTGCAGAAGCTGCAGCTGAATGACGGCAAACTTGCTCACAAAGGCATGCGACTTGTGGGTGGAGGCAAACTTCTGCAGCTGTTCAATGGCCTCCTTGTGCTTGCGGTCCTTGGCCAGCTGGGTGCAACGGATGAGCAGTGCCTCAAACTCCACCTGAGGATAGGTTTGTGCCAACTTCTGGCTTAGTTGCTGCACCTGGTCGCCGGCGTTCGTGTAGAGCGCCAACAGGCAGTTGTTGAGCGCAATGACCTGCTTCTGGCGGGAAGTGAGCTTCGGCTCGCAGGCATCTGCGAGGGCGGCACGAATCTTCTTCTTAGAGTCGAAAACATTCTGGTCCTTGTTGATCACCACAGAATTATTGCTGGCCACGGCCACCAAAGCGGCGTCCTTGGGCTTGTGGCGCAAGCAGTCGGCGTAGATGGTGGCTGCTTCCTTGATCTTGCCCTGCTGCTGCAGGCAGTAGGCCAGCTGGACACGGATGACATCCACCTCCTCGATTATCTCCTCCTCGGACGCGCCCTCCTCCTCGAGGAACTCGCGGCAGAGCTTCTCGCTGGTGCGCAGCTTGCGTTCAGCCTCAGCGTACTTCTGGCGGTTCGACTGAATGCAGGCACTGTTGAAGTACTGCTCATAGGTGTCCTCCGGCACCTCGGGCACATCCTTGTTCTTGTCCACGGCAAGGTTGGCTGCCACGGCACTGAGATTGGTCCGCCGCTCGTCTTCGTAGTCGTCGCTGGTGTTCTTGATGATATCGCGATACGCGTCGAGGCACTCGTCATAGCGCTCCAGGCGGTACAACACCTGCGTGCGTAACTCCTTCAAGTTCGGCGGCAGCGGCTGCAGACCCGTGTCATCGATGGTCTTCAAAGCCTGCACCTGCTTATTGAGCCTGTACTCGCAGTAGGCCTTCTCGAACGCCAGCGAGGACAGGCGGTTCTTCTCAATGAACTTGTACGCCTCCTCGAACTTGGATAGTTGCACCAGGCACACTACCTTGCAGTGCAGGGCCGTGGGATCGTCAGGAACTACGCCCAAGACTAGCAAATGGAAGAATGGGGGTCAGCACATGCTGATTGTAAGACTGGGGGCTTTTCCACTCACTGCGATTAACCGCCTTGACGGCCTTGTCGAACTCTCGGTTGTTGCCAAACTTGTGGACATCGGCGTAGGCCGCCTTGATGAGCGCCTCTTTCGGATTGGCGTCCTTTGACATCCTTGTTACTTAGCAGGCTTATCAAACAACAAAACAACTGCGAACTTTCAACTTTCGATTTTCAGTTTGACAGGTAAGACACATCAGCAAATGGAGTTGCCACCTTATGGTTGCACAGCCAGTGTCAGCCTGTGAACGGAATACCAGCAAAGCTCTGGTATTTTCCTAGGCCCGGATTTGCAGCACTCACGGCGGTCACACTGGGCGACGCCTCTTGTACGAGTTTTTGTCGTTAAATTAATTGATCGCGTAGGATTTGTGAAAATGGCTGCTGAAGTGGATTTCGTTAACAAGAAGGAGGTGCACCTTCGCACCCTGAAGCAGTCCGGCCATGTCGGCTTCGATAGCCTACCGGACCAGTTGGTCAATAAGAGCGTGCAGAACGGATTCGTCTTTAACGTCATGTGTATAGGTGTGTATATTTGGGTGCAGTTCGTGTATCTGTGTGTGTGTGTATGCGGCACAGTGAATCAACCCAGGCCCCAATGCATGTACATACAGCTGAGTTCAAGGAAATAGTACTTTTTTTAAAGATTGGCAAATAATTTTCCAAAGAATAATATTTTTTAAATGAAAGGCATAAAGATATTTCGAAATAAAATATTTTTCAAAAATGTATTCTCAAAAAAGCCCCCCCCCTTAAGTGGTTTCATTTGAAGTTTATTGCACTTTTAATGCGAAGCTGATTCACTTTACAAACACAGATACCCCCTCTCCAAATAAGTAAACAATTGAGAAGCAGACGCTCTGATACGATTAGTATGCAGAGTGCCGGCCCATCGATTTCCTTCGACGCTTTCTACAGTTTCACCCTGACACCAATGTAAAGTGCCCAAGTGGCCAATTGAAGAGATTCATTTGATTCGTGAGACTGACCCCCATTTCCCCTCCCACTCCATCTCCGCAGGCGAGACCGGGCTGGGCAAGTCGACGTTGATGGACACGCTGTTCAACACCAGCTTCGAGTCGACGCCGAGCCCCCACACCCTGCCCAGCGTCAAGTTGAAGGCGCACACCTACGAGCTGCAGGAGAGCAACGTGCGACTCAAGCTGACCATCTGCGACACGGTCGGCTATGGCGACCAAATCAACAAGGACGATTCGTTCAAGGCGGTGGTGGACTACATCGACGCCCAGTTCGAGAACTACTTGCAGGAGGAGCTGAAGATCAAGCGCTCGCTGGTCACGTGCCACGACAGCCGCATCCACATCTGTCTGTACTTCATCTGCCCGACGGGCCACGGACTCAAGTCCCTGGATCTGGTGTGCATGAAGAAACTAGACAGCAAAGTGAACATCATTCCGGTTATCGCTAAGGCCGACACCATCTCCAAGGTGGAGCTGCAGCGCTTCAAGGCGAAGATCATACAGGAACTGAACACCAATGGGGTACACATCTACCAGTTTCCCACCGACGATGAGACGGTGGCCGAGACAAACACCAGCATGAATTCGCACATTCCATTCGCCGTTGTCGGCAGCACCGAGTTCATCAAGGTGGGCAACAAGCTGATCCGAGCTCGGCAATATCCCTGGGGCACGGTCCAGGTGGAGAACGAGACGCACTGCGACTTTGTCAAGCTGCGTGAGATGCTCATCCGCACCAACATGGAGGACATGCGCGAGAAGACCCACACTCGGCACTACGAGCTCTACCGACAGAAGCGGCTGGAGCAAATGGGCTTCAGCGACGTGGACAGCGAGAACAAGCCCATCTCGTTCCAGCAGACGTTCGAAGCCAAGCGCTCCAACCATCTGGCCGAGCTGCAGTCCAAGGAGGAGGAGGTGCGCCAGATGTTTGTGCAGCGGGTCAAGGAGAAGGAGGCCGAGCTAAAGGAGAGCGAGAAGGATCTGCACGCCAAGTTCGAGAAGCTGAAGCGGGACCATGCCGAGGAGAAGCGCAAGCTGGAGGAGTCGCGCAAAGCCCTCGAGGAGGACTACCTCGACTTCCAGCGGCGCAAGCAGCAGGTGGCCACCGCACACCATACGCTCACCCTGGGTAAGAGTAAGAAGAAGTAGGAGCCGGAGGAGGCGCCAGTCAGCGTTCTACGGATTATGTGCGGCTCGCTTATCCCAAAGTAATTATTGCTTTCTCATCTCGTTGTCTTTCATTTGTACTATTAAGTTTAATTCAAATATTAACATATATACACCTACACGCATATGTACGCAGACATATTGATTATGTATTTACAACTAACGAATAAATCGAACTTAGTATTTTAAAAAATAATCCATCTTGAAGTTTCAATTTGTATCTGAAAAATCGGAAAATTTCGAAATTGAATCCAGAGTTGCCGCTTAAAATAAAATGGAAGGCGTTAGCACCAAAGTAATTTAGTATTTTTATGAAAAATACTGTTTTCAAGGGGGGGTTGCTCACCAGCCTCTGACAACACTGCTGAAAACTGCAAAAATAAGAACAAATTAAAAACGCAATAGAATCTCCGTCTGAAATGCAATACTATTTAAACTATTTAAAAGCCACGCTCTGTTAGGTCGCTACTCGAATTAAAAGTGTTCAACGCATAGCATATGTCCGGAAGGTTCGCGGGGAAGCTTCGAAAAGGCCGAACCCCGTTGTGATTGTTTTTTTTTCTTTAGATATTGTTTGGTGCGATACCCGTAGTTGGATTGGATGGTTTGGTTTATGCGGCGGTAGGGGGACAGCAATAGTGATTTTCCATATTGAACGCTGACGGGAAATGCCAGTCGGCACTGCAAACATGTTTCTGACTACGTCGCTGTTTGTCGTCGCTCTACTGCAAACTGGTATGGAAATTGGAAATCAATAAACTTCTGGAAATGAACCTAATCTTATGATTTCAGCCCACTCGTACTCGGTTCGGATTACGGCGCCCGATCAGGCGCTCTTGGGCGCCACCGTCAATGTGTCCGCAACCCTGTACAATGGCAACATGCCCGACGACGGCGACTCCTACAGGTTCACCTGGACGGACAGCACAGGCCAACGAAAGGTAATGCTTCCCATTGCTGCTGGATCGTGCGGAAACAAAACAAAGAAAGCTGTTAACCGACCCAGTGCCGTGACTAATTGCCCATGAATGCAAATGCAAGTCAGATGTGTTCCAGTATTTGTGGGGCGTACGTCCAAAAGGAAAAAGGCTAAACAGTAGCTTTAAATAATTGCGATTTATTTTAAACCAACAATTGCTAACAATATTTGTTTATGTTCTTTTATCGGCAGGAGATAGACACTAGTAACTCTACGTCCCATTGGTCTGTCGCCTTCACCAAGGAAGGAAGCCAATCCCTAAAAGTCGAGGTGGACAAAAAGTTCATCTTTTGGATAAACGCAGGTCAGGGAAAGGCATCGATCCAGATCAACCAGTCCCTAGGTGGTAGCCTGCAGCTGATTCAAAGAAACGTGAGTCGCACGCTGGACTATGTTTCCACGCAGGAGGCGGTGAATCACAGAATATCACTGCCCGACGCTGACCAGCGGTATCTGCTGGAAAAGGGCTATCACATTCAGACGTATTGGTTTCAAAACTGCACATATCTTGGCGTGTCCACTGCCCTAGACTATCAAGCCACATATCCGCAAGCTGAGCAATACTATAATGTGGAGGCACTGGTCGTTGCTTCGCTGGAAGTGCCGCCAGAACCAACGCCCTCGACTACAACCACTACTACAACTACGACTACGACAACGACAACTACTACTACTACTACTACAACAACAACAACACAGGCTACAACAACAACTACAACTCCTACTACAACTACAACTACAACAAAGGCGCCAGCTCGTGCCAAGCGGGACCTAATTCAGGCCATGCACACCAATGCTGCACTACTTGGCCTTAATCTGACCACGGCACTGCGGCAGCAACAAGCTAACGGATCGAGTGGCAATGTGTCCATAGCCCTGGTCGACCCGCTTGGAGTGCGGCGGCTGTCCAAGCTGAATGTATTGCCTGGCACTGAGCCCCCCTACGACTGCGTCAGCAAGAAGATCGTGGCGCAGGATCCCAAAAAGATATACGGCTACTACCAGCGCCGCGTAGTATCAAAGGGTGGGTGAAACAAGCTCATAAATATACCTAAATCCACATATTGTTCTATTCTTCCACTTAGATCCCATTTCTGGATTTGGCACCACCGGCAAAAATTGGATACAGCACTGGGAGGTGCTTATGTTAAACGTAAACTGCAAGGGCTCACCACCTTTTGAAGTGTGTGAACAGGTTTATAAGGGTAAGTACACTAAATGTACATCAATTAACTATTTTTAAAACTATATATTAAAATATTTATGGTCCTGCAGCACCCTACAATTCCACGGGCAATGAAACTTGTCTGAATTATGTGTCCACTGATAAGTGTTCATTCGAATATAAGCGATACTTTCTGGAAAGCAAAACAATTTTATTTTTCATACGCAACGAGGTCTCACAAACCTTCAATCAGGTGACAATAAACATGTACGAAGGTGGGTAGTTAATCAGGAAATTAAATCTTATTTACAAATCGCATTGTCTTAACATTGTAGCTCAGCGGCAATCGCAGCTTTCGGTCGTTGTTGTACCAGTTACCTGCACTCTGGTGGCCGTCATCCTAGTGGTGTTTAGCGTGGCCTACTATATTCAGCGTGGAAACAGGTGAGAGTTTTGAACTCATGTCTAGGAATTTAGTTTTCAACAACTTTATATTCATAGATTCACGGTTGAAGTGGCTGATTTCAATTTCGGAGACACGCAGTCGGTGGATATGGAATATAAGACATTCCCGCAGCGTTTAATCGACAGCATACGCGATGCATGCACCTGGCGAGGACAACGTCGCCATTCGCAGTCCAGTGCAGATCTCATGGCGGACGAGCCCCCCAGTCCTGGCCTGGGCGGCAACGTGGGCGATGTCGATAGCAATCTTCGATACAATACCTTCAACTAGGGCTCCTCACCCCAAACCAGTTGAAATATTGTACCTAAACGAATTAATCAATTTAATTTAATTTCGGCAGTTAGTTTTTATGTCCCGATCCCCAATCATTTGTGATATGGGGAGAGGGGACTATTATATTGTTATTATTTTATTCGCACAGTTAAGAAGTGCTTTAGTCATTTTCATATTGTACATTGACGCCTTGAGGGCGGCATATAAATCCACTGGTACAATGATTATATCTTGTATATGTTCTCATATATGTATCCCTTTTTTGTAATCACCTTCTCATCATGTACATCTCTCGTCAAAATCAACGCACATAGTTGCTCATTAACGGCCAAATGTCAAGTAGTAGTTAACCATTCAAATCGCAATGTCGGATGTTCAGCATCCTATTCGATATTGTTAAAGACTGTCTTTGTTCGAAAAAGAAAAAATTTAAATCTGAAAGGATTTACACTTATGCTTAACAAGTTGTTTGTGACGTAAAGTTAATGGCTAGCATAAGAAATTTGATTGTTTCCATTGTAAGGTGATCCCAAAATTAAATGACAAAGACAAACGCATCTCACACTAACACACATGCGAACACAAATAATCATTGTGATAGATAATAGAACAAACAGTATGTATATGTTTAAATAAAAAGTTAAAAAATCTTATGCTGATAAACATAAATATTGTATTATTTGTTATAAAAATAATATTTCATTTTTAGTTAATTTCAAACTCAATATCAGAGGGTTAATTATTACATTTTTCTAACTTGCATTTCTTTCAGTGTCTCGGCATTTTTTTTATAAATAGGTACGGTCACACCGCTAGCATAATTGCATTCTTTTTCAAACTTCAAGACCTTGCGGAGAAAGCATTGCGAACGTTTATAATGTTTTTAAACGATATTGGCCAACCAATGATACTGGAGTCGGGAAAGAAATCATTTGAAAAGGTTTTGGGTCCGCTACTACTCACATCTGCGGCCTTTAAAGAGTTCGCATTTCCTGAAAACTGGCGTCCCTACGTTATTGGTTCGGAAGAGGATATATTTCGACTTAAATCCCCGCAGAATTTTGGGGAAAATAGTGATTGCCTTTTTGAAGTGCTTAAGCCCAATGTATCCATAAACATAGAAATTGGGGCAACCAAGATCAGGCTCACCTTAATACACCAGGACTTGATTTCAAGGATCTATTACTTGGATAGTTAGTATTTGATTTAAACATATTGTGATGTAAGTACTCAAAAATGCAATTTCCCAGATGGACTTTCCAGAATTGTGATAATGGACCATGCCCCCGCATATCTAGACTTCATTCCCAAGGCGAATGCTTCGTTCCACAGTGGACTAAGCCAAGGAATCGATGTGCTTTTTCTGGATGATGAGTTCTTGACAGACAATTTAAACGAGGATCTGTATCAGTTTGTGCATCTCTTAAAGCCTAAGAATATCTATGGTCTACGGCAGAAGGAGCTACCCAATTGGCTCCTCAACCTGCGACGCTGTAAGGACATATACGCAAGGCCATAACGAAATAAAACAACGGAGTTACTGTAGAAAATTATGCATTTAAAACAAATGACCACATTGAGTTCTTACTCAACGCCTAAAATCTATCTAAACCGAAAAAAACACTGCCCCCTCATAACTTATCCCTTTGTCGCCTTGGCCTTGCTTTTAACCTTCTTCACCCGCTTCAGTCCATCCATTTTGCTCTTCATGAACTGAGAGTACATTCCCATCATGGTCGGCACATCCTCCTGTCGCACGACGGTGGAAATCTGCGGGAGAAACGGCACTTAGTGGGAAATGTTGACAGTATCGTCGTGAGGTTACCTTCTGGGACTTTGACTTGGCACGTATCAGGCACATATAGGTATCGGGCTTGGGCAAAGGAGGTTTACCAGCTCTGGGCACGGGCTTGTCGTGGCCATCATCTGAAAATGACAATCCTATAATCTTGCTCTGCAAAAACAATGTGTTTTCACTCACAGCGCTTAAACGTTATCGTGAACGATGAGTCCTTTTTGGCTCCATTGGCGATTTTCTCCAGTCGCAGGATGAACTGTAAGGAAAAGGGTTTATCACTATTCGTCTATTATTCAGCATATTATTTACGTTGGAATTATCAAGCAAAACCATTTCGTGGCAAATAAAAAAGTGACAGTGACAGCTGCCTTTGGAGGTGGTGCAGATGTGCCGATTGTATCGAACTAGCTATATTTTAGCTATAAAAATGCCAAAAGTTTACCCTGGGTGGCAACCCTGGCTGCCATCACTAATATTGTACGGTAACATTGATCACACTGTTATTGCCTGAAAAATCGTAAAATCACGAAAACCTACAAGTGCGGGGCAACTAAGGAAGCTGGTACATTCACTTCAACCCGTACACCACACTTCATACGCCGTATAATTAACGCACACTCCGCGTCCTCGCCAAAAGCCAGGCTACACCGTTCGTAGACTCGGTGTGGAAGGAAAAGTACAGCCCATTGAAGGAACGCCCGACCGCCAAAGGAAGCGCCGCCCACGCCGTCAGCATTAGCCAGAAACCTAGCTACCGCAACTGCCCTTGACTGCATCAAGTTCCAGCCAGCGCTACAAGCACCTCAAAATGGTAAATAATTTCCTGCCGGTCACCAGGTGTACAGGATAGAAGCTGGGGAAGATGCTGCGGCATTTCAATACCACGCACACACATTCATAAACACTCTCCCACCCCGGCCTGCAGTGGTGTATCGCTGTAGAAACAAAAACAAAAACAAAAACTCGCCCGCTTCTCGCCAGTGGCAACTGAACTTTGACCGAAACCATTGGTAACATATTAACACAGTTTTTGGTCTTTGTTGCAGGACGTGTTCCTGATGATCCGGCGACAAAAGACGACCATTTTCACGGACGCCAAAGAGAACACAACGGTCGGGGAGCTGAAGCGAATGATCGAAGGTGCGTGTGTGTACAGTTCGTTTGTTCCTATTTATAGCTATGGCAGCATTGTTAAGAATTCCATGATTGAATCCCGCTTTCCGCCTTCACAGGTATAGTCAAGGTGCAGCCGGTAGACCAGCGGTTATACAATCAAGACAACGATGTCATGGAAGATGAGAGTACGCTTCAGGACTATGGCGTCACTGTGTCCACAGCCAAGGCGCAGGCTCCGGCGCAGTTGGGATTGACATTCAGGTGAGAGCTTCCGCCGCTACTGTCCGGAGAGTCGGTGATAAGCCGGGCCGCCGAGTTATAAGTCAGCTGGCAACACGTGTAATTCGACTTTGGTCAACGGGTTGGCGGTCTACATTATAGCTTAAAACACTAAGCAATACATTTGTTTTTACTCCACCACCAGAAACGAATTGGGCGACTTCGAAACGCTGGACATGACACCTTACTCTGCACCACCAGACTTACCTGAAGTGATGAAAAACCAAGAGGCCTCAAACGGACAGGAACAAGTTGCATAAATGAGCAGTCAGTCAGTCAATAAGTCATCAAAGCCACGGCAAATACCAGCAAACACACATCATCAGCAACAAAAGCAGCAACATTAACAGGCTACTAACTACCCAGAATGTGTAGCAAACGAGACAAACTTAATCCGAAAACCAGAGATTCAAAAAAAAAAAAAAATACTGTCGCTCGCTTGACTCCCGGAACGAACTGAACGTAAAATTATGAAGCCCAACGGAACAGAAGTACGAGATCCGCTTTCGACATGCAGTGCAATGTGTATCGAAATTTACTACGATTTTTATTCTTTTTCTGGTCAAAAGCAAATCGAAAAATAATTGCAGAATCAATAGCTAAATATGCATTTTTTATTCTTTATAGCAAAGAACAATTCACTATAAGTCTAATGCATAATTATACTTTGGAATGGGATTTTATAATATTCGGCCTTAACTTTACCCACACAATTGTTTGTTTCTTTTTTTATGGAATTTATACGAATTTGTTGAAAAAAAATACACAGTCATAAAAAGAATTATGTGAAATGATATTGAACGTTCGAAAATTTAAATATTTTTTTTTCATCGCTCCCTGCATGGAATCGTCGTAAGCGTCGACATGATGAATATTATTTTGGGCCACTATTGTTTTTGGTGGATGCCTAATCGGTATTGATATTGTTAATAAAGGCTCCCTTACTCATCAAAAAAATCTAATTTTTTTTACACAAACACCCAACACTATAATGAAATTACATTTTTCTAAAAATTTTCCTTTTATAAATCTTCACTAGTCATTGTGATATTCTTCACTAAATCACTTCTGATCTGCGCTTTTACTTTGATAAGTAAATGATTTACTTTCAAACTTACTTTAGCTTAGAACGAAAACTAGACAATTAACTAAAAGTCGCATTTCACATTCTAAACAATAAATATTCAGCCTCCAAACTAAACAATAAATAAATATAAATCAAAACCATAGACCCTCTCTATATTGCTGCTGAAATAAAATAATATTTAAATATTATAAAAGTGGAAACACAAAACTTATTCAGCTTTTTGCCACCCAATATCTGCGAAAACAAAACTTACTTTTTTCATTTTGTATTAATTGTATTAGGAGCAACAAACGTTTACTAATCACTATCGCCTAGTTCCGATCCGGATCCTGCAGCCGCTGTCATGGCAGCCACCTCAGCATCATTGGCATCGCCGTCTCCGTCCCCGTCTTCTCCGCCACTCTCAATAAACGAGGCATTCCCGCTTTGCTGCAGCTCCTGGTGCTCCAGATATTCTTGTAGCCGGTCCTGAAAGAAGTTAATGAAGGTTTGCTTCTGTTGCGCCGTCGCCGGGAAGTAGTGTCCGCCGCTGTGTTCCAAAATTTCAACGCTCTTGAACTGTGCCGCCAGAGCTTGGCTCATCTCTTTGGGAATAATTTCATCCGTTTGGCCATATATGTGTAAGGTGGGTATGGTGATGCTCTCCTCGTAGGCACTCATGTGGACCAGGCTACCGGAAAGAAAGCCGGACGAGAGTACCGCGAACTCAGGGCGGATGGAAGTTACTAATGAGTCGGAGAATTAATTTTGGAGATTTCTAGTCAATTGGAAAAACGTACATTTCTTTTTGGCCAATCCGCATATGAGACCCACGAAGCAGGCGCCTTGGGAAAAGCCTAATAGTCCTTGGAAGGGTCCTTGTGATCGCCACGTCTCCTCCACCAGGCGCAAGCTCTCCTGGAAACCATACGCCGGTCCACCTTTGTTGGTGCCCTTAAACGTCCCATCATCCTTGTTGGCCCACCAGCTGCGCTGTTCTGGCACCGGATCCGCGGAAGACTCCAAAGGAGCTGCCACGTGTGGGGCGGAAATGAAGACGAACTCTGCATATTTTGATGCAAACTTTCGAAACGACCCGAGCTTATTTTTGAATGCATCTCCATTCTGCCGATATCCGTGTAAGCAGAGAACCCTCACTTTTTCGGTTATTTCCAGCTTTGGCTGCTGTTTGCTTCCGCTGGCGCGACTTGAGCTGGGGGCATCGCCTGCCGCATCGTTGTTGGTCATCTTACGCGGCTTATTTTATTTATAAAATTAAATTATAGCTGGTGGCTAAACCACAAGTAAAAAATCAGGTTGACCTTAATAGAGATGGCAGCCGGGCGATAATACCAATCGATATACAAAAATTACAAATAGTGGCAGCGCTGTGACAGAATTCCCACCAGGTGGCCATTTTGCCAGGAATGCCGCATTTTTTTTTACGTAAATCTTATTTGCCGTAAATGCAACAAGTTTTCTGTCATTTTTCCATCTTTGAAGCAGTATCTTTGGACTAGCCCGGCAAATACCGCAGTCGTCAACCCAGCCCGAGAATGATTTTCTCCACAACTATGCTGTCCTCCAGAGGCAGCCTCTTCGGCTCTCTAATGAGCAAAGTCAGGCAAGTTGTAGCCAAAGATAATGGCAGCACAGCTCGTCCTCAACCCGCCTCCTCCAACGACCACAGACCATTCCCATCCAACAGGCCCCTAGCAGCCGCCGGATTCAGCCACAGTCCTGTGTCGCAGTCGAAGACGCTGGAGGAGCAAGTGGGCCTCCCGCCACGGCCCAAAAAGCCCCTTACCCCGTACTTCCGCTTCATGCGCGACCAGCGTCCCAAACTCATTGCAGCCAACCCAAAATTGTCCACCATTGACGCAGTGCGCCAGCTTTCCAAGAGCTGGTCGGAGGCAGACGTCAAGCTGAAGGAGCGATTGCAAGCAGAGTACAAGAAGGACCAACAGATCTACCTCGAGCAGCGCACCAAGTACGACGCCACCCTAACAGATGAGCAGCGGGCGGAAATCAAGCAGCTGAAGCAGGACATCGTCGAGGCCAAGGAGCGCCGACAGCTGCGCAAGCGAGTAAAGGAGCTTGGCCGTCCCAAGAAGCCAGCCTCCGCTTTCCTGCGCTTCATTGTCAGCGAGCGCACGAACACACCGCAGGGTGCTCAGCAAACGTACCGCGACTGGCACCAGAAGACCACTGCCAAGTGGACTCGCCTGTCCGACTCTGAGAAGGAGGTCTACATGCAGGAGTCGCGCAAGGAACTCGAAATATACAGGTATGTTGAATGTAACTATGGGCATTTGGAGCATAAGTCTTCATGAAAAACTTTTTGAAAAAAGTTGTGTAAAGAAATGAGGCCAGAAAACCCACAAATCCTGTTTACAATTTCTCTATATTGCAAAATCCCACATGTATTTATTTCATAATTATGTAACGCGAATGTCTGTTTAACTTTTTAGAAAAGCAATATCTATATGGGAGGAGAAGATGATCCGCCTGGGACACATCGACGTTGTGCGTCACGGCAACTTGATCGATCCGCCAGAACCAAAGCCCCGCAAGACACAGGCCGCCAAAGAGAAATAGATTTAGGTCTTGGCATCCGCCCACCCTATGCCATCACAAATCATAATTCATTATGTTTTTTGGTTTTACTTCTTTCATCGAAAATTGTTAATGTTAGACATTAAAGAAAAAAAAAAAATGATCGCCCGCATACATCTAACTTAGATTTCCTGTTCCTGCTGATAATTTTACGAGAATTAAATAATTCATTTTCTGGACTACTGTTTCTACTTCATATTTTTTGAAAATGAAAAAATAATGTAAACTTATTGAAGACTTATTTATAGAAAAAGGAAGTTAATTGTAAGCTTTATCTAATCTTATAATCTATTTTAACCTAATACCAACACGTTGGATGTTTGGCAAACACGTGGCATTGGGTTATGGTAGTGTAGTTGACCAAAGAATTTTCATCTTTGGCAACACGTGTCTGAGTCTTACGGGGTTAAGATCACACTTATTTTCAGTTGATTTAACACGGTAATCGAAACAGTTTTAATCTCTCTGTGTAGATCACGGTAAACAAATATACGTTTCATTTGTCACCTCAAATGCACAGATTATAGGTATCTAATAGGTACAGTCTGACTTGGACTGCGGCGACAAGTAAGGCCTGGCTGTGAGTCAGGCACAACCGTTCGCTTCTAGTTTCAGTTTCCTAATGACAGTACCGCTCCGAGGCCGGAATTCGGTTGGGTTGTGCTGGAATACGGGCGACTGGAATGATATTTCCGCTGCTCTGATGGTCAACGTCTTCCACTCTCTCTTCTCCAAACCGCTGAGCTCGCCGAATTCGAATTCCAAGGCAGGCAACAAAAACTGATAACTTTTCAAGTGGTTTTTAAATCAGGAGCGGATCACCTGAATTTTATGTTTTATTTTAAAGATTCAATAAAAAGGATAAAAATGAGGGATTAAAATTTGTTTTTTATATTTTTCTAACTCTATTTAGATGAATGAATATATTTAAAGCCACTTCTTTTCATTAATTCCGCTCCTGATCGCGGATGACTTTTGAGCGCCTCTCACTTGCTTCAAAAAATTAAAATTTTGAAACTGTATCCGCTCTCTCTGTGTGGCTCAGGTCCCAGGTAGCACAGGTCCACTGTCTTCCAATGAGCAGGAGAGAGTCTCCACAAGAGAGGCTCTCATCTTCTTCACTAATCCCCTGGCTTGGAAGTACAGGTAGTTGGAGACATGCATTCGATTTCCATTGTATGTGCCACTCACTGCCTACTATCAGTTTCGGATCTAAACTGAAAACTGATTCGTTTTTACGACGAATTTTGGAGGCAACTCAGTTTCCACTAACTTTTTCCACATGGCATTGGGCAGAGCAATTGAAACGACGACCGCCACATTCTTGGGCAAGATTCAGAAGTTACCTCTAAGTTAATTTCTGGCCAAATACCACGTTCAGGCCGCCATCGCCGCCGCTACCGCCAACAGCGGAATTGCGCAAGCCATATTGGCGCAACCTTGGGCTACTCCAAAATGCCGAAAACTATCCACACACAGCGCACAGATACTCGGCTCGTGCAACAGAAACTGAAACAAAACAAACACCCCATTCCAAATCCGAAAGCAAACCGATTAAAAGTGCACCAAAAATTCGGCATTTCGAATGACAAAAAATGCATTAGATCGGATTAGATTCTGGCTTATTCCCAGGAGTCTATCTACAGTGTTTCCTCTATACCTCCTCTATACTCTGAAACAAGGCTTGGCTTTAAATACTAAAATTATTAGTAATTAGAAAACGTTTTTAATTGGGGCCAAGAAAGTTTTAGCCATAGAATAGCCACCGTAGCTGGGGGATTTAATGGCACGGCTGGGCAGCCAAGTGGAAACATTTACTTTGTAGTACACTGAGTACACTTATTGTCTTTTGGTAGCTACATAAGTAATATTTTTACTTCGAGCCCAATCTCAGTGCCCGGCCCGGCCCGGCCCGACCTGGCTAAGCAGCCGAGTGGAGGCCAACTGCTTTTTGGCAGTTGCTGGTTTGGAGGAGTTGCGACATAGGAGTTGAAATTTAAGTTAATATTTCTGTTACGTATTTATTCAACAAATTTGGTTCTTTGCAAGAGTCGTGGTTGTAAAGTTGGTCAAAAGAGATGCTACAAAATGTACACATACAATATATATATATATTTTTTTCGATCTTAGCCGGGTGCGGCATAAAACTAACACTTAACTGCTACACGAATATTTACATACAACGTTGTTGGTAGAGAGATACATATTAGAGATACATATTAGAGATACATAATACAAATACGGATACACTGTACAAGCTCAGAGTTCTCTATGAATAATTTAAAACAATGGAACATGATGTGGGGGGCAGGATCAATTCCGCCGAGGGGTCTCCTCCTCGAAGAACTCTCAGCCTGCCGAATGCTCAATGCTGGTGTGATTAAATACAGGAAAAGATCAAAGGACTCGTCGTACCCTTCCTCTCATTCAATCGAAACGAAATAATAGATCTGTTAGCTCTAAACTCTAAACAATTCAAAGTCTCTGTGAATTTTCCTAACTGCTTGATGCTACAATTAGCTAAAAACAAAACAAAGTACAAGAGAATCACGCGAAGGCTCTGGCCACTCCTCAGGCAGCTCTGCTAACCACGCTGCTTGCTGCTCCCGCCGCTGCTGTGGCTGTCCTCGGACGGTGGACGCACCCACCCGCCATACCGACGCTCCATTTCCCGCGCCACTGCCAGACAGAGGTGGTCCTGGCCGGGATTGGCCACCACCTGAATGCCCATGGGCAGGTTGCGCCTGTCCAGGCCAATCATGCAGTTCGTCACCGGCAGGCCGAGTGTGTTGAAAATGGCCATGTACATGGGCTCGAGTAGCTTGTGGTAGATCTGGTAGTGCTGGTGCGCCGTGTTCGGGAATGTGGGGTAGATGAAGACGCCGTCGTTGCCCAGCATCTCCTTGAATTCAGTCTTGAGGGCATCTATGATGCTGGCCAGGTGCTTGTGGCGGGAGTTCGGGATGATCTTCATGAAGTTCTGCAGGTGGCCGAATATCACCGACGGCAGGATGCTGTCCGAGCAGCCGAAGAAGTACTTGACCGTCTCCTTGCACACGGTCTTTGGCTGTTCGCCCTCCTCCGTCTTGTGGTAGATGGTCTCGATGTTCTTCATGGTCAGCATGGCCGACAGCGATATGTCCAGCGACCACTTCATCTTCCGGATGTTCACTCGCTTGGCATTGAAGTCGTTGGCCACCCGATTGATGGCCGCGTGCAGATCCCGGCTGAGTGGCCTCATCATGCCCGACGGCCCGTCGTTGTCCATGAAGAAGAACCGTATGCCATGGACACTGATCGCCCTGTCCAGGGTTAGCTTCGGACCCGTTGGATCGTTCATGCACTTGAGCAGCAGCGGCAGATCCTTGGCGTAGCGGGTCATGGGGGCGATGGTGAAGAAATCGCCCCACTTCGGGAAGTCGCTCGTCGGATGGTGGCCCTTGAAGGAGACGGCATACGGCGTGGGCTTGTGACCCCAGATCCCGCTAAACATGGCCGGCAGGCGCGAAGAGCCACCAATGTCCGACGTAAGGCCCAGCAGGGAGGCCCCGCTAGCCAGGAGGGCTGCCTCGCCGCCGGAGGAGCCGCCTGGTGTGCGCTTCAGATCATAGGGATTCTTTGTCTGGCCGGTGACATTGTTGTAGGTCTCCCAGAGCAGGCACAGCTCGGGGGTGTTGGAGACCAGTAAGATGATGCCGCCGCATCGCTTAATCTGCTCCACCACCGGCGCATCCGACTTGGCTATCTGCGGTGTTTTGAAGACTCGTCCCGCCTGGTTGGTCATTCCCTTGACGGCGATGCTCTCCTTGACGGTCACCGGTATGCCCAGCAGGGGAGTGTGCTCCTCCATCGATTCCACGCTGTTAATGCCCATGGCTATCACTTTGTCGATTTCGCGCGCCTCCTCCAGCGCCTCCTCGAAGCGATCCTGCACGATGGCATTTATGAGGGGATTCACCTGCCGACACCGTTCTATGTAGGCCTCGACGACTTCTTCGCTTTTAATCTGCAAGTAGAAAGCAAAGTGAGAAGTGCATGAGTTTCAAATTGCTTTCCCACACATGTTCCCGTTCCCAATCCCATTCCCACTCCCATTCCCAATCCCCATTGCTGGGGCAATCAATTCCCGTCTATTCTGGCCCAGGGAAAGCAATTTGTGTTAAATTAAAATCAATAAAACGACAAAAGCCAGTGCCTCAGCCACAACATGCATTCGTGACGCGTGCACTTCATCGATCATCGAATGGCAGCGGCCACCATGACGTATGAGTAATGTGTGGAAGAAGGGCGCCCCCAGGTCGAAGGGCAATGTGCGACCTGGGAGTCACACTTGGAATTGATTCACCAGAGATCGGAGTGGCAATCAAGCAAGTTCTGGTTTAGTTCCGCGTTATAACTTGATCTGCAAAGCTCAAGCGATGTGCTTTGGAAGCAAACACTCAATTAAATTTGTTGAAATACCAGACGGATTTGTCAAAACAAATAATGAATAGGGGGATCCATCACACTGCAATAATAGGCTGGCTCCAAGCCGGAAATATAATGAGTATTGAAATGAAACAAAGGAATTTGTGCTCAGTAATTAAATCGGAAGGCAGTTTGCTTTCTTTCGATGAAAATGGCTAATAGGTGCTCTCTGAATGCGAATAATAGAGCGATTTAAGATCTGGGCACGTAATCCTTGAATTGGACAGAGCGGAGAATACTTCAATTAAAAGTTCCCCATATACTTGGGATAATTTAATGACGAAACATTCACACTCCATGCGCCAAGTACCGGCAATTAAAATGGACCCAATAGTGGGGTGGAGCGGCCATTAATCGGAAGTAATCGGTGGGGAAACCATATAATTCATCCACTCCAACCACAGGCCGACCTCTGAACTTGATTGCAGCCAATCGGGGTAATCTGAGGCGAAAGACCTTCTACCCAGCTGACACTGGAGAGCATCAATAGATGCAAATTGCATCTGAATTGAGACATAAATTGCCTTACTTTGCCTTAATGCATCAATCCGGCGCACTATTAAAGCGCCAGCATACATCTAGATGCTTCATAATATATGTAAACTGTATATCTGTATAATTAAAATTAAGGCTACTTGATTTTTTCAATGACTTCCAGTGTAATAATAAATTACAAGCGAGGGTATCGAGAGGGGGGGATCGAGGGCTGACTGGGACAGGTAAACAGCATTAATGGCAACATGCAACAGTAACAGTCAGGAGGGGAGGCTATAGCGGAGGAGGGGCACTCAAAACCATCGACCGAAAAGTTTGCGACTCCGATTCCAATACACAATACACCTCCAACCAACATTCGATGTTTACAAAGTGGAAAAGATATTGCAGCTTGCTGCTTGCTTGGATGTGGCCTGTGTCGGCGGTGGCTGCTGTTGTGGCACGAAGCACGGGCTTATGGATGTAGTGTAAAGAAATCGCGACACACAGACACAGTTTCGCCAGATCTTTGTACATATAAATCTTTGAAACGAAGTACGTGTTTAAAATAAAAACAAAAAGAGTCAAGAGCTTGACGAAAACGAAAACACGAGTTATTCGATTCAAGTACAAAAAAATATTCATACGAGTAGGGTCTCTCAGAGTATCTGGGTATCTTCATCCCACTTGAAGCGTTAATTAATTAAAATTAAAGACTGCCGAGCGGCAGCACTTTCTTTCAACCAGAGACATCTATTATTGTCTAATAGTCCACACGCCACGCCGGATAATAGATCCCGTTCTGATATAATCCCAATTACAAAATCATTACGCTTGGCCCGCTCGCCGTGAGGCAAGGCTTAACCTCTGACAATGAAACAGAGAGCCATTAAGGGGGTTGGGGGAAGAAACCTATATAAAAACAGAAAAATAATAATTAAAATAATAATATTTAGCAGACACAAACGCACCATACAAGCGCTTGACGAAAGAAGACAAAAGCCATTAAAGAAATACTAAAATGTGAAATAAAACTTTTGTACTTCGGACGGACGTGCACTAAAAATTCAACAACACAAGTACGAGTTGGAGTGCGAGTGCAGCCAATGCGATAAAATAAGCCAACATATGATGACCTAAGGGATGTATGGGGTGGGAGCTCTGGCGGGGGCAGTGCGATAAGGTCTGGCAAGCGATGACCTCACACGATGTGGACCAATGAACGCAGTTATCGTGCGTCCAATCCACGTAAGATGACTGCAGCAGCAGCAGCTACAACACAGTTCATATCTTATGGATGCAGATATATAGATGGATATATGAATATAAAAGACTGACAGTCAGACATTGCGTCTAGGCCACAGTTAAGAGCTTGTTTGAATAATGATTTTGCGAAATTTGTGGCCGCCCCATAAAAGTGCTTGGTTAATACTTGAGATGACTAACCCGCTAATTTCTTCAATGTCTCGCCTCTATATCCCCTTGTTTTGGGCCAATTGGCTTAAGTGCTCGCGACGACAGTAGAAACCACAAAAAAAAAAACAATAATTAAAAATAATAATAAAAAACACGAAATTGATTTCGATACCATCTGGAGAAGTAGTACTCTGTCAAGGGTCATATAATGTTTGTTATGATTTTTACTCCACTGACGCACTGTCATGGAAAATATTTGCATTACCTTTGGTTTCTCAATTAAACGAAAGTCATTTAGAAACTATTTTAATCATAAATGTTAAAAGTCTACAGAACATTATTTAATTAGAGTGACAAAAGTCTCTCCGAAATGCCCTCCAGGGGCCAATGGCTTTGGTGGCTCGGGTCGAAACTTTTAATGGGAAAAGCCAATGCCTTTGTCTTTTTTCACTTTCTGGTGCGTTTCAGTGGCAAAGGTTTCACATTGTCCGGCTCCTGACATGGAAGAGAGGGAATAAACCTGCTAATGGACAACTGCCGATTGCCACAATGTATCTAATTGATGTGGCAACAACATTGTGGCAACAATCTGGCGATTGATTTGGCAAGATTTTGACCAGCCCGTTGCCTGGGTTTTCGTTTCTTTGCGCAAGTGACCCAATTTCAGCTTTGGGGAAAATGTGGAATCGGGAATTGGTTTTCTACTCTGGTTACCACTTACCTTTCGTGTGCGAATCAGCTTGGCCAGGTCGACGGCAGGGATCTCCAGCAGGTGGCTGCGGATGGGGGGCAGCTTGCGCCGGATCACCTTGATGTTGGTGTACCGGCTGTAGGGTACCACGAACCAGCTGAAGACGATCATGGCCGAGCGCAGGAATCGGCGCATGATGTACCCCAGGATCCTGGAACAGAGTAGCACAGCAATTTTGACGGCTTTCGATGGACACTTTTAGACGAAAAAATATATATATATCCCGACTATATGACGGGATTAAAAGAGCTAATGGTGGGGTGTAACTGGCGGGTATCTGGATGGATGTACCCTTCCCTATACACGGCACTGCAAAGCAATCACTGTTTCTCTTGGTAGACACGGAACGGCACACAGGCACAGCAGCCAACAGGTTGCCAGGATTGTGCAATCTCTTCTGTGCAGCTGAGTGCAATCGAGGCAAGGCTTGCACAATTCAGCGAGCTCGGCTCAGCTCAGCTCAGCTCGGCTCGGCTGACTGTGAGATGCTTTTGGTCAGTTGGCAATTGGCTAATAGTCGAGTGGCAGTAGCTCTGGTAGTATAGCATCGGGGCAACTAGTTTTGCACTGCGGGATCCACTCGCGAAAATGTCGAGGAGTTGGAGGCGTGGCCCTGCCGACGCATGCGCAGCCTGTAGCCGGCTTTCATTTTTTTTGGCGATTGCCGATCCGTCTTATCACACCACACACGCCAATTATATCTGCCCGGAATCTGTATCGGTTTCTGTATCTGTATCTGACGGATGGCGGTTGACGGCTGCGAACCGATCGGATGCGAAACGTGCTGAGTAAATAAACGCAAGCTCAGCTTGCGGCAATGTATTTAAAGCCCTGCTCTCCGCTCTCCAAGCTCAAGCGGGCCAAGCTTCCCAAAAGAGAGAGAGAGAGTGCGTCAAGCTTAATAGTTCTCTTAGCAGCTCTTAAGCTCAGGTTGGCAGAGCTGTGATTCCCAGTCCCCCCTCCCCACCAAGTTCGAAAAAAGGAATCGGCCGTGTTTCGCATTAAAGCCATGTTACTGCGTCAGAGCCATAGACCGGCTTCTGATGCTGGCAATTAACTAGCCTGTCTGCCCTCTTGATCCCTTCCGATTATTCGCCATATTCTTGTTATTCCACAGTCGTAAATGGCGGGAAGAGGCCAATTGCTAATTACCCACCTTGTTGATTGCCAATTGGGCATGAATCTGACAGTTAAAGCCACATGCATATGCTGACCCGACCTGAGATCACCGTTGAACGCAAACCGCCGAGTCATTCGGAAAATAAATATTGACTTGCGAATGGGCACGAGGCGGAGTTTCCGGGGGAAAACCACGGCCTGCAAATCACTTACAAGGAATTAGAACTTTGCACTTGTTTTAATGGTTCTGTTACCAGGTGCGGCCTCTACTCGGACAGATATGCTGCTGGAGTCTAAAAAGCAAAGTCTATAAAAGAGAAAGGCGATCGCCTTACGAACGTAAGTACGAGTGTAGGCTTATAATTTATATATTTTTTGGATCTTACGAAGGAAGCGAAAAAATATTATTTTTAGAAATAAACCTGCGTGCTAATGTAAACTCTAATTAAATGCCTTAAACGTTGTATTTACGGATCATAGTTCCTGACACTTATGGTGAGCATTCAGGCATAGGCTACTTATCCATCTATGACACTAAAATGGCTTTTTAATTGGTCCCCCGATTAGCGAATAATTGCCCTAAATTAGGCTAGCCGTTGGTCACCTTTCGAGCTAAATAGTTAAGTTACTTAGATTCTTGAAGTCACGCAATCCCAGTTGTCAGCAAGGTGATATAATCGGAGTAAAGAACAAAGATAATAGCCAGCTGGGGCCGTAAAGATCTCGATCTGTAGTTAATGATATGGCATCTTGGGGATTATGGGCAGTTCTCCACATTCCATGGGTTCAACAGTCATAAATGAAAGGACTCGGGGAAAAGCCCAAGGTGATTGCAAAAGCTTCTCTTCTCGGAGCCCAAAAGAGAGCCACAAACCTGAGAGATAACTGTCTTGATATGCAGTTAAGAGAGAGCCCATCACAAAAAAAAAGCTCAATCTCTTAAAAGATGACTTTGCTCTCTTTGGAAGCACACTTGAAAAAGATATGTAGACTAAGAGATAAGAGAACCCCCCGCTGTAGGCTGTTTTGTGTTCCAATGGAGGGTCTCTTGTCAGTGCCGATAAAAGTTCCCCCGGATCGAGTTGGGTCGCAAAACTTTCCACAGGCCCCGACCCTGCCACGCGTAGAACAAGATAGTCGCCGGATTAGCTGACCCCCCTCCACGGTGACCACGCACAATGGGCATGTTTCTGGCACAGAACAGGCGACTCTGCCGGGGCTTTGTTAATAACAGAGTTTGCCGCCAGAGCTTGAGAAACTTGGCAGCCGCTAACGATAACACCAAAAACAAGAACACCAAGCCCGACAATGATAGTGCGACCGGCAATGTCGACGAGTGCCACCCCCTGCAGGGTGTTCGGATATTGGACCTCACGCGCATCATCGCCGGCCCCTACTGCACCATGGTACTGGCCGACCTGGGGGCGGAGGTCATCAAGGTGGAGCGTCCCAACTTCGGTGACGAATCCCGCAAATGGGGTCCACCATTTCTGGACAACAGCACAGATTCCGCCTACTTCTTGGCCCCGAATCGCAACAAGAGGAGTGTCTGCATCGACATAAAGCGGGGCACGAAGCTGCTGCACAAGCTGGCCGAGATTAGCGATGTCCTCGTGGAGAACTATGTGCCGGGGACTCTGGAGCGCTATGGCATGGGCTACGAGCAGTTGAAGAAAGTCAATCCAAAACTGATTTATTGCTCTTTGACTGGGTATGGGTCTGTGGGACCGTATGCGAAGCGACCGGGCTACGATGTGATTGCCTCTTCGGTCGGAGGACTCATGCACATCACCGGGGAGCGAGACGGGCCACCCAGCAAGGTGGGCGTGGCCGTAACAGACGTGGCAACGGGTCTCTATGCCCATGGAGCTATTTTGGCGGCACTCTACCAGCGGCATCGGACGCAACGCGGCCAGAAGATTGATGTGAACCTGCTGTCCACCTGCTGCTCCATGCTCATCAATGTGGCCACTAACTACCTGAACGCCGGAGTTGAAGCGGAGCGTTGGGGCACAGCCCACTCCAGCATTGTTCCCTACGAGAGCTTCAGGACGCTGGATGGCTACCTCACCCTGGGCACCGGAAGCGACGCCCAGTTCCAGGAGCTGTGTAGCCGCCTGAACCTGGAGTCCATAGCACAGGATGCCAAGTTCAAAACGAACAAAGATCGCGTCAAGCACCGGGAGGAGTTGGTGCAGCTTCTGGAACGAATCCTGGCCAAGGACACCTCGCGAAATTGGATGCAGTGCTTCGAGGGTGCATCCTTTCCCGTGGGACCCGTCAACAATATACGCGAGGTGTTCGAGGACGAGCATATCCAGGCCATTGGCCTTGTCAAGACCCTGCCCCATCCCAAGGCGGGCTCCGTTAGGTTGGTGGGACCACCTGTGGTGTACAGTGATGCCCGGAACGATGCCCGTACAGCTCCGCCGATGCTGGGCGAGCACACGGACGAAGTTTTGGGAGAGCTACTCGGCTACAAGCAGGATGAGCTGGCCCAGCTAAGGGAACAAGGCATTATCCAATAGATGAAGTGATTCTTGATCTAAGAATCTTTTGGAAATTACTAGTTGGAAGCCCTGGTTATATGGGGAAATGCATTTATATGAACCATAAAATATTGGAACAGTGCTACGAGTGATAAGAAATTTTAAAAAATTATTATATTATAGCGTAGCGTAGCATTTAAACTTTTTGTTACTAAAATAACTCGACAACAAATTGCTTAAAAATATTCGAAAACTAAGCTTTTCTTTATTAATCTTTTGAACTTCAAAGTCTTTTTTTTTAGGGCCAGCCTTGCTCTTCGAATAGAATCTAAAAGGAGACTTATGGTTGGGATCAGTTATGGAGAGATGAGCTCACTGGAAATGCCGGTAAGACGGAAAAATGGGACTCAACCTGGCAGCAATCCTACATATCTTCTCTGGGGTTCCCCAAGTTCATGCAGCACATACCCTGGAAGCTGCGGACACGGCGCCAAAAAGCAATCATCGTTACATTCTATTCTCTTATACTGATCCTGGTGGTGGGCATTGCCGGATGCTTGGCCTTTTCGTTGGTGTACTTGAACCATAAGAAGTATTCCCGAAAGATGGCCACAGAGAGCACAAAGATTTCCAGGGATGACGGGGTGACGGTCATGAACAATTCGCTTACCTGAGCAACAGTTCCTCCAGATGGAAACAGGCCCAGACCCACACTAACTTCAGGACACTCGTCACTGGCAGGAAATAGAAACAAGCGGGGGAAAGGACATGTATAAGCCATTTAATTCAGTTTGGGAAGGCAGACAACTCACTCGTAGTTTAACCAAAAAATATATATGTATGTAATTACTATAACTGCGCTGTGGTATGTTATTTATTCGAGGTGCGTCCGCTCGCCGAGAAACCAAAACTAAAACTAAAACCGAGCCGAGTCCCACCTGGCTATTCTTGTTGTTGTGGTTCTTGCTATTGTTGTACGCCGGTGCAGGTGCTGCCGAAAGAAGAAAACTAGCTAACAATCGTCACCGTCAATGGCAAGTTGCGGCTTGTGTTTGTCTGGTTGTGGAGTGTGTGTGCAAAGTGCATAGACCGCGTCCGAGTCTCAAGATGAGCTACCAGGTTACTTAAAAAATTACTTTGTTTCAAAATTTACCAATTAACAGTTAGTTACTCTGCCGTGCAATTAGGCAGTGTGGCCAGAGCGCGGCTTAAAGAACTTCCTTCAAGTTCTCCTTTAAATTTATTCTTCGAATTAAATAAATTAAATAAAATTAAATCGTAAAATATATTTTAAATTTTTACTTAAAAGTAACTTCTTTGTTAGAAATTTCATTCCTATTTTGTTTTAGATCTTAATCCCTATTTTTTAAAAGTATAAATATTTTAAAAATTTTTTTTAAATTTTTTAAAAAGTAATCTCGATCTAGCTTATATACCCCAAAAAACATGGGGTATATGCCATTGATCTGCTGTATCGTCGTCACTTTTGTTATCATAGCCAGTAACCGCAACGCCATAATAACAGATGCTTATCTTGTACGAGAGCCCACATTATATAATAGCAATTTTTCGGAGATTCCCATTATTATTCAAAAAAGCCATGGACTTTGAACTGAGCTTGGGAGTAGTACTGGTAATAGCTGGATTACAGCTAGATCTCTGCTTAATGATTGGCGGCTAAGAACTGACTTTGAGATATCGCTTCGAATGTAAATTATTCGTTCTTCTTCAAACTCAACTAGAACGCAATCCAACCCTTAAACCGGTAAACCATTAAAACCCGGCTTAAAAAAGAGTGCGTTTAAAAAAGCAAGCAGTTTTCTTAGACTTGCCAACTTGCTTGGAAAACTTCGCATGTGGTATTTTCGGTTAAAATATACTAGCAAAAATACTGGATTTCCAAAAGTGTTGCCGTATAGAAGGCGCGATTACCTGTCTATTTAAAATTTGTAATTCAGCTTCTATTATCACCCTTGAATTAATTAAAAAGAATTAAATGGTTTCTTATTACCATTAATCAAATCTTTATTCATTAAATAAAATGATCTAAGCCAGTGTACATTTTATGGGTTAGTGTGGAAGGATTTTATGTTAGTTATTTGGGAATAAAATATTAAGATGTTATACTGATTAATGTAAAAAAAAGGCAATAGATGTTCCAAACTACATAATTGGCAAAAAAAAAACTAATAATTGGTTGATTTGGTACAAACTTTAGCATAAAAAGTGTTTGCATAGCCTTGAGATGGGCAACTGCATCGCAGGCACCATCTGGCGCTGCTTTCACTCGCAATTCTATTGCAAACACACCCACGAAAGCTGGAAAAAAAACGTGCCACATACGCTGCATGTTGTTAAGCTGCTTGTATGGATTCCAAATCATCCGAAAAAAGCGTGTGCCAGCTGTCGCAGGACAATGCATTTCCAAAATATTGATGCCAGCGAGTGGACAACACATACAAAAAAAAATCGGAAGTAAAAAGCGTTCATTTTTTCATTATTGGGCTTTAGTTCGTCAACAAAGCGGTCTGGAAGCGGAGAACGAGGTGTTTAGACCGGACCAGAACTGGCTAAACGACCCGACCGCCTTGGTAGACGCGCGTCAGACGAATTCGAGCCGAGTCCCGAGTCCGCAGGGGGAAAGAAATGAGGAAAAGTTTGGAACGCGTGTGGCCAAAAGTTAATGAAGCGTTTAAAAGTTAACTTGCGGTCCAAAAAACCCAAAAAACAAAACAGGAATAAAGGCGAAAAACAGTTATGAACAGTTTGGGGCTTTTGTCAAGGATCTCGTACCTGTAAAGGTGTGAAAAATTTTAATTTTAAATAAATTTTTATTTTATTTTTTTGTAATATTTATAAGAAAACATAATTAGAAATTATTATAATTTAAACAAAGCAAATATAAACATCAAAAGCCTATCAAATTGTGAAAATTAACAAATCCTTGAAGCCTATATAGGAGCATAGATGGGTGATCCTTTCTGGCATTGATCTATTTTCCTCATAAATATGTATTAAATTAGAGGATTCTTTTCATATTTAATTCCTTTTGTACCCTTGGGAATAATCAATTCAAAAACGCCCCCGCTCACTGCTTTGCATGTCCTTGCTGCGTTCTTTGTGTGTTTTTATTTTTTTTTCTTGTTTGCCCAACCCTTGAAGAGATTGATTATTGTTTATATGGACTGGCTACAATAGTCCTGGGCATCCATGGGCATCTGAATGCAGTGCAAACAGGCGAAGGATTGTGGTCAACGCCAACGCATCCCCTTCTCGAATTGGGGCAATTAAAGTCGTTCGCTCGACTCACTCCGCTGAATGAGCCCGGGCACAGGACACGTGATAGACCAGGGCCAGAGAAATTATAAGTCTATCCCTTCGTCCCCAGGGCAATTAACCCCTTCTGGCATTTTGGCCGCGGCCGTGGCCGCGACGAGGGCGTTAAGTCAGACACGAGTTTCTGGTCAATTTATCAAACGATTCTACGAATTCCTGGAAATCGAAATAGAGCGATCACCGAGCAGGGATTTGGAAATGTAGAGACCTTTCTCCGTCTGGGAACATGTCCTGGCGTCGGTTCGATCGCTTGTAATTATGCTAATTATGAGTTTGATTTGTGTCGAATATGTTGGCCTTTCCTTAAGGAAAATCAAATGATATTCCAGTCTCCCATAGATCCTTTGTTCCTACCGAAACAGTCGTTACTAATTACAGCACACTTGATTTTTCACACATTTCGCTCTAGTTGCAATTACCCGGAACACCTCTTCCTGCAGCAAATTGCAAACTCGGAAGGACACTGTCTAAGGACCATTGATCATTCTGGTAATTTGCTGGGAACTTCTTTCTACGAGTACTTTCTTCAACTACCTGAGGAGGTGCAGAGATCACTTTACTTGAACTTCTGTGTGGTCATTGGAGAGTCCAACAAGTGTCACTTGCGGTTGAAAGTATCAATTTTCATAAAATACAATTGTCACCTAGCCGATAAAAAGGACCTCCCCCAATGATCAAGAAACTGTCAGCAAGTCCCTCTCTCACTTTGAATAAAATTTTATTTTTAAATTGGAGAGTTAGATCCCTCAAGGATCCCGAATCCCGATGATCATAGTACCTAAGTAGATACCCGGCAGTAGCCGGCTTATCTGATGGGCGATTTTTCAATTTCAGATTGCTGATGTTAAAAAATGACCACCGCTCAGGACCATCGATATCAGTTACAATTTACATTTCACTTTTACAAGGATACAAGGTAGAAACATATCAATTACCCACGATCTGGCTCTGTTGACAGTCTCACTACTGGTTTGGGTTGCTCTAGAGGGGCATCCTTCTTAGAAAGTCATTTCTCACACACTGACCGTTTTGGGATTTGTTTTTCTATAATTTCGATTTCTTTTGTCCTGGGACTACACTTGACTTCGGGCCAAGTGTCTTGGCCTGGTTTTCTACACACCAGACAGGCGACGCGGCGAGGCGAGGCGAGGCGAGGTGCCAAAATGCCAATGGCACCTATGGGAATTGGAAAATTATCATAAACTGACCTCTGTCCGGGCGAGAGGTAAAATGAAATAAATAAAGGAATCAGTCTTCCTGGCCAGACACACGGCGAAATCCTTGAAACCGTTTGAAAGTTTCGCTTTTTTTGTTGGATTTTATTTTGGTTTATTTTGGTTCTCAACCCCTCTACGGTTGATACCCTAATTTCGGCTCATCTTCATCCAGACTCGGGCCCTGATCATCGGCAGCTTATCTCTCTAGCCGGCGCACGCGTGTCATCCTGGGCAGCAATCAAAGTGATATGAAAATTGCATTTGGGTTCAACAGGTTCGCAGTTTTCGATTGCTGATCGTCGTTTTATTTTTTTCGCTGTTTAATTTTACACTGAAAACTATCATATACTCATTTCAATATTACCTTCAAAATTCAACTTAAATATGGTTGAGATAAAATCCAGTTTGACTTTAAAAGAGTTTAAAAATCAAACTCTTGGGTAGAATTATTATTAAAAATAATTTTTATATTTCTTTAAAGTACTTTTTTTTCAGTAGACTCTTGCTGTTCTTTGCTGTTCTGTTAATTTTGTTTGCCTAAAGGTTAAACGTGCGAATTTCACCCAAAGGCAGTCTCCAGTTTCGAGGGCTCCAGGCACTCGGTTTTCGGTGGTAATCGGTCTGACTTCTGACTGGCGATCCATCCTGATCCCACTCCGATCTCGGATCTCGGATCTCCGAATACGCGTACCGTACGCGAATTTTGTTGTTTCGCCTAATTAAATGTAATTTGGTACTTCCTTTTCAGCCGAAATAATGCATATAAATAGTATCTTTAGTTTACATTTTATATCTCCCGCTCCAGTCCGCCACCGCTCTCATTATTATAAATTTTCGTTTTCTTTCAGCGATCGGCGGGCGAGTGGCCTCCGATCCTATCCGATTTGAGTTTTTTTTATCTTAACCCCCGCCCTAAGGTCAGTAGCATCTCGTGGACGGACCGGTCCCGGTCTCAGTCCCGGTCGCTGTCGCGATCCTTGGGGTTAATGTTAATTCAAAGGAATTCACTGGGTCCTCGGCGGCCTCTAAACTCTCTCCTTTTTCGCGGCGAACAAATCTTGAGTGCTACAATATGGCAATTGTTGTGTAGTGCTCCGAAAACTTGTTAATTGTTTCGCGCTCGAGTGGATTCCTTTTGGATTGGTGAATGGGCTGTGGGATGGATGGAGGGGGCAGTATATGGTCTCTATGGTATTTCAGGGAAACACTTTCCAGACAGCCCATTGTGGTCCTCCATTCATGAAGTGCATCTAGAGCAGGAGGATCGTGACCGGCTTTTCGGAGGGGTTCCAGCAATTGCTGCTTTGCCGCCTGCCGCCGCAAATTAGATGCTCAATTACGCTACGAGAATTCCTGTGTAATTTCGGAGCTATCCTCTATTAGACGGCAATCTATTACACATATAAAAAAATATTTAAATTATGGCCTTATCATACATAATATTTTTTAAAAATTTTTGTAAAATATTTACACTGTAAAGATCCCTCGAATTTATTGTTGTAGTAACTTATCTAAAATCCAATCCTCCAAAATTATCCTTTTTTGTTTAATTTTTTCAAGGTGGATCAATTTATCCTCTGAAGATTCCAGTTGGTGAGTCACTCGTTCTCGAAAGTGAATCTTAACCACGTGGTGTCTTAGGTCTGGGCCCCTAGACCCAGTCTATGCTTAAGCCCTTCGCTTTCTCAATCATTTCTCATCCTAGCCACATCCTTCCGCAAAATGTTCTCACACTTGGCTGACTTGGGCGTCGCCCAAGGATCCGAATCGGAAGTTATTGAGCAACAGGAGGGGACAGCATCCCGCCTAGTCCTTTCCAATGTTGTTTCAAAATTTGTTTCGAAAATCTTATTAAAAATTGCTGTTATTGCGTGGCCTTTTTGTATTTATTTTTTTTTTTGTGTTTTTTGGTTGGCCTTTTGTGTGTGAGTTTCGTTTTCGTTTCTTTTTTATTGCTTTAATCATTTTTATTTTGTGCGGCTTCCGTGCCACCTGTTATGGTTACGTTACCATGGCCAAGAGACCCAGAACGCAGTCGAGGTCCATCAGAGCCTTTTTGATTTTTCTCAAGTGATTGCGCTTAGTTTTCATATGTTTTCTTTGTTCCAACTCCACGAGTGTTTCAAATTTGAATTGATCACTTGTCTGTGATCTTGGATCTGGGATATGGTATATGGGATAGGGGTTCGTGGGATCCTTTCCCATAACAATGCCCATCGCAATTTGTCGATCGGTTATGATGGCCACTTCCGATTCGGAAACAAGGGTAGAGCCCCTCAAATGAGAATGTAATATGCAGCATGAAATTAATGTTTGATAGTCCCTTTATGACTAATCCTTATCGGCTTCCTTGAATTTCAATTTATCCTTTTAAAAAATAGGCATCTGGAATTGTCCAATTAATGAGCAATTTGTCACGAGTACAGTTTTTAATGAAAAGTTTATGCAAGAATTAGCAACACCATTGTTTACACAAAATATCAAAGGAAAGCGGTCGATTTAAGGAACACTTTCTGGCGCCAGTCAGTTGCCAAAGATCAGCTAAGATAGCCATCCTAACAATGTTGGCAAAACAACAGAACCGAGTCCAAATTGCGGCATCAAAGTCGGTGCCTTGCGACAAAAATCGCCCGGCCACGGTCTGATCCAATCTAAACAGATATGGAGTGAGCTGAGGTGATCTCCCATCCATCCACAACCTCTGACCTCTGCCATGATAACTATCAGTATGCAATCTTTGACAAAGAGCCGGCACAACAGGATGCCCGAGTGGGTGTGCCCAAACAATGACACAGTGGGCGCTGCAAGGACAGGGCGGTGGGCAGGAACGTGTGTATAATCTAGTTTTAATTTTCATGGGAATTATCCCATGGCCGGACCAATTTGCCGGCTACTCAGAACAATGTGCAATTTATGCGATATTTGTTTAAAAATTTTGAACAGCTCCCCGCTCCCGGTTCAGATCCCAATTGAATCCCGTCCAGTGTTTGCTTCCACATCGAAGCCGTCGTATTTGCTTTGATTTCCACTTGACTTTTTATAGCCATCGCGGAGCATATGCACATACATATGATATATCCATTCTTTTCGACATCCACCCATTGGGCGGTGGTCAATATTTGCATAGCCAATCCAAACATTTGTCCGGAGAACGATGCCCGCCTCGACTTGGGCCCTGGAATTTGCATATTTAATTTGCCTTTAATGAATTTTCAATTTGACAATTGCCGAAATGCCACACACGAGCCGGGAACTCAATTTGGACTCAATTTGGGGCCACCCACAGTGAGGGACTATCCTGGGGAGCGATGGCATGTAATGCTGGAGACTGGATTGCATGTTTGGGTGCCGGAGTCGGGCTCCTTTCGCTTTTCGCTTTCGTCCATAAAATGGGACAGAGTGTTAAATGCTAATAAAATAAGTAACATACAAATTTTTCAATTTTTAGCCAGAAAAGAAAATAACTGGGCCGAAGATGCTTCAGTTTCAGTTGAGATGATGAGCAGAAGCTGGAACACTTTCACGGCCCAGAGCGACTTGCTAATGGGAGTCGTTGAAGTGCGCCTACTTTCCTCTCATTTTAAGCTCCATTGCCTCCTCGCAAAAGGACCTTTGGAAAGTGTAACACATTGGGTTAATCCCCATTCTTGAGAGGGTTGGATTATAAATTAAAAAATTAATTATTAATTGCTATAGTTCTTATTGGATTTATTTTTATGGGAGATTTAAGATCTCGATTAGTTGAGAGTATTATCTCAGTTTTTCCTTTAAGAAAATTTATTATTTCAATAAAATAAATATTATTTAAGGGTAAGGGAATTCCAACTACCTTGTAGGCAGGTTCTCCTTTAATCAATAGTTTTTTCATGCGCTTTCTGGAAGCTGCTCCACATCAGTCGCATCCCCGTCCCAGCCCCATTCCCATTTCCCATCGGCCGCCCAGGTCTGGCCAGGCACAAGTTGCATTTATCCATATTGACGTGAAACGAACGGCCCGTTACATGCGTAATGATGCCAAAGCCAAAGATGGGTATTGGATCTATCCGGGGGCATTGAGTCTGAGGGTAAGTGGGTCTCTTAACTCCTTCGCATCGGGCAGCCAGTCGATAACTGACAGGCACGCAAGGCGCCCTTCAAGAGGAGCAGCAAAAACGAGCTGCAGTCTTAACCTTTTTTTGTCCCTTTAATGGACAGTCAGCACGTGCATTGCTCTTGCAATGAAAATGTAAATTTTCAAATCGATCGAGCCTGGTCAGCGGATGCCTCTCCATCGGCTAACGCAGATAGCATAAACTTTACATCGATTCGAGATCCAGGGGATGCGATCTTTTGCAGGTGTAACCGAGGGCGTCACTTGCACAACTGTCTTCGGTTTCTTCTGTTTCGGCGACCGGCTCGTAAATTGCACAAGACGACATCGGCACATCGTCACATCGGAGGGATGGCAGGACACTCGAGGACACTTGTTGGGGTGGATATTGTACATACCTGCCTGTGCGTCCAATAAATTTGTTGTGCCGCGCTTGGTGCGGTTTGTTGTGTGACATTTTTATCTAATTGACAGCGTTTTTATTGCATTCAGATACCGCAAAATATCGAGGATAACGAACAGGTCCTTGGGGCGTGCTACTGGTCGCAGTGGCTGGGTGGGCGCGGGACATCAAAGATCTATAGAAGTGGGTGTATCAGAATGGGTATTGCATTATGATTTCCAGCGAATCATTAGGGATCGGGAGAGGAGGCGTGGGAGGGTTGCCGAGGATTACCTTGGGAAAGATCCAAGGGACCACCGAGGGCGCCTCGTTTTGCCTTGTCATCCTCGCTCTCTACAACTAAATTCCCTTTTCATTTCTCCCCTCATATCAGACAGGAAACCATATTAATTGCGAGGCGCTAAAATGTTAGGCCGACTCTTAGTTAGTGCCTGCCACGCTTATTAAGCCGGCCAGGCGTGTCCTTGACAGGATAGCGCCGGGACCGGGTCAGCTATACTCACCCTCCTCAAGGCCGGCGCAACAAGCGTATCAATTGGAAAATTTGCCAAGTTGTAATAAACAAGATTTTTCATTGCGATACAACCGAAGTCCACCTTCGATATTTGGTCGGCATGCCGAATCGCCGGGCGGCGGCAAATTTGTAAGGATCCTGCGGGGCAGGTCAGGTAGTCTTAACCGATTTAGATTAGATAAACTCTAGCTCTGGCTCGTTGAGGACTCTGGCTCTGCCATTTGGTGGTGCTGACAAATCATTGATGATGGTCAGCAATCTGAGGGATTTTTGCAAATATCGATGGACTTTGTTGCGGTCAGGGGCTTAGTTTTAATCCTGTTTCGGGAGGATTGTTTGCATTTCCGCCCCTGCCTGTTCCGGTTGCCGGCCAACCTGCAATCATCTTGTTAGCGGCTTTAGATGTGGCCTTTATGATAGTCGGATTTCTAGCGAAGCGCCATTTTAAGCTCAAGCACTTCCAAAACGAGAAAAGTACGTCGGGCAAGGCAATTCACCACCGACTGCCATTGGCCGGTTCACTCGGGCGGCACGTGCTGCCTCGTCGGGGCGGCATGCAACATGCGGCAGGAACTCGTTTACCTGTCCCCTACCTACCTACCTGCCGGGCTGCCTGATTGCCTGCCATCGTGGTGGGTTTGCGGGTATAAATACGGCCGACAGGACGAGAGGCCAGTCAGAAACCCGATAGCAATCGCAGTGTTTACATCGCAACATCCCCAAGTTAGTCCACATAACGCAACATCAGCACCATGTCGTCCAGTGAGATATATCGCTACTACTACAAGACCTCCGAGGACCTGCAGGGCTTCAAGGCCGGCGCCACCGAGCCCTACTTCAATCCCATGGCAGCCTACAATCCCGGCGTGACCCATTACCAGTTCAACTGCAACTCCCTGGCCAGCAGTAGCAACTACTTGTCCGCCAATGGCTTCATCAGCTTCGAGCAGGCCAGCTCCGATGGCTGGATCTCGTCCTCGCCGGCCAGCCACCGTTCCGAGAGTCCCGAGTACGTGGATCTCAATACCATCTACAATGGAGCCTGCAACATGCCACAGCAACAGCAGCAGCAACAACAGTCCCAGCAGCAGCAGCAACAGCAGCAGTATGAATTGAATATGGAACAGGCAAACGCCTCCGCTCCTGCTCCTGCTCCAGCCGCAGCTCCGCCGGCCATTGAGGTCATGGGCTCCTCCAATGTGGGCACTTGCACGACTGTGCCTGCCAAGCCCAAACGCACCTACACCAAGAAGAACCAAAAGAATGTGGCAGCTCCTCCAGTATCAAATCTCTACACGGAGGAGTTCCAGAACTTTGACTTCGACAACTCCGCCCTGTTCGACGACAGTGTGGAGGACGAAGATGACCTGATGCTCTTCGGCAGCGGCGGGGAGGACTTCGACGGTAACGACGGATCCTTCGACCTAGCCGATGGCGACAGCGAAGATGCTCCGGCTTCGGGTTCCGGCAAAAAGCGACGTGGCAAGCAGATCTCGCCAGTGGTGAAGCGGAAGCGTCGTCTTGCCGCCAATGCCCGGGAACGTCGTCGGATGCAGAACCTCAACCAGGCCTTCGACCGTCTCCGGCAGTACCTCCCATGTCTGGGCAACGACCGCCAGTTGTCCAAGCACGAGACCCTGCAAATGGCCCAGACCTACATCTCAGCTCTGGGGGATCTGCTCCGCTAAGAGCCCTCCCTCCAGCTTACCCTCACACTCAGTTATTGTTGGAGCTCGCCAAATATTGTACCTATCCTGTAAATATCCTGTAACTAGTGAATTACCGCTTAAGTATTATGCTGTTTATTGTTTAGTTAGATTAAATGGAAGACAATGATTTAGACTTAAGGAAGACAAAAATAAAAGAAAAAATAATTATTCAAAAAAATTTCTATTTTATTTGAAAAACATTTTAATGAATGGTTTCACTATCAATTGGTTTCAGATTATGAGTTTCAGAGATCGTAGATAAAATATACAGACTAAAATATTGTTTATAATTGCTTGCTTTGGTGGATAGAGACTTTATTATAATCTTGGATTCATATTCTTATAAATTGTCTATTTTATGGAATGTGGTATCTATAGTATTCTCAGAAACCCAGAAAAATATCTAATACATCAGTAATAGCAAACAGAAACCAAAAAACCATGCCACTTTATATAATTCTTGTACGGAAAAACAACCAAAATATTACTCTGCTGATTAAGCCACTCGTACCTGTTCATCTCTGGAGCATCCAGCTTCCTCTGCTCCTCAGGACTCCTCCTCCTGAGGACTCCTCCGCACGTATATCCGCGGGCATCAATTCGCACACTGTTTTCGAGGGTTTAGCGTCTCGCGCCCCGTGAATTGGTTTTTATTATATGGGGGAAGGTGATCGATTTGGCGCTTCGCGATCAATTTGTAGACAGTTCGACAAAATTAGGGCCGAGACGCTTTGGCCAAAACAAATACGAAGTGGCCGGGCCAAACGATCTGGCCGAAAAACAGTATTGTGCCAATAATTACACGGCGCGCCGGAGTGTAGCTGCCAAATTAAGTTAAGTGTTGGGCTGATCTGCTTTCAGCAGTCGCAGGTCGCATGCCCTGTCCGTCCCATGTCCCCCATCCCAGCATCACGTCCGAGTCCCAGTCCCAATCCCAAAATCCCAGTCCTCAATCCCCGAAAAAACGACCCGAAAATCAAGCGCCACTCACAAATCGTTTAAGTCGAAGTTCGATCCTCGATCGTTGTTGGTGGATAAACTTGGCGGGTTAAGGTTTTAAGCTGATGCGTACACTGCCCAAAAATATTAACAGTCTTTCGTATTTAATCACTAAATATTACTTTTGTTTTTAACATCATTATCCCTCTTATAGCCAATGAAATATATGAGATCATACCTAGAAAAACTATTTCAATAAACTATTTTAAAGTAAATATTTTAGTTTTGTTCTCAGTGTGGCAATTCATTCAACAAAATGCGATGCTGATCCGGGGCCCATTCAGTCAGTCAATCATTTGGAAGATTCGAAACCAATTTGTTGATAGCGACAGCCAGGACTGCTGACGATCGACTCCCGCATGGGAATTGGAGCGCATGTAGGCGGCCGATTCAATGGGGGCGTGGCAGGAACAGGATTTCGTGGGCTGTTACTGTTTGTTTTATAAAATCATTTTCGGGCGTCAACGAATAAAGTTTGGTGGGGAATACATATCTGATGGGCCTGGGGCTTTAGCTGTTCCCGGATTTCGGTTTAGGGATTTCGGATTTCGGGGCTTATAATCAAAAGGAAATTCACATAATTAGTTACCATTGGCGGCACCGCCATCGACAGGGTTTCGTTAAATTGTTAATGACTTAATTTAGTGGTCGCGAGGTGCGGGCGTAGCCCCCGGTGAGGCAATTATATTTTGTATACACGATATTCGCGTGATATCCTGCCGTGCAGGAGGCAGCCCCCGGATTCCCCGGGGTATCTGGAGAGTGTCGCTCTTGTTAGCGACAATTTACGGCTTTGAACGCTTCCGCACAAAGCGCTGCCGTCAATTTGTCAATTACACAAATTGTTTGGGTCCCCCTGGACTTGGATCCTCTTCCTGCCGAGTTGCTACTGCCGCCTGCCACCTGCATGCAGCTGCACAGATTCAGATTCGCATTCGTATTCGAAATACGGATCCTGATTCAGATGCCGCTTCCAAAATGCAACTGCCTGCCAATACAATTAGTTAGAATTCATGAATGGAAGCTCGACCCCAGTCGTCTTTTGATATTCGGCTTTTGGCAATGCCGACACAGTAGCAACATCCAGACAACCAGAGGATAAAGCGGCAACCCAACTTGCCACAGCAGCAACATCAACAATATCAGCATCAGGAGTACACAGAAAGAATTTGTATTTAATTATTGAGACTTTCAATAAACTATGGAATATATAGTGAAACTTTTACTGCAGAATCCTTTTTCTTTCTGTGCATCAGAGCAACAGGATAAGCAACCAGGGCAGCTAAAGTCACAGAGTTGCCGGTTGCATGTCTTTGTCAATTTATAGACAGCTTGCCTGAGCATTATTAACACGTATTATTATGCATTCGATGTTCGATTCCTCTTCGACTGTTTGGGGTGCGTCTTCGTCCTGTTCCTGTTGCATTCTGGTGGCTTTTTTTGTGCCCTTTGCCGAATAAGACTCGCCAAAAAGGGGAATGAATGCTACGAAATTTGTCATGTCGATAATTGGAGAGCTTTATTTTGAGGTTTTTGAGGTTTTCTTATTTTGTTCAGATTATCTGAAGCTTAAGTAGTTAGTGGCCATGTATCTGCATCTCCATCGGACGCTATATCTGTATCTGCGTTAAGTAACTTAATGAGCTTTAACACCATCAATTTGTCATTTCTTGTTAGTGTCGCCATGGGGCACGATCCGAATATCTGTCCTGTATTCGGTATATTTTGTGGTCTTTAAGTAATTTTAAGATTCTTTCAAAAATAATAGCCGATGCAATAATTTCTTTAACTTTTAAATAAACATTCCTTCAGGTAGCTATGGATAAACCATTGTGATCTCATAAATTGAATTTGTATCTAAAATTATTTTTTAATTTTCTTCAATAGATTTTCTCATGCCTTTTTGGGCACATTTTCCCTCAATTCGGTGATGGGCTAACCGCAAGATACAAAGTATTGAATCTTTTCCTATTTTGGTTGCAACTTCAAGTGCAGTTTCCGTTTCCGCCGCTCTGTTTTGGCATTGTTGTGTGAAGATTTTGCGCTGATCCTATAATTGTTGCGCAACGATTACCGGAAAAAATATACCTAGGATCTCGGAGGAAACACACAACAAAAAACGGCAGGTAAAAGTATCTCCGATGTCGGACCTTTCTCTCCAAGTCGCGTGCAGTTAGTTTGTGTGAGAGGCACTGGTTTTTAGCCCAGTCTGGACTGGGCCTTGGCCAAATGAATGCAATTATTAAGTCATAAAACGGACACCGTAAAAGGCCAAACTCTGTAATTAGCGACACCAAATCACGTCGATCCCGCCCCCATCTTCCATTCCCAACCCATTAGTTGGCTTTGTGTGCGGTCAGCGGTAAGAGGAGAAGGATTACCTGCCACAGGACAGGATACGGCGAGAGTTTAGGGACGAGCGGGGAAGCAGGACTCTGCCAAAGATCGCTGCTTGCTTAAGAAAGTTTTGGCAGCCAACAGCGGCAATTAGTCAAACGATTGGCAAGGCCTTTTCCATCAATCAACAAAGGACCCTGGATCCAGTTACCAGTTACCCATCATAATTGGCCCATCAGCCCCATCAGGAGCAGTAACAAATTTAACCGTTACCCATTTGACAATACCAATTCGCACGGCCAACGGCCAACGGCAACGGCCAAAAAATCTGAGCCTGGCCCAGTCTCTTGGTAATTTAATTAACCGCACAGATCGGCACAGTTGACTGGATCTTTGTTTAAGGGCTCTGGCTCTTTTACTGCGACTCCTCCGGCTCCTGCCCCACCATCTCATCAAAGTCATCAAAGTTGGTGGGCATTCTGAGCCGAGACTTAAAGTTCTCAGTATCTCACGCTGCAGCCAAAGGTGATCGAGGATCGGAGATCAACAGACAGCGGACAGTGAAAGTGCATCAAGAATCAAAGTCTTTCGGGAATTTTTGACAATTTTTTAGCGAGGCATCAAATTAACACAACAAAAACGATAAGATGCTACCAAAACGGTGTTTAAAGTCAATAAAAAAAGTGTTTAAATAAGTGAAATTTGGTATACACTTCCTGAATTTTATTAAAAAGATTCCTGACTTAAATATAAATGTAAAAGTCAACTTGGAGATCCTTGAAGAATAATAGAATTGAAGTAGACGCGAATAGATTTTCAGTTTAGCTATTTATGGATAGGGGAGAGGGTATTTCAACTTCCAATACCCTAAGGCTCAAGCTTTTCATCTTTTTTAACTGAAATTGCCACACGCAAGCCATCGCTTTGTCACGTTAAGATGAGGCCAGGAGACTGGGGTCCTGGGGGTCTTCGAGGCCCGAAGATTGGGCCGGGTCTGCGTCTTCTGGCCGAACAAAAGATTCCTGCTCTGGGACCTGTAATTTTGTATTGACATTGGGTCATTTGATACAGTTTTCCAGCTCATTTGCTTGTAATTGGGCACCGCAGTCCTGGTCCAGACTCCACACGAGATTCCCGAAGTGGGAAGGAAGGGGGCTGGGGGCTAGTGGACGACTCAGGTTGACGACTTTTCAAATTATCAGTAATATTGTGGAACTTGTATATTTATTAATCGGGATTTCGTGTGAAAAATGCGCCCAGGGTGCGTTCATGTTGTGTGTGTTTAAGCCAGACTCAGCAGACAGGACCGGCCATTTAATGTCAACGTCGTCGGTGGCGACGGCATCACTTCATCTCTGGGCCAACTTTTTTGAGCCCTCCTTTTTTTTTTGGCACTGGGCTTTTTGATTTTGGTTCAGGAGCTGCCACCTGCATTGACTTTGGTTGGTTTTTTTTTCCCCCCTTATCGAACTGTCTCGACCGGGAGTGAGTGAGAACTTAATCCCTTGGCCCCAATTATTCAAGTAATTAAGTCTTAATGTGCGAAATTGTATCACCTGCGGCCGGGACTTGCTCGAGTCGTGATTTTCCAGGCGATTTGTGTTTAAACGATCGTGAAAGTGGGGCTTCTCGAAAGGGATATTCAAATATGGTGCAGTTGGAAGATTAATATTTGAGGCTTAATATAAAAAATAATTTCAAATTCATCCTATATCCTATCTTCTCAGAAAATCCTGTAACTTTGAGTAATTGCTAATAAAATACTCAGCATCAAGGAGAACCGCTCCTTGCTGCCAAAGATCTAAAAGGTTTCCGAGTCCTGTACGAGTGCAATTAGCAGATATAATCCGTGTGATTCCACCCAACTAAAATGTCAATAACAATAAATTCCTGGCAGCTAAGCACCGACAAAACATCGAATCAAGATAGCAAGCGATCAGCTCATAACTGTCAAGAAGCAATCAATTGATTTTAGCCAGAGGTCCAGCCCAGAGATTCAGGCTAGAAAGGATATGGGTACTCAGAACTGGCCGGACCTCACAGGACCTCGGTTCGCATAATATTTTAGAGGCGTGTTCCGCCTGTCAACATTTTATGTTGGTGGTCAGCTCTCAGAGCCAAATTGTGGTCGCAACTGACACAGCAGCGAAACAAAAAATCCTTTGGCCTTTGGTTACCGCGCGGGTGTTCCCAGGACAGGTCCTTGAGCGAACAATGGAACAATGGCCAGTCCTTTGTGAAACAAAGGCAACTACTTACAACACATTATGACACGAAAGTGAAAACGAAAACTACTAGATCCCAGAGTATCCTCGGAATGCCAATGGGCATTTTATTGCCCTTCGTTGTCCTGATTCATTGCTATTGCTCTATTTCTGCGGCTCCCGGTGAGCCGCGGCATGTCCTTTGGGGTTCTTTGAAGGGCCGGGCCCCCCGGCCAGGACATTGAATTTGCGTGAACCAAAACTAATTTTATTGCTTAATTTTTTGTGTGCCGGCGATTCCTTTAATTGAATTGCGCGATCTGGAAAATTTAACATTTGTCTCTGCAGCCAAGTTCATTATTTATATTTATGTGAACCGACCTCTCTTCAATATTGGAGTTTAATGTAAATGAACCATTTTGTTTTCGTTGCATTTGATCTGATTCTGGTTATGCTTATTTATATAAATGATTTGAACATTTTATACGCCTAGCTGGTGAGTAATTTGTTAATTTAAAACAATATTTTAGAAAATATTTGTAAATATATCTGATTTATAGATCACATTGAAAAGGAATGGATATTTGTGTACTATTACTATTTATTTAAACTATTTACTAAAAGCTTTATGATTTCTTGATAAGATTTATAAAATTTAAAATATCATCTCAACCCCTAAATACGACCTATGAGTTCGATTTTTCTAGCATCTTCGTAGGCGGACCAATTATTGTCGGAGAACATCTTCCTGAATTGGCCAGCTGACGCCTGGATCCTATCCAGGGCCAGGGTCCTATGGCACACGTGTTCATTTGGCAGGCATGCGCGCGATTTCGGGGATCAATTTGGGATTTGTAAGTCGAGCCCCGAGTTTCAGTGCATCCTTGTCGGTCTCACACCTTCCCCAATTCCTCGGTTGTGGCAACAACCCTTCCGAATGGTTGTTTTTTATTTTGGGGCTGTGTCCTTTAAGCCGCTTATCCTGCTGTTACTGTTTCGGTCGTCTTCCCGCTTTCTGCCACTCGTGCTGATCGGAAGTCAACAGTAACTGTTGCCCAAGTGCTCCTGCTTCCTTCGAAATTGTGTGTGTCTGGAAAAAAAAACCCCAACCGTAAATGAAACAGCTACAAAAAGTATAATTTAAAATAAGCAGAGAAACGGATCGTGCACTTGAAAAATTTTAGTTCAATTTTCTGATATTTTCTGCTATTTTACATTTTTCAAAAGATCATAAAAGATTTCTTTAAGAAATCACAAATATTTAGTAAAGACAACGGAAAATTGAATCAAAAGAGTCACTAAAGATTGATTTTTATTCATTAAAAGTGTGTTAAACGGAAATAAAATAATTGGAAAAATTATTTAATTTAAATTGGAATATAAAACTTTTTTTAAGTGTTTGGTGCGAAGGAGCGTGGGCAACCCAATTTCCGAAGTCAGAAGTGGCACCAGATGACGGCGTGCGCCGTCCGTTTGTTCTGGTCCAAAGACAGTGCCAGACCGAGACAGCGATAGAGGTCCTGCCGAAGGAAGATCGGCAAAAGATGGCATATGTTGCACTATGCCTGTGTGGAGTTTGCTATTTCTATCCCGTTTTGGCCACTGTTCCGGACTTGATCCTTTTTCGCTGGCTTTCACTCGCACGCCACGCGGCTCGTCCTGCAGACAACAACATAAGCAATAACAATAATTATAATTCCTTATTGTGTGCCCAAAAACGCGTCAGTTGGTCGCAGGCGGAAACCTCGAATCTCAAGTATATGGCAGTAGTGCTAGACAACCCGAGGGTTTCTTGGCGTGGACCCTCAGAAGGTACCGCCGCCACGTCTAGTTACAGTTATCCAAGAGATCAGCGGTAGCAGTTTTGAACCCACGCAATTAAAGCTACATCAATCAAAATTATAGACAATTCAGCAGCGATTCTTAAACACGTAAGACAAGTTCCAAAGGCGCCGGCGATTTTAAAAGCTCCCCAAAAGAATGGCATGTGCTAATATGTGTCTCAAGGTAAAAGCGATTAAATTCGGATTAAGTAGCTACCAACGCTTTCAATTTATTTAAAACTAAAAACGGTTTAAAAGAAAGCATACTTATACAATTATAATATAAGACTTTTCAAATAAGTCCTCGTTATCGCCATTAGAATGTGCCTATCGGCGAAAGCTCTAAAGTCTTAATCGAAGAACTCCCATCACTGTCCTCACATTCACCTTCATTTTGATATTACATTCAGTTGATCACTTGGGCTAGAAAAAGTCGCAAAAGTCTGTCTATTCAATCGCAATTTAAAAATTTAAAAAAAATGTCTTCTGTTGAAATATTGTCAGCCCTTACTATTGTGGCCAGGAATGAGAATATTCAAGTGACGGTTAAGGAAGCAGGCCAAGGAGCTGCAATTTGTGCTGCCAGTGCCCTCATCGGTGGCCTTTTGATGGGTCCCAGAGGACTGGCGCTGGGTGGAGCAATTGGAGGTCTAGCTGCCTATAGATTTGCAGGAGGTGAGTCATCCCCTTGCATAACAAACTTAAAGCTATCTAATAAATAATTTTAGATTTCAAGTCCCTGGCGGATGTTATTTCCGAAGATTTGTCGGAAAGTGAACGCAACGAATTAAAGGAACATGTGATCAATGCTGTCACCAATATCACTTCGATTTCTGTCTGTGAGCTGGGGTGGCTAATCCTGACGAATACCAATGTTCAGAACCTTGCCATGAATGCGCTTAAATCTTTTGCTTCCGATCGTCTGGGCATTGCTATTATTGATTAATTGCGTTTTTAATATTGCATTGTATTTGAAAACAAATAAATTCATTTATTTTAAACAAATTAAAAAATAAAGTAATTTGATTGTAATTAAGTGAACCTAAGAATCCGCCGAATAATGTATTGAGCTGTTATATATTTATTGAAACAGTCAGTTACTGTTACAGTCAGCCCCTATATCGATTCCAATTTTTACTGATAAGCTTAAGCTTTTATTATCAAGCTTTTATTACTCCGAACATGTCTTTTAATTTTTATTATTTATATAGTTCGTAGTCTAACACTTACGTATGCATTTGTATATCCAGAAATGGTTGCTTAATCAAGAAAATTAGTAATGGACATTACTAATGGATAAAATGCAAGTATCTAAAACATATATCCAATATATTGTCTTGTGCCTTCTGAATTTGGATAATTTGAGCACCTTTGGAGGCTCGGGACTCAATAGACAAGCATTGCTAGATCGGCGAATTCCGCCAGTTGTCTGAAACCCCTCAACAGATGTTGGAGTAGGTGCTGTGAAGGCCCGTACTCGTATCTCGGAGATACAAATGCCAGGCGATCACAGCAACAACTGTTACAAGCAGTAAAAATAAGATAAAATTCAGACTCTTAGTGAAATTGCGCCAAGAGCCCAAATGAAAAGTAGACATTTTCGATGGTGGCTATGCACTGTAAACAATTCAATAGCTTCATAAGCAGGGTCCTAAAATATCTGAGGGATACGTGGTTGAAAATTCGGTTCAGTGCGTCGAGGGCAGGCCGAAATTATTTGGAGAGATAGAGATGGCGAAGTGACTGCCAAACTGGCTTGAACTCTATCCCTTTCTATGACCAGCTGTTACCAATTCGGATCCGAAAGCCATATCGTGTGGCTGCCACGTGTCTGGCCAAATCCATTGGGCAATTGGTCAACTGAACAATGGCCAATTAGTATGCATGCGAGTTTGAAAAGTGAACTTGCGATTAGCCACAGAGTTGCCAAAAAAAAAAAAAAAAATAAGCATATACAGTGGGGCCTCAATGAAAGTGCCTTAAGCATTCAGTATAATATTTGGAAGCTGTCTCGACATGTTCCACTGTACTATGTACATCCATATGGAGATGAGTTCACCAGTTCTTTTGCAGCAGCTGTAAAATCAATCAAAAAGTTGTCAAATAAATGTCATGCATTTCGAATAAGTGAGCAGGATGTGGCGAGTCCTTCGATTCTGCCTTCCTATGGGTGAATAAATTTGTATTTATCTTGAAACAGTTTGCCTTTAATTCAGGCATTGATCCTGTTCCTGGCGGAGATAGTCCCCGATCTGCTGCACAACCGCTCCAAGGCACTGCTCTGCGAGGAACACTTGCTCCTCGGCGGCCTGATGCGTTTGGACCAAAAGCAGGGAGGCATTGTGCATGGACTGGGCCATGCCCACATTGATCTCAGCCATGCCATTGATGAAGCACACATTCCCTCCGATGGAAGCCAGAGGATTCAGTTGTGCCACTTCCAACAGTTGGCACTGAGCTGGGAGTTGGGCTATTTTTTGGACGAATCCCTGGACACTGGCCATGGCTTGTTGTCCGCTTAGGCGGAAGCTCTCGAGAAGAATTACCAGGCCATCTGTGCACTCATTCACTTGAGTCGTCACATTTCCATTGATCTCGTCAAGACTCCATGTCGGATTGCAGTCGGGATTCGCAATGAGGACCTTGCTAGTCTCGAAGATGACATCGCTTAACTGAGCTGAGGCATTTGTCACGAGGACCTCGATATTTCCACTGATGTCCTGCCCAGTACGATCCATCTTGGCCTGCAGTTGGCCGGTGCTCTCATCGCTGACATTCACTGCAATTTCCGCCAGATTGTCAACCACCATGGTGACGGGTCCATAGTTTGTGGTTTCGATCGCAGTCCTTTTTTCATTCAGGCTCACGGACGTGACAGCTTGAGAAGCCTAGAAAAAAGCGTAGTAATTGTTGGAAAATTGTGAAATATGTATTCCTCACTGTCAGAGATAGCAGTACAAGTCCCAATACTCCAAAGGCCTGTCTCATAATGTTGGTTTCTGATTCGTCTTTGGCGGCTGCGTCCCATTCGATTAGGTATATATACCCCACTCACTCAATATTTATCTAACGATAAGAGTTTTCGCCCTAAAAGTACATAAACACAGATTGGAAATTAACCTAATGAATAATACCCTACCTTTTCAAGGGGATGCTCCAGAAAATTTAACAAAAAATTAAAAAAAAATTTGTTTCCAGACTTTGATGCAGATCGGTGGAGAATCGATCTACAAATCGTTTAAGGTATTCCGCTCAAGAATCGGTTGATGTTTGGCAGAGATATAGCTTCCGATGGGGGCCACATTGTCCCTCCCATGCATATTCCACGTTTTGAAGGGGATCCTCCAGAAAATTTAACAAAAAATCGAAAAAAAAATTTGTTTCCAGATTTTGATGCAGATTGGTGGAGAATCGATCTACAAATCGTTTAAGGTATTCCGCTCAAGAATCGGTTGATGTTTGGCAGAGATATAGCTTCCGATGGGGGCCACATTGTCCCTCCCATGCATTTTCCACGTTTTGAAGGGGATCCTCCAGAAAATTTAACAAAAAATCGAAAAAATATTTTTTTTAGGCCCACTTTAAGTATCCCTCAGATCGGTTGATGTTTGGCAGAGATATAGCTTCCGATGGGGCCACATTGTGCCTCCCATGCATTTTCCTCGTTTTGAAGGGGATCCTTCAGAAAATTTAACAAAAAATCGAAAAAATAATTTGTTTCCAGATTTTGATGCAGATTGGTGGAGAATCGATCTACAAATCGTTTAAGGTATTCCGCTCAAGAATCGGTTTATGTTTGGCAGAGATATAGCTTCCGATGGGGCCACATTGTGCCTCCCATGCATTTTCCACGTTTTGAAGGGGATCCTCAAGAAAATTTAACAAAAAATCGAAAAAAAAATTTGATTTCAGATTTTGATGCACATCGGTGGAGAACCCATATATTTTTTCGGGCATCCTTTTCCCCTTTTGGGATCTCCAGAAAATTTAACAAAAAATTTAAAAAAAATTTGTTTCCAGACTTTGATGCAGATAGGTGGAGAATCGATCTACAAATCGTTTAAGGTATTCCGCTTAATCGGTTGATGTTTGGCAGAGATATAGCTTCCGATGGGGGCCACATTGTCCCTCCCATGCATTTTCCACGTTTTGAAGGGGATCCTCCAGAAAATTTAACAAAAAATCGAAAAAATAATTTGTTTTCAGATTTTGATGCAGATTGGTGGAGAATTGATATACAAATCGTTTAAGGTATTCCGCTCAAGAATCGGTTGATTTTTGGCAAAGATATAGCCTTCGATGGGGGCCAGAAACATTATTTGGCGAAGGGGGCACGCCAGAAATTAGACAAAAATTAATCATGGCTTTTTCAAAGATTCTTCTGCAGTCTATATATATTCAGATACCAAGACACTTGGAGATAAAATGTATCTGATAGATAAGCATTCACTCCAGACTTCAGTTTACAAGTTCAATCAGTTCCACGATGAGTTGCGCCCGGATGATGTTGCCTCTTCGCCTGCTGATGTTGTTCGTTTTTTTGGTAAAAAGTGTAAATTGAAGATCTTTATACAATATAATACTTACTTGGCTTTGGCAGGTGCATGGCCAAAGGATTTGGCGCAACTATGGTCCGCTGTACGAGTCCACAAAGTTGCTAATCGAAGCGGAAAGCCTGAAGGCCTCGGAGATTTGGAATAGGACCCAGGAAAGTATCCACAAACATACGCATCGACTAATCCTGGCCAAGGATGCACTGGACGACAAACAGCTGCAGGCCAGTGCCCGTATATCGAAATTCTTTAGTAACGATTACACCGAAGAATGGAGAATCTGCTCGAAGAAATACGAGCTCCAAGTGGCTCACCTAAACAGGGAGCTGCTGGACAAGTACAGCATCTGCCGGAACTCCTTGGACAGCATTATGGATCACTTTGAGCATAATGTTGTGGTGGAGGCCAGTTTTTTGAGCACAGCTTCCCAGGAGATCGAAAAGCTATCCAAATCCTGTCAGATATGGCAACTGAAACAGCCCGACTTCAATCACGCCGGAGTACTTCTCTGCATGGTGTCAGGAGTCGGTAGAATCAATCAGCGAATAACCAGCAGCCTTGATCTTTGCGATGGTATATTGCTGGAAATGTCCATGGAGGACTTGGAGACTCCCAGCTGTCTTTTCTATTACGACATTAAAATGAAGTTCGATGAGGTATTTTTCCAGATTGAAACCTGTGCTTTGGCCTAAAAGGAATAGTAGGAAATAAATGAGATTTGCTTAATTCAATCTTTCATCTCATTGTGACGGTCGGGACTATCTTGACTTAAGGAACTCACGACAACTTTTAATTTGTTTACTGAAACATTCCCCCTGTTGGAGGGTTATATATAGAGCAATATATGGGGGCGATAAGGGGTGATTATCGAAAGCTTATCAGCCCGTGGCCACTTAAGGAAATCCAAGTGTGGTATCGGCGATACGGATGGTTTACGGGTTGTAGTTATGCAGATACCGGAGCCATCTCTTCGTGGTTGGTTAGTTGGACTCTATACGTTGGCCAGTGAAAATGGTTAAGTTTTCGCTGCACCTACTGGCCTGCTGGCTGCTCTGTTCCGTGGTCAGTGGCCACCAGGAGCTGGAGAATCTCCTGCAGAAACAGAAGGCGGACTTGCAGCTGTCCAGCGATGAGGTGGCGGCCCTGCGTCCTCTGTACCGCGAGCTTCAGGCGCAGTACGACTACCTGTACAGTCTACACTTGCAGATGGGCGATGGAAGTGCTCCAAATCAGACGGAAAACACTCAATTGGATGAAAACTACCTGCAGTCCTTTGAGGACTTTCGCAGCAAGTTTTCCATCTACCTAGAGGATACTCCAAGAGTGGTATACGATACCAAACTGCCCACCGTGGAGGAGATAATGGGTGAACCTAGTCCCGACCTTAGTGCGGACCAAAGAGCAGAGTTTGAGGACTTGCGGGAGATACTTCAGGATGTTATCGACGAAGCCCAGGTTGGGATCGATGACCTGGTTGTTAAAGCACTTTCATTGGAGTCCACCCTTCTGAAGCTAAACAAACCGAAGATTGTAACGGCTGCCATTGCTGGATTGGGTTATATGTGGAACTATTGGGGGCGGGGAGCTCAAGCCGCCTACTGCAGCTACTCAATGGTTCCGGAGTTCCAGGTGGCCCTGCAGGCCATTAACGATGGCGTCGATTGCTACACCCGCACCATGGCCCTGATCCTGCGCATCCAGGACGAAACTGTGTCCGCCGTCAAGGAGGTGAAGAAGAATATCAGCAGCCTGGTGAAGATCTACAAGAAGATTGCCGCCAAGCAGACCACCGTGGGCAAGATCCTCTCGGGAACGGTTAATGCACTCAGTGCCATTCGCCGCGTTCACGACATCATTGCCGTGGGAATCGATGTCTACGGAAAAGTCAATGAAAAGTTGCCAGAAGAGGCTCTGCTATCCGTCCAGTGCGGAGAGCAATTCGTCAACAGCATACCTCAGATGGTGGAGACGGCTCAGAATCTGACGGTGTGCATCACCTATGTGGATCCGGATAAGCGCAGCTACGAGTTTATTCTTCCGGAGGATGAGCGATACTGGAACACCGGAGCGGATCCCCCAGAAATCCCCCACGAAAACGAGGTAGATGAGGACGATGACGACGATGAGGGCGTCGAGGAGGAGGAGGATGATTATGTGGATCACAGATAGGAGACGTGTGGAATTTCCCTGTTCAGTGCGATTGATAAGCGAAAAAGCGGTAATCGGATTAATCAATTTTGTGATAATACTCGATTACCTGGCTACAGCTTGTATTAGCGATTTATAAGTGTGATTAAAATATATTTAAAACAAAAGAGAGAGTCTCTAAGTTCTGTTGAACTGAATTCCTCTAGAAACTATTCCTTCGTCCTATTCCTAAAGATTTTTGGATAAAGTGTGCTGGGGAATAATTTCCTACCGCATTTAATTTCTATTAGCAAAGTTTGATTCAACACACTATTTAATAAAACATACATGTTTTATAAATAATTTACAAGCATTTGTTAGTTTTTATTAGGTTACACATTAAAAAAAAAATAGATTCTTTTACAATTTTTTTATATGACACTTTTTTCTTGTTTTATAAAATGCATTTAAATATTCGCGACCCTCAGAGGGCTCTACAGATTTATTCCTATGACTAGATTCTGGACTTGAGACTGGGGCTTCTTCGACTAGACATCGCTCTCCTTGAGCTGGCGGACATACTGCTCGCTCAAGGACTTATTTATTCCGTCAAAGAGCACGGTTGGAGGTCCGGCGGCTTGCGGCGTACTCTGGGACTTGAGCACGTTTCGGTTTGTGGGACTTGGCGGTGGCTTCTCTCCGGCGAATGCCTGCGGAATGGCGATCACATCGGCCATCAGGGTTTGCCGGCAGAGGGCGGACAGGGCGCTGCCTGGTCCTTGGGGTGGGGGCGTATCCTTCGGCTTCTTGTGGCCCCGGCGCAACTTTGAGGTGAGCGTGGCGAAGCCCAGCTTACTAGATATCTTGGCACTCCGACTCACTCTTCTCGGCAGGCTATCATAAGCACTAGAGGTGCTCACACTCTCGTGGTCGGTGGATGCATCTTGATGCCTTGCATCCGCCTCCTGGGCAACACTAGCTCCACGCATGCTGCCCGCACTGATGCTTTTCTTGAGCACAACTGCCTCCACGGATTCACTTTTAGGCGTAAGGGGTTCCTGGCGCGGAGTGACCGGAGCACTCTGTAGGAACTGCGCCTTGGCCATCTGGAGGCGTATGGCGCGCTCCGAAAGGGGAGTGACTGGTCGCTCCGCAGGCGCTAGAATCTGGGGTGGTGGGAACTCAAACTGTTTTGCCTTGGTCGGAGTATTTGGATGCTTTCGTTGAATTCGCGGCAATGTGTTGTCCTGCCGATTGGGCAGAATCAGAGGAGCCGGGGCCGGGGGAGGCGAATGCGCCCGGGAGAACGTGGATCCAGAGCTGGTCTTGGCTATTTTGTGTTCGATCTTGTTAGTTACAGTGGCACTGTGTGACTTGTGCAGAGAATTCTTCTTATAGAGGTGAGCTTTTCTCGGGGGCACGGGAGGATTGGCTGACACTCCTTGTGGTCGCGACTCCGTTAATCTCTGCATACTGTCACTTGCCAGGGGAGGACGCACCAAGAGAGTTACCCGTCCCATGTTATCGCTGCTCTGAGACTTGGGCAACGGCTCCTTGTGGGGGAACGGGGAGATTCTTTCCAAACTAATGGATTTGTAGAGACTAAGAAGCCGCGGAAGTTTCTTGAACTTCTCCAGCTTGTCAGGTTTCTCCTCCACCGGACTGTCCAGATCCTTTGCGATCACAGCAACGCCCTCGGCTGCACTGGGCTTGTGGATGGTGGTGAACAGCTTGCGCTTGGTTTTCACAAAAACATTGACATTGGAGTTGTAGTTTCTGCTCTTGGCCTCCGGTAAGGGGGGAGGCACAAAGGCACCTGGTTTTTTGGCTGGAACAACTTCAGCCAGTGGCTTCGTACCTATCGATGAAGTAGGAACTGTAGAAGGAGCAAGCACAGTAGCAAGAGTAGGATCTGGTGCTTGGGCTACCGTTTGGTTAGATTCGATGAGCTCTCCAGGCTTGACCTTCAGTGAACCGTAGACAATCTCCTCTCTAGGTGTGGCAATCTCCGGCTCATTCGTCGGCGAACCCAGCCGGAAGTCATCATCCAAGGATCGCTGCTTCAGCCGGAAGTTTTTGCGACGCAATCGACGAGGTGTCTCCAGGACGGAGTGGCCATCCGCATCGCTGCTGTCGCTCTCGGTCTTGCTGTTCTGCCGAGAGCCCATCTTTCGAAGCCGTAACATCTTCTTCTTGGCACTTGCATTCCCATTGACACTGCCATTCGGATTGGAGCTTGCCATTGGCACTGAAGATCGGCAGAGGGTACCTGTGGTGGTGCTCGTCTCCGTTTCATGCTCCATCGGTGAAGCGGCACTGGCACTGTTCTCGTCCAGGGCCAAGAGATCCCGGCTAGAGTTATTACACGTGGCATAGGCCGAACTGGAATCCACCGGCTGGCCATCCTCACTGGTGATGTTGATGTCTGGGACAATGTCGCGAGGAAAGCGATTGGTTCCACCCTCTGTAAACCAAACAATAATAAATAAGGAAGAAGATAGCAATTTTAGTCCTTACGTATGCCCAACTTGAGACACTGCAGCGATTCGAGTAGGCCCTGCAACTCCTCCAGATACTCCAGATTACGTTCCTGCATTGTTTCCTGGCAGCAGGCCTCATCCAACGGAGCTTTTTCGCTCTAAAATGTAAAATTCAATAATGAAATATGGTTTTATTGTATTTTAGTGCATTTTTAGTAAATCACCAATTCGGCTAGTCGACCCAGTTCGCTTTGCACATCCGATATGGCATTGAGCACGCCCGCCTTCATCAGGTTATTGGAGTAGTATGGATAAATGCTACGAATGCTCAGCAATGCGGCCTGGCAGTCCCGCATGGAGGGGTGCTCCATGAGGTCCGGCGAGGCATTCCTTAGGTTTCCAAACAGTTCATCGGCACGTTTCAGTGCACCCAGCAATGGAGCCAAATTCGTGTGCGATTCGAAGCTTTGCACGCGACGCGAATTTCTGAAATGGGAAACATATATGATTCTGGAGGATTTGTGAATTTCCATGTAACATACACATAGTCATTGCACTGCACTTCCTCGTACTTGTAGATGGGCGTCTGTTGCTCCACCAATGTATGCGCGGTTACCAGTGGCGAGGCGGTATCATGGATGTGTTCCTCGACCTCCACCATCACCGCCTCCGGTTCGTCGTACTTCTTAAACTCGTGGTCAGTGAGGGCATCAGTACTATCCTCGATCTCCTTCAAATCATTGACGTCGTTAAGGGACAAGGAAGAGGCCTGCTGGGAGATGGCAGGCGCAGGATTGCAATTGGGTGACACGCTGTCCAGGGAGAGGGATCGACTTAGAGTGGGTGAGTGTTCTGCCGCAGCTGAAAAAAAACATTTGGTTTTAATTAAATATTTTTTGATAAAACGAATAACTAACCCTTATTGCACTCTTTATTAATGCGATGGACATCGATGGGACAGTATCCAGGATGGAGGAGGGCAAAAGTCGAGGCCTCCGGCCCTATCCCCCTGGCCTTCTCCCACTCGTACAGTTTTCGGGTAAACTTCCTCGATATTCCCTCGAACTTCATCACCTCACCATCGGAAGTCTTGACCTCAATCTTTTTGGAAGAATGATCTGGTGCCACAATAGCCTTAAGGCGCGACAATCTATTGGGTAATCATGCATTTTAATAAAAATTACTAACGCCTCCCGAGGTAATAGGTACTTCTCCCTGTCGTGTGGCCTGGTCTTGTACCATCGATCATCGTCGGAGCCTCTCCTTGTGGACTGACCGTGCTTGGAACCACGTTTCAAGGAATCAGTGTCGGAAGTGGTCCCTCCGCCAGGAGCAGCACACTTTAAGCGATTCCATTGTTCTACAAGAAGAAAGTTCAATCGAAGAGTAATCCCATTCTTAAAGGAATATTGAAAATTCAATGACCTTACCCAATTTTTTCTGAAACTTTTCTGGCAAATCCTTCTGATCGGGCAGTGCACACAAGCCCTGGCCCTCCAACTTCACCTGACCCGTGCTCCACAAGTTCCAGTCAATCTTTGGCTTCGTCTCGCCACTGTGGCTCTTGGCCGAAGGACTGGTCGCCGGCTCTGAGGAAGCGTAGGATGCCCCGACGGCGGAACAGCTTTGCTGTTTGGCCCGCCACTTGTGGAGCTTCTTCTTGAACTGCGGCGTAAGATTCTGCTCCAGCTGGGCGGTGGACATGAGCTCACTGTGCAGCAGTTGGGTGGGCGAGTGCTCCTCACTGCTGCGCTTGCCACTCCCAGATCCTCCACCTGTCGCTCCAGAGCACAGCTTAGCACCTTAAATGGACGATGGACCAGAAATTAGAACAATCATGGTAGTTTCTTGGGAATCAGTTAAGGGGAGCCTACTGCGGTTATTGGCGCTGGATCGCTCGAACTCGCTTTGCTTGTTCTTAAACTCCGAATCTAGTTTGAGTACGAGAAGTTGATAATGTTGAAATACCTCATCATTCTCGTTTTGTAGGAAATTCTTACGATTTGGCGTAGTGGGCTCCGAGAAATCGCCACTGGACAGATCCTCGCTTTCTGTAAGGATACAATAAAGGATACAATTTAGTTAACCAGATCACCAGATATTAATTCAACAAAAAAGCTTGGTATATTTTCATCATAGCTCACCCACCGAATTCTCCAAAGAAATCCGAGTGCCTGGAGGGACTGCTGGGCACAGAGGAATTTCCCGGCGAGTGGACACGACGCATTCGCGATTCCTTGGGGCTCTTTAGCGGAGAATGCAGTTGCGGCAGCTCACTGCACATCTGGTTGACCTGGTTGAGATTCAGAGGACTGGGAGGCAACTTCTGGCGCCGGCTACTAGTGGACTTTATCTCGGCCACATGATCCTCTGGCAGCACCTCAAAATCTGAGAAGGCCTTAGACCGTCGCAACGACTTACTGGACGAGGACTTGGCAGGTAACGGTGGGGCCGCTGATCGAATATTGTCCAGTCGTTCATCGGTGGCGGACTTGCGCAGTTCCACTTCGTAGTTTGAGGTTCGGGAGTCGCAGCGTGTGTCGCTCTTGGAGGAGTCACGACCTGAAAATGGATTAGTCTTTAATTGGAAAGGTTTACTTTAGTTAGAACTAATAGATTTACGAAAGTTATGGCGACTGCCTGTCTCGAGATCATCCATCGAACTGGCCGAACTTATAGTTCCCGGAGTACCACCTGTATCGCTAACAATATGGCCAGAGGAGGAACTAATGATGCTATCAGCGGAACTGCTCCCGGCTGCCACGGTAATTGGAACTTTTAAATACCTACAAATAAGGAGTACTCGATAAAATCCAAAGGCGTACCATTAGTTTCAAATACATACCTTTCCACCTCATGATTCAGGGGCATAAGGATACTGTTTTCTGGCGCTCCAGGTCCTGAGGGTGGAACATTGGCTCGCTCCCATTTAAAGGCCGCCTTCACCTTAGTCCACTTGGACACCTTGGCCTTGTTGTCGCAGTAGGTGCTCTGCCGCCTGAGAAGATAGGGACGCGAGGAGGACGCCGATTTGGTGACACGCTCGGGTTTCATAAACACATTGAGGTCTTCATCCATCATGGACTTGCTGCGCTCTCGGATTCTGAAAAAGATCATGGTTATATTTTTAAAATGATAGTAGCCTTTACCTACCGCTTGAACTTTCCCTGTTTGAATGGTGGTACTATTTCCGTTCCAAGCAAGGATTCCAAATAGGTTAGTGAATGTTCTAGCTGGAATTCGGTATCTCGAGAGCCGGTTGGAGAAGTGGCGGGTTTTGGGGGTGGACGGTGCCTTGCTTTTTGGCTCGTGGAGGGAAGCTCCTCCGCTAACACCACTGCACCCGCACCCGCAACCGAACCCGCTTCCTGCTCCGCCTCCCGTTCGCCGGCCTCGTTGTCCATGATGGTGAATAACCGCTGCTCCAGAAATCCCTCCAGCAAGGCGTACGTTCGAGTCAGTTCATCCATAGCCTCGATAGCTGAATTCAAACGGGTCTTGAGGGGCTCGATGGTGGCGCGATCTGCTCTGTACGGCTGGCATTTGGAGCACGAGTGCTTGCCCAGCTCACACACGGGAAGATCCTTGGCCTCCCGTCGCTCGAATTTCGGGGAGGCGGATAGATTGCGAGCCCGCGAAGCTACAGCCGGAAACTGAAAGATATTCTCCTCCGTCCGTCCGCACATTGCTGGCGGGGCTGTGGGCAAGGACTCGTATTGGTGGAGGCGGGCATCAGGCCGAGGACGAGTCCTCCGGGGCTTCGGCGGCGGCTTGTCCACATCCATTGCGTCCCGATGCCGGTGCTCTTTCTATGCGCGAAATGCTCAATCAGTATTTGTTTGTTTACTCTGCCAGATACGCCACTAAAAACGCACACAAGACAAGAAAATCCGAGAATTATCAAAATTGGGAGATTGTTTATAAAAGAGGAAGAGAAATGTAGAACGTCCGCTGCGAGGTGGGGGTGTCTTAAAGTGTAACGATTAAATCCACGAAATGTAAACAATAATTTCAAAAATCAAATTTCGGCACGTTTCCCCACATGTGCAAAAGTTTTGAATATTTTCTAAAAATATGCACGCGTGTGATCACTTAAGCGAAACGGAAAACAATCCGGAATGCACTCCGTCCATGGAATTCTGCCTTAGGCTTTTCAAAAAAAGTTTTCAAATTTGGCTCAAAAACTGGATGCCATCGAAAGGCTAGTGGCCCGAGTGGAGGAACAAATAAAATCACGTTAAATAGAAGCGCTGCCGCAAAACCAAAACCAAACCAAACCAAACTATTTTTAAAACGCTGACACTCTTTTGTTTGCCTCCCCATGGCGATCGCATTATAGCACACACCCAATCCCCATCTCTCGGAAAAGTGCGCACACTTCCTTTATTCCACTTTTAGGTTACACGCAATTAATATTTCCATTTTATGCGAAAATGCAAGTACGCGAGACCGAACTGGGAACGGGGCACGGAGCATGGGGGGATTGGGTTGGGGGTGGCAGAAGTGGGTGGTACGAGATCTTGAGTATACGAACGAGTATGTACGGCCCCCATTACTTTCACTAGGCGTTTCGCCACTGGCTGAGCGTTATATCGAAACTGTTGCCACACATTGAATACACATTTTTCTCCATCAAATTTTTCTTCCTGGCTGGGATTCTTTTGTTTTATTGGTTTATGCGCAAGGTTGTTGGGCTATTTCTGGTGTTTTTTTGAAAGGAAAGACAATAACAAATTATTACTTGCACTTTTGTTATGCACACTCGGTCGTCTGCCCCACCGCAGATCTATATTTTGTCACTCTCCCTCTCTCCCTGTCTCGATGCGGTGCTCGATCGCGATTTTCCGATTTTCCACGGCGAGCCGTTTTCGAATCCGTGCCGTACCGCCCGTCGGTCGAAGCTATTCTGAGCACGATGAGTACGGAACATTGCTTTTCGTCCGCATCAGAAATGTCGGAAAATGTGAGATTTATTTTTAGAGAGATGAAGAATCTATCTATTAGCTCTTGTAAGATTTTCAAAATTCTCTTTAATTCATTGAAATCGCTGCCAATGAATATTAGTAAACTCGTAAGGCTTACTTTTATAAAGAGTTTACTAAATAGAGTGTTTATTGAAACTTTTTAGGGTTTCGAAATTTAAAAAATATTTTTAAAAACATGAACAACCAAAGAAGAGAGTCCAATATTTTTTAAACATTCAGTAATATACCAACAGTTGTTCTTCAGCTCTGCTATTGATAAACATCTTAAATTATTAGAATATGGTAACAAAAATGTATCTTATCTTGAATAAGGTAATAAAATTTTTCAAATTTTACTTCACTTTTTCAGAAAGTAACGGTCAACTATTTTGAATTCGATAATTGACGTTGCTATCGATGCTATCGATAAAACACATGGTGAGTCCGGGGAAAATGGATGTTCTACTTGTTACCATCTGGTCCCATTATTGTTATGCAAAAGACTAGAAATCCGGCTAAATAACATAATTTTGAAAGAAATGCAGTCAATTTTGAACTCTATGCGGACGCTGGCCCTCCGGCAGTCCTCTGGCGACGCAATCCGCCGGCTACACCTGTCCGCCGTAAACGAGGCAGCCCGTAAAGGTACCCGGGAAAAGGCACGCAAGAAGAAGGTTAAAGTGGAAGTCAAAAAGGTGGGATTCATTCCCCACAACCAGCGCAACAAAAAGTAAGTACATCCAGCTAGCTCTAAATTAAAAACTAACATATTCTTTTTCAAGGATCAACGTAAAACGTGCCGATAAGCATGTGGACGATTCCTGGAAGCAGGTGCCCAAGGATGACTGCTATGTGGGCCGTTACTATCGCTGGCCAGTGTACTCCGTGGCAGAAGCTATCCAGTGTCATCGCGAAACCCACCATCCGAGCATGTACAATGTGCCCACTGCGCCGCTGAACGTGGATATCGAGCTTAATATGCAGGGGGAGAAGGCTACCCGCTTTGTAGATAACTTCCAGCGCATGGCAATGATTCCGCACAAGTTCGAGCACGGTGAGGAGCGAAAGATCATCGTCTTTACCAAGGGAAACGTAAGAAACTCCAGATATACATGTACTTTATTCTTACCTCATGAAATCTTATTCAGAATGAAATTGTGGAAGCCAGAGAAGCTGGTGCGTCCTTGGTAGGAGGAGTGGAGTTAATCAAAGACATAACCAGTGGCGAGCTGTTGCTTTCCGACTATCAGTATATCATCGCTCATCCCAATATACTGCCAGAGCTGGTGGCCCTGCGGGGTCTTATGAAAAGAAAGTTTCCCAACCCAAAGAGCGAAACGCTGGGCGCAAACCTCGCCGAGATGATCGTAAAGTTTTCCAATGGCATTAGTTACAGTGCCGCGAAGGATGAATACCAGCAGAACTTCGGACTCATAACCGCCAGTGTGGGGACTCTCGACATGGACGAACAGAAGTTGGAGGAGAATATAAAGTTTCTGCTGCAAGATGTGAATTCCATGCGGCCCAAGCGTGAGGGTCACTTCATAACTCGTGTCCTGCTGAAGAGTCCGCCCAGCAGCGAGCAGCTTAAGATTGATCCATTTGTGTATGTGCCTGAGATGTGGGAGAAAAGCTCAGCGAAGGTGAAAAAGGAGGAGACCAAAAAGCAGGAGGAACCAACGGAAGCCAAAGAAGCAGTGGCTGCGGCCAATTAGTTAACATACATGCCCATGTATTTGTATTGTTGATGGATCGTTTGTGCATACTTTAAACTTACATCTCCTAGAATTCTAAACAGTCTAAAATACTTTGGCGGCTGTATTGCTTTCAGGCCTTTTGAGTGGATGCGTTGCGCTGTTGGTGCTGGCGCATCATCTCCAGCTGCTTGACTCGCGTGTAGGCGGCGCTCGCCACCAGGACCATCACGTTGGAGGTCCACCAGAGAGCCGAGCGCACGTCATGGTAGTACTGGGTAGCTATAACCGTCTGAGCGCATGCCTTGGCAGTACCAGAAATATTGTGGGTCAGCGGGGAGGTAACCTAAATTGATTAGCCAGATAAGCATTTTTGTACAATCTGATTTTTGAGGGGCTCACCTTAATTTCTAGCGCTGTGACAAATCCGATCGCGAAGCCACAAATTCCACTAAGCGTCATTGCTGCCCAAAACCATGAGGCGAAGAGGTGGGGATATGTTATAATGGTCTCCAGCTCTCCGTTGATGATGATCAGTGGCAGGAAGAGCAGGGTGGAGTATAAATTATTATAGTAACTGAGAAGCCAAACCTCCTGGTTGACATGGCCCAAAGACTTCTTGGTTTGTATCGAGAACATGGCCAATGCTAGAGAGCTCAGGACACCGAAAATGGTTCCTCGCCAGGAGAAAACTTCCGTCAAGCTCTCCTGGTCTACGCCCAGCCAGAATCCAACTACAATGGCGGCGCAGCACATCAGGCACTTGAAGCTGGTGCGCTGCCGGAGAATCACATAGGTCAGCACGACACTGAACACCGTGGTGAGGGAGCGTCCAATATAATAGAATGCCACTGTAACGTAGGACAGCGACAGGTTGTTCGCCCCAATCATTAGGGTATATAGCACTGAAAGCGGTAGGATCTTTCTAAACGTATCTATATCCAAAGGATTGCCTTCCGGGAAGGTGAACACCGAGGGATACTTCCGGCTCAGGCGACTCATAACAAAGCAGATGACCGTAGAGACCACGCATTGGAACCAGGACATGAACAGCGGAGCACCCAAATTGACGGTATCACTGCTCAACAGGTGTTTATTCACGAAAACAGTCAAAATTGAAGTGACCCTAAATAATTTTTATTGTTTTCGATTAATGATTGCAATGGCTTAGTGTCCACGTATTACTCACCAGTACAGTGCAACCACGAAGAAAATCTTCAGGTATTTGTTAACCAACCGGTTGTGCTCCTCCAGATTCTGATACATATTTGATCCAGTGGTGTGTTTAAAACAATTTTTGTAATTATAAACTATTGTGCGTTTATTTTACACGTATCCGCTACCCGGTCTGCGATCAGCTGTTCCTGCTCAGAATGTTACACTTGAGTGCGAGGGTGGTTCGCAAAGTAATCGGTTTCTCATCGCAATGGCGCTCAAAAACCAATAATTTTAAATTTACTATAGAAATTTTTGAAACGAATTATCAATTAAGGAAGAGTAACGTCATTTTCGTCACATTTTCCAATTCTCTGACATTTTAAATGTGATTCTGGAATATTGCATTCAAGCTTGTTTTCGTTTTTTTTTTTTTATGGGATGCCCCTATAAACGAGATCTTAATGATTAAATGAAAATTTATTCAAAACAAACATTGTTAGTTTCTGTTAATAAAATACGGCTCGTCCTAAACTCTCTTTTTGCAATGGTATAAATATATATTTGTTTATCTCTGTTTACATCTGTGTCTCCGGTCGCATTGGTTCATTTCTCCCACTCGCGGAACTCAGTTCCTTCTGGAGGCTTTACGGTGACCGTCTCCTGGGATACCTCGTTCCAGTTCGTGCTGAGCACGGTACCCCCGGACTCGGAGAAAGATTTGTTCATGGCTTTCTGCACCTCTGGCGACGAGGTGCTGTAGATCTTCTTGAACAGGTTGTTTAGGGCCGTCTCGCCCTTGGCCTCCTTCTCGTCGATCTTTTCCTCCTCGCTGACCAGAAGATCCCAGTTCTTTGCCTGCGCCTTAGACGGGGCAGCGGTAGCCACCGCCTTGTCTTTCTCCTCAAGGCTCTCCCAGCGAACACCCGTTTCCTTGGCTAGTGTGATCTCCACCTTCGAGGGATAGGCCTTGTGGGAGCAGCGCTCCACCACGACGTTGTGCTGCAGATTCAGGTCAAGCTCATATCCGTCGGCGGTCATGTGCAGCCGGCGCGCCTCTATGGACACATTGTAGTTCTTGTCAGCGGCGTTTTTCAGCAGAACGGTCACAACCACCTTGGTTTCCGATTGGTACCAGTCGTAGCGAACGGACATATCGGCAAATTTCGCTATCGCTACAAGCCAGGTGAATCTATCTTATTTTGGCATTAGATTTATTTATTTATATTTATTTTATTTTCGATTGGAGATTTTGGAGTGGTGTATATTTCCGATTTGAATAGTGTTGTCAACATAGCTATTTTTAGTTATGACAAGGCTGTTGTTCTAGTAAAATCATTCCAGTGTGACCAGATAGAACATTTCTCACTATACCAATTTTTATCGATTTAAGTATGGCGCCAAACTTGAAATTTTTTTGTAATAAGCGCTCAAGATTATGAACCAATTCGTTAAAGGCCCAAGAATAATAAATATTTATTATTAATTGCAATATCAATTTTGTTTTCGGCGGAATTACCTGAATTACCTAAACCCAACTATGTCAATTTTGAAATAGAGTAAACAATCAAAGCTTTAAGGACATTTTGGGAGGAGAAATGCTGTTTAAAGAACTTGTACTTTCAGTTGAGGAAATGAAGCACACACCAAGACAGCAGTCACTTGGAAAAGAAAGTTTTGGCCAATTTACGTGCACTTCAACTTTTGCAATCAATACATCGGGCTTGCAAAAACAGCACTCACACTCAAAAGCACATAAGACGGCCAACATAAATTCCGCCATTCTGTGTCTCTTCCCACAAAATCCGAATCTATATTTGTTGCAGTTTTTTAAAGTTTTCCCAAGAGATAGAAGAGATGAAAAGTGTTCGAGGATGATAACAATGAATACCTCAATGAGGCGTAAAATGATTTTTTGTAAACAGGAAAATCATAAATTTATTTTTTTTTTTAATATTTTGGCTTAAAAGAGTAGATTGCAGCTGCTAAAGGCTTAAAACCTTTTCCTTAAATAAGGGTTATTTCAAAAAACTCAAATCTAAAAAAACTATATTATAAAACAATTTAAAAACTATATAATATATTATTTCCAGAAGCCGACGTGAAATTATTGCCTTGAATGTTGGTTTGGCTCTCTGGCCAATGGGGAAACTTAACAGATTTCTGTTGTTTCGTTTTTCATATTCCTTAGGAACGCTGAATTTATCGCATGCGATAAATGCACCGCTGAGTCTGCAAAGTCTCTGTAAGGGGAATTTAACAGACTGTTACGATACTGTGGCAGACGTAAATGAACGAAATTAGTTCAAAGGATATATGCGGTTTAGATATTTATAATTAAAAAAAAAAACCTATTAGTTTCTTTTTAAAATTATTTATAAGATTTTTAAGGTGTACTGTTGGTTTCTGTCTATAAGCTTTAATGTGTGACATTTGAAATGGAGACATTTTTTTGGTTCCAATAATATATTAAATTGTTAATAAAATTGTTATTTTAATTGATCACTAACCAGCAATCCATATAAAAAAAAGGAAAACTGCAGTTAAAAATAAAAATTTGTGAGAAACTTTTAGTAAAGTAAATATTGATGTCCTTTGAGTGGGTTAGTGGGAGTGTAGCTGTGTGCTCTTGGCCGAAAATGTTCTCCTGCAGCAGGACACATACGCCATATATATGAGTGAGAGCATATAAGAGGGTAAGAGCTATCCTTAAACTGCAACTGTCCCTTTCAAGGATGGAAAAAGTAACAGAAACATTATTAAAACTACCAACAATTGACACCCTCACCACTGATACCCCGAAAAAGTTTCCGTCTCTGGCACTTTCATCTCAAGTCTTAGCGGCTAATGGAGGCAATTTGAGTGCAGCAGATTGTATAAAGCATTTTATCACATTGATGTGGCACAACACACCCTCTCTACTTTAAAATGTATCCCACGGCCACTGATTGATGCCTTAAAATGTAGGAAGCCATAACCGTAAATCCCGATTTGGGCGCCATCCGCCATAACCTGTCGTTATTTGTATAATAAAGGTGAAGTGCCTCCGTAAAAAAAAGAGGTAAGCAACAGTACCACCTTGCATTCTGATTGATGTCTGGCCAATGCAATTTTAAAAGGGCAGACCGCAGCAGATTACATCCGAAGGTTCTGCGATGCTACAAAATTGTGGAAGGTGATAATAAAAATGCAATTGCAACTTGCAAGCTGTTTCAACTTATCTGATTAAAAATCACCGAATGGTCGAAAAATAATGAGTTTCTTTAATAGAAAATTTACTCGTATTATAATCTATTCTATTAAAGTCTATTCTGGGAAGCCATATATCTTGACATTGCCGGCATCTCGCCTCCTATCGCCGCTTTCCTTTTCGTCACAGGCATATGCAAGAAGATATTGCTTGGGATGCCAGGCCACTGTAAAGGTAGAGGCGTCCACATGAATATCGGTTATACGCTCTCCCGTCTCTGTATAGGCTACGTCTATGATGAGATCCTCGCTAGCTGAGGCAAGCAACCTTTCGTCGTGGCTGAAGGATATTGTGCGAACGGGCCACTCCAGGCGGCTGATCATACGCAGGCAGGCCAGCTCATTGGCATCCCACAACGAAACTTGGGCATCCGCCGAACCCGTGGCAAAATATTTACCTGCAAGACTTTATATATAAACAACTATTCGATTAAGTATGAAGTCAAATCTTTACCCGTTGGCCCGAACTCGATGCAAATGCAGTTAGCGGGGTGGGCCTTTAGCGTCATCTGGTGCTCCAGACTGGGATAGCTCAAGACGTGCATGCAACCAAGTCCATTGGTGAGGAAGAACAAGTCGTTCGTGTTGTTCCACGAGATCTCGTTCACCTCGAAGCTGAATGGCTCCTCCACGCGAATTTTATTGGTGCGCGTGTCTATGAAAGTAATCAGATCCTCCTTGTTCCCTACAGCTATTGTCTTTCCATCCGGGGACCAGGCAATGTTGATGTTTTCTCCCTTCGTGCTAGTCACTCCCGCAGATTTTGTTGTGCGGTTGTCCCAGATGCGTACAGTCTTGTCGCCGCTGGCCGTGGCGAATAGATCCGGATTGGTGCGGTGCCAGCGGAGCTGATCCACAGAAGCATTGTGTCCACGGTAAATGTGTCCCTTTACAAATCGATCACGTTCGAGAGAGTAAACAGCGGCAGTCTTGTCGAAGGACCCTGAAGCCAAGTACCTGCCGTCGGCGTTCCAGCAAACCGAGTGTACCTTAAAACATAAACAAATCCATCAATTCTGGCCAAAAACATAAACTCAAATTACCTTGTTCTGATGCGCCCGCTGCTCCCTGACTTTACTGTGATTTCGAAAGTGGGACTTCAAGTCCTCAAAAATTTGCTCTGTGCGACTCATTGTTATATTTTTATTAAAGAAATAGTACTTTTCCGGCCGGCTGACAAATCGGGTCGTGTTTTCAGAAACACAAACAAAACAACGCTTTGAACCCAGTGTTGCCAAAAGGCCAGTCAGCTGGAAAACGCGCCATCAGTGGCCAAAAATGGTACCAAATTTAGTCAGCCTCTTCAACACTGTTATTTTTATGGCTACAACCCTAAAGTTCAAATTTCCCGCAAAATTAAGTCTGAAGGAATTAATGAATTCTAATGTAACTCATTTTAAAATATTTATTAAAGAGATTACAAATAAAAAAACTAAACTTTATTTTAATTGTGTAAATTGTACATCTAATAGCGGACAAAAAATAAATAGGATTTAAAATGAACAGGTCACGGTCGTCGATGATTGCGTGGGGGTTCCCCAACATTCCTATCGCTCTTGTCATGGATATGAACAGCTTCGCTGAGCTCCACATTGGCGTGTAGGGCTGCATCATTGGCGTTCAATTGGGCTTCCTGGGCAGACAGGGTAGCCTTCTCCGCCGCATCGCGGGTCTCCTCGTAATCCAGCCGAGCTGCATAAGCATGCGACTCGGCGTGCTCTAGCTTGGCTTTGGCCTGGGCCACCATGTCGATCTGGGAGGCCAATTCGGCAGCTGCCTCCGAAGCGGATTTTTGTGCCAATTCCGAGGCAGATTGGGCATTATTAAGAGCAGCGGTCAGGACGCTGACGTGGTTGATGGCTTGCTGGGCGGCATATTGGGCGGCCTTAGCCGATCGCTTGGCTTGCTGTAGCTGCGTCAACTCGTTCTCCATCGCCTTGTGGGCCTCCACACTTTGATCCTCCAGGCGTCGCAGAAGCACCTCCTTGCCCTTGAGGACGGCCACCGCTGTACCGGCAGCCTGGGCAGCTGCCTGGGCTAGAGTGCTCTTGGCCACATAGGAGGCCTGCTTGCCGGCTGCATTTTGACTCGCGACAGCGGATATGGCCTGATCCGCAGATCCCTTGGCAATGCTTCGGAGTCCATTGTCGGCGAGGTATCCACTTCCCCCGCCTCCGTTGTGCAGGGTATGAACAATGTAGTCGCCACTCTCGTAATGCGACAATTTGGCACTCTTGGCCGGCTCGAACTCGTCGTGGTTGATGGCCTCGAAGGTGTAGGGGGGTACCTCGTGCTCAACTATCGCCGTTTGCAGTGGCAACGGACCTTGATGGGAGGGATGCGGTGGCGGTGGGGGTGGCACATTCAGGTGGTAGTGCCCCTCCTTTCGCTTCACCTTGCGACCCAATGCCGGCATTGCAGCTAAATTAATAGGGGAAATCCGATTTTGAATCTGCAGCTTCATTATGCATTTGCGTGGGACTTACCCAATAGCAGAGTCAGGAACACCAGGTGCTGTACGATCGATGGCATCGTAACCGATTATGCAATATGCCACCTGGAGAAAGGAAGGAAGCTGTGCAGCAGGAAATTGTTGAATGCTACAGGCTCAAGGAGTGTGGGTCTGGAAAATGAATATTAGCAACTAGTATTGTAAAGATCAAACTTTACTGAATAAATTTTAATTTTAATCAAAAAAGATATTAAATTAAACTTTAAATTTTATGATATTTGAGTTTTAAATAAATTTATAAGCTAAAATCCATCTAAGATCTATTCAATAATTCATAAAACAAACAACTTTGAAACATAATAAATTTAAAACTTTGATTTTCTGATTTCCTAATTCATTTAAGGTATTGTTCCCAGTGTAAATCTCTGTGAAACCTGTAAGGAGTGGTCTCTTATCTAATGGAAGATGAGCACTTTCTTTCGCCTTCTCTAGGATGACCGGTATGAGGTAATAGTAAGTGTGTCATGGACTGATATGTTCCACAAAAGAACCTGTTTTATTAAGGCCAGAAAAACTGGACAACTCACAAATCATGCAGTAATCACTCAAGTTGACGGACTAATCAATACCCACGCACTATCCGATTATGCTCACGTTTGGTTATTTCCGACGCGTACGTCCTGTCTGGACCGGAGTCAAAGTGTTTCTGTGACCACTTGCCGATCGTCAGATCTCCTCGAGCTGCAGCCTAACCAATTCAATGTCGATGGACGGGTTCGGTGGAAAACGCTTTTACTTTCGCACTCGGAAAACCTGGGAGCAGCGATGATGGTGGAGACTTGTCGACGATTGTGAGGAGGCCACCGGAGGCGCCATGTATTTATAAACAAACTGGTCGGGTCGCCAAAGAAAGTGCAAACCCGTTGGCTTTTGGTTTTCTTTATGAGTTGGCCAGGTAAATAGCGAATCGAATTGCATCCAACAACAATGGGGCTGGGTCAATGCTACCCATGCTGGACGATTGGATAATTTGTAGCCGGGGCAATTATGGAAGAGCCTCTAATTGCCATGAGACGCTTTAAATGCCCGCTCCGGGCCAGGCCACTGAGATTGAATAGTTTACGCCAAGCGATTGTGTCCGGCGATGAGTGTTCATTGTTCGCTTCCTCGCAAATACGCGTGTGAACATGAAGGAGGAGTCGGAAGCTGTGGTAATGGTAACTTTTTTTTATTTAAATCAATTTAAATGTGAACTAATTTAAATATAAAATATAAAAACTTAGTAAGCAAGACCCCTTTGTTGCCTGAGCATGTGCCGAAGCTCTGCCTGTCTTCGCTCCCTGGAAGCCCTTTGTCTGGCTTCCTGGGCAGCACAAGCTGCCTTCTCGGCGGCTATCTTTGTGTTCTTAAAGTCCAGACGGGCCACCTCCAGCTGCTTGAGGAGGAGCTCCACCCGCTTCTTGGCAGCTTCCACGAGCTGTTGCTTCTCCGAAAGCTCCTGCTGTGCTCCATTTGCCACATGTTCCGAATTGGCAACATTTTCCTGAGCATTCTTCACAGCCTGGGTAAGGGTCTTCAGCTGGACATCCGCCTGCTTGGCTGCCTGTCCCGCGGCACAATAGGTGTTTTGAGTGGTCTGCAGCAGTGTGGTCTCCTCTTGCACCACCAGCTCCCCCTCCCGTACCTCAGATTCCAGCTGCTCGACAATCTGTTGCTTTCCCGCCAGTGCTGCCTCCGCCGCTTTGGCAGCAGCCTGAGCCTTCTCCGCCAGCTGCTGCTTCACCTGGCGAGCAGCAGCCTCTCCTGCCTCCACCTGGGCATCAGAAGCATCCTTTGCCTCCTTAGCCGCTTTCTGGGCAATGCATGACGCCTTAATCTTGCATGAGGGATCCATTTTGATGATGCATTTCTTACTGGTTTCCTCCGGTTTGTCATTCTCATTTTCACAGCCTGGAACATCGGAGTCTGTCAGAGCCACTGAATCATCGGAGGACTAACACGGATTGCATTAAGAGTTATATTCTTATGAGGAAAATATTCGTCTTACCTTGGCCAACTTGTAAGCATGCAAGTGAACAAAGAAAATCATTAAAGTAATAAATATAATTCCTTTCTGAGCCATGTTCTGAGGCTTAAAATAAAAAAAAATTAAAATGGAAATGATATTTGAAGGAAAGGTAGGAAGTTATGGAGGCTTTTAAGGGAATTTCGAATGTTCTAATTCAGAAAATCCAAACCGGATACTTCGACAATATCGACAAATATTTTGTTTTCCTAGTGAGTCTTGGAATTTATGTAAGATGCGAGACTCCAGATGCGTTGCGGTCCCTTGGTTACAGTGCTAATAGTATTCATCCTTTTGGATAACTACTCGGAGGCAGCCAAGATAATCAAACAGCGGCACAAGCCCATTAGCCCGGGTGCTATGTGTAAGACAAACCGTAAGACCAGCCAGATGTCCTCCAAGGCGGCGTCGGATGCGAAGGCTGCCAAGGACGCGCAGTCGTGTGCTGCCGAGGCGGCAGAGAAGCATGTCAAAAATATGCTGGCAGACAAGGCGACACAGGCGGCCAAGGCAGCGGAGGCTGCACTGGCCGGTAAGAAGCAGCTATGCCAAGAGCTTTCCAAAAATTTGGGCGAAACGAAGAGGGTCATGCAGGAAGTCCAAAGAGCCATTGCCGCCAGTTCGGGCAGTGCCAAGATAGCAAAGAGAGTTCGAGACAACATGCGCCGGAAGCTTAGCGCTATGAAGTGTCTGTATGGCCAGATACACAAAAATGTTGATAGTCTTCGTCAGGTGACCTGCAACGCCCAACGAGACTTGGCAGAGAAGCATAGTCTTCTGCATGCGGCCAAGCGGCGGGTGGAGGAGCTCAGCGGCTGCTTGGACCAAGCTCGCAAGGATCTAGAGCAGAACAGGGAGAATGCTAAGAAAGCAAACTGCGCCGCCGAAGATGCCAGGCAACGGATTGACGTTATGCGGCAATTGGTTACCAAAATCAAGAATCTAAAGAAGAAGGATCTGCAGTCATTAACGAGTTTAATTCGCCGAAGAAGAAACCAAAAAAAACACACCGTTAAGTTGATTGTTAAAAAGTGGCGTTAAAAAAACTTATTTTTTAATATTTTATAATCTAATATTAAATAAGAATCTTATATTTAATAAATAAAGACGTTTCATTTTTGGGTGAAGTAACTTTATTTTGTCTAACATATAGAATGAGATATATGGTCTGATTTAGAAATCTCCACAAGGATTTGTAAATTACATACTATAATTTCTACATATCTTAACAATAAGATCGTATTCTAAAATATATTTAACTTAAGATTTATTCCAAAAATAACGAATAGAAAGACCGTTAGGAGGCACATATAGAAATGTGTCCACCCCAACAAAAAATACTACACAATATACCAACAGCGATTGGTGTTATTTAGGACACACTGCCTGGTCACATTAATTGTCATCCCAAGCCGCATTGCTTCTGTGAAAGTGGAAAAAATTAGAAAAAAGTAAATAAATAGTGATAAAATATTGTAAAATCAGGACAAAAGTCACAAACAGAAATGGCGCGCAAAAATGCCCAGGCCGAGGATCTCTCCAACGTGGAGTTTGAGACGAGCGAGGATGTAGAGGTGATTCCCACTTTCAACGCCATGAACCTCAAAGAGGAACTGCTACGCGGCATATACGCGTACGGTGAGTTGTGTATACACATCCCTCGACCAAAAATATATTACCATGTCGTTATATAGGTTTTGAGAAACCCTCGGCCATTCAGCAGCGGAGCATCAAACCCATCGTCAAGGGGCGGGATGTGATTGCCCAGGCACAATCCGGAACGGGCAAGACGGCCACGTTCTCCATCTCTATACTCCAGAGTCTGGACACTACATTGAGGGAAACGCAAGTTCTTTGTCTGTCGCCCACTCGCGAGTTGGCTGTGCAAATCCAAAAGGTTATTCTGGCCTTGGGAGACATGATGAACGTGCAATGCCATGTATGCATTGGCGGCACCAATCTCGGCGAGGATATCCGAAAACTGGACTACGGCCAACACATCGTGAGTGGTACACCCGGTCGTGTATTCGACATGATCAAGCGACGAGTTTTGCGCACAAGGTAGGTGTCCAAATTCATTTTTAAATTCCTATAGTAACCTTTAAAAACCTTTTTTTTAGAGCGATTAAGATGCTAGTTCTGGACGAAGCTGACGAAATGTTGAACAAAGGTTTTAAGGAACAAATCTACGATGTTTATCGCTACTTGCCACCTGCCACACAGGTGGTACTTATCTCTGCCACATTGCCCCACGAGATTCTTGAAATGACATCCAAATTCATGACTGATCCAATTCGAATTTTGGTCAAACGGTATGTTGCAAAGTATTAAAATATATTAGCCTTCCTTAAATCTTTCCTATTACAGCGATGAGTTGACACTGGAAGGTATCAAACAGTTCTTCGTGGCAGTAGAACGGGAGGAGTGGAAATTCGATACGCTGTGCGATCTGTATGATACCTTAACCATAACACAGGCGGTCATCTTCTGCAATACAAAGCGCAAGGTAGACTGGCTAACGGAAAAGATGCGCGAGGCTAACTTCACAGTGAGCTCCATGCATGGTGATATGCCGCAGAAAGAGCGAGACGAGATCATGAAGGAGTTCCGAGCCGGTCAATCCCGGGTTCTCATCACCACCGATGTGTGGGCTCGAGGTATTGATGTACAGCAGGTATCATTGGTTATCAACTACGACTTGCCCAATAACCGTGAGCTTTATATCCATCGTATCGGTCGATCGGGTCGTTTCGGACGCAAGGGTGTTGCAATTAACTTTGTAAAGTCAGATGACATTCGTATCTTGCGCGATATTGAACAGTACTACTCGACACAAATCGACGAAATGCCCATGAACGTGGCTGACTTGATCTAAACTTTACACCTCTTTCTAATTTTCTGTAACTCACCCTACCTAGCAGTAATAACGAACAACATGAAGTAAATACATTTAAAGAGTATTTGGCTATCAATAGACAACCAAAATCTGTATAAAAATAAATAACACATAAGAATTTAATACAGAAACCAGTTTGTTTGAATTTGATAGGGAGGAGGGGTCGGGTGATTTAGGTAGTCAGAGAAGAGAACTTACAAATTAATTGATTTTTAAGTGAGGTAAGCACTTAACTTATTGCAAAAAACTAAAAATAAAAGGTCACACAATTATTTACACTTTTTTACCTATACAGCTAGCTAAAGACTTTGGTTTAAGCGAACAAAAAAGAACGCGGTAAACAATTAATACTAACTGAGATTGTCTCAGCTCATAACCTCTGGCTTTTGCGGTAGACTAACATAAGAGTTAGCTGGTGTGGTGTTTAGAGACGACTGACGTTTCTTGTTCTCGTCTGCTTTCAGAAGCGTTCCCAAAACAATGCCCAGAAATAGGATGAGTCCGACTTGATGATTGGAAAAGAATTTTTTGGCGCAGTCGCTTGGGTTGTCAATATTAAGAGAGTAGATCTGTCAAAAAATAAATACAATTAAGTATATATAGAAGTATATTTTGAGGATGCGTACCTGCTGCACTAGGTGGGCACCTACAATTCCTACTGCTGCGTAGTAAGGTAAAGTTTGATCGCAAGCCAATCCAGAAGCAGTCAGACCAGTTAGCATTGCAGCAGCAAATCCGGATAACCATACTTTTGTGTTCTCGCCAAATCTTAAAGCCGTGGACTTGACGCCAATTTGCAAGTCATCCAGCTTATCCTGGTGGGCGTATATCGTATCGTATACAATGGTCCAACACACGCCGGAGAGGTACAGCGGTAGACATGCAGCCAGATTAACACTTCCCTGGGTCGCACACCATCCCAGCAGTGCGCCCCAGTTAAAGGCCATTCCCAGCACAAGTTGTGGCCAGTAAGTAACGCGCTTCATCAGAGGATACGTAATGACTAGTCCCAGGGAACTCGCACCCAAAAGTATAGACTGCCAGTTAAGCTGCACCAAAACAAGGAGACCTAGACTAAGTTGTGCCGACAGAAATACTATGGCGTCAAACTGGCTGATTTGACCTGAGGCTAGGGGACGCATCCGTGTGCGCTCCACTTTGGCGTCAATGTCCTTGTCCCAGAGATCGTTAATGGTGCACCCGGCGCCGCGCATTATGAGTGCTCCAGTGCCAAAAAGGCCCAGCATGGTGAGGTCCGGCCAGCAGCCAGCATCGGCACTCAGCGCTATACTCCAGGCGCAGGGCCAAAAGAGGAGGTAGGTCCCAATGGGTCGATCGATCCGCATAAGTTGGGCATAGGGCTTGGCCGCTGCAAGAAGTTCCTCCACCGGGGAGCTGGGTTTCTCTGGCGCCGATGTGGGAGAGGTGGTCATGCTTCTGGCATACGGTACATCTTCCATTTGGGGCAACCTGCTCCATCTCTCCATTCCAATCGGAACACGCGCCGGCACAGCTGGTCGGTTCAGCATGTGTTTTGTTGTTGCCGCCGCCGCATAAGAGCTGCGAAAGTGATTTGTGCTCTGCAGCCGCAGGTGTCGTAGCGCAAACATTGCAAGTTAGCGTCTCTGGCCTTCAAGTCTGTTACCTGTTGAAACAGAGTTAATCACAGAACCTATGTATATAATAGAAAAACTCACTCGTAATATAAATGGCAAGATTTTGGAGGTAGGTTGACTTGGAGTTGCCACCCTTCCATAGTGCTGGTGCGTAGCCAGACCGTCTAAAAATATTATTTTCTGGCAGTATTGAATGTTGAAACACGTTAAATTTAAATTTAAGGTTTCATTTTAATAAAATTCTAAATAAAGATCAACTGTTTTTTTAATAAATAAAATAAATTCTTGTACCAAATTAAAAAGTTATTTAAATTTACATGCCGTGAAGTTTTACTAAGACAATTGGGAAATCCTTAGCTCAAAATTTCCGATTTTGACCAAATTAAAGATTAAGATAGTTTTACTGTAAAAAAAGGAATCTTCCACACTATGGGCTTTAGAAAGCTCGAAACATCAACTTGGAACCAAACCATCAATCTTATTCATTACCCCTCTGCAATATCGTTTACCACTTCTTTTGCACCCGCCACCATCTTTTCGAAGTTGGCACACGGCCGGACTAAATGCCCGTAGTTTTTGCACACGGCTCTGTCTTTGCGCGCGGCTGTCTATATTAACGACACTTTTGGCCAGTTGGAAATAACGATGTTTAAAAGCCAAGTGGACTAACGCAGAAGCAGGCGCCTCAGGTCGCTCCAGCTCCTATCGCTCCGAGCAGCTATTTACTCGCACATGTATGAACCCTCCGGCCGCACCGGTCTAGCACCGCCCTTGTACCGTAAAATAAAACAAAAGAAATGGGTTTAAAGACATCCACATTACACAAACAATTTTGAAGAGACTATTAGCCAATTATTGATAATCGAATGTTTAATAAATTCTGCACTCGAAGAAGTTTTTTTTTACCTTTAATCTTGATTCATAAATTAAAACATAAATTGAAATGAGGTAACGGTAATTAATCTTCCAGCTATCCAAGATAGAGATACAAATACCCACCAGGATTAAAGATAAAAGTATTTATTCCCATATATTGAAAGATTTTTATTTTGTAACCATTGTGTAAATAACCGTTGTAGGCCAGTATTATTTCTTCTGACCGTCTCTGTGGGGAGTTGCTATCGTTCCGTATCACCGCTACTGGCTGATAATGTACATTTTCCATTCACAAAGATAAGCGCACTTGCTGCCTATTTGTCGTGCCGGGATTAGGGTAGATTTTCTTTAAAAAACCACTTGCACACAGCGAGTTCAGGCATTCGACACTCTGCTCTCAGCACCTCAGCACCTACAAGTCTTATCACTGAGCTACCGCGATCAATCCGCTTCGTTTTCCCTCGCTGTCTATATTGAGTTGAAATTCCGATACGAAATCGAGATGGATCTGATGGCTATGGATCACGACCACGATCACGGCACGTCGGACGATGGTGACACTACCAAATCCTGTCCCATGATCATGGTGGTAAGTCCTTAGTTATACAATCAGCAGGTTTAAAATTCATTTAAAAATATACACTAAGTGCTGTAATTTTGATAGTCACTCATCCAGTTTTTGTGTTGAATGTGGTTTTGCTCCGAGAGCGCAAATCTCGCTCCACATCCGATTAAATTTCTCTTGCTAGTCACTCCCTAGTACGTCTATATGTTTGTACATTTGTTTATTAACATATGAAGACTGAGCTCTCGCAATGATTTGTTTACTCTCGGTTTCTTATTTAGTTATTGCTCTCAACAAATACCTAACGAGAATGATAATACAGGGTGTTGCATTGAAAGGTTCATTGAGGTGTTATCACTGTTGACTAAAGATATAGAAGTGTAATAATGATCATTTTGAAACCGGTCTTGCATTTTTCTATAAACATTTCAAAGTCCATTCGACATGAACCCACTAATTATACCTTTCTCCCACAGTTTCATGGCGGACACTGCGAGCGGATTTTGTGGCGCGGTTGGGTGGCTTACACTGTCACCGAATTCGTCCTCTCTGCCCTCGCCATATTTGTGGTATCCTTCCTGTACGAGGCGCTCAAGTTCCTGCGGCAGCACCTAGCTCGCCGGGATGCTCGGAAGGAGAGTGAACGCTTGGCTGCCGAGCAGCGCCGTAAGAACGAGAATCCCACCGCAGGAGGATGTTGCTCGGAAACCCCACTGGCGGAAGCAAGTTATCCGACCTATTGGCAGCGATTGTTCGCCTCATCTCACATTATTCAAGCCCTGCTGAACCTGGTGCAGATCGTCATATCCTATCTGCTCATGCTGATCTTCATGACGTTCAACTATTGGCTCTGTTTGGCTGTGATTTTGGGCCTGGGTCTGGGCTACTTTTTCTTCGGATGGAACAAGAAGAGCCCCGACGACAGCGAGTGCTGTCCTTAAGCCAAAGTGGACACAATATTTAAATGTTTCATTGCTGCTTTGCTGTTACTGTTGTTAATTATATAAGCCCTTTTATGACTTACACATCAGTAGTCCGTCCCCAAAATAATAACAGAAATTGTCTAAAAATACAATTTTATTCGGTAATTACATTTGCATTAATTTTAATTGATGTAATCGTAGCATAAATTAGTCAACTAGTTTACTTAATGAGCATATTGTACAAATAGTAGATATGAGAACAAGAACCTATACAACAATTATGTGCCTACACGACGTACCACTCAATACTTTCCATTTTATAATAAAGTTTTTGTTTTTATATTTTACTTAATCGTTTTAACTTCCAAACACAAAAAAAAACACGAAAAGATAAATCTCCTGGATTACATGAAATTCGTAGAGAGATTGGGAAGTACCAGGTCTGAGGCCTCGGATTCCATAACTCCCATCTGATGGTTATACCCACGTAATAGCACTTACCTATCTCACAAAAATCTTCAGGATGTTTAAATACTCTTAAAGCCAAGAACACTTAAAACCCTTAATGGCACTCATTAAAATACAAATACAGTTTTCTTAAGCACCAGGATTTTAGTTTCCTTTTTTTATTTCTCAAATTTTCCATTAGGTTTTTAGGAATTTAATCTTTAAATTTGAAAGCTTAAAAAAAATGACATATTTAGGTTTGCATTTTTTTATGGGATTATGAAATTGATGAATATTAATTGCAAAAGCTTTATGAATGACAAGCAAAAGTTATGAATTTGTTCAAGGTTTTTGTTCTGATTCTCAAAAAGGTAGGCTTTAAAAATAGTTTTTCTTATGAGAACTCCTAAGAAGTTTTTGTGACAACCTCGGCCAGTGCTTTTGATATAAACCATCTTTCTTTTTAGGTATTAAGTATAAAATTATGACCTAAACTCAACAACCCAGCAATCTGTAGAAGCTAAACCCACAACCAACCCGATGACTATCCACTGATGGTTCCCATTCCATCACCTTCCCATCCTCATAATCCCGTGGCCCCGGCGGCCATCATGCCGCCGTGGTGGTGGTGCATGCCGCCATTCTGAAAGTACATGTAGTAGTTGTACGGCGACTGCTGTCCGGCTCCACCCTCGCAGTCAAGTAAAGGTTGCCCGCCTGCCGTTCCGGCCACTGGCGACGGGGTCATCGGCAGGGCGGACACTGTGCTTCCCATGCCGCCCATTCCGCCCACTCCAACGCCAACTTGACAGCTGGCCCGGAGGGCTACCGCCTGGTGATGGGCCAGGATGTCGCTCACCGAGTGAGACGATGGCCAGTGAGCGGCGGCAGCTGCGGCGGCCACACTGCGCAGCTGGTGAGGATGCGGTCCGCTGGCCTGGGCCCCAGTCGCCTGCGGCGGCGAGGGGCTGCCACAGGACACGGCTTTCATGCTGTAGGCTGCCGCCGCACTGTACGGCTGGTATATGGAGTTGTATAGATGGGCGTGGGCATGGGCATGGGCGTGAGCGTGGTGGGCACTTGCCGCCGCTGCCGCAGCCGTCTGGTGATGGTGGTGGTGGTGAGGATGGTGTGATCCACCCCCTGTGCCGCCCAGGTTAACGCCGTTGTTGACTCCGTTACTTTGGACTCCATTGCTGGTGGCATTGCTGGCGCCGCTACCGGCTCCGCCACTGCTGCTGCCGCTTGCCATTACGGATCCGGGTGTGTGCTGATGCCCCAAACTGCCGAGCTTGTTCCGCAGGATGCGGGAAATTGAACTGACACTGGGCACATTCGTCTTGTCGCAAATTCCCTCGCTGAGCAGTCTATCGCGGATTTCCCAGGCAAAGATGCCCGGGTCTCGCTGCTTTAACTCTCGAATATAGTTCACCACTTTCGGCGTGGTCACTCTTGGCTTTGATCCGCCAATGGCTCCCGGTAGAATGGAGCCCGTCTCATGGTATCTGGCCAGGATCTTCGATACACATCCGTGGCTTACCCGCAGCTGTCGGGATATGTCGCAGGGACGGATGCCCAGGCGGGCCAGCTCCACGATCCGCATGCGCGTCGCATTTGGAAGCGGTCTTCCGTTGACGAAGACGCCTCCCAGCTGATTCACTTCGCCGTACTGCGGACACTGCGACTCTGGAACGATACATGGGGAAAAATATTAGCCAGAGTTCAATAATTGCGAGCAAAGAACTGGAATTGGTGGCACGGACACACCGACATATAGATGCTCTTAAAAATGTATGTTTTTATGAAAATTATTTCTGGATTATTCCTTGATTTTTTTTTTAATGAAATATACACATATTGGAATAAGTTATGTTGCCACATGTGGCAAACAGTATCACTCGGAAAACATTCCCGATTCCTAGTAGAGGATACGAACAAAGAGCGTTGCCTGAGAATGCGAACCGAACAAAAGCACATTTGCGTCTAATTAGTTTCGGTGGCAAATGAGTGGGGACTCGTGGGGCGGGTGCTGGTCGCAAGGGGGGAGGCTGCAAGGTGGAGAGTGGAGGATCGGCAAGTGCAGGTCCAAGACCATAGGGGGTGCGTCCGTTTGTTCGGCTGAAAATCTCTACCATTTGCTTCTCAGAACTGCGGATGTGGGTGCTCCGAACATCTTACCGCAGATTGTAACTGGGAAAATACAATTTGAATGCCCGGAACGTGCGGAAATGCACTTTAAGCGATGACGCACTGATTTCCCCTTGGGGCACAGATCCGCACCTAAGGATAGGTGCATCCCGTTCCACCTATTCTCAACTATGAAAGTTGAGTCGAAAAAGGGGCCTGTAATCTCTTAAGTAATTGTCGTTTGTTATATTCATAAAATATATTTAAACAATAATTTTTATCCACTTAGAATCAATATTGCTATTTCAATATCCAAGCAAAAGTGCGATGTGACATTTTAAAGTTGACCCTTCCACAATTAATTATTCATGAAAAGAGTGGATTTTCCCTCATGTCCTTAAGTGGAGTTTGCAATTTTGAAGGAGGCAATTATTTCTGTACTTCCAAATTGTTATTAACCCATTAAAGCAAACTATAGGTTTCATAGCTCCTACATAGGTCTATATAAGAGAGGAGCGGCCAACATAGTCTCTTTATTTGGCAAAAAACGTTGAACGAATAAAGTGGTATTTTCAAAATGACTCTAAAGTTTATAGAAACTTTATTTATAAAGTTTCTTTATAATTTTCTTTATAATATAAAAATATTATATTACAAACTCAAGCTCAAGCTATAAAAGTGTAGTGTCAGATTTTATAAAGTTTCAAACAAATAAAAATATATTAAAGTCACAATTTACGATTGTTAAAAAATACTTATTTTGTTTTTATTGTGTGACCACAACGATAAAGCCCAGTTAACTTCATTATTCATAAGACAAAACCTGTTTAATTTGTGGTTTATTGAAAGGTTTCTTAAAGGATAACTATACTGCTATATATCGACGCAGAATGTACTATTATCTCAAGCATATTATAAGAAGTAGTACGATTTGTAGTAAGTATTAGTAGTTTAAAGTAAGTATAACATTAACATTTGAATGGGATATATAAATGAAGCCAATAGCCGAACATTAAGATGGTTTATTCATCATCTTAAATTACGCAATTTCGAAAACATGAAAAAAACTTAGAAATATGCAAAAAAGTATGCAATAGATATTTATTCTCGCAAGGCAGTAGAGAACTCTTTAAAGTTTTTTTCGCTATTTTTAATATTTATTGGGCTTAACTTTGCCCTAAAAAAAGACCCATTTGTACCCTGCTGCGTAAATTCTATAATCCTATGCCATCAACACATTGGCTGAATTAATTTTTAATTCCCTATATTCACCTGTAAATGTCATTGTAAAAGTGAACTAATAAAATGGAAAATTTGTCTATTTTGACAGAGAAAGAAATTTGTATTTTGTTGGGTATTCACTGGAAGAGTAGTATACAAAGAGGAGTAATATTTTTTTTCGTGTATTGCTTTAGAGTGTCCCTTTAATTACAGTTGGGAACAAAAACATGGCACCTTACTAATCTAGCATAAATCTTTAATATGCGAATATCAAGCTGTATGAATTGTGTAATCTGTAAGGTTTTATACCTCATATAAAGGTATAACGAGAAAATCATCTTCACATTTTCCAGTCAAACGTTAAGTGTTAAACAACGAGATCGAATATGATAGTGAACGTGATAGAGCCCCCAAAATCGGCTGAAGAACCTATACTGCGCTCCTGCGATGCTCTGACTTACTTTAATAAATCAAAATATTGCATTGGTTGGGACTTACCATCCCGTGACGAACCAAATTGGTGGATTTATTACATCACTTTTTTTGTAGTAATTATAATCGGCTACATTTATATGCCTTTAGGTCTCCTTATGACAGGCTTGAAGGACATACATATGTTTACCATAACGGATTTGTTCACCTATTTACAAGCTCCAGTAAACACTGCGTCGGGCATTATCAAGGCGATAATCATTTACTTCATGAAGAAAAGGTTCTTGAAGGTTCATGAGATAATGAACCGCATGGACGATCTAAATTCCGAAGAGGAGGATAGAGGTGCCATTCAAAAGTGTATCAAAGATTGCAAAAAAGTATGCAAAATATACCAAATCATCTACTATGGTTATTTATTTATGGCCGTCGTTGGAGCTCTGGCCTACAACACGACTCCATATCATCTATACAATCCCTACATAACCCCCAGGGAGAAACTTATAGACTTGTTAATTGGGAATTTATTGGAAAGCCTGGCCGCGTTTTCAATACTAATTACAAACATAGTTGCGGACGTTTATCCAATAATGTATGTGATGATTTTGCGCACCCACATTCATTTGCTAAAGCGAAAAATTGAAAACTTGCGATCCGATCCAGAAAAAAGTGAAAATGAAAATTATGCCGAACTGGTAAGGTGTGTCAGGGCGCATAGGTTGATCATTGAGTATGTGACGAATTACATAAATTGTAACTGGAATATTACTACCACTATCTTCTTAGGTATGCAGATCTTATAAGGCCAGTAATCTCAAACACCGTCTTTGTCCAGTTAGTCTGCACCGGAGTTCTTCTGGGCTTCTCCACAGTTTCGATTACATTCTTCGATATGGTGGATCGCTTCGTCACAGTATATTACTCCATGGCAATACTCTCCCAGACATTTCCCTTTTGCTACAATTGCGAGAGCCTACTTAGCGATTGCAACAACTTGGCCGTCTTCATTTTGCATTCCAAATGGATCGGTGCAGAACCACGATTTATAAGGACCTTAATAATATTTACGCACCAAACCCAAACTCCAATATTGTTTACAGCCTGCGGAGTGGTTCAAATAGGCCTGAATACCAATTTAAAGGTGCTTAACGCTTTAATCTAATTTATATTCTACATTATTTTATTCCACAGATGGTTAAATTTGCCTTTTCCGTCTTCACAATCGTTCAGGGAATGGACCTAATGGAAAAATTTAAAAAATAGAGAGGTCCCTCAAAGATTTGATTCATATTCATGTTTGTATAAAAATTCCGTTTATTCAAAGTAAGAATATTGTAGTTGTATTGTGAGAAAGATATATTTTTTCATGTGATTTTCTTGATTCCAAAGGTATTGAAATATATTTAGGATAGCAATGCAAGAGAAATCTGGTCTTGCCAAAAGATATACACAGATCGGATATGATACTCAAAGTCTCGCAGAAATCGCTTCAATTTGCTGAATTACTTCAATATATCTAAAAATTGCATCGGATGGGACCTATCATCGCGGGATAAACCTTAATTGGGATAATTGGTGTAACATACTTTAATTTGTCATTTGAAGTTATGGATGACATGGACGATCTTAGTTCGGGAGAGGCGGACAGAGGGTTGATTATTGAGTTAGTTAAAATATATACTCAAATGTTAAATTAAAAGTTACATAGCTAGTTAAGTTATAAAAGTTATTGTGTAAACCGAAAAGGCAAGCTTGACCAACTGTGGGATATAATAATAAAGAACTAAACTATCTTGAATAATTTTCAGATGGTCATGCTTGCCTTTTTGGTCTTAACCAAGAAACGAACTTAGTGGAAAAATTTAAAAACTATAGAGCGCACTTGGAGTGAAAATACAAACTTTAACATTTTTTATAAACCAAAATGAAACTCAAGCACTTCAATAGACGTAGTGAATTAGTATTTGTAGTTCAAATAAAGTTTATCTGAAGTTTGTGACCTTTTAGTGATGAACGAAACACCTATTACATGGAAAGCCAATTTCTAGCACCTGCCCCTGGACCTGGACCTCTCATTCTTTGGGCCTAGCTATCCGGCCGTCCGGTCCATTACCATTAGCGCTATGGGCATTTGGAGGAAATATTGCACATCTGGGGCTGACTTCTAATTTCGAATCGTGTTGCACAACAACAGCAACTCCGAGTGGAACACGTACACGATTGTTCAGCGCCATAAAAATCACAATAGAGCTCCCGGGTTACTCGTGCCAGTGCCAGAAAAGTCAAGAAATCAGGAAGGAACCCCGAACAAAGAAGGAGGAGCAACAGCCAACTATCGACCTCGATTGTTTTCCATTCAAGAAATCGCCAACAAAAGGGCATTTCGCGACTTACACGATCGTTTTTCCCTTCAGCCGATATCGGATTACGATCCCACTTGTTGCCCCAGAGCTCCATTCTATCCAACGGCACCGAGCCAGCTCCCAACGATCCCCCAGTCTCCGGCTAATGATCCATCTACAGACAGTTTCGAATTTCATGTAGTTTATGGTTATGGATTTGCGCACTTGTCAATTGCAGTCCGATCATTGCCAGCACTTGCACTCGGGGTCGTTTTGGGGGCCCCCAGCCCAGACAAAGGGGCCAATATTGTGGCGAGGAAAACGTGCAGCTGCATAAATAAGGGAAACTGCTTCAAATAGTCGCTATCGGTATGGGTATCTCCCGGCGTTAAAGGTGATCGTAAGTTTTGAGAGCAGTTTTTTACCAACTTATTGGTGTTCGACTATGAAATACAGTTTATAAGACAATAAATATGACATATTATATATGTAATACATCAAATTTTATGTAATTAATGAAAATATGGATTTAAATCCATTGTAACTATTTTCTTCAAAGAATATTTATATGTAGAACATATAGTGATTTTGTAAGTAATAACCGGATCTACACGTCTATAGTTGCTTAGCCTAAACTACCCCATCCGAATTATGCATTATTACCTCATTGCACCCAACATTAAATGGCACTAAATATTGCTCAATATTTTGTTTTGGGTTCTATATAAGCCGGTTTCTCAGCCGCCCAGTCAGTCAGAGTCGGAATGTCAGCCAGAAGGGATCTTATTTTAACACTCAGTTCCTGTCTATTGCTCAGCATTCTGGGCATAGAGGCCAGGACAGCAATCACAGTGGTAAGTAAAAATAGTTTCTGTGCTTTAAGTTTTCGCCTTAAATATCCATTTTAGAAGCGAGAGTCGCCCGACTGGATATCGCTAATAACAGGTGCCTTTGAGGAGTATTTAGATGACGAAGATGACACCGACGAAAAGTACCGTATGTGGAGAATGTAATACAATTTCAGGATAACCGCAGTGCTTCCTTTCTAGTCATTTGTAGCAATTGCACGGTGGTGGTAAGTCCCGCTTCGAACTCAACGCAGTCTGGAGGAAATGCTCCTGTAGGTCCACCGGCAACTGCAGGAGGGGATGCTGCTACACCAGGGGGAGCTACTGCACCAGGAGCTGCTCCGCCAGGAGCTGCTGCACCAGGAGCTGCTGCGCCAGGAGCTGCTGCACCAGGAGCTGCTGCACCAGGAGCTGCTGCCCCAGGAGCTGCTGCACCAGGAGCTGCTGCACCAGCAGCTGCTGCGCCAGGAGCAGCGGCACCTGCAATGCCAGCTTCTTAAATGCCATACGAATTATTTCCAGACTTGGGGATGAATCAAAAGTCTACTCCATGAATACATTTTAAAAGGGATTTGGTATACGAGTATTATTTAAGTGGCTGAAAATCCATCTCAAATTTAACGTAGTTTTGTTTAAAAAACCATTTAGAATAAACACTTTTTATGCCATTTTGAAGCACTACCTCTTCATTTCCATCCTCTGGCACTGTGGAGAAAATTTGTAACGCAATTGTCTTGACAGAAGTCACAACAAATCGGCTGGCACTCGCGGCAGACCCACACACAGTGAGTCTGGTGGTGCTTGGTGGCCTGGTGGTTGGGGACTAGGTCGGTGGTTTTTTGTGCTCGATCTTTGAACATTTTTGTCGGTAAAAGGAGCCCCATTCGTTCTCCTCTGACAGGGAGGAGGGTGTCATTCCCAGCTTGACATTCTGTTTGACATTTGTAATCCCGGGATCGTTAATTATTTACGAATTGAGTTGCCAGAGGAGAGGGTGTACTTGTATGGGGTTTCAGAATATCCAGCGCCAGCCAGGAAGGGAAGAGTCAAAGATCACACAAACGACAAATACGCTATCGATAGGGAAAAGGTATTTTTTGGGTATTTTGGTTGATGCTTTTTGAAATGAAATGATTTTTAAAAGATATTTCGATTCATACTTTTAGATACAAAAATGAAATCATCATAAAAGTATAAATGCTTTTGGCTGATAGTTCACAAAGTACTGAGTATACTTTAGTCTTAATTATTTGTCAGTTAGTACTATTGAGTTCTTTTTGTACGATTTTTTGTTTAATGTTTTTTGGAAAATATTCAAAGCATGTTCCCTGGCGGCTACAATTTGTTGGTTCCTTCGAGAAAACATTATCGACGAGTGCTTGACTTTTGCGCTAAACGACCATAAATTTGTCTCAACAAATATTTCCTAGTTGTCGCCGGGATGGGGCTCATTTCTGTATTTTCCTCACTGGATTTGGATCTATTGAAGATAGCTGGCTCGCTTAAATGGCTTTTCAAATACGCATGACATCAATTTCGGGCAATTACCAAATATTAATGACAGACAAAGTTTAGTTTGGGGTTCAATTATGGAATGTGAGTTATGCTACCGATAAGAAGCGTAACTTTCCAAACCGAAAAATTTGAATATTAATTGAATCCCTCTATCGTTTAAAAATATTTCCTCTTTGATAAGCCCTATATGTACTTTTTCAAAGAGTCTTCGTTCGAGTTGTGAGTAAGTTTTGGAGGGAAGATTTATGGCAAATCGACATCCGGCCAGAATAAAATACTCTCCGCCACATGCAAATTAGTCACGTATCTCCTATTAGAGCAGCTCGTCGAATCCCCTTTGGAGCGATCACCGATGAGATGAGTCAAAACCAGATGGCGAATAATTGCAACGTGCCTGCCCAGTGTCAAAAATGGATTTGATCAGCAATTGCATTTAATAAAGGTATTGACCTTAACTGATCCTTAGTATATATCATTGATATCTGATAGGGAGGGAGGTTCTTAAAAGAAGACATTTATTTTTTACCAGTGTCGACATCAATTTCATGAAAGTGTGAACCTCTAAACCATTTTTTTTTTGGCCTCACAAGTGCAACATTTCGTTGACCCTCAGATTGAAAGTGGCTACTTGGGCGACGCGTCGGCACTGATTGTTGGTCTTATTAAAGGTGCAAACATGCCACCGTCGTTGGATGGCGGGATACTGGGTGTCGGTCACGATCAGAGGAGCTCCCTCTCAGGTGCAAGAGCTGACCAAGTCGCTGTCTGAGTTTCAGACTCTTCTGTTTGTGTTTGTTTACCTTCGGAAAACCTTCGAGCAGCGTTAAGAGGCGGGATTTGTGTTTATTTAATTTTAGGTTGCTGCACAAAATGCGATTTGCTGCTGCTACTGCTTGAGTGAGCTACTTTAGCCCTAATGAGGATCCTTCCTGACTTGCCGACTTTCCGCTAGTCAGCGACTTAATCAAAGCAAACAAACTGGGAGCGATCCGATCTGAACAGCTTCTGTTAATGAAATGCAAACAGAAACAGCTATGGATTCGTGAAGAGGAAGGGCAAACAGCTTAAAAAATCATAAACTCGGAAACGAAAAGGCTGAAACGAAATGGAAATATGGCAGGCAGACAGGCAGTTTGTTAGGGCAGAGTCGGTAAATATTTGCACATGGATTTTCGTATCTCGATCCGTTGTCCTTTCGGATCCCCGACGGAAACTGGAACCTGGAAACTGAAAACTAAGAACGGATTCGGTAGCTATGTGTTTTTCGGTACAAATGGCTTACAAATGAAAATGTGTCCGCCGTGTTTGCTTTGAAATTGTACACTTTGACTTACTCGGTCACGCTCGACTTGATATAAGAAGATCGGTTTCGGGATTGGCTTTCGGTTTAGCGTTTTTGGAGCTCCCATCGTTCCCCCTCTTGCAGCATCCCATAAAAAGCTCAATTTAAATTGTCTATACGGCGAAATTATAATTCATAAATTCTGGGAAATTGCCGAATACAATGGCGACTACTGTTCCATATGAGATCCCGGGAGCGATCAACAAATTACAAACGCAATCCGCAGAGAAATGTCGACATTAATGTGCGTATATAGACACAAGAGTACACTCTTCTGAGTGCAAGATTCGCTCCTTTCTTCGCCGGTTCCCGGAAATTTTTCAACACTTTGCCCTTTTCACAAAGCCCTGCCGACGGCAATTAAAGTCATGCATATTGCTTCTTAAGTTTTTTATAAATTATTAAAATATCATTTAAGTATTCACGAAAAGCACTGATGCGCGTAAATCCAATTACAGGAGCAATTAACGAACGTTAACTAACTAGAACTAATTAAAAATAATATTTCGCTAAACAAAATGGACGGAGCGGAAAAGAAAAAAGCGAAAACTTATACAAAAGCAATCACTTAAAGGGATATATATTTTTTTTAAATAATACAACTCCCAAGTCCATAAAGATATTATTGAGATTTTATGAACGTTTTCCTAAGAGTCTTATTATCGCTCTTAAAATCATGTCTATATATGTGTATATAGATTTCCTTATCAGTTTGAAAATAAAATATGTATGAAAACCCATAATCAGGAATATTCTTCCTATTTGTCTGTCTGGTTGATAAGTTGCAACTAATATGGCAATTAAAAAATACTTTATTCTACTAGGAAATACGATTGGCAGGCCGATCATCATAGAAACTTGAATGTCGAGAACATTTTCGAAGGCAAAGGTCGAGAGGCAACGAACTTATTTTCCGCTTAATTGAATTTAACAAATTCAAACATTTGAAATTGATAAGAAATTTTGTTTTTTACGCGATCATAAAAATACATTGTATGATTTATGGCATTTGATGAGATTTGCGAATTGTCACAATTTCAGCGGTCAGATGCGCTGACAACAATACTAATCACGCCAATACTGCTCTCGGAATATAGAGAAAATAAAAACAAACCATTAAAATTTCATTTTAATTAATAAGCGGGCAAGCGTCAATTAACACGTTTTCACACTAAGCGAAGCGTTCTTCGAAAATGGTCCACTAAATTGTATTAATCGTAGAAACCCCTGAGTAATTGTCTGCATATTCACAACATTAACTGCAACCGAATAAAATAAATAACGAAACACTCGTATCAAAATGGCTGCCCCTTTGGATATGTATTTTTAGTTGGTTGGGTCCAAATTGAATATAAATTTGGCATGAAATGATTTTTTTGATATTGAGGGCAATATATTTTGTGGTTCTGGTCGTGGTTTGGTGTTTGATTTGATCAGCCGGGAGAAACGCCTTTAAAATCCTTAAAAAGAAACTCTTACTCTTATTCGATAGTTGGATACGCTGCCAAATATTTATAAAACTTTTCACAGTAAAGAATAACAAATAATAAAAAGTTGATTGAATTCCAGGGAAGTGCCAGCTTTATGCTAATAATATTACGATAATTGGAACAGTCAATTGTCAAATATTCGATTCGCAGACTTTGAGATAGAAATCGACTGAGAAAGGAGTTCAGAATAACTAACTACCTTTTGGGAGGGTATAGAGTGCATGGCAATTTGGATTTCCTTTCTCATAACTATGCAATATGTGTGAGTGCATTTCTGAATGCGTATAGCTCCCATAAATCTTTGGGTCTTGGCAAGCAGTGTCTTCTCATTCGGAATACTTATAATATACGCACACTATACCAGCAGGTTGATTGACAGAGCGCCGTCGCGAGATGGGGGAGATGCTTTCATATGTTTATTTTCTTAATTTCGCCTCGGATTTTTTAAATTCGCATGCAGAAAAAATTAATTTAACAACTCAGTTGACTTGAGCTGAGGCTCAGCCAGCACGTTGCGTATACGCCGCGTGGCGCGTCCGCCCCCCTTTCACAGTTCACATTTTGTATTTTGTTTAGTTGGTCGCCGACATTGTTGTGTTCTTCGTCTCTTGCATTGAGTTATAAATAGTTCTCTTTAGGATTTTATTTTATTTTATTTTTTTGCTTTCATATACTAACTACGCGACTTGTCGACAATTTTGCATTCGGAGCGTTGCACAATTTGCCGCACAATCGCATTTATTTATCAGTAAATTTCACAGATTCGCCGGACATCAGGCGGAGAAAGAAGATGGATGCATCTCTCCGTCTGGCTATCTGGCTCTTTGAACTGTTGCCAATGCTATTTTCCTTCTTAATCTGCAAAGTTCAAATCGAAGTGTTATCAATCGAAAAGAGTGCGGGATGTGATCGTTACTTGTTTACACAGCCTCATTATGTAAAGATTTCAAGCTGAGGCCCTTCAAGTTTTCCAAACTTTTTCAAAAATCTATTTTACAAATGTCATTCAAATCGGCGATCTAGCTAGACAATTATTTAAACAATCCCTTACTTGCACTTTATAGCAAAAAGAAGCGCCTGAAATTATAAATTAAGGCCATAAAATAGGCGCCCTCGCCTGGCTCTAGCAATTGGGAATCAGAAGTACATAAAGCTAAATAGATTCCTGCGGCGTCAACAGCATTGTCTGTCAACAGAAATTAATGAGTCCATAAATCACGGCAGCCACCGCAAGATAGCGACGCACTGGCTCGTTTTTCCGCCCCCTTGGGAGTTGGGGAGGGGTCTGAAGCGAGAAGAAGTCTAGGAAATATGACGGCCCTAGAGCCTCCGATCCCGCAGAACTCGAACTCAAAAGGGGTGCAACCGATCCGAGAACCAAAGACGACATGCCGCTCTGACTTCAATTACGCGTCCCAGGAATGTGCACAATGCGAGCGCGTAGCCGAAATGCTGTGGATGGCAAACCCATGGCCACAGTTCCGAATCCAACCCAGAGATCCAACGCATCCGACCAATCATTGGCAATGTACTAGAACCGACAACTCCAAGTGCAGTTCGGGTTCGCCGGCTCTCGAGCAATGTGGAACGCCCGTCGCTGACAGCGGAATGGATATAAATCTAACCATGTGTTCCTCATCCTCAGATCACCCACTCGCAACTGCCCGGGTGATGCCAAGAAGGCGTTACAATAAGCGACTTACTTAATAGTTAAACTAAATATAGTAAAATATTCGAAGCGCAATATTTTGAAATAGTTTGATAGATATTCCTAAAAAATATATTTAGAATTTTCATTATTCCTCATCCCAACACCTTAATTTATATTTAATTTAATTATTATTTCTATATAAACCATTTTCTCTATTATAATTTCTTATAAAAAATGTTTTTGCTTTAAAAACAAAAATACAAATTTCAGGATCTTTAAAAATAGCCAACAATCTAGCTAGTTAGTAGCTAAATTACCAGCCCTTATTCCAACTCTAAAAATGAATCTGAAACTAAGAAATGGAGACAAAATTCCTGTGTGGCAGTTCCGGTTGTGGGTCGCCATAGCCCCCGGGGACATGACACAGGCCATCAAGGGGTTAGGGCCCGGGTTAGGGGTTACGACCAGATGTCGGCCGCCAGCTTATTGATGTGCTTACATTCATTATCCTCAGACTGGGATGCCTAGGATGCTAAAACACGTGCCCCCAACAATTAGAAACTCATTAAATTTATGATAATGAGCTGAGTTGCTACTCAAATGTCAAAGATGGAATCCCTAGAGTAATGTCTGAAAACTAGGAAGAAATCAAAAGTAGATTTATAAGAAATTTTAAATATTTCTAAATACGTTGGCTCTACTGCCTTCTATTAGATCTCTGACTGTCAGGACTTTGACACACCGTCTTTCAAAATTTCATTAATGAAACCATATATCCGAAATCGTTACCGGATGAAAGTTCCGCACCAGCTGCCAGGGAAGCGATTTAATTAAGGAACTCAGGGAAAACGACGCCACACAATCAAGTCGGGGCAGTGAAGCGTTTTGCCAAACTCGAGCTCCAATCGCCGGTATCAATGGTCGGAAGCTGCAGGTCGGGCTTTTATGATCACCCCGTCCACCCTTATTTTTTTCAACTCCTGAACACGATCATATACACATGTGGTCGTATATATAGACTCTTCCATTAAGGCGTGTACACATTGACGCGACGTATCTGAAGTGTTTGCCTGCATTTTGTGGCCACCGTCTGCGGCCGGCTCTCGGACAGACTCTTTTGTTTTAGTGCCCCTTTCTGTGATTTTAACATCTTGCACTTACGGACTCGGCCGGGTTCGAGCCTGGTAAGTCCGGTGGTGGGCTTTTCATGTTTAGCTACCGAAGTAGATGGCTACCGGTAGCCGTTAGTCACGCATTTCTGCATCTTTGGTCCAGAGTCAGTAGCGGCGTCTGGGCCTGCGTCTCCAGTCTCCAGTGCCCGTCGCCGTCTATATCTTTTCTCGACGTCTGTGGCCGAGCAAACAATCTACCGTCGTACAAACAGAATGTCAAAACATCGAAAGCAAGTCATTAATGGATAGAACTTCTAGCTTCTATGGGTCTTCCAGCCCATATATTGATTTTTTTAGGAGAGGAAAGATTAAATAATTCAATAAGGAAAGGTAACTTCCGTTTGGCCCAATACCTTTTGAAATAAGATATATTTCAAATATTATTAAACCAAAAAAAAAGAGAAATTAATAAATAGTCTTGCTTCGCAATCGGATTATTCCCAATTTGTTGGCCAATTATTTTCAAAGATGATCCAACCGATCTGAAATTTGTAAAAGCCAATCCGACGCATGCCAAATTATTCAATTGCGCAGATGTTTGTCAATAAATCTGACCACTCCGCCTCGTTTTTTGGCTATAAGACAGCGTCTCCTATGGCTTTTTGTTTTTGGCCCAAAGCACATAGGCAAACAGAGACACGCACACTTGGAGCCAAAAGTGAGGACCGCACGACAAAGGCACAAACATTACAACGATCATTAGTTAAATTAGGAGGAGTTCGTCGCCGAGTTCGGGGCACGGGTTTTGGGACACGGATGTGGATGTACGGCGACGTCTTCGAATAAAGCAAGCATCTCCGAAAACAAACAACTACGGTGGCTACCGCGAGGCTGTCGATCATGCGCAGAGCGACGGCAACCTTTTGAAACGAAAATCATAAGCAAACACCTGCATCTTGGCCCGGCTAAAAAAAAAGTCAAGAAATGTCGGACCATCAGATTGATTGTGTTTACCTCCTCGCGATTGCCACACACACTGGACTGGGGATCCAGCAGGACTTGCTTGGAGGATCAGGTGAGAGCACTTTGTTGGCAAAACACTTGAACTGGGGCATTTGAATACACAGACACAAAAAATATTAATTCGTGGAGGAAGTTTGGCTCTAAGAATATAAACAATAACATCGATTGTTTCCATATAATATGTTAAATTTATATATACCATTTTGGGGATTTGTTGAGAAGATCCTTGGAGACATCCAAAGAGGGGTTTTACTTTTGATTTATATAAATTTTTTATACTAGATATACTTTTATACTTTTTAGACTAATTAAAGTAAAGATATTTTTTTCAATAGCAAAGCCTATGGAAAACACTTGTATCTTTCTTTATTTTGATATTTGTTTGGAAACTGTATTCATTTGAGCCAAAATGTGTAATTCCGTCGGCTACCCAAACTACCCATAAATCAGAGTTCCGTCTCTGAGAAGGCCTGAGATCTTTGGGAAATATAACCTACCTGGGTCCATTTCGGCCGATGACAGTTGATTGAAGAACTCCACAATTGCAATTGTCACAGCTAGGCTGGCTTTCTTGTATAGCTTCCCAGTGGAACTTTCTCCGGTTGACTTTAGGCTTTTGCAGGGCACGTTGATGAGGTGGTAGTGTTGTTGGATGGTTCGGGGCTTTGCTTAGTCGTTAACTTTTCGCACTTGGCTATAATGTGAGTTTCAATTAAGGCATGAAATTTGTATACAAATTGGCGCCAGTTGTGCGGGAATATGACGGGGCTGCGATGCCGTGAACCAAAACTGAGATCTGATTAGCACATTTTCGGGCCAAAACGCTCGCTCGGCTAGTTGCCCCGAAAATTATCACGCACTTATCACACCTTATTGGAGACCGGGAACTACACACATTCTTTATGGCACTTGAATGGGTTTGCTGTTGCGCTTATTTAATTTTCCTTTCTGGCAGTCAGACCTCCCGTGAGATCGATTGATCGCCCGACGATTCGATTAATCCGCATCCACTGATCCGTGCGCGCGTCTCTCTTGATCTTCCGCTGGATCTCTTCCCTGGCGAATCGGGTCGGATCGGTAGTATTGGGTCGTATCGAAAGTCCCTGGCGCGCTCTCCAAAACGATTGTTGCTGCTCGTCACCCGTTTCTGCTGCGACTAACGCTGCCGTGCTCCGCCGATCTGCTCCGAAGATCGCCAGAGAGTTCACCCATTATCCATGTTCACATCCACACCAGCATCCACGCACACAGTCTCCGGTCACATCCACATCAAATGCCACTGAGTCGACGCAGCATCACGAGATCTCGTTCGCTCTCGCTCACCTAAATCGCTTTCTCTCTGTCCCACGACCTAAGTTCACCCACACACATACACACTCAGATGAGGAAGGGCGGTCGATCGGCCCGTGGTTTGTAGTTTTAATGGCGATACTGGTGGCGTTTGTATTGGTGAGATGGTGGGGCGAAGGCAAATAATAAAAATGAAGAATGTCTTCAGATGCCCAGGAGCGAACGCAATGAATGGAGGGGTACAGGCTCAGGGGCCTTAAAATCTATTCAAAATTTAATTGATTTTAAGGATGCGTAAGGACCTTGATTTAGAACTTACAAGTACAAAATAATACTTTTTTTTTTACTTCATAATATTTTTCAAGGATATTATCATACAAATTGTTATGAAGATCATCATTTATTTTTAGTAGCTTTTTAAAAGATAAATAATTTGAATTATGAAACCATTTTCAAACTACAAAGTTTATCCTAAGAAAATCTATTTCTTAGAGAAAATAAAAATTCCTCTCGTTAGTTCACTACCGCCCCTGCAATTTCCGGCGTATGTGTGAGCGTGTGTGCGGGTGTATCTGTGTGCCTTGGCTGCGCACGAGTACTCGCAGTTAGTTGAAAAGATTCTCTCTCGGCCACATACTCACACACATGTGAAAGGCCCGCTCTGGGCCTGAGACTGGCCGAGTGAATGAACACACGCAACCGGGCGGAGTTAATTTCTGAATGCTTGAATGGCCAATCTGAAGCAAGTAAGCGTATCCGTAGCGTTACGCAGGGTGAGCGAGCTGCGAGATGTCATGACTTTTTAGTGTCACACACATGTGGCCGTAGGCCGTAGGACTGCTGGGAGGGCGGGGAAAAATGGGGGCGGGGCTGTGGGAATTCAGTGATCGTGTGCATCTATTTTTGGTTCATTAAGAAAGTCATATTGCTAATAATGCGGCACAGACGGTAACCCCGCAGAATCCTGGCTCTTCCATCCGAGCCAATGCGGCGTATGCGTGATGCCCGCCGATCTCGCTGAGGCGTTGCGTCTTGCTTGGTTAGAGTTAATTATAAGAAATGCTGTCTTCATCTGATTGTCACTAATTCTAAATATCGTCATTTAATGATAGCTGCCAATTTTCGTTGTCATTCCATCATCATTAAAATGGGCACCCAGCTCTTGCGAATTTGCTCTCTTCAGTGCCGAGTTAAAGTTGCTTTGGTGTGTGTGCATACTGTGTGCCGGTGTGGATGCCCACACGCACACACATATGTACACCGTGAACGTTGGACACACCTCCTTGAGATGGCTTACGCTTACCTGCTCATACCTTTTGTTGCGAATCCAATCGACTTCGCCTCCTCTCACTCTCAGTCCATTGCTCTTTCTCTTGCTTTCGCTTCAAAAAGCGTATTTCTTTGACGATCGCCATGCTGAATATTTTTAATTTTCAAAAACGATTTAATTATGCACACTTTCTAATAGCATTTTTATTGGCAAAATATGTTATTCATTTAATTTGGATTTACCTCATATACAGGATGTGCTCTTTTCAGGCATTCAAATACTAAAATGTTTTTATTCCATGAATTTATTAAATATTTAAAAAACTTGTTACTTCAATAAATCATTTTTCAAATATTTAAATCTATAATTTTTATTAAATTTATTTAAAATGTGAAACTAGAAAAAAAGGAACAAGTATTCAAAATATTTAGAAAACTTTGAAACCAAAGCTTTTAGCTTGGAAAGTATAATTTATTTATTTCTAATTTATATAAATGAAAGCATAAAAATATATTTTATAAATATTATATGAACTCTAGCTATGATCTAAATTGTACAGACATATTTACATTATTATCTAAGCCACATGTTTCGATTTAATCCTCTAATCCCAAAACCCAGATCAACTTTCAAAATAATTAGCCACATGCGAAAGCCAAGGGGGCTAAAAAAGCGCCGGGTGGCAGCGGGGGAAGACGATGACAAAATTGTCTCCGCGTTTAACAAATTGGCTGACAGACTTTGAAGTTGCCGGCGAGAAGCGACAAATGACAGGCATAACAAATGAACACAGTGCGTTTCCCGCTGCCGTTCTACTCGACTTTTTATATTATTTTTCAACAGATTCTTACTTGTGCAATAACAGAAAGTCGAAAAAGACCGGGATATGCGTGGCACTTGAGCAAACAAAGGATCTGACACGAGGAGCGAGGCGAGAAGGCACAGGAGACAGGCAACATTTCGGTTAAGGAACTGGAGTCCAAGTGCCAAAAGTAGCATCAAATGTCATAAAGTGGCAAATGCGCTATTAAATTGACACATTCAGGGCAAAGGCGGTGGCAACTTACATAAGATTACGCCAGATGGGTGTGAACTGTGCACTTGAAGAAATTTCGGCATAACATGAGATCTTTATGGAGTAAAGATCGCCAGGAGACCTGTAGAACTTCAAGAAAGTGTCCTTTCATTTTTTAAAATAAATTTGTCCTTTTATAAATAATACCAAGGGATTCGTGTATCCTTTTTTTTGAGAATATATAATTATAATATATAATATTTATTTTATAAAATTAACCACATTTTTTTCAAGTGATGAAAGGGGCGGAAGCGTCAAATTGTCTACGGCAGCAGTCCTCCTAAAATTGGGCATCGATCTCTCGGACGACATCGGTACTACCGACACGTGATTATGCGACCCACTTGAGTCCTGGACCTTCCCAGTCCCAGTCCCAGTCCTAGTCGCAGGCGCTACATAAAACGGATCGACGCAACTGCAGTTGAGGATGAATTATTGGTGTAAGCGAATACCCGGCTCACTTGAGAGGCACTACACCGCAACCGACCCAAATGTCACCTGATCCCGCGCTCGTTCGCACTCAATTTCCTAACTAGATGAAGTCGTTCCCAGCCCACTGGCCAGTGAGTAATACGTGTACAATCTTCCATTCCCCACGAATATCCTATGGGATGGACATGTGGTTCTGGTTTGGCCGGGTCTCGGCTTTCCGGCCTATCTTTCACGGGCCGGGCTTGTTACGGCCTATAAATTTCGGATTCTGCATATTACGACATTCCTCCAATTCTCCGGCAAGGCATGCAATCTGTTTTTGTTTGTTTACGCCAGCCCGAATCCCTCTATGATATGGATGCAGCCATGGATGCGAAACTATATCAAAATAGGATTATCTTGATGTTGTTCTGTTCGCGCCATGCAGTGCAGGTATTCCGAACAGGGTCTCAACCGTGAATTATTTTATGGAAATTCCACATTCGCAAATAAAAGGCTGTTACAGCATTATTTTTGGAAAGACAAAACTGTGTTGGGCCGTTTCAATCGGAGATTTGGGGGTTCCATTAACGCCTGAAGAAATCCTCGACTGTTTGGTGGATGGCTTTGTTGTGAATTATCCGGCGGGTGCTAATTAAAAACCTTCTTCGAGCAAGGCAAGGAGCGAAGCGACTATAAAGAGCGGTGGCACGGCTTTGTGGTTTCTAACAATAATTAAAGGCAAATAAATAAACAGATTTGTACAACGACTAATTGAAGCTCAAATAAATCAAAATTTAACTAATAGTACGACGGTGGACCACCCAAAGTGTACGGGTTCGAGTCCGTGCCTCCGGAGTGCCGAAAAAGTTGAGTTGTAATCGATGTGTTAATAGGCCAAACTGGTTTCGTTGGACAAACATTACTCCAAAAAATCGCCCGAAGGTCCGACCTTACCGTGTTTTTTTTTATATTTTTAAATTTTTTTGTGCAGTCTCAACGACAATCTGACGAAACACTCATCTGAAAGTTGCCCAGATTTGCCGACAGATATAAAGTTGGAAGGAGACGATGAAGCTGGGGACGGAGACGAAGGCGGCAGCGAGTTTGCTTCATGCTCGTTGCACTTGAACGCTTCAACGGCATTCTGATTTGTGGCTGCGGCTGCTGTTGCGGGCTGCAGCCGGGATCCCAAGCCGATCCGATCCGATCCGGACCAGGACGTGGCTATATTTCACGTGAGGAGCATCTAACAAGTAACGTCGCATAAGCTTAAAATACGAATAATAAATACCTAGTATTTCAAAAATGACTTCTTGATCTATTGGAATTGGTTAATATCAAAATACTGAATATTATTATGTTGAATCCCTTTTATGATTAAAACATATATAACAAACCTTATTCAATCCCATTTCCAATATACCCTTTAGTACCAATATACCATGAATAACTTGAATAAGATATTTAGAAAATCGGATGAAAAAAACAAACACAAACAGGGGAAAGGTGAAAGTTTGGAATCTGTGAGGGAATCTCTGTGATTGGCGTGGTAATCGGTTTGACCCAGCTTCCCCTCTCACCACATCGCCCTTCCACATCCCTCTGGGAATCAAAGCCCGCCGCCTTTTTGAATTTCCAATATGGCGTCCCTGCCGTTTCCGTATCTGAGATACTCAGATTTGGAGATGCTGCGCTGATAGACGCGCTTTAAATGCATAAAATTGCCGACTATAAATAACATTTAATGAAACACATTTTTCGATTCCCGATTCTACACGCCTCCGAATCCATTCCCCTCTTTTTGGATGCTTTTCTTTATTTTTTCCACTTCTACTTTTACTTATACCATATTGTTTTTGGCAAAGGATTGCCAGGGGCCCTAGGAGATGAGAAGGAGGAGGAGCGTTTAGCTTGGCATCTTCTATGCTTCTTGAGTTATTATTGTAATTTGGCTGTGGGCAGCCGAGTGGAACGGTTGTGCCGCCGGTTGCAGATGCAGTTACTCCGAAAGATCCCAGCCGAATGACGGGATGAGATGGAGCTCTGCCAGCGCTGGCATTTTGTGTTCATTTAAATTTTTCACAGTCTATGAAATATAATAAGTTTGCGACATGTGCGCCGCCAATTCCCCATTCCAAACTTGGCCATACGGACTTTAATTAAAAAACAAGATCTTTTCCGTTGCGGGACCTCCATCTACGGGAAGACCTGAGTGGATTTCGGCGGAAAGGATTACAATGTTTCCATAGATCAGATAGATTCTAGTTCCGTTTGGAACCACCTACGCAGAACTGTGTTGCCGTTCGAAATGTGTTAACGGTAAACCCGCTCGCATCCATTTTATGCGTTTCGTTTCGCGCGCACATCTCACCATTCAAATGGGCCGTAACGGTATAATGGCAAACCAACACAAAATCAACAGAAAAGGAAATACTGTGTTTTTGTAGCGCATGTTTTTGCCGTTGATTTTCCTGGTGGGTGTAATGGTACAGTACATATTGAAAGTGTAAGGCCGACATAATACCATAGGAAATATTAACCAAATATTTTAAGTGCCAAAAGCTCCCATATTAAATATTAAAAAGAAAAAAAAAATTTTAATTGAAGCGAAGGATTCATAACTTTAGTTTTCTGGGGCCTACTTAACAGTTTTGTAACGCACTGCCCATGTGTGGCAGTATGGAAATTGCAAAAGAAAATTCATAAAGTGGCGGATGTTTTCTTAATTTTTAATGCTTTAGTTTTATTTAAGTGTTTATGGAGAAATAACTAATGAAAACCGCCTTGAATTGCACATTTCGCTATAGTCCCCCGCTGCACCGGCTGTGTATTAATAAACATGCATCGTGCATGGGCCTGTACTTGTGTTAAAGCGCAACATGATTCGCTCGATTTAAAATGCATTTCCATGCCAATGGCAACGCGCCGAGTTGCCGCCCTTTGATTTATAAAGCAGGCCGTTTCTTTCTACCCGCTTCCACATTTTTAGCCACATCCCAGATCTTCATTCCACTCCGTCGCTGTTTATTTACTTGTTGTCAATGCAATTAAAAGGAAACACTTTTGGGCAAATGCATATCTCATGTCCAGTGACCATGTAGCAAAGCAACACGTATTTATATTTTACAGCCAGATACTTATATTTCCCCGTCTTAAATGCTCTTGCGAATGTTTAGTTTACAAATCAAATCTTAGCTATTTTAACATAAAACATCAAGCCAGGTTGTGGGATCAGGAGTTCCATGTTGGCCAGGTATCAAGGCAAAGCTCTGTAAATAAAAAACTCATAAGTCCAACTGAAAATATTGGATGTTGATCACACTAATCGATACTTACACAATCAAAACAACGAAATATAAGGCAACTACACTGCAAAACAAATGTGGGTTGGATCACGGATTTTGCTGGTTTTGTGGCTTAGCTTAGGGATCACTACTACACATCTTATTCCTTCTTGGGCACGCTCAGGTCGTAGAAGAGCTTGCCCATGCCGCCGATGCCGACCAGGGCGAGGGCCATTGTGATGCGGTACAGAACCTGGTCGACGGCGGATCCCTTCAGGAAAACAGGCTTGCCGTCCTTCTTCTGGAAATGCTCCTGCACCTTGCGGATCTCGAAGTAGCCCTTCTCGATCTGCTCCTTGGGCACGGCAGCAGAGCGACGGCCAGCGGTGGTGGTGAAGCTACGGACAACAGCCTGCAGAAAGAAAATGTGCGGTTAGTTCTTGGAGCTCCAGAGCCTTACGTAATTGCAAGCGTAGAAATTATTTGTCGCTCATATGGAACGATTATTCCATAATATTCCATTTGTAGGGAGATTAATTTCATCCTTAATTTAACTTACTCTCGACAAGTTCATCATTTTGCTTTAGTTTATTTTTATAATTTAGCAAAACGCGAGATGAGTTTTCCTGGGCGAAAAATTATGACAGCTGTTTGACGTCTTTGGAGAAAGTGCTGCCGGATCGTTATAAAAATGCAGCCCTCGAAACGCCTTTAAAAAAGAGTGTATCGAAATATGAATAAACTGGTAAATATTTTAATTAAATATTATATTAATAAGTGCAAATAAGCACTAAAACTATATTCCACAAATTAAAATTCGAAGTAAGCTAGCGTTGCCTGATTATCATAATCTTGCATCCCTGGAAAAGTGCCATTCACGGCGAAACTATTTACAAAATTAAAAAGAAAACAACTGCTGAATTTAATTCTATTTTATTTTCTCATAGCCTTTAGAAACATAAAAGACAGCCATGGGCTTCCTCACAGTTTTAAAAAAGATGCGGCAAAAAGAAAAGGAGATGCGCATACTGTTGCTGTAAGTAAATTTTCTAAAGAAAAGCAATGATGATTCATTCGGATGTTTATCCTTTAGAGGCCTGGATAATGCCGGGAAGACAACTATACTAAAGCGCTTTAATGGCGAACCCATTGACACAATCTCACCCACCTTGGGGTTCAACATAAAAACCCTAGAGCACAATGGTTACACCCTGAATATGTGGGATGTGGGCGGACAAAAATCTCTTCGATCGTACTGGCGAAATTATTTTGAATGCACCGACGGATTAGTTTGGGTGGTGGACAGTGCGGACAGGATGCGGCTGGAGTCTTGTGGACAAGAACTGCAGATCCTTCTCCAAGAAGAGCGCCTGGCTGGAGCTACACTCCTGGTACTGTGCAACAAACAGGATCTTCCCGGAGCCCTCTCCTCTAACGAAATTAAAGATGTACATAAGCATATTTCACTTTGAAGATTAATCAATATATTTAATATCATTAATGTTTACAGATACTGCATCTGGAGGATATCACCACGCACCATTGGCTGGTGGCAGGGGTCAGCGCGGTAACTGGGGAAAAACTTCTTAGTTCCATGGACTGGTTAATTGATGACATAGCCAAGCGAATATTTACACTCGATTAAAGCAAACTCCTCTTATTTTTCCATCAAGTACATTTTGTATAGTTTCTCGTCCGATTCGTTGGCAAACGCCGGCTTAAAGTTTACTTTATGGATGGTTATGAATCCTTCATCCAGCGCTGGCTCTTGGTACTTCTTTTTGAGCATATTAAACACCATGTCGTTGATCTTGGAGTGTAATGAATCGGAGAGTTCGCGAAATACAATGTTGTGTTTTGCGTGCGCAATTGGCACATTCATAACCAAACAGCGACAGGGAATCTTGAACTTAGTTGCTACAACCAGGAACTTTTTACGGGAAGCGCTATCTACGTTTGTATTATCCACCACGCAGGAATTTCCAGCATCTAAGAAACGTTCACAGGCATTAAGGCAGGCTTGGACGCCACCCAAAGCATCGGCACTGACAATTTTGTATCCCCGACTCTGAAAGAAACTTTCGCAAAAGTGGCTCTTTCCTGAGCCAGGTAATCCCACCATGATGACCATTTCATTAGGATGACCGTCAAAGGTAATATTGTCTGGATCAAAGAGGGTCACTTGGTCGTGAATACCAGTGGGATCAAATTCGGGTTTATTCCATTCCTCCACGCGCTTTCCTAGGAAGTGAACTTCTGGCGTATAAAAGGAAATGCCAACGTTTGCAGCAAATAGTCTGTCAGCCAGCGAATGATCCTTACGCTGCTTGGTGGCTCCCTTTCCGGTCTCAGGTCTTCCGGCTGCATCACCCACAAAGAAACACCGATCCTCCTGAACTTTTACTCCATCATTCATCTCATTTTTTAGATGCTCCCACATACCAGTCCGCGGCTTACGAAACAAGCCATCGCCAACGGCAATAAATACTTGGATGGGTACTTCTAGTTTAGCAACAATCTGTTTGATCTTTCCCTTGAAGTCATCCAGCTTGATTTTTCCGCGAGCAATGCCTCCTTGGTTGGTGAAGAAACATATTTTGAATCCATCTTTGTGTAGGCTCTTGAGTTTAACTGACACTTCGGGGAAGATGATCTGCCAGTCATCAATGTTTTTTGGAAACACGTTTCCAGACTTGGTTTTGATGATGGTGCCATCCATGTCGTAGCCGGCTATCTTCTCGGATGCCACCACGCCAGCGCTGGTAAAAATAACCAATTTTCCATTTTCAGCTGAGTCCCATCTCTCTGATGTGCTTGCGGAAGTCGAGATGCCCGACGAAACTGGGACCTCCTCTGCCTCAATCGGGGGCGGATCGAAGACCACTTGGAATCCGTGTCTGCCGTAAACGATTTCCACCAAATCTCCGTGCTGCAATTTGCATTCGGTGTGCTGCATTACCATCAGTCCATTTACGCCACTTGGATTTAATCCCAGAACTTTCATGTTGACCAGGCACTTATTAGTGTCAACATCTAGGCGCATCTGTCGCTTGGAGCATCGGGCGTCGCGGATTCCTGACTCTCGACTTCGTCCTACGAAATTTTCGCCCGATGACAGACGAATTGTGTGATGTTCTGATTCCGTAGGTTTGAGGCAGCATGTCCGTGTTGCCCTCTTTAGATCGACCTTTGCCACAGATCGGTTAAGATATTTTGCCATTGACATTGTGGGAATTTAGCAACTTTAAAGCATTTTTGTTTACTTCTTCACGGTTAAAGGTGGCCAGATGCGGGAATGCATTGGCCAGCCATTCACACGAAAGGATCAACAAAGGCGGGGTTTCTTTCATATTTTAAATTGTCAAGCTTTTTTCTTAATTCCTTTTCATAATTTGAGAACCTGAAAATAAGAAAATAAAATTATTTTAAATAAGTTGCTTTAGAGCCTCCAGAAAATTTCACAAAAAATCTGAAAAAAAAATTGATTCCAGATTTTAACGTAGATCGGTGGAGAAACGATCTACAAATCGTTTAAGGTATTCCTTTCAAGAATCGGTAAAGATATTTTTGGCAAAGATATAGCCTCCAATAGGGGCCATATTGTCCCTCCCATGCATTTCCACATTTTGAAGGGGATCCTCCAGAGAATTTCACAAAAAATCTGAAAAAAAATTTGTTTCCAGATTTAAATGCAGATCGGTGGAGAATCGATCTACCAACTTTTAAGCATTCCTTTCAAGAATCGGATGATTTTTGGCAAAGATATAGCGTCCGATAGGGGCCATATTTCCCTCCCATGCATTTCCACATTTTGAAGGGGATCCTCCAGAAAATTTCACAAAAAATCTGAAAAAAAATTTGATTCCAGATTTAAATGCAGATCGGTGGAGAATCGATCTACCAATCTTTTAAGGCATTCCTCTCAAGAATCGGATGATTTTTGGCAAAGATATAGCCTCCGATGGGGGCCATATTGTGACTCCCAGGCATTTCCAGATTTTGAAGGGGATCCTCCAGAAAATTTCACAAAAAATCTGAAAAAAAATTTGTTTCCAGATTTAAATGCAGATCGGTGGAGAATCGATCTACAAAACTTTTAAGGTATTCCTCTCAAGAATCAGATGATTTTTGGCAAAGATACCCCCCCCCCCCGGGCCTATTCCTCCCCTTTCCACTTTTGAAGGGGATCCTCCAGAAAATTTCACAAAAAATCTGAAAAAAAATTTGTTTCCAGATTTAAATGCAGATCGGTGGAGAATCGATCTACCAATCTTTTAAGGCATTCCTCTCAAGAATCGGATGATTTTTGGCAAAGATATAGCCTCCGATAGGGGCCATATTGTGACTCCCAGGCATTTCCACATTTTGAAGGGGATCCTCCAGAAAATGTCACAAAAAATCTGAAAAAAAAATTGTTTCCAGATTTAAATGCAGATCGGTGGAGAATCGATCTACCAATCTTTTAAGGCATTCCTTTCAAGAATCGGATGATTTTTGGCAAAGATATAGCCTTCGATGGGGGCCATATTGTCCCTCCCATGCATTTCCACATTTTGAAGGGGATCCTCCAGAAAATTTCACAAAAAATCTGAAAAAAAATATGTTTCCAGATTTAAATGCAGATCGGTGGAGAATCGATCTACAAAACTTTTAAGGTATTCCTCTCAAGAATCGGATGATTTTGGGTAAATATATAGCCTTTGATGTGGGCATCCTCCAGAAAATTTGGCAAACTCCGTTTAAGACGGAATGTATTAGCAGCATAAAAAATGTTCATTGTGCAGCGCCCAGTAGGCAATGATTTTAAATTTATTGTAGATTCCCAAGTAGGCTTAAATATCAAAACCTTTTTGACAAGCTTGTAAGCTGCAGTTTCAGAAGCCCTAAAATTTTTGTTGAAACTAGTTACTAAAGACACACATCTTAAATGCAAAGAAATTTTCTCTCTTTACGGGTAAGTGGTTTTAAGTCAAGGTAAATCTTATTTATATAAACTAACTTTTTTTCTGAAGCCGTTCTTCCTTCGGGGGGTAGGCGAGTTGGGGACCCTAAATTTTCCCAACCGCCTTATTCGGCCCTCTGTTGCTCTGATGCATGCTGCTGCTGCCAAACCACGTCCGGGGAAAGTCCCCCCGAAGATGGAGAAACTGCGAAAGAAATTTCAGGAGGACAACGATTTACCCGTTTTCCTCAAGGGCGGCAGCATGGATAAGCTTTTATACCGTTTAACTTGGGTGCTGTGTTTCATTGGCATGGCCGGTGATGTTCTTCTGTGGTTTGGTTACATTTTGGCCTAAAATGAGAACCTCATAATCGCCAGAACGTCAAGCAATAAAATTCCACCACACAATTATGTTCTTCTTCTCACACCCTAAATTTTAAGCGGCTTGTGCTCTTGTCCTGTTTATGTGTTCTGGTTTCATCAATACGGCAATTCAATTAAACTATCATCCGAAAATTATTTAAACTTTTATTTTTTGCTCAGAAGATGGGACTTTAGGCTGTGAATCTCGGCTATTGCAAGCTAAAAACAGCCGCTTTACTTTTCAAATTTGGCGCGCTATTAAGTTTAATTTGGCGTTGTGCCGATACTGCCATCACGATATTATGGCCACAACTGGTCACACTCAGAGGTTACACTTGTACAACTTGCAGTTTTGCCGGAACTTTTTTTGAACATTTTTTCCTCTCTTTTAAAAGGTACGTATGCATGAAATTTAAGCTTTATTATGTTTCCCAGCCTAATGAATCTGTTCGACGAAGTTTATTTTATTTTGCAATTGACTAACACCGTAGTTTCAATGCATCCACATTTTTCCACTAGACGTTGTCAGAGTCTTGCACTCCATTTATTCTTTTGGTTATAACCCGCATTTCTGCCACATCGGATTTGCCGGATCACCCTGAGAAAGAAAGTGCATCTTCATCAAGTTTTCATGTGCTCCCCACTCTTTGGCTTGACTTCAAAATTTAAGTAGCTTTTTCCATTTTACAGTTGAACGACCAGTAATGTAAGTTCATCACAAAAAATTGCCTACTCCGTACATAAAGTTTCCAAATTGTCAGTCATGTTGTGGCTAAACTACGTTCAGAGATCCCGGCAGCAACTAAATAGGCTGTGCCAGTTGTGTAGCCGCAGTAAGATCGCTGTCCGTTCCGGTAGCAGTCACAGTGTCCGGTTTAGGTACCCGGAGTTCTTCCTAAGCAAGAGCTTTTGTGGCTCGTTCAGGCCTTTGTCGATTCGTTACAGGTATTTGCCGACTGTATTTTACGATTTAGATAACTGAAGTTCTTTATCTTCTTGCTTTATTTGCAGTTGCTCCGCAAATCTTCCCCACGCAGCTGAAATGGCCAGCAAGTCCGCCCACTTCGTACTGCCCAACACGCAGCCCATCGCTGACTTGGACTGCAAGAACGCCTTCGAGAACCTGACGGACAAGGAGAAGCTCTATGCCCATTACTTCAGCAAGGCCTCCTGGGACGGTGGCCTCATCGCCCTGATCCAGTCGAGTCCCGAGGCCCCGCTCATCTTCTCCCTGTTGCACCGCATTTTTGTGGCCGAAAAGCCGGCAGATCTCAAGGCAAAGGCTGAAGCTGCGGGTGTCAGTCCCGAAGATTATACGGTAAGGTGGTGTTCATATCCACTCTTTCCTTTATTAAATGGTTTATGCCTTCGCAGGGCTTCCTGGTTTATGCTTGTGGTGTCTTTGCCAATGCGGGCAACTACAAGGGCATGGGCGACAGTAAGATTGTTCCCAACCTACCTGCCGAGAAATTTGAGGCTGTCGTAAAATCTTCTGCCGCGTATGCCACTGAGCCCCGCGTGGCCAAGATCTACGAACGGGTTAAGGGGCTGATCTATGCCCTAGAGTCCCGAAACGAGATTCTGGGCTTCGCTCCCGACGGAATCACCACCTATTGGTCCGACAATTGCACCAAGGAAGACTCTGAGATCGTTAACTCCTGGCTGACCTCGAAACGCATCGAGCCCTACATGTGCCGCACATTCAAGGTTGTGGAAGACGGCAAGACCATCTACGACGTGAAACTGGGTTCAGTGGCGGAGACCGCAAAGGACGGAATTACCCTGCCCCTGGAAGAGTTCAAGGGTAACCAGTTCCGAGTGACCAGAGGAGACTATCAAAAGCTGTTACAGCGCGTCAATCAGCATTTGTTGGAGGCCCAAAAGTATGCGGCCAACGAGAATGAGTCGAAAATGATCGAGCACTACGTCCGCTCCTTTGAACAGGGCTCGCTGGCCGAGCATAAGGACGGTTCTCGCTGGTGGATCAAGGACAAGGGACCCGTCATCGAGACCTATATTGGCTTCATCGAAACCTACAGGGATCCAGCGGGAGGTCGTGCCGAATTCGAAGGCTTTGTGGCCATGGTGAACAAGGAGAGCTCCGCAAAGTTCTCCGAGCTGGTCAATCGCGCAGAGAAACTGGTGGAGTATCTGCCCTGGACAGAGCCCTATGAAAAAGACTCGTACCTGAAACCTGATTTCACTTCCCTGGACGTGCTTACCTTTGCCGGCAGCGGAGTGCCCGCAGGAATCAACATTCCGAATTGTATGAATATTTCAAAAGAAATGTGAAGCGCTTACTTTATTTTCATTCTTTCAGATGACGAGATCCGGCAAGACGAGGGCTTTAAGAATGTCTCCTTGGGAAATGTCCTGGCCAACATTAACCGAAAGGACCCCATTCCATTCCTTTCCGAAGAGGATCAAACTCTGATGAAGGAGTTCAAGGTCAAGGCCTTCGAAGTGCAGGTGGGCCTCCATGAGCTGCTGGGTCACGGAAGTGGAAAGCTGTTCCGGATCGACGAGAAGGGGGCCTTCAACTTCGATAAGGAGAACACGAAGAACTTGATCACAGGGGAAGCAATCAAGAAGTGGTATCTTCCTGGGGAGACTTACGACACCAAGTTCGGAGCTATTGGGTCGTCCTATGAGGAGTGTCGTGCTGAGGCTGTCGGACTGTACCTTTCCCTCCAGCGGGACATCCTCGAAATCTTTGGCTTTAAAGACAAGGCTGAGCAGGATGACATTATCTACGTCAACTGGCTGAGTCTGATTTGGAACGGCATGGGCGTGGCCCTGGAAATGTTCAATCCCAAGTCCAAGCTCTGGCTCCAAGCCCACTCTCGTGCTAGGTTCGTCATTATGAAGGTTTTGCTGGAAGCAGGAGAGGGTCTGGTGAAAGTTGAGGAGACTGAGAATGGCAAGAACCTTTTGCTGACAGTGGACCGTACCAAGATCGAAACCGTGGGTAAAAAGGCGCTGGGCGACTTCCTCACTAAGCTGCAGGTGTACAAGTCTACCGCTGACATTGAGGAGGCTACCAAAATGTACGCGCACTACTCTGAGGTGAACGAAAGCGGCTCGCACCCGTGGGCCAAGTGGCGGGACATTTGCCTGGCCCACAAGAAGCCACGCATGATTCTCGTCCAGGCCAACACGGAGGTGGACAAGAACAAGAAGGTACAGCTGAAGACCTACGAGCCCACGCACGAGGGCTACATTCAATCTTGGGTAGAGCGATACCCCACCACTGAAATTGACGATCTTCTGGAGACCATTGTGGATCAGGACAAAAAATACTTTCCCAAAGCCTTCTCAAACTAAAAAAAAATGCATTTAAAAAACTTCATCAATATTTTGCATAATTTGTTTTTAAAATTTTAAAAACAATTTGAATTTAAAAAAGAAATAAAATTGAGTCATCAAATGGCAGTAGGATTTTTAATGAGGATTTATATTTTAATTCACTCTGGATTTTTAAGAATTCAAAACTTTTATAAAAAAAAAACATTTTTTTGTTATCGTTTTTATCGATCTTTTGTGATCGGCATTCACAGGGAAACGACCACAAGGACCAAAAGATATAGGAAACATTTAAGAACAAATATTCCATGCCTTAAATGTCAGAAATTCAATTAATTAGAATTGCTTTAATTTTCTTTCTGCTACGATTGTATTGTATATTTTTTATTTGCTTAATTTCTTTGTAATTTGTTTCCATCCACCCAATTGCGCCGCCATGGAAACCGCCAATACAAATCGATGTAACCAACACCAGCCATCCAGCCATGCTGACACTGGTGATTTCACAATTGGAAAACCGAAATTTAAGATACCAAATTCACTGCGCATCCAGCACGATTTTCTGAGCAACAAATTCGCGCGGAGGATGCAGTACGATCTGGAGAGGGTCAACCGCAGCCTGGAGATGTCCAAGGAGAATCCAATGCACCGCGATGCCATTGAGAAGGAAGCCATGACGCAGGAAATGAAGCAAATAAAGAACGCCGAGTTCATAGATCGGAAAAAACGTCAGCAGCTGCGCCAGGATTGCGAGGAGCTGCGTGACCTAGCAGAGCAGCTCCGTCTGGCTGCCATTTCCAAAGGCATTGCTGATGACCTAAAGGAGCGAAAGCGATTGCGGCAGGTGGAAGTGAAGACGGTAGCCCAGGAAGTGGCCGATGAACGTTGTTTGCTAGAGGCCCAAGAGCGAGAGCGGGAGGCAGCTATCAAGGAGAAGCAACGCCGGTTGCGGGAAACCCTCACAGCACAAATGGAGGAAACCCGACAGCGACGCCAGCAGGAGCATGCCCAGGTGATGAACGATCGGGAGCTCATGCTGGCTAGGCAGAAGCAAATCGAAGAAGAGGATCGCGCCCAAGAGTTGGAAAATGAGCGTATGAAGATGCAGAAACGTCGGGACATGATGCAGTCTATCCAGGACAACAAAGACGCCAAGGAGTTTGAGCGAAACCAGAACCTTTTGGAACTCCATCGACTGCTTCAAAATCAGTCCGATATTGAGGAAACAAAAAAGAGGTTGGAAGCAGAGAGACTGGAAGTTCAACGCAAGAAAGAGGAGATTAGCATTCGCCTGGGCTTTGAGGTCCTGGAGATCGAGGTGCATTACGTTGTCACTGTTGTATATGTAATATTTCTAAAATTATATTTTTTCTCCAAAAGAATCAAAAACTCCACCGCAACAATCTCCTGCTGGATCTGCTGGAGGCAGAGTACATGGCCAAAAGCGACGAGCGCTTCCGCCAACAGCTTCAGCAGGAGGTGATGTCTCGGAAGCGCACCAAGCAGGAGCTAGAACGTTATCGCCTAGAAGTTGAGCACCGCAAGATGGAAGATATGAAGCAGAAGCGAGCTGAAATGAAATCCCGACAAGAGGACTTGCCCAATAAACTGGAGGCACAAGAACGGGAGAAGCAGTTGCAGGACTATCGGCAACGCATGGACCACGGGGCTACTTTGCTGGCGATGATTAAGGACAACCAAAGAAAGCGAGCGGATGCTGCAGCCGAAAATTTCCAGTACTTCGAAATGAGAGCCAAATCTGAGGCGGAGTTGGATGAACGCATTAAGAAGGAACGTCTGCTTATGCTGGGTCAGGTTCCTGCTTCAGTTCTTAGGTATCTGCCCAAGAATGTACTGACCGCCACGGATCGAGAACATTTTGTAATTTCACGAGATGATAAGACCATGGGAGGGGGCGATGCCTAGGTTTGCCTAGTATGGTTTTGATAGGCGCTGGCCGGGTTCCAAGTTGTAATTCAACGATGGCAGTTTTATTTATACGACTCTCGGCTGAAAGGCAGTTTGCTTCCCAGCACGTATACATAGTTTGAAATGTAGCCACCCGCCCGCCCACTCTGCGTACGTGACGTGTCTCATTCACACCACAGTGCTGCCACATTGTCGGCATACTTCGAAGGCTGCCAGAAAATTACGAATTAAAAGGGATGTTCCGAACGCAATATTAGTATTTTTTTTTAATGTAAAATGTTAAAGCCTTAAAATAATCTGCGATTTTTTATTCGTTATAATTAAGTTATAATTTTGCATTTAGCATTAAATAATGCTAAATAGTTTTTTGATAGAAAATAATCAGTCTCTATTCTAATCAACCATATCAACATATAAATGCCAAAACATATATAGTCATGAACTTAATAAAATCTGGCTTTTCGTATTATACAAATTTCTTTCAATAAAATGTTTCAAATTTAAAAACAGCAAGATACTAAACGGAAGGAGTACCCCTATGTTTAATTTTAAAAGACGCCACACGCCCATTCCTAATTATAACAGTCTGGCAACGCCACGCATGCAATCGCTGGCATCGCCTTAATTTAATGGCAGACAAAAAAAAAACGGTGAAACGGTGGGAGTGATCTTTGTTTTGTGTCCAAACAAGCCCTAGAAACGGAAAATAGGCGTTGCACAAATTACAGTGTTTTGGCAAAATGCCCGGGCAAGTGATAACCATGCTTTGCAATGCATAGAACGCTACATACGCGAAAAATAAATGAAAAATTCCACGGAAATCGAGTTCTCATGAGTACGCAGACATACGCGGAAGCGTGAAATAGAAGAGACCCAAGTGAAAAACAAATCGTACGAACTTTGTACGCGACTGCAGTGGACGGGAAATCCACACAAACACAAATAAACACACACACACACACAAACAATTTTGAAAACAAAGAAAAAAGAAATGTCTGCACAGCGATTGAATGCGGCGGAGCGGGATTTGGAGAAGTTCATCAAATACCTGGTACTGAAGTCCACCCAGGTGGTGGTGCAGTCGCGCCTAGGAGAGAAGATGCAGACCCAGTGCAACCCGTTGGCGGGAAGCGACTGGTTCAACTTGGCCGTTCAGGATCACCCCGAGGTGCTCGAGGAGACCAAGAGAGCGCTGTTCCTGAAAAATGGGGAGAGCATTCTGCAGCGACTGCCGCTGTGCGTGGAAATCTCCCTGAAGACCACAGAGGGCGACCAGATGGTCCTGGAGGTGTGGTCGCTGGACCTTCTGCAACCCTCTAACGGTACGATTCCAGCTGGAAACGAGGCGAAGGGCGAGACAAATGGCCTCAACGGCGACGGGCAGACGCTGAAGGCGGCCCACGCCATCTACAACCGGATGGGCATCATGCTGAAGTCCCTAATCTCGCTGACCCGCACCACACCCGCCTACAAGTTGTCGCGCCGCCAGTGCCCCGACTCCTACGGCATCTTCTATCGCATCTACGTGGACAGGCCCCAGGTGCACACCCTGGGCGAGGGCCACAAGCACGTGAAGATCGGGCAGCTGAACACTATTGTGGGCTCGCTGGTGATGTCGGTGGCGTATCGCACCAAGCTCACGATTTCGCCAACGACCGCCCAGGCGGATAGCAACACGATTATGCTCAAGTCCGACCACTTCAGGCCCGCCACGGACATCACTTCACCAAACACCCAGAAGCAACAGCAGAACGGCACCGGCCTGGCCAAGAAACTGGGCATGGGAGCGTTTAATCCTGCTCTGGGATCCGGCGACCGCCGGTGCATCGACATCGAGAAGCCGCTGCGACCTGGAGCGTTCGCGGATATGGGCAAGCTGAAGCAGTACACGGAGGACGACTTTGTACTGCCAGAGACGCCACCGTTCGAGTGGCTGCTGAAGGGTAGGGGCTCAGTGGAATCCCTCAACCGCCTCGACAACAATGTCACGGCCAGCGCCCTCAGCATCAATAATAATAATAATAACAACAACCATCATGCCAATAACTTCAACCACAGTGGCCAGAGCAGTAATCTCAACAACAACTCGACCGGATTCAAGAGCTTCGAGAAGAACTCGGGCAGCTCCATGTCGCCCATCAAGAGCCTGCTCATCCCCGCCACCGCCACAGCCGCCTATCGCCATCATTCGGAGCCGACGCTGCAGCCACCGCCCGACGATGACAACCTGCTGAAGGAGCTGCACTTCCCCTTCGCGTCGCCCACCTCGCACGTCAACGATCTGGCCAAGTTCTACCGGGAGTGCTATCATGCTCCGCCACTGCGCGGCTTGAACGAACTGCAGGCGGAGATATCGTCGATTAGCTCGGTCTCGTCCGCCACGAACGGTTCGGTGGCAGCCTGCGGAGCTATGGCGGCGGCCGCAGCTGTGGCCGCCACCAGTGCCGCCGATGCCAGCGCCATGGACGATCTGTCGCGGCAGCTGGAACAGTTTGAGACGTCGCTGGAGGACTACGACAAGCTGGTGTCCCAGTTCGGGCTGACGGGCTCCTCGTCGACGGGTAGCCGCAGCAGTGGCGGCCTCCAGATGAGCAACTGAGTCGGTTACTATCTATGCTTCTTAATGTGTCATTAGTTAGTCCCTATTTTGGGGTCCAGGTCCTTGGAACAATTCTCGGAAAATATTTTAAAATTTAATTATTAATATTTAGAGTTGAGTGAAGATTGGTTAGACTTCCTGGAACTGTCCTGACCCGACCCGCCAGGCCCTACTATTTATGTATGTATGCCATTGTGTTTAGTTGAGTAATAGGCTGCTTTATGATATTACCCCGCTATTAATGTAAATATAGTATATATTAGGCTATTGTAGGCTCTAGTTCCGTGTCCAAGTTGTACATAAGAGTGGAGAGAGCTCATGTCACGTTTCGAAGTTTCCATTGCAGCAGTTTAGACCTTAGCCACAAGTACATAGCATAAGTAATATAAGTATCCGATGCGAATGCATGTAGGCATTTATGCATTTGGTAGTGAGTTGGGCGTACTCGTCGCTTGTTTGTTTGTTTGTTTGTTTCTTTGTTCAAGTGCCTTTCGCCTGCTTGTAAGTGTACATAAGTGAGTGTATCGGAAAGCTAAAAAAGTTGATTTCCTAAACGAATAAAGCCTGATGGTTGTTTTATTTTTAAATCGTAAGAATATTAACTGTTTGAAATCGAAGATGCGAGACTAAACGAAAGACTTGAAGCATAACGAAAGATACATCTACCCTAGAATAGTCTTAACTATCGGGGGGATGAAAAGAACAGCTTGTGGTTTAACTCTTTTCTTGACTTATGATGCCTAACGTTTGGTTCTGAAACTGCAGATTACGCAACCTACATATGAGAATCGAAATTCGAGTATACATTAAACAATAAACTAAGAAAACTTATACCTTTAAACGAATAAAAGCAATTGTTAATCAAGACACTAATCAACTGTTTACTGCACTATCAAAGGGGGCTTGTCTCTCCACCCATCCGCCTACTATATACGTCCTACAGATCACCTTGCCCGAGAAGAAGCTGATATGCTTATGCTGCTCTTGGAAGATCTGGCTTCTAGAGCTTCTACGGGGCATGATGGGGCCATGTGACTCTTCCCCCCTCCCAAGGGTTGTTGTTTTGGAAAATATTACAGCCGCTTTAAACTGGTTATCTGGGTTTCCATTTCCATATCAACTTTATCGTCGGAGTTCTATTTACGTTCTATCAGGTACCAGGTAGATTGTATAATCCACGTCACACTCGAGAGTGTGGCGCTGCACCTGAGCTGCCTGTATTTCGATGGTAGTCGTTATCAATTAGCATTCCATTAGTAAGCTTGATCACTCCCCACAGCTGACGGCTCTCCCAGATGTTTTTATTTTTTTTTGTATCTTGAAGCTAATCTTTGGGACTATATCTCTGTTGCTATATTGCGCACCCGACAGATTGCAATATGGTTTTTTTCGCATTGTTTCTGCCATTCCATGGCGAATTAACGTCACTATGAACAGCGATAGCCTCATAGCTGAGGCTAAATAGTTTTATTTTTAAATAAGCACATATACTAAGAGTATTTATATTAGGGTGGTCCTCGTTTTTATTTAAATGTAAATGGTATCTGATGACCCAAACGTATATAATCTTAGTTTTTCACTCTTATTTTTCAACTATATATTTTTTACTTAAAAAAGTTACATATAAAAGGTACAATGGTGAGAAGAATGTAATTTTAAAACTAATTGTTAATTTGTATAACTATTTTAAGCAAAGATACATAGGAAAGATAAGTATTTCTTATTCAAATTAACTTTTTTTTGAGGGAAATAAAATAATTAAATATTTAACTTGTCGCTATTGCTCTACCTCCCCAGTTAACTTTTAGTTTTAAACTATAAGCTAACTTCATATAAATAAATAAATTATTTATATCCCATCTGGACGTTGGAGGGCCACCCTAGAGCTTACTATTTTGTTTTTTTTCGCCGATTAGCGTAAGTTATCTGCTATTTGCTTTCTTTCTTTTAAGAGCTAATGACATTGTCGTCTCAGAAACATATGGACAGCTGTACACGCTTATAAGTAGCCTTCACGTGAGTGGGTGGCTTTGTATAAAGTTCATTTTTATTCCCCAATCTGTAATGATAGTAGCTACCTGAAAAATCCAAAGAGCCTATCCCATTAAGGGTACCTTGCTCCCCGATAGCGAACTTTGTAATGGGGGCCCCCCGAGTGATAAAACTTAACGATCGCACCTTGGCGACAACAGGTCGCCTGTGCTGCACTTGTATGTATTGGGGGGCCAGGCCAACACTCGTCTATATGCACACAGATTTGGTGTTTGCTTTCGGTTTTAATTGTCCAACATTTTCGTCGTCTGAACTGGCTGTTGCTAGGCGTCTAATGGTGACGCTTTTGCCAACAATTGGATATGCGAACATATAGTATGTATTTATTTGGCTTTTGGCCCCCGGGGACTGCATATGAAATGCAAATGTTGGCTGGCGGGAAGTGGCTTTTTATTTTGGTTTTCGGTTTGGTTTGCCGGTGCCAATGCTCTCGATTCGCTGCCCACGGGAACCAGATTGTCTCGTTTCCCTTCTCCCCCCAATGAGTCTTGAGTTTTCCGGCGCCCACGCACCTTGTGGTAGGAATTTTATTGAAAAAACTCAAGTTTTCAGAGGAAGACGGCTATAAATTCCTAAAAAAAATACAGGCTTATATTATAAAAGTTGAAATTTTTTGATTGTATTCACGTGCCGGATCGAGCAATGGTGGTTTTCTGTTTCGAAATTGCTTGATAAGCTGGGGAGCAATGACGATTAACAACAACGCCTCTATAGGGCCCTGGGCCTGAAAAACGCAATGCAGACGCGGTCAGCGCTTTAATGGCGTATTTATGCAATGCGGCCGCATATTTGGAATTTTTATGCCAAGCTATCCGCCCAGAAAGCGACCAAAAAGATGAATGGGCGAGCTTCGAAGCTCCAGTTTGGAGCTTTCCCTGCAGCTGCAACTGCAAGTACTAATGTTAGTGTGTGTGTGGGCTCCAAAGAAAAACTAACCCCCAAAAGCAGTGGCGTGCGGGAGTGGGGATATGTGACTAATTTAAAAAAAAAAACAAAGAAATGTAGTAGGGGAGACAAAATGTTTCCCATTCAGTTGGAACTCCCAAAACACTAATCCCCCTCCCCTACGCCTCTGTCTGAAACTGCATTCAAGAATTTGTTGTCCATCTGGTTTGCCGGCTTTGAAAGCCAGCTGCAACAATAATATCATAATTGAATTTATTTTTAGACACCCACTGCACCAACATCCACACACACACACACATGGGAACAGTTTCTTGGAACCCACACAGATATTACTCATACGCCGTGGGTCACATTGGAGGGCTGCCTTGGCGAATTTTGGTAAACAACAGCATAAAAAACATGCGTAGTAAACGTTTAAGGGACGGCCGCCTGTTGCTACGTGCCGAAAGTCTCGTTCCCCCATTTCGTATGCCCTCCCCTTCCACCACGTGAGCGGGCGACAGTTTGTGGATGGTGAGTGGATCCTGTTTTTGTTCTTTCGATTCGCGCGGCCTTGCGGCCACCCCGTTTGTTTTTGTTTTTTTTTTTTATGCTGGAAAAAAACTCATTTAATAATAAATAAAAATGTCAGACAAAAGAGTGAGATTGATAAACAAAGGCCGCCTGATCAATGCCTGGCAACTGAATTTTGTTATTGTCGGTTTAACGGGACAACGCTCCATAAAGCGATACAAATAAAGCAAACTGAAGCTGCAGTGTTGTCCATTCATTGCGGAAGTGGGCGAGGGGTGTTACAAAAATATGACCCTCGCGCCCGTCAGCCGGAAGTTTGCCCAAACCAGACATACAACAAAAGTTTACTTACACATTCGAAGAAATGTCTTAATAATTAAAACAAACATGATGCCCATGATGAGTATGTTTGTGCACAGAAAAAAACGATTAAGTAAAAAAGAGTTAATTAATCTAAAATTGTACCTTATCTTTTTTTTAATAATACCTTTTCAACTTAAATTGTTTACCTTTTGATAGTAAATTGATTTTCTAAAAATATCAAGGTGTTTTTTTTAGCACCTTAGCCATAAATAAAACTTATCGTAACAATGTTTCGATTAAGGAATCAATTGGTATTGATAACAAATCTATGTTATATTACTCATAGTATTAAGAAACTGAAAAATAAAATGAAATTCAAGCTGGGTACCAACTTATCTTGTGCAACTTATGTATCATCGCTTTGCAAATCAATCAAGTTCAATGTCATAGGGGTTTCCTTCCACCAGCTAGCAGTTCCAATTTACATATGTACAGTGCTTGTTTATAAACAAATAGCACGCAAAGATAGTAATGCTGATAAGGCAGCGTTATGAAACGACTTTTAGAAGAACAGCAGATTGCTCAGAGGCTGATAAGAGAGTGAAACAAAGAAACGAAAAAGGTATAACATGATAAGCTGATTGCTTAGCGTGGCACTATAGGACCCCACAAGATTCAACAACTTGAAGATTTAAAAATATTGTGCAGTTCAATCAATTTAAAACTGGCGCCAAGTTATGTTTAAAAAGTATGGCAGCCCCTTTTAGTTTCCAGTGCCCGGCAGATGGCGCTGCAGACCTAGCGCTATTGATGCTTTCCCATCTCTAATAAAGTAAACATCAAAATGGTTACCCGGGCGTGCGTTTACAAAGATTGTGATTTCTACCAGTTGGTTAATAGAAAACATAGTCGTGCCCTGTTCTCATGCTCCACTAACCCTGGGCGAGCAAAAATCTGGCGCGAAAATGGCAAGGTGCACCCCAAGCTTCCAGCTCAGCAATTGTTAATGTGCGAAAAGCACTTCGATCCGGCCTTCATCTCAATCACCAAGAATAGGAAGCTGCTTGTGGGAGAGGCGGTTCCGTTTCCGTACGAAGCTCCGGACCCGGTCACTGCCGTCGAGCAGGAACTAGAGATAGAGGCAGAGGCTTTCGAGCAGGTCGCCTCGACTTCGAATTCACAGGAAAACTACTACATTCATCTCAATGACGACGAGCAGAGCATCATTACTGTGGAGTCCACCACGAAGAACAAGGATAAGAGTGAGTTATCTCCACAATAAACGTTAGATCATAATCTTTATCTTTATATTCTTAGGGGATATCTCCCAGGAACCGTCATCTCCCAAGCGCTCGAAAAAAACACCAAGCCTTACCTCCTTCACGGATGAACCATCGGATTTAAAATTAAACGACTCCAATGACGATGCCATCGATACTTCCGAAGTGTCACTGTTCAAGTTTAAGGGCGAGCAGTACGTGCAAATGTCACTGGAATTTTATTTGAAGGAAAAACGCGAATTGGTCGACAAAATGAAAATATACAAAGAAGCCCTGAAGAGTATTAAGAATCAAGTTTCCACCCTGGATGTGTGACTGATGAAAAATGAATGTATTTTAGTAAATATTTTAATCTTTATTGTAATAAAAAACAAAATGCTATCAATCACTTGAATCCAGCACTTCCACGTCACTATCCACGTCGGGGCCATCGCTAAGGTCTTCATCCGCCTCCTCCTGGTCCAGCAGCTCCTCTGGTACTCCAAGGAGGAGTCGTTTCCTCTGAAGCAATGCCGACCAGCTCAGCCGCGTCTCGCAGAGCGGACACTCCCCGCCTACGGGGATGTAGTGTCCAGGCTCGTCGCCCAATAGGTAGTTGGCCAGGCAAAGCATATGGCATGTAAGTCGGCAGGTGGGGTTTGTGCATCCGAGTCGTGATCTCTCGGGGTGATCGATGCGCTGCATGCAAAGGTGGCATTCCGGAGCCCAGGCCATAGGAGCAGTTGCCACCGCATTCTCGCCTTTTCGGCGCTGGGAGCTGCTTATGGACACTTTGCCACTAACAATCTCCATGTGATGGGGTGGGGGCACCTCGAATCCCCGCTCGTAGTCAGTTTCCAGCCAGCGAATGGTGAGTGCCAGTCTATTCCACGGACCAACACCCAGCATTCGGTTGAGGATCCTAAAATTGTAATCAAAGTGCGATTCTCTGGGATTCTTTCGCCTCAACTCGGGAAATATCTTAAGTCGAGTAGAAAGCGTCGGCTGCTGCCAAGCCCACTCGAACTGGAGAGCCACTATGTTGTTGGGGAAACCATGGACAATCATTACCATTTGCCAGGGACCTTTGCGGCTGGTTTTTTTGGCGCCACCGAAGTCACAGCCTCGATTATGCTGCTTGATGCGTCTCTTCGGGTTGACAGTGAAGCCCACATAGCACTTTCCACGGTATCGGCTATCCAAGCTCTGGCTACAAAGCAGATACACTCCGTAAAAGTGGCCCTTTCGGGCAATGGTTTCATCTATCTCTGGGTCAGCTGTGGCTGTGAATTTACAGAAAGACATTAATAGGATGATCGCAAGAGCAAAACACCAACACAACACCAGAAAGCGGCAGCCAATGTCCTTAAAAATGATACAAAAGTTTAGAAACAGCCCACCGTCAAGTCGCAATAAAAAGTTCCGCCTCATTCTTACGCTACTTTATTGGTAAACTTTCAGTTGCCAGGGCTAGTTCAACTCTAGTTTCATATTGGCCCCCGTGCCTAGCCCGTTAACTTGTTGTTGTTGTTGCTGCTGCTGCTGCTGGGTATTCCCCGCCTGATTCTGGGCAGTTTGAGATGCTGTGGTGGCCGCCTGCCCCTCCGCCGAGATGGCAGCATTGCCATTTCCATTGGGCGTGGCTGCTGTCGCTTCGCCTCCTGTTGCCGCTTCGCCGCCGTTACTCTGCTGCTGCTGTTGCTGCAGCTGTTGTTGCTGTTGCTGAGCGGCGTTTACGTTCTCGAGGAGCTTGATTCTCTTTCGCGTATAGTGCTGCCACTGGAGTATCGCCTGGTCGTCTATAAACTTGCAGCATTGTGAATTGACAATCTCCCGTCGAAAGTGCTCGTATTGCAGCAAATCCAGGAAGTATAGGCACATGGGGTACATGAGGTACTTGGCATAGTCAGGCTCCTTCCAGTACTGTAGATACTTCAGGTAGTTGATGAACGATTGGTCCTTAAAAAATCCACGCTGCGCCAGGACTGTCAAAGGTAATTAACTCAAAGGGATTAGTGCATCTGTCGGGCGGATTTGTGGATTATCCTCGTTTGAGGTGATTCGGTACCTACAATTCAAATAATTTGGATTGGACAGGCACTGGACGAACTCCAGTTCAATTTGCCAGCGACGTCGTTGCTGCTCCTCCGACTCGATGGCAGCTGAATGAAAGAGATGTACATCCATTAGTTTGGGCTTCCAGATGTGGGGCCAGTTAGTCTTCTATACATAATCTTAGCATGCCAAGCGGGTGTCAGTAGGTGTTAGATCGCATTTGCAATGCTTAGTGCGTGTCATTTGGCGGGTACTTACTCTTACCCTTTCCGTACATTTTGGCCATTTTGGACTTGGTTTTGGAAAGGGTCTCGGTGGCTATGGACTTTCTTCTACTCAGTTTCGGGCTCGGGTTGGGTATCGTTCAGTGTTCTATGTGGATGTGGCTGATTCAGTGTGTTCTGTGCATCATCGAGTATTCAATTGGAAATAAACACGAAAACAAAAACACACAAAATAAAATGCACTGAGCGGATACAACAAGAACAACAAAATGTATGGGGCGAGCGGCAATGGCGGAAACTAAAAAGAAATTCGCAACAAAGCGAAATCAGAGGAGCTCGAAAAGTGTTCCAAACTTTCTCGGGCGCAGGTGGCACAGGCTGTCGCTCCTTTTGTGTTGGTGATATCTTGTGAAAAGCGGCTAAATACAATATTCAATTGGTCTACAAACCGTAGGAGTTCATTTGGATTCTGCTGGCCGGCGAACACCCTGTGCTGCGAAATCCAGGGCGGATTGCAAATCTAGGGGTGTTAGCTTACCGATAATTTTAGTATATTTTAGTATTATTTCCTTGATAAATAGCAATTTAAATTAAATTAAAATAATGTAAAAAAAACTACATCTAGAATATAAAAAATTAATTATTAACATGGTTTTCATTTAATAGTATGCCTTAATTTAGGTTTATGATTCCTATTCGACCGATGTTTTCGATTGTTACAGAGATGCTTCACGAATATATCGGAGTACTTCCAGCTCTAGCCTCGACTTGCGTTGATTTCTTTGTCAGACAGACTGCGACTAAAATCTCAATTTACGCCCCTCTAACATATCCAATTGAAAATAAACCACTGAAAATACAACATCCAAAGGATAAATCTCGCGTCCAAATAAAAATAAATTGGTAGAAACTGAAGCCTGTTCAAGGATCATCGATTGTAATTGTCGCTTGCCAATTCGGAGGATTTCTTGCCACCACCATCCTGTAGAATAAAAAGCAACGCAGCGACGCAAAAGGAACTTTAAAAGTGAGTATAGATTGTTTATGTAATTTGAGTGAATATAAATACCTATGGCCCCATTTGTGGAGCGTGATTCAGCTTCCCGTCGCGGCTATTTCATTTGTTATGGCAACTAAAATTAGAATACAGTGAGGCATGCCAACAATCGATGCCCTCCCTTATCTCTCGTTGTGTATAAATAAAAATGGCTGCATCTGAAAAATTAAGATTACAGAGAGTATTATGCGATCTCCATCCCAAAAATACATACATATAAATATAAGTATGTAAATATATAATTAAAAAGTGGATTATAAATAAATACAAAAACATAGATACATACAGTGTTATAGTTTCTCTTCAAGAATAATCCAAGAAATTTAAATCAAAATATGAAAGGGGGTGAAATATTGGTCGCCCACAAGGGTGTTTTAAGGCAGGCCTTACTGTTTGGTTTTCCACATACTTGAACGTACGTTTGGGTTGTAGGCAGCTGCAGATTTATTGACGGATATTGAAGGAAAATGGTTGCGTGAGCTTAGCGTTTATGGCTGCCAGCTGTCGTCGGCTGTCCTTGAGTTGTGTACCTGTCCCTGCATCGTATCATATCCTTTGCCTACCTGCTCGCCTTTAAAACTCATTGCCTTTCCCTCTTGTCTTTCAGTTGCAAACGCAGTTTCAACCGGCACAGTCAACCAGTTCAACTGATCAGAAAACCCAAAAAGTAAACCAAGTTTACCGGATCATTTAGAAAACAAGTGGAAATCAAAAAGCCAACGGAATAATGGTGGCCACCGGCATTTCTCTGAACGAGCGCTTCACCCAGATGCAGTCCAAGCAGCGACAGCAACAGCAGCAGCAGGGACGTGGCCGCAGTCGTTCGCGCAGCAGGAGCCGCCGCATTGTGGACAACCGGGCAGGAAATACGTCCATCTCGGCGGCCAATTCCCGGTTGCTGCAGGAGTTCAAGCGTCGGCATACCGTACAAACGGCACTCAAACTCAAGCGCGTATGTGTCCCCCAAAAATCTCAACCTAAACCGAACAAACAGACACGCGCACAGAGCAGACCATTTCGAGTTCGGGCAGCAGTGGCTGGGAGAAACTCGGAGGAGATGGAGCTAAACAATCCTGTAGAGATAATTGCGCCTTCTGCGTGGTCCCTAGACCTTCCTCCAGACTCTCAGGCTCTTTCTCTCTCTTTTTGAACTTGAACTGCAACACTGAGCAGCATTTTGAATGCAACCAAACCCAAAAAAAAAATCCACCCACAACCTATTGCCTCCTTACAGAGAAGCTTACGGAACGCGAGTGGACGAGGACCCCGCGTCGGCGGCGTCAAGTCGCTACGTCTGGCGCCCAATGGAAAGCCCGTGCGGTCGAACAACGTGACCCGTTTAGCAACGTAAGCATCTCGTCAAGCTCTTCCCTGCCACTATCTGTACCCACTATCTTCGTTCATCTCTGATCAGGATGCGTGCCGATCTCGTGGCCAACAATCGTGGCACCGTACGCCGTTATTCGGGTTCACAAGCAGGCGGACTTCGTCAGCGGTTGGGCAACCGACGCCCGTCCGTCGGCGGTGCCGCCGAGCGCGTGGAGCGCCGCCAGAGACAGCAGCAGCAGCAACAACAACGCGGACGCTCCCGTTCTCGTTCACGATCCCGATCTCGCCTGCCCCCTGTGCAGCGCATGGAAAGAGGACGCTCTCAGAGCCGTGGACGCAGTGTGGGACGCTCACAGAGCCGCAATCGAGGACGCGATCGTTCCAACCAAGGACGACTTCCGGTCAAGCAGCGCCTATCGGTTAAGCATCGCTTAGGCGTGCGCCCAGGCCAAGACAACCAGGCCAAGAAACGTGGTCAGGGCCGTGGCTCGAGCCAGATTCGTGGCGTAGCCGGTGGGCGCGTGGAAAAGCGTCGCAATGTTCAGAATGCCCAGAAAAAGGGAATATCAGCTTCGCTTGCCGGAGGAAGGGGTCGTTCTCGTGGAAGGTAAGTTCCTAATGGGTTTTGGGAGAGTAGATTTTTTAAAAACTGGCAAGAATTTAGATATTCTTTTTGAGATAAACTAACGAAAAATATATTAATTTAAAATGTGTTTCCTTTTTTATTTAAGATCTGCTGTTCGGGATGCTGCTGCTGCGGGTCGAGCTGCTCCTGGCTCGGCTCCAAGGTCTGTGCGTCGCTCGCGCTCCCGCAACCGTGCCGTCGACGGGGCTGCTGCCGCTTCAACCGCTCAGGGTCGGGGCAATCCTCGCCAGCGTCGCGGACGCAGTGCAGGCGCTGTAAAGGGAAACAACAACAGAAATGGTAACAACAACAAAAACGCCAAGGGAAAGGCGGCGAATGGCGGCAAACAGGGTCCGGGACAACAGCAACAGGCTCGTCGGGGACGCAGTCGTAGTCGTACTGTTCGCAAGCCCACAGGTAAAAGCGCGACAAGTGGCCAGGAGACCAACCGGACCGGATCTGGGCATCGGCACTTGAAGCAGAACATTTGAATATGAATATTTATTTCCCATTCTTCGAATTCAATCAATGGCATACTGATTACCTTATATTTTTTTTTCATCCTTAGGAAAACAGCAGCGCCCAGAAGTGAAACGCGAGGCTCTGGATCAGGAGTTGGATCAGTATATGTCCACCACAAAGTCTGAGATGGACTACTTGTTAAAGTAGACACAGATCGGTTGGACCAAAGCTTAATACATTTAGATGAAATTAAAAAGAGAAACATGCTACCACCGGCTATAGGCAGATACGTTTCTCTTAGGACACTGAAGGACACTAAGATGTCGCCTAGTTGATAGTTAGTTGTAAGAAGTTTATCATCTCTACGTTAATAAAGCGCATCGGGGCGCGCATATCCATGTCTCGCAAAATGATAACATAACTAGTGTCATGTTATTTTGTAAATAAATATGGCAAGCTCTTAAATTTTAAGTTAACTTAGCCCACAAATATTTGCTTGATCAATGAAAATGTTATTCTTAACTTTGAAATATAATTAATCATTGCTCAACTTAAAAAAAAATCAGATTTGTGTTTTTGTTTTCTTGTAGTCCTAAATGCCACAAAAAGTAAAACAAATAGGAATTTCTTCCTCTTTTCCTGTCGGAAACTGAAGGGAACTCCCTCTCCTATTTTACATATCTCTCTTATGGGTTTTGAAGATTATAATTTTTTCATGCAAGTTTTTGTGGTCTTGAGAGTATCTACTCTATTTTCATTTGAAGTATTGAGTGGCAGTACTAGTGAGCTTATTGATTTTTGAGTTGAAAGCTTCACCAATGCCATTCCATTCTCCTTTCTCGAGTCCTTTAAGCGAAAATGGATTCTTTTGAATAATCTAATTGATTGTCTTTCAAGGTGAAGAATTCCAAAGACCCTGTTTAGAGATTGAGTGTGACACTCTAATTAGATTTTTGCAGCTCTCCATCCCAACCTCTGACATCTGTTTAGTTAGCCAGACCACTAACTCAATCCAAATCTGGCCTGTGTAAGCCATTAAGTAGTCGAGCACACTTCAACAACCGGTCAATGCGATTAGTTGTCAATTCTAATCAACCGCAAACAGCAAAAGCAAACCAATTCGCACACCACCCGTCAGAGAGCACCCAACCACACGAAACTGAAGGCAATCCGCTAATTAACACAAAATGGTCATTTGTTTCGCCTGCTAATTGCCTTGGCCCAGTGGAAGGGCGAGTGTGGATGCGTCCTGGCTCCCCTCTTGGGATGCCAGAGGTCGTCATTAACCCTTTGTCGCCTGTCAGCTGCTTGAAAGCATTTAACAATTTATAAGCAATTAGCAAATGTGGCTAGGCCAGCCTAATTAGACAATTCAATTCAAAGTTGAGCACAATTTATAAGCCAGTCCTTCATAAGGGGTTTCCCACCTTAATTCTCCTCAAGGAAGAATAAGATTTAATGAGGATATTAAAAGAGAGAGAAAAGTGAGAGGTAGGGGGGGGTTATTTCCCTTTTTTTATAAATAATTTTTTAGTTATTTATAGCCGGGACAGAATTGCCATACATATTTTAAATAATATCCATCTCTAGGGTTAATCAGGGTCCAGCAACATGTTGCCTACTTTTCAGGGTCTCATGTTGCGCTGGAGTTTCTCCAGTGTCCTGTCTTCGCTCGCCTTTGTTGCCCTTAATGTAAGGTCCTCAATTTGTCAGCCTTGGCAGCTGTGAATGGCTCTAGGGCTTGGAAAGTAAATAACTTGGCCATCAGCGGCCAACTTGAGGCTGTCGCGGAGTTGATCCCTGTGGGTGGGTGGAGCGACCCTCCCAGCGGCAGGACCTGCGAAAACCAATTTGACTAATCTGCGCCGAGCACACAGAAAAGGTGGCAGCGTCCTGACGGGCAGGTGGCAGCGTCTCGGCTCTTCCTTACCTTTTCTTTTCGGGATGGCGGATTACAAGGATGGCCCAGTAAAAAAACCATTTTGCGGTATTTAATTCGCTTCTTGAATGTGCCTGGGTTGAAAACTAAGCCACTGAGCGGTTCGAGGACCCTACAAGGACTCTACTCATATTTTAATGTCAATTTACAAAGAATTAACTTTTAGGTTCTTGAAAAATTTTGCCAATTTTGGAAGACGAATTGGTAACCTAGCCTTATAACCTTTAAGTACCTTTATCTTTTATAAGTAACACATGCATCATATATTTTTTTTCGAGTGTAACATTTGCGCTTTCGTAAGCACATAAATTCCAATCAAGATTTCTTTTTCGGCTTGGCATAAATTTGCCTTGCTAATGATTCGAGGTGTTCTCCGAAAAGGCTTATTCTGGCTCGCTAAATTGTGAACAACACAAATCCTTTTATCAATTACATATACATGTGGTAGTCCCGGAGTCGGAGTCGGGGTCTGAATCGGAGGATTGGCAGTGGGTGGTGGGTTGGCAGCTTAATGGCACGTGCGCTGACAGCAAACAGCAAACAATGAGTGCAAGAACAACACAAGGAGCGTGCCAAAATCAACAACAGCCAAGTCAGCCATCTGTCCATCACACATACGCACCGTTGACAGTGTTGCTTCAGTGGGTTTTTTGTTTTTTTTTAGTTTGCCAAAATCTTTGAAGTAGCTTTCATTTTTTTTAATAGCATTTATAATAGGTTTGTCTATTAATTTTGAGAACTTTTTATTTAAGCGATGTAGTTTGTTGTTTCCATTCATAAATAAAACGCTTTGAATGTTTTTTGTCATGAACACGTCAAGAACAATTTTCTGAGCGACATTCGTATTGTAATCAATGGGTTTGAGCCACTTGGCTGCGGCTAATGAAGCGGCAAAGTGTTGAGTGACAAACTGTCTGCCACACACACACACGCCGAGGATTGGATGAGGACTGGATGAGGACGCACGCACACATAATAAATAGGTTGAATGCGTTTCTTATGAAAATGTGCTTCAGTGAACAATTGAGCGATCAGCCTTTCGCCGTGATTCGTTCTGAATAAGAATTCCGGACAGGAGCAACATTTAAATGAGTAGGAGAAAGTGGTGGTTCGGGAGTGGCGAGCCTTTCATTGCATCCACCCGGATCAGTCTGTGGAAAAGCATTGGTGAAAGGAAAGTGCAGGAGTAAACAGCAAAATGCCAGCGGTGCAATCAATTTCACGGTGAACTAAGTCAGCTTTGGGCCATAAACAACAGCAAGTGAGCGGCAACTTAATTGTTGCCTCAACTTTGTTGTTGTCACTGTCGTTTGGCGCTCGTCCTGGCGCAGTTGCGGCGTCTGGCTTTTGTGTCGTCTTAGCGAATTTACCAAGATCTTGGAGCCAGGTCCGGCATGCAACAGGGGGGACTTGCTGTGGCAAGTGCATCTGGATTCTAAAAGCAATTGTCGACACAATTCCAACCAGCCAACACTTCGGTTCATTTCACGTGACAGGATAAACAAGTAAAAACTTTGAAACTGATTGAGAGTGATAAGAAAAATAATACCTAGTACTTGTATCAGTAAAATCTAGTATGAACTACCTAGTACTTCCTAGTCATAGATAGTACTACCTTAAACTTTTTAGGAAGTATTTAAGATCTGAAACTAACTTCTTATAAGCATTTAGTAGTTTCTAAAAAATGGTATTGTTAAAACACAAAATCATAACTGAATCTCTCTTTATTTTACCCAAAAATTACAAAACATCTGGCATATTCAATGAAATAGTATCATTTCCAAGTATAATCTTCAAAGGACAACTAAAAGAAACCTCAAATTCTTTATGATCCGTTGAAACTCAAAAATTACAAAAAGTTTAAGAGATAGCATTCGACTGAAACAAGAGCACTTGAATTGCATTAAATTCGGAATAATTGTGCAATTTTCATGGCATTTATGAGCGAGAAACACGAATACGATGCACATGCAGACGCCCACCCACGCCATTATTGAAGTCCGTGCCAAAGTTTAATGTGGTTGTCAAGTAACAGAATCTGGCAGTAGTCCTCTTGTGTTTGTGTTGGTGACTGCTGGAGGGCAAAAAGCACATATGTGGTAGGGGGTGGCATGGTTAGTGCGATTGTGATGTAAAGCACTTAAGTCCGCCTAACACTCGCATATCTTGATTAGATACGCCCCGAGCCTGACATATTGTGGTACCTCTGAACGTCCTCTGCCTGTTATCATCTTTATTTTGTTGGGTCGTGCTGTCTCTGTTTGAGGTCTGAAAACACAGACATTATCCTTCCTTAACCCTAAGCTGTTATGGTTAAGGGAAACCAGAAATAGTTACGGAATAATTATGTTGTCTCTATAGTGTAAAGTTAAGGGTTAAGTCCTTCTTTGGAAAATGTATGAGAGAAATGTGAGCAACGAAAATTACTTACCTTGACATTAAAGAAATGCTTTGACATCCTCACAATGTAGTTGTTTTATAAAAGACTATCACGTTCGCATTACTTGCCATTTATTTATCAATTCATTTACATTTCAAGTATTGCAATTCATTTTATGGAACAGCTCGATTACAAACTAGAGACAGACACTTATACACTGAGAAACTAAAGGAACAGCAAAGCTGCCTGGTTTTGGAATAGGCATCGAGGGTGGGCGAGAAATCGAATTCCTTGCTAATCGAATCCGCTAAAAGTTATCAAACTACTAATGACTAACAAACACAGTTTAAATACATACATAGGTAGTTACAATTTAACAATGATTCAAGTTGTTGCTTACTTTTAAACTTTGTTTCATTTTTTAGCGTCGCCTAAAGCTAGAATGTTGACATGGAAATGAAAAACAGGTACAGTCGCTTCATCATTGCACTCGCATCCTCTCACTCTTTAAAAGTATCGACCTATATATCGTTTCCTGACGTACAATGATATGATGAGGCTTAAGATTTAGTTTAAGTTTAGTTGCTTTGCTAGAAAAGTCATCCCTTTGATTGTGATTAGTTTTGGTTAGGTTCGCATGAATCGTCCTGTAATTAACAAGCATGTATCTGTTTGCAAGTTGACTCAGTTCGAGTTTTGCTTTTTAGTCGCTTTAAATTCGTATTTTTCTTTGAGGAGATGGGCAATAATTTCCTCAGCACTCGTCGTCGGTGATTGTGTAGCCTCCCCGGAACTCGCTCAGCGGCGTCGCGTTCGCCGTGGAGGGGGTCATCAGGGGCGCACCCTGAAAGGATATGGCCAGGGGCAGGGCTGAGGGGGCGCACAGGCTCAAAGCACTTCGTCCTTCTGTCACGGAGCGATAGCGCAGCGGGCGACCGGAACTGCAATTGGATGGCAATAACTCTGTTATTGGGTTTGCCTTCAAATCAATTTTTAAATGAAAGGGATTTGTTTGAAATGTTCAGAAAGCTAGTCGAAAGTTTCCCAGAAACTTTCTTTTCTTTGTCTATTTTGTACTCTGGTTATGGCATGTGCGCATCCCTTCATCTGATTATAAAGTATTAAACAGAATTCATATTCATTTTTTCTTGGAACTACATATTCATTCAAACCAATTCCAAGTAATACTAAGCTTCTGGGGAGGATTTTTTGAATAATATTTGATTGGAAGTTGCGCTCCTGCGTACCAGTTTTATTTAAACGGCAGTCGGGAAAATGGAATTTTCATTTAGTTTATATTTAGTTCCAAGAAGAAAAATTGTTCCAACTAATGTATGCTGGGCTCGATTTCTAATCGCTTCCCCTACATCCAATAGACTTGATTTCAGTGTCAGAATACAAATCCCTTAAAATCAATCATACGTCACGTTGCACATCAATTCCCAGCACAATGCACATTCCGGAGCCATTTATTTTCCCCAATTCCCCGGTTCCTCATTCCCGATTCTCAATTCCCATTGACCCTTAAATGTTCGTCCACTGCCCCAATCCAGTCGAGTTCACCCAAAAACTCACCGTTCGCAGTTGCATTTGAGCAGCCGGATGAAGGCCGCTCGGAACGTGCGATTGAAAATTGTGTAGATGATTGGATTGATCGTGGAGGAGACGTAGCCCAGCCAGAGGCAGGTGTTGACCACGTGCTCGGGCACCTGGCATTCGGGGCATGCCGCAAATATTATGTTCAGTATGAAGAAGGGCGACCAGCACAGGACAAAGGTGAAAAAGACCAGCCCCAGTACCTTGGTGGCCTTTTGTTCGGTGGCCACGGCATTGGCTGATAAACTATTTCGCTTGTTGCGATTGTTAAGGAACCTTTATAAAATAAACAAAATGAAGTACATACTTCTGCTTAAAAAGTCTGCTTAAAACAAGCATTTTTTTTTTATTAAAAAATGTAATTACTGTCACTTTTTTTTATGCCACTTACCGTAAATTGAGCGTGGGCGTTGCTACGCGATTTAAAGAAAACTTAAAGGGCCGCAATTTGTGGCGCTGCCGTTCGTCAGATTTTGAACCCGTAGGCCTCACCTGCTCCAGCTGATGGTTGCCGGAAGATGACTGGTTTTGGGCCAGGTTCTGACCCTGTATGGTGGCAATGTTCATCATGCTGGTGCCGTCGACTCCAGGAGATGTGCAGCTCGTTGTCGCCGCAGCTGAGCCATTGCCGTTGCTCCCACTTCCTGCGGCTCCACTGCCACTGCCACAGCCACTTCCTCCTCCTACAGCACCACCATTACCATTTGTCGGGTAACCCAATTGTGGCTGAGAGATGCTGACACGCACAGAGGCTCGTCGATTTGGGTGGCTGAAGCGGGAACAGGGAAGAAAGTTACGAAATAAGTACACTCAAAAAAATATGCTTTTAAGAAAAATATTTATTATTATTCTTTAAGTCTTTCCCATAGACATGCATATTCAAATTAAAGCTGTAAGGTTAGACTGATTTCCAAAAATGGCCTTAAAGATATATATATATTTTTTCCGACTGTACCTACAAAGTCGCATATTCTGATTGTTTTCTTTTTTCGTTGAGCGAGTGTTTGATATTAGATTTGAGTCTTTTGATTGCCAGGACCCTTCCGACCGACACCGACACCAAACTCAACAGTTGATAAAATTGACTTTTAATGTAATGAAGGCGCAAAGAGAAGGTCAGGCTGGGGGACGGTGGGATGGCAGGCAAATGTAATGACTTTCAGTTTTTCGTGAGGCGAGTTCTACGAGTCTCCTGCTTCAGGATCTGTTTGCATATGTATTCTCGCTGAGCTGGGGGATCTGGCAATTTAGCTAAATGTTTTGTTTGCCAGATGGGCGGATGGAAATGGATGTGTAAGGGTACACTTCCACCCAAGTGACGTATTAAACGAGAGTTATGTTAGTGCCGAGGAGAAGGAGAGACGGAAGTGGGAGGAAATCTTAGAGGCCGTTTCCACTAAATGCCTAATCTAAGTAGATGTTATGTTATGGGGGGATAAGTTTTCAAATGAAATGAAAACAAAATTAAGTTCCTTAAATTTTATTAAAGAGTAAAAATGCCTAAGATTTGTACATTTTAGCTAGTATTAGCTTCAATTTGCTCCTTCGAGGATGACAGTAGCCAGCACTGTCTCTCAGTTGACCCCCAGAATGCAACTTTTTGGAAGGCCACTATAATGTTCCAGGAGCTTGCCCCCCTAAGTGCTCTTGCCCCTCAAAAAATGACTTTGTAACTGTTGCTGCCTCAGCGAATAAACCATAAAGTTTTTCAATTTCTGCCTGGCGCTTCAGCGGCACGGAAACATTTAAATATGCAACGCCCAAGTGGCGTCAAATGTCCAACTAATAATTTTCCAAGCAAAAAGTTTCGCCCGACCCTCTTTTGTCATATTTTTGCTGTTGTCCAGGAGGGTGAGGGATATACCTGGGACTCTGGGCTCATTTGGGATTCATATATTTATGCGGCAACTTGTTCGTCAAAAAGGGGGGAATGCAGAATCGTGACATTCGTCAGGTTTCTGTTAAGTCGAGGACTTACTCCGCTCCTGGCTTTGGTTATGCTAATATTCCGTTGAAACCCAGCAGGGCGAGTCATTTGCAAATTTCTGTGGCACATTTTGGCTGCACTTTTCTTGCGCAACGGATGCTCTTTTTCGGAGTTTTGTGGCAACAATGTTGGATGCGACATTTGTTCCCTTCTTGCGGTTTCCGTTTCAGCACTTTATGCGCCGCTTATTGCCCCAAAAAAACAACAATGTGGCAGCAGCAGTCCCAGCAGAAATGGTGCGACAAACGGTTTCCTGTTTCCATGTTTTTTCTTGTGTCTGCTTGCACCACATGACGTATGAGTGATTTATGTTCCGGCCATGGCGAGCCGAAATTATGTATACGCCATGTGATGCGACAGCTGCGAATGTGCATTTAATTGCCCCAAGAAGTATAATTGATTATTCCTTTGTTTTCAATGCAAAATATTTAAGGTATACCATGCCGAAACTGACTTAAGTCAGAGTCAATAAAAAAACAGCGTTCTCCACTTACAATTTAAATAACGAATTTAACGAAGAAGTCGCAAAAGTTTGCCGTAATGGCGCCGAACCAGATTCCCCGAAAAACTTTTCCCGGCGGAAATAAATTCCTGGCAAAACAAATTTAATAAATTTAAAAGCATTGTACATGCAGGAGATAATCATGAACTTGGCTTTTGTTGCTCGTGCCTCTGGTCTGTTGCATTGATTGGGGAGTTTGTTTTAGTTCTGCTGTGATTTGTCGGATCTGAGGCTGTTTGACCGAAAATCAATTTATCTTCAGTTTAAGGGATAATTTGGGTCTGCGGCTGAGGTGTATATGAAGTGTTTTTCATTATTGCAAGCTAATTAAATTCCTCTTACACTAATAGAAAAATAGGGAGATGCAGATATTTATTGCCTAGCTTACACTTTTATCTAAATATTAGGTATTAAATAACATATTTTTTAATATGTTTTATTATTTAAAGCATTTCTCTTCATTTTAATAGTCGTACTCCCTAATTTTAAAACCAATACTTTTCTCAGTGCACCATTCCCATCATCTTGAGGCAATTCCAATCATAGTTGGCATTCTGATTCTCATCTCGCCCCTAATTAAGTTCCAAAGTGTTTGCCACTCACCTGTCCATTAGGTTAGGATTGCCGCCGTGCTTTCGCCAGAAGCTGCTCGATTGCGATTTGGTGGCAGGGGCGGGGGTCGAGGAGTGGCGCAAGATCCCGCCTCCAGCCAGGCGGAAGCTGCTGCGACCGGCGGAGGCGCCTCGTCCCCCGCCGTTGGCCACGTTACGAAAGCTGACCGTCCCAACCGTGCCCCTCATGTTGGTCTCTCGCTGTTGCATCAACGGACGTTCCGCCACCTCGACGCCACCTCCCCGAGCGGCACCACCCCCCACTCCCCCGCCACCACCAGCCGAATTGTTAAAATTGCGATTACTGTCGCTCAGAGCCAGAAATTTGTTGGTGCTGGAAAAGCTGCTGTGCATCTGCAATTGTTGCTGGCTGTGCTGGGGCCTTATGGTGAATCGTCCTCCTAGCCTATAGATTGGAATACACAAAAAAATCAGAGGGTTGTAGAAAAATGTATTTTATAATAAGTATAATCAACAAAGAGGGCTTAAAGCAGAGGCGGCTAGTTAGAATTTGAGTTCTTCTTGGTCGGCTCTGTCTTAAATCATTTAGATTATTAGGAGTTATCTTTATCCAAAATCCTTTTTTTCACTGCACAAAAAAGTTGAGCAATGCTAGAGCAAATGAGATGGATGGATAAATTGGTGGCTGATTGAGTTAAGGCTAATTTGGCACGCTTGGGTGCGTTTCGATTGCCCTGTGCCCTCTGACAACCAGAAATCATAGAAAACTCTGCATTTAATGGAGCTCGAAAAAAAAATACGGATTAAGCCCGAAAGCGGCTAATAAAAAGTTGGGGTGTTGAGTAATTTTTTATAATTTCATTTTATCATTATTATTGATTGCCAAATTGTATTCTAGAGATAAAAACTACTTCCTAAGTTATAAGTATTATTCCATTTTTTACGCACCTTCGGAAAAGTTCACTCTCTGGATGTTCGGCTGCAAATCTGGCCTTTTTCCGGAGCAGGGGAATGGTCAGGGCGTAGGTGGTGACCATCATAAGCATCGGAATGTAGAAGGCCACCAGAGATCCGAAGACGAAAAAGGCGCGATTGTTGATGACGCAGATGTTCGGCTCGGGCATTATATTTTTCTCGTTAACCAAACCTAGGTTATTCCAATAGAATATAGAATATATTATTAATAAGTATAGTATAATACTTACCCAGTACAGTTATGGAACTAGAGACCATCATGGCCATCACCCAGACGATGGCTATCTTAATCCCGGCCAGGCGTTTCGTGGACCGATGCCTCGAGCCCAGCGGATTCCGTATCCCCAGGTAGCGCCCCAGACTAATGAAGCACATGTGCAGAATACTCGAGGAGCAGGCCAGGACATCGCACGTCACATAAATGTTGCACCAAGTAAAGCCAAGTGGCCAATACCCTGGAAAGAGACAGTTTAATTAAAGCCAAACATCATCTTTGACTCGGTCCGAGTCCTGTGGCTGGTTGATTTTTCAAAGCACTACATAGTGTGGCGAAAACTCGTTAAAGAAGTCATGAATGTCAAAGTAAAAGAAACAAAATGGAATTGTTTATTGTGGTTTTTGGGGAAAGACAGGGCAATGACAATTTTCAGCGGTTGTCGGCTCAACCGAAATTGAAGGTAAAAAGGATATACAGTGAATCTGAATCGAAATGGTCTGTAGTTTTATTGCTGTTTCTCTGATTAAATATCCCTTTTTGCATAAAATTTCTAAAGGTTGTTCAGCTATGATTGCTTTCGTTTTCCATTTCATCAACCCGCCATAATAATGACCCCTTCCCGGCCTGATATGTGTGTCGCTTTAATTCGCATTCAGTCTGTGAGTCCTGCGGATCCCTGGCTTAACACACGACTGACTCATTCACCTTGACATCAATAGGCGGCGGACAATCCAAAGGACCGAAGCCCTCGCTGGGAAACAAAAACTCAATTGCCGCTGCTCTGCCGGGAGTCGAATTCAGTATTAATTAGTACAAATTGCGCTTAAATGCGTTGGGCGATGGATGCTGGGCGTGGGGCCTTTACACGCTATTTGGCCAAAGATAGAAACATGAGGGTCCTTGCCACAGACAAAGGCCGGGGAGTTAAGTGGACGTGGGGGAGGGGCTGGCCATCATGTCGTATTTAGTTTTATACGCTTGTCACTGACACACACAAGCAGACAAGCACACAAACGCACACACCCCCCCAGACAGGCAGACACTGAAAGAGTGAGGGCATGTCAATGTATTTATTGCGCATACGACATGTTGTGCGGGACGACCTCAAGTGGCAAAAACAGGAGCAAAAGCAAATGCCCAAAACAAATGCCATCAGGCCCGGAATTCAATGCCTAGGCCTGGGATTCATTTTATATATTTTTTTGGTCGAGCCTGCGGTAAATTCGGTTTATTTTATTTTCGCACTTTCCCAACCACCTTTCAGAACCAAAAAATTTTAATGGCTTCGGCTAATGCTCGTAACTTGGCTGCAAAGTTGGAGTGTGTGAGGAGTGGGTGAACTGAACAATAACCTTTGTTTATTTAAACCAAAATCTCCGCAGAGACCTACTTGGAGGGCTGGCCCAATTTTCGGCTTAATTTTTGGCCCAGACCGGGGCAGCTGTTTGTGTTATTGTTGCTTCTGTGGCTAAAACCACACTTAAGGCTTTTAGTTACATTTATTTTGCTGTTGTCGCCGACTTCTCGGTGCAAAAAAAGCGAGAAAAAGCCAGGCTCCGCTCATAGTGCTGGAAACGCTCGCGGCGGGCCACAAAAAGCCAAAATAAGTGAAAGCCAAACCGAAATAAGTTGCATAAAAGGCGACGCAGTCAAAGTGCAAGCGAAGAATAAACAATGAAATCTACAAAAACAGGGAAAATCAAGAGCGGAAAGCAAAGGGTTTTGGGAGCTTAACTAAATTTAAAGTTAACAAGTGTGTTAATAGTATTCCCTTAATTCAAATTTCTTGAACATTTTCTTAAAATAAGTCAAATGTAACCAAAAAGATTTAATCTTTTATAATTTAGCTATTTCTCCCATGATAAACTTGTTATAAAAAGCCCTTATAGGATTATTATGAGGATATTCATTACTCCTCCTTTTAAATGAGGTTTTCCGTGATTAAATTCCTTCAAAAATTAAATGAGCATAAATAAGTGAAGACCTGTTGAGCAACAAAAAGTTCACAAACAGCCCTCACTTTGTCGGCAGTCGCAGAACTAATAACCTAAAAGTAGACTTTCATAAATAAAACGTTAGGACGGGAAACTAATGCGCCCGAAAGCCAAATGAGTTCTACCCCAATGCTGGTAATGGGCCCGGACCATCCTGGCTCTCAATCCACCTACATGTGGTGGCCTTTGGCTGGTCCTGGTGGCTTCTGGATCTAAAATCCTGCCAGGAGGATGAATTTACGCTTAATTTATGCGAACGTTTGATCTGTTTATGCAACGCTGGGTTCGCTCTGTGGGGAGGTGGGATTTTTTATTAAGGTCTTATCAGTGTCATATGCAAATTGGCCGAGTTTGGGCTTGTTTATTGAACATTTTACATATTTAACACTCAACGAGTTGGGAGACTTGGGGATTTTTTCGCTATAGAGACTTGGCAGGAAAACAAATTAAAATTGGGCAGCGTTAAGTGATTATTCTTAGAGAACCAGTCGAGAATACGATTTTATTCCCCACTCTAGTTTTTACAGCTGCTCTGAAAAAATAAAACCCTCTACCAGTAGAGGGACAGAACAAATTCCTAATTCAAACATCAACACACAGAGTCACGCGTTTGTCATTCCACGAGTAGTTTGTTGCTTCTGCCTCAGCCGTTCGGGGCTCCCAGCTTCCAGCCACCAGCCATCTATGCTGCATTTTGCTCTAAGTGAGCCAAACCGGAAACCCCCAACGAGGCTAACAACTCATGACAATGGCCAAGTGCTGGAGGGCGGCCATGGTAGTGAGGGGGCGTGGCAGACAGAGCTGAAGATGAGCACAGCCTGGCACAGCCTGGCAGAGCAGAGCAGAGCAGAGGAAATGGCGTCGAAATAATTCATGTGCAAATGCATTAGTCGCTGACTTGCATTGCCACTTGATGGCTGAAGGACTATGCACTTGAAGAAAAACAAGTGCTGGATGAGTGGGCCAAGAGAAGAACTGGGAGAAATTTAACAATATTTGAATTTATTTAAATAATTATTTCAATAAATTTACTTTTTAAGTTAAGTCTTCACTAATTGCTGTTAATATGAAAGATACATGATTTGTTTAAAAACTTCTGAAGAAAGTTTATTAATTATTTTGGCTCTCTACGTTAAACTTTTTGGGGTGTGAAAAAAAATTCAATAAATTTGTACATTTTTTTGTTATTAGTATAAATGGAAAAAAAATAAAAGCTTTGTCAAAGTTCAGTCAATTTTTGTAACAAACTTGGCCAGTGTTTGTATGGATTTTTAATTACTTTTTTACTCCAATAAATAACTAAAAAGCATATTAACTATAATAACTATAAGAGTATATTAAACATTAAAAATCTTTCTCAAATCACATCAAATATATTTGATTTAAAAACAAGAAAAGCTAACGGAGCCAGAATACCCAGATAGTCAATAAAGATATATATCGATCATAGTCGGCCGATCTTATAAAACTCGCAATCAAATTGGCCGAAAGTAGAATCCATACAAAGTCCCAGTCTCAACAAAAACAACAAGATATCATCGATCAATCAATATGCACTAAGATATAGTCGCCGATCCTATAATCCAGATCGAATAAGTCCAAAAGATCCACGCTCCCATCCTCTCAAAAACAACAAATATGACATTCCGATCAATCATATAGGCAGCTATAACATAATCGGCCATCCTTAATCGGCAGATCAAAAGTCCTAAAAAATCCACACAAGTCCCATCCCTAACAAAAACAACAAAGGCATTGATCAATCAGTATAGCAGCAGACATAGTTGACCGATCCCGCCCCGACATACGCCCAAAGAAAGAAGAGGTGCAAAGTTTAATAAGCAACGAACATGCAAACAGACAGACAGACGGACAGACGGACAGATGACAGACGGACATGCTATATCGACTCGAGGTGATCCTGATCAAAAAAACATAGGTCGGAGATTCTCCTCACTGCGTTGCACCTTTGACCAAAATATAATACCCTCTGCAAGGGTATAATAATAGAACAAAGAAAATAATGTCTTTAAAAATCTTTTTAAAATCATAATTCTTAAACAATTCTTCTTAAAAGACTATTATTTTAAGAGTACTATTATTTTTACTCACCTAAAAACGCCGGTATGGCGCCCATAGGCATCACAAAGAGGCTGACCAGCAGGTCGGCTATTGCCAGCGAGAAGAGGAAGTAGTTGGTTACATTCTGCAGCTTCCTATCTAGGGCGACGGCCAGGCAGACGAGGATGTTGCCCAGCCCGCCGGCGAAGATGAAGAAGACCACGAACAGGAAGAGCCAGTCATAGCCGTGGGGACTGTAGTCTAGGAAGCTCCTCGACACCCCCAGGTCCGAGGATGTGACTGCCGTTGAGGCGGCGGTGGTGGTGGTCATTGCCGTGTAGTTGGCCAGGATCATGTCCAAACTGGAGCTCGTGGCGTTCAAAATGCCAAAGGTGCCATTTTTGGGCTCAATTAGCTCTGTGCTGGCGTTGAGAAAAGACCACAGGCTCCCTCCCAGCTCGATTTGATAGTCTCCGCTGCCAAAGGAGGCCTCCAGCTGGCTGACATTGGTGGCGACAGTTAGTAGGTCCTCCTGCTCCCTCCATTGCAGTCTCTGATGTGGATGCTGTTGCTGCAGGTGACACTTGAATGCCTCGTTCCATGGCTCAATCTCGTCGCATTGAAATAGAGTTCCATCCCCGTGCTCGCAGCTCGAACTATCACTAAGTGTATCACTCCCATTATCACTGAGGACCTCGTTGATTGCCAGTCGAAATTGCTCATACGCCGCTTGTGGCACTTGCAACAGTCGGGCCTTCAGCTTCAGCGCGCAGAGCCCAGACAATGATTCCTCCTCGTCCTGCTCGCATGTGTAGAATGCCGCTGTCCCATCGAATGTTTGTCGAGTACACTGGAATGTGCTGTTGATGATGCTGCTGTTGTTGATGCTGTTGCTGCTGATGGTGGGCAGGATGTTGCTGTTGTTGCCGGTTGTGTAGATGCTGCTGGTTCCAGGATACGTTTCGCAGCTAATAAGCGGCTGCCAGCCCTCAGACTCAGCCGCCTTTTCCAGGCGACATGTGAAAGGAAGCTCCGACCATGTTGCTGTTGTAAATGTTGCTGATTCTGTTGCTGTTGTTGCTTCCGTTGGTCCATGACCAGAGTAGCTTTGCATCTCCATTTCATTCTAAAGCTGTGCGACTTTATCCAGGACAACGACTGTTGTTGACTTTGCAACGATTGCCTGTAAACATTCAAAATCAAAGCAAACCGTCAATGTATGTATTTGTTTTTTTTTTAAATATGTGGGAACATGTTTAATAACCGCACTTGCAGCCTCAGCAATATGTTTTTACAAAGTCCCTTGGGAAGAAAGCAAGTGTTTTTATTTAATTTCATTACTGAACTGAGTTGTTTGCTTGTCAGCCAACAAATCATAAGGGACTAAGTACAATATATTTTATTTAAATTAAATATTAAATACACTTTTGTATAAATACTTTGTGATGTTTCGTAAAAGCCCACAGTGCGGATGAGTAATTTTTACAGAGACCGTAATTAGTGCCAAGAAAATGTATTTTTATAAAAAAAGGTACAGCCTCTATGGGTAGGAAAATATAAAAATTTTGTATGCGCTTGTCAATGGATGACAGCTGAAGAGTTGAGCTCAATGGGATGCATCCATTGGCTGACTATGATGATGTCGAAGCGGCGATGGCAATGTCAACAAGGGGCTGAGGGCCCGATTTGAATGTGCTTGAAATGGCGCGGCCAACAAAGGACGCCCCGTTTTAGTGTCTCCCTTTGACCTTCAGCTCCCCTTTCGCCCTGCCAGCCTAGAGCGAGGGGCCTTTGTGCTTGTGTCAGGACCAAATTCGCCCGTCAGCTGTCGCTTCACCCACGCGCTTCTAAAATGCGGTTCCCTTTTTTTTTGTTCGCCCCCCATTTCCGTCAATTCCGCCATTTTTTTTGTTGCTTTTGTCCATTTTCTGTTTCTATTGGCGGCTGCAAAAATTTGTTGTCGCCACTAATAATGAGAATTCAGTCCTGCATCCTCCCACTCCAGCACTCACACCACCAAAAAGTTAATTAAAATTGCAGTCGACCCAAAAGATTTATGCAAGCAATGAGGTCGGCAGATGACTTTTTGGTTAACTTTATGCGTCGCTAACCATTTTAAATTATGGCCCAAAACTTTGACGGCAAATTGCACGACAATTTTATTACATTTTTTTTTGTCACACCACGTACAAAGTCAAATGCTCAGAGTCCGGATGGGCGGCAATATTGTTCAATCACAAAAATTCTCTACGTAGTCTGTATTTTCGAAAACTGTTTTTTTGGATTGCACAAACTGAAAGGCGTCGCCCTGGGATATCTCTCTGGTTAGGGCCCGCCAAAAAGTGCTCAAAGCTAACCGGAAAGTGATTTGGCCAATCAACCACAACAGTGGCGGTCGGGTGGGGGATATGCCAAAGGCTGGGAAACACACATTCACGATGCATTCGCAATTTGCAATTTTTGGCGGTTGGGGGGAAATGCGAATTTTTCTTCTTTCTTTACTTAAAAACAAAAATGAAAATAAATGAGACTCGGTCGCTTTGTTTGAAAGCCACGAAGCCATGCACTAAATTAAGGATTATGGGATTTTGTATGAAAGCTAAAAATATTATTTACAGGATCTAGAAATACTTTCAAAGAATTCCTTTATTTCGATGTTAGCTTGAGATTTAAAATAAAAGTTTTAGTTTTGAGTTTTTATAATTATGAAAAGTATTGTATAATAGTTTTTTCTTTTAGATTATTTCCAGAGACTTTTCCTTTATTATATACACGAGTTTATTTAGAGTATTCCATCTTCGGCTTGAATTTCAAATGAAGACACATGGGACTTTCAAAATTTTTTCATTAAGGTCACTTTGCAATTTGGGTCTAGATTGCGCGATGTTTGTATGGGGTTATTTTTCGATAGGATTTGTCACCTGGGAGAGCGTAACCCTGGCAGGCCCCGAAGTGGGCCAACCACAGGCTCCCACCATATGTCGGGCAAACATCGGGGCAAGGTGGTAGAGGGGGCAGTGTGGCACGGGGAAAGTGAAAATGGGGAGGTGTCCCTTATGCATATGAAATGCGCTTTGACAGTGCACTTTTCCGACTTAATTCGAGTGGCAACGGGGCTGCCATGCCTTCCACAGCCACATCCACGTGCTGGAGAGGCTTTAATGACGACGCTGCATTTAAAGTCGAGGCCTGTCAGTGGACGAGTGAGAGTCACTTTAATGAGTTCGCCCCACACATCCAACGCTTTTGTTACCAAGTGTGTTCTCTGTTGCGGGTGGGTGGCACCACACTCAGAGATACAGTCGAGAGCAGGCCGAGTGGCATAATTAAAGTCTCTGTTTGTTTGTTAATGGCTGTTTTATAATCACGATATTTTCTCTGTTTTTCTGAAAAAGAAAACAATCATTTTTGCAATGCCACGATGTGGAGGGAGGAGCCCCCATTGGATAGGAGGTTTTGGGGATAGTGCATTTAATTGGAAACAAATAAATTCAGAGGAAGAACATTCAAGACAAAAGAAAGATTTCAATTCTTAAAACTACACTATTTCTATATTTAGATGTCGACTTTTAGGTACAAAAATATACCATGCAGAATAGACTTCAGCGGATACTTATGTTAATGAAAGAAGCAAAAAATAACATTTTAAATTAATTAAGATTATAAAAATAAATAATTATTATTTTGAGGAGAGAGATTGAAAATAAGATAAGTCTGCCTTCCGCTTTTCCCTTTCGGATCCCCAAAGTTGAAAAAATCGAAAAAATATTTTGTTTCTGGGTTTTAATGCAGTTTGATGAAGAATCTATCCACAAATCGTTCAAGGTATTCCGCTGATGAATCGGATAATTATTGGCAAAGATATGGCCATGTAGTGGGTCAAAAGCCCTCTCCAGCATTTTCCACATTTCGAAGGGGATCCCCAGAAATTTTGAAAAAAATCGAAAAAATATTTTTTTTCTGGGTTTTGATGCAGTTTGATGAAGAATCTATCCACAAATCGTTCAAGGTATTCCGCTGATGAATCGGATAATTTTTGGAAAAGATATGGCCATCGTAGTGGGTCATAAAGCTTCCATGCATTTTCCACATTTCGAAGGGGATCCCCAGAAATTTTGAAAAAATCGAAAAAATATTTTGTTTCTGGGTTTTAATGCAGTTTGATGAAGAATCTATCCACAAATCGTTCAAGGTATTCCGCTGATGAATCGGATAATTTGGAAAAGATATGGCCATCGTAGTGGGTCTTAAAGTCCTCTCCATGCATTTGTAACGCTTGTATCTGTAGAATGAAAGGTAGTTGGGAAAGGAGCGCCATCTAGGAGTCAAGTTTTAGATTGGAAAGGGGCATAGAGAGATTAGGATGAGTGCAACCGGGTAAAATGGCAACTTTCCGTTGGGGGCATCTTCTCTTGGGCAAAGGCCAAGGAGGGATTGAGCGCAAATCTGGCGTCGGTGCGTTCATTCCCTCATTGCATCTCCTCAGATTCAGTTGAGAGGATTGGTGGACAGAAGGACTAGGTGCAAAAGTAAAAGGATCGACGAACAAGGGCTCCAGGGGCGGAAAGATCCAACAGGAAGGCCCACCGTTTTTGTGGCCAGTGCTGGATTCGTGGAGGCTCAGGAAAGGATCGACATTGCCGGAGCAGAGTGAAATTAAGGCAGCCCCAAAGAGTCGGAGCGGATCTGAGGGATTCCGGAAGCCCACGGCGCAAAGCAGCAGGAGCAGAGTTCGCCGGAAAAGGAACAGGTCAGACCCAAAATTGTCAGCAGACCCCGAAACAGAATACCTAAAAAAAAACTCAACGACAGGCTTGAGTTTGACGCGCTAGACCCACCATCAACGACATGCCGGAGCAGAGGAAATAAGGCAGCCCCAAAGAGTCGGAGCGGATCTGAGGGATCCAAGCCCACGGCGCAAGCAGCAGAGCAGAGTTCGCCGGAAAAGGAACAGGTCAGACCCAAAATTGTCAGCAGACCCCGAAACAGAATACCTAAAAAAAAAAAACTCAATCGACAGGCTTGAGTTTGACGCGCTAGACCCACCATCAAACCCTTGGAGCGAGCCGCAGTTTGGTGCAACCGCGCTCGTTATCGCATAATTTTTCCTCGCCGCGAGTAAACCCGGAAGATCGCTAGTTTCCGGCGGAAAAGTGACCCGAGAGGACCCAGGCACGGGGGGACGTCTGGCGACCCGGCGCGATAACTCGGAGAATTTTGTCCGGGAAAAATCGGAGGAGCCGAATCCACGGGATTCCGGCATCGGAATAGGTGTTGATTATGTAATATAAGTTTGGTTAATGGTATAGATAAGTTTTAATGATCGCTGAGGGCTAAAGTAAATCCGAGCCATTAGCGTAAAAAAAATATTGTGGAGGATAAAAGAAAATTGGCCAATGTCGGGTGGAAAGATAGTTGGGTTAACCTAACCTTTAAAGAAAAAAAAAGAAAAAATTATAATTTCCATGGCCTCATAGAATAATTCGTGTTAGAGAATTTTCTTAGTTTTTTTATTGTTAAGTTCCACAGTTTCAGCCACCTCCAGTCCGAGAAAGCGCTTTCAACGATGGATTTTCCAATATTTGGGGTGAGTGTGAATTTTTCGTATGACCAATTTTAAACACCTGAAAGAGAAGCGGACAAGACCAAAAAAAAAATAAAGAAAACCAGGATAATCCCTTAACATGATGGCCAACTTAAAATTTAAATAAGAAAAAAAGAAAGTTGAAAGTAATTTTAAATCCCCCAATCCAAATCGCTTGACCCATACGTTGGCAAGTTTTCACTCAAGTTCGAACGCATGTCGTTTATATGTTCGTTTATATGTTCGATCATATGTTCGTTTATATGTCGAAATAATTTTTATATATTTAGCTTTGATAGGAAGCCCAGCTCACGCCTAATTTTATCATTATTATTTTAGAAACAAAATTCCTGTCAATCCTTTTTACTCGTACCATTTATACCAATATTTATAACTTAAAAATATTCCAATTATTATTATGTTTATTTTAGTATCTAATCTTAATTCTTTTAGTAGTAAATAAATTTTTATAATGGCTAAATAATCTATTTTTGACCCGGCATGACTGATCCCCTTGAGACCGCGAAGTAGGGGCTATAGCATCATCATGGGTTCTGTACCCAGGATTTGGATAGCCACAGGTTGGTGGCAAACCAACCTCACAACATCAGAGGTCTTGAGCACTCGGCGGACAGCCGATGAAGGAACTACTTTTCTATTTTCTACTAATCCTTTCTCCTGACGGCTAAGATGAGTAGCAGATCTCTACCAAGAGAAGCTTGCCCCAGCACGCAGTTTTATTTTTGTGGATAAGAGCAAAAGGCACCTTGGGAGGCGTGGCAAGAACACCACCCCATTAGCTGGCGAGCCAGAGCCGGAAGATATGTTAATTGCGGCGGCACCCCTCCCAAATACAACACCTCGCCTGGGACTTGAATATCGTATCCTGTACGGTTTTCAAGACCAACTATCATGTACACATTTTCCACATTTCGAAGGGATCCTCCAGAAATTTTGAAAAAATCGAAAAATATTTTGTTTCTGGGTTTTAATGCAGTTTGATGAAGAATCTATCCACAAATCGTCAAGGTATCCGCTGATGAATCGGATAATTTTTGGAAAAGATATGGCCATCGTAGTGGGTCTTAAAGTCCTCTCCATGCATTTTCCACATTTCGAAGGGGATCCTCCAGAAATTTTGAAAAAAATCGAAAAAATATTTGGTTTCTGGGTTTTGATGCAGTTTGATGAAGAATCTATCCACAAATCGTTTAATGTATTCCGCTGATGAATCGGATAATTTTTGGCAAAGATATGGCCATCGTAGTGGGTCATAAAGCCCTCTCCATGCATTTTCTACATTTCGAAGGGGATCCCCCAGAAATTTTGAAAAATATCGAAAAAATATTTTGTTTCTGGGTTTTGATGAAGTTTGATGAAGAATCTATCCACAAATCGTTCAAGGTATTCCGCTGATGAATCGGATAATTTTTGGAAAAGATATGGCCATCGTAGTGGGTCTTAAAGTCCTCTCCATGCATTTTCCACATTTCGAAGGGGATCCTCCAGAAATTTTGAAAAAAATCGAAAAAATATTTTGTTTCTGGGTTTTAATGCAGTTTGATGAAGAATCTATCCACAAATCGTTCAAGGTATTCCGCTGATGAATCGGATAATTTTTGGAAAAGATATGGCCATCGTAGTGGGTCATAAAGCCCTCTCCATGCATTTTCCACATTTCGAAGGGGATCCCCCAGAAATTTTGAAAAAAATCGAAAAAATATTTTGTTTCTGGGTTTTAATGCAGTTTGATGAAGAATCTATCCACAAATCGTTTAAGGTATTCCGCTGATGAATCGGATAATTATTGGCAAAGATATGGCCATCGTAGTGGGTCTTAAAGTCCTCTCCATGCATTTTCTACATTTCAAAGAGGAACCCCCAGAAATTTTGAAAAAAATCGAAAAAATATTTCGTTTCTCGGTTTTGATGCAGTTTGATGAAGAATCTATCCACAAATCGTTTAAGGTATTCCGCTGATGAATCGGATAATTTTTGGAAAAGATATGGCCATCGTAGTGGGTCTTAAAGTCCTCTCCATGCATTTTCTACATTTCGAAGAGGATCCCCCAGAAATTTTGAAAAAAATCGAAAAAATATTTCGTTTCTGGGTTTTGATGCAGTTTGGTGAAGAATCTATCCACAAATCGTTTAAGGTATTCCGCTGATGAATCGGATAATTTTTGGCAAAGATATGGCCATCATAGTGGGTCATAAAGCCCTTTCCATGCATTTTCTACATTTCGAAGGGGATCCCCCAGAAATGTTGAAAAAAATCGAAAAAATATTTTGTTTCTGGGTTTTGATGCAGTTTGATGAAGAATCTATCCACAAATCGTTTAAGGTATTCCGCTGATGATTCTGATCATTATTGGCAAAGATATGGCCATCGTAGTGGGTCTTAAAGTCCTCTCCATGCATTTTCCACATTTCGAAGGGGATCCTCCAGAAATTTTGAAAAAAATCGAAAAAATATTTCGTTTCTGGGTTTTGATGCAGTTTGATGAAGAATCTATCCACAAATCGTTTAAGGTATTCCGCGGATGATTCTGATCATTATTGGCAAAGATATGGCCATCGTAGTGGGTCTTAAAGTCCTCCATGCATTTTCCACATTTCGAAGGGGATCCCCCAGAAATGTTGAAAAAAATCGAAAAAATATTTCGTTTCTGGGTTTTGATGCAGTTTGATGAAGAATCTATCCACAAATCGTTTAAGGTATTCCGCTGATGAATCGGATAGTTTTTGGCAAAGATATGGCCATCATAGTGGGTCATAAAGCCCTCTCCATGCATTTTCTACATTTCGAAGGGGATCCCCCAGAAATGTTGAAAAAAATCGAAAAAATATTTTGTTTCTGGGTTTTGATGAAGTTTGACGAAGAATCTATCCACAAATCGTTTAAGGTATTCCGCGGATGATTCTGATCATTATTGGCAAAGATATGGCCATCGTAGTGGGTCTTAAAGTCCTCTCCATGCATTTTCCACATTTCGAAGGGGATCCTCCAGAAATGTTGAAAAAAATCGAAAAAATATTTCGTTTCTGGGTTTTGATGCAGTTTGATGAAGAATCTATCCACAAATCGTTTAAGGTATTCCGCTGATGAATCGGATAATTTTTGGCAAAGATATGGCCATCATAGTGGGTCATAAAGCCCTCTCCATGCATTTTCCACATTTCAAAGAGAATCCCCCAGAAATTTAAAAAAAAATTTAGAAAAAATATTTTGTTTCTGGGTTTTGATGCAGTTTGATGAAGAATCTATCCACAAATCGTTTAATGTATTCCGCTGATGATTCTGATCATTATTGGCAAAGATATGGCCATCGTAGTGGGTCATAAAGTCCTCTCCATGCATTTTCCACATTTCGAAGGGGATCCCCCAGAAATTTTGAAAAAAATCGAAAAAATATTTCGTTTCTGGGTTTTGATGCAGTTTAATGAAGAATCTATCCACAAATCGTTCAAGGGATTCCGCTGATGATTCTGATCATTATTGGCAAAGATATGGCCATCGTAGTGGGTCATAAAGTCCTCTCCATGCATTTTCCACATTTCGAAGGGAATCCCCCAGAAATTTTGAAAAAAATCGAAAAAATATTTCGTTTCTCGGTTTTGATGCAGTTTGATGAAGAATCTATCCACAAATCGTTTAAGGTATTCCGCTGATGAATCGGATAATTATTGGCAAAGATATGGCCATCGTAGTGGGTCATAAAGCCCTCTCAATGCATTTTCTATATTTCAAAGAGGATCTCCAGAAATTTTGAAAAAAATCGAAAAAATTTTTCGTTGCTGGGTTTTGATGCAGTTTGATGAAGAATCTATCCACAAATCGTTTAAGGTATTCCGCTCAAGAATCGGAAACATATCTGTTAATCTTTATGTTTATTAATTAAATTTTTTCTCCGCTTAAAATTAAGTATTTTACGAAACATTTCTACTATAATAATGTGGATTCTGAGTTGCAAATGGAATAAAATTTCAAGCCCATTTCCCTGTTATGAGAACGACTGATTATTTCCAAGAGAGCTGTGGAGGCAAATTGTGTGCAAAACTTGTTTCTCTGCCAATTTTTCTGGTCCATGATTGCAACAAACAATACGAGGCAACTGCAACAGCAACAAAAATCCCAATAATAGAGGCTGCCGTAGCTGTTGAAAGTAGAAAAAAAAAATAGCAACAACAGGAAAAATAATATTTGCTTGAAATTCAATATTTGTTTTATGGTTTTCTATTGCTATGCCTCTCCTCGGTCGAGTGATGAGCTCAGTATCGATGAAAAGTGAAATAAAACTTCCAAGTGATTCCAAGTGATCTGTGACGGCAAGTCGGGCCTGATATTTTTATTTATCTGGCCAAGTGGTCGGTCTGTCGGCCAACTGTGTTAACAACTTTTCACAGATGCCATTATCCACTGTCATCACTCGTGTGTGGCTTAATTTGCGGTTAATTATGCAATTAATTATTAACGGGGCGTTGCATTTTGCATTTTTCATTATTCATTTTCCTCACCTCCAGCTTTACTTTTCCTGGGCTTGAATTTCACTTTATTTTTAGAGAACAGTTGATGGGTATGTTTACATACACCAGGGTGCACCATGATACCATACCCTTTTCTGCCCAACAGAGCCGAAAATTAATTGCAACACGTCTCGGCTGCGGTAACCGAAAGCCCTAGCCCTTGGGAATATGATCTACGAATATTATTACCAAGAGCAACGACTTAATTGGAAGTTGTTCTGCGTTTAGTGATTTGTCAAAAAAGTGTCGCTGCGTAAATTCCTCCTGCCCCAATAGGCGGTGGAGTGGCCAGCCTCCCTCATCTCTCATCATCAATTACTTCATGTCCGACAATCAAGTGGCCAGCACAGAATTTGGCCAAGAACTTCATTAAGCGGTTTCTTTGGGGGCTCAACAACGCACTTCCCAGCCGTAAATGAAAAGCAAAGGAGATGCCTTTGGGCGGAAAAGGTGGGGGAATTCGGTAACTATGGGCGGGGCGGGTCGGGTGAGAGGTTGTGGGGCGGGGATGATTCAGCTGCGGGGACTTCCTTGGAGGAGGGGCAGCCTTGTTCCGCTAGTAGTCTTGCCTGGTATGCAGTTAATGAAGAGAAATGGCCAAAAGTGTTTTATAAATGTTTTCCCTTCCAATTGCTTCGGCAGCCCCCAAGGGGTATGTCTGAAAAGTTATTGGTTATGTTTATAAAAGAGATATAAGAGATATTTAGTATTATTGTAATTTGCCAATCCCAAAGATGTTGGAAAATTCAAATATATTTCCATTTGGTTTTGGATTAAATTTAAGCTTTTCATTTTCAAGAGAAACTCAATTTTATAGTTTAGGATGGTGCATGAGTTAGGATAAGATTCTATATGTTTATAGTTATATACAGCAACTTATATAGTTATATGTTACTTAAAGAAGTTATAGATATACATATTATACACATTTATAAGGTATAACTATGATGTACTTTAAACGTTATTGAAATATTTAAAATATTATTTAAATATATGTGTGAAATGGTGTTCTGTTCCGTTTGTCAGTTTAAAGTCTTTGGAACTATTTTTTAGACAATCTTTTTGAGGAAAAAAGTTTCATTAATGGCAAAGAGTATCTCCCGTATCGGTTTGGGATTCTATATGAATTTTTAATGCTCTTCTTCTGCCATTGCTCGAACACACAGCTTCCTGCAGTTGGTGTTGCTGCTGTCTAGCCTTTTGCGGTTGTTTGCGGAAGTGCGCGTCAATAAATTTTCGTTTTTTACGCTTTCGTGTCGGAATTTTCGGTATTTGGGAATGTTGCCCTGCCCAGACCGGCTCTCACGCATTTTCCTAATAACTTGCAGGCTTTAATAGCGATGTCAGCCCCACGATATGAAGTAATGAAAACGGAGGCATTACTCCCCAAAAAAATATAGGGGAGATGTATGCCCGACCATTAATCTGGCTGGTCTGGCGACTCCTCGGCCCCAAATGTAAATGAACTACAAGAGTTCACTAACTTTGGGGAAAAACGCCCTGCCTAAGGTTAGTTGGCGTCGAAAAATGCGAGGCACGTTGCAAACCGAAACAAATGAACCCAAAACCGAGACAAATAATCTAGGGTTCGCAGCGAGATAAAATGTGCAACGTGCAATGAACTGTGGCTGCTCCGCAAGTCCGATAGCCTTTTTGTTAGAATAATTGTCATTGGATTTCGCATTCGCTTGAGTGGCGATTATGGAATTATTGAAAGCAAAGCCAGTGTTAGTTTTGCATATTTTAGCATATTAAATAATAAATGTTTGCTTTCGGGGATGTCAGGAGCTGGGATTAGAAAGGGATAATGGGAATCAATTTTAAATGGGTTTAGTTTTCAGTTTGTTTGATTAATTATCTTATGGCTTAGTATTTATGGAGTTGTTTAAAGTAGATGACTAATGGAATGAAATGGATGAATGACACATTTCACTTGATTTCACTGAGATAGAGAAATTTGTAGATTTTATCCACATATTTATATTTAATATTTTATATGGAACAGCAGACCTACATATGTGAGTACTGTGTTTATTTTTTTTAGTTTATGCTGCCTTGATGAGGGTCAATCAAAATCAATTCGTATCTATGTGTGTATCTCTCTCTTCTCCATAGAATACATGAAAATTGCATTTAAACTACAAACGCTCGGCGTCGCTGACAGCTCTCAACTATCTGGCTAGTTTATCCAATAGCTCAATCAAAAAAGCATCATATATCGGAACGCCAACGATTCTGTCATTGGGCGCTAATAGCTAATAGTTGGCAGCACTCGACCTCGGAGCCACTTGACTGGCACTTGGCGGTACATACATATAAGCGATGGGTTTTCGAATGTGTAGCTAAGTTACTTCTCTTTTCGCTCGAATCGAATTGAATTTGCATAGGTAATTGCGAAATATCTCTGCTTGCTGCTGGCTTGCACTGCCAGAGCCACTAATTCAATGCTCAGAATCTAATTTCCCTTATGGAAACAAACAACTTTTGGAATTTGGCAAGTTTTCTTCCTTTTGCGAGTATGTGGGAACATTAGTTGTGAGGATTTATGGCGGAATATGTGAGACCGCTTTACAACCTGAGCACAACCCGAAACAATTTCACTTTATGTATGTGGCAGAACCAGAAAATAAGGCCAAAAAGCGCAAACCACCCGCACGAAGTTGCAAGATGATTTAGGGCCTCCCATTGCATGCACACCGACTGGCGGTGTACTCTTCAAAAATTAATTTGTGGCAAGGTAAGAAATGAAATCATGTTCTGGAAATGTAGGGTTTAAAGGCAGAGAACTATCAAATAAGATTCCCATTTTCGCTGGTATGTTTTCTTGGGTAAACTTGCACGACTGCTAAGAACACTCAGAGGCTAAAACCATATATTCCACGGTTGCCATGGAGCCCTTAGCCGCGTCATCTGCTTGCCGCGGTGGCAAGTGCAAGTTGCACTAATGCACATTGAGCCAGACATTGTGGCGCAAAGTAGTTCAAGGCAGTCTCAAGAATGCTGGGCCCAAGACTGTGTAAGGCTCGTGTTGGTTTTACTTTTCATTTTATCAAAACACCAACCTGTACCAGGTCAAAACAAACCGACCACCCATCCACCCAGTTACCCACTCTGGCCACTCACTTAGCAGAACATTTTCACTTGCGATGGAAAGGCGTTCATAATGGAAAGACAGTCTCTCCGACGGCGTCAGGTATGAAAAGTGCAAGCGACACATCCCGCATACGCCGTGTGGTACACAAACAAGCCCAGGTTGATGGAGAGGAAGCGGTGACGCTGACAAGGACTGTTTGTTTTATATTTATGTATGTTTCACTTTCTGGCTTTCATGCTCTTCATGTTGTCATTCATTTGTTCGACGACTTTTGTTTGCTGGCAATCAGCCAAGGCTAATAAAAGAACGGCCTACGTGTTCGGAATAAAACATTTCAACTGAATGCAACTAATTTTTGTTGGATTAAAGCATTTGTTAAACAAATATATGCGTTATGTGTTTATTTAAATTGCCACCAATTGGCTTTATAATTGGATCCATTCACTCCGGGTGTGCGTCCAGTTAATGGAATATAATTGATTCGCTTTCATGCCAGTGGACAGGTTACATTTTGTTTTAAAAACAACGGGGGACAAACCGACATTAATTAAACTTTCGTGTCTTTTGTTTTGTGGATTGATACTTTACAGAATGTGGTTTCGGACTTATGGTTGCCTTCTCAAAATTATCAAAATTATTACAATAATCAATCAATTATGGCAAATCATGATAAAGGACAAGTTTATTTGAAATGCCGCCATACCGATTCGATTGCCTTTATTCAATTGAATTTTATGAAAGCTAGTTAAGTTCTATCTTGGCGTCCATGTTTTTGGGCGGCCTTATCGAAGAATCGCCGTCGTCCGGGTTATCCTTTCTCGGCTTGGCTATCTCGGCGGCCTGCTTGCCGAACACATACCGGTGATACTGGCTGGCCAGAGGAGCGCACTGGAGCGGTTCGGTGGAGTACTTCTGGTAGCAGAAGACCAGGTCCTCCTCCAACTTGCTGATCTCGCCGGTGCACTCCTTGGCCCATTTGGTCGGCTTGCCGAATATTTCATGTACCCGCTGCAGGGACGAGTCGAAGTGGGCTTCCTCGATCTCCAAGGAGCGCCTCTTCCAGGCCGAGGCAACAGGCATGGGCTGTACGGCTGCTACCTCCGCCGACTTGTTGTCAATCGACTTGGGTGCCGCATCCGTACTCGAGGAGGCGCCTCCACGTTCTCGCTGCTTGCACCTTTCGCACATGATCGACGTCGGCATGGATATGTGTCCCGAGGACTGATCAATTCGCTCCACAACCTCGCGCGTGATCTGAAAAGGAATGGGATTGGCCATCTGGACGGTCTGCGGCTTGCTGTTGTTGGCACCCATGGTGAAGCATTTGCTAGAGGACTGAACAGGACTTGTATGCTTTTCAGTTTCTATTTAATGCTCGTTTTTCGTTTTCGAGTGACGGATAATTTATAACATTTGATCTACATCATTGTGGAGTTGTGGGAGCAATCATTTTTTTAGGGAGTAAATAATAAATCATTTAAATGTTTAGTTTACCAAAGTGTGACATTTTACGAAAATAAAACTTTTTCTTAAAAGTATATCCTCAGAATAACATTCTGAAGATAACATTTGTCTTAAAGATGAAAGTTTTTTTTTTCAAGTAATACCATTTTTGTAAAAGATTTGTGGGAAACGAAGAGGCTGTAGCTTGTTTCTGAAGAGTACCGGGTATCATATTGTAAAGGAATATTATTACAGTTTTCATTTAATTTATTGATGTATCTCATTTTCAGTCTTAGATCGTTGATTAATTTATAGATAAAAATGTCAATAATGTTTGAAAGTAACTTAGACTTCAAAGATAACTTTTATTTTACGTTTAAATTAAGCGACTATTGTCTGTAGTAACACATGTATGGCAGCGCTTGGGAAAAAAGCAAAAACCATAATTTTGCAGCCATATAAGGTTGCAGCAGTAGCCACGTGCCCCTGCCCCTCGACGTCGCACAGGTCGACTCCCTCGTGCTGCCGCGTCTTAATTGTGCTGTCAATCATTTTGCATATTTGCACAGATCCAGGGGAAAAGGCGAAACAAAATCCAATTTAAATGCTAGCCAGTGATGGTCAAGCACCTAGCGGAAATAGCAAATTGTAATGGGAAATAAATTTAAATATTTGTTTGCCGGGAAAAAAGCACAAGATGCGTTCGGGCAAGTGACAAATCATGCTGCCAAGAGGTCGCACTTATTGAATAATGTAATATTTATTGATTGCCAATACTCGACTGCTCGTGAGCCATTTATACAACAGCCAATTAAATGATAAGCCAAAAGGGGAGCTGGCGGAGGGATTTTCGGAATGCCCGTTTGGCATAAGAATGTTTCAACAATTGCTCAAAGTCAGCGAACAAGACGATTAATTACTGAAGACAGTTTATTGATCGGACTAGGTACGGCAGCGGACTAAAGAACTTTTTGTTTTCTCTTGGCCATTTCATAGTCTCTGACTAAGCACACATTTTTTGGCCAAAAAAAAAGCAAAAAATCATGGAAAATTCTTCAAGAAGAAGCCATTCAAAAGTGATGCCTTGTCTAGCATTGAAAATGTTTAATTTTCTTTTAAAATAGATTTAAAAATAGTAGTGTCGAAAATATCTCTAAAATATTCTTCCTTTCCGCCAACATATTTCTGGATTGTTTGTTTAAATTTTATTCAAACTTATGCATCATATGTAGTTCAAAGTATTGAAGGAGGGCTCTCTAATATTTTGCACTGCTGAGATCGCTCGTAAAGTATTCTACTTAACTGTAAGACGATTATGTAGTCCAAAGCTAAACAATTAGAATGGAAAAGAGCCCACTCCTCGCCATGAATGAATGGAAATTGAATGCAGTACGCGTTTCAGGGCTTGCCAGTACAAAATACATAAATCTATATGGCCAGATAAATAGAATGGAATCGGGCCCCCGAGAGAGATAAATGCTCATACTTGTGCTTGAATTTATTTATTGTTTTCTTTCCTTCTTTTTTTTTGGTTTATTGTTGCTGTTTGTGCCTCACGCCAAGTTAAGCATGAAGACGATGATGGGATGGCCAAAATATTTAAAATATTTTATTGCCGAATAAAATATGGACTGTGTTGATTGAATCTTGATATATAGTATGTAGAGTACACGCGCTGATCAATTGCCATATGAAAGATTAATTTTTATTCCTCAATATGAATGGGCTAGGATGTGATACAAACATGCGTCTTAAATAAACTCAATGGGAATAAGTGAATTAAACCCAAAGTGTATACAAACATGGCTGAATGAAAGCACTTAACGCAAGGAAATAGGATCGAAAAAGAAAATAATCAGCGAGATAATTAATGCTGTCTTTGGGAATCGAAAAAATAAACTCTAGAAGAGGTAGTCTAATCAAATGATTTTTTTTAGAAAATATAATTTGATCGCACTGAGTTTAATTTGTGGCTAACCCAAGGCAGGACCTTGTTATGATGTCTCTCCAGTTTTAGGGACAAAGATTTCCCTTCAGCCGAAACCACTTTTGTTTATGGTTAACACTTGAGCGGAAAGTGTCATAACTTGTCCGCCTGTTGCTGACAGACCCTCAAATCGGGCTTAAACACCTTTGCAGCACAATCAAGAACAAGAAAGCCAAGGAAAAAAAATTACCTCCAGGTAATCAGCGACAGTTTATGTTCATTTGGCCCACTAAACTTTTACGGCCTTTCCACTTATCTGGTTGAATTTGTCTACGGAACCCACGCGGAATGGCCTTCTCTCCATCTTAATGACAGCTGGTTGATAGTGGGATCTGGAAACTGGGCCTAAGGCCAGCATAATTTCAGCATGTCCTTTATGTCTCATTAAAACTTTACGCACATCAACAGCAGCAGTGGCAGTGGGAGTGGCATTTCTAGCAAAAAGCTTAATAGTTTAATTTCCCGACCGGCCACGGGAAACCTCAGAAAAGAACAAATGGATAAAGGTACAGGTAGAAGGACTTCCGACCCACCCAGACAGACCCAAAAGGTAAAAACAAAAGGTAACCAAAACAAAGAGAAATGGCAAACATTTGGTTTTCGGTTTCTTGGCCATAAATCTTCTTTTTCTGCTGACATGTGAGTAATCATGTGCAGCTTGGGGTTAGATTTCAGATCCAGATTCCACATTCCAGATACGAGAAAGGCAAAGGGAAACTGAAACATATTGAGAGATTTAACTTTAAGTTAATTTTTCTTCGGGCGAAACAAAAGATTTCTGGCTAGAGGGAGCTTCATTATTTGCATAAATTTGCTGGTAATGATATTTGCCTTTTCGTGACTAATGGCCAAGACCGGAGAGCATTGTAAAATTTACTTTTAATTACGTAATCAGTGGTGGAGGGCGGGTGGAGTCTAAGCTTCCTTTTTTATCCTCCAATGTGTGCTTTACGCCAAGTTAGCTTTGCTTTGATTTCCGCTGGTGCTCCGTCCGGGGCCTATTTACACAGTCTTTGTCCATGGCTTTAAATGGGTGCAGGAACACCTACCAGCAGCCACCTACCCAACACAGGTGCCACTCTGAGCTATTTTTTTAAATTAATTTGCAATTGCTGCGTGCTTTGTTTTCTTTGCTTATTACTTATTGTTTCACTTCTGCTTGATTAAATAAACCGGGCACGTAATTTCCATTCTCCTTAAGCACTTTTAAATTAAGGCCACTCCAAGTGTTAAGGATCTGTTCTTTACTCTTCATTAAAAGTATGTGGAAAACGTATTTTTACTTACTCTTGAAAATGTTAATCTAGGCAATATGAGATCTTAGATTTTTCCAATTAATTTGAATTTAAATTCCTCATTTCCACTGCTTTTTAACGACACGTGTTGTCTTAATATTTGTTGTTTAGTTTATATTCATTTATTTCTCTGTTTGGTTTACTTTTTCCGCTTATTTATTTTTTAACTGCAGGTGACAGTTGCTTTGTTTATTTTTTATGACAAACAAACATATTTTTTACATTTTCACTTTTTTTACTATTTTTTTCTCAGCCATTTAGGCGTTAAAAATCGGTTAACTTATTCCATAACACTTAATGGGCTTTTTTATTGAACATTTTATAACTTTTATTTAACATTTGTGTTTATTTCTTTTAATTTTTAAACTTTTCGTTTTAATATTTTTTTTGGTAGAAATATATTTTTAGGTAAAAAGGAGAGTAGTCTCTGAAAACGAACGCAACGCGGCAAAATTTCAAAACAAACTGATTGTGCGAATTTTCCAAACTGGTCCATTGAGTCTGAAAAGCAAGTGGAAAACGGCAGCAGCAGCCGCAGCCGCAGCAGCGTCAGGCATCGTGTTGCTGCCGACGTCGGCGACGTCTTAACTGACTCTCTTACTTTTCCGGCAGGCGCTCTCTTCTGCCAAACATGGGGAAATTTTCGCAGCTTTGTTTGGGAAATTTTGCGCGGAAAACTCTGCCGCTTTTGCTTATTTTTCTTTTCTAGTAGCAGATGTAGGGCCAAGGGGCGCTCTGGGGCATGCCACGTGCTCCGGCTCTATGGCTGTCAACATTCGGTACGTGATTCTGGCGCTACCAGTCCCTCTCCACTGGGAATCGTGCGTATTTTATGAATGAATTATACAAGGAACGAAAAAATAATCACTGGCTGTTCTTTTGAGGGCCCTGAGTACAATAGGGAAGGATGGGGGTGGTGTGTGCCGGTGCCATATATTCGCACAAAATATTAACTATCGTTGAGATCTGGGAAATTAATGAGTCTTTGGTTATTTATTAGGGCACTATTTTTAATTAAATCGAAGGCTTGCTTTATAAATCAAGAGAAAGGTGAAGTTATTTATGAAATTTTAGCTCTTAGTAGTAAACAAAATGGAATTCCTTTAAAATTGTTTACATATTTAAGAAAACTTGTGTGCTAACTAACTAGTATAGAGTACTTGATAATTTACAGAATGTAACTTTTGAATAATTCTAGTGAAATGATTTCCTTTTCCTGCACCTAATGGCATCTTATTTTAAATGTAATTTATTGAAACGTGCACTGGTTTCCCGATACATGGCCCAAAATGGCAGAGAACCAGTGTGTCGACGAAAAATACCACAAGACCTGCAGAAATAGGCCGAGATGTACGATGTGTACATGTCATGAACGTGTTTTGAATGCTACATGCTGTCCAACAATACTGGCCCAAAGTTGTAAACACATTCCGGTTGCCTTACAACTGTATTTAATGGCGCACTCTGATTTTTCTGGACTGCTGACAAAGTCCCATGAAAAATAGCTTTTGTCAGGTGGCAAGGATTTGTGTCCGCCGCCTTCCCCGCTCAAATACACAAATACTGAGTAAACAAAATTCTGCCATAACTTTTGTTTGGAAATGGATATGAAGATGGCCCATTGATTGTTGAGCCCCGAGATCGAAACTTATCCGCGTCAGCGAGCTGCTTGTTTTACGTGCTTGCCACGTACTTTCATCGAATTGGCCAACATTGTTACTTTCAGAATGTGCATTTGCACTGAGAAAAATGTGGGAGACTTGATTTCTACTTTTAAACAAAATAAATTGTATAGTTATTAGGATAATTGTAGGATAATTTCAATAAATTTGGTAAAATAAATATGTCTTCTTTCTATTTTTGTAGTTTTCTTTTAGTGCAGATATATATACGATTGTTGAGTCATTCCTGCGATTTATATGCAAGTGATAGGTGGCCGATTGGGTCAAAGTGATAGAAGTAACATAAACAAAGTCAAAGTGGTATCATGGCGTATACGTAATATAGCATCACGTATACGTAATACTAGTGTTGTCCTGGAAAACTTAATGTTTCTCTAAATAAAATGAAGATTAAATGATGATTAAATAAATACTAAATTTAAAATTTATTTCTCATCAGCAATATCAACTTAAAATTGGCAGCCAGTTTCATCTAATTGTTTGTATTTTCCTTGAATTTCCACCACACAACTGCGACACCTTTTCTCCTGCTTCCTATTATTGCTTTTCCTTGAGTGGTATACTGTGGCTTTAGTTATTCATTTCACCATTTCGCCATGTGGTGCCACTTCCGTAATCAATTTGAAATCCAGGCGAATTGCAATGGGCCTACCCTCTTCAAACAATTAGGGCTGTGTGGCTCGAAGAGCCCGGCATCTCGTCTGGCTTTGTTTTGTTTACAGATTTAACTGCCAACTGGGCTGCTAATGGTCGCATGGAGACCTATATAAATGGCGAAATAGATGAGTTTATGGCGTCAGATGCTCTGAAAGGGTAAGACACTAACATGACGGAGAAACAACCTGAGTTCATATTTCACAAATAATGTTCAATATAATCCTGAAAACCACATCCTGGTATTTTTTTAAAAGCCTTTTTGGTAACTAATTTACAATTAGAAAAAGAATAAAAAAATGTATTAGTATTTATTTTTAATATTCTATTTATTAAGTTCCTATTTGTCGTGTGAGGACACGTATCCTTAATTGATGTTCGTATGCTTGGGTAGGAGTTGCTGTCATACCTTTATAAAATGTTTGTAAAAATTTGTATCAAATGTGCCTCTAAAGTTGCCTTTTTGGCCATCCCATAGACTTCTTAAAATTGATATAGCTGTTTCTAAGTATTTTGACACCACAATTAAGTGAATCACAGAAGTGTTCCCCTCCCATTTAGATAAAATAAGTAATTTGCATTTCAATGACTGCCTAAGCCCCTGTTGAGTGTCAGCCGCTTTTATGCGCCAATTTGACTTTAAATATCTGCGACGCCGTTTATAAAATTTTATAGACAACCGGCGAAGAGTTTTATGTTTACATCTGCCATTGACTCGCTTTTTTGAACACGAGTCTGAGCAACCTCTGCAATCTTTATGTAGTCAATAATAGCTCCGGATTGCCAAAAAGTTATGTCAAATATTTATTTAATAAGCAACCTGGAACAACCGGCAGGAACAAACTTGGGCGATGTGCGCGGGCGAATTTAATAAAAAAGTTAAAAGCTCCGTACTAAATAAAATGCCGTGGGACGGGCGTAGGATAAAGTTTTCTGGAGAAGATCAACTTTTTCTTCTCCGTTTAAGGAAAGTGAAAAGGACTAGACGAAACAAGGGGATAGGTGAGCCTGCTGAGGCATTCATTTGATAATTCCAAACACCGAGCGTTACTCATACGCCCCATTTAACAATCTGTGACTCGTAGCCCAGTAGCTGGAACACAAACACGTTTTAACTGCTGCTTGTTGGTTAAATGGCCTAAAAGTAGACAACAAAAACAGACAGGACTAAGCACTTCTAAGCATCCCAATCATTGGCCTCAAAAGCAATTTCCTGAGAGTGGGTTGTTATCCGACTGCATCCTTCGGGCTATATTCGGGCATTATCGTCAAAGTTTAGTGTGAAAACAAATATTTGCATATTTGTTGCGAATTTGCTTTATGTCCAAACTTATCGCTAATCGTCGGGACAATCAGCTAATTTACTTTTCCAGAATTAGACTTTGCAAGCCGAAGCAGTTGAAAGTGAGATTCTTTTGCGAGAAAATGAAAAATGCTCCAGGCGCGTATTAAATTGCCAAGATTTCCAAGGAAGTACCTTATTATTTACATTAAAGGTTATTGCTTATATTTCAATTAAAGGTATGCTTTGAAACCTACCCCATTCAACAGAACTCTGTTCATTGTTCATCATTATTGTTTATATTCTCATTCGAATTGTCCATTCTTAATTAACAAAGTTTCCATTTTCCATTTGAAGGAAAAACTGCGAAAACTCAGTTAATCAAAAGGAGAGAAAACTTTTTCATCTGAACAGTTCAATTAATTTTGCCAGTGGGACTATTAGTTGTGTTCTCCTAAATAAAGGAGTGAATATTTTATAAAGTCAGTGTTTTAATTATTCAAGTTTCAATAACACCCACACAAAGGTGCAAGCTTTGTATATTTGTCGAGTTTTTCAATTTCAATGGCGGGCAATGAAAGCATGGAAGAAAGCAATAAATGAAAGTCCACAAAAAACACCAGAACGATGGAAAGCCGATACGATGTGATATTTTGTATGGGTGTTCATTTGCATTGGGAAGTAAAAAAGCCGCGCAAAAAAATCAAATACAGTAGTAGCCAAAATGGTTATACCCTTTTACATTTGAAGTGAATAAAATTAAATAAAAATCATTCAAATCACTTTTAAAAATCATCATTAATCGTACAGATATTAGGATAGCATATTATTTTCTTAGGTTTAGAAAAACAGCTCCGCTTGAAGGACTCTCAATCAGAGTATCAGACAAGCCCCCAAGCAACAGGACACTTTCCGACAGAGACATACAAAGTAGCAAAGCGCAAAACAACAAAAAACATCAACAAATTAGACTTTATGGAAAATGTATTGTATTAAAATGACTGGCAACGAACATATGAATACCCAATGACAAACCACGAACAACTCAATTTAAGGCGATTAGAAATGCAAATTAAAACCCACACTTTGCACAAATTCGTACGAACTTTTGAATTAATTGCATAATTGAATTTCAGCCTTTTCTAATTGAATTTTCTAATCAATTCAGCATACACAATATAGAAGTGTGGCTTAAAATTTTTCATTGAATTTAACATTGAATATCACAGACAAACCTTGAAGCTATTCAGGTACTATTCTGCAATAAAGCTACTTCCACCCTCCAGAAACTGAGGCAATCAGAAGACGTTTTCCTTCTTGGAATGGCGAGTCCTGTGCATAGTTGTGTGAGCGGATTTTCTTCGTTTCCCTGCTTCTCCATTGTCACACACAATAATTTCCGGTTGGCAATTTCCGTTGACAAGTGGGAAATTTGCCAAGCAAATGGCCAATAAACGGACGAAGGCGCAAGTATCGCGTCGGATTAACATGAGCCTCCCGAGGGTCAGGAGTGGAATTTTTACGCCTTATTGGAGGGACTGAAAAGGTCAAATTTAAGCCATATTGCAGCTAATAAAAAAATGCACGAATATACGAATAAAATATGCTACATAACAGTTTAAATATGGCAGTAATAACATAAAGGTTGACAATATGAAGGAATTTGGAGTCATCCTGCCTGAGGATATTTAATACCATTTCTGTTTCTGGTTAAAAAAATACATATACACTTATAGAACAATTTAATGCCTCAGGCCCCAATTAGCACCTGGACTTCAGCCACAAACGTAGTTGGCTCGCAAAACTTCCAGAGCAATGGGGAAAATGTGGAAAGCGTAATGAACGCAAAAGTCAGGAAGGTCAGTTGAAAAAAGGTGGGAAAACTCGAATAAGTCATGCAAATTCATGACGATAACTTAATTCCATTTAAATTGGGGATTATACCAACAGATATAGGTAGTGAGAGTAATTAATGGACGAATTCGGTTGACAGTTTTTAGATTTCACCATAAATCTGCTCGTATATCAAGTTCATGGTCCTTCGAAGTTAACTATCCCCTGGCCGAAATCCGCTTATCATTCAAGTTTTCTGGCGACACCAGACACAGAGTCTGCAATTCCGGCATTATTTAATAGCTTCGTGATATGAGCCACCGAAACGAGTTGCGAGCTTTTGTTGCCCAATTTATGGTCTCTTTTAAAGGTATATAAAATTATATTTATTTAGTTGAAAATATTTTAAGAGGGCTGTAAACTTCCGAAGCGAATTCATTTCAGGCGATGGCATTATTTTTTTTACTGGAAGCTTAAATAAGGAATTTTTGGCTTACTTATCACTCTGATAGAGGTAATAATTTACCCTTCGTTTGCCAGTGAAAAAATAAGAAATTATGGTAAGAAAAAAGCGTAATCTACTCGAGCTTTGGGCAGCTGGACGATGTCCTCGCAACACTAAGACAAACACAATTGCCAACATTTCCGCTACATTTATTTGCCGGAATCGCTTTCAATGTTTTGCGTTTACATCCACAGCACTCACCCTCCATCCTTGAAGTGTCCTGGCCGGGCTTAAAGCCTTTGGTCTGCTTGACTTGGCTTTGTGACCTGCAGCTGAGCTCTTGAATTATGAAAGCACATTAAGCATACGCCGCGTGTGACGAAACTAGCTGACCGCCACACGCCGCATGCCGCACGACCGCCATAAATAATAATAGCCCATTCTCTTTTTATCCCCGGCTATGTGGCAGCACTTCCGTTTCCTTTTCGAGGTCAACAGGAGCTTGTTTAATCACTTTATAGCGGCCGAGGATTGCGCCCAGATATCTACATACATATTCATAAATATTCAACCATAAAACTTGCTCATAAAGATTTTCGAAAAACCCTTTCTCAGTGAAAAAGTAAAAGTATGCTGGAATTAAGTTAATGGGGTTTCAGATTTAGTTTTTAAATATTCTGTCTATTTTATAGAATAAATAAATTTATTAATAGATTAACTTCTAAATACGAAATATATAAAAATAAAACTCACAAATCCCCTTACTTCATTGGCATTTTTAACTATAAGTCAATAAATTAAAAGACATATTTTTAATCATTCACCAAGTGACATTTAAATTTCAACGGTTGGTTTGAATTGATTTATGAAGTGGAAATATTGAAATAAACCACTTTCTGACTTCGTTTGAGGGCAATTAATGGTCTGGGCCATTTAAATTAATTATTGGTAGCCGCAGGACTGTGATTTACGGGTGAATTAACCTCATTTATGGGTATAATAATTGCGGCCGCCATTGTCATTGCAAATGAAATTTCGTAATTGAAAATGTTTGCCAAAGTTGAGACGCGGTGGCGGTGACGCCCGGCTTTTTATTGCATTCGCTTTCATTAAGAGCTTAAGCGGAAATGTGCTTAAAAACAAATCCTCACACACACACAAACATGACCAAGGATAAAGGACGTGAAACACACCCGCAGTTTTTAATAACTTCATGTGTGGGACATAAAAATGATTATTGTTAATTTTGCAACTCGGCTGCGATAATGAAAAGTAAAATGCCGCAAATTGAATCACTGTGCGGTGTATTCATTTTTAATGCTCTGGGCTCTCTCCCCACACATGTACATGTCCTACGTGGGCGCTCCTTTGTGTCTGTTTCTGTGTTTGTGTGAGTGCAAGTGTATCTGGAAGGTAATAAAATAAGCCAGCGACAGTTTGTGCGGCACATTGTTGTTGCACGCCATCATCATCCGCCCAGGATGCCCCAAGGAGCCAAAGTAGATTTACCCGGACAACAAAAGGACAAAAAAGAAGGGAAAAAAGAAGGCAACCGTAATCATTATCCCTGTATGCAAATTCTGAATGCTGAATTCTGAATGTTTGAATAAATATAGCGACCTCGGGTACTTGTTCTCTCAAATATCAGGGAAACATAAAAATACACATTTATTTATGTAAAGCACAAACAGCCCAAAGATCTAAATGCAATGCCGCTTGCGTAGGCGTCGGCCAGGATAATGCTCCTGCCGCATGATCCCGGCCATAATTTAGCCGATAGCCGAGCACCAAAGCTGCTGACACTGGGGCTCAGCAGTTGCGCGTAAAATTAAAAGCCAATATGAGGCATAAAATCCGCAAACGTGGCAACCTCATGCGGGCGTAAAGGACACCGTCGCCCCCAAAGGACACACGCACACCCACACCTTCTCGGCCCACCGGGAACCACACACGGGAACGCTCTCACTCTGAGGGCTTGGAGACAGCATTATTGTATCGTTACAGTGTTTGGTAACAGAATGGGCCACGGGGCAGGGAGCTGCGGAAACAGGAGTAGCTATTGATTGCCGCCTGCCACTTGATACCAACAACCACTAAAAATTATGGGTCTCGAATTTGAAATACCTCAGACTTAATGGCTCTTAGTCTTAATGATAAATAAATAGAAGAAAATATAATAGTCAGAATATCCTTTAACCTTATTACACACCTACGAAACACTTTACAAAAGCACTCTTACTAATCTGTAATCTTGACAAAATCAGAATTAATTTTATTAGTCAATATCTAGCACTAGACCGAGCCTAGGTTGTCCTTCATTTGCTTCTCTGCCCTGTTCAAAAAATGTAACACGGAAGGAGCAGGAGCTGAAGCAGAAGCCATGTGCCGTATGCCGTGTGCTAGTATTCCCACGGGTTCTTAGACAATATTTGCCTAGCATTCACCTGCCCCAGCCCACCTATCTCACCCCCAGCCGACCCAGCCGGCGAAAAGTTCAAAGCAAAGGTGCGGCACCCGGCCGGATATCAAATATTTGCCGTCGCGCCCGCGCCTTCCAACGAGTTTAGTTATTTAGTTACGGCTGTGCACTCCATATAGTACTCTTATTTATATTCATATCGATATCCATTTGGGAATGGGTACGACATCGCCTCACTGAGTGGATGCGTATTGACATTCGTATCCGCTCCGCTCAGCCGTGTCTCTTATTTTATTGCGAGTTCGATTCAATTGTCGATTCAATTGTGAAGTGAGGAAAGGTCAACCGTGAAATTTGCGAAAATTTGCATGGCAATCAGAGTGTGTGTGGATTGTGTGTAACACAATCTAGGTTCAAGAAAACATAAATAAATAGAGATAAAAATAAAATGGATAGGGAATTCAATAGGGACCTTTCTTGTAGACCTTTGGAAAGAATATAATAAATATATATATCTCTGGATGAGACACTTAATCAAGGAATACTATTTAAATTACAATTGAAATGTAAGATTCTTCAGGATACTGGATTCCTTTGACTACTCACTCGTCTTTGGCCCTTTTACCTTGATTGATTTTCACTCATTCGCAGTTTATTTTGCCGCGGTGGCATCTGCCTCGCTGAAAGCTGCTTGCAACATCTCGCCAGGCCAGGGCCAGATTAACGCGTCTCCGCCAGAATCCCGGGTAATTTGAGCCGGGAAAAGCGCGGAAAACATTACGGGAATTTCGAAACTGCGACCGCCTTTTAAATACTGTTGATGTTGCTGCAGGATGCTGCTGGTACTGGTTCTGTTGCTGCGGCGGATGTTGCTCCTGTGGCTGAGGCAGCTGGCTGACAGGCTGAGATTTATTACCTGGCTGGCTAACGTTAATAGCCGGGGGCTTCTCGGCGTGTCTTGTTATTGTTTTAAATGCCTAAAAAATTCTGGAGAATCCAGCACGCGTCCTGCGAGAGCGTCAGCTGCTAATGGCGGAATGTATTCCATGGGATCATGTGACGACGCCGCTCGGTCTGCACCATTTTCGTGGCCTGTTACCAACTTTGGCATTAATTAAATTTTGCCTTGACTTTAAGACGTCCTTGAGGTAGAAATCGGACGATGAAGGAGACTGAGTTCCAATTCTTTGCTTGGAAATACCATAAAGACGATCCCTATGCGTGATTGACAGCTTGTTTTGCATTGTGAGACTTAGGCATTGCCAGGACATTGTTCCAGGACATCATCCAGCTTTTGTCTGTCGTGCATTGTCAAAGTTTTTCGTCTCCTTCCCCACATGCCACTCCCCGGTTTCCCTCCTGGCCACAATTCAATCAAGTCCTGGCTTTGCTGCCAGCCGAATTCCATTAACAAAATTCCTTCAAATATTTGCAAACGCATGCCAGTGATTGAAGTGGCGGGGGAAGCACTTCCGACTCCCGCCCTTTTCTTTTCATGTCCCATATCCCTATCTGAATCTGCATCTTCATTTTCATAATTTCGCATGCCAGGCCAGGCTGCCACATGTGGCAGGACAAAGCGTCGGCCGTAGCACGCAGAACGAGCGACTGGAAACTGAGGACCAAATCAAAGCAACAGAAACTTCCACTTATGCAAATTTCAAAGTGATGGCGACGAGGGCGACATCTGCAACAACGAGTTTAAATCACCTACACAGTGGGGCATCCGTTTATGTTTCCGTTTAAGTGTTATTTTTTTTAAACAATTTATCAATTAAAATATAAATAAATCTTTATTAAAGATGAGGTATTGGATGGTTTTTGTTTAAAAGAATTCTTCTGGGGGCTCTGAAATAATGGCTGATTGGAAACCTGCGCAATGACCTTAATTGGTTAAAAGACTACATATTTTAGAAGCTTTTAGATTTCTGAATTATTTCACTTTATGTCAAGTACTGTGGCATAGATTCTTGCTTTATATTCGAATTGTGCAACATGCATTCCGGCACTTTGGCAACTTGTCTCCTCCATTGCTTTGGCCCGACGAGAGACAAATGTAATTTAAATTGAACAAAAACACTGGCAGATGACCCGGATGAAGATATGCTAAGGGGAGGAGCGGGCTGAGCTATGTCCCTATTACGGCTTGGCAAGGATTATTGATTGAAACTGGTGGCTGGAATAAGTGAAACGATATGAAATGAAATGTTTACTTTGCATATGCGGCTTGGATGAGAGGCTCTGACTCGGGGGAGTTGATGGCGAAAACTCTCCGGAAATAATTTCAGTTGGCTGACTGGTTGGGAAATTGTGCAACTGACTTGGCTAGATTATAACAAAGTTAATTATTCACCAGCACAAGTGTCAATCATGTATTTTTAATGCAGAAACTAATCTAGTGGATATCCTCTTTCCACTAGCCTGCCACAAGTTGTTCATTTAATTAAGCCAACTAGGCGCAACACGAACAGACAAAACAGCAACACGAAACAGTTTTAATTTAATTGCCAACATTTCGGAAATTTGTGCCACCGGGCTGCGCTACTTTTCATTTAATTTCTAATTGACAATGTCAGGCAGGATGCAGCCAGCATCAGTCTGTTGCGAATATTTTGGCAATCGTATCATTTTGGCTGCGGGCTAACTACCTACCTACATATTTTCCAACTACAGCTTAATGAAATCCATTCTGGGTGTGTTGGCAGTAATTATCGGAATTCGGGGGAGCCCTGCTAAATTTTCCGAGTAACCTGATGGCAAGAGGAAATCAAGGGTATTTGCATAATCAGCCGAAACATAGTGCAATTAGGCACTCAATCCTAGCCAAATGAATAAATGAATGGGCACAAAAGCGGGGGCATTTATCAATTTGGGATGGAAAATCCTGTCAACCTGAACAAACAAGATAAATGTGCTGGATTCATTAAAGTTACAAGCTCTTAAAATTATTACTAGAACATAGTACACATAGCCACAATACCACATCGCTAAAAAAAATCAATGAAAACGACTACACTTCAAACCCACAATAGATCAAAAAGTCTATTGTCATAATTACGGCCAGCATGGGCCAAATGCGGCTGTTTGGTAATATTTAAAAAACCATTAAGTTAAAAGCTTTGGGGCCAGGGAATTAACAGAAAGCAATCGAGCATAGAAAAATCAAAATTCGAATTTTCTAACAGACTTTAAGGCGCCAATAAGCTTTGCTTTTTTGTTTGTTTGTTTGACATTAAAGAAATTTTTGGCAAAACAGATTTCCACATTATCTCAACCGCCTCCGCCGTCAACTCTGCCCCCTAGCTCCATGCCCGTTTCGATGGGCTTGGCTGGCTCTGATGTCTTGGCCCTTTTGCCAACACATTCGGCTCATTCATGCAGCTCGATTAGGTTCGAGAGGCGTCGAGTAGGATGTTATCCTTGTTCGCTTTAACATTAGCAGACTTGACTACAAGAATGGCTTAAATTTCTTAAAGTTTAAGTTAAAGTAAAGCAATTGTTTTAAAGAAATCTTTATTTTCCGAGGAGATTATAAATAAAAAAAATAATAAAAAAGGAAATTTTTTTCATGGCCTTGCACAAATAAAACATACTAACCTTGTATACATTTTCAAAAAGTGTATACGATTGGGTGGCGCTTCCCATGGATGCTTTGTGTGGTGGCTGGAAGGTGTGGCACAGTCATTAGCATACTTGAGCAACTGCAGCATACATAAAATGCACTTAATTGTGCCTGGCCATCAGCGTGCTGGTTTCTGATGAAGGGAGGGACTGCATGGGCCACAAAAAAAATGCAGCATGCCGGCAGACAGGCACCACCCGTCCCCCAAGGACACTCGCCGGCGCGGCCAGTTGCCAGTGATCTAAATGTTTCATAACTGCGCTTTGGGACCCACAACAATGGTCAGGTCCGCGCCCATTGGCGTGTAAATAGCAAATTAAAACTTTAAGCATGCATGCCACAATGCATACTTGGCAATGGCGACATGTTCTTAAATTTTTTAGGTCCATTGCGAGCCCTTTTCGGAATTTAAATAATCAGACATCATCAGCAGCATTGGGGCAACGCATTTGGTTTAGTGGTTTCAAAAACTGCGCCACGCTCTAATGTGGCCAATGAATTTAGCCGACAATTTCATTTACATAAATCATTCAGCCATCAAGGTGTACACAAGGCTCAAAGGCTGCTGATGCGGTTGCGGGTGTAGCTGCAGCCACAGCCACAGCCACTGCCACTGCTGCTGCGGATTAGGATGAGGATGCGGATGCCGAGTGGTAGCCATTTTGACGGGAACACGCAACGCCATGACATGACCGAAATTATGATTTATGAATTCTGCTTCCCTGCGTCTGGCTGGCTGCTGGCTGCAAGTTAACTTAAACTCATTCCGGATTAGGTGTTGGTTAATGTTAAATTTTGAAACACGAACAGGATGGGAGCAGCAAGGTAACAAACTCTACCAAAAATGTATTCGACAGATTAAATTTCAGTTCATAATTTTTATTTATTTATTATTTATTAGATATGATAGTAAAGTTTACAAAACTATGACTAACAGATTTGGGGCGTGTTTTAACTATTTGTTAATGATTATGTTAATGATTAGCTAAGCTAACAGTATATTTAATATTCAGTTCATTAAATGAAAAGCAAATAATATAGAAACTAAAACATAATCCATCATTGTATAACCAAGTATTATTAATTATTTTTGGAATGAGACAGTTGCGATAAAAATGTATCCATTTCATAAATTTATTAATTAATATATATTTTCGAAATCATTTCAAAACCTTCCTAAAAATTGTTCAAACTATAATGCTTGTGAGTTTCATATTTTTGCCCATAAACTAATAAACGACGGAGTATCAAGAGTAATATGATCTGTTTGTAAGTTGAAACCGTTCTGGTGTTTGCAGCGCCAGCACTTATGACTCCAGAGAGAATTTCTTGCTCTACATGTGAAGTACTTGAAGGCATGTATATGAGACGTAAACATATCATATGTATATATATAAAATTCATGAGATCTGTGTGCACAAAGGCCTTACTCACTCGATTTCTTCTCTCTACAGTCGCCTCCTATGCTGAAAATTTGTTTACAAAATCCAGATCAAAAATAACGCTTCAAGGGGAAACATCTATCGCTGCTAAAAACGGAGATACATTCTGATTTGATTGTAACTCTTCTTAAATTTTAATTAACGGTATGTAGTAAGTATATAAAAGTGTCTATTCTAGAAGTTATAGTGTCCGTGTATAAGTTATTGTCCGCTTCTCAGTTACCTCCTCACTGTAGCACTTTTATATCTCAAAATATTCATTAATTAGAAGCCCATTTATTGAGCAAGATGATATTTTATTTTTTTACAATTTGCTTTGGTAAAAAAAAAACATTATACAATACACTTTATTGTACTTTTGAAGGTCATAAATGGCCTTAAAGGTGTAACAATTTCTTAAAGTTCTTGCGATTAAGTTTTGTTTTTATTTGTAGAAGTGATGGAAGAACATCTTACCTTTGCCGATGGCTTGGAGGAGAAGCCACGATCCTCTGATTCGTCCCTGTCTCTTGTCAAAAGAGAGCAGGATACTAGGACTCTGATCAAATACTCCTTCTCGGACAGAAGATCTGCTGGAAATATTCTCCGGCGTCACGAGGCTTCTGGCATCTCAACCCCCACGCCCGAGTGGTTAAAGAAGGTGGAGTGGGCCAGAAAGGTTCTGCCCGATTTTTATTCGAGAAAACCAAAGTCCGAGTCCAAGAGACAGGGTTCCAATGAGTGTGCAGGACCTTCAGCCAAGCGCTCAAGGATGCAAGCTGGCAAATCCTTTGCAGAAATGGCCAAAGAAAGCAAGCTGATCGGGGTCCTGGATCAGGGACACTCCGATGGAAAAATTTCACATAGCAATTGGAAATGGGTGGAGGCAGCTTTGGCTAGAATCTGCATGGAGATGATTGAGAGTGATCCTGGATCAACTCCGGCTTGCAAGGATGTTGGCTGGTATCAGGGTAATATAAAAATGATTGCGTGTGACGATCAGCGGTCTGTTGACCTCTACAAGTCTGCCGTCCTTAAGGTCGGGGAAGTCTATCCTGGAGCCAGAATCATCGCCGTTGACTGGAGTGAGATGCCAAGGAGGCCTCGGGCACGACTCTGGACCCCTTCCAGCATCCGGGAACCGGCACAGATCCTCAAGATGCTGCAGTGCAGCAACCCCAACATACCCACCCATGACTGGAAAGTGGTTAAGGTGGATGAAATGGAGGGACCCACCAACCAGGCTGTCATCCTCCTGAACAAGGACTCCTTGGCGCCCATTGAAGCCGCCAAGGGAAAGCTTAATTTTGGTTTCAGCACCGTACATGTGAAGGTCTACAAGTCCGATACTGCCCAAGCATCAAAGAATCTTGAACTTGAGGTTTTAGACGAAGATGGCTACTTGACGGATACGTCGATTTTGCGTCGGGGAATGGAGTCCTTATGCACAGAGGCAGACCTATCTGACGAGTCGGATTTGGATGCATCAATCCTCTAATAAGAAAAAGTACATAGATTATGTCTTATATAGTCTGAATGATATTTTTTATTTCATTTTGAAGAATAAATTTTAAATACCTATTATTTAATAACTTTAATTCCAAGTGGAAACCAAAGTGACTTTTAGGAACTGTATACATAGAGGACAAGAATTTCCTGTGCAACCACTTCTTGCAATTATTCCCTGTCGACTATCCCAACTGTAATTAAAGCCAGCTGAGTGAATACATTGACTTGAATTTCAATTTGGCATGCTTTTTGACAACCGCAAGCCCAAAGCCCAGTGCCCAGTAGTAGCCAGGACATAGAGTGCTTTCTCCGATTATAATTCACCGCACGTGAGCCGAGACTCCGGCCTTGGGGCCACACGTCCTGGGACAGAATTCGAGGCTACTGGGCCAACTTTTGTGCTGCGAGGGAGATCGAAAAAGTTTTAAGCTTGCTCCGGGATGCTGTTCTTTTTGTGGTAGTAGGGGAGTAGTTTACGGTTTAGTTTGGAGCCAGGACCCTGCCACCCGCAGACACTCGCCTTTTTCGTCGTATTATTTTAATGCGAAAAGTTTAATGAGTATGTAAATATTTATTGTTGTGCAATTTGTTGAAATCCTGCACGTGTCAGACGGTAGCGAAGCACTTTTTTGAGGCCATGTTCTGGCCATTTTTTTTATTGTCCATGGACAAACATTTAATTAAGCTGGGGCGAGTGAAAATATTTACCAATTTGTGCGTATGTTAATTGTTTTCCATAAAAACTTGCCTAAAGCCAGAACAAACAGAGGTCGGAGGACGCCTTTCAATGCCTTTGCTGAGCTGACAGAAAATGGTCAGTTTTGGGACAATTAAGCCAAAACAATTACAAGGAAGCGGCTGTGTTGGCCAAAGATAAACGTCCAAACAATGGCTGGAATAGTCAGAGATCCTCTTTCAAGCACCTAGCCTAGATTGCAATTGAAAACATTTCGTGACAGTTTGCGGTCAGCAAATTCGAAATTGAGAGACCTGGAACAGCAGTTACCTCTTTCAGAACAGAAACAAAGAAGTTGTATTTGCATTCGAGAAGGATTACACTCCGTGCGACACTCAGGCGAAGGACTAAGTCGCCGGAAATGGGTCCTGGGTTTCGAAATTTGATTTAATGGTTTGTGAGTCCGGCCGGACCGTTTGGGGAAAACTTTCGCCTCACTGACCACAAAATAAACAAGTCTAAACTTTCGAGCAAGCTTCCCCCAGCCAAGCACGTAACAGATTTACTTTCGCACTCGCAGTCGCACTCGGCCAACTCCGGCACACACATCTTGCCGCAATAAACATTGACATGCACTTAAAAACTTTGTCGACAACTGCATAAATAAGCCGCTGGACTCCCAGCAAGGACTCCGCACCTTCCATCCTTGGGGGTCTAGTGGGAAAATCACATGCACACATTAGCCGCAAGATTTACGGGCCCACATTCGTGGTGCGAGTTGGAGTGCGAGTATTTGTGGAAATGCAATTTAGCAGAGTTTCGGAAATATGTTTGCAAACTGCCAAACAAAAGTGTCGGCATTAACTGGCGGTATTTGCAAGAACGATACTCGCACCTGCGGTTAAATGGAGGCCACAAAGTTTATTAGCTACTAAAAAGGGTATTAGGGTATAAGAGGGATTGTAGGTGCCCTTGGCAAAATTTGGTACACTTACAAATACTTGACCAGCATTATTCATAATTTAGAGCGAAATAGGCCAGAGTAGAGTAGAGTAAAGTGGCCTTCTTATTTTCTATATAATTAATAAAGCTTATTAAATAAACACATATTACTAGTTATGCCAAATTTTTGCTTCAAGTGTTTAAGAAAACCAAAAAAAAGGCTATGTGTAGAAGAATTTGTCGCGACCACAATGCCTAACGTTATTTTCCGGGTCTTAACTTTGTCGTCCAAAGAGCTGAAGCTTGTCTTTAAAAATATCCTTTGGGAAGCAAACACCTTGCGCTGTTTTCGGCGCGCCAACACAATGCGTATACGTAATGAGTGACTGCTCTGCCCAGAGCTATTTTCAGCTTGTTTGTAAGCAGATAATGCAGCCTATGAGGCCGTGCAACATTAGACCAATAATGCAATTAAGTGAAGCCCTGGCGCGCACACAAAGGCCCAGCAATTTGGCCAGTAATTGAATGGCTGGCCTCGGACTCTGCCCGACCAAACAAGCTCCTAACAGGGCCCAAACAATGGCTGCTGCATCAATTATTCTGGCTACTTGTTGCCTCGGGCCGGGATTGTAAATCGGATTGCGAAATCGGTTTATTATGCCATGAAGTTTTGCAACTTTGGTCAGTGGTTGGACCGAAATATTTTAATGCCTTCTTAATGGGTCCGAAAGGAAGCGTTAATTGGCTTATAAGGCTTGAGCTTAATTACTGAAACAAAAGTTTTGTTTAAAAATTGTAACTCTCCTAATTGCTTTGGTAGATGCTGGTGGGTCTGGATTGAAGAAAGCCCTTGGGAATGTTAAATTTTCACATTTTAAACGCTTAAACGATTATTTTTACTCTCTGACGAGTTGAAAGTGTAACATTCAACAGCTTGCACATTTCTCCCCTGTGGCTGCCATCCTGGCAGCTGTTCACACTTTGGAAGTCAATTGCAGGTGATTTGCATGCGACTTGGCTTTTCGAGGACCGGTCTGACTGGGCTAACTGGGCCATGGCCATGGGCTATTTGCCTGGCCCTGTTTTGCGTTTCGAAAAGGTATTTACTAAGGCCAACAGAAATTATTCAATAAGTCAAATATTTTGTATGGCCTTAAATAAATAAGCTTAAAAGCCAGCAATGAGTCGGAAACATCGCTCGGCCTGTCGATAACAATTACTTGTTGTGTGTGATTGAAAATTGGATCTCCTTGAGGCTGAATTGATTGAGTTTCGGACAAATTTGAGTTCGCACAAGTAATTGAATTAGCTTTGTCTTTGGTGCACTGAGTAATTAGTTTAGCTTCCGACAATGTTTGCATTTCGAGTCACAGTTTCTGGGACACAGACTCGAAACAAGAGTATTAACTTCCACCCGCAAATGGGGGATAACCACATGAAATGAACAGTGACAGGATAACAATATGGCCGGCTGACAATGCGATAATAGGCCAGGACACGGAATCGAACAGCCTAACCGACTTTGGCTATATAAGCCGTCAGGCTCGTGTCACAACTGTCCCGGGGAAATCTGTTGAAAAGTGCAAAAATGTGCGATAGAGCCATTGAAGGACGACTGCGAAAATTGTCAAGTGCCTTTTTGCCACACTCCCACACCCTGACACTCACACTCCAGCACACACATGGCAAGAAAAAACGCTGGCAATGAAATGAATAATGTATGCCTCCCCGCCGAGGCCCTCCACTTTTTCACCTGCTGATGGTGTACACGCTTTTATGCACAAATTACCTGTCACTTGTGCTTACGTATGCGTGTAGTAGTGCACGCCCACACACAGCCATACAGCCACACCTACATATGTGACTCTTGGCTAAAAGTTTTTGGTAGCCTCGCAGGTTCGGTGGCTTGGAGGTGCGAAAGTGGCCCAGGACTACGACCAGGACCAGCACCAGAACCAGAACAGACACTTGTGGCAGCTGCTCTGCCATAAATCTGCACTAACGGTATGGGATAAATTTATGTTCCGCATTTGCCTGCTGATGCCGCCTCCCGCCTGCCCCCTCCACAACCCGCTCAGCCTCTATGGCCAGGATTTCTTCCCCTTCCATATCCTGTGCAACTGTGCGTGCAAACGCTTAATTAACACGCAATCATCAAAATGCCAGCACACAGGAGGGGCTGCAGAAAAAGGACGAAAAATATCCAAAAATGATGCAAAGGTCCAGTGGACACTATATTTCCAAACTAAGGGTGTAACATTGCCCTTTCTATGAAAAATGGATTTCAAATAAAATAAAGAACCGTGTTAGTCAGGGTTTTTAGGAATTGAATAGAATTGAATTGATTTTTGAAATTAAATACAAAGTTGAACGAAAATACATTCATATTTATTTTTTTTATTATCATAACTATTTTATATTTTATTTTAATTTGCAAGGTGAGATGTTTAAATAACTAAATATCAAACAAACAAAATTAATAACATCTTTCCCACATTTTCTTTGCATAAAAAATATACAATTTTTCCAAGTGTATCTTTAATGCAAGGCCGAACAACTCCCTATAAATATAAGCCAATTAAGCCAGCCGAGAGTGTGCGGAAAATGGACCACCCTGCCGGCCAATTGATATGAGTAATGAATGGCCATGGGCCAGGCAAACATCTCACTCGATCGAGTGGGCGTGGCAAGTGTCGAGTGGTCGGAGTCAAAAGATGCCCTCAAGTGGTTTGCCGGGGCCATAAATAATTCTCGGGTTTGTGAGGTGTTTTCCCGCCCAACTTTACCATCTAGGAGCTAATCAAATCCAACTGACACCTGGCAGCCTGGTCGAGGACCCTTAATGTGGATAAGTGGCTGAGAGGGAGAGGTGATCCTAAAATGCCAATAAATAATCCAAAACCAATGACCATATGCGGTTAGCCAATATATAAAGTGTTTAAGCCTCAAAGAAAGCCGGGAAAATGCACACAAAAGTAAGACAAATTTTACTCAAATTAATATGCATCTTGTTAGTTGTTTAATTGAAAAAAATGTAATAAAATATTACTGACTAACGCAAAAGCTAATTAATTTTCATAGCCAAGAAATAAATTCAACCAACGAAATTATATATTTCATTATTTAAACATTGCTGAATACAAATATATGAAGTTCAACCCCATCACTTTGCACTATATTTTCATTAAAAAATGTTCCCATGAAAAAAACTTGACAATGTTTTCTCCCTAAAGCGTATGCAACAATTTTCTGCAACTTTGTGCTGCATCCAATTACATAATTCAATTAAAAAAGTTGACAATGTTAACGGGTTTCCGGGGCCAGGGTGGATGTTGCAAAATGTCAATGAACAATTCAATTAAATGCTACGCACACGCCAATATCGGAGAGCCAAGGGAGACGTCATAGAAAAGTATAGACATGGAAAGGGACGAAAATGGAAAAATGGAAAAGCTTTGACGGGAAAAAGTGAGAACAAACGAGAATATGAACCGGATATTAATGATGGGCCCAAAGAAAAGGACCGACCCGGCACTGTTACAAATCAGGAAACAACATTCTATGGTGCATAATTAATTATGCCAGCAATTACGCGGCCAAGGACCTCGTCCTCAAGGAGCACGTGCCTCGGAAGCCCACCTGACAACATTTCTATTGTTGACAAATTAATGCGAGCCTCGAATTGAATGCAAATAATTTATCCGACACGCAGCCCAAGCCGGTCAATGCCCATCAACATTAATTACGTTGACCATTTGAGGATGAGAGAGGATTTGAGAGGATACAGGACCCGTGTCCATTATGGTCCATTGTCATCGGTTTTCAGCTGATCCCAGTCTCGTCCATCCCAGTCATTTCAATTCGACTAAAAGCTATAGAAATCTTTTGAAAAAAAACCGCCCCAAGTTCGAGCCGAAACTAGTGTTTGAACTTTATCTTTTTGTGCTGACGACCGGAAACTTTCCGGCGGCAGTGTGATGTCGCTGCACACTGTCGACAAGTTTTTGCCATCCATTTATTGTCCTTGCGCCTTGGCATTGGCATAATGAAACGTTCTCTGGGAATGAAAACACCAGCCAGTATAGCCAGGTCCTATTGGAAATAAGCCAACACAATTTTAATAGCAAAAAATTGTTATAAATGCAATCAGCCAAGTGACAGTGAAAACTTTATGGCCGAATTCTGCAACTATTTCGATTACACAAGAAATAAATTATTAGAAAATGGAAGGTAAGTTTGTCAGGCATTCAGGAAATTGTTTTAATTCCAATCCCAAAACATGCCTTACATTAGTGTTCTCTATATTTATAGTCCATATTGGAAAGCCAAGTTCTAGTCACTTAAATCGAGTCCTTTACTATTATTTCTAGTGCAATTCAAAATCTAGTCCCTGCAATTTGTGGCGTCGCCTTGGTCTCATGAAGGCAATTGCCAAAACGCTCCAGTTACCCGGCATTTCAATAGCGTCTTGATATATGCATGAAAAATGCATGGAAAAAATGGCGCAAAGGAATTGTTGCGCATTTATTTTCATGGCCACCGGAAGCAGTCTGTAGTCATGGCTAGGAACTATCTATGTTTTTCACCCAACCGACCCTAGCAACGATATTCAAATGCTCTTTGCCGGCGACTTTATATGCATTTCAAAATTTGTTTTCATAACTTTGTTATGTCTTGCCAAAGTACACTCTTAAAATGTTATTAAAATAATGGCCTGGACTGGGTCTGGAGTTCTGGGCTGGCTCCTTTGGAAAGCCAATCAAAATACCCATTTCCCGGGGTAGATTGCGAAAGTTTTCACAAGTCATGGCAAACGTGAAGCTGACAGGTATTTTGAGTACACATTCATACATTTATTACGCTGCACATTCGACTTAGAGTTTGGCTTGATAAACACGGCCAGGAAGCAATTATGTGGATGTCTGGTGTAGTCAAACCGAAAAATAAAGATAAAATCACCCAGGCTCCGTTTCAGTGGCCATCAATGTCAAGAACACTCGTTGACTCTTGACAAGCACCATTCGCACTTATACCGAACTGTTTCATGAGTCCTTTACGGCCTCATCCTGGCTGTCGGCCACGCAAAAAGCTTGAAGGATAAGATAAACTGCAAAGGCGATACTGAAACACAGAGCAAAACTTTGACCCCACTGATTCCTTAGTCCTCGCCTAAGTCCTCGCCTGATTCAGATTCCTAGAGCACATGGCAAATTATAATCGTCTGCCAATTTGACAAGCCTATCAATTGAATTCCGTTCGGGACTTGGATGCCCCCAAAGTATATCTCAATTATGGCTGTATGGAAGGTCAACTTTTTCTCATTGATTGAGTCCTCACAAATTGGGTTTATTGTTGGGCTTAGTATGCGATTTCCGCTGGGTCAGTGTTCCAACTAACAATTTCTTTATACAGAAAGGCGTCGCAAGTAATAATATTTGCAATAAACAAGAATATGCTGATTGTCACCGAATGTGAGGGAAGTTGTTCAGAAAGCAAATTCATTTTATTTTTTTTGGTGAAATATAAACATAAATGATTTATCCATATTGTTATTAAAAGTTTTAGTATTTTAAGAAAGTCATAAAAAATTGAATACAAATAGGAAGAAATAGGAATCTTTAGGGAGCTGCAGCTTTTATTAACAATAAAAAATACTAATATCTTTGGCCACCTTTAGTGCCTGACTGTTCCCTAAAAGGAAATTCTCTCTTAGCCTTTGAACGCTCTTTAGTTCCCTCATAACTCTTAAATACTGGTTTGACAAACAAATTGGGAAATTTTGTTGGCTAGCCTTTATGAATGAATATTTACAGATTAATATTTTAAAGTTTCTAGCTTAAGCAGGATTTGTTTTTTAAATCTAATACATTCTAATACAGATATGCAAATGGTTTGATATTTTCTTTGAGTTTATTGCCAATATGTAAATGTTTTCCCCTTCCCTGACTTTAAAGAACATTAGTAAATTGCTTGGGGAACGCATGTACCCGTCCTTGAAAATAATATCATACATTCCATTAAACCTTCTCTAATAAGGGAAATGTTAATTTAAATTTCCGGAGAGTTCTCAACTTAGTTGGAATTTATTTTGTACTTTTCGCTGTTTCATGCCGAAAAAAAAGTTTCAATTGAAAACATAAACAAAAATAAAGTCGTGCTTACAAGACTTGATTTCTCGGAGATTTCCATCTCGTTGGCTTCTCCGAAAGCTAAGACAATGTCGCTAAGTTGCTGACTTAAATTGTTTTGGAGCCCCCTCTGAAGCCCAGCCCATTTTTGATGCTTCATTTTTATGGCTTGTACTGTTGCAGCTGCTCGAGGTAGTAAATTATTGCGGCGTGCTGGAATTTGCCGTTTCTTATGAACGTGGGCGGGTGCTGGAACCCCTTTGATATCGCCCGGGCAACATGGCGTATGCGCAATTAAGTATACGACATGTAGGCGCTTACATTAAACACTGACCGCTGTCTAGTCCTGTCTCTCTTACGTTCCATCCGCAGTTTCGGTCAAGTGTCCTTGCAGGGCAGTCATAAAAATTCCACAATGTTGATTTTAATATATCCTTAATGGGGTGCCATAAAAAAGAGTTGATGTCCAACGTGAATAGTTGCAGTTAAAGTAAACTTCATTGACTTGAGAATGCTCTACGGCCGCCATTTGTAGATCATCCAAATGCCAAAACCAATTCTCGAATCCTTCACGTGACTTACCAGGCTTTATGGCCAATTTCCATTCAATCGTAACTTATTCCCCATTCGTGCCTTGTTTAATTACCAAAGGCCATATGCCCGACTTCCACGACTATTAAATTAACTTTTTCAAATTTATTGAATTTAACTGGGCGCGTTAATTGAATGGGTTTCCTTTTTGGAGCCTGAGACTCAGGCCAAGAAGGATCTCGAAAAATATTCATAAATCTATTGAGGCCAAAGGAGCGGGTGAAACCGCCCAAGTGAAAGTCATTTAAAAAGTTTCCCAATAATAAAGCAAACGCAAACAAGCCGGTCAAGGTGAGGCGAGTCCTGTCGGTGAAAATGAATTCAATATTAAAGCCCTCAGATAAGATACTCGACGGCTTACAAGGGCGGACATTGAAAGTTTCTTTTTGTATTTACATATATGCATATATTTGTATTAACAGAGTCGACTGGTTGGGTTCGGTTCGGCCAAAGGGGAAGCCAGCAGGATACTCGAAATGAGTTATGTGCCGGGAATCTAAATACCATTTTGACCAAAAGTTTCTCTGGCTCTGGCTTGTTGGCTGGCAGGAAGTGTAAACATGTTCGCAGGTGTCGAAAACTGAGTCAAGTTTTGGCCAAGTTTTTGGGGCCAGTCAAATGGCCAATTTAATTAGTTTTACGTTTTTTTGTCTTGCCGCCTTTTGTTGGGTTTGGCGGCATGAAACAAAGGCCATAAACAGTTTTCAATTTATTTAAGCGAATATCCTGGCCATCCGGCTAAGAACAACACCAGCGAAAGGCACTACCAGTTTGAGGTCCTGGCTGAGGATGAAATAAACGAAATGTAATCAAGCAGATGGCTGCTGTCCCGATTCATTCCCCTCAATTTCACTCTGCGGCTTTTGGTTAGCCGCATCTGGGAAATTAAAGCGATTTTCATACATTTTGTACCTTTGCCGATCGAGTTAAAAAGTTTGCGGTTTGCGGCCTTCGACTACCAATTATTTATTTTTGTTGTGACTTTCTCGGGAAGCTTAATTTCAATGCTTTATTGGTAAAGAAGCACAGGAACCTCTGGACCAAGGCATTCACTGTACATGCCAAAGAACTTGTCACATTGCCGTGGTGACGGCACATACAAAATATTTTCTTTGACCTGTGAAAACTTTCTGGGTATTTCTGGGGCCTGGGTCGGCTCCTTTTAAAAGGTCACTTGGCTGCCAAAATGGCTTTGTGCCGAAAAGTTAAGCAATAAAATTTTGCGAGTGGGCGGAAGCGTTGTATGAAAAAGGCCGAGCAAAGGGTTTACATATTATGATGGATGGCGGTTCCTAGGACTCGAAACTGGAGAGGTGGGCCGCCCTTAAAAGGCCGAACATTCTGTTAATGTGTGTTTGGTTTTATTAGCTTAAGATTTTGAGGTTCGAAAAGGGATGAATTTTATTTTGTGACTCGTTAGAAGAGAATTTATCACATCCTGGAATTTTTAAAATTATATTATTTATACCCTAAGCCGAATTTTATTTTTCAAAAGATTTCAGCACAAGCTTTAGGTTGTTTCTCAACCTTTTAGGAGACGTTGTCCTTACTAAAAGCTGCAAAGCTTTTGTCATTTTTGGTAAAAGCATTTGAATCGTCCGATTTTTTAGGAAATATCTATAAGTTAGTGAAATACAAAACCTAGAAAGGATATTTGGAGCTTTTGGATTTGTTCAATGGCAGTTTTAAAGTCCATTTTTATAGAAAGTATAAAATTAATATTTGATACTGTTAAAAAATATAGGTTTTAAGGTAAAATATGATTATTTTGTTTAGTTTGGTAAAAAAAGTTCTTTATATTAAATCTATAAGAAATTCGGTATTAATTTTAATTTTAAAAATTAACATTATCAGTCAATCCGAATACCTTATTTGAAGTCCATACTTGTCAATACCTTGAATCTAATTTTCAAAACACGAAAATTGTTTTGTTTCTATAATAAGCTGCTCAAGTAATTAAAATGCTTTCAATATTGATGAAAAAATGAGTCAGAGCTCGAGACATGTTTTTTGTCAAAGATTTCGGATTGTCGGAAGTAAATTGGCCAGTCACGAAGGCACGGCCAGCAACAACAACGCCACACAAGAGTAAATATTTTCTTGCCACACACATAATTAAATTCCTATTAAATGTCGAAGGCAGCCACAAAAATAAGTAGAATATAATGGCATTTTCAGGGTGCTGCCAATGAAACGAACGCACAAAGCCCGACGACGAGCGCCGACAATGAGAATCAAATTATCAACATAATGGGAGCCGGGAGCCGGGAATACAGGAACCGCAGGAACGGGAAGGACGAACGGAAGGATGTTTAGTCCTATAACTGTACATGCGTACGTACATATACTTGCTAGCTCATTCATAAATTTGTTTAAGGTGGGAGGGCGGAAGAAACGTGTTCGTAGAAAGCTTTTAGTTGCCTAATTAGAGGGTGTCGGGTTTAATGCCTGGTATTAGATAAAAATAGCAAGCCGACTATATAAATGAAGTCAAAAAGGTTAGGGTTCATTTTAACCAACTATTGAAGTTAAAAAATAGCTCCAAAAATGCATGAGTTACTTAAAGCAATTCTGGGTAGAAACTGGGTACTGGTTAGTCTGTATATTCTATACAAATGCTGCCTGTTCCCATCTAGTCTTCCAAACAATCCATCTATAGTATAAATACCAGCGTTGTATGTTCAAGTAATTAATGACCCAATGTACTGGAAGTAATTATCATTTTCCCTACTTCAAATGTCCAATTATTTATATTATCTCGTTTAGGCCCCACAGGCTGACCAAAGTGGACAGCAGATGTGGGCTTGGAATAGTAGAGCCAGTGATATATTTGTGGTGTCCACCGAGCGTGTCCTTGGCTATGTCAACAATGGACTAAATCGCTGGCGGATAGTCGTGTAATGCAATCAATTACTCAATAATCCCCAAACAAAACTTTGCATAAACAAAACGGCTTGTCGAAAGAATGAGAGCACTAGGGACAACAACAATTTCAGTAGCCGGCAAAGAAAAGGCACGTCGATTGGTTTAATAACAAAAATCAGCTGTTTAATGTCCTGGCACTCTCAGGACTCTCCGAGCCGCTCTCTCACAAAAGCTCAGATGCCGAGTGGAGCTTTTTAGGGCCATGTGGGGAAGCGGGTCAACGCTGCGTATGCGTTACGTTTCACTTTCGCTGAACGTCGCCGAAGTAACTCAGCTTCTGTCTTTGGCGGCTGCTGCGACCCAATCAGGCTCGTTTCGTTTCGATTTCAGTTTCAATTTTAGTTCCCGTGCAAATCCCGAGGCGTCTGGTCGTGTCTCCGGACGAGTCGAGTCGAGTCACGTCCTGTCACATTCCCCCGCATTGAATAGCAGGCGCGCGCGGATTTCGATTGCTGTTGCCCTGCTGCTGCCCCAAAAATTAGGCAGCGCGAATTGTGCAAGAATCCCCCACCAAAGTTGACTCCGGGGCCACCGCAGAGCTTACTTCATAGCAGTGTCTGTGCATTGGTGTTTAAAGCTTTAACTTGGCCAAGACGTAAGATTTTTATGAATGAACCAGAGCGGCGGTCGGGATCGGGGTAGGCCTGCTGGTAATTGTGTTCGATGTGTGAAAGTAGAGGCGTGCCGAGCATATCAAATGCCAATACTTGGCCGTAATGCCATTAATGAGCCAGCCCTATGGAATGTAAAAGCTTACTTCCATGTACTTTGGCCACAACTCTAACTGATCAAAAAGTAAATATTGAAATTTTAACCGATGATTATAGAGAAGCCTTGGAGGATCTAGAAAAATTCCATTTAAAATTTTAAAGAGGTAGTTTTGGCGTATTTTTTCATTTTAAGGTTTTTGGAAAACATTTAGTTAAAAATTTTAAACTTTAAACCAAAATATATGTTTTAAATTCTTATTAGAACATTTTAAATGTTCCTTCATAAAAGGTGAGAGGTGATTCAATTTTTACCCAAGCAACAGATCAAAAGTCTAAGTAAAAAATAAACCCCTTTCAAAAGCAAGAAGCTTAGTGCGTTAACCCACATTTTGGGTATATCATAAGGATATTTTACTCACGTGCTAGACCTTTTGAAGCAGTCCTTCTGAGTAAGCCACACTGACTCACAAAGATTATAAAAGCTTCTCTAGGCCTTTGGCTAAATGTGAAAAATTTATTTGGGAATTTCTCTCCTGTCGCGCCAGTGGAGTGTCATCGTGGTTGTTGTTGTTGCGTCGGCTGCTGTTGACCCGGCTAATACGTGATCAGATCACACAACAAACCGCAACAGCAGCAGCAGGAGCCAAAGATGGAGGAAATACCTTTCCCTGGCCCTTTTGACTCAAACGTCGCCATGGCTGCCATTAAAGATGACACACGCCAGCCGGCTGACGCCTGCTTACATTACGAGCACTCGTAAGGCATTCCGATTTCAATTCCACCACCGCCAAAGTCAATGCTAAGGCCAAAGCCAAAACCGACATCGCTCATACGCACCGTAGGCTGCCCGGTCGCCCGCTGAGCTTAATTGCCGAATATTTGGGCGAAGCACAACAAAGACGTTTAAGCAATTTGCCACCCCGAAAAAAAATCGTTTACATTTTTCAGTGAAACTTGTGGCAGCCATGAAGATGATGTCGAAGGATATATGAGACTGGAAGTCTACAATTACCAAAGAACATCCTTCTTGACATACGGCGTAAGTCAAACGGTTGAAGCGTTTTAATTGCCACCGGCAGAAAGGATTTCCTGTGGCTTAGAAGTGCGTGTCCTTGTGTACTCTCGTGTGTGTTTGTGCGCGTTCGGTTGAAAGGTGTGCGACTGGCAGACGGGCAAAGGAAAGGACCTCGCACAGCCCAAATCCCTGGCCAGACAAGCCTTTGCGGGCCTTCGGGCGACAACCATCAAAGCGGCTTACGTGCCCTAACCCGATACCCCGCCCAGTGACCAATGGCCAGTGTCTAGGACGAGCAGACGCACCACTTTCACACATCTGGGTCTGGCGAGTCGGGTGAGTGTGCTTTGCAATTGTAGGCCGTAAGCTCGAGTTACGAATAAGCCATGGTCCACAGCCATGATCCGATGCCTGGGAAGTCAGAAGAGGCTACACAATGAAAAATCAAAGCACTGGAATCCGGTTAGAACTGATTAAAGTTTACTGAAAATGTGTGTTTCCTTATTAACAGTTTTTGGAAGATCTTATTAGGGACTTTGAGCACTGGGATGGGTATATCTTCGGCTATTATAATCCGATTTTTGCAAGAAATATATTGAAAGATTGTCGATCGATTCCCCAACAATCTGCATCAAAATCTAAAAAAAAAATATTTTTTTAATTTTATCAAATTTTTCCTGAGGGATCCCCTTCAAAATGTGGGATTTGGGAATATGCCACACTAGGATGACTACATCTTTCGTAATTTTAATCCGACTCTAGAAAGGAATACCTTAATCGATTTGTGGATCAATTCCTCATAAATCTGCATCTAAATCTAAGAACAAAATATTTTATAGTTTTTTTTCAATTTTTTCCTGGGGACCCCCTTCAAAAAGTGGGATTTCGGAATATGCCACACTGGGATGTCTATATCTTTCGTAATTTTAATCCGATTCTAGAAAGGAATAGTTTAATCGATTTGTGGATCAATTCCTCACAAATCTGCATCTTAATCTAAGAACAAAATATTTTGTAGTTTTTTTTCAATTTTTTCCTGGGGACCCCCTTCAAAAAGTGGGATTTCGGAAGATGCCACACTGGGATGTCTATATCTTTCTTAATTTCCATTCGATTCTAGCAAGGAATACTTTAATCGATTTGTGGATCAATTCCTCAAAAATCTGCATCTTAATCTTAGAACAAAATATTTTGTAGTTTTTTTTCAATTTTTTCCTGGGGACCCCCTTCAAAATGTGGGATTTGGGAATATGCCAGACTGGGATGTCTATATCTTTCGTAATTTTCATCGGACTCTCGAATGGAATACCTTAATCGATTTGTGGATTCATTCCTCACAAATCTACATCTAAATCTAAGAGAAAAATATTTTTTAGTTTTTTTCAATTTTTTCCTGGGGACCCCTTCAAAATGTGGGATTGGGGAATATGCCACACTAGAATGGCTATATCTTTCGTAATTTTCATCCCATTCTCACAAGCAATACCTTATTCGTTTGTGGATCGATTCCTCACCAATCTTTATCAAAACCAAGGAACAAAATATATTTTGTATATTGTTTATATTATATACTATAAAATATTTTTTCTTGTGTAGTTGACAAGAACACGGTTCCAACTCTCAGAACATAAATTGCACTGGAATGTTACGCAAATTTCTCGCTTGGCTGACATGGCCGAAACGGCTGCCGCTTGTTAGCCAAATCAACCTGATCGTTATGACAATGACCTGAAGCAGCAGCATCCACTTGGCGAAAAAGACAAAATAAAATAAAATACATGGGGCTTCGAGTGCGTAGCCTGGATAAAGCCAGGAGTTTACGCGAGAATCGAGTGACAAAGTCACACAAAAGTTGAACCGACAAATTTTTCAAGGAATAACAAATGCGATTTCCCCTGGGAATGAGCTACTCAATAAACTGCCTCACAAAAAATCAAACAAAGGAAGACATGTGGCAGAGAAAATGAAAAGGTTAATAGAATACCTTCGCCAGGTTGTATGTCTACGATTTGCATGTCACGTGGCAGTTAATAATAAATGAGACCTCAGATGGGTCAAAGTAGTGTGCTTTTTGGTGAATCGAACGGGACAGCCGCTAAATTGAATGAAAAGCCAAGGCATTTCCATTTGATAAAGAGGCTTTTCAGGTGGAAACCAGACATTAAATATTTGATAAGCGAAGAGCTCAATATTTTATATGTCTGGTCGCGCCTTGGTTAAAGAATTCAAAGAATCTTAGAGGTTATTGGCAAGAAATCATGAAGTCTTTAAAAGCGCTTAGCTAAAATCTTGTTTAAAATGTAATTTTGAGTAAGTCCCGAAAGGGACTTCCATAACTTAAGTTTATCGTTATAGTTTTGTACTGAAGCAACCATCCCCAAAGTATTTTCTTAAACAGAAAGCTTTCCTCCAGTTCACATATCGCTTGAGCGAGGGCCATTAAGGATTATCTATTAACCCAGTTCTCTAGTTTCTCGCCGCCAAGTTAGATCCTCTCAAGGCCAAGTCTTTAAATTAACGAATACAGTGTATTCTGCAAATGTATCCTAATTTTGTTTTCAGGCTCCCGTCAAGTGCGGCAACTTCTTAGCTGAACTTAAGAAGCTCTCCTCGCATCTATGCCCCTTTGCGTGCCGTCCGCTTGTCCTCAAAGTTTGCAACTTGTCGCATACACGACATAAATCCACACACATAGACAGCCACGTCCACAGAAGCCAAGTACTTTACTATAAGTATGTATACAAGGCCTATCCACGGGCTTTGGAGACAAAAAGTTCCTGCTAAGGACGTTTTTTGTTGGGAATTTTGATGTGGTAAGGGCATGGCTGTGGGCAAGAGGATGGGTGTAGGCAGGGCCATTGGGTGAATATCTCAAGTTGGGAGCGCTTTACGAGAGGCTGTCAAAAAGCCAAGTGAGACATTTGTTTTCACTGTCTTTACAACTTCCGGCTTGTCGCTTTAACTATGCTGTATGCTCTAAAAATGTTTGCATGGCTGCTCCGCAAAGTATGCAACAGCCCGCTGAGCCTTAACAGGTTTTCATCAGACCCGAACACATGGGGATAAACCTACACCTATGTATATGTACGTATTACATTTGTATATTCGTTTCACTTGGCTCGGTCGGAACCCATCAGGCTCATGTGTACTCGAGAAACGACAGCCCACTGGGATAAAAGTAACACAACATCATGTTTGTGTAATCATTAGACAAGGATATTCGCCCCATCCATCCGTCCAGGCACACATTACCGCACTGAAATGCACAAATCAATGCCACATTGTGTTCATCGCTCCCAGTTATCCTGTTTGCCTTTGTTCTCGGAGTCAAGGCTTTGACAAAATGTTAATCAAATCTCTTGTTCGAGCCAGAAAAAGACAAAAAGGCCAAACCCACTCACGGGGAGTCGGCATTGTTGTTTGCGTTGCAATCTGTTCGGGTGTTAAGTAGATTTATGCCACTCCATTATGCCATTCAGCATTGGAGAGTCCAATTAAAGGTGCCTCTTTCCAGGTCCTTTAAAAAGCCTTCCACTTAGCCAGGCAATAACAGGGCCGGCACCGAAAGCATCCTTTTTGTTTAATACGAAGCTTTTGTGGAAAATTAAAAGGTAAAAACAACAAGTTAAGACGAGTCTTAAATACCCTCTACTGACATACAAGTCACTATAAAGAAAGTCTGTTTAATATTATTTAATTTCTTGAAAATATTCAGGGAATAGCATAGCATGGAATATGCCCTTCCGGGCATTATTTTCTTGACTTTTATGAGGCTGCATTTTATGCGTGGCCCATACCACAAAGAAAAGTAAATCCCGTTCTCTAAACTGGGTTATTTTAAAAGAAACTCGTTACTCAAATCTGAAATGCCAGTGGAATGCTAATGAAATGATGGGCGTGGCCTTGTCTCCTCCCTTTCGGATACCTCGGGTGCCTTTCGGGTTGGATGCTTTTCATTTGACCTAAGCGGCTTTCCAAAAAATGTATGTTAATTTTTCCGTCTGGTCTTTATATATGATTTTTTTTCAAGAAAATTTTCGTAATTATTTCTTGGGGGATTTTAGCCCTAGCTTCGTGTCCCATTCAGTGAATCAGCTGAAAATCGTTTATTAAATTTTTTATAAGCTGCCAACGCATTTTTTCTGCTTCCCATGGCATTTACATTTTTTTTGCTACCGCTCTGTGTTTGCTTTAGCATTTATTTGTATTTTTGGCCAAATACAAACTGAGCATAAATTGGGGTTGGAGGAAAACATCATAATATTAAATGTTTATTCCGCATTTAATGAATTGGATATTCATTCCCTTTTTTGCTGCAGAATATAATAAATGCTTTTTTCTGTCGGAAATTTATTGGTGTGGTTAATTTACAGAATCATATTAAAAAAATATATTTATTCTGTCTGTAAATAAAAAACGCCTAAAAATGGGATTATTATTTATTTTTTGCTAATTAGATGCTATTTATCAAATTGAGTATATATATATCAAAGGGAATAATTTTTTGGAGTGGAAGTAAATCAATGGCAATTGTGAAAGGCTTTAATTTAGACATTAAATCGAAATGCAGCACTTTATTTCTATCCCCAGTGGCATTCTTATTTCACAGCAATAGTTATATCAAAGTGTTTATCCTGCGGCTAAAATGTTGACTTTATCCCAACAGAGACAAGCAGAGAGCCGAAAATGAAAAATATTTGCCATATTCGGTGACCCACATATCCATTTCATATTCGACACCCAACTGCATCTAATTCAGTGCCCCGAATTGTACTTGTATTGCCTCGCACATTTGTTTACTTGCCTCACACACACACACTCTAGCAATCTGCTTTAATGCCATATTACGGAAAGCTGAATGGAATTGAAAACGCAAAAAGAGAGACTCAAAACGGCAACACTCGCATACGCACACGTATTCACAAGCACACATGAATAGTTGAGCGCTGGGCGAATGCGTAAACAGTCAACAGAGCAGCAATGGGGACAAGAGGAAAGAGAAGGAGGCAGGACTCAGGCAGGAGGAGGCATGCGGCATGAGGCTGTAGGGAAAGGAGGAAAATGGAACGGAAGCACAGCAAAATTTTTCAAAAATAAAATCACGCTGTAAACAGACAAAAGAAACTGGGATGGCAGGAGTAACAGCTGGCAGGGTTGAGCAAAAAAAATAAATAAAACAATCAAGTCTGAATACCGAAAGTCAGGGGTTGCGACTATCCATACCCGGTACTGCAGATAAAAGAGTTGCATATAGAGTGAAGCATGCATGTTAATTATTTTTAAATATTATATATTTTATATTATTTTATTTCGAAAATCCTTCTCATTTCCTATAAAAACTCAAATAGTAACATACCCTCTTTCCTTACAAGTACCAGGTATCGAAATTTCTAATGGAGTCTTAGTTGAAATTTTTGAATGTAGAAAAAGCTGAGCATATAAGCAAGGATATGTATGTATGTAGTGTCGTGTACAGCAGGATGTCTGCATCTTCCATTTGCCTTTTGTCTTCAAGCGTTTATTTCGAGAGACAAACTTTTTTGCTGGCAGCCATTGTTTTCGTTTCACAGCCGCCCTGTTGTTCGCTCCCCAGCGCTAATTTATCTTGTCAAATATGATTTAATGCCTTGCCACGCCCACTTGCACACGCCCGCCCCTCGCCCTTCAAGGGAATAAAGAATGGCTGCAGCAACAGCCACGAGCTTAGCATTTATGGCAGCAGCTTAGCCACTCCCCGCAACGGCCAATATTCCAATTTACTGAGAATTTGTAATGCGTAGTGATAAACGATGCCATTATTTGTGGTGTGTGCAATTGCAGTTTAATGCTTGAAATTATGAATTCGACAAGTACCCTAACGAGCCAGATTCTCGACATAAATACAGAAAAGGACAGCCTAGACTAGCAATTGATTGATAATGCTTTGTAAGCCCACATGAATCGAAAAGGATTTCAATAATTTGGAGCACATCCTGTCGTAGAGAGTGATAATCCCCCGATTTATGATGAAAATTGAAAATCCATGCATTTATGCCTTATTACTGAGCGTAATTATGCTTGTCGTGGTTGTGGCTTTGCCGGTGGCGTATACGTAATGTGGTGAGCCATTGACGAGCATTCCGATGACCGCCAAAAGTAGAACTGCCATTTAAATTCCATTTAATGCAATTGCCGTAATTAACTAGAAAATGCATTTAAACGTTAATGATGTCTGGCAAAGGCAATCAATAAGGGATGGCTTGCTTTGACAGTGGAAATTAAATTTTCCTTTCGAAATTAAACACAAATATTTTGAGACTCCCATTAAAGCTATGAATAATATGCTAAAATTACTTTTAGTAACTTGAGCTTAAATTCTTTCATCTCTGAGGCAATAAAGAACTTAATTCTCATGCCACTGGCAGTGCATCGATTAATTGGGCATTGATGATGATAATGACCGCAAATTGCCTAGGAGCAGGATCCTAAATATTTTTCTTCTCGCCGGGAAGCAATTACCAGCATTCTGTGAAATTAGGGGAGAAGCCAAGAAACAAATTAATGGAGCTCGGGCCGTGATTTATGCAGTCCGAGCAGGTGCCAGACTACCCAACGGGTAGACTTCTAATTGCATTCATACATATACACTGAAGCTGTCGAAGGAGGTGGGCTGTACTTGGCTAACTGGAAGGGTGGTCAACTTGAGGTTTCCTGTAGAAGGGGACAAGTAGGTCTTTGCTGACGATGTCATTAAATGAGCCTAATTAGCGTGGCCCCCAAAGGGGCGAGAGCTGATGCCACTGTTTTGCGAGTCAACACAAATTAACAGTCGCAAGTAAATGCGACCTTTAATTAAAAACTGGCGCGGAATCAAAATTGCAATCGTAAGCATTAAGTCAAACAGCAACCAATCCGAAGGATCCAAGGATTCAAGGATCCAAAGGATAAGGAACGGCCAAAGGCAGGCTAGGCAAGGCAAGGAGGAGCAAACAATTTAATTTCACCTAACTGTAAACAAAGGGCCCAGAATCAAAGCCAAAAAACGAAGGCGATGGGAAAGTCAAAGTCAAGCCAACTTGAGGGCGCCATTTTCCAACAATTACGCAATAAACAACAGTCGGGGACCATGTCCTGAGCACCACGACCCAAAAATTAGGACTAGAACCGAGACTAGAGCCCGGGCCATGAATGAAAACGTAAATTGGAGAAAACACGCTCTGGTTCGGAGAAGGCACAAGGAAGTCTTTAAAATATCACAGCTTGGCCTTTCCCCAATTTCACTTTCCCTCTGTTTGCTTTCTCCTTTCCCCTATTGGACCCTTGGAAGTGAAATTCATTTCTGGTCTGGCTGACAAGGGAAAGCCCCCAGAGTGTAGGGGTTAAATTTGGAACTCGCCGGGCCTGAAAGTGTGACACTTGGCCTAGGCAAGTGCCGAAAAGGGATATCCTAGACGGGTCGCCTTATGTAAGCGAACTGGCGAAATGCGAAAGGCAGAGATATGGTATGTCAGATGCAAACGGGTAAGTCGAAGCCAAAACTGAATAAAGTTATTTAACAGAAACTGGATGAGGCTTAAGAGAGGGCCTTGCTTCCAAGATATGGGTTGTAACTTTGTCATAAAATGTACGGAACAACCTACATACATCTGAAGTACTTGCACGAATGAATGTCTTAAATTGGATGCTTGCAGAAAACTTTGCACCGTTAGTAGAGTTTTTTGTAGGATTATCAGGGCTTTGAGAGATTTACTAAAAAGAATTGAATCGACAGACATACTATAGGAACGGAAATGTCTAAGATCAATAATTACTAATTCAGATAAAAAAGGTTCTCCCAGTGCATGTTTTCTCAGGGTCGTAATTAATAATGTCAAGACTTGACTGAGTGTTCTCACTGCATAATTAAAGTCACGCATGCGAGTTCAATGAACTCATTAAAATGCTCGGTAAACCACAGAACGGAGCAGAAATATTAATGGGGCGTCGGCTCATGACATACGAGTTGGAAATCCTTTTCAGTATCCTGCACAAAGGCGGAAGACTAAGCCAGAACGCCGCCAAAAAGTCATAAACTTGTCACACACTTTGTAATCTCAGAATGCGGTCGGATGGTCCTCATTTTGTAAAGTATCTCTCTCCATTCTGCCGGCTCTTCCACTTGGCTAGATGCCATGGGAACTGCGTGCTGATTTCCCCAAAAAAAAAAAGAATAAATAAATAAAATCCAGTAACCAAAATTCATTAGGTTGGCAGCCGCTGGGGAAACACTCGACTTTGTTGCCTCGCAGCCGCAATCTTCACACTCTGTATCCGCCAGATACATATACACTCGGCCATTTATTATCTCCTGCAATTTGTCAATGTCGCACTCAAATAAATTCATTAAAGGACATTCGCCAGAACGTTGCCATGGCGGCTGGCTCACTTAGCCGTATTTAACGTTGGCCCAATTAAAAGTTTTCACACGTTAACCGGAAATGTGCGACAGTTCCGTCATTTCCATTTGAATGTTAATGAGCTAACTGGACAGAGACCGTGTCGCATGTGGCCTAAACGTGTCGCAAAGTGGCAACACCGTCAGCAATTGCAATACAACGACAGAAACAAAATCTGCTGGGAAAAACTTTGCGTGTTTAGCGGACACGCCTCTTTAAAGGGTGTTACAAAGTTTCTCTATTTGTTTCAATTTTCCCTGCCAGCGAGCTACGCTGTTTTTTCAGGACTCTAATACGCTTACAAGTGCCCCCCAAAAAAGTCCTCCATCCACACATGAGGGCATACTTTTGGCAAACAGTTTTCATTGCATTTGGCGCTGCTTTATTTTTCGGGCCAAGAACTTTGCTCAACAAGTTTTACGCATAGTTTGGCTGTATTTCAATTAGAAAACGAAACGTGTTTCAACCTAATGGAGGGAGATTTAATTTCATTAAATTTTATTTTATTTCATTAAGTTCTTCTTCACCTCATCTGTCTTCTCCGGGCACATTTCCTCGAGGAATTCAGGATGTATCCGGATATCCTGAATTGGAAATCAGTTTCTAAAAATACTTTGACTTGACAAGAAGGAGCCAGAAACCTGTCAACGAAAATCACCGAAACCTGTCCCATATGTCGGATGAATACCGATCCGCCCAAGATGGCCTCAAGCCAAGGACATAAGAAATTAGTTGACAGCCAGATTGTCGCAGTTATTCTCTTGGTGAGCTCTTGGCCAAAACAGGATACAGGAAGAGGCTTAAAAGCAAATACATAACGCACCACATAGCTCCGTCCTCCGAAAGGAAAGCTCCGTCCTGACTGAAAATTCAATTGACCCGATTGGCGGAGGACACCCATGATGACACCTAGTCGACCCCTTATGGCCGCTCCATGAAAGCCAAGTGTTGCGGCTTTAACTCAATGCCGAAGCGTATTAAAAAGGGCTTAGGACACTCTGGAAAAAAGGGTTGCCGGGCCGCATAAAAAGTCATTAAAAGAGCGCCCAGCAAATGGCAAGAATGCAATAAAAATCACCAAAGCCAAAGCGGAAAACGGCAAAAACAAATGAATGGGAAAAATGAGGCAAAAACCAAAGAAATCGGGAAAACAGCTGAAGCTGGAAAAACAAATTTGTTTCGGGCGCATAATTAAATTTTTTCGCCGAGTGCTGGAGCGAGAATGTGAGAATATTTTGTGGATCTGGAATGAAATTGCCCAATGTTTATGGCCAAAAGAAGAGGCTCTGCCCGGGCTGGGCTGGACTGGCCTGGCCGAAATTTATGCGCGGGCCATGCTCACCAGACAAACAAACAGTTTTGGCTGCATAAATTTAGAGGCTTTCGACCAGCAGTTTTGGCCTGTAGCTGTTGGCCAACTAATGAGTGGCCACAAGGGAATTCTTTGTTCGTGTGTGCTTGACTTTGCGGCTTGTCGCTTGGGTTAGTTAAGACGTCAAGGGAGTTGAATCACACTTACTTGAAAGAGATGTTAACCAAATGAGGGAAATTTATTAAGTTAATTTGTTAATATCAGCTTACAAAGTTTAAAGATATTCCATTTTATTTTGAAAAGTATAAAGATTATTTTTCAAGGGCCCTACATTTTTGTAATTTTCTTTCGAAAATATTTGCTTGGATCATCACTATTAGAGAGTATGGCTTTAATTCTTTAAATATTTTCTTTATAAATATCTCCCAGTCTCCCCAGTCAACTACCCAAACCTCAGAGCACCTTAAGCAATTCACTTAATTGGCCAAGTATCCCAAAAAAAAAGAGAACCAGTCGTAAATCATTTACCAACATGTACGTATCGTAAGCCATATATATCGATCTAGGGAAATGGTAAAATGTGAAGGAACAACAACTTGAACACCGAGTCCCTGGGCACTGACTTTTCCTCCTTTATTACCTTTGAACGGTTTAAGTGGCGAGCTCTTCGCTTCGCGAGTCTCAGATTCGCGATTTCCCTAGTCGGGGACTGAGATAAGTAAACATAAGGAGATGAAGAGATACACGGAGATGCAAAGAACCCAGAGAAAGGGAGACTTAAACGCAAATCAAATAAAAAGCGAATATAAATTTTAAGGGGCGAGTAGCGTTTTCTGCAATCGTCTAAATGCAAATTGCTTTTAACGTAGATTTTGTTTGAAACTGAAACCGAAAGCCCAAAGGCAATGCTTAAAATATATATATTTTTTTATGAATGTTGGATATTTACTATGCATTTAAGCCAGAGTAAAAAAGAACCGCCATTGCTGGCATCCCTGGAGGCTAAATAAAAAGTAATTCAAAAAACTACAAAAACCAACTTAACACCAGCTAAATAAAAACATCCGCACACTTTTTCATACACCGCTGTATGTATGTGCATGGTCGTTATTTTTCTGAAAATTATGACATTATGAACACATTTTTTTCCCCTCTATCTGCGAGCTTTCATTTATGCTTTGCTCAAGTACACTCATATATATTTTTTCTTGAATTTTAATGATGAATTCCAGCCGGGCAGTCAGCACAAAAAGTTTCAGCGCTTTTTTTTTTTCATTTCTGCGTTCATATGTGCGTGTTGCCCGTCGAGCACAACAAAATTTGCATAAATTCGTGCAAATAATGCGATGGAAATTATTTTAGATTTTTGTTGCCATTACTGCTTTTTCTTTGCTTCTTTTTCGGAATTAGATTTACCCTCAGGCCGAATAAGCAAATATTGTTTGACAGGCCCAGTCTGGGGAAAGGACATAAACTGAATTTGGTGGAAATTTGTTTATAAAAAAAACTTTAATAAGAAAAAAATTCACAAGAGCGGCGGAAACTTTTTAATGAAGGTCTCTTTGAATGCAGAAATAGTTTGAAGGCCTCGCCAAATCACTCACAAGTCCTTGGGAACTATATTCGTCTAATCCACATGTCTGCCAATGATTTAAGCCAAGGCTAAGCAAACAAAACTCGTTAATGTCAATTGGCATTTCCGGCAATCAAAAGCACAAAACGCAGAAACAAAAGGGAATGAGTCCTAGAACTAAGGCAGTTTCGGGCCAAAAGGAACTTTTCCTGTTGCCAACAATTACACCACTCAAAGGCAAATCAACAGCAACAACAAGAGGCCTGGTTACGAAATGCCAAGATAAGACGAAACACTCAGCACGGTAAAAAATGTGTTTGAAATAGAAAAATAATTGAATACCAGCTTTAAATTATTTTTTTTTAGTAAAGATGATTTTTTACCTTTCACAGGCTCATTTTTAGATTTTTTGTTGATGAAGTACGGCTTACCGTCATTTAATATCAAAACTTATAGTCTACTTATTAGGGCAATGAGAGCACCTAGTAATATCAATTTCCAATTGTCATGTTTTATAAAAATCTAGTAAATAGCATGATGCCTTCAAAATTTAAAATTGAACTGGTCCATATTTGTTTCTCAGTGAACGTTTCAGGCCAAAACAGAAAGCAACATTTCGTTCATGTTGCGAATTTTGTGCAGACGCCTTCAAGTTCATGTTTTGCCTTTGCTGCTTGTCACTAATTTTTGCAAAAACAACAAACGGGCTGAGAGGAAAAAACAAACCGCCCACACAAGCTCATTCGCCCATACACACTCCCATACACATACACCCACTAGCACGCAAACTCACACAAGCGCGAGCGACCAACAGCTGTAACGGTAATAAACAACAAAGGACCAACCGAAACAAAAATAACAGTAACAAAAACAAAAAACTTCTTGGGCTGCCCCCTGTGTGTCTGCCACAAGTTGCGCAAGAGATTTTTGTCGCCAAAAGTAGGCAAGCCGGGCCAAAAACAAAAATACACATTTTTTGTTACTTTATCTTTATATATGTATAGTACATACCATAAAATATATTCCATAAAAGCGTGGTAAAAATACTTAACAGTTTCCGATAACAGTTGAAATTCGATTATGTCTTCAAAAATATAACTTTTTTACTCAAGAATTCTATATTCTCTATAGTCCAAGTGTTGGCAAATTTTCTAAACCCTGTAACTAGAAAATATTCTTCATTTTTTCAGAATATATAATCTAAAATGATTCCATATTGTTGGGGAATTTTTTCACATATCTACCGAGCTATTCACTTAAACTTAAATTCCCTAATATCTATGCAAGAATTCTCAAGTATTTCTAATTATTAAAAGTAATACTCATCATTAAAATTTCTTAAAATTTCATCTTTTATGAAAATTATAGTAAAAAGCTTACAATTACAATTACAGCCTTCTGTTTTTTTAAATACAAAAACTGTCACAACAGACAAACCCAAAGTGTATACAGATTATTTTTTTAGTGCTTGCTTGTTTTGACTTTTAATAAAACATTTAAGCGTTTATCGACGTCAATGGTTTTCTACAAGCTTTTTCCTTATTTTGCAAATTCTTTCATGTTTACAATATACCCCGCGTTTCTATGAAAAGCAAGTGTAAAAACACAGAGATAAAAACACACACCCAGATAAAAAACAAAATCACAAACCAAAGAAAAATAGAAAAGAGCGCGAATGTGGAATATTTTTTCACGACGCTGCGAGCGCTACATGTGTCACTTTGGCACCCACCAGCCCCCTTTTTCGCTCTTCCCTCCGTACACCTATCTGCCATGAGATGGATACCCAAAACCAGACATGAATAACAGCCAACATACTATAGATAAAAAAAAACCAAGAGTAAGCCCAAAAAGCGAACCCAACTCGCGAGGCTCATGCGGCGGCAAAAAGAAGAATCGCCAGTTGGATCTGCCACCTCCCTGGGGGCAGGTTCTTATATAAGTTCGGCCGCTACGACAAGAAAAGCAACAACCCCACCCAGAATCTGAGTCACAGATTGCAATCGGAACGAAACGCAGCACAACACAATTAAAAGTTTTGGGACTTTCCAAAGATTTATGCGACAATTGCCTATGGCTTCCAAAAAACTGGTCCTTCTGTTTTGGTTAAAAAAAAGATAAAAAAAAGATTCTATATGCAAACTTGGTCTTAAAGTGGTTTAAACTAGCATTATTTTAGGTCTTATATTTACTAGTGATTCTGTATCTGTTCTACTACATTTATTATGTTAAAAATACGTGAAAAAACCCACTTGAATGTAACATTTTATTCTATTCCTTTAAAGCTTAAATCTCCCTCAAAATAATCGAACAATAAAACAGTTCCTCTTACAAAAAACTAGTTTTAACTTCAAACAAAGTTCAACCAAAAGTGCTAGTCCTTTCTGAAGAAACTTAAACACCGCCAGCAAAACAGAAGGATGCTGAAGACGTTTCCATGTTTTCTTTCCATTAACTGGTGCCTCCAATTGGTGTGTGCACCGAAGCCCAAACCAAAAAGCCGAGAACCCCAGCCCGGGCTCAGACTCGAACGGCCCGGGCAGATAGCTCACCTTGCGGCAACCGCAATCAAGGTGGCAAGCGTTGCCACCGGCAGCGACAGTTCGGTTAGCCGCACTTAACCCGGCGGAAATTTGCAATGAAATTAGTGCCTCTGCGATTCGAAATACCAGTCATGCAAAATTCATATATTTAGAGAAAGGCTTTGGAAAATAATTGGTGTCCTACACTCAATTAAAGCACTTAAATTTAGTTCCTTTAATGATTTAAGGGCCTTTAATGATGATGGATTATTAAATTAGGGTCAGGAAAAATATTGAAAAAAACTCCACTTTCAGCAGGATTCTAATTGAATGGCGGGAAGGGTCCTAGGGATCAGATACCCAAAAGATAAAACACTCAGCACAAAAGCAGCCCAGGGAGCTAAAAGCAAAGACACTGAAGAGGGCCGGGCGTTCGTCGCAGTTTCCAGGACAACCACATAATTGAGTTATTACACTCACTGACAACACTGCCCATGGCGCATATAAATTCACTTCAACGAGCAGCAACAAAAACGGATGGCAAAAAAAACCAAAATAGTAAACAAAGAAGGTGGGCGGAAAGGGGCCAATACGGCCTGGCCTGGCCCAAAGCAAATGCCTGGCAATTTGCGGAACATGTGTGGGGTAGATCACGTTGAAGCTCCCTTGAGCTACAGCGAAAAATATTAGCAAGTAGATCTGACAACACTGCCACTGCCATAAAATTGTCACGAAGCATATAAGAGTAAGAAGGGTTATCTTCATAACTCACAGAGCATGCTTTATGGCCGAGCGAAAGGTACAGAAATAACAAACAAATTTCTACCATCGCGTAATCCCAGCAAATAATTTAAGGACATGAATGGGAGAATTTTCAGCATAGTTTACCCCAAGCCTTAAGGAGCTTTTCTTTACAAAAAATTGGGCGAATGCAGAGAGAAAAAATAAATAGAAGTTCATAAAGAATCTTTAAGGTATTTTTATAGCAATATTACTACAATATCTTATAGTTTAAATAAAATAAAAGATATCTTTTTGAAACATAATGAAAGGTTTTTCCATCAGGGTTTACTCTATTGTTTATATTCTGGTTTTCTTTTAGTCGAAAATCCGCTTAAATAATAAATAAAATATTTCTTAAGGATATAGTTATTTTAATGAAAATAAGGATAATATAAACCCCACTTAACTTCCCAGTGTAGGGTCAGCAGAAGGCGTTCATAACCCAAAGCATATGATAAAGAAAACACACACTCTCTAACAGCTAAGATATCCTTGGTAGACGCCTATGTGTGTGTGCCTGTCCTGAGTGCCATTCCCTCTCACCGCCCATTGTTAGTTCAGAGGAGTGGAGGTGAAGAGGAGACTTTGGCGTTGAAGCCGCTGAACTACGACCCGACCTCAAGTCACGGCCCAATGCATATGTATGGGTATTAGGGATGCTCCAGATACACAGAGACCCGTTCACCGCACTAACTGTCGTTTGGCCCGTGTCAATATGTATGTAAATAAGCGGGAAAACAAGTGGTTATAAATTTCCAAGGATGATGATGCCGGGCGACTGTCGCTGTCGCTGGTACTGCCGCTGCGCCATTGCGTATACGCACCATCGACGCCAAAAGCCGTCAACCAAAAATAACGCCATACACAGACTGGCCGGGCATGTGTGTGCTTCTATCAAAGGATGTATTTGTGTGTGTACTGTGTATACCTTAATAATAACGCCCTTAAGAAAGGACGCTGGCGCTACAAACTCAATAACAAAACGTAAATAGGCACCATGACTGAATGAAAGCTCTTAGAGAGGGAGATGGGATCAAGGAGAAAAATAAAATAAAATAAACGTAAACGTAAATATGGCCAAGATGAGATGAGGGTGCCTGGATCTGATGAGGCTGAAAAAAAGGGAAGGAGCAGGATATCTATCAGCTGAAATACCCATTTAAAGCAGCCCAGTAGCTTCAACGTCCACTTCACTATTATTACTCGCATCCTTGAAAGTTTTTAATATGTTTATTTATATAAACCCCGAGCCACCGTTGTGTCGTCAGTGTTGTTTATTACGTCCCGTCCTTTGGCCCCAAACCACCTCAAATAGGGGTTGTCCACTCACCACTACCACTAAGTTTGAACCGTTATTACTCTGCTCATAGAACGCCATTAAATTAAAAGCAATTTTGTCGTTGGATATACTTTAACTTTTTGTGCGTAAGCTCGTTTGGCTGAAAGGTTTTTCATTTTGTCGACTTGCATTTCCCACTTATCCCTGCAGCATTATTGGGGGTTAAAAGGTCAAGTGGTGGGGAAACTTTACTGAAGCCGCAGGCCAAACGAAAACTTTGAGTAATTAAAGTCCTATTAAATTTACCCGAGTTTCCTTCATCGTCCTAATTGTTTGTAACTCTGTCAGGCGTATTAAGGACAAATTCAATATTCAGTAATCCCGCCAATCTCATCCATCCATCATTAAAATAAAACGTTTGAGTGGATGTTGAGAGAGGGGGCGGCAGCATGTGTGCCCGGGGCCTCATTTTTAACCTTCACACTTTTGACAATTACCCTCCGGGCCCGATCATCATTGGCATTGTCATTGTGCGGCAATTTGCGTTACCATGTTGTCTCAGAACTTCCCGGGGAAACGGCATCGGCGGGCAGATTATTTATTTTGGCGACAATGACAACAAAACAAAGGCATCAATCATTTCCGGGCAATCGGATGACAATGGCCCAGGACGACCTGCCTTGAGGTGTGTACGCCCTCCGTCGAAAGCATCTTTTTTAATATCTAAATGAAAGTTTAGATTGTCATGTTGATGAATCGAAATATTGCCGCACGAATGCGTTGCGCAGGTAATCAAGCATAAGAATTGGGCCGAGCCGGAAGAGGAGCTCCAGCTCCAGGAATAGACCTCAAAGCCTGAACCTGTCTGAGCCTTGCGCTTTAAATTGCCTCTAAGTGGATTTTATGGGTGTGCACAGTGAGAAATTTTATCATTTAAATTTTTATGTGGAATGATTAAGAATATACAAATATAAGGTTAGGACCAAAGCAACCTACTTTTCTTGTCCCATTTAAATTCCCTTATAGGCTGGAAATAAAGTTTAAAAATATATATTTTTTCGTATTTTTATTTTAAAATATTTCTAGTGTATTTGAGACAGTAAGTGGTATAGATCGTAGGCTTTAAAAACGGCAAAATCAAAGCAGAAATGTCTATTCCTGAGACTGGATAGCCGGCCACGACGCACAAGTAAACAAAGTCAAAGAGTTGAGCCTGCCTGGCCAAATGAAACTCTAGCTGATGGCGGATGGTGGAATATGAAATGTAAACTCACGAAATATTTATTTAGGCACAATCAATTTTATGGCTATTCGTTTTTTATACCGCCGGCGGGGGATGGAAAGTCCGGAAAAAAATAAACGCCCTGAATTATGCAGAGGCTGGCATTTCCTCTTCCTTTCACAGCACCTTGCGTGGGTGTGCGAGGTACTTGAGTGTGTGAGTGGAGTTGGGGACGTGCGCGTTAGCGAGTGTGAGTGTGTGGGTGAATGCTTAAACGTGCATGAAAACGCTGCCATCCAGCAAGAGACACAAAAACAACAACCAGAACGGAAAAAACAACACCAACACCAGCAAACAGATGAAACGTCAACGGAAGCGCGTGCGTGACAGACTGAGAGTGTCTGCCATTTTCCTTGGTATCTGTGTGTTTGTCTGACTGCATCTGTATGTGTAAGTGTGGGTGTTTGAGTGCTTGTGCTAGCTGAACTTTTAAACTAATTTGAAATTTTAATTTAATTAATTTGTATGCGTATTTTTTAATGGAAATGTCAGGGTGGCGGAGACTTCCATCGCTCGTTTGCCGACTCGGATGTTTAAGTCTTTAAATAAATCATTACGACAGGTGTGTGGATTGGAAATTACATTGAATGGGGAATGTCATTTGAGAAATTAAACTGGGTATTTGGGATGACGGAGGGAGATATAACGAGACTAATCAAGGAGATGCATTAGGGAAAAATAATGAGATAATTTCAAGGGAAGACGGGATCATTAAACGATATTTATATTATTTGTACATTTGCGGGGGTTATTATAAGCTACATTTAACTATTTTACATTCATAATAAACATAATTATATATTGTCATGATGTCTATTCATTGGTTGTTCACAATATTCCAGCTTATTATGCAAAATCAAAGTATAGCTGGAAAAAAGTCCCTCAATCTTTAATTTGCAAACTTTTAATGAGAATTGCAATTTCCATTTCACGTTCTAATTTCCCATCCTGTGTTTTTTTTTCAGAAAACAACTGCAATTTGCCAGCAATAGAAACACAATTATGGCAGATTCGAACAAAACGCCGTCAAAGTTCATTACCAACAATAATAGAGGAAATAACAACAACAGCCATCCAACCAGCAACAGCAGGGCCAGCAAAATGTAAGCTGTGAAGTGGGTGGAACTGAAAAGGCCCGCTCAGCTAGGCAGTGGGCAAAAGGGTAACAGCATCAGCAACAGCAACAGCGACAGAGAAACTGCAACAGCAAAATCTGCAACACTCGAGAAGAGCAATCACAGCAACTGCAGCAGCAACATTAAGAAAACCAAACAAAAACGCAACATAAATGAAGTTAACAATCTGTCAAATTGCTAAATTATTTCTGCTGTTGACAGCCTTCTTCTTTCTCAATTCCCAACGCGGCGCTGCCTCTTCAGTCCTCGGTCTAAACAGCGCCAGTCCCTCCGCTACCACCACCTCCTCTTTCCAAGCCACCCCATCTGGAAGTAACCACAGCTCTGGGACGCTTATCCTTGAGCCGCTTGCGCCCAAGACAGCGACAGATTTTGCTGCAACAGCAACGGCAACAGTGGTTGCGGTAACGTGGACTTCCGCAGCAACAACAGCAACACTTGGAAACTATTCACTTTCAACGACATCCACAGCAACAACAACAAGGACAACAAAAAGACCACGTAATGCGCGTGAAACAGAACGTCAGAAACGTCAAAAGCAACAGCCTGCAACTGCAACACAACAGCAACATCATCAGCGCCAAAAGCAGCCGAGGCAGCAACACCATCAGCAGTTGCAACAAGAGGGACAGCTACGTCAACGGCGACAGCAACAACTGAAGCGGCAACAACAGCCAGAGGCCTCAAATCAACGAGTGGGCGTCTTAATCCCCCCTTCGTTGCACATTGATATGATGCATGTGCAACAGGGCTTTAAGAATTTTCTCGACTACTTTCAAGTCTACTTGCCCAATGCCAGCGTGGATTTTCTCCATGAAGCCGGTGAGTATGCCTGAAAGGACCAAAAATCCAACAAGGAGGCCGTCTTGTTTGCCTCGTTTGTTTAGCCAAGGACCCCCACTCCTTGTCCTGGTGTGGGGAAAATCCCTGCCAACATGCATTTGGACATCATGCTTTATCGATGATTTGTGTCGGATGTGTGTGTTTCTGTGTGTGTCGGATACTCAAGTTGCCTTCGTTCTTGTCCGAAAAAAAAACAAAAATAAAACTGCCGAAAAATTCCACATGAGTCAAAGAAGGAGGCATTTTATGAAGATGAATTGGCCGGTTGTTTGTTTGGGCCAAATATTTGCAGGCAGCCAACAAAGTGGAAGTTATGGGGGAACTTTGCTAATTGAGTGAGAAAATACAAATCAAGCGCAAGAATTAAAGATGCTGCTATCTAGATGGGGGAAGACTGCAGAGCCGGAGAACGAGATTTGACTTTTTGGCATCTTTAGGGGGCCGAAACTCAATTTGCATGAATTATAACAAGATTGCGTCTGCTATTTTTTGTAGTTTTCCCTTCTACGAAGTATCTGCCACTTGAACTAATTTAGGGGAACTGCCTGTCTGGGATGAGAGTTGGCCCGAAAGAACTACAACTTTAATTATGTTGCCTTCTTTAATTAGACTTTCCTTGGTCCTTCGTCCTTCTGCAAGTGACAAGTTTTTGACTTTTCACTTTAAGGACACAGAAAGTAACAAACCAGATGATAAATATTAAGACTACTATAATGAGATTAACTGCTGTCACCGCTTCTATCGAGTAATTGCAGAAATAATTGCACAACATGGCGAATGCGCAATGCTTTCAGTTCAATTGCAACGTGCGCCAACGTCCTGGCCAGCTTACACAACAGCAACATATGTAAGCCCGGCCAAAGCAGCATCAAATCAATCCCTAAAGCTCTTTGTGGAGTCTCTTGTATAACATATATTACCCAAGCAGGACCCTTTTCATTTCATCCTTAGGTAGGATATAACATATCGACCTTTTGTAGCACTGCCAACTGTGGTCAGCAAATAAACTCCTCTCGGCTCATAAATTGTTACAGGACACGAAATACGGCCATACGGCCATATGCAACTAAAATCCATTTCAATATTTTGCAAAACATAAAAACCTGCAACACAGAAAGACAGCCAAGTTAAATTACGACAAATGGAATTTATTTGTACGGACTACGGAATGGAAACGTTACGTTAGTTTGGTTTTGCAAATTGAATTTCTTTGTCCAGGCACTTAAATCAATTTAGATGGCTTTCGGTTGGAGGAGGGCATGGAGGTGTGGGTGAGCAAGTTTTACCTTTTAGTTGGCTCTACGCTACACGCCACGCTCTTATTTATGACACCTTCGAGGCAGCGCTCTAAATTAAAGATATCAAATTTAAACTTTCCCCACTGACAACCCAAGCAGCAACAGCAGCTAAATTGTTGCAATCGGCAAAAACTTTGGCGCCAAATAAGTGAGCGACTCTGGGCCAAAGTTGGCCCTAGCCATGTGTAGATGCCCGTGTTTACTTTCAAACTAACTGAAAAGAACTGAGCGCAAAGACAGCAAATTGAAAGAATAAAACAAATAGCCAGACGGGGAACACCAACGGCAACTTTGACAGTCCGAGTAGAGCGGGTAACTTTCCTAAATGAAAGTGCCAGTGTCTGTGCTACAAACTCGAGTCCTGCACATTCGGGACTTTCCTCTTCTCCTTGGCTGAATAAACTTTCGGCTTATCGCGATCTATGGCGAAATTCATTTAGGAAGCTAATCACCACAGCAGCAAACCAAATTCGGCATAAATATTCACGAACATAAGTTGAAGTCTAGCGCCGCCAAAGTTTTTAATTTACAGCAGCCATTATTCCCCAAAAGAAAGTTGTTAAGTCGCCGGATTAGCGTGGATTCCTTTCAGAGAATTGTTTTATGGTTTTCGGATCTCCCACCTTGTCATTGCGGGTATCCCAGCCAGAGTCAAGAACCTCTACTCCTGGCTCTGCGTGAATCACAGGCATTCATAACTCGGCCACTTGTCGGCTACTTGGTCAGTTCCTGGGCCAGCTACTTGGCCAGTTACTTGCAATGGCAGCCCGTTAGCAGGCCATGCCAAGCCCCTCAAAAAAGAGCCACTCGAGGCGGAAAGTAGTGTTGCACAGTGGCTCCATATTCCCAAGAATTACTTTCAAAGTAGGCCTTGCTTTTTATTTGGCTCTGTTTCTGCCAAGGTGGCCCCTAAAACCATAATGTTGGTTCAGTCCTTCCCCGACCTTTCATAAGAAGAGGTCTGCTTAAAAAATATTGGGTTTTATTCAAGGAAAAGTATTTTTATTTCTATTATTATTTTTTTTTTCTTTATTTAAAATCTGGTAACCATTTGTTAAATATTCACTTATTTCCTTTTTTTTGTATACATTTTATTTAAAAGTTTTTTTTTTGGGTTGTTACTTCTTGCGTGCCCCTTTTAACTCTTTTTTTTTTAACTTATTTTCTCTTAATATTTTTTTAACCTAAAATATAAATAATAAACTTTATTTTGGGTTGTTACTTCCTTCGTCTCCTCGTAACTAATGTATTTTTTACTTATTTTCTCTTAATATTTTTTTAAACGTTAAATAATAAATAAAGAACTTGTTTTATATATTTTTCGTTTGGATTGTACATTTTGTTTTTTAAACGTTTTAAAGTACCTTACTCTATTAATTTTTTATATACTTATCTTCTCTTCTTACTTTTTCTTTTAATGTTAGATTCAAACATTTTTATTTTTAAACTATTCTGTACTTAAAACTTACCCTTGTTTAGGGGAATAATGGGCTTCTGTGGTTTTCTTTTTTAATATAAAATGTTTTTTTTTTCTTAATTTTTATTGAGGTTCCTTTTTTACTTTTACCAGTTTAAATGATTTTTGAGCTGAAGTCTCTGGATCTCTGGAGCAGGAAGGGACAGGCCTGCGGCAATCTCGCTACATTTTATTTCTTTTTTTAGTATTTCCTTCTATTTTTGGATATATATATACAATTTTAAAATTTTTGTTATTGGAATTTTATTTTTCTTTTGTTTTATTTTATTTTTCACATCTTGGAGCCTTTACACTATCGAAACACTTTACACTTTATGTCGAAAATATTTTCATTATTTTTTTTAATATTTGTAAGTTGTCAAATACAAATAATATATTGTATTTTTTTTTTATTAAGACGTATAGATATTTAATGATTTGGTGCCAAAAACATTCTTTGTGAATGAATTCTTTTTAATTTTCGCTAGGCCACTGTGCCGCAAGAAGCATTCAGTGGTGATGTGGCTGCTGCAGACAGATTCCCACTATGAGCACGGCTGCCTTCATCAGCAGTATCAGTTACTACACCGCTTAAAGCCACACACACATTCAGACACTCACCCGCACAGGAGCTCACCCACAGAGGCAGCTTAAATATGCAGAAGTTTTTTTTTATATGCCACATAAAATGTTTCTCTTTCTTTTTGGTCCACAACCCGATGATGACGATGTCGACGACGACTCTGATGACGGCGTTGGATTTGGCGATGGTGCACAGATTTAAGTGGCTTCATTAAATTACTGGAGCTGCCCAAATACACGAGCGTTGTAAAGACTTTAAATGTGGGCACTAATGTAGACACCCTGGACGTGGAGGAGAATCTGGACGTGAACAAGGGCCCGAATCGGTATGCGAATGTGGACATTGACCCGTCCAAGCAGCCGCATCAGCAACATTTGAGCCAAAAGCAGGAGCGACAACATCATCATCGTCAGCAGGATGCCGATGCGAAAAAAGAGTCGACGGGCCAGGACGTTCAGGGGGCAGGACAGTGGCACGAAGCCCGCAGCCTGGGTCACTGTCATCAACTGGCTGAGCAACTGGCCCACGATTACAATAAGACCGTCGTCCTGTGGCCGTGTCCGCGAATGAAAGTGAGTACGTCCCTACTAAAAGGTCCTTCCCAAACAAAGGACATACATATTGAGAGCCAGAATAAGGGCAGAGTCTCATCGAAAGATCAAATAAGTGCCATTTTAATGGGAGATCGATTGTGTGTGTTTATTAAAGAGTGGCACAAAGGCAAGACTTTAAGGTCTTGGGGCTATTTTATTCAAGTTCTTTTACTAAAAAGTTTGTACTAACTTGTGAGATTCTTTAAGACATTTTGCTTTCAGGTAATTGAGTTAATATAGTTGAAGGCATTTAAACTTTGTTAATTGTTTCTTGCCAAGTATTTCATAAATAAAAATAATCTTTTGGGAAAAGAACTTCTACTTTCCATTAAATAAGAACCTTTGCAGGCAACTTAAAAATTTGATTTGACTATTTGATTGAACTACCTTTTTTGGCTTTTAGTTGTGTCAAATCTGGCTTTTAGTTTAGTAAAACTAGGCAAGGCCTTGAGAGGCAAATATGGTGTGTTAATTACACAGCAATTTGAAGAAAATAACTTAGAACATGCCTAGAAGCGGCCGCAAGCATTTTGCAGCAGAATTTGCGAATTTTCAAGCCCAGGCCGCAAACAAAAAGTTAAGAGGCGATATGCAGGAATAGAAACGGGAGGCAGAAGACCAGTTTGCGCCGCAAATCTTCATCAAGTCAAGTCTGTGGCAGGATACTGAAGGTTGCACCAAAAAACAGGAAATGGAAAAGCCGGGCCAAAGGCCAAAAGCAACGAACTGTTCGGAGTGGCGGGGATTAAGGAGTAACAGGGGGTGATGGGATGCAGGATCCGGGTAACAGCCGAAATATGTTTGAAAATTGCTTGATGAAAGTCGACGCTGGCACGAAATTACTTTTTGCGGCAAGTGTTGCTCTTGTTTCACCTTCTGCCACTTGCTGCCTGCCAAGCCCACGCCCTCGCCCATAACTCGATGCACCACCAACAAGTGCCCAGGAGAATATCCGGCGCGAAAATCTCCAGCCACTCCCGCATTCTTCCCGGCCAACTGTCACACAAAGTTATGCAACACAAAAATTTCTCCTCGTTACTTTTGCATATTTTTATGTTGAACGTTTCGTTTCCTTTCTTTTTTAATATTTTTTGTTGACAATTGATTGACAAGTACTTGGACGAAATTCTTGCGAAAGTTTGTTAACTTGTTGAGAATGTCAGCAAGTTATTAATGATGTGTGGCATGAAACGTAGTGACAAACTGTGACAAAATGATTGACAAATCGGTGCGCTTTGTTTGCCACAGACGATGACCAATGGCCAAATAATGAACTGCTCAGTTAGGAAGGCGGAGAAGGCGAAGATAAATAGCACCGGGTGTGGACTAGAAGCCAGTGCAGAATGCATATAATTTCCATGCAAATAAGACTGTGATGATGATGATGACGGTGATAATGGTGCTGCAAGGATGAGGAGAGAGGAACTTGCATGTCCTACAATATTTCACATTGTTAAAGAGCCATAATTTCTGATTTTTATGCATGCCAATAGCCTGGCCGGGTCTGACTCTGCAGGCGAGCATTTAAATCACTCGGAGAGTGCTGCCTCTAGCCGGAGGCTATTCCAGGCACGTGCCCCTCCTCCTTCTGCTACAGGAACTGCCACACCCTCTGACAGCGACACAGCTCTCCCATAAAATTCTGCACAATCATAAACAAAAATGTTGCTTAGCCTGGCAGCTGTCTGTCTCTGTTTCTGTCTGTGTGTGTTTTTATGAGCTGAGATGCGCTGAGCTCAGCTGAGCTCGGTTTACGGCAATGCAAGTTATTATCGGGATGGAGATGCAAAAATGCACATCAAGTGCTGAAGCATGGACGTTTGCTGAAAGTGCAAACTGCACGGAAAATATACAACCCTCTCGAAAAAAATAGATGTCCTTGCAACTCAAAAAGCCCCACCCTCCGACATAGCTGACCTAACTAAATCCACGTAATGACCCCGCTTCTCGTCCACCTTGCCACTTTAATGTGCTTCTTGTGGGCCCACAAAAGCATGCTACGAAATTTCATTCCAGGCGCTTATTTTTTCGCTTGGTTGGCAGAAAAAATAAATCTAGCTTAAATTTTTCAATTTATTTGCTCTTTAGCATTTCAGAAATCAAAAAAAAAAACTAATCCCCAATGAATAGCCACAATTAATTGTTTTTTCGCATGCACTCCAATTTAATTGAATTATATATGAACTGAAACGTTTTTTGTGACCATCTAATGTAATTGAATCCGCAGGAGCAAAACCGCACTATTTGTACCATCAAATAAATTATGTGGCAACATTTCATGCCATGATTGAATGAACCAAATGTGAAATAGATTTAATGTTCCGTGTAACAAGATGGTGGGTAGGACTTTTTTCTGAAAATGAGGCACAATTAAACCATTTTAATTCATTTTAAAAAGAGAAACGTGCATTGAAATCCTTGCATTAATTTTTTTTTCTTTCTTTCTTCAAAATAAACCACTGCATGGGGAGGTGAACATATGGCTGCCATCAGAGTTCTGTTTACTGATCCTTCCTTTCTTTCATCAACATCTAAGAACAAAATATTTTTCAGATTCTCTGTCAAATTATCTTGGGGACCCCCTTCAAAATGTGGAAAACACATGGGAGGCATATTATGGCCCCCATCGAAGGCTATATCTTTGGCAAAACGCATCCGATTCTTGAGCGGAATACCTTAATCGATTTGTAGATAGATTCTCCACCGATCTGCATCAAAATCTGGAAAAAAAATATTTTTCAGATTTTTCGTCAAATTTTCTTGGGGACCCCCTTCAAAATGTGGAAAACACATGGGAGGCATATTATGGCCCCCATCGAAGGCTATATCTTTGGCAAAACGCATCCGATTCTTGAGCGGAATACGTTAAACGTTTTTAATGTGGCTTCTGCATTAAAGTCCATCAAAATATTTTGTATAGTTCTAAAGATACGATAGCTTTTTGGTGCTTAAATGGAAACACAGAGATATAATGGGATGAAAACAAATACATCCTTAGTAGTCAGAGAGAAACGAGGCGCTCTCAAGGACACATTTCCATTGGGAAGTGGACCGCCAAACGGCAGCAGGCTGCAAAATCTGCGACCAGCGATGCCCACAAAGTAACAAAACGTGCAATTAAGTGTGATTTTTATGCGCTGTGCAATATTTATGCGCTGGAAATGCAACAAACATGCCTACCCTGCGTCGTGGGGCCGCTCCAGCCGTGCCGCCCCTAAATCAGCGACACAAGCGCCGCACAAAAGTTGGAATTGATGCGCTTTGTTACCCCTTAAAGTCCCGCATCCTACATCAGAATCCCTGCCACGGACAACCATTCGTAGCGGCCCCTGAGAGTTGGAAAATTTGCAAACTGTCGGCGCCTTGGGAATGCAGAGATGCCTTTAAAGTGTTGGGGAATGGGCTGGGAAAAGAGGTTATAGTAGCGATAAGAGTGGGCGGAATAGTTCGGGAGGAGGTCAGTTAAAGCGATGGCAGGCATTACATGGCATTGAATTGCGCATTCGCCATGTGGCCCAGGACACTGTCAGCGCCCCAATACAGTGAATAAGACTAACTATTCTGTTAATATTATTATACCCTTGCAGAGGGTATTATAATTTCGGTCAAAAGTGTGCAACGCAGTGAAGGAGACATCTCCGACCCTATAAACTATATATATTCTTGATCAGGATCACCTCCTGAGTCGATATAAGCATGTCCGTCTGTCTGTCTGTTTCTACGCAATCTAGACTCTCAGCTTTAAAGCTATCGACTTCAAACTTTGCACACATCCTTCTTTCCTTTGCAGGCAGTATATAAGTCGGAACGGCCGAGATCGGTCAACTATATCCTATAGCTGCCATATAACTGATTGATCGGAAATGCCATAACTTCGTTGTTTTTTAAGTTAGAAGGATGGGACTTGCTGTGGACAATCTGCTTTTTTTAGCAGACTTATTCGATCTGCCAAATTTCATAAGGATCGGCCGACTATATCCTATAGCTGCCATATAACTGATTGATCGGAAATGCCATATCTCTGTTGTTTTTTAAGTTGGAAGACTGGGACTTTGTATGGATTCTACTTTCGGCAAACTAATTTGATCTGCCGAGTTTTATAAGGATCGGCCGACTATATAAGATCCGATATATATCTAATAATATAAGCTACCACATATCTGTAAGGGTATATCAACATCGGCTCCGCCAGATGTTAGCTTTCCATTCTTGTATTTGGTTCAATAAGTACCTTATAAGTAAAAGCTTTTTATCTTTTTAGCTATTTATTCTTTTGGAAAATTATTTTTACTATTCAGTTACTACAAAAATTAGTACCACTGTGCGTTGGAAAAGCTCACACACAGACTCCCACACAGCACACTCTTACACACTCTTAGAAAACCGTATCAAACACATTTCGGGCTTAGTTTTCCATAACGGTCATTGAATCCGAAGTGCCCAAAGGAGACCCAGGACCCAGGACTTCTCTTCCTCTTCATCCTACTTCACACACTTTTTGAAAATTTTTAGGATCCTTTTTTTTTTGTTTTACATATCAATTTTGTGCAATTTACAGCATTTTGTGACTTTTGTTGCATTCTGTTAACTTTTGCGGCTTTTGAAGAGTGGTTTGTATTGTTGCTTTTGTTTAGGGTTGTTTGTTCCGCTCGAATTGCTTAATACGGTAAATTGAGTTTGACCCGCCCACATCAGTATATCCTGGCGATTGGGAAGTTCTGGGACTGTATGTTTTGCGATACAACTTAACTAATCCCCAGGAGAGAGCTGGCAAACAGCTTAATGAAGATTAATGTTGCATTTCAATCGAATGGAGGAAGAAATCCCCAGGAGACAACTGAAATCTCTCAAAGAAGCGCTCCCCGGTCGCAGTGCATTGCCAATCTGGATCGACTTTGCCATTTATCTAACAATTTGCAACGAATGCAACCGAGCAAAACAAGTCACATGGGAGACTCACAATGGGTCGATTCAGTCAGTGAGTCAGTTAGTCAGTCAGTGGGTCTGTCATGTCAGTGAGGGGACAGCTTTCGGTTTGTTAGCCAGTCAGTCACTCATTCATGCAGCCAGTCAGTGCAGTTCATACTGGCAAAAGTATGGATCCACACACTTCCCAGCCACCCAGTCGACTCAACCACCTCCCGATGCACTGTCGAGCGTTTGCCTTTCACTCAATCAGCTCGACAATTGACAATTGCATAGCAAGCTGAGAGCTGAGAACTGAGAGCATGCATCAATGATAACGTTGGCATCCGTTCTGGCCATGCACTGATATGGCCAAGTGGGTGGTCGATGGCACTTCCAGCCCTGATTGTGAAACAACAAATGACATGGCGTCTTGCATGACAAAGAGTATAATGTGATTAAAGGCTTTATTAAGGATGTTTTTAACTGGAAGTTCATTAAATTTTAGTGGCATAAGTATGAACTGAATATACATTTTTTGAAGCATCAATGATTGTTTTGGCTTAAGATAAAATATTTTAAAATATTTATACAGCCCTTTTCTAAGTAAAATAAATATTACCTTAAAATCGCATCACCTATAAAAAATATTAAATCCGAATTCAAACTTTCAATTTTATGCCTTGCTGATCCTCGTTCCATATTTTCATATCTCCATGTGACACGTTGCCCTTTGGCTTTATAGCCGTGTGTCTGCCTTTCCGGGAGTCCAGCTTTCCGGGTGTCCATCAGCATCGTCATTGATTTAACACTCGCTGCTGCATATCCATGATTGATTGCTGTTTACGCTCCTCGACAACGCCCACGCCGCTGGCTGGAATCCGGAATCCGGCCGGGATGCCTGCGAGGAAAGTGTTCAAATTGAATTTTGGCACTCGAGTGAATCCCAGCTCGAGCTTTTGATTTTTTTCGACATCTCTGTAATTCGATTACATAGCGTTCGTAAGAATGAAATTGCATTTTTTGCATGCGCTTTTAGAAGAAAATCAAATTATAAAGCGTATAGACGTAAGGACCTTAAAAATAACGTTAGGTCGCAGCCCAATCAAGCTTTATAACGCATTCCACACTGACGCTTTCCATTTAAAAGTCTGCGAAATGACAAGTCCATTGTGACTCAGCGGATAATTAACTGCTGTCTTCCCTCAGAGCTCCTCTTTTTTGCCTTTGTTTGACTTTGGGCCAAATGTGACATGGCAACAGTCAGCATGTCGCATCATCCCTGCTGCCAACCCCCCTCAATGCACTTTTGTGGAAGCTCCGACAAAGACCGTCCCTTTTTTTTTTGGTCTTCTTGCAACGCACACGCTACGTATACGTAATATTCTGCAGTAAATAGCAACGCAAATGGATCTTTGTTTGTCGGCATCACCATCATCATGATCGTAACCATCATCATCATAAGGGAGCGGACTAAAAGCTGAAATTGGCTTATTTATTATGACGATGCCATTTTCGGGTCAACGGACCTCTAGACGCGCCACGCCCCCTTTGTCCACACCAGCACCATGTGCGTAAAAATGCAGAAAATTAAATTTAACTGAAAAACTTTAATAAACTTAAAACCAATATTACTATTATTTATTATTCGCCCTACAAAAATGAATAATGTCAAGACACTAAAGCCAATTAAAGCCTGGTGGAAACTGTCACAAGCATTTGACTTCAGCCACCTCAGGTATTATAATTCCACTTATTGGTTTCGACTTCATGTGCCACATGCCACATTACACATGCAGGGCAGTCCAACGTTCATGGACAGGTATTCGAGCTTAAATATATATCATATACGTGTGTATGTTTATATTTTATAGCCTACTGGGGATATTGATTTTTGATTTGTGGTTTGCCATTGATTTTTGATTCGCATCACGCAAATTAAGACCAATTTCATTTTCATCCACGTGACTGCGAGAGTGCGTGGCATATTTGATTCGATTGTTGCAGGAAGCCAAGTTCTAACGACAACAACGAATCGGGATATCCAACAGCAAACAACGTACATAACTGTTTTATTTAGACTTTATATAAATAATCCATTTCCTGAAAGTTTGCTTGAGGGATTTCCTGGGTCTTGTTTAAGAAATCAAGTGAAAAATTGTTGTAAATAAATTATATTAATAAAATCTAATTGAATTGTAAGATTTAAAAAGTAAATAAAAGTTTAATTTATGAAGGAATAATTGTTATACGAGAAATATGAATATTTTATGTTTTTGTGACTTTAATGAAAATTCATGTTTTCAGAAAAAGCTACTGGTTAAGCTATAATTTACTCATTTTAAGAAAGTTAAAAACCCATCGTCATAATTGCAGCTAAAATCTGATATAATTTATTATACCAAGTGAGAATTTCTCCCTTTTGTGAACTTGGCAAATATTGTTTTTAAGCCACAGCCGTCAGCAGCTGGCCAAATCAACTCGAGCTCGTCGTCCTTTCGACCATTTGCGGAGGGATCTCAAGCTATGTGGCAATTAGCTGCTCTGAAAGATAGAGTCGGGTTTATATAACTGAAACAAGACAAGGATGGGAGACAGAGAGAGTTGAACAGAGACAGAAAAAGGAAAGAGGAAAACCAGAGGTGACCTTTGAGACAATCTGGTGAGAGCACTTCGTTAGGCTAAGTGGCAGGGACATAAAACCTTTTTGCGCCGCTTGCCACATTAATTGCATTCATCGTGCGCCCTTTGGGGATGCAGCAATTTGCATAAAAATCATAATAAATTCAATGATGCTTATTTTCCGAGAAAAACCCTCTCGCACCCGCCCACCACATTCTCCATCGTTTTCAGTCCTTTATTTCGTCGAGCGAGAGTTTCTCATAAAAAGGCTGGTGGCCCGAAGAGGCTGCCACTTAGGCGCCGCTCAATTATTCATAAAGTTGGGGGCCAACAAAGTGCTGCACATGTGCACGTGCTCAAAGCGAGGGTCTTTATGGTCTGGTCAGGATCTGAGCGGAGCCTGGAGACCAGGATCGGAGCCCGGAGCCTTCAAAAATTAAATCGTTTAACAAGCAGTCAAATCACTTTATATATCCCAGCCAGGTGAGAGAGTGCCTCAAAGGACATCTAATCCAGGCGTCCATCCATTTTTACTGCCGCTCAGACCATAAAATATTATGAACTGTCTTCAGCTGTCGCAGCAGTATAATTCAATTCGTTTCAGACTCCAAACCGGCACATCATTCACCGCAGAACTCAGATATATTTATTCTGAGTATCGTTTTCACCAAAAAACAAACTATAAATGACACAAGACCAAATAAATTTAGCTGGCAAATAGAGCTTTCTGGCATAAATGTGGACAGTCGGAATAGTGGGCATTAAAAAGCCATTTCCCAGGGAGAGGCAGGGGCAGAGGCAAACACAAATTACAGGAAACAAAAAATCCATCAAACAAACATTCCGCAATTCGAATCGTATTCAATTTGTTCGAATGCCGAAGATGGCAAAAACTGCAGACATTCTAGAGAGAAAGTGAAAACAATTTGGGAATAGCAGCACGTGCTCATGTGATTTGCATTTGTATGTGTGTGTATGAGAGTGTGTGTTTGGGCTGGAATATGTGTGTTGGCCAAGCTGACAGCCATTTTGGACAGTCAGTCAGCTGTGGCGCATCCTGCTGTCGCTTCTCCGCTGCCATGTAACTTTATAGCACCTCAATGTTTGCTGCCACTTTGCCACACAATAAAAATGTGCCACTTTCCTCCATCTATTGGCGTCTCTTTCCATTTCAGTTTCTATCTCTATCTTAAATTGGAAAAAAGAGCTGTCCTATGTAGGCCAAAACTTCATCCTTCGTTTGCTCTTCCTGCGGCATCTTAATGGGTTTGTTGCAGCCGCATGTCCTGGCCATTTATTTTCAGTTAAACGACAGCAAATTAAGTGCCCGTCGCCAAAGTTTTGGCTTCGTCCTTTCTCTTATTGTATATTGATAATAATGAAGGTCCTTAAAAAACGAATGTCCAACGGCTATTAATTTTTATCTCCGAAAGCCAGATGTTTCGAATGGAAAAAATGAATAAACATACAGCTCCCATCATATTTAGAAGCAGACTAAGGATTTAGTTATTAGGGGGACCCTGCATAATTTATCCTAATCGTTTTGTCAACCCTTCAACGGATATAAATTTAATAAGCCCACATAAATAATTTCATTGAACCCGTTCAGATGAAGAAATCGCCACAAAAGACCAATTGAAATGTGCACACGCCCCTAACTAAATTATTAACATTCGAATAAGTTTACAAAGCTGTTGTGTGTAGCGAATTGTGAAGCAGCACAAGATACACATGCCACAGAAAAAGTATACATTTATACAAAACATATAGCAACAAAAGAGGACGCTTGAGTTGAATTGGGGATAAGCCAGCCATCAGATTTGGCCAAGGATTCTTGGGGGAGTGGCCCCTGTCTCTTCGACAATCTGCCAAAGAGGCTGGCAAATGTCAAATATTTGCTGAGCTGTGATTAATGTTGATTCTTTTTTTTTGGCTCTCAGCTCATGGCTCGTGGCTCACAGCTCCTTTGCATAACATTTCGGCTAAGGCTGAGGGCCAAAAGCAATTCACCTGTGAATAAAGGCCGATGAAGAAAAACAACAAAATAATAAGAACCAAAAGGCAGAGGAGAACTCTAGCAGCAGGAAAGAAAAAGAGCAAGAAAAACTCATTTTCCGGCCACTTGACAAAAATAATAAATATTTCCTTCTGCCTGCCAAATTAATTAAATTGATTGAACGTTAAACAATTTATTATGCCGCCCAACCAAACAGCGAACAATAAAACTACCAAAGGTCCCCAATATCCCTTGAAATGCCATTTAAGTCCTCGAATGCGTTTTCCAGCTGCCAAGGCGGGGCTTGGTAGCAGGGGGCCGGCAATGGGGCTGCAAAATGCCAAGTAAATGCTCCCAGTACAATGACTGGTCACGTGTCAATACGTGTCAATAGCTGTCCGAAATGCACTTCGATGCCAAATTGTTGCAATTGTTTTAACAATTTTCTGCATTACCCCCCACCACCTCTCTCGTGCACACGTTTGGGAATGGGAAAGTTTCTCAAAGTTTGGCAAAGGAAACAAGACCGGGCCAGTAATTGTAAACAATTCCACTAAATAACAAGAGGTTTTTGGCTCATTTGGGAAATGTTGAAGAAGTACACTTAAAGAGAAGTTTATAAGGGATTTTGGTAAACAGTTTATAAAGGGCTTCATTTAAAAAATACTTTATAATTCTAACCCCTGTAAACTATCTATCAGAAATAACATCCTCATTTTAAGATTTTCATTGGAAAATGTGTCCCAAATTGTATATTGTTATTGCCTAACCATTTTCTTTATTTTTTATTAAACTAAAAAACTACAAAACCAAAAAAAAAAAACAAATATTTTTATAAAAAAAGGGCGATATGTCTCAGCAAAAATGGAACCCACATTAGGCCTCCCTATAATTTTTCAAATGGCCGCCTTTTGTACAAAAGTTAATCGTCATTATGGGAAATATTTATTTGACACAATGCATATGGATGAAAAGAGGATAACAACCAGAAGAGAAAAAGGAAGAATTTGTGAAAAATCTTTGCCTAATCACATCGAAAACCGTACAGTTTAGGCAGTAACTTCCCTTAAAGGCCTCCCTGCCGCCTCTACCTCGTCGGTCTTCTGATTGCTTCCGGTGTTGATGTTGCTGCTTTTGAAATTCAATTTTGTAGAAAATTGTATATGTCCAAGCTGCCTACACGTATTTTCTCAAACGTTTTTCAATTTATTTCGTCTGCCAAAATAATGAAGCAGCCAACAGCCAACAGGCAGCTGTCCTGCCAAACTCAAACTCAAATCAAGCCGACAAATGAGTCTAAACAAAAATGAAAAACAAGCCGTCCGAGAAGGAGGAAAAAAAGGTCAAAAAGGTACACAAACTTAAAGCCATGGCTTCCTCCACTTCCAGTCATATTTTCCCAAGAAAACCGAACCAAACTGAACCGAACCGAACCCCAAACCCCATTTGAACAGCCCCTTATCAATGCCAATAGAAAATCGAATTTCTCTCCAGTATCGAGCAAGGACCTTTTATGCTCGAGCACGACGATGATTATGGGGGATGTGGGGGTGGAGGAGCTGGAGGGCAGCTCAACAAGGGGGGAGTGATTGGGAGCAGGCTCGATTATTGATTGAAGTTGGTTGTCTGCGTATGCGCCGGTCTAATGCTTTGATAAAACATGATTGAATTGTCTATGGGCATGTTTCAGATTTATTTGTACGACGTCTCTCACAAATAGCCAACCAAAAAGCACCCCAAGGCTCGAATCGAGAGGTTCTTAGCCCACATTTGTTAATTTGGCAGTCAGGTTGGGGGAGGAAGACAGAAACATATCTATAATACATACCAAATCTATAATATGTATCAGGAAAACCCATTATCCATCTATTGCCTGGAAAATAGTTTAAAGTTTAAAGGCCACAATAGACCACCTACCTTACAAATATCCTCTTTAGATGTAGACTTAGCTTAGTTATTCAGTTACAGGTATATATGGGAGTGTGCCTTGAAAATATGAAAAAATAAATGTTCTTTATAGACCCAACCTAAGCCCTGCAAGCACCATTGTTTGAGTTTTAAATAACAACCGAGTTTGTATTGCTCCTTAATCCACAAGATGCAACCCCCACACAGCATCTGTTCTCTGCCAAGTGAGCATCTGAACATCCTTCGCATCCTCTCAGTCCTGCCTAGCCTCCTCGAGGCCCAGGCTCTGTTCTTTAATTGCTTGAGCATTTAATTTGTTTCACTTTAACAAACAAGCCAGCGGAGCACTAGAGTTCGTGTTTAGATTTTCATTTGCAGCCCACAGAGACAAAAGGTGATTGTGGGAGGTGGATGCCCCACCGAGGTGGGGCATGTAGCAGCTACATAGTTAACACCAACAATAGCAAAAACAACAGCTGGGTAAACAGCACAATGGAAGCCCTCAGACCGGGGGCGTCGGTGAGAGTTATGTTTATAGAACTTTCTAGGATTGCGGGTGGCATGGGGTATGGGTCACTGGTTGTTCATTTATGCTGTTCCTGAGGATGTAACTCGGCTTGTCCTGGCATTTTCTAACACCAAACTTATCTTTTTTTCACAGATCTCCAGCAATTTCCTTCCATCATTCGAGGCCATTTCCTTGGCCGTGCAGAGTATTGCCAGCAAGCTGAACTGGTCGCAGGTCGACATCTACGTGGGTGGTAAGTTTTCCCCTACCATTTTCCATTTCCCAAACATTTTCCTACTTTTCGTTCTTTCTCTTTCAATTTACTGGCCGATCACTCGCCATTTGCATTGATATGGCTTTTATTTTATTGGTTTTGAAATTGAAATCGTAATTGCGTCTGTCTACGAAGGACTTGGTGATTTTCAATAAAACTTTTTAAACGTTTTCGACGCCTAATCTAGCTTGGCGGATTTTTAATAGAGTTTTTAATGGATTTTGTATCTGCAATAAATACATGCTTCTGTATCGTAACAAAGAAAAGAGATCTAAATTTTAGGTAGTGTTGCTGTTCTTTTTATAAAACAAGTCTTTACAAAAATGTTGCTTGTCCCCAAAAATAAAAAGCAAACTAAAGCTTCACAGAAAAAATCATTATAATTACCTCTCAGGAAATTTGACTTTCCCAGCCATAATTAAACGAAACAAGGATACTGAGCATAAAATAGTTTTCACTTTAATCGCTTTCGTGTAGACTGTAATAACTTCCGTAGAAACCTTCTTGTTTCCCCAAACTACTGGGGAATATGTTGCTGGCTCAATTATGGCCGCACATGTACTTATGTGTGTGTGCATTAGAGCCGGCAATCATCCCAGTAGCCAGATCCCGTCCCATCCCAACAGATCCAACGGATCCGGCGGTATCCCAGGTCGCTCGTTCCCAATTCCCGTTTATGGTCGGAAGGCAAAAGTTGCTTGCTTAAATGTTAAATAAACACATTTGCCGACAGAACTTGTTGGGCGTGAACTGTGGGCGTTCTTGGGCATCTGAGAACGGAGGACGAAGGGGATCGCGCCCACATAATACCAAATTATGGGGGAGAAGGAAGCTGCTTGTTGCCAACTCTGAGTACACGTGTGCGTATACGCAATGCAATTAGTGGTGACATTATTATGATTAACGCTGCCGCTGTGTGAGTGAGTGGGCGGCTGTCTGTGTGTGTGTGTGGTTGGGCGGGTGGTGTTGCTGTGTTTGCAGAAACGCTGACAGGCACAGAAAGATAGCGCAGTATTAAGAGGAGTGGTTATGGCGGTGGACCATTAAGTTGACACTGCTGCATTTCAAATTTAATTAGGTGACGCAGGCCCGCCTGATTAGTCCTGCTTAAACATCCTGCCCGCCGCCCAATTATCCGACTGCCAATCAAAAGCAAACATTCCACCCGGCTCCAGCCCCCGGGTAATCAATTAAAGATTAATCGAAAACAGATACAGCCCTCGCAATCAGATTGCCAGGCAATTAAAGCACTTTTATTGCACTCTGCGAATAGTAGTCCCCGAATAGTAGTTCTACTTTGTTTCAACTTAAGTGCCCGCCGTTACTCAACTGGCCAAGTTTGTTGACCTATTTGGGGTGGGGCAACAACAAAGCTGGGGAAAGTAAAAAGTGCAAATTATGTGACAGCAGCTGAGCAACTGAGAAATGGCATAAAAACAAAGTTATAAAATAAAAGCCAACGCAGACCGCAGACCCGTCTCCGACTCCGATTCCGACTCCGGGTATAGAGACTCCGTGGCGAAAAATGTAAATCCAGAGCAAAACAAACACAAAACCTTACGCAAATTGAGATGTCATGGCTGGTATGAGGATATGGCGAACACGACCGACAAAAAGGAGTCCGGGGGCCTGGAGAATCAAATGCCAGCTAATAAAATCAGTCAGACAGCAGTTAAAGTTCTATGACGAAACCATGAATCCACAAAAAGAGGGAGGAAACTTCAAATGTTGGTACTTCGGAGGGCAGTTCTACGAGTATGGGGGATGATAAGTTTTTGGCATATTTGTGCATGAATTGAAGAAATCTGAATGATCTTACTTTAATAAATATTAATAATTCTTATAAATTATTCTACCTAGAAATAGTCTATTTCAAATAGTCTACCACAAGTCTTTAATCAACCCACACATGGTTAGAAATACACTTACTATCGGCAGGACGTGACCAAGTCAGACTCGCACGGAGAGCACGCACATCTGGGCGTAGTCCTTCAGGGAGGAGAATGAGAAATAGCAGGTCCTAGACCTGGGGTTTCGGGTATCTTTGATGGCCTCTCAGAACACGGGCAAGCTCGTACGCACTTCCTTTGATTTATGCCAAAATGAGTCCTGCTGGGATGCGTTTGATGGAGAGCTGGAACATTTTTATGAATTCCACGAAAGCTGCAACATCTTTGTCTATAAATAGGCCATAAACGAGAGGATCTTCGCCAACACTGGACATTAATCTCAAGTGTTTAACAATTAACGAGATGGGCTGGTTTTTCGGGGCAAGGCCAGGATTCACTTTTATGACAGCATAATTAGAGAGACTTTCCCGTCAGCAGCAGTCCGCTAATTTATGATTTCTTTTACACTAAGTGACGGCTAATGGAGCTGCCGGCCATAAAAAGGTGGCCAAGACCCATATTCAGGCCAATTATTGGACCAGCTTCTGCGCGGATGGCTTTGACTTTCGGTTTGACTTTGGGCGAGCTGAATAGCCAAGGAGCCAAGAAAATTGCAATTTCCATTTCATCGTATCACGACATCTGCATCTCTTTATGCTCTTGGCCAGGCCAACATCAACAACAAAACCAGCAGACTGGCATCGCCTGCGATTACAACGGCGAGAATCCAATCAATTGAACTTGACTGAACTCTGCTGGCAAACTTTGTTCTCCAAGATTATATCGTTTGCATTATGTAAATTGTGTGTACGAGCAAAAGCAATTTGCAACTTTAATTGCAATTCGATGGACTGCACCACAACTTTTCACCCACACCCCAAGAAATAGCTGAAAAGTATGCTACAACTTTTTCCATTCTCACACACGAATGTTCACTTAATTATGAGAGAGCTCTCTTGCGGCCTGACAAGGTCCTGATAAGTTACAAAGCCCTCAAAAATTCACAATTAAATGTGTGAAATACGCACCAAGCTGGCCCACTAAGTTATGGCTTAATTTTTAATGTCCCTCTCAACCGAGCAAATGTGTGAATATTTTAAGTAATGTCGGCCCGAAAGTTTTGTTTGAGGCACATGGGTCTGGACGGGCGGGCCATCTGTGCGGATAAAGTTGTTTTTGATGGAGGGACAAGTTCATGATGAGCATTTAACGGCCCTGGGTCTGGGTCTGGCCCTAAGGGCTCCCTAATAGAATTTCCCTTCCACTTTATTTTGCCATAAAATTTCTTGAGCCAACTTAGAGTCAGTAACTGGTTGGCTGAGCAGCGCATGGCTATGCAAATTATATAACGTATACGCCACGTGCGACATGTGTTGATTGCACTTCTGTGGCAAAGAGGAAAAGATTCAACACCAAAGCTACCACTACCACCAGTGCTACTGCTACTGCTACTAATTCTGTTGCACGTGGCAAGGCTTAGATAAATGGACGCGAATCCAGGCAGCGCCCACAATCTGCTACAATTTACCCCCACAGCCGGTCGCCGGTCGGTCGCTTTTATGGTTTTCGCCAATTTATTTACCTGCCCAGCCATTTATTTTTGCTTCTGTGTAGTTTCAGCCATGCTTTTATTTATTTAATTTACATTTTTCGATTCTTGTGGCAGAAACAAAGCAAAAACACGGCCAAAAAACAAGGAAAAACAACTTTATAACGAACCGTAACTGAGAGTAAAAGCGCAGCACGTCGCTTTATTTCGTTTACTCGCTTGAATTTTGACGGGAGTCCATGGCTCTGTTATTATAAATTTTTTGAAATTTGGGATGCAGTTTTCCCTTTTTAGTTATTTCCTTTGGCGGCACATTTTTTGGATTTAGTGGCACTGCTGGTGAGTTGAATGTAAATAACATCGCTTGACTGACCAAATTTGCTGGCTAACTTATACAAACAAATGTCTGTGGATGGCCTCCTAAAATATATATATATAATATTTTGTGGTGCACAGTTGAAGGTAAAGAAATAACTGAGGTTTCTGTTTAAATGTATAATATTATACAATAGTTTTAGTATAGTATGGCTCCCACTCTGGCCCTATAGAAGCAAAGATTAAAAGCCAAGAAACTGGAAAAAATAAGCCTCACCCAAAGCTGCGCATCACAAGTTTTAAGTAAGAACCACATCAGAAAACCTTAAGCTCAAGTAATACTTTCACCAGCTACTTCTATTTGTGTTTTATTTTTTGTGCCACAGCTGTATAAACATGTAGTTACATGTGGTGGCGCCGCAATTTAAATTTTGAGTCAAGCGCATGAATATTTAAATGCTCGAAATGAAAAAGCACAAATGCAAATATGAGCGTGGAGAGCACTCGTCTGTGTTCGCCGGCTAGTGGAGGGAGGATGCATTAGTGGGAATGTGGGGCTCTACTGCAATAGACAGTTGGCGCTAAGTATGCGCTTTTCCACCTATCACACAAATGCTAGAAGGGAAATGCGGCAAGGATAGGGGATTCCCCTTAACCTTGGCAAAGAACGCATTAGTGGAGAGAATTAACCACAGCTCGGTTCCCAGTTCATGTGAGAACCCGTGAAATGGAAAAGACCTGCCATTCTCTGGCTTTCGCTGGCTCGAAACAAATCAAGGGCAACCTTCTGCCTCCTGACTTTAAACAGTACAGATGCAGTGCTTCTTATCAGGAACACTCACTCTAAATGGTTATCCTGGCCCCGGCAGTTATTACATTTTGTTATTGTTCTCGGAAAACTATGCAAATGGCCTGAAAATTCAACCGCACAACTTTGTCTTGAATGTGGCGAGCCCGAGAAATGGAAAGAAAATCCCAGTCGGAGTGCATATGGCTAAGGATCCCGCCGCCTTGCAGGATGTCCTCGTTTGCGACTTCGTCTTGGTCTGCGTCTTGGTCCTCGTCTCCGTGGTCCTGCCAGCTGCTCCTACGCAGCGTAGTTGCACAATTTTGCACTTGGGCAAACATGCACTTGCCAATCGCAGAAGATGGAACTCAGGCCCATATAGTTTGGCACAACACTGAGAAACTTGTTAGAAAATATGATTGTTATATATTTTTTTTACCAAAGAAAACCTAAACTAATTTGGGATTGAAGTAGTAGTCCGGCACTCTTCTAAATTTTCATTAAAAAAGATTAATATAATCTCACATTTTATGATCTAGATTCTAGTTAATCAACACCCTTTTCATCAGATTTATAATCTCGCCAAAACAATGAAATTTTTTTCTGTGCATCTCCTGATGGCGTTACTTTACTTTTCGGTGCCCATTTTCTTTCGTTGCTTTTCGTGTTCACGTGGCAGCTTCCAAGTTCTGTCAAGTTTTTCCAGCTCACATCTCAGTTAATTAGCGTGTTGTCAGCTGCATTGCTAATTGAGTTTATAGAACGCGAGGAGGAAGGACCTGCCTAAGGCACTCTTTAATATTAAGACTGAAAACACAAGGCAGCGCCTCCTACCTGAGACGTAATTTAATTTCAGGCGCCCAGTGACGCGGCACAACTGCATTAAATGCTTTTGACAACACCGCGTATGTGTAATGTGCCCCATTAGCCGTCCCGCCAATGGAAGCTTTAACATGGTTTCCAGACGGCCACTTTACGGCCACCTTTTCGCCACAGTCCGCCGTCAGTAGGTGGCTGTGCGGTTCATAAATTATTCCAGAGATGACCGTTTCAGAAATCTGCACATTGAGCATGACAATGCAGCAAAATCTATTTACGGGGGATTGCACTTTATGGGCCTTGCATTGGTTCCCATGATCTACGGCACTTTTCCGGGGGGGATATTAGTCAGCTTTATGGGGTCAGGGAGGTGGCCACCGAGAGTGTTTCTGCCCATTGAGTGTCCCATTAATCATGTCGACTTTCCCAGCAAAGGCTTCGTATCTGCCAGGACTGTGGCGGCACCCCCAAGGTCGTAATTTCCGGAGAAAATCTGAGGAGATCCAACAGGAAGATAATAGCTAGCTTACACCTTATTGAAGATTTATTTTATACGTAGCTTAATTACAATTATGTATCTAATTTTTTAATATATGGATTATAATATTAAGAGGTTTGGTGTAGTTTTTATTGATTTGGAGAAAGCAGACTTCGAACAGTATCCTATAAAGATTATAAACATCATGGGGTTTGATATTTCCGTCTTTAGATATAGAAACTCATTTGGAAATCGAAATACTGCCTGGAAATTGTCAGAGCACATTAGATACTTTCTTATAGATATATATTTTTTGGTTACTTGGTATCTGAGAGACCAATCGCGATGCAGAATTGTGGGCGCGGAGAGGAACATTTCCAGTTCATCCAGCGGACGGACCGGAAGAGTCTGCACACCCAGATCGGCCAATTGGTGGCGAAGGCGAAGCAGGTGGCTCTTCAGGAGCTGCAGGAGAGGAGCGCTCGCCTGAAGAACATGCTCGAAGAGGAGGATAAGCGGTACGAGGAGGAGTTTTCCAACACGGTGAAGACGCGTATCGACCAGGACATCAAGGAGCGCAAGGAGCACCTGCACGCCATCAAGGAACAGGTGGCCAAGCAGCAGAAGCAGTTCCTCGAGGAGAAGCACATTCAGCAGGTGATGCTGGACTGCTACGAGATACGCGAGGCACTGCGCCACAGGGACCTTGTGGAGACGAAGATCATCCAGGAGGAACAGATCCTGGAGAATGGGCGCAAAAAGCGACGCGAGTGCGAGATGGAGCAGCGCTGGCTGGAGCTGAATCGCCGGCGTTGGGCCAAGTTCGACTGCTTACAGGCGGACGAGAACCTTAAGCGCCAGCAGATGCAGGCCCAGATCAACCACGTCCTGGGCGTCCAGGTGGCCGAGCACGAGGAGAAACGGGCCCAGGAGGAGGCGGTGCGCCGCGAAGAGGAGCGGATGATCAACGCCCTGCTTGAGGAGATCCGCCTGGAGGAGTTTGACAAGGAGCACACGCCGGCTCCAGTCAAGCAACTTGAGTACCAGGACGAGCTCCTCAAGGAGATAGAGCGGAAGCGGTGCGCCCGCCTCAAGGAATGGGAGGAAGAGAAGGCCGAGCACTTGGCCTTCTGCCGGGAGACCCAGCGTCTGGAGGCGGAGGCCCGCGAGAAGATCGAAAAGAACAAGAAGGAACTCAACCGCGCCACCCTGGAGTACCTCGCCTACCTGCGCCGCATGCAGTCCCTCGAACTGGGCATCGAGAAGATGATGGATGAGCGCACGGCCGATCTCTACCAGCTGGATATCTGCACCAAGGTCAACCTTACCGAGAGGATTCGCTTGAAGAAGGAGGCCGCTGAGAAGTGCTACGAAATCCTGCGAAAGCAAATCTGTGACGACTACGAGCGGCGCTTGCTACTGGAGGCGGAGGTGCACGAGAACAAGATGCCGGAGAACCGCTTCGTTCATCCGGAGATCACCCACCAGATGAAGTTGTGCCGACAGATCAAGTACAAGGCCGATCTGGATGCTCAGATAGTTGAAATGAAGCGCATCCAGGCCGAGGAGGAGAAGAAGTTCGAGAGCCAGCTGATGGCGGCCGTTGACGATCCGCTGGTGTGCAAGAGATTGGCCAAAGAGATCCTGGCCAGCGGCATTGACTACCTAGCTCCGCACCCCAACTGGCGGGTGATGGCCTGCAATCCCAACAAGTACGTGCCCCGAGCCCCCACCACCGAAAAGGAGTTCAATGCCCGGGTGGCGGCCGCCAGCTTGGACAAGTGTCCCTGTCCCCGGCAGGCGCGTAAGAACTGCGGCTTTATGGCCGAGATAGGCGAAGAGATGGGTGGTGCAGGGGATAGGTTATCAGGACCCAAATCCAAGACCGAGCCAGTCGCAATCGAACTGCCACAGAAGCCTCAGAAACCCGGCTTCCGGAACTGTCACTGCAAATTTTATTGATTTCTTTCGCAGTTGGGACTCTCGTGTGTGATCTCTTCTTGTCCAGCGATCTTAAATTATATTGAATGTTAAAAATAATAAAAAAAAATTCAAAAGAAAACAATTTGTTGTATAGTTTTATAATTTCTTCGCAATGAGATAAGCCCTGTAGCTAAGCATATGGTCCTTGTAAGCCCCTCGAGGCTCCTATTAGTAACTTCCTAAGCAGTGAAGACCCTACATGCCCCTAAATAAGCTCCAAAGCCAGTTGGAAACCCTCTTTGGATACATTCAAGCAGGACTGCATAGGCAAACCACACTTAACCCATGAAAATGCTCATTATGAACCAACATAAGCCACTGCAGAAGGTTGCTTCATGCAATGGCCACAACACAAATGACACCAACCAACTCTCTTCGTGCCGCAAAAAGGCAATTTAATTTCGACATTCACACAGCCTCTTACCTCGTTCTCTGTCTCTCATCCTGTCTCTTTCTTACTGAATCCCCCTCTCTTTCTCTGCTTTTCAGACGACAATTGGGGCCTAGGACTCGCCATAGCGGCCAACTTGCATGTGCCGTATCGCATCGAAATTGGCAGCACAATACGTGACCTGCATGGCCAGGATAAGCCAGGCAAAGGTGAGTACCGTCGGGCCTCGGGTCACGGGTCATTGTAAACTGGCCACTGCACTAAAGGAAAACAATTCCGAAATTAAAAATATAATTATCCTTCAGGATAAATGCGGTTTTTTTCTTGAGAACGTAATTACCCAAACAGAATACGGCTTTTTGTAGACTGGCAGTTACAAGTAAAGTGATTCTTTTCAGATAAAAATTTAATTTCTCTTATGGAACTTTAAAATAAAGGATACAATTAATTAAACTTTAAAATAGCAGACTCTTTTTCCCTTTTTAATATTATACTTTGAATGATGACTTAAAACTAATCATCATTTTGTATGGCAAAATAAGTAATAAAATAAAAACTTAAAGATAAATCTTTAATTTTTATGTTTCTGTGTGATTTCTCCAGCCATTATCATAACAGCTCCCCTAAACGATGCCAGCACTCCACGCCTTTTAGCCACCATCGGGCATGAGTGGGGCAGGAGTCAGAGAAAGGATGCGGACAGGGACACACACCCTCGGAGGCCGCACACGAAAATCCTGTTCATCGACATGGTGGCCGGCTCATTGGATGTCGAGCATCGGTTCTACAAATATTTGGCACGCATCGTCAGTGCGCAACGGGGCAGTACCTCCAATGCCAATTCAAATTCAACCTCCAGCCTGGTCAGTAGCAATATGTTGGTGCTGACTCTGCTAAGCGACCGACATCGACACTTTCTGAATGCCGCCGGTCTGATGGCAACAATGCAGCATTTTCGCACGCCCCATGGAAGCTCGGATGTGGGTGTAATTCCCAAGGGCGGCGACACTCAGAACGACACAGAACCGTCGGCCAGTGGCCTGGACAAACTGTATCCCTACCGCAGCCTCCTGCCGCTCTACGACTTGATTGTCAACACTGCAACGGAATCGGATAAGGCGGAAGCCATTGCCGAATTCGATTTCGTAGTCCTGGACATTTTGCAGGATGTCCAGGCGGCCAGTTTCAAGTGGCGCCCGCTGCTCATCCTCGAGAGGGATAAGAGGTGGGGAGAGAACGGTTCGCAGGACGGATCGGGTGGCTCGTACATCACCCACTCCGTGCAGCCGGGCTATGACGAGTGGCTCCTCGTCAGCAGCGTCCAGTTGTGGCATTGTGGCGCCATCTGCTGGACCATAGTAGCGATCTGCGTGGGGTTACTAGTGATCATCGTGGCGGGAAGTGTGGCGGCAGGAATTGCCATGAGGTGAGTAATTCATAAATTATATATTAATTTTAATTAAGTTAAGAGATATGTTTTTAATCAAATAATTACCTCACTTTCCTTTAAAAAGATTTCAAAGAAATTTAAGCTGTAAGCTGATGATCCCCTCAAAACATTTCAACTATTTAAAAGTTTACTAAAAGAAAATTCCCGAGAATTCTTAAATATCTGTACTCTCAGAACAAAATTTGGAATTCCTTTAAAGTTTGTGACCAGGCTTTGGGGCTAAAATTCTGTGAATTAAGGAAAGCTGAAGCGAATTTATCGCCCACCAACCAATTCGCATTTGAAATTCAGGATGAAACAACTGCTCGGGTATAATTACGATTCCCCTCACAACTGCCTTGTGCCGATGAAACAACAAACTTTGCATCCACCTCCCAGCAAATAATCAATTAGACACCCAAAGGCAGCCACTCGTTCATCTTTTTGCAAATCCATGTCCCACGCAATGGCCCACGCTATATCCTTTGGATTGGGCAGTAGCGTGGCAAGTCCTTACAGCCTGAATTTGCTGCTAATTGGTTTGTACTGCCCAGCATAGAAATTTCGTAATCTATACTCCATGTTTTGCGAAGCAGAAGATATAATTAAATCTTTGCCTTATTTGGTTTATACAGAAGGTTGACTCAAATTACTAATAAAATAATACATATCTCGGTGCGTGTTGAAACTGGGTTAAGAGACGTTTAATCGAATCTGATGGCAGCTATGGGGAATTTAGCTCATTTTGCATTCAGCTAATTATTATCGCCCCCTCGACCTGAATAATTTAGGCCGAAAGTCAAAGCACAGCGGGACTCATCGAGATGTATGTCGGTGGTGTGGAAATCTGAATTCAGATTTTAGTTTGCGGCCTGCTGGAAATCATGCGTGGAAAATCAATATCCAACCGCACACTCAACTCACACAATCCATCCATTCAGCCAGTCGATGGCGATGGTTCGCCATTAAAACCGGCATTTAATTAATTAATTACATTCATCAAAGCGTGGTACAAGATGCCGCCACAGCCACAGTCGACTGTATCGTGACATTTATGCTCCCAAAAAAACACGTCAAATGCGGTTAAACAAATCATTTACTCTTTGGCATGTCGGTTCCCCGACTCCATCCCAATAAAGCCACTCATTAATGGCTGCCTGAATTGCCAGCCTTAAACTAGTTAACAGAATAGGAAACTTTAAACCGCAGCAAACCGAGGGATTTATCCCGTCGGCTAAAATGCAACTCATGAAGTTTTAATTAGCGAGAGCGACACGGAACAAAATAGGAAACTACAAAAAAAAAAGGTGAAATGAACAAACGAACAGCCAGCCTGGCCGGGAAGGACACACCTGTCCGGGGGAAAAAAAAGGAAAAACCCCGCATACAGGGAGATATGAAAAAGTTACTCTAGTATGACGGTGCTTAAATACCCTTGGGTGTTGCATTTGACAAAGCTTTAGCATAATCCTGCGCACAAAAAAGGAGAAACAAAAGGATAAACAGTGCCGTTCGGGGATCTAAATTATTCAGGAAATATTTGAAGAGCTTCTAGTAGTCTTATAGTAGACTAATCCAATTAAATTTAAATAGCCACAAGACTTCTTAATTCTGACCAAGAATTGTCATATCCTTCACATAGCAAAGCCTAGTTAAACTTTGTCCTAGTTAAGTCCAAAAGTTTGGCCATAAATGAGAGAATAGGAAGGAACTGGAAATTCAATGTCAGCTTCCTGCTTTTTTGTTCTTTCTAGATCGAATTGGATATCTAGTTAACAACCGGCACACGTGTGTCCACAGAGCTTTTCTTTTCGTGCAACAGCCAGCAGCCCATTAATGCCCCTAATACACTTAACCCGACTTGACTCTGGCCACGTGGCAAACTTCTGGCATAACAATTGCTGCATGAATTTGCGGTTTTGCCAGCTCCACCTTTTTCTGGTCAGGGACAGCAGCAGGACGAAGGAACTGTTAGGTGCGAGTAAGCAGGCGGCAGTAAAAACATTTTACGGTCCCAACCGCAAGAACACAAGGGCCGCTCTCATGGACTGCGTGGGTTAATGGATGCAGATTGCAATGGTCGAAGGTGAAGGATCACCAGGGACGGTAGGACGTTAATTGGCATTCCTGCTAAGTAGGACTAAGCCATGTTTGTTCAACTAACTAAGAGTAGGCTAGCTCGAATGTGGTTTGAATTAGAATGGACTACGAGGCCCATTAATTAGGGATACATCCTGTTAACTCTTTACTTTTATCCTTCAGAAACTATTTCCTGCGTAAACGTCTCTCCAAGGGACCCAACAAAATAGTCCTCTCCGCCAGCGACTTTGTGTTTCCGGTGGATTCGAGAAGGGTAAGCTAACTCTCCTTCTACGAGGTCTCAATAGGCTTACCAATTTCGATTCCAGGTGGACGAAGGCATCGAGGCCATGCTCTGCTGTTGGCTGCAACAACTGCAGGAGTTCGGTGGTCCCGAAGTGGACAAACCCGACCTGCTCAAGGGCTCCATTGGCTCCCTGAAGAATCTGGGATTCGTCATACCCGGAGCAGCAGCTCCGGGGAACTCCAGTGGAGGAGCCGCCACCACCACAGTCAACGGCAAAAGCGGATCCTCGGCCACGGGGAGCTTGGCGAGGCACAATCCCGCCCACCTGGACATGCGGGCGCGGTACAACGGCGATCTTGTCCAGCTGAAGGAGATCCACATGAACGGCTCAGCGGAACTGCGCTCCAAGGCTATGGATTTGCTGGTGATGGCCCATGGGCTACGGCACGAGAACATAAACCCACTGATTGGCTGGCTATCCGATCCGAATCGAACGGCAATGGTTTTCGATTACTGCTCGAGGGGATCGCTGCAGGATGTGCTGATCATGGACGAGATTAAGCTGGATTGGTCCTTCCGCCTAAGCCTGCTGACGGATCTGGTGAGGGGCATGCGATACCTGCACACATCCCCGCTGCGAGTGCACGGCGCCTTGACCTCCAGGAACTGCGTGGTGGATGCCCGCTGGGTGCTCAAGATCACTGACTACGGACTCAGCTCTTTCTACGAGTCCCAGGGCCTGACTCCGCAGCCCAGGAGCGCCAAGGAGCTGCTGTGGACAGCGCCGGAGCTACTGCGCAGCATGAAGCACCACCAGCAGCAGCACCACCATCACCACCAACATGGAAGGATCCAGCTGGGCACTCAGCCCGGAGATGTTTACTCCTTCGGGATCATCATGCAAGAAGTGGTGGTGCGCGGCGAGCCCTACTGCATGCTGTCTCTGGCCCCGGAGGATATCATAGCCAAGATCAAGAAGCCCCCGCCACTGATCCGACCTTCCGTTTCAAAGGGAGCCGCCCCTCCAGAGGCCATCAATATCATGCGGCAGTGCTGGGCGGAGCAGCCCGACATGCGACCAGATTTTAATTCGTAAGTTATTGGGATTGGACTTCCTCGTCTAAATAATTCATTAAACTATGAACTTCATTCACACTTCCTCAGAGTTTATGAGCGCTTCAAGATGCTCAACCATGGACGCAAGGTGAACTTCGTGGACACCATGTTCCAAATGCTCGAAAAGTACTCGAACAACCTGGAGGAACTCATTCGGGAGCGAACCGAACAACTCGACATTGAACGAAAGAAGACTGAGCAGCTGCTGAATCGCATGTTGCCAAGGTGGAATCAATATTATTTTTATTTTATTATAATATTTAATTTATTTAAATCTATTGAAACAGCTCTGTGGCTGAGAAACTGAAGATGGGCTTGGCCGTCGACCCGGAGGAATTCTCCGATGTGACTATATACTTTAGCGACATTGTTGGTTTTACAACAATCGCCGCCCACTGCAGCCCCGTGCAGGTTGTGGATTTGCTCAACGATCTCTACACGATCTTCGATGCCACGATCAATGCCTACAATGTCTACAAGGTGGAGACCATTGGCGATGCTTACATGGTGGTAAGTGGACTGCCCGTAAAGATACCCGATCATGCCGAGCAAATAGCCACCATGGCCTTGGACCTACTGCATCAGAGTGGCCGCTTCAATGTGAAGCACCTGCCTGGAGTTCCGCTCCAGTTGAGGATTGGCCTTCACACGGGTCCCTGCTGTGCCGGAGTGGTGGGTCTAACGATGCCCAGATACTGTCTATTTGGGGACACGGTCAACACAGCCTCCCGGATGGAGTCAACGGGTGAGTGAAGGTCTTATTTTTTTTAACTAATTTCACTGAGGATATGGCTGTATCTTTTGGTTCAAGGCTCCTCCTGGCGGATTCACATGTCCCAAGAGACAAGGGACCGACTGGAAGCTCGTGGTGGTTATGCGATAGAGCCACGGGGTCTCATCGATATCAAGGGAAAGGGTATGATGAACACGTTCTGGCTGCTGGGCAAGAAGGGATTCGAAAAGCCACTTCCAGCACCACCTCCAATTGGGTAAGTTTGGCTAACTATTTAAGAGTTTGATTTAGCCAGGAATACGTATTATAGTATATCCTTTTTAAACAAAACACTAAACCTTTTAAAATACTTCCCACCGCCTTCATAAAGAGAGAGTCATGGGTAGGTATTGAGAATTTTGATCCTACGAGCACAACGAATAATTAATTCATGAAAATCCCCACCAGATTGGATGAATCCCTTATTCGCAACTCGATAACTCTGAAGGCGCAGGCCAACAAGTCGCGGACGAGCACGAATCCCTCCTCCTCGCAGAGTTCCTCCCTGGCTGGAGAGTCCGTAGAGGTTAAGGTGGAGATAACCCCGCCTACGAATGCGGATCTGGGATCCGGTGCTAATCTGCCCAACTCCTACTCCCTGGACTCTAATTCAACGAACACCATCAGCCCGAACGCCACACTTTGTCCGGAATTCCCGGGCAGCAAATCGACGCCCAGCAGCACCAGTCCACAGTCACGGAAGCTGTCGGAACTCACGTCGGACAATCTCCTGAATCCGAACAACTTCAACAGGCTGCCGAACTCGGCGGGCGGATCCAGTTCCCGGCTGTACAAGAAGATCGAGGAGATGATGGACCTCAGTTCGCCGTATAATCACTACAAATGCCTCAGTCCCAGTGAGAGCAACCTCACCCAGTTCTATGACGGGAAATATCTGTACGGGATGGCGGCGGCCGGGGCGGGCGTCTCCGGAACCGGAAACGGTAACAGCGGTGGCCCGGGCAGTGGCGTCGGCTGCTCCTCCGTAGTGGGAGGCGGAATCGGGAGTGGAGGAGTCAACCGGTACGACAGCAAGCCCGGCTCCAGTCGCCTGCTGCGTCGCCAGTTCAGCCTGGACCGCGACGACCAGCAGGCGAAGGGAGAGCAGCAGCACCAGCACTCCCTGCAGGCGTCCAATTACGCCTCCTTGGTGGGCGGGGCGGTCGGTGGAGGAGGAGGTGGGCTGGGAAGCGGGGGGTCTGGGGTGAAGAGCTCCATGCTGGATATACCCCTCCTCCACGACACCGCCAGGAGTCCCAAGGGAACGCTGACGCGGGCCCTCAAACAGAACTCGGCCTCGATCGCCCAGGATCTGGAGAAGATCGAGGAGATACCGTTGTCACCGGCCTCCTCGCAGCATCACAGCAGTCTGGACAGCAATCTCAACCGCAGTCCCCCCTCGACCCTGGAGGCGCAGTCGCCGCCACTGCCCTCGCTACCGCCTCTGGCACTGAGTCCGCCCCTGCTGTCAGCGCCCACGTCGCCCGCCCCTTCGAGAACCCTCAACGGGATGTACGCCCACAGCGGTGCCAACAGCCAAAGCAGCTCCAATAGCAACACCAACAGCGTGGCCACCAACAACAATAATGGCTCTCATCCTGGCCCAGAGCTGACGCTCAATGCCGAGCAGCTTCTGAGCAGATAGGGCACAATCTAAGGCCCCCAGAATCGAAATGAAAGGGCGGCCAACCAAAGCTTTAGGTCTCAACCGAACTCAGTTTGAGTGTGCGAGTGAATGGTGCGATGATACGATATAAGATTCATTAAATATTCCTTTTATTAAAAAAAAAAAACAAAATAAAGTAGTAGACATAGCCATGTTATAGTTCTCGGTTTCCATTCCCTTTAAGAAAGCCTAAAAAGGAATATCTTACATTAATATCTTATAATTTCTTTGAAAAGCTCTTATTATGTCGTATCATTCGAATGAGGAAGTGAGTGTGTCGTGTGAGTATGTGAATGATGTGCCATTGTTGTGATGTGGAAAGCAAAGTACCTCGATGCATGCCAACTCGGTTCCAGCTACAAAAGAAAGTACAATTTAGTTGAGCATTAGTTCAAGTTGTGGTTAGTAAAAAGAGTCACAGTCCATTGTCCATTGTCTCCATAGAACGAATCAGAATTATTCGAAATCGAAAGTGTAGTCAAGTGAGTTGATTTATGTTACCAAAGTAGTACAAATTGAAATTGCTCTTCTGTTTTTTCCATATTGGTAGCATAAAACTATATTAGTTCACCATAGATTTTAAAATATACTCAACTTCTATTCAAAAATAATAATCAAAAACCATCAAAATTCCGAAAGGAAATCCACTTTTATACTGACTCTCTCTTTAATAATCTAAGGGACTACCATACTCGTAACTTTGATCCAAACCTTTGGGCTGTTTCTTTGTTCCACTCGCATGGTTTTATGCCTAAGGATACCTATGTAGGATATGTATACCAATAATATAGGGATATGTGTACACGATGTTCCTTTTGAGAATCAAACAACAAATAATTAAAACTTGAATTCAGTCGAAATATTAGCGAATATAGCGGACATTCAAACATAACATACTTATCGAATAAGAATCGCATACGTGAATTTAGTTTTCTAAAGACAATCGTTGTTACTTTTAAATGAAACGCAGATCTATGTGGACTAATGGGGGATAACCCGAGGAATCGATGACGAGGATGATTGTTTGTCTCACTGTCTATGATATATGGTAAATTTTGTAATCGCTCTAAGATAATGGTGTTTAGTATAGTCGGATTGTAAACTACTTTCATCCAGTGCATGTGTTTCGAAAAATTAACTGAAATCTAACCGCATTGAGGAAATCAAACTAAAATATCAGTTAAAATACATACATATAGACTCTAGTCCTTAGCTAATTCAAGCGGAATGTAATTCGAACTCAAACTATCCCACAAAACTTTTATAACTAACCCAAAGAGTAGTTTTAAGGAAAATCAGCATCACTCCACAATTTATATACTTATTTACTTTGTTTTAAAATTTAAATGTATTGGCTGATCAAAATGTTGCGACAATTACAAGTCAATTAAGTAAAAGCCAACCACTAAAAAGTGCATTCATATGTTATTCGTTTATCTGTGAAAATGCATTCATTTCGAGGTTAATTAAGATCCCACTTTTTAGTTCCGACTGTCATTGTGTTGTTAAAGTTCTTATTTCCATTTATGTCCAAACTGAATTTTTTTTCCCGCCAGATCCATTTATGGTATACAAATAAATAAATGCATAAACTTATTAAAACCCATTTCGCTCGTATTGTTTTAAAATGTCACGGAACAAAAACCAATCAGTATTCACTGCGGGGAAATAAACCAATTGGTCAGCTCGGATAACTGGGCCAATGTCCTGAAAGCTTTTTTTTCCACATGCCTTGAATACTTTGAATTACTGAAATGTGTAATATATTTTTTAAGCATTTCTAATTTGCGCAAAACAAAACTCTTGTGTTTTTTAGACAAATGTTAAATATAAATTTAGGTTTATTCAACTATAAAGTGCGCTTTATTTTATCCTTAAAAAAATATATAACCACGAAGCAGAAATAATATAAAATAATCAAGTAAAACTTATACGCAGATGTCATATTCAAAATATAATTTATTTTTTGTTTTTTTAACTGAGCCCCTGATTTCTTTTGGATTTCTGTTTTACTTTATTGGAAGTGTTTTTTCAAATTGTTCTCTATTGTTTTTAAAGTTTTTGAATTGGATTTTAAGATGGTGGGCAGCTTAGGGAGTGGTTTCTTGTTCGTCCTCCAAGTAGTACCTATGCAAATGCTATTCCTCCTCTTCCTTGTCCTTGCGGTGAGACTTTTTCTTTTCGCTGCGACTGGAGGAGCCGGAATTCGTTGAGGTGTTGCCGCTGGCTTTACTGCTTCTATCACTTCTATCTTTCTCGCGGGACTTGGATTTTCGGCGGCTGGACTTTTCGCGGGACCTGGAGCGTTCCCTCCGCGAACTCTCCTTCTCTTTGTCCTTCTCTTTCTCTTTCTCCTTTTCCTTATCTTTGTCCTTCTCCTTCTCCTTATCCTTTTCTTTGTCTTTATCCTTATCCTTGTCCCTAGATCGATCCTTGTCGCGATGTCGTTCGCGCTCTTTAAGGTCGCGCTCCTTGCGCTTCTCCTCCTTCAGCATGTGCAAGTAGTCCTCGAAGTACTCTTCACGATATGAGGAGTCCAGAACGCGGTATCGCGGATCCGATTCGAACTTCTTTTTGATGTCGTACCATCTCGTATGCCGCTCAATGTCATGACGCTCCCGCAGCATGTCCAAGAAGTCTTTACGCAGCTGTTTAATAATTTAAAACTTTAGTTTAAACAATTGTTTTAACACTTTTATCTGTTTTGTATACCTGATCTTTTTTTAATTGCTTATCCTTCTCTCGCCTTCTGCGCTCACGCTCGTCTTCGTAGTTGCCGCGATCTGGTTTATAAATAATGAGATATTATTATCAAAAAACCATCATAATAAACATCATAACCAGAGGAAACATACCTCCCATTGCCATTCTGGGTGGAAGGCCCATGCGCATCTGTGGTGGAGGCCCACTGCCCATCATCATTCCTGGTGGCGGTCCCATATCTAAAAGAGATCTCCAGGATTAGTACTGATACGAACAAAGTGACACGCAAAAACTCACTCATGTTCGGTGGCATGCGCATGTTTGGTGGCATCATTCCACGCAAGTTAGGCGGCGGACCACCCAATTGTGGTGGAGGAACACCCATACCTGGTGGCGGTATACCTGGCGGGGGCTGTTGCATGTGAGCGTGGCCGGGAGTAAGCTCCTTAATGCCGCTGGGCACCCATCCGGCGTTGTCGCTACCCCACTGCGATTCTTGGGTCGGTTCGTAGCCGTAATCAAAGGGCTCTGGTTCGTGGAAGAACGGCTCGTCGGAGGCACCCGGGGGCGGGAAGTTGGGAGCCATGGGGCCAAGCCCGCCGCGCGAATACTCCCTGCACTCCGCGGTCATCACCTGAATGGCGTTCTCCTTTACTCCACCTCCTCTCTCGCTACGTTCGCCGCCTGTCGTGGAGATGGGCCTCGGTGGCCGCTGCATTAGGCCCATGCCAGAACGCGACTGGTGCTGCATCATTGGGGGTGGCATGCCAGGAGGCGGCATCTGCATACCGCCCTCCCCGCCCATGCCCACCATGGGCTGGATGTTGTGCATTCCAGGCGGGCCTATGGACATGCCTCCGTCCGTCAAAATGCCGATCGGGGCGTTCTGGTTCACGTTCTGCGTCAGACTGGCCAGGCCCACGCCGCTTTCCGCCACACGGAAGCGTTTCTGTCGCTCACAATAGGCGCGCCACGTCTCCTCGTTGAAGCCGTAGTTGAAGTAATCCGTAATATCTGCTCCGGGCTTGCGCCACGGCTTCTCCTCCAGCGAGTCGATGCTAAACTCATGAACCGCCACGCCATTGATTGTGCCGGCTCCCTCGAAATCTTCAATGCTGAACTTTCCTGCCTGGCCCGCCGGCTTGGCCTTGTCCCCGCCTGCTCCACTGGCTCCGGCCAGCAAATTGGGCCGTTGCTTAATGTTGTACGTGCTGGGCGCCTGCTTGATGTCCCCGATAACCACATTGATATCGTCGTCAGAGTCGTCATCGTCATCGTCGTCGGATCCTGAGCCGTTCCTCTCTCTCTCCCGACGCATACTTGGTCCATCAGTCATCTCCTCATCCTCTGGGTCACGAAGGGAATGCATATCGGCGTCGCGGTCAGCGTCCCTGTCACGATCTCTCCGACTCCGGCTGCTACCACTGTCTGTGGTGTCAGGCAGCGCCTCTTCGTCCTCCTCCATTTCTTGAGCCGGGTCATCGAACTCGTGGTATTCGGGAACCTCATCTTTCGGATAAAGAGGAAGCTCTGCTTCGGCGAGGTCTCCACCAGGTGCTCCTACGGTGCCTGGCTTCTCCCCGGACACAACGGCGGCCAAAGCTTGAGCCTCTGCCGCAGCCTCGTGCTCCGACGTCAGCGACTCGCCGCCGTTGCCCAAATCGCCGGTGGTGGAGTCTGGATTGGAGGTGCCATACAGCCAGCTATCCTCGTTGGTATCGTCTGCCATGCTGCTGTATGTGGTTTATTTCTTAGTTGCTTGGCCGCTTAGTCCAATTTTAAAATATTGCAACAAATTTTCACAAAAAACAAAATTGACGCGGTGTTTCGTTGCCAAAGCGTTCCTAGTTTCTTGCAGAATTAGCGGCTGTGGAACGAACAGCTGTGCGTGCGTTTAACAGTACACTGTTAACTAACATTTTTCTACTGTTTTAAAAAATACTGCATTTTTTAAATGTTACTTCTTTTATTTTTGTAATCAATTTCAATTCAAAAATTGTATTTTTACACGAAAATACACATTTATTTTGCGGATTAAAATGTTTTTTGATTGATCAAGGCTACATAATACATCATGTTTGAAAATAAAAGCTTCTACCGTTTCTATTCAAAGCTTCTACAATGGCTATTTTGAAAAAAAATATTTTTGATTACTTTGGAAATAAAAATTAGTGATTAGCTAATTTTTTTTTGGATACAATATCTTCAACGAAAACAAAACTAACATTCGTATCGAGTTGGATCTTGTTATAAAATAACCATCGTAATGCTAGCATATAATCTCCAGTTGGTAAAGGAGGAATTAGCAACTCAGGTTTCAGATAAAAAATATAACAATGAAAATCGAATATTTAGTAAAAATATAATCAACATACCTGATTGATTGATATTTGTAAATTCACGAAAAAGACCGTAAACAATTTTGGCAAACGGACTATAATTCTTTTTCATAAACCGGCAAGCATCAAAATGATAGTCAAATAACCACGGCTTGTAGCCACTTGCCCTTTTAAAAACTTTAGCGTGAACTTTCACATTATTGATCGGATGTAGAACGGTTCCAATTATATTAAGCAAGATCCTATCTCGGCTTACGGCCTTTAGACGGCACTGGTTGAAAACAAACCATGACTTATTGTGGCTTTCGCAAATAACGTTCGAAAACTTAAAAACCACCGCATTCTAAAAAAAAAAAATTTAATGAATTTATTGAACACATCAAACAATGCAAAGAACTCTTACGTGTATTTTACCCTCACCAATAAGTACACAAAAAATCAAGTATAATTTCATACTGATGTCCAGTCCTCGAATCGAGGTTTGAAGTGGAACTAGTCCGAAAATAATGCATTCAAGTTCTATTAAAAGTCTGGATATAGGTCATATGTGTTTATTTTTGACACTGACATTAGTAATATCAGTGAGTTTTTAAATTGCCAAATGTGCATTAGTAGCTCGTATTTTTTCAAAGTGCTCATGTGCTAAATGAGCAATATTTGCTTTTAAATTCAAATTATCTTCAATAAATTATTATAATATTTATTTTTAATATACAATTATATTGTTTTTAGTATATCCTTAACGACTGTTCGAAACATACACGACAAAGCACAGTCGAAACGTCGCAGACAGAGCTGTCTTAAGCCCAGAAGAAGTTGGCCAAAACGTAAATAGTTGGACTGATGTAGGGTGTACCTGGCTAAGGAAACCAATGCTGCATTGGAGTGACTTCCTAACAATATAGCATACTCAGCACTTAGAGCAAGCTCTGAAAAATATGAATAATATTTCGTAATTTATTTTAATTAAGTTATTTGCTAGCTTCGAAGTTACCTTTTCTGCACAGAATTAGCGTCTCTAGGAAGTTCAACTCCAGTACGTCGGCTTGCATTTGCTGAGCCTCGAAGATGAGCCCCTTGAGCTGTTCATCGCCGCACCCCTCGATCATGACGCTTATGTCGAGGGACCAATGGGATGCCCGCAGAACAAAGATCTCACTCCATACCACCTGCAGGATGGCATCCTGCTGGCCTCGGTCCAGTAAACGAAACTGCTCATTGGACTTTGTTTGGCGCAGGCACGTGACCAGAATCTGGGCAAGAATCTGGAAGTGTAGCGCCTGTGGATGCATAGTGGGTGACGGAGAGGGCAGGGCGGGCGGTGGATTCCTTCGGGAGTTTCGGTAGAGAGTGACCTGCTGGTTGCGTGGACCCCGCTCCTCCTGGACAGCCGAGGCGTTCATTCCAACGGCCAAACACCGCCGGAAGCGGCAAGAAGGACACCAGTTCCTCCTGGCCTTGTCCACAACACAGTTTCCCGCGAGGGCTATGCAGGCGTAGCTACTTCCACGCCTAACACTCCGCTTGAAGAAGCAGGAGCAGCCGTCACAGCAAGCCACGCCGTAATGCTTTCCGGAACTCTGGTCGCCGCAAACGGCACAGCCACTGAATGTGGACATGGTTCTGTCGCCAATGGAAGTCACATGCGACTAAGTCCGTTCCTTCGAATATTGGCGGTTTTATAACCGACCAGGCTGTCATCTTTTAGCCACAAATGATATGCAAACCCAGTACACTTAGAAATAAAATGTCCCTTAAAAGGACATTTACAAAAGAACCTACATGTAAGACCAAATAACCTAAATCACATATTATGTTATGGATTATAAAAATGATAAATAGTAATGATAATGAAATATTTAATAAACCTATTAAGATCTTTATCTTGTTTAACGCTTCAGGTATTATTAGACGGATATTATAATAGATTTCTCAGGTGTAGTAGTGCATTGTGCTCTAAGAGTGATTTGTGGTTTTTTATTTGATCGAGACGCTCCTGGCAGCAGGCGTTCCACGTCAAAAGTGACAATCATCTACTACCATTGCGGAGCGTGTTAACAATTTGTAAACAATTACTGTTTTGCTCTGTGATTGGACGCGCGCTGGCCACTTCAACTGTCCACGTTGAGGTCCTTTGTACTGACATTTTGGGTAAACACCAAAGACATTCTGGGGATGTAACCCCTAGAACTTCGTCCACACTCCTATTAAACACGTATATTTACATATATCCCTGAAATTTGCGGTTTTAGCCGCACCTTGCCTTATTTTACCCTCTTGACCCACCTTTTTAAACAAAACACACTATTTATTTAAACTTTTTTTTTTAATGATTGATGAGATTATAACACAAAATAATTTAATGAAGAACCAACTTTACTACGATCTATCGTAAGTATTGGCAGAAAACACATTACTATTTTTTTTGTACATTTTTCTGGGATCTCCCCTGGCAAATGCATGAAGGTCCATATAGGCCCTATCGGAAGCTATATCTATGCCAAAAATGATCCGATTCTCGAGCGGCATACCTTAATCGATTTGTAGATAGATTCTCCACCGATCTGCATCAAATTCTGGAAACAAATTATTTTTCAGATTTTTCGTCACATTTTCTTGGGGTCCCCCTTCAAAATGTGGAAAACGCTTAGGAGGGATATTATGGCCCCCTTCGAAGGCTATATCTTTGCCAAAAATGATCTGATTCCTGAGCGGAACACCTTAATCGATTTGTAGATAGATTCTCCACCAATCTGCATCAAAATCTGGAAACAAATTATTTTTCAGATTTTTCGTCAAATTTTCTTGGGGTCCCCCTTCAAAATGTGGAAAACGCTTAGGAGTGGATATTATGGCCCCCATCGAAGGCTATATCTTTGGCAAAACGCATCCGATTATTGAGCGGAATACCTTAATCGATTTGTAGATAGATTATCCACCGATCTGCCTCAAAATCTGAAAACAAAATATTTTTCAGATTTTTAGTCAAATTTTCTTGGGGTCCCCCTTCAAAATGTGGAAAACGCTTAGGAGGGATTTTATGGCCCCTTCGAAGGCTATATCTTTGGCAAAACTAATCCGATTCTTGAGCGGAATACCTTAATCGATTTGTAGATAGATTCTCCAGCGATCTGCATCAAAATCTGGAAACAAATTATTTTTCAGATTTTTCGTCAAATTTTCTTGGGGTCCCCCTTCAAAATGTGGAAAACGCTTAGGAGGGATATTATGGCCCCCTTCAAAGGCTATATCTTTGTCAAAAATGATCCGATTCCTGAGCGGAACACCTTAACCGATTTGTAGATAGATTCTCCAGCGATCTGCATCAAAATCTGGAAACAAATTATTTTTCAGATTTTTCGTCAAATTTTCTTGGGGTCCCCCTTCAAAATGTGGAAAACGCTTAGGAGGGATATTATGACCCCCTTCGAAGGCTATATCTTTGTCAAAACTGATCCGATTCTTGAGCGGAATACCTTAACCGATTTGTAGATAGATTCTCCAGCGATCTGCATCAAAATCTGGAAACAAATTATTTTTCAGATTTTTCGTCAAATTTTCTTGGGGTCCATTCCCCTTCAAAATGTGGAAAACGCTTAGGAGGGATATTATGGCCCCCTTCGAAGGCTATATCTTTGGCAAAACTAATCCGATTCTTGAGCGGAACACCTTAATCGATTTGTAGATAGATTCTCCACCAATCTGCATCAAAATCTGGAAACAAATTATTTTTCAGATTTTTCGTCAAATTTTCTTTTCTTTTCTTTTTTTTCTCAAACTTTCCCCTTCAAAATGTGGAAAACGCTTAGGGGGTATATTATGGCCCCCTTCGAAGGCTATATCTTTGCCAAAAATAATCCGATTCTTGAGCGGAATACCTTAACCGATTTGTAGGTAGATTCTCCAGCGATCTGCATCAAAATCTGGAAACAAATTATTTTTCAGATTTTTCGTCAAATTTTCTTGGGGTCCCCCTTCAAAATGTGGAAAACGCTTAGGAGGGATATTATGGCCCCCTTCGAAGGCTATATCTTTGGCAAAACGCATCCGATTCTTGAGCGGAATACCTTAATCGATTTGTAGATAGATTCTCCACCGATCTGCATCAAAATCTGAAAACAAAATATTTTTCAGATTTTTCGTCAAATTTTCTTGGGGTCCCCCTTCAAAATGTAGAAAACGCTTAGGAGGGATATTATGGCCCACTTCGAAGGCTATATCTTTGGCAAAACGCATCCGATTCTTGAGCGGAATACCTTAATCGATTTGTAGATAGATTCTCCAGCGATCTGCATCAAAGTCTGGAAACAAAATATTTTTCAGATTTTTAGTCAAATTTTCTTGGGGTCCCCCTTCAAAATGTGGAAAACGCTTAGGGGGGATATTATGGCCTCCTTCGAAGGCTATATCTTTGCCAAAAATGATCCGATTCCTGAGCGGAACACCTTAATCGATTTGTAGACAGATTCTCCACCAATCTGCATCAAAATCTGGAAACGAATTATTTATTCGTTTATTTTGCTAAACAAATTTTTGTGCCCATGCCCATATTGAATTTTTTAAATTGGCTTTTATTAAATATTTAAATTTTAAGAAATAGTTTCAAATTTTCTTAGTCTCATATGTCTAAGTTGTAAATATAATTTAAAAATTAAACCGAGTATTTATTAAATAGTTGATTGTATAAATAATAATTTTCATTTTATTGTATTGTATCAAAATGATTTAAATTTTATTCGTTTAAAGTTTGAACATTAAACTTTAATGTGACCTTAAAAAATACCAATTAAAGTGTACTATCGTTATATCGATATAATACCGAAAGTCAAGAAGATAGTGTGCCCAGTTTCAGTTCCGAATAAAGCGCTGAAGGATTTTGCTCGCTAACATAGGCAACCACAGTGTCTGCGGTCTTTCTGTAATTATTTTTCCAATTTATAAAAACGGTGGAATATGTGAGCCAATTGGCGTGAAAATAAAAGCAAAAGCAAGCCGGGCGCGTTACCAAATGAGTTAACCGCAAGTCTTTCGTCGTATCCTGGTCTTGGCTTTTTCCTGGTGCTCCTCCGTCGGCCATTAAAAAAAAGAGAAAACGGGAAAACAATACCAAGCAAGTGTGTGAGAGTGTGTGCTGTGAAGTGTTGTTGTGGGCTCGGGAAAACTTTAAGAAGCCCGTGGAAAAGCTGTAGAGCTAGCTGGGTGAAGCCGACCACTTCTAACCGTTTCTTCTTCGCTGCTGCAGGCGGCGTACAGGGTGTCGCATGCCAAACAAGCTGGGGCAAACATATATATGTACCTGCCGCTGAGTTCTCAAATGTCCCACCGGTGGGGTAGTGGGGATGGGTGGGAAGGTGGCGATGAACGGGAGTCAGAAGAGTCCAGAGGGGAAGTTTCATTCATAAAAAGAGAGTGCACCGCAACAGTCCAATTGGTCTGGCTTCGCACACCCACCCATACACTGGCACATCCCAAGGAGGAGGTGCACACGCATACATGTGCATTGATTTTTCCAACACTCGAGCCAGTGTGTTTTCCTTGGATAAGCAGTTCAAGTGGTTTCCATGCCGCATTATTTTCCCAGAGTTTCGGGATTAACGCATAGCTGCTCCCATTTCTCCAGTACGAAAATAATTCTATTTGTGGCGCTGGCAGGGCGGGGGAGGAATGTCAACATACTGGCATACAGGGTGATCTTCCTGCCACTCCCCCTTAACCGCCTTGGCCAACACACGTGCGGTTTGGCTAGGAAGAGTGTGGTGAGGGTGAGGGGGGAGGGGGAGAACGTGACAAAACAAGGTACTTGCATAAAGCAACAACAACATTTTGCAGTCGATTTGGCATTTAACAGTTAGCTTCGCGTCCTAACGGCTCATGTCCATCCCCCAAAGACCCACTAGAACACACAGGTAACGGAAGACAGAGAGAGAGAGAGAGAGGGAGAGAGTGGGAGATGGTGGACATGGAAGAGGAAGTGGACGGCGGGGAGCTAAGAAAAAAGAAATATATAAAAGGCATAACATTTCCGCCTGCCGCTTTCGGCTGGCGTCCAAAACTGAAACCAAAATAGACAACGTCGCCGTGTCGGAAAGTCGCATCTAGCGGATACGATTATGCGTGGGAAATCATGATGTTCTCTGGAAATCCATATACTTGAGGTTCTTTGGCCCCAATAGGTAGTATTCTTAAGATCCAGTACTGCCGTGTAAACGTAGCCAAGAGCCACTCTATGCACTTGCAACACGCCATGTTTGTGGTTGTTGTTGCAACATGCACCTATGGCTGCGCCACTTGCGCCCCTCCCCAGTGGCGGCGGCCCTGCTGCAGTGTCACTAATTTAAATGCCGCAAGTGTTGTTAAGCTTCCTGTGTGCACGAGTGTGTGTGTTTGTATTCAGCTCATTAGGAAATAATTTTTTTTTTGTTGATTTTACGTGAAGTTCGACTGGTAGCCAAGAACCGTTTGAATGCGGTGCACCGTTAACCCAATTCTGGGCGCCCACACGCTCCCCAAAAGTTTCCTTCCTCCCGACTGATCTAAAAACATGAAAAAAAACTAAAACTCACCTATAGATCTCTCGGCAAGCTGCCAGCAAACCTACAAAGACTCGCATGGCTGCAGATGCGATACTCGCACATTTCACACTCATATGCCCCTCGGATTCCCCTTGACCGTCACCGTCACCGTCGCCGTCGCCGTCACTCCCTTCTCCTCAATGCAATTGACTCTTAACGCCCTCCTGACGTTGAAAAATGAATCATAAAAGCAGCGCAGCCGTTGTCGGCGTCGGCGTCGGCGTCACCGGCAAGAGCAGACAGGCGCCAACATCGCACAGTGGGGCAGATCGGGCAGATTATTATCCCTAGAATATTGGATTAATTATTATTTAAAATATTGTAACAAACATAAGATAATAAAATCTTTAATTTTTTTAATTATCAACTATGTTTTAATAAGAATATGTTTGTGTTGTTCCACTGTGCTTAGCCTTGCTCCCTCAGAATGTTTGGTGGCCGCCCACTTGGGAATGTTGGGTGCTGTTGGCCCAGCTTTTAATTTCCTCCTCAGTGTTGCTGTAATCCCGTGTGCGTGAGCTGCTTTGTTTTTGTTCGAAGCCACTCTTGTTATCGCATCCACTTTTTTATGGCTCTTCTCCGTGTCGATCATCCGTGGGTGGCAGGAGAGAGGGAGCTACCGTTAAGTGAGATAGGCGGCTGCCTTGTTGTTGTTATTGTTTGGGGCGGCTTGCCGGCTGCTGCTCTAGTGGCAGTGACACTCGCACTGAGAGGCCGAGAGGCAGAGCGGAGCAGAAAGCGAAAAGGCCCGGCCAGTCCGATTCAGTTCGTCAGACGGCCCATATTGATAAATTTATAAATTCTCCCCGTTGGCTGTTGTGTTGGCTTGTTGCTGCGTCTGCGAGTGGGTGTTTTTTTTTTAAAAAGCATTGCGAAAAAATACAAAAAAAAAAATTATATGATTTCTTGGCTTGCCAACAAAATCGAGAGATCTTCGCATTCAGAAAGAAATAAAGTGTCAATTTTGTATAATTTTTGTGTGCAGAAATCTGTGTTGGAATATATAGAAAAAGAAAAAAAACAATGTTGATTCTATGACAAATACAAATTTTTTTAAGAAACCCAATGACGCGATTGCAATAGGGCGTGGGGAGAAAAAAAAGAAAAAGAAAGAAATATAAGATAACACGATTCGCGAAAGATAAGAGAGGCCAAGAAATACCCAAAACATTAAATCATTTTTCGTGGATGTTCCCGTTTACGTTTTAACTTCCCGCTTTTGGAGAAAGTGTTAAAAAAAAAAAAATGAATGAATAATAACTGTTAATGAGTAAATGATAATAAATAACAGTACTTTTCTCTCTCTCTCTCTACTTGTCACTCTCTTAACAGCTGTTTTTTGGCCTTAGAACAGCTGTGTGTACAAAAAGGCGCTAAAAGAAAAAGAAGAGGAGGCGGAGGAAGCAGGAGACGACAACAAGTGGAGCAGGTGAAGAGGAAGAGCGATGTCCAGCGAAGAAGACAAACCGCCAGCGCCCCCCGTACGTCTTACCAGCAATCGCGGTGGCGTTGGCATCGACCGAGTACCGTTAACGGGGGGCGGATCGGGTGCAGGTGGTGTGGGCGGCAGCGGCGGTGGTGGTGGTGGTGGTGTAGGAGATGTCCCCCCCGTCGATATGCGGCCACTGCCCAAGGGTGAGTACCGAGCCGAATGGTGATTAGTTGTGCCTGGCATGTGGACACCGGTGGTCCGATCTACAATGTGCTTCTTTCTCTTCCCCCCCAAAGAGCCCGACGATGCCGACCGCAAAAAGAAGACCCTGAAGAGCAAGATCAAGGGCTCGAAGCCATCGCACACGGACTCCAAGCCGAACATTTCGTATCCCACGAACTTTGAGCATACGGTGCATGTGGGATTCGATGCAGTGACCGGCGAGTTTACGGTAAGGCAGTTCGTTCCTCTCTCCACCCGCAACCCCATCATATCCGCCGGATAGCCTCTCGCTGTCTAAGAATAGAAGGCCAAAATCTTATGTTTTCACTGCTTATGTCCTCCATTTGAAAAGCTTTTTCGGTCAACCGGCATATGACTTTGATTTTAAACAAAAATAAATACATTTTTTAGCAATAATTAAATGATATTTTTTATTCATTTTTAATCTGTAATGCTTTCTGTGTTCTGAAAATTGAAGTTTCTTTTGTTTGGGCGCTTTAATAAATTATATTTTTGGTCATTAAGCCTTTTTAATGACTTTTCCCCTTTTTCAATATAAAAGGGGAAATGTTTATTTTCACAACGTTATAAGATTTTGTTTATTCGCATATGTATGGCAGGGAGTGAGAAAGCTCCGATTATAATGATGCGTATGCACTGATATAAAAAGTATGAGTGAGCCCGCCTTAGAACATAGGCAGAGCGAAAGCTCATTAACTTAATGCTAAAGATAAAGCGGCCGAGAAGAGTCGGCTTGCGACCAACAATAGCGATCAGATAAATAGGACAAATATAACTGAGAAACTATAATTGTTGTATTAGTTGTATAAGTGATAGCTGTGGCTGCTGCCTGACCCGACATTCCCCCCCAGTTGAGGCCTGTCCTTCAACTTCATCCTAAAGGGGCAGTTAGCGAAAACTTAGTCAGTTCCGCTTGGTAGTTCCAGATTCGGTTCTATTATCGGCCATTTGAGACACTCCATCCAGGCCGGGGGCTAGATCCATACTTCTCCCCAACGGCCACTTCATAATATGAGCTGTGGGCGCGATTGACATTCTCTCCACGTGTGAACCGCCTCCACATACAACCCATCCAAGCCTTGTTTTCTGCAACAACGGTAGGCCAGCTGAAAGCTGGATTTGCGCAGCACACAATAGTTCATAAAATAGACTGGCTCCGATAAGCAAATCGATACGTTGTGGCCGGAAAAACTTTGGATCGGCTAAAGTGAGGTTGGCCGGAATATTCCAGCTGGAGACGTCCAAGCTGAGACTAGGCTGGAGATCCGTGATGCTGGGGGCGATGACAGCGTTGACAAAGGCCGAATATTCGGAGCAACAGGACCGAAGGAGCACATCGACGGATAATTCATCTGTCGCGAAACCAGTGTTGCCAATTCCAGACACTGCCATGTAAGATTTGCGTCTAGGAAGCTGCAGCTGACTAGCCAGTCGGGAAGTTATCACGTGCACTTGCGATCCTGAATCCAAAAGAGCTCGGCATGGAACAAAAACTCCAGTGCGACTCCGAACGAGAATGTTCGCTGTAGCCAATAAGGCTACCTCACTGCTGCGACCTTGGGCAACTAGTGCATTAGCCGCGGATGGTGAAGCGCTTATTGGCTCGGCGCCCTCGGTTGTGGCTGACGTAGATGATACAACAGAAGGCTGGCTACTGGATGACTGTACTTCCAAAAATGCAGCAGGCTGTGATGCCTCCTCCCACAACTGCGACAATTAGCAGCGAGGCACTCACGCAGGTGATGACCAGGTTGGAGACATTTCCGACACAGACCGAGTCGCCTAGCCTCACCAAGGCGGCTCTCAGGGGCCATTAACAAAAATCTGGGGCATTCAGACACTACGTGGGACCACCCACCACATAATCTACAAGCGGGGGAAGGTGAATTAGTGACGATAAAGGACGATCTATTATTATTGTTCGAGACTCTACGTCTTCCCATCTGAGTGCCTGGCACGTAGGCGGTCATGGCCACATCCATAGCCTCCAGAGTCCTGCACCGCTGCTCCAAAAATTCTGCCATCGACTCCCAGGTAGGATGAGGTCCAAGTTCGACGCATTTTGACATTCCTCCCACTTGACCTGGGTAGCTGGGTCCAACCGTTGAAGGAGCACTTGGACAATGATACTGCTAGCGATCTGCATGGTCGTCCCCAAATTTTGCAAGGCTCGCATGTGGGCATTGAATTTATCGGAAAGCCCTCGAAGCGATGCCACTGAGCCACCTTCCAATAGGCTGAGGCCCAGAATCCCGTTCACATGAGCCTGAAATATTAACCGGCGGTTATTAAATCGTCTTTCCAGAACACGCAACGCAACATCATAATTCTCCTCGGAGATTTCCAAGGAGCGAACTGCTTCTAAGGCTGAGTCCCGAAGACAAGATCGCAACCTCTGCAGCTTTTCCACCTTACTTATGTGAGGATTGCAGCCCACGATCGTTGAGAAAGCCGAGTGAAACTCAGCCCACTCCGAATATCCTCCGCTAAAAGTAGGAAGAGGAAGAGGAGGCAAGGCTTGAAAACTCCGACTGAGCGCTGAGTCCACCGAATACTGGAAACTCCGCTGGCCAGGGTGGAATGGGCAGCAATTCGAGCAGAGCGCAACGACGTCTCGTGCTCGATTTCAGCATGCATCGTAGCTACAAGCTCAGACACTGTCCATCGCAAGTCGCTGCTTATCTCAGAAATATCTAACTCTTCAAGCTCCCCGTGGATGGCTTTAAAATCATCGTACATGGCGACCAACTGGCCGTGACGCACATGGAGCATGGCGTCTTCCACCTTTGACATTGGCTGCAGGACGCCTTGGATCCTCTTCAAATCCTGGAGGATACCCTTTGCCTTGATTTTAAGATCGCACTCCGAGATGGAGTGGGTTCTCCTGTGACGGCGCCGCTGGAGTTCATCGCCACTATGATTGAAATTCGCTCACTTTAAGTAAAAACACGCACAAATTAATTTTGGCGCCAAATTATGGCTCTTGATTATTTTATTATATTTAATTTTATTTGAGCGCAGCGAACACGATTTATCCCACTGTGCGCTCAGAACCGTACGCTGAGTTGTGGAATGTATATATATATGAACGCTTGTGTGAGGCGAATGCACTTGCAAGTGGAACGTATATATGTATGTATGTATGTATGTATGTTGGCGGACCGGATAACAATTGTATTTTATGCGATTATGTATTTTATATGATTTGTGTATAAATACAAAATAATTGTTTCACTGATGCACTGTATGCCGTTTATGTTCAAATGCACATACATATGTTAATACACCGCACAAAATGTATTTTCCGTGTTTTTTTTGATGGGGAATTTTTTTTTTTTTATATTATATATTATATATTTATTTTTTTTTTTTTTTTTTTTTTTATTTATTGACCCCCGCGGGGGCCCCCGTTTGTTGAGATTGCGTCTTTTTAATTGCTTTTCCCCTTTTAAAAATTAAAAAAGGGGGAAATTTTTTTTTTTCCCCATCGTTATAATTTTTTGTTTATTCGCATATGTGTGGCAGGGAGGGAGAGGCCGGATTAATACGGGGTGCCAGGATAAAAAAGTTAGGGCCCCCCCCCGCCCCAGGGGCGCGGAAGCCCATCATTACCTAAAAAAAAACCGCCGGGGAGAGGGGTGTGCGCCCCACCACGCCGCCAGGAAAATAGGCAAATATAACTGAGAAACTATTATTGTTGTATTAGTTGTATTTTTGTGATAGCTGTGGCTGCTGCCTGACCCGACATATATAATACTCTGTAAAACATAAACATACTTAGTACATACATTCTGTTGTCTCTATTTCTCTCTCGCGATATGTTCTCAATACCGATTATCTATCTATTATCCATTATTATTTCAAGCTGCCTATGAAAGTAAGTAAACTCCACGTCTAACGCCACGGAACTTGCCTTCATTAGAACTTTCCAAACTGAACTATAATTGGGATTCCTTTGTCTGTATGGATCATTCGGTGTTTGTTTTTTTTTAATTCAAGTTCGTTCGATCGGTATTACTCATAGTTTACATTCCGTTCCGTTGATTCGATTGTTCCTTTTAATGAGTTCTGTCACTAACACTACACCCACTACACACACACACTCTCTGGTATAAGGCTAAGCCTAGAATTTGTAGTTGAGATGCATTTATCCGCTAGATACTCAAGCTAGATCCCTCTCCCCAATCGGAATAATTGGACAAACTGTGTTGGAAAAAATAACACTATTCCTTCCCGCCTTCTTGATGTGCTCTCATCCCTTTAGTCCAGCTCGATCTTCAGACTAATCTTCTGGCCATTTTTCAGGGCATGCCGGAGGCGTGGGCGCGTCTGCTGATGAACTCCAACATCAGCAAGCAGGAGCAGAAGAAGAATCCCCAGGCCGTGCTCGACGTGCTCAAGTGGTTCGACAACACAACCAAGCAGAGGCCCAGCTCCAAGTACATGACAAATGCCATTACCACGCACTCTGGTGGGTATTCCTAGCTCTTCATTCATTTCTCAACTAATACTATCTTCCTCCTTGGCAGGATCCTCGCTTAGCCGCGTCAGCAGCAGCAGCCCCAGCAGCACGCCAACGGACTCTGAGCTGCACGGCTCGAACAGTGGCGGCAACCTGATCGGCGTCCAGCTGGGCAGCATGACACTTGGATGCAATGCCAACAATGTGGCCGCAGCCGGACAGATCCTGGGCAACCACTACCAGCAGCAGCAGCAGCATCTCCTCCAGCAACAACAGCAGCAACTGCACCAGCACCAGCACCAGCATCTCATGGGCATCAGGCAGTCGCATTCGTATAACTTTGGTGGTCATCCGGCCTCCTCATCCACATCGCAACATTCATCCGGCAATGAGGATGAAATGCTGGGATCACCGCATCCTCATCCGCAGCAATTGCCTACCCAACAGCCGCCACCGCCGCCGGTGGCCTCCAGGCCCGAACGCACGAAATCCATCTACACGCGGCCCATTGAAGATCTGCAACCGACGCTGCCACCACCGCCCGTCGTGAACCATCAGGCAGTGCCAGCAGCGCCCGCAACCACGCCCACAACGCCCCTGCAGAACCATCGGGCGCCAGGCGGTATGGCGGCGCCGGTTCACAGCAATGCCACGACGACGCTGGACAAGAACAAGAACAATGCAAGTGAGTGGCGCAATAGGATACTGCGATGTAGGACACTGATAGCATCGTCCTTGTAAGAAGCCCCGAAAGCTGAATTCTAGGTTGCATCTTCTTTCATTTAAACTTCTAAGCGGAGGTCTTTAAAGTGTATCTTTAAATGATTTTAAATTTAAGAAGAGACAACTCTGGCTGGGCTCTAAGGATGAGCTGTCCTTTATAGCTTCTGTTTGTTGTTGCCCTTTTTAAAAAAAAAAAAAACTAATAATCTTTTTGTGGTGATATTGCTAACGAAAATGTGTGTATTTTGGTATTTGTATCGCCTCTCTGTGTTCCGTTTTGTTCTGCTTTTAATTGCTGCTAAAAAAAAAAAAATATATACAAAAAAAAATATAAAAAAGAAACAACTGCAACTGCGACGCCAGCACCAACACCCCCAACAACCATAACGACAGCAACAGCAGAAACAGATAGCACCGATGCAACCGATCTTTTGTCTGCTACTAATCCTAGTCGTACTACCACTTGTGCTACTTCTACTACTACTACTACTACTACTACTACTACTACTTCCACTGCAATTACTCCTGCTCCTGTTCCTGACCCAGCTGCATCCGCGCAGCTCGCAGTTGACACAGCAATATCAGCAGCAGCAGCAGCAGCAGCAGTGTCTTCAGCCACAACGACTAACCACCATTCCTCTGCTTCCTCCTTTTCATCATTTCCTTCGTTCCACGACGACGATGTCGCCACGCTGCACCACGCCCTACCGTCGATCCACTGTCCCACGCCGACGTCTTCCGCCCGCAACTCGCCGATTCCCGTTCCGATTACGGTCTTTCCCCTGCCGCCCATCATCACGCCCGCCTCGCCGACTCCCGCCAACGCCGCCGGTCCCTCTCCAGATCTGTACACAGCGGACACGACAGCACCATCTCCTGCCCCGCCAGCTGGCAACCAGATCGCCGTGCCACAGGCGGCTGCGGCAAGTGCGGTGACGCCCAACACTCGGGCTGCCAACGCCAAGAAGAAGAAGATGTCCGATGAGGAAATCCTCGAAAAGCTACGCACCATTGTCTCCGTGGGAGACCCCAACCGGAAGTACACCAAAATGGAGAAGATCGGTCAGGGTGCCTCGGGCACAGTGTACACGGCTATTGAGTCTTCAACTGGCATGGAGGTGGCCATCAAGCAGATGAACCTCTCGCAGCAGCCCAAAAAGGAGCTGATCATCAACGAGATTCTCGTGATGCGGGAAAACAAGCATCCGAATGTGGTGAACTACCTGGACAGCTACCTGGTGTCCGAGGAGCTGTGGGTGGTCATGGAGTACCTGCCCGGCGGATCACTAACCGATGTCGTCACCGAGACCTGTATGGACGAGGGCCAGATAGCCGCCGTGTGCCGCGAGGTGCTGCAAGCGCTCGAGTTCCTTCACACCAACCAGGTCATCCATCGCGACATTAAAAGTGACAACATCCTGCTGGGCCTCGACGGCTCCGTCAAGCTGACTGACTTTGGTTTCTGTGCGCAAATCTCGCCGGAGCAATCAAAACGCACAACGATGGTGGGCACACCATATTGGATGGCGCCCGAGGTGGTCACCCGAAAACAATACGGACCAAAGGTTTGGATATTAATATAAAAAAAAATTGGAAGAATTCTAAGGATATTTGATGTTTTTAGGTGGACCTGTGGTCGCTGGGTATCATGGCCATCGAGATGGTGGAGGGCGAGCCGCCGTATTTGAACGAGAATCCGCTTAAAGCCTTGTACCTCATTGCCACCAATGGCAAGCCAGAGATTAAAGAAAAAGACAAGCTCTCCGCAGCGTTTCAGGACTTCCTCGACCAGTGCTTGGAGGTGGAAGTGGAGCGGCGAGCGAGTGCGATGGATTTGCTAAAGGTGAGTTTTATAGTTGCTTAATTCTTAAAAAATAAATTTAAAATGATTTTCTATTGCAGCACCCCTTCCTAAAGCTGGCACGCCCATTGGCCAGCTTGACGCCTCTGATTATGGCCGCAAAGGAGGCCACGAAGGGCAACTGATTGACAACCAAGAAGAAACAGATTATTTAACCATTACTAATGAATTACTACTGCAGAAAACAACAAGAACAACAGCTACAGCAAAAACCACAATAGCAGAAAAAACAATAACAGATGATGAATTATTGAAGATTATGATTACTATTATTAATTATTTATATAAACGTATTATATACACACACACACATATTATTATATTATATCTACTCTAAACGATACAAGCAACCAAACACTGCATGCATCAAGCAAGAGATCCGCGTAGTTCAATTCACACAGTTCGATATTTCTGAAAGGATATAATTAATTATGAATTCACATGTTACTTTGGCCCGTAAATCGAAACGAAACATTTGAGATACCAAAACATTTTTAAAAATTTGTACTTGTATAGACCCAAAGCGAAATTTTGTATCGAGCATTTTGAATGCTTTTTTTTTTAAATTTTAAGCTAAAAAGTTGATTTGGAAGAGGAGTTTAACAACAAATGCTTACATTATAGTTTTCAATATTTATAAATTATAATTGGTAACTTTTTGCATTTATAACAAATGATAAAACACATACATACCTATTTTTAAAATGTATAAAGCACATTAAATTCGTTTATTTCGTAAAATTTCTATAAGAAAGCCTAAAATGTATGAGTAGGAGAGGAGGAGGAGGAACGATTTTGAAACGCTGTTACTAATCTAATGACTTGGAGTATTATTGCTGATTTTAGTAAAAGTTTCATTTAGTTCTTATATTGCTTTATGTAATAAATATATATATATTTTTATATGATTTTTCAATTCTTTTTTATTTGCTTTTTGTGTTATTTTTGTGTTTTTTTAGGAACCCTTAGTGTACCCTTTAATTTGTAGAGCGGCATATGGCTTCCTTTGTAATTCGAAAATCAAAACAGAAACATCAATATGTAATAAAAATGTACCATTTACCAAAACCACGACACAAAACACCTCACAAATTAATTTGCAAGAAACAAAACAAGTGAAAACACCAACAACGTGTAGGAATATATTAAAGTAAAATAATGATATTGAAGAGTTATGAGAATCAGACAAAACTGTTCAATCCATTGGTAGAACTAAATATAATTAGTAAATAAATAATAGAGTGTGACCCGAACCGAATGAAAGATATTGAATCCAGTTACTTTGTGCCTAACCGAACAGAAAAATGAAATCAATAAGAGCAGCAAGTAAATAATCTACTGATAGTGACTAGCAGTTAAAAATAGTGAAAGAAAAATCTAGCATATAGAGAGAGCATTCTGTCAACTAAACACCAGCTATTATAGGGTATTATAGGGCGTTTATTGAAAAGTGACTTTGAGGATATTCATTTTTGATTCGCTTTCAAAAATCATTTTACTTTATGTTTCTAAACCTAAATCAGGTTGAAGAGGAATTAGTTTATAGGTGATCTTGCTATGATTAGTATGTAGATTAGTTGGGCTTAAACTCAAAGCGTTAAAAACACCAAATCTTTAAGGACGTAGGAAGGAAACATTGGACATTATTATATATATTAGTTCCTAAAAAAGAAACATTTGCATAGAACTTTGATTGTTCAAATGGAAAAAAATAAAAAATAAAGGATGAGCCAATGGAAAATAAGTCTGGCATTGAGAACGAATTAAACTACGAAAGTTATTGTATTTGTATTTATTTCTAGAATGGCGAAATGCACGTGTAATAAACAATAACGCAGGCGGTCGAATGGCTAAATAAGTACATTTAGAAATAGATTTATTGCAAAAACACAAAACGATGTAAAAGATCAATATACATACAAGAATATATATATATATATATGAGATATAGAAGGAAACGCAAGACACGACGTATAAATGATCAATAAATAATTATGGAAGAAATCGATCGCTTTTCGTTTTTGGTTCTTCATTTCAATTGCAATAAAGTGTATATATTTTATTCATTAAAATAATAGAAGCTACAAAACATAGGGCGCCTTAAAAAACTAAATAGACTTTAAGATTATATTGTATAGTGTTAGCAGTTTCTGTGACGCAAACTACTTGTTGCGGCGTGTCGACTCGGAGGCTGTGGGAGGCGGTGGTGGGCCACGCTTGTTCAGCTCCTCCAAGAAGCCGAGCACAATGGTGTTTCTCTCCTCCTCCATATGATCCAGCACCAAATACCTAAAGAATCATAATTAGATGAGTTTTCAACTAATGAAGGCAATCAAATCCTACCGCTTGTCGTTTTTGAGTATGTCCTGGATCTCCTTTAGATGGTTGGGGTTTTCTTTGATGAGATCGCTGCTCTTGTGAGTTATGAACTTGCATTCCTGCAATAGTTCTCGCAACGCCGTCTTGGCATGCATTGTTTTGTCCTTGATATAGTCCCGGAACTCCCTCTCGCCCTTCTCCGAGTTGTATTTCAAGTAGCGCGGATCCTCCTTGATTAGCTTCTTAATCTCCTTCCAGGTGCTGGTCAGCTGCAATGTATTTACGTCGTCCAGCATCTCCCGGAAGCGCTCGCGCTTCTTCTTCATCAGATTGTCAATATGCTCGTTGAACTTTCTGCAATTTCCAGTTTAAAAAAGATTAATTTTCCAAAAAAAAGAACCAACTACTAACCGCTCACGATCATCCCGATCAAGAGTCTCTATCAGCTCCCAGCGATGGTCTTTCCGCAGCTGGCGCTTAACTTCCTTCCAGGTGAAGTCCGGCGTCCGCACCAGATCCGTCAGCAATGCGGTGAAGTGACCGATGCACTCCTCGCGCATATGATGCTCCCGCTCCTTGTCCCGATCCCTCAGATGACCGGCGAGGGTGCGCTGTACTTCCTTCTCGCGTTCCCGGATGCTCTGCTCTGCCCGAAGCTTCTTTTCCCGCTCCTTTTGCTTTTGTTCGGCCTCGTTTTCTTTTTGCCTGGCCACCTCGCTGTCCACGCTCCCTGGCCCCTCCTCCCGATCGGAGTCTTCCCGATGTTCACCCTCCTCCTAGAAATAAAGATGGTGAGATTGATGATGATTTTTTAACTTGAAGTCTTCTACATACAGGAGTTTCCCTTTTCCGGCTCTTCTCAGACTTGGTTTTTTCTTCCTTTTCCTTTGAAGATTTTCGCTCCCGCTCCTTGTCCCTCGATCGACTGCGGTCGCGATCCTTGCGACTCTTGTCCTTATCTTTATCTCGGTCCTTGCGGTCGGACTTCCGTTCACGGTGTCGCTCCCGTTCCCGTTGCTCCCGCTGTTCGCGTTCCTTGCGCTTCTCCTCCTTCATAATGTGAAGGTAGTCCTCGAAATACTCCTCACGGTACATGGAGTCCACCATTCTGTAGCGCAGGTCCGATTCCAGTTTCTTCTTGATGTCATACCACCTGGTATGTCGTTCGATGTCATGACGCTCCCGCAGCATATCCAGAAAGTCCCTGCGGATCTAGATTATGTATTTTTTTTTTGTGTAAAAGGATTATGGACATGACAGCCATATGGAAGATAAGAAAAACGAAACAGAGCATTAGTGGCCTGGAAGTGATGGGAACTTCACTTAACCATCTAGATCTTAGGAATGTAACTTAGGGCTTAGGCGCTAGTTTTTATTTTAGTGAATATAGTTACACGATTTGTTTGCTGAAAGAGAACGGGGTTGATTAGCATTAGGTAGAGACATAACTGAAAGAGATCGTTGGGTTAGCTAAGGATCTGCCAGCTGAGAGAGGTCGGCGGGAGGATATCCCGCAGAGAATACTAATGAGACGGACGAAAATCGAACCACAGGATGCATAAGGCGGGGGAACAGCTTAACGAATCTCTTTGGAATCAGACAACTTAACTCCGTTCCTCTCTCAAAATGTTGCAATGCGATCCTTGGGATTGAATCTTCAGCCAGGCCGAAGGATACAGTTATAGAGCTAAAGTAATCATACGGAATAGAGTAATTTTAAGGGCCAGAGACCGGCATCCAGCGGCTGTGCGCCGCTGCTAGGACCTACGAGAGCAAAGTCATGGAGAGTCATCAAGGTGACTCCCTGGCTGCCTTTGCTCTGCGCAGGACATGTATCTGGTTCGGTTCCTTGGGCTTGCCTTATTTAGGTGACAAACTGCTGAGTGTTCTCATTATTGGTAAACAAAACGAAAATAGTGGGTTAATTAAATTAAGTATTATCATACTGTTTGCTCAGAGCCGCAGACCCCTTCACACGAATTCCTGCTAGCTGCTCATCTGGACACTCTTCCACACCAGGCTCAGTCTCAGTCTCAGTCTCCGGTGATCCGATCTTCATAGCCATGACTCTAGATCTGACAATGCCACAAGGCTCCTCCCATCATCATCATCATCATCATACATCATCATCATCACATCCTCTTTAATTGCGACATGGTGGTTGGTTGTGGAACAAGAAGGTATTTTCAGTTTGGCAAACCTTTCGATATTTTTTGTATTGTTTGTTTTTGGTTTTGATATTATTTTTTTTGGGATAATTTTTGGTTTTATCCAAATTTGTTTCTTATTTGCAGAAAAACAAATTTTAATGGTTTGTCTTTTTATGATTTGAAGTAACTCACCACACAGATTGCAAGCGTGTGCGTTCAGTGGGCGACGATGGCGGGCGGCAGTCGGAGTTTGGCTTTGGCTGATGCTGGTCTGTTGTTGATCTTGTCGTGGTTGTTGGTAACGTTGCTGTAGAAACTATTATGTGTATTGGTGTAAAAGGTGGTGGTGCATTTGTGCTGTAACCTGCTAGCTAGTGGCTAATATATCGGGTGGCAAACCACCGGGAACCCAACACGTTCAGGGACAATTCAACCGGTTCGGTTTCAAATTCAGTTTCAGTATCAGTTTCATGTTCAGATTGGTTTGATTTCGTTTTCGATTCACACGTTGTTTATGGTTTAAAAGTTAACAAAAAATCAATCACATTATGTAAATAATTATGACATATATAGGTAAGTTATTATTATTATTATTAATAAGATATGCATATATGTTTAAACATCGAGATACGTAAGGTGGATGGGATTGGCGCGAGAGCATGCCCTGGCTGTCCTACCTGTTCTTTTTTCATCTGTTTGTCCTCCTTCTCGCGGCGTCGCACCTCCACGATGTACTCGTTAAACAGACTCTCCCGCTCGCGCACCTTCTCAATGGCCCGGTACCGCTCCTCCTTCGCATTCTTCTGACTAAACTCCGAGAAGGACGACCTAAAAAATAATAATATTAACAAATTGTTTAGTGTTTGATATTTTTACTTACTTTCCGTGCAGTCTAGCCTCCTCCATGAGACTTCGGAAGTCGTCCCTTTTTTGTCGCATCTTATTCCTCTTCTCCTTGCGCTCCTCTTCGGCGCGATCCTTTACATACTTTTCAAATACCTGTTTACGCTCCTTCGATGTCAGCAACAAATATCGGGGGTCGAAGACGATCTTGTGCAGCTCCTTCTCCCAGGTGCTGAACGCCGACACATCCTTCTCCCTCAGCATCTCCTTGAACTGGGTGACACGCATCTCCAGCGGCACCAGAGCTCGTTCCTTGGCCGCTCGCTGCTCAGCCTCCAGTGCGGCATCTTCCGCACGCTTCGATTTTGAAACTAAACCGAAGGCAATTACTTTTCAGATTCACTTTCCTCACCATTACACTTACTAATTCGAACCCGTTTCGTGGGCACTTCCTCCACACTTGATTCGGATTCTGTCCGAATCTTGATCACCTCGTCGTCATCGTCCTCCTCCTGCTCCACTTTCTGGATTTGGTGTTGCTGCTGCGCCTGAGCCTGTGCCTGAGCCTTCTCCTGCGCCGACTCATCGGCCGACTTTGCTTCGCCCTCGGATGACTTTTCTTGCGGGGTTTTAAGCTGCTCTGGCCGTTCGTTAACCGCCTTGTCCACGTCCTCGCGGTTCATCAGCTCTTCGGGGCGGTCCCATACCGAGGTCCTGGTGGACGGATTGTAAAAAAAGACACGGGCATCCCCTGTCCACACCACACACCACGGAGTGCCAGCAATGGGTGTGCTTGTCACCGGTCGACTCTTGTCCGTCTGCTTCGCGGTGGCCGCTGCCTTCTTCTGCTCTTCCTCCTTTTTCCGTTTCTCCTCGGCCGCCCGCTTAGCTTCCTTCTCCAGAGCGGCCGCCTGAGCTGCCTTCGAGTTCTCCGTGCTGGCTTTCATGGCGGCGGCAGCTGCTGCGAACGCTGCATGCGGATCGAATCCCGGGGGAGCTGGGCCGGGTGGCATGTGCATCAACGGATTTGGCAGCAGATGCGGCGGTAAGCCGGATGGGGCAGCCGGCACATTGGGAGCCACGCCAGAGTGCGCAGCCATTCTGGCTGCCTCCATGTCCCTCAGAGCCTGCGGCTTTTCCCAAACGCTTTCTGAACGCCCGGCGTGAAAGTAGTAGGGCCTGCCATCGGGAGCCCGGTGCTCAGACCACTCGGCTGCCCGGGCTATGACAGCAGGATCGATAACTCCGGGTTTAATGATAAGGGTCTTGGCCGGCTTCTCCTGACCTCCGGGGGGACCGTGCATGTGCTGTTGCTGCCACGGCGGTACGCCTACTCCCCAAGGTGCTCCACCTGGGGCAGCACCGCCTGGAAAACCGTAAGCTGGCGGCGGCATGCAGAAGGGTGGTTGCCCAAAACCTGGTGGTGGCTGCATTCCTGGCGGCTGCATGCCTGGTGGCTGCATTCCTGGTGGCTGCATGCCAGGGGGCTGGAACATAGGTGGGGGCTGCTGCCGAACATTGGGTGGTGGCTGAGAAAGCAGTGGTCCGGCTGCGTTCGGCGGAGGTTGGCTCATAAGGTGCGCGGGAGGCTGTGACGAGTGGTGGGGAATTTCGCCAGGAGGTTCAGTTGTTTTTGCCTCCGGCTTGCCAACAGATTGTGCCGGTCGCTTGGCCATCTCCTCCACCTCGGTTTGCGTCATAATTTTTACGGTGGGGCCATCAGGTCGGGTCCATGTGGTTTCCCTTGTTACAGCATGATAATAATACGAGCGTCCATCCTCCGCCTTTGTCTCTACCCATATTTCAGGGGGAGCTCCAGTACCAGGAGTGACACCGTTAGCTCCAGGACCTGGTTGCTGATGATGTTGTTGCGGCGGTTTTTGTTGCTGCTGCTGCTGTTGTTGCATTGCCTGCTGCTGGGCTGTATGCTCCCCAATGGGTCGCCCACTAAACGCGTTGAACGCGGGTTTGGTCCTAAAACGAGTCAAGGTTGCTAATGATATGTTACACCGATATCACCTTGACTACTTACCACTCATTGGTGCCACTTTTTGATGTTTCCTGGCTTCCTCCGTTTCCACCTACACCACCACCCCCGCCTCCAACAGCATTATCATTTCCATTGAGGCCAAGCGGAGATTGCTGAATGCTGGTTTCTGACGGACCCTTGCTGGGCGAAATGGCTTTTTCGCTGTCCATGCTCTCATCTAAACTCGTTTCCATTATACACAGAGCGCACTTTTCGCTGTATCTTCTCTTTGCATTTAGAAATTTTCAGATATTTTCTGCACTTTTCTGCCGCTAGGGATGTAAATACATTCAAGCATGCTTCCGATAAGTTTGTTATCGAGTATCGCAGATGGCAACACTGATGGGACTGCCCTATGTGGTTCCGATAACTTTTTTTAAAATTATCTAAAATAAAAAAAATTTTTTCTTTTCAAATTAAACTTGCTTGTGTTTACAGTAAAAAAAAAAGTTTAAAAAACCTGGATAAAATTATTATATCAACTGGGCGACTGTTCGTACTAAAATTAGCTTATATTCAAACTGAAATTCAACTTGAGATTTTTAATAAACACTTTCAGTTCTTTTATAACATAACATTTGTGTTTTCAAATTTATTCAATAAAAATTGGAATATGTTTTTTCAAGGCAACTTATTGGCTTTTTAAATGTTTCGCAATCACAAAGGGGTGGATGATTTCTGCTTCATTTTATCAATATACGATGGGGGGATCAAAATATGCGGAAGAGAATCCAATATCATTCAAAACGTGATTATCTTATAGTTTGACCGCCAATTTCCTGTAATTTGTAGTGAACTTACTGAACTTTACATTCAGTAGTGAATAAACATTGATTGAACATAGTTCTAATGCGCGAAGTCTAAAACACTCAGAATAAACTTACTCACAAAAATAATAACGGGCCCAGCCGTTATTATTATAAGTCATACGTGAATGTTTTTATGTTCCCCAATTAAATAAAATACATTCCATACATTTCAGATGAATCCACCGAATGGAATTATTTGGGACAACGATAAAGAACGTATTCTATGCCAATTGTGGAAAGAAAATGCTGCTGCTCTTCAAAAACCCGAAACTACTCAAGATGCATGTGTAAAAATTGCAAAAACCCTACAAAACATTGGAATGGAAGTGCAATGGAAGGATGTAATGGAGAAATAGCTGACATGACGCACCAATATAAGTAATTATTTCATATATACTTTATGCATTACAAAAATTTTGATTTGTTTCAATAGACGCGATAAGGCAAATAACGACGGCGCCAATTCAAATTGGTACTCCTACTCAGATGTTGATGGAATTTTTTCTCCCGCTGAGCTGATTAATTTTGGCAATAATGCATTGGTGATTACAAGTAAGCAGTAATTTTTAGCAATTTAGTACTATTTTAAATCTCTATAAAAAAACCTCTTGACGAGGTAAAATAACGGTAGCGAACCCGCATGCGACTCCCAAAATATCTGATATCAATTTTGATGACGAATGCAATAAATGTAAAAAAAATGATACATTAAAAATATTCCCGTTTATATTGTTTAATGTTATTGTTCCACGTGCCGAATAAGAATATTTTTAATGTATAATTTTTTATACAACAATAAAAATTTCTTTCCAGCTGAAGTTATTTCTGCGTTATCGTCATCTGTGCAACCCATCGAAAATAATTCCTTGGTGGGAGATTCCAACTCAAATGACTGCTGTAGCGATTGCGGAGAGGGTGAATGCAGAGATTGTGACTGCGGAGACGGTGACTGTACAATACTATAATTAACTATAATTAATGCTCTAGGACGGTAAGAATTAAAATAATCTATTTAATTTTTCTTCACCAGACTTTAAATATTTTTTTTTTATATTAACATAACTTAGTGCAATGACGATGGTGGTTGATGGACAATAATGATGGTGAAAATATTTAAAACATCTAAAGCAAAGACCCCAATGTTGGGAAATCATAAGACGAAAGGAACCGATGGCAGCTGGCGTATACCAAGGTCAAAAAGATGACAGCTAAACGCCAGAGTTTTTCAAATTTTTCAAATAAAATCAGTACCATAAGAATCAGTGAAAGAAAAAAATGTTTTAAAATAAGAACCTATTAAGAATAAAAATTAAAATGTAAAGAAAACTGTTTTTTCTGGGAGCTGTGATAGGCCGCAAGGCCCATTACCAACTAACCAGTATAAGATAGCCTGGGGCTATTTATATGTTTTATTTTATATTTAAAATCCTCATTCAAATATTGGTTGCGCCGATGAAAAGTTTTACAAATCATTACCTAAAGATTTTTTGCATTTGGTCACTTTTTTTTGGCGCAAAGGTATTTTTTTTGTACTTTGAGCAGCTTAAAGCACTCTAAAGAATCTTTTTTCAAGTTATGGCCCCCATATCTTTGCCAAAAATCATCCGATTCATACCTTAAACAATCTGTCGATCGATTCTGCACAATTCTGCATCAACACCTAGAACAAATAATTTTTTAGATTTTTCGTCAAATTTTCTTGGGGTCCCCCTTCAAAATGTGGAAAACGCTTAGGAGGGATATTATGGCCCCCTTCGAAGGATATATCTTTGCCAAAAACCATCCGATTCTGGAACGGAATACCTTGATCGATTTGTAGATAAATTCTCCACCGATCTGCATAAAAATCTGAAAACAAATTATTTTTTAGATTTTTCATCAAATTTTCTTGGGGTCCCCCTTCAAAATGTGGAAAACGCTTAGGAGGGATATTATGGCCCCCTTCGAAGGATATATCTTTGCCAAAAACCATCCGATTCTGGAACGGAATACCTTGATCGATTTGTAGATAGATTCTCCACCGATCTGCATAAAAATCTGAAAACAAATTATTTTTTAGATTTTTCATCAAATTTTCTTGGGGTCTTAGGAGGGATATTATGGCCCCCTTCGAAGGATATATCTTTGCCAAAAACCATCCGATTCTGGAACGGAATACCTTGATCGATTTGTAGATAAATTCTCCACCGATCTGCATAAAAATCTGAAAACAAATTATTTTTTAGATTTTTCATCAAATTTTCTTGGGGTCCCCCTTCAAAATGTGAAAAACGCTTAGGAGGGATATTATGGCCCCCTTCGAAGGCTATATCTTTGCCAAAAATGATCCGATTCTTGAGCGGCATACCTTGATCGATTACGAAACAATCTGCATCAAAATTCAATTACTTTTTAGTATTTTCGTCACATTTGCTGGAGAATGCCCTTCAAAATGTACAAAATACATGAGAAACTCAATAGAAATCATAGAGGGTCCATGAGGTCAATTTTTACAATGACATTAATTGCTTTCTTTTGAATTTTCGATTCTATGAATCGAGAAGAGATTGCCCAAATCTATTCAAAATTCTACTGAGCTGCCGATAAGAAAAATTTCACCGAATAATTTCATCGGTGTTTTTGTCTTCATTTTAAATGTTCTCATCAATTAAGTTCAGTCACAGTATCATCGAAAACAGTTGCGGACCGCTCTAAAAAATAATTTCAAACACACATCCTTGAGGATAATCGCAAGGATGATTTTAGCAAATGAAATAGTATTACTTTTAAGTATCGTGAAACATCAAAGCGAGTTCGACACAAAAGTTAGATTCGCTGACCTCAACGATGCCATAAATAATATTAATACTGCTATGGGAAATTATTACGGTAACGCCAAACACCATGTATCTGTGGCCCGGAGATTAAATGAAGAGGCTCGAGAAGCTTATCAGAAATCGGTTACCCCGGTAAACTACTGGTGTGGAGGGGTCATTGACAAATTCACCATCCTTCCCCTTCACCGTAAGAGTCTGTCAGATGAAGAGAAAGACTCCATTTTTAATGTGATTGAAACCACAGTAAACGAAGGCCTAACAGTAACTTCAAAATCTCTGGAACAACTAAACGAAGTTCAAAGAAAATCATCAAGAGTTCAAAATTTACTTAAATCAATTTTGCATGACACGGTCGATGATTTTGGTCCAAATGGGTATTACGGAAAAAAGCGAAGTGATGTCCAAAATAATATTGATTATAATGCGCAGAAGGTTGAAAACCACAATAATAGTGTAATGACATATATCCCGATTATAAATATTTTTTTCTACATTTTTACAAAAATTAAAAACTATCAGGGAAAACTATATGATTGTCTAAAAGAACAAAGGGATATGTTAGAAAAACATATTCATATGTTAAATAATATCGAATCCACAATAGAGAATGCCAGTGAAGTGGCAAAAAAATTAGTTAATCCCTATTTGGAGGAGGACAAAAAGAGCCTGTTAGAACTTAGAGGAAATACTAATTCTGTAGACTTGGTAAGTATGTCCATATTTGTATAAATATTTTTAATACATTCATACGATTTTTTTTTTAGGGTAAAGATCTCATTTGGGTGGACGAAGTGGGTCTGCAGGAAAGGTTTAAGGATTCTATTCAAGAATTGATCACCCAATGCCATAAGTATAGGGAGTGGCATGGTTTCAAAAAATGAGGTCAATGAAATAAACACCATTTTAATTTAAAAATAACTTGGAAATAATAAAAATACTAAAGTTTAAACCTCTACATTCTTCGCAAAATACTCGTCGAATACTTTTCAGGTTTTTTAATTGGAAATTGGAAGATTTTGTTAAACGCTTATCAGGTTGCTTCATAAAACTTGACCCCCCAAAATGTATATACATTTCTATATTTTAAAATATAGGAAATGATTGTGATGTGGTACTGCAAAGCTTCTGCCTATAGCTGTGTATTTATATACATAGTATAACCTTTGTTTCCTATCTCGAATACATCTCCATTTTTTTGCTTGTTCTACATGTAGTATGTTTAATCTTAGTCACAAATTGTGACTCACAATCATTATTCTTTCAGTCTGTGTCGTCAATATCACCGTGAGAGTACTGTTCTGCAATGGTTCATTTGTCTAATGGACTTCTACTGCTCCTAAGTATTGTGAAACATCAAAGGGAATTCGATACAAAAGTTAAACTACCTGAGCTAGAAAATGCAATCGGAAAAATCGAGATCGCTGTGGGAGTGTATCATGATGAAGCTAAAAGAAAGCTGGACCGCGCTCGCGGCTTGAATAGGGCTGCCATTGTAAACTACCAAAAATCTGTTAGCCTGGTGTTCGAGTGGTGCGACTTGGCCATTGGAAAATTCAACCATGTCCTTCCCCACATCAAACATAAAAATCTGACTAAGGAAAATAAAGACTTCGTATGGGATTTGACAGTCAATACGCTGCACGATGGTCTGAGTAAATCTCTTCAGTCTCTGGAGCTATTAAATGATGTTCAAATTAAATCATATGATATCACCAATTTACTAGCTGCCCTCTTGCACTTACTTACACAATGAGTTTGGTCAACAAGGCTTATACGGAACTATAAACAATGCTTTGGACTCAACTATTAAAAATATGAGAAGGACCCTTCACATACCATTCTTTGATCTAGCTGGTGAAGTTGCTGGTGAAATTGAAAGTCATAAACGGGAAATCAACGACCATTTCCTATATATCAAGGAAAAAATTGAGTACGCCAGCCATATAGCCAAAACAGGCGTCAACCCATACCTTGAGGAGGATAAAACTAACTTGCTAGTACTTAGAGGAAAAACGGAAGATGCAGATTTCGTAAGTTGGTTCAACGAAAAGAAAAATTAGAAAATATATACTTACTTCATAATTTTCAGAGCAACCCTATGTTGACCTTTGATAATCCAACCATGAGGGCTTTATATATCCCAATCCTACAGAATTTGATAAACCAGTGCAGAAACTACAACTTATGGCATAGATTAAAAATTTTATAAAATTTCATTTATTTGAAAGATATTAGTAAGAGAAGTAAAATATATTATTGTATTTAATATTAAAAGCAATCGCAAATAAAAATTGTGTAACCATCTATATTCATATTCAATTTATAATAGAGATAAAAAATTGTGATGTATTTATTCCACGTGAAACAACTTTTTAGCTTATATTTAAAATGTAACTGATATGTATTATAAATATATCTGGCAGCACTGCGATTGCGGAGAGGGTGAATGCAGAGATTGTGACTGGAGACGGTGACTGTACAAACTATAATTAACTATAATTAATGCTCTAGACGGTAAGAATTAAAATAATCTATTTAATTTTTCTTCACCAACTTTAAAATTTTTTTTATATTAAATAACTTGGTGCAATGACGATGTGGTTGATGGACATAATAGGTGAAAATATTTAAAACATCTAACGCAAAGACCCCAATGTTGAAAATCATAAACGAAAGGAACCGATGGCACTGGCGTATACCAAGGTCAAAAAGATGACAGCTAAACGCCAAGTTTTTCAAATTTTTCAAATAAAATCAGTACCATAAGAATAGTGAAAGAAAAAAATGTTTTAAATAAGAACCTATTAAGAATAATTAAAATGTAAAGAAAACTGTTTTTTCTGGGAGCTGTGATAGGCCGCAAGGCCCATTACCAACTAACCAGTATAAATAGCCTGGCTATTATATGTTTTATTTTATATTTAAAATCCTCATTCATTGGTTCGCCGATGAAAAGTTTTACAAATCATTACCTAGATTTTTTGCATTTGTCACTTTTTTTGGCGCAAAGATTTTTTTGTACTTTGAGCAGCTTAAGCACTCTAAATCTTTTTTCAAGTTATGCCCCCATATCTTTGCCAAAAATCATCCGATTCATACCTTAAACAATCTGTCGATCGATTCTCACAATTCTGCATCACACCTAACAAATTTTAATTTTTCTCAACTTGGGGTCCCCCTTCTGTGGAAAACGCTTAGAGGATATGGCCCCCTTCGAAGGAAATCTTTGCCAAAAACCATCCGATTCTACTACCTTATCGATTAAAATCTCCACCGCTTAAATCTAAAATATTTTAATTTATATCTTGGGGTCCCCCTTCATTGAACGCTAGAGGATAATGGCCCCCTTCAACTTTGCCAAAAACCATCCGATTCTACGGTCCTTATCATTATTCTCCACCACTAAAAATCTAAAATAAACATCAACTTGGGGTCTAGAGGTATGCCCCCTTCGAGATATACTTTGCCAAAAACCATCCGATTCTACGTACCTTATCATTTTGTAAACTCCACCGATCTATAAAATCTAAATTTTAATATAATTCTTGGGTCCCCCTTCAATTGAAAAACGCTTAGGAGGATATATGGCCCCCTTCGAAGGCTATATCTTTGCCAAAAATACCGATTCTTACACCTTTCATTACAAAAATCTGCATCAACAAACTTACTTATCCCTTCAATTACAAAAGAAACTCAAAAAAAAGGTCCAACAAAAATCTTTCTTTGAATTTTCATTCTATAACAAGAATTCCCAAATCTATCAACTACTCTAAAAATTTCACCACTTTTCTACCAACCCGCTCTACCACACATCCCAAATAACGCCAATACTCCGATAAAAAAACTTAAATAACGTAACCCAAACACCAACTTGCCCGTATAAAGGCTCAGAAGCTACAGAAATCGGTACCCGTAACTACTGGTGTGGAGGGTCTTACAAATTCACCATCCTTCCCCTTCACCGAATCTCGAAGAAAAGACTCCATTTTTAATGTGATTAAACCACATAAACAAGGCCTATAACTTCAAAATCTCTACCTAACGAATCAAAAATCATCAAGAGTTCAAATTACTTAAATAATTTTGCATACACGTCGTGATTTTGGTCCAATGGGTATTACGGAAAAAAGCGAAGTGATCCAAAAAACGCAAAGGTAAAACCACTAGTAAACAAACCCAAAAAATTTTTTCTAATTTACAAAAAAACTAAGGAAAACTAAATTGTCTAAAAGAACAAAGGGAATGTTAGAAAAACAATTCATATGTTAAATAATATCGAATCCACAATAGAGAATGCCAGTGAAGTGGCAAAAAATTATAATCCCTATTTGGAGGAGGACAAAAAGAGCCTGTAGAACTAGAGGAAAACTAATCTGTAGACTTGGTAAGTAGTCAATTGTATATTTTTAAACAAACGATTTTTTTAGGGTAAAATCTATTGGGTGGACGAGTGGGTCTAGGAAAGGTTTAAGGATTCTATCAGAATTGATCACCCAATGCCATAAGTATAGGGAGTGGCATGGTTTCAAAAAATAGGTCAATAAAAAACACATAATATAATGAATATAAAAAATTAAACCTTAACTTCGCAATACCTCGAATTCGGAATGGAATAAGATTGTTAAACGCTTATAGTTCTTCAAAAACTTGACCCCCCAAATTTTACATTTCTAATTTTAATGAAAATGATTGGTCTCAAAGCTTCTGCCTATAGCTGGATTATATACATAGTATAACCTTTGTTTCCTACTCGAATACACCATTTTTTGCTTGTTCTACATGTAGTTTTTAATCTTATCACATTTACTCACATATTATCTTTCAGTCTGTGTCGTCTATCACCTAGAGTACTTTCTATGTTATTGTCTATGGACTTCTACTCTCCTAAGTATTGTGAAACATCAAGGGAATTCGATACAAGTTAAACTACCTACTAGAAAATGCAATCGGAAAAATCGATCCTGTGGGAGTGTTCATATGAAGCTAAAAGAAAGCTGGACCGCGCTCGCGGCTTGAAGGGCTCATAAACTACCAAAACTTACCTGTGTTCAGTGGTGCGACTTGGCTTGAAAACAACCACCTTCCCCACATCACAAACACAGAAACGTAACCTCACGATTCTTCTTCAACAAAACAAAACACCTACTCTTCTTCCTTACTTACACAATTTGCCAGCATACGGAACTAACAATCTTACCAAGAAAGGACCCTTCACAACCATCTTTACTTTGCTGGTGATTAAGTACGGGAAATCAACGACCATTTCCTATATATCAAGGAAAAATATACCCACCAATACCAACAGGCGTCAACCCATACCTTGAGAGGATAAAACTAACTCAGACAAGGAAAAACGGAAGATCAGACGAATTGTCAACGAAAAGAAAAAAAAAAAACACCAAAACAACCCTATACTTAACCACCAAGGGCTACCCACCTAATGTAACAAACCAGAAAAATAAGAAAAGAAAAAAAACAACACCACTAAAAAAAAAAAAACAACACTTAAATACAAAAACGGACACTGAGGAAGGGTTGCAAACGACGGTGCTGACAATACAAAAACTATAATAAGCTCTAGGACGGAAGAATAAAATAACTATTAATTTTCTTCACCACTAAATTTATATTAAAAACTTAGTCAACGATGTGGTTGGACAAAAGGGAAATAAAAACACAAAGCAAAACCCCATGGGAAATCAAACGAAAGAACCGTGCACTGGCGTACCAAGGTCAAGATGACAGCTAAACCCAGAGTTTTTCAAATACAATATCAACCAAATCATGAGAAAAAATGTTTTAAAACCTATAAGAATAGAATTAAATGTAAAGAAAATGTTTTTTCTGGAGCTGTGATAGGCCGCAAGGCCCATACCACAACCAGAGAAGCCTGGATAAGTATAAAAAACCCAAAGCCCATAATTAAAACTAGTTACACTTTTTTGCCAAAGGATTACTTTCCACACTCAAAACTTTTTCAGTTATCCCCCATATCTTTGCCAAAAATCACCGACATACCTTAAACAATCTGTCGACATTCTCATTCTTCACACCTACTATTTTTAATTTTTCGTCAATTTTCTTGGGGTCCCCCTTCAAAGTGGAAAACGCTTAGGAGGAATATGGCCCCCTTCGAGGAAACTTTGCCAAAAACCACCGATTCTACGGAACCTTGATCGATTTTAAATTCTCCACCGTCTAAAAATCTGACAAAATTTAATTCATCAACTTGGGTCCCCCTTCAAATGTGAAAAACGCTTAGGAGGGATATGGCCCCCTTCGAAGGAATATCTTTGCCAAAAACCATCCGATTCTGGAACGGAAACCTTACGATTTATAGATTCTCCACCATCTGCATAAATCTGAAAACAAAATAATTTTTCATCAAATTTCTTGGGGTCTTAGGAGGGAATTATGGCCCCCTTCGAAGAAATCTTTGCCAAAAACCACCGATTCTGACGGAAACCTTGATCATTTAAAAATTCTCCACGTCTATAAAAATCTAAAAATTATTTTTAATTCATCAATCTTGGGTCCCCCTTCAAAATGTGAAAAACGCTTAGGAGGGATATTATGGCCCCCTTCGAAGCTATATCTTTGCCAAAAATATCCGATTCTTGACCTACCTTGATCATTACGAAACAATATGCATCAAAACAAACTTTAATTCTAATCTGGGAATGCCATTACAAAGAAACTCAATAGAAATATAAGGCCACTACAAATATCTTTCTTTTGAATTTCATTCTATATCAAAATCCCACTATTCACTACTACTCCATAGAAAAATTTCACCGAATACGGTTTGTCTTATTTAATTTCTCAATAATCACAGTATCACACATTCCCTTAATCAACACACATCCTTAAAACAATTACATAAACTTTAAACCAAAGCTCACAAAGCGAATCATCAAACATCGACACAAAAGTAGATCCACCTCAACGACCAAAATAAAAAACTCTAGGGAAATTATTACTAACCCAAACACGATATCTGTGCCCGGAATTAAATGAAGAGGCTCGAGAAGCTTACAGAAATCTACCCCGTAACTACTGGTGTGGAGGGTCTTACAAATTCACCATCCTTCCCCTTCACCGAAGATCGAAAGAGAAAGACTCCATTTTTAATTATTAAACCACATAACAAGGCCTAACAGTAACTTCAAAATCTCTGAACAACTAAACGAAGTTAAAAGAAAATCATCAAGAGTTCAAAATTTACTTAAATCAATTTTGCATGACACGTTCGATGATTTTAAGTTAGAAAAACGTAAACATATGTTAAGTTATATCATATCCGCAATAGAGAATCCAGTGAAGTGGCAAAAAAATTAGTTAATCCCTATTTGGAGGAGGACAAAAAGAGCCTGTTAGCCCTAAAACTCTAAATTTAACTTGGTAGTCATATTGTATAATTTTAAACACATACATTTTTAGGGAAATCTATTTGGGTGACGAGTGGGTCTCAGGAAAGGTTTAAGGATTCTATTCAAGAATTATCACCCAATCCATAAGTATAGGGAGTGGTAATTCTAAAAATAGGTCAATGAAATAAACACCATTTTAATTTAAAATAACTTGGAATTAAAAATACTAAATTTAAACCTCTACATTCTTCGCAAAATACTCGTCAATACTTTTCATTTTTAATGGAATTGGAAGATTTTGTTAAACGCTTATCAGGTTCTTCATAAAACTTGACCCCCCAAAATTATATACATTTCTATATTTTAAAATATAGGAAATGATTGTGATGTGGTACTGCAAAGCTTCTGCCTATAGCTGTGTATTTATATACATAGTATAACCTTTTTTCCTATCTCGAATACATCTCCATTTTTTTGCTTGTTCTACATGTAGTATTTTAATCTATCACAATTTGACTCACAAATTATTCTTTCAGTCTGTGTCGTCAATATCACCGTGAGAGTACTTCTGCAATGGTTCATTTGTCTAATGGACTTCTACTCTCCTAAGTATTGTGAAACATCAAAGGGAATTCGATACAAAGTTAAACTACCTAGCTAGAAAATGCAATCGGAAAAATCGAGATCCTGTGGGAGGTATCATATGAAGCTAAAAGAAAGCTGGACCGCGCTCGCGGCTTGAATAGGGCTGCCATTGTAAACTACCAAAAATCTGTTACCTGGTGTTCGAGTGGTGCGACTTGGCCATTGGAAAATTCAACCATGTCCTTCCCCACATCAAACATAAAAATCTGACTAAGGAAAATAAAGACTCGTAGGGATTGAAGTCAAACGCTGCACGATGGTTAAAATCTCTTCTCTCTGGAGCTATTAAATGATGTTCAAATTAAATCATGTGATATCACCAATTTACTAGCTGCCCTCTTGCACTTACTTACACAATGAGTTTGGTCAACAAGGCTTATACGGAACTATAAACAATGCTTTGGACTCAACTATTAAAAATATGAGAAGGACCCTTCACATACCATTCTTTGATCTAGCTGGTGAAGTTGCTGGTGAAATTGAAAGTCATAAACGGGAAATCAACGACCATTTCCTATATATCAAGGAAAAAATTGAGTACGCCAGCCATATAGCCAAAACAGGCGTCAACCCATACCTTGAGGAGGATAAAACTAACTTGCTAGTACTTAGAGGAAAAACGGAAGATGCAGATTTCGTAAGTTGGTTCAACGAAAAGAAAAATTAGAAAATATATACTTACTTCATAATTTTCAGAGCAACCCTATGTTGACCTTTGATAATCCAACCATGAGGTCTTTATATATCCCAATCCTACAGAATTTGATAAACCAGTGCAGAAACTACAACTTATGGCATAGATTAAAAATTTTATAAAATTTCATTTATTTGAAAGATATTAGTAAGAGAAGTAAAATATATTATTGTATTTAATATTAAAAGCAATCGCATATAAAAATTGTGTAACCATCTATATTCATATTCAATTTATAATAGAGATAAAAAATTGTGATGTATTTATTCCACGTGAAACAACTTTTTAGCTTATATTTAAAATGTAACTGATATGTATTATAAATATATCTGGCAGCACTGCTCCTTAGGAACTATCGGTTTACAGCTACAATCACATGCCTTTTAAAATAGTGTCATTTTCTCTCGATTATTCTTTCTAGAAAGCTTATTTTGAGATGTTCAAAATGTAGTCGGAAAAAAAGGAGTATAAAATATTTACAAAGTAACGTATATTCGATAATATATTCGATTCGATAAAAATTTATATTTTTATATAATTATCGATATACTCACATTTAAAATAATCAACAACACGTGCGACTCACGGTTAGGGAAATGGGAAAAACACGGAAAGTGAAAACCCGAAATCCGTCCGGAATGGACACCTCCGCAGGACTAGAGATTGATGCTGGGGGAGGGACAGAGGGCGAGATGGAAGGATGCGGTCCCATCGAGGCGATATGCCTGCTCCTGCAGCGTCCGGACGTGGAGGACAAACTGAATGGACTGCATTCCTTTGCCGTTCTGGCGCTACGAAAGGAGAAGGTGCGAGAAATTTGTGAGAGCGAATTGGTCAGGATTGCGGCTCCATTGCTGTGCGACAAGGATAGCGCCATTCGGGACGCGGCAGCCGGCGCCTTCCGGAACCTCTCAGTTTTTGGATCGGAGGTCTGTGACTTTCTGGTGGACAACGACATACTGACTGCCCTGCTGTCTCTGCTCCAGGAATATGACTTCAGCAAAAGTGGCTTCGAATCCGAATTACACGCCGACATTTTCCTCCAGGCCATCCATCTGCTTCGGAATCTGTGCGAGAGCTCTCCCACGGCCACCGAAGCCTTCAACCAGGCCAACTTCCTGGGAAAACTGCTGTGGTGCCTGGACAATCGTGAGTTTGGCTTGGAGATAGCATTGTCAGTGGCCCAACTGGTGCTGGTAATATCGGAGAACAATTCGGCCTCGTGGAACCTTCTGGCCAGTGCCGGCATACTGCCCGAGCTGCTGGCTTCTACGGCTGAGAGTCACGGCCAACTTTATCTCAGCGCTTTGGCAGCAGGGATACTGTGCAATGTACCAGCTTGCTCGGCTGCCCACACGAAGGAGATCCTAAATGGCTTGGACCCGCTGCTCAGTATTGATGCCCAAGCCCAGCTGGGGAGCTGCACAACACAGATACAGGACGTGAAGTCAAAAAACGAAGCTCCCGTTCTGGAAATATCTATGGAGACCGAAGAGCCCACTGAATCCCAAACTGTGAACGAACCGAAATCCGGTCAGAGCGACGCAGAAGCTGCATTAAAGGACTTGGAACATCTACTAGATGCCCAGCGCTTGGTGGCAGAGATTATAACCAATTTAGGGTCCAGTGATGATCAAAGTAACTGGGACTCAGTATCCGACCAGTCAGAGACTGAAAGCGTGGCCGACTACGACATGGAAGAGAATGCAGAAGATAGCGGCGCAGGAGGACTGCCCGCTAACTTTGTAGAGACCATCAAGCTGAACAACGTCGTCCAAAAACTGTGGCTAAAAGCCCATCCCTTGGATTCTACTCTGGAGAAAGTCTTGGATCAGCAGGAGAACCTTCGGGAAAAGGTGTCCAAGCTGCGGGTATCCTACCTCATCTGTTTGCAGAACCTGTGCAATGTGCTGTCTGTGGAGGATCTGGGCGGACACACTGAGATCTACAACATGTGGATGAACCTCGGCCAGCAGGCGTTCAAGGGCTCAGAGGAGGCGCCTGTGATGGAGGCCATCACATCGCTAATGCGCTCCACTCTGAGTTTGCTCAAGTCCCGGCGTGACCTCTTCGGCCAGATGACGGAGAACGACTTAAACATGATCATCGAGGGCGCCAGCAAGTGCACAGTAATGGACATTCGGGTCAACTGGAACCGGATGCTGGGAACACTGGGATCGCTGCTTCCTGAACAACTTGTCAAGGCCATTGTTCTCTTCCTGCTCAACGCCTGCGCCGAGGAGCAGGATCTGTGGGCCCTCTCCGAAGGCCTCGACGCTTTAATGGACATTTTCGCCGTGGAAGACTGGCCACAAATCATCGCCGAGCTGCACATGTGCGACCGTATCCAAGCCCTGGAGGAGATATTCAAGTCCAAGCTGAGACAGCAGCGCCGCGAACTGAAGGAGCGACGGGCCACCATCTACACGGTTAAGACGAATTTTGCCCGATTCGTCTCGTATTTAAACAAGAATTGTAAACAATAAACTTGACCGATCTTAAACAATTTTTTATGTTATTTTTATATTTAAAAAAACTAAATTTTTTCACTTAAAAAGTCTGATTTAAAATCTTTTTTGACTTCTTAAGTTGAGGAAAAAGAATGAGGATGACATTTAAGAGCATTTAGAGATTAGCAGAAAAGAAAATTGTACAATTGGTTTTTATTTAATACAATTTTTAAATTATCTTGGCTTTTAATAAAAAATTTCACACATAAGTAGTTTGGAAAAATATATTATTTTTTAACTACAGCCAGTAAGCGATAATGTCTGAAAGAAAAACGTTGGTTCTAAGCGCTTTTTGGGTTCTCGGTTTAGTGATTCACATGACCACTGGTCAGGATGCGACGACAGGAGCTGCTGATGCGCCACCGACAGCAACGACGAATGCCACCCCGCCCGGAGGCGGAAATGAAGCTCAGCCAGGAGGATCAAGCACAACGCAGTCGCCTGGATCCTCGGGAAAAAATGAAGAATCTGCTACATCCGTGGACTACTGCGACCCCTCTTTGTGCCCGCCAGGACACTCTCATGTGGCATGTAACGCTTCAACGGTGAGAATATTTCAGATACCGGAACTAAAAATAATTAGCAATTGCCTTCTCACATGCTTAGTGTTAAATGTTTAATAAATTATATAATTTTAAAGGTAAGACTGTGAATTTAACGGAAATTAAAGACATGCATATGTGGACTTTTAATTATAAAAATTTAAATTAAAACATTTACAATCTTAATTCATTTTTTAGAAATAATAATGTATTATAATTTAAGACTATCATGCATCGGTCATGCGGCTTGGACGCCGACATTGTGCCCATGAATGGGAAGCTCCAGAAGTTTATGGTTACCCTCATCAACCGATTGAGGGATGATGTGGCCAGGGGTGGCTTCAGCGGACTGAGTTCTGCTGCCAGGATGGCCTCAGTACGATGGGATCCGGATCTCGCTTACGTGGCCGAGTTCAACGTGAGGAACTGCTATCTGAACCACGACAAGTGCAGGAACACTAAAAAGTTTCACAATGTCGGCCAGGCTGTAGCGTATCGGGGCTTTAAAGGTAATATCCCTGACCTGGAGGACATTATAAAGGATTGCATGGGAGTGTGGGTGAAAGAAAACATCTACACCCATATGTCAGACATAGTGAAGTTCAAAGGATTCAAAAATAAGTATGAAAGCGGAAAACTTTTAAGAAGGTTTAAAATTTCAATTAAAAATTTATTTCCAGAGCGCCAATATACAACTTTTTGCAACTGATGTTGGAGCACAACGATCACATCGGCTGTGGCATCCTGCAGCAGACCCACAACGAATGGTTCCAGACCTATCTGACCTGCAACTTTGCCGTGGCACCGGTTAGGGGCAAGCCCATCTATACCAGCAGCCCGACATCGGGAACAGGATGCCAAACTGGATCCCATCCAGTCTTCTTTCATCTGTGCTCCCCGAACGAAAATTATGCCACTGAGAAGCCAAAGGCCGATTTCGCCTACCTCCGGGCGGAGGAGGAGGAGCCAGATCCCAAAATGTGGATAAGTGAAAGCGACGAATCGGGCACCGGAGACTTCATAGAACACGAACACCATGGCATTCACATTGTGATGCCCAATCGCGAGGAATTCGTCTTTTTACAAGGAGATGCTACACCTGAGACAGCACCGGCAGCTGGAGCAAGACCTGGGGAGACCACCCCAGCTCCAGCCGGAGGTGAAACCACACCAGCAGCAGTAGGAAACAATACGGCTGGAGGAGGAGATTCTAATAATCAGCCAACGCCTGCCCCCGAAGAGGGAAATGACAGTACGGAGGCGGAAGCTCTAGTCGAGCCCACCACATTGCCTCCCGATCTAGCCGCTCTGCAGCGCAAGTTCGCACGCTTTATATTCCTGATGGACCTGGCGGAAACGGCAATCTCCCGCCGGAAGTTTGTCATCACAACTAGCAACCACGAGATATTCGATAATCCACACGGAAGTTCCAAAAATAAGACTAATAAAGCAGCCAGGAGCCACATGCGGCTTCGGCAAAGTCGTCTGGGGGGCAGATCCGGGAAGTAGAGTCAAATACGAATATAAAATAAGCATTAACACAAAAGGACAATATTGGATATTTAATATAATAAAAAAAAACCCCCTTTTTTGTAATACAAAAGTCCTAATTGTTACGATTTGGAATATTTATTTAGAAGCTAACAGTAAGCTTTATGGTCAACTTAGACTACATCTATAACTTCGCAGTGTTCATCGTCATCCAGATGGCTTCGATGCGCCGACTACCTTCTCGTAGCTGGCTCAGCATGGCCTCGAAACCTGATTCTGGAATGACGCCGGCTCTGCGGCAGCTGGGGATATGGCGATCGTATCGCCACTTGGTCTTGAACGAAATGTCGCAATGCTCGCACACCATACTTTCCCCATTCATCTCATCGCCGTCCTCTTCAGCCGAATAATTCCCCACCGAATGCTTGTTCGACTGTCTCGCGGGACTTGGCCATTTGGGTTCCGGCTTGATGATCAACTGCGTCTTGTTCCTGCGCCGCAGTTCATCCTGGTGATTGTAACGAATGTGATTCATGATCTTTGTGGTACTGGTCTTGGTGCGATCGCAAAGACTGCACTTAAGGTAGGAACGGTATGGCAGGTGCTTGAAGCAGTGCTTCTGCAACTGCGACCGCTTCGTAGATGGCTGTACTTCGTGGCACTGCAGGCACACTGCCTGGTGCCCCGGCTCCTGGATCTTGAAACTGTTCTCGATAATGTGCTCAAAGTCGTGCTTATTGAAAACATGCGCCCTCCACCCTTCCATCGATGCGATCTCCTTGCCGCACTTGGGACAGAGATACGAGATTAGCTTCATCAGACCGTTGGTGGACACTTCAGGGTCAGAGTCGCGGGTGGGCGAGGTAGAAATGCGTCGTCGCTTGGCTGCCTGACTTTGGGCATCCGACTTCATTTCCTTTTTCAGCTTGGCTACTTCCTCCTTTCCGAGCGCATCGATTTCGATTATGACCACTTCCTCGGTAGATCTGTCTTCCCCTTTATCCTTTCCGAGCGGAGTGGTGTCGTCGAAAAACTCCTGACACAGGGCATCCAATTCAGCATCAAACTTTGGTTGCTTTCCCTCCTCCTTTCGGACAATGTCCTCGTACGCATCCAGACATCTGTCCAGGTTCTGTTCACTGGCATTGGTCTTCGATGCGACCGAGGAAACTGATCCGGATGATGTCGCCGTTGCTGATGCTGCGGTAGTGGGCGATTTGTCCACCTCGGTTTGGAGATCAATGTCCATCAGAGCCTTTTGTAGCAAATCCTTGCGTTGCTTTGGACCGGTGCCCCGTGGGCGACCACGTTTGGCTGGCACTTTGACATGCGGCTGCGCATTTCCATTGGCAGTTCCGGTTGCTGATGCTGCTGTGGCTGTTTCTTTATCCTGCTGTTGCTGCCGCTTCATCTGACGCAGCTTCGTCTCATACTTCTCGATCTCGCGCAAATGTGTGTCCAGCAGATGCGTGTTGAGTGCCCGGCGCCGGGTGTACGCCATGCGGCAGTGGACGCATCGGTAGGTTTCACTGTGCTCCAGGTGCATAAAGTAATGGTACTGGAGCAGGGCGATTGTCTTGTGGGCGTTCTCAACCCACTTAAAGCACAGCTGGCACTCGTGGAACCGTTCATCGATCTGGATAAAGTTGAAGTCCGAGTAGGTCTTCTTCAGATACTCATGTTTCTGCGGGAGTTGATCAATTAATGTAACAAACTTTTGGGTAAAATTGCTTTAAAACTTGCCGTGTTCAGATGCTGACGCCATTCGACCTGCGTGCGAAACGCCTTACCGCACTCCGGGCAAATGTATACCATATGTGCCTCCAGGCGGGCGTTTAATCGGCTCTGCTCATCCGATAATGTCACATTTCGCGACATTTTTCCAATAATCCGCTTCCTATATCTGTTTTCAAAAAAACAAACAAAATTTTAAGCGCTTATTAATAACTAAAGATGGGCTTATCTAGGTTCTTATTAAAACCGATATCGGTAAGCCTATCGATATCAATAGGTCTTCTGTTTAAAAATAGTGTATACAAAATAAAAAATACATTTTAAGAAAATAAAATGGACATTTTTCATTGAAAATGTTTGAATTATTGAAAATACGTATAATTTTCAAAACAATTTAAATTTTACTTTTGGTAAATGAGAAAATTAATCGATATTTTTTCCAGCACAACTTGCAATAGTTGCACATCACCACAAGCAAGACAGACTCCTGCAGTCGCGGGACAAATAATCTTATACGTTATAGCAGGTACTCAGATTGCAATAGTTTTAAGCCATAAGGTGGAAGTATTAACATGTCAAGTGCAGCAAAGCCGTCGGTAAGTAACCGATTCATTAGACCACAATCTCTTTGTAACATTCGATCTCTCTGCAGCCAACTGCTGTCAGTGGGAGCTCCACGTCTGCAGCTGCCGCTTCTGCCTCAGCCTCCAATGCAGCTGCGTCCTCCTCTTCCAATGTCCAGGAGTTCAAAATCCGGGTGCCCAAGATGCGGAAGAAGCACCATGTTATGAGATTCAACGCCACCCTAAATGTGGATTTCGCCCAATGGCGAAATGTGAAGCTGGAGCGGGAGAACAATATGAAGGAGTTCCGCGGCATGGACGAGGATCAGCCCAAGTTTGGCGCCGGCTCTGAATACAACAGAGATCAGCGAGAGGAGGCGCGTCGCAAGAAGTTTGGGATAATAGCCAGGAAATACCGCCCAGAAGCACAGCCCTGGATCCTCAAAGTGGGCGGGAAAACAGGAAAGAAGTTCAAGGGCATACGTGAAGGGGGTGTGGGTGAGAATGCGGCATTCTATGTGTTCACCCATGCACCCGATGGTGCAATTGAGGCATATCCTCTTAACGAATGGTACAACTTCCAACCCATCCAGCGCTACAAGTCCCTGTCAGCTGAGGAGGCGGAACAGGAGTTTGGGCGACGAAAAAAGGTTATGAACTACTTTTCGCTCATGTTGCGGAAGCGGTTGCGGGGCGACGAGGAGGAAGAGCAGGATCCGGAGGAAGCCAAGCTCCTTAAGGCGGCCACGAAAAAGTCAAAGGAACTGAAGATCACTGATATGGACGAGTGGATTGATTCCGAAGATGAATCCGACTCGGAGGATGAAGAGGAAAAGAAGAAGAAAAAGGAGCAGGAAGACAGCGACGACGACAAGAGCAAGGGAAAAAAAGGAGCCGACAAAAAGAAGAAAAAAAAGCGGGATGTGGACGACGAGGCATTCGAGGAGTCCGACGACGGTGATGAGGAAGGAAGGGAAATGGATTACGACACGAGTTCCAGTGAAGAGTATGTTTCCCTAATACTCTACTACGTTTATACTTCTAACAATATCTTATTTTAGTGAGCCGGATCCGGAGGCCAAGCTGGACAAGGACATGAAGGGCGTTGCCGAAGAGGATGCCCTGCGGAAGCTACTCACCTCCGATGAGGAGGAAGAGGACGAGAAGAAGTCAGATGATTCGGACAAGGATGAGGCCGATGGCGAGAAGAAAAAGAAGGATAAGAGCAAGGATGATGCCGCGAAGGACAAAAAGAAAAAGAAACTGGGAAAGGACGACAAGAAGGGCAAGTCAAACGGCAGTGGTGGCGACTCTTCAACCGACTTTAGCTCCGATAGCACTGACTCCGAAGACGACCTTAGCAATGGCCCGCCCAAAAAGAAGCCAGCCTCCAAGGAAAAGGAAAGAGATAAGGATAAGGAAACTGCAACGACTAGCAGTAAAGCTTCCACGAGCAGCAGCAGCAATGCTAATAAATCAAGATCTGCCACTCCGACCTTGTCGCCAGACGCCAGCAAGCGTAAGATGAACAGCCTTCCCAGCGACCTTACCGGCTCGGACACCAGCAACAGTCCCACCAGCACCCCGGCCAAGCGACCCAAGAGTGAGATCAGCACCTCGCTGCCCACCTCCTTCTCCGGGACCAAAGTGGAGTAAGTTTCTTTTACATTTTTCCATTTAATGTTGATGATTAACATTATTTTCCTTTTCAGGGACTATGGAATCACTGAGGAGGCAGTACGTCGTTACCTTAAGCGGAAACCACTTACCGCCACCGAACTGCTCACGAAATTCAAGAACAAGAAGACTGGCGTCTCGAGCGATCGTTTGGTCGAGACCATGACCAAAATCCTCAAAAAGATCAATCCCGTCAAGCACACGATTCAGGGGAAAATGTATCTCTGGATCAAGTAGGCTTCAAACATGTGATTCTTATTTTTTCATAATCCAAATGCATAGTTGTTTCACTAACATATATCTAATCATTTTATTGAATATATTATTGATTTATTCAAGCAGCAATAAAAATCTCAATTTTAATTGGAAAATTTTTTGAAACTTGAAATTATAACGGACTGCAACTAGGTGGCAACTCCTTCTGGGGGGCTGCCAACTTGTAAGGGAGAGAGTCCCCAACCCGATAACTACACCAACAATCGATGTTTGTCAGGAACATTGTCATCTCCAACACTTTTGTGTGTGGGATGCAAATTCTAATACCCAATAATTAGCGAGCGAACCCAAAGTGGCCCCCTAGAGCGAGTGTCATGCTCAGGAAAAACTCATCCAGGCGTCCCTGTTGAATTCTGACCTGGGCGGACTAGAACTCCGCAGATCTAACGCAAAGACATTAAGGTAAAACGCAATAAAGCGATGGCGACGAGTGCTGCTGGGGCGAACGAGTATTGAAAAGTAGGATTGGATTTGTGTGTATGAAGGAATAATCCCACAAGCAAGTTAACAACACCAAGGCCCGACCCAGTGAGACAAACAGAAATCAAGTGAGTTTGTGCTGAATGCATCTAAATAAGAAAAAAATGAAGAAAATGAGCAGGAAATCTCCCAGCTCAGCTGCTTTGTTGTGTTAATTAAACGCACACACACACACAACACACACGCACGCACACTCACCCATACATACAAATTCACATGTCCGAGCAGATACGCCTGAAAAAAGCATAACAAAGCGAATTTATGAAATTAAAGTGCATTAACTTCTGCCTGCCTCTTCTAATTGTCCGAATTTTTCATTTATCCTGTTGAGGTTTACCTCTTATTCAGGATAACCCCCGGAATTTGTCATTATTTGGGTTCTGAATCAGTCGTCCACAAGGAAAACCTTGAGACCCACTGTCCCACCTTGTAAAGTTCAAGGTATGCCCCGTCTCTGTATGTAACTGGTAGTGTGAGTGAGGGGGTGGTTGGGTGGCTGTCTAGAAACGAGAGTGTGTATGCGGTTTTAACAGAAATTACTTTTAAAAAGAAATATTTAAAGGAATTCCCAATTGGTAAACATCTTTGGCATACTTTGTTACCCAAACAGTATCTAGGTACAATCTCGTAAAAACTAAAACTTAGATGAAAATCAAGCAATAAAAAACAATAAATTCTTATTGAAGCACCTCTTTGATATTCCACCGGACGCACGCGTCTCCCCAGATTGAATTTCGCAGCGGAATGGCTCTCTAGGCCTCCCCTTAATTGTTTACACATCCAATAAAAACAAAGTCACGTTCTCATTAAAGTCGCGCTGATTCGCTTGTCTATCGATGTGCTAATGCCAGTGACGTTCTCTTTGTTGAATTGTTAACTTAATACAATTTGTGGCATATTTGCACACCGTTCCAGTCACCCAGTCAGTTGGTGTGTGCCAAAAATGTTAACAACTTAAATAATTTTTTTTCGACAAAAAAAAACTTTCCACATTTGTTTCTGGAGTCTGAGCTAAGCTTCTGGCTCTCCTATCAGCAAACACCCCGTCGTGAGTCATTTGTTCTCGGCCGGCAAGAGAAATGCATGGGCAGAGTCATTTATTTTGATAACTACTGACCGCTCTCTAGAGATTCGTATTCTAGATTGCTGATAATATCCATTGAAGGCGTCATAGTTCCTCTCCATATTCAGCTGTACATTGTGGATATATTTTTCTGGAAACTGCATTGAGAACTAAAATGACCATTGCCGGTGCTGTGTCAACAAACAAAACAGCTGTCGTCGAGCAGCGTGACTGAGGAAAAGTAAAATTTTGCAGAATCAACTTACATTATTCACTTGCTGGGAAAATATAACAAAAAAAAAAATACGAACAGCAAGCCGTTTATCTTATCGGCTGAGCTGTTTGTTTGCCATTGAATCGAGGAGCCAAAAGACCGCGGGTTGCCTTCGGCAGCGTCCTCATTAACACCATCGTCCATCGCAATAGCACTGCAACTGCCCATTATTTTAATAAAAAATATGACTAATTATAAAAATCTTACCTTTCAGACCGAGCATCGCTGGCCCATAGATGAGAAATGCCAATAGTGCGGATGTTAAAGAATCAAAGCATCAGCAGTGGACACCGTGGACTTGAGGAATAACAGAGAAAAAGAGAGGACTCCACTGACACCAGACGTCGCGTCCTGGCCCTGGCTGGCAAAATGTGTGTGAGAAGTTGCCTCCTAATCACCCTTATGGGTATCTGCCTTGTTTGTAATGAGGCGACTCTTGTCGATGGGCATGTTCTTGTCTTTCGCAGAGTCACAAATCAGGTTAGAAAATATTTATTCTACAATCTATAAACCAAATTATGTTGAATTGTTGCAGTTGATTGAAGAGTTTAATGCCATGCCAGCGCAATTTGGTCCACAGTTGCCGTCTAATGGCATGAAAGTGTTCGTTGTGCCACCCATTCCCACCCAATCGTACGCTTGCGACCACCTGAGTAGGCCACCGCACCTTAATTATCCAACCGGCGCTAAATTTGTGGCTCTAATATCACGGTAACCATAAGCATTCCCTCCAAGTTCCCCCAAGTTTTTATATTAATTTGAATTGTTTTTTTGCAGCGGGGGTGAGTGCACATTTGAGCGGAAGGTGCGAGTGGCCCAGAACGCCAGCTATTCGGCTGTGATTGTCTACAATAATGAAGGAGATGACTTGGGTACTTATCCGCTTAATAAACAATTGTTAAGATTTATTTCAACTACAGTTTTCTCTTTCATTTTTAGAGCAAATGTCCGCCGATAACAGGACGGGCATCCACATACCATCTGTTTTCGTGGGTCACACTTCGGGCAAAGCCCTAGCCTCGTATTTCACGCCCGAAGTGGTGCTAATCATCAACGATGAGCTTCCCTTCAACATCAATACCCAACTCATATTGCCCTTTTCCATACTGATCGGCCTGTGCTTCATCATCATGGTAAGAGATCAGAGTTTCATTTTATTCCCGCTCTGACTTCTTTGTTTGCCGGCTGGCGGTCAGGTTATCTACATGATCTACAAGTGCATCAGAGAACAGAGACGTCTGCGTCGCCACCGGCTGCCAAAGAGTATGCTGAAGAAGCTCCCGGTGCTCCGCTACACAAAGAACAATGTGAACAACAAGTACGACACCTGTGTGATCTGTCTGGAGGACTTTGTCGAGGATGACAAGTTGCGCGTTCTGCCCTGCTCCCATCGTAAGTGAATCAAATCACTTGACACATAATAGCCCTTACTAAAGTCAGATATTGTTTCTTAGCCTACCACACACACTGCATCGATCCCTGGCTCACCGAAAATCGACGCGTTTGTCCCATTTGCAAGCGCAAGGTTTTTACGAAGGGCGCAACGCGTGTAAGTCGGAGTCGACAGCCTTCTTTGGATAATGTTACGGACACCGATGATGACACCACGCCGCTGTTGCAGCAACAATCCAGCACCCGCCAGGCGACACCAACCAGCTCCGCATCTTCAGCGGTGGAAGCTGGTGCTGCTAGTAGAAGTTCAAATGTGGGTGCGACAGCTGCTGCGGGAACAACTAGGCACGGAACATTCCGACGGGGAGATCCTGGTAGAAATCCGTTCGAGAACCAGGAGTCTCAGAGTTCGGACGAAGAGAATGGTGGGTCTGCCGGGGAAATGCATTCATTAATTGTTACACTAACTAATCGAATTGCTTGTGCAGCCCTGCTGGACTCGGCTGTACGTCCGGCCACATCGACCGGAGCTCCCCGTGAACGGATCAATCCCTTCGATCGAGCGCCCAATTTGCCAGCCAATCTGGCTGAACAGTTCAGCGGAGGACGTCCATCGATCTGGTCCCGAATCAACTTTAAGTAAGTAATCTTAGTAGCTCACAATAGTTGCTCTGAGATTTATGATATTCCTTGAATTATTGCAGCTTCCTGTTCCGCCGACAGCCGAATACGATCAGTGTGGCGGCGCCACCTTATCTGGAGCATGTAGAGTCCGCCACCAGTGCCATGGGCTTGCCCGCGACGGTGACAGTTGCCGTGGCCACTCCCGCCTCGAACAACATCCTCAATCCGAATTTAAGCGGCTCCTTCAAGGATGACGACGATATGCCACCGCATCACTCCATCTACGAACCAATTGCAATCAGTACACCGGCCATGGAGTCGGCGATGGTCGACGATTCGGCGTTCCTGCAAACGCCCACGCAAGGCGGCATAGGCGTGGCCGCCTTGCCAAACAGCGGCACCGATCGCCAGTTTCTCATATGAGGCGAGCACTTCGCCCCGAGTCCTTAGCCCTTAGTAGGTTGTCACCGATCCTTCAGCCGAGAAATGTTGTATATGTTTCGGTTTATACTTGGAACGTTCTTCAATGTTTTTCGTTTTGGGTTCGCTATTTATGCTGTCGGTAGCCAGCTGTCAGCTGCTCTGTTTTAAACAATTAACTAATGTTTATTATTAATATTAATAAATATGTAGCCGAACCTTGTGTTGGCCTGTGTGCAGGACATCCACTCCTCCACTCCTCCACCCCCCAAAGCCCCCACAGACACAAACACCCATACACGTCATTTATATGCGTATACAAATTGTGATTTATTTTATATACATTTTACAATTAACCCAATCGGCATACTAGATAACGCCCCGCCTGCAAACTTCCAAAAAAAAAATACAATAAAAAAATATAAAATGATAAAGGAATGCGTAAAATACATGTAAGATTGAATTGTTTACCTGATTCGGATTAAAGAGTTTGTTTTTCTTTTTATAATTTTTATTTAAACACAAGTACACGTTTAAAAATCACACAACCATTAAACTGATTTAAGAAATGATGTATGAGTTTTGTTCGAAGGCATTGTTTTATGATGAGATCTGTTATTCAAGAGACAATGGAAATTAAATCAAATAATTGATTATGTGGCACTGGCCTGTATATTGTACATTATTCTCGATTTAACTAATTTTAAGTTAACTATATACATATAGTGTATGATCCCCGATTTATGCCCGTTATTGGGTCAGAGAGGAATACTTTCAAAAATGATCAAATTATATTTCGAGTCAATGTCGTTGCCACACTCCAATAAGAGTAGAAAACTTAAGCGCTAGTTTTGTGATTCTTTTTCCCCAAGAAAATAAAAAAAAAACACAAAGATTAAATTAAAAAAAAAACACCTATTAAGTAAAAAGAAACTGATGAAAATGTTCACAACAAAACGAAATCAATTAGGGCGTAGATGCATTCGAAAGAGGAATATATTTAGAGATGCTGTGGCGCAGTGTAATTTAAATTTAATTTACATTCAAATAATAAATAAACGTAATGGATATAAACAAACAAAAATGTTTTATGGATAAGAAAATTCTTAAAACTATCCATCAAAAAATGGGGTAAAGGGTGCTACATAAGTGTGCTCCTTTAAGGACTTGGTATCATATTCTATCTTGGATTCTATCAAGTTTTCATCCATTTCTTGATTTAAATCACCACCCTAGTCGATAATCTATTAGACTAGATACTAGTTATTCTATTTTTTATTTTCGAAATTTTCATTTTCCGTCCCGAAAGTTCTTTCAGAAAAGGTTCCTAAATAATATCGAAGAATAATCCCATAACTGGAGGATAAAAATGGGATTAACTTATATATTATTATTATTATTATTGATATATTATAGTATAATATGCCTGGATCTGAACAAGAAAGTACCTTAGTTATAGTCTCATTCGGACTATAAAACTATCCTGTTACTTAGGGAGGAATAATCTATAAAATTTCCTATAAAAAATAGTCTTACATTTCTTTTCATTCCAAGATAGGTTCCTGAATAGTAATACTATATCCCATAACCGAAAAATACAAATTATAGTAACATTTAATAGGCTTTATGGTACCCTCTTTATAATAACTGGGTCTGACCAATAAAGTACCTTAGTAATAGTCTCATTAGGACTATAAAACTATCCTATAACTAACCATCCTATAACTATATCTCCTATTTTTATTAGGAGAAATAAAAAGATATATAAAATTCCCTATAAAAAGCCTAGTCTATAAAGAAGGTTCTCCTATCCATATACTCTTTCCTTTGTTTCCAAGATAGGTTCCTGAATAATACTATATCCTATAACCTAAGAAATACGAATTACAAATAGGCTTTAATAGTACCCTTTTTATAATAACTTGGTTTGACCAAGATAGTACCTTGGTAATAGCCTCATTAGGACTATAAAACTATCCTAGGACTAACTATCCTAGGACTATAAAACTATCATATTTCTCAAGGGAGGAATAAACATATCCATAAAAATCAAGATTAAAGAAGGTTCTCCTGTCTATATAGTCTTTCTTCTCTTTCCAAGATAGGTAGGTATATCCTATAACCTAAAAAATACGAATTATAAATAGGCTTTAATAGTATCCTTTTTATAGTAACTTAATAATAACCACCTTAATCCATTTTGAATTAAAACAATCCATTTTCGGTTCTTACGCATGTAATATATATTTATTTGTATTTCTTTTTTCAACTTGAATTTAATCCAGAGTGGGACTTAATTGTTTTATCTGCTGGGAAAGTCGTCAGCTGGTCAATGGAATCCTACTCGAGGTGTGTAAATTGGTAATTCTATAATTAGATGTTTAGGCCACCATCGATAGTTGCTACAATCATTAGGCAAACGTACGTACATTATTGTTAAACTATTAATTGTTAAATGTAGAAAATAAATACAATAATTCGGGATTTATACAAACTTTCATTTTATATCATTTCAATAGGATTATATTAAAGTAATGTAAATTTTTCATATAGGTTATACATATACATTATATATATATTCAAATATAGTTGTAATGCACGGAGACATGTCAGCATTTTCCAGTTATTACTTACTACCTTTAGGTTAAATCAAATTTTTTCTAAGTGTACGTTTTATGCGAGAATGTGTGTGTGGTATGGTGTATGTGTGTTCTAACGATTTTCAATGTTTCTTTTTTTTGTACAGTTTCTCGATAGTGTTGCGTCGTGGGTGTGATGGATAATTGATACAATTTCAATTAAAAATGATTATCATCATTATAATCATTGTTATCGATAAGCTATATACAAAATATGCACTTTAGAACTTAAACAACTAAGGACTTAATGAGACGAGACGAGATGGATGGCCCCCTTCAACCCAGCAGAGCTTATTTGACCACCAGCGATTGCTTCAGGTGACGCACCAGTCCAGCACCGATGTCCTGCACATCCGGCCACTGCCGTATCACAAAGATGACGAAGCATATGGACAGGAAGGTGGTCAGAACGCGCACCCTGGACAAACAGAAGAGAAACTTTTAATCACTGAGTCACCCAATTGCGTGGAATCACTCTTACCTGGTTTTGAGAAACGGCATTATAATGCCAGCAGCTGTGGCCACCAGCAGGAGCACCACCTGCAGTATCGTTAATACCACATTGATGAGTTTCACAACCAATGCCCGGGCATTGCTGTTATCAATGCCCTCGACGGTGACGTACTGTTGCTGCGACATGTGCTCCATTTTTGATATCTGAGTATGGGCAGGATGGTTAGTGGTTGGATGGCCTGTGATTCGAGGACGACTGACTGACTTACCCTCGTTTGACAGTTCTCGAGCACTTCGTTGACGTCACGTAGTCTTTCATCGCTTTGGTATTGTACTTTCTCCTCCATGTCGGCAATCGTTTGCTTCAGATTCTCAATTTCATTCTGTCGAAACAAAAGCGCAACATGAGCCGGCAACATGATTTTTTTTGGGCAAACTGCCAACCAACTACGACCTACGACCTACGACCTACGAACCTGATGTAATTCCGTCAAGTCATTGATTTGCTCCTCGAGTCCCTCGGCACGATAGCGTTCACTTTCGAGTGTGGCGGTCAGATTGTTGAATTCCTTCTGGCCCGTCTATCAAATGGAACAAAATTGAAAGGATTAGAAACCAAGGGGGTCATCCTTCTACTCCCCAATCTCTCTCTCTCTCTCACCTCCAGCCGTTCGATGCGCTCCTTCAGCTTCTCGTTCTCGGCCTTCCGCTCGGCCAACTCTGTCAGCAGAGTCTTGAGCACTATGTGGTACTGGCTAGCTCCCGATTGGCTCTTGCCAGATCTTCCAAAGAAATAAAGGATTAGGAAAGGATAAGAAGAAAGGCAGATGCTTCATCTTACCCGGCTGGTATACTTTCGCTGGTGACGCTGCTGCACTCACTCCCATTGTCGCTGTTGAACTTTCCTGTTCCGCTGCCCGCCCCTCCGGTGTTATTATTCTGACCGCCACCACCACCACCGGATCCCGTGGAGGTGCCCACTCCGGGTGTTTGCTGCAGCCGCTCGTTGGCCGCCAGGACGTCGGCATTCGAGGACTGCATACCCTGCAATTCGGCATCGGTCATCTGATTGATGTTGTCGGCGCTGCCGAATTTGTTCTTGATGAGGTGGGCGAACTCGCGCGGCTTGGACATCACAGATCCGGAGAAGCCAGTGATCCCGTCCCGTATATTGCCACCCACATTGCGCAGTCCCTGGCCCACGTCCCGCAGCACTTCGCGCGGCTGCCGGTGCTGGCTTTTGGTCTGGTACTGATGGTTCTGCAGGTCCTTGGCCCGCTTCGTGTAGTTGTCCAGCTTCTTCTGCAGCTGCGAAATGTTGTGTGCGCTCTTCTGGTTCTTCTTCTCAAAGACAGCCTGTGTGTGTGGGCGTTGAAAGCTTTTATTTTCTTTATTGGATTGGCTATCTCTGATTGGAAAACTCACCTTGATGCGCTGCAACTGCTGCTTGTCTGCGCTGGCTGCCAGCTTCAGATACTCATTGACATTATCTGGAACGAAGGGATTATCATTATCTTGGGAAGGATTATGGATTTTTAGACTTTTAAACTTAACAAAAAATAAAACTTTTGTTGCAAATTTTTATTCAAAATGATGGGGAATCGAAGTAGAAATCCTTTGAGGTCTTCCCTTCAAGGATCGGATAAGAACTGACTCAGATATAGCCATGGTTTGGAGGCACTTAAAGACTTAAAGGACTAAAAGGTAATGATAGGATTCCTATATGATACTGCACCTTTGATCCCCGACTAGCTTCTGGACTAAAAGCCCCTTGGACTTACCATCTCTGGCCGTTTGCTCCTGACGGATGGACTCCTTGGTGCACTGGATCTTGGTGTTGAGCCGGTCGATGGCCTGGACGCTGGAGCTGCGCTCGTGGCAGCGGCGATGCACCTTCTTGCTGCCGTCGAACTCATCGGAGACGAACGAGGAGTAGTAGTCCTCGTTGCCGGACAGGCGAGAGTCCTCCAGGCCACTGCCAGTGCCAGCACTGCCACCACCTCCCCCGCCCCCCTGGGTGGGTGCACCGAAATCGGTCATGTCGACGGGAGCGCCCACATAACCGCTGTAGGCCAGGAGGCCGCCCTGGTCGGAGCCGTGGGTGCGTCGCTGGCGCTCACGACTGCGTCGCCGGTGGGTGGGGCTGTGGCTGCGGAAGCCACGAGCCACCACACCGCCGCTGCCCAGACTGCCGGTCACCGTGTTGCCGCCGCTGTAGACAGCCGCCTGTGCAGCTGCCACTGTGCTGGAGGAGGCCGAGGAGTTGCTGTTGGTGTGCGCGGAGGCGGAGGCGGTTGCCGTCGCAGATCCGGATGTGGTTGCTCCGGATGTGGTTGCTCCGGATGTGGCCGTTATTGTCGATGCACCTGCTCCAGCTACTGCAGCTCCTGCACTTCCTCCACTGCCGGTGGTTGTGGCGGTGGCTCCGCCGGATGCTGCTGCTGATTGAGTGGCTGCCGTTGCCTCGCTGGCACGCTCCCGGGACACTGGCGAATTGTGGCGCATAGAAAAGCACTTGTTAGATTAATTCTAAATTTTATTTATTATTTTTTTTATTAGAGATTATTATATTTTTTAGTTGAAAGTTTTTATTAATTGGCTCGAAAATGATGAAAGTTTTTTTTTGTGAATATTCTTGGGGAAGCGGAAGTGACTTTGATGGACAGTTAGTGGCAGAGAAGCAGTGGCAGGCGGTTTAGTAGCGTTTTAAATCGCGTGTATCTGGCTGTGAAGAGAACAAGCAACAAAACAGGTTTTTTATGCCATGAGTGGGTGAGTGGATGGGTGGTTGGGTGGTTGGGTGGTTGGTTGGTTGGTTGAGTTGCTGAGACAGTAAGTAAAATAAATATAATTTCGAATAATACCTACACTTTTTATGCAAGTGTGTGGCTAGTTAGGCAGGCTAACATTCAACGATTAAAAAGCTAAAAACAGGAGAAACTTTTATCAAAAATATAAACAACAAAAATGATAAAACAACAAACAATGTTAGGCACAGATCGAGTAACTCAACAAGACACTCAAAACTAGGCTCCACTTTGTTTTTCATTCATGACTGTGGGTGGTGGACTCGAAAAAAGCGAATTGCGAACAAAGTGGGTGACACGGGGTGGTTGGACAACGTGGGTGGTGGTCTGGCTGGGAGGGCTGGGTTCTGCCGGAGATGAGTCATCCTCATCGTCTGGCGGCGGGGTGGGCAGTGGGGGGTTGGAATTTATGCGCCAACAACATGAATCAAAAGTGGCCCAAATAACCGAATGCTTTGTGTGGCGACTGATGACTAAAGTTCCTCGGATGTGCAAGCTTCTTAGGAAATCTCTAAAAACTGTCTTTTTTTTTTTAATTTTAAAATAAAAATATGTGAGAAATAAATGAAATAATTACCTGATTTTTTCACATATTTTTATTCTACTATTTTTATATCTTTTACTATTATACTTTTATTTCATCTAACTCTATTTTTGGTTTAAATTTTAATTTAATTTTTTTTTTTTATTTTAATTTTAAAGTGTCTAGAGATTTTTAAAAAAAAAAATTTTTTCTTAATTTTTTTTTTCCAAAAAAAAATACAAATTAAAACTGAGAAGTAGAAATATTTGGAAATATGCAAATTTTTGTAAAATGTTCGTCACTAAAATGTGTTTTAAATATTTTGGTAGTGACATATGCCTTCGTCACTGTTATTTTACGTTGCTAGAAGTTTATATATTTTATTTATTTTATTTTAAAGTCTATTTTTTACTTCACTTTTGATTTATTTTGTTATTTACATGAATTTTAAGTTTTCTAGTGAAGCCCTTGAGATTTTATTTTAAAATATAAATCTTATTTGCAAAAAAAAAAATAAAATAAAATAAATTTAAAACTAAAAAGTAGAAATCTTTTCAAATATGCAATTTTAGTTTATAATTTTCGTCACTAAAATGTGTTTTAAATATTTTGGGAGTGATATAAGCCTTCGTCACTGTTATTTTAGTTCGCTAGAAAGTTATATCTTTTATTTATGATATTTTAAAGTTTATTAAGAGATCTTTTCTCTCAAGATCTTATTTTAGAAAGATTTCTACTCCACTATTTCACCGATTTATGGACGATTTATGACATAGCAGGTGACGAATTCCACTCTAATTTAATTATACTAATAATTGAGACATAAAAACACATTAATCATTAAAGAAATCACTAAGAAAACCACAAAAATTCCACTAAAGTGTCGTATTTATTGGCGGAAGAAGAAATTTAGTGACAACCCTGATAAGGGAACTGAAACCAGACCCTCCGATTGAGACAAGCTCCCCGCAGATAAGATGCATAGCATCCGCTAATCAATTCAATTATGGCAGTGGGAGGAGGAGGAGGAGGGATTTGGTTGACATTTTTTTGGTGGAAAAAAAATAATTACTTTGTTCGGCACTACGGCTGGCGGAGGGCGAGCGACTGGCGCGCAGATTGGAGGAGCTGGATCCGCGGGATGAGCGCAGCGGCTGGAGAGTCAATAGATCCCGATTGTGGTGCGAAGGGTGGTGGTGGTGGTGGTGGTGGTGGGGCCGCATTAGGCGTAGAGTCCATTATTGCCGACTGCCATTCAACGGCGACTGGAAAACAGAGAAACCAGAAACGGAATTCAATAAATAGAAGAAATATTTTCAAAGCTCATTTCTAGGCCAGATTGCAAAGTCCAAAGGTGAGGACTCATCGTCCGCCAGCTGATAATCGGAGCATATATACGCCCCTATGTATATATTTTGCGAAAGTGCGAGGAAAACTGGAGCATTCTGGCATATGGAATGTATCTTGGAGATGACATCACGGCCACTTCAAGTGCTTCCACTTCAGATATGTTTACAGTGTGGATATAGTATATATATTCCTGGCCCGATATGGTAACAGCTACCTTATATAGATGGATTATGCGAGCCAGGCGATCGAGTGCCATGGGCGGCATGCCAATGAAGTTGAATTTGTTTTTTTTTTACGGCGGAGGACGCTCATCTGGCACCCAACAATGAAAACAATAAACAATGTTCGGTTGCCAGCACACCCACCCAGTCAAAACCCCCACTCCCTCCCACGCCCCAACCAGGAAGATGTTCCGGTAACTAGGAATTTTTGAGGAATTTGTGGGACAGGGAAGGTGTGTTTCGGTTCGAATTCCATCACAATGATCGTTAAACTTTCATCAAATATTCAAGAGCGGAGCGAGAAGTAAACAAAAGCCTTTGGAGAACCCAAAAACAATAACAAGGATGACCTTTAAATGTTTATTTTTCCTCACAAAGTCACAAGAGCCATGGAATAGTCTTCCTTTCCTTTGTCGAGCTGGAAATTCCAGCCTGGAATCCTTTCCGATTCTAATCAGCTCTTAGGGATGTCACTTTCATTGTCACTTCGCTCTTTTCCACTTTCTCTCTTTCTTTTTGCTTTTTTTTCTGTTTGGGAAAATCTTTTAAACTGTTTTTTTCCTAAAAATTATTTATAATTTAATTTTTTAAAGAATTTTAATCCAAGAAACTAGTCAGATCTAGGGGAAGTGGCGGGGAATCTAAGAGGATTCATCAAGGAAGTTGTACGTTTTTTTCTTATTTCTTTTATTTTTCTCCTAAAAAAGTTTATTTTTTATTTTTTACATAATATATATTTTTAAAAAATTCATGTATTTGAAACTACATTCAATAAATTCCAACTCTTTTCCAACTTCTTTGTTTTAATTCTTTTTCTTTTAATTTTATTTTGAGATAAAAAGTTTAGAGAGCTTTTTTGAGTTTTTATTTTTAAAATATTTTTTTTGTGCAAAAAATAATTCTAAAATATATATTTTTAAATATGAACATTTTTATTTCTTCTAAAACAAAACATGTTTAGATTCAGAGGAAATGGCAGGGAATCTAAGAGGATTCCTCGAGGAAGTTGTGCCTTAAGGTAGTTGACACTTCTATGATAATCGCTAACTTGTGTTTTTTATTTTTAAATTTTTATTAATAAAAAAATAAACTTTTTTAGAAGAAAGAGAACTTTTTTATGTAAAATATTTTCAATAAAGTTCTTTCTTTAAAAATAAACTTTTTTAGAAGAAATTGAAAGAAAAAAAATAACAAAAATCTTGTTTTTTTCTTTTTTCTCTTTCCTCTAAAAATTTATTTTTAAAGAAAGACTCTTTTTATTTTTAATATTTAAAATAAAATATTTAAAACTAATATTTCAATAAATCCCAACTCTATCCTTTATTTCAATTTTTCTTAAATTTTATTTATGTTTTATAGGGAGGGCCTCTTGAGATTTAATTTTTAAAGATTTATTTTTTAAGTATTGTTATTTAGCAACAAAAAATTACCAAATCTAAAATTATAAAGTGAAGTTTTGAATTTCTTTTAAAGTTTAAATAGTTTAAATAGTCTAAATAGTTAAAAAAAACTAAAGTTTAAAAGTTTAAAAACTATTTAGATCTAAAAGGAAATGGCCGGGAATATAAGAGGAAGTTGCTCTTTTAGGTAGTGAGTTCGAGTTCTATTCCTTTTTTTTGTCTTTTTTTATGAATAATTTTTTGTTTTTTATTATTTTTTCTTTCTTTAAATAAATATTACAAGGCTGGGACTATAGACTATAGAGGCTATAGCCTATAGAACCTAAAAGTCATCTCTTAAAAGCCAAGAAGCGCGAAAGCGTCGATCGGGGAATGAGGGACGACTGGCGACCAAGTTGGACTTTGCTTTCGAGGCACTCACTCCCCCACCAGTCACTCCCCAGTCCCCAGTCCGTTGCTCTTTCAACTCGAATGCTCATCTGCAGCTGATAGATAGGAGGCGGTGGGTGGGTTGATGGGTGGTTGGGTTGGAAAGCGAGGCCGGATGCCAGCTACGACGATTTGCTGTGTGAATCGTTTTCTTTGTGCGCCTTTCTTTCGGCTTGTTTTGTGACTTCGAATCAACCTTAGTATTTTGTAACCTTCTCTTGTGTTTTTGTCTTTCTCTTGTCTTTGTTGTGCTTTGCTTTCTTCACTCCCCCCATCACCTTTGGCGCCAGAAGCTAAAAAACAAAACAATAACAAGTGCAAGTGCCCTCCCTCTCTCTCTCTCTCTGGAAGTAAAAATATTTTTTAACTTTATTTAATTAAAAATAAATAATTTAATTACAAAGCAGAAGAAATCAATACTTGTGGCTTATCAGCAGAGAAATGGAAAGAAATAAATTGTAATTTTCGTTGAAAAATCACGAGTTGAGGGTCATTGGACTTGGCACCTCCGCCTGGGAGATCAGACAAGTGGCACATTTTTTGATAAGAATCATGATTCCCGTTGGAGAATATAATTATTCCACTTTTCTATATCTATTTCCCGAATGACTCACATCTGAAATGCCGCAACGTTGCATCTCGCGAGAGAGTCGGTCTCGGGGGCCCTGCCTATCCCCTGGTTATCATTCGTGAAGGTCACCACCACGCTCGGATTATAAACATTAAGACGGCATTAAATTATAAGCCGCAGACAAAGCCAGTCAGTCAACAAGTAATTACACGAGTATGCTTTTGCTCCACATTCCTGCTTTCCAACTAATGCCTGGAATAGTTTTGCCTTCAAATCATCTTCAAATGATCTCACTTGCCTGCTTTTAATTTAGAATTTAATTTAAAATTAGAATTAGAACTACGCCCCATTGGTGGCTCGACTCCTGGGCGATTTTTAGTGAAATTTTAGGGAATTTTGTGAAAAAAGCATGCTTTTTAAGGCACAGAGTGAGGATTTTGGCGTTAAAAGCATGCTTTTTTTAAGGAACTTGGCTTAAAAAGCATGCTTTTTTGAGTTAATTTGTGCTTTTTCTTCATTTTGAGTAAGCATTTTGTTCTGGGCGATTTAAGAAAAGGAATTTAGTGAAAAAAGCATGCTTTTGGAGGAGCAGAGTGAGGATTTTGTTGTAAAAAGCATGCTTTTTTGACTTAAATTGTGCTTTTTCTTCATTTTGATGGCAAAAGTCCATGCAGACAGTTACCATATTGTTCTGGGCGATTTAAGAAAAGGAATTTAGTGAAAAAAGCATGCTATTTTGAGTAATTTGGCGTAAAAAGCATGCTTTTCTGATCTTTGCAAACCATCCTTCCATATTTCTCATTAAAAGAATTTAGTGAAAGAAGCATGCTATTTTGAGGAATTTGGCGTGAAAAGCATGCTTTTTTGAGTTAAATTGTGATTTTTCTTCATTTTGATGGCAAAAGTCCATAGAGACAGTAACCATATTGTTCTGGGCGATTTAAGAAGAGGAATTTAGTGAAAGAAGCATGCTATTTTGAGTAATTTGGCGTAAAAAGCATGCTTTTCTGAGTTAAATTGTGCTTTTTCTTCATTTTGATGGCAAAAGTCCATGCAGACAGTAACCATATTGTTTTGGGCGATTTAGGAAAAGGAATTTAGTGAAAAAAGCATGCTTTTTGGAGGAACTTGGCGTGAAAAGCATGCTTTTTTGAGTTAAATTGTGCTTTTTCTTCATTTTGATGGCAAAAGTCCATGCAGACAGTAACCATATTGTTCTGGGCGATTTAAGAAAAGGAATTTAGTGAAAAAAGCATGCTTTTTGGAGGAACTTGGCGTGAAAAGCATGCTTTTTGAAGGAACTTGGCGTGAAAAGCATGCTTTTTTGAGTTAAATTGTGCTTTTTCTCCATTTTGAAGGCAGACAGTAACCAAATTGTTGGTCAGGTCAGGGCATGACGGCCCACAACCGACACTTGCCACGAGGAATTGCAAAGTTTGCTTAAAAAAGAAACAAAACAGAGAAACAAAGCAAAGCTAAAGCGAATAAACTTTTCAGTTTTATTGTTGCAGGTGTCTTTAAATTGGCAATCGCGACAAGCCAAAGGTAAGCCTCGTAAACCAGCAGGGGGGGAGGTGGAGGGCTGAGGGGACTGGGCTGGCAGGTGTCAAGTGTGGCTGCCGTGATTCATGCCCCCGAAAGCATAAAGAAAATGTTGCACAACAATGCTTTGTTGTTTGTTTTTTAAAGATAAGCGCCACAGGGCACTAAGGAGCTGTCATAATCGACAGCCACAACCATAAAAAAAATATAAAAAACAAAGAAAAAAGAAAGAAAATGAAATATAATCTTATTATGGCTGCATTTTGAATCTATTTTCAAACAAAACAGTTATTGCAATTGTTTTTTGATGGCCGGCTGGGCATTATTTTCCAATCAATCAGCCGGGAAAGGGTAATTAGGGAGGTCTCTTAGATAAGGGAGGTCTCTAGAGGGAGTAGGGTTGTTGAATGCAAGATCAGCTGCAAAAAAAATAAACACAAAAAACAATGCCAGATTCGAGAGAACTCCAGGTAGGAAATTGTATCTTCAAGATACTTTTCAGGTAGCCCTGGCGGTCTAATGATCTCAGAGTTCTCAGAAGTAAGACCTTAAGATCAAAATGAGAACCAAATGAGTCATAAAAAAATAGAATAACTAAGCAAGCGTCTGGCCTATCAACTGACCATGCCGGACCTTATCGAGGGCCCCCACACACCTGACACTAATCAGCCCTCGGCGAGCGGCTAAGCCCACAGCCCCAGGCCAGATAGAGACTCATGGCTAAGGCATTTGAGAATTAGATAGAGATATTATTTATTTATTTTTTATATTTTATATTTTATTTTTTTTATATTTTATATTTTATATTTTATATTTTATATTTTATATTTTATTATTTTATATTTTATATTTTATTATTTTATATTTTATTATTTTTATTATTTTTATTATTTATTATTTATTATTTATTATTTATTATTTATTATTTATTATTTATTATTTATTATTTATTATTTATTATTTATTATTTATTATTTATTATTTATTATTTATTATTTATTATTTATTATTTATTATTTATTATTTATTATTTATTATTTATTATTTATTATTTATTATTTATTATTTATTATTTATTATTTATTATTTATTATTTATTATTTATTATTTATTATTTATTATTTATTATTTATTATTTATTATTTATTATTTATTATTTATTATTTATTATTTATTATTTATTATTTATTATTTATTATTTATTATTTATTTATTTATTATTTATTATTTATTATTTATTATTTATTATTTATTATTTATTATTTATTATTTATTATTTATTATTTATTATTTATTATTTATTATTTATTATTTATTATTTATTATTTATTATTTATTATTTATTATTTATTATTTATTATTTATTATTTATTATTTATTATTTATTATTTATTATTTATTATTTATTATTTATTATTTATTATTTATTATTTATTATTTATTATTTATTATTTATTATTTATTATTTATTATTTATTATTTATTATTTATTATTTATTATTTATTATTTATTATTTATTATTTATTATTTATTATTTATTATTTGAAGGAAGAGTATCCAAGTCTCTCTTCTCCTTTATTTTATTTTTCTTCTTCGGTTTCTGCGGCTGGAAATGATTTCCAACACCGGCTTTGGTCCGAAAGGCAATTACCTTATGACAGTTATCTAATGCTTTTTCGCTCTCTCTCTCTTCCGCTGCCTGGCTCTGCCCATTAACGCAATTGCTTTGTGCCACTTTCTTTAAAAAAAAAAAATAATAAAAAATGTGGTGGTGATGCTGAGAGCTGCCACATCTAATAGTTTTTTTTTTTTAGCCATAACTCTTGGCCCCTGAGTTTGAGAAACTATTTTTTATGGCAAGCAGAGCAGATATATGTGGGTGTTCTTGTAGTTTTTTTTTTAGAAAAATAAAAAAATCCAAAGATTATCAAAGAGAGACTAAAAAAGGGAAACCTTGAACTCTTCTACAGGTTAAGGTTTTTTGATATTTTTTTAAGACTACATTTATTTTTTAGACTTGTGGCTAATTAATTACAAAATATCCAGCCATTTAATAAAAAAAACAATAATTATTTACTTATTAAATAATTAGCATTTATCATTAAGCAATCGGTGGACAAATTGTGTGAAATTATGCATAAAATTATTTATTATCCACTTGGGCCACTCCCATATGTCATTTTTAGGGGGGGAATCGCTTAATTGGGAGCTGGCGAGGAGGGTCTCCCAGCGGGTCAATAACATTTTGGAGAAAAGAGACACCAGAGCGAGGGGAGAACCAAGAGGTTGGGCCAAGACATTCGTCAGAAAAGCGACTCCGAGCTGAACTTTAAGCCTCGGAGGGCCAGGGCCAGGGCCAGGGGGCTTAAAAAACACGAAACCTTTACCGAAATTCTGTCTGTTTTTTAGGGGGGAGGGGAGATCAAAGATTCAAGTTTAAATAGTTTGATTTTTACTCTTATTTTTTTTTTTTTTTTTGAGAATAGTTTTAATATACTTTACATTTCTATAATAATTATCATTCCTACTAGTAAGTTACTAGAAAAATGGGTTAACCTTTAACCTTTAAAAAGGTTACCAGGGTTTCTACTTTATTTAAACCAATAATTGTTTATTTTTAATCAAAAAAATCACTAATAGTACTTATAGTTATTATTAAAAATACGAGAATTATACAATTTTTATCTTTAAAGGATAATAATATTATTTTTTCAATAAATAATTTGTATTTATTCTTTCTATTTTTATATTATTTTTATTTATTCTCTAGTTATAAAAAATATAACTCATAAAACAATGATTTTTTAATGATTTTTTTATATAACTTTAACCAATAACAGTACAATTATTATATAATTAAATATAATTAAGAATAATAATTTATAATTTATTATAATATTTTTATATATTTCTTGCTTATCTTTTCTTTTAATCTAGAATTATTATTAAAAATTCTCTAATATAAGAGAATGTATGATATCTGGGCTCTCTCTCTAAGAGCCCACATCCCTCTCAATCCAACAAAGGAAGCTGCCGCATAATGTACGGCCCTAAGTGCTGGAAGTCTCAAGAAGAGATAACTGGGAATGATTTGTATTTTCAGATAAAAACTTAAGAATTAGCTTTTTTAAGATCTAAAAAGGAGGAAAAAAATAAAATTATAGAACTCCCGTTAGCTTCCTGACTTTTCTATACTTTGTGCCTAGACTTTTGGACAAATAATCCGAAAAGTACGAGTCTGATTAGCATATTTCGACTAAAGAGTTGAACAAATTTCATTTCTGAGAAGAAGCCAAGAGATGTGATCTGTTTTTGAGTCACTTTCCGCTTGGAAACTATTTTTTTTTTTTTTATTAGAAAACATTAATGTTAAGTTATATAAATGAATGGCTTTGTTCAGCTGTTTTTAATATTTTTTATTATTATTATTATTACTCATCGGACAAAGATCAACCTGTTTAGCATTTTTACACCGAATGTCCGCTAAAAAAATGAGAAAAAAAGCAAACACAGACTGGGCTCAGGCACTGGCATGACTAAAATGCTAAAACGCAAAAAAAAATAAAATAAAATATAAACAAATGAGGCGCTTCTGCCTGGAGTGTCGTGCTTGAAATATCAAACTCATGAAAGGCGAGACGACCGGAAAGGAAAACCCAAAGCTAGCTTGCCGCAAAAATAATCATTTGCGGCAAAACTTGGTCATTTCTGGGCAGAAACCAGGAAAATGTTCACAAAAACATAAACAAGTTTTGGACGAAAGTCAGAACGAAAGAGTTGCCCAGCAGGGGGAAGTGGGGCCAGTGGGGGCCAGTCTCTGCCCCTTCCTGGTGGAGTGATTCACTAGCGACTGCCATTCGGTTGATGAATTTCAATTGTTTTCAACACAAAGCCTACACTGGGCCGAAAAAAGTGTAAAATAATTATTGATTTAAGGGGGGGGAGCGTGGGGATCTTCCTGTTTGCCATGGAAGGCGCCACCATGTGTCGCCTATCAAATATTAAATTATTGATTGACAAGTACCGCTATCCCCCCCTCTCCTTCAATCAAAAGGTGAAAGTGAAAACTTTGTGCTGCTCCCCTGCTGTCCACAAAACAATTTAATAATTTATTTTATAAATTTTTCACAACGGAAGTTGGGGCTGAAAGCAACAAAAAAATAAATAAATAAAATTAAAACAAAACTAACATCAAAGTCAGTGTCATATTTGGAAAAAAAAACTATCTGTCAGATACAAGTGAGTCAGAGATACGCAGTAACTTTTTCGAGAAGAATGGAGAAAGAATAAGAGTAGACTCTCTTTTATCAATCAATTACGACCAATAAACGTAATCAACGAGATTAGCCTTAACAAGTGGCCAGAAGAATTTGCAGACGAATCTAATCGGTCAGAAGATTAAGCTTCATATAATGCTTATTCTCGAGTTGAGAGGAAATTCCTTATTTTTCCCGTTATCAGCACTCCCAAATACATAAAATCTGAAAATTTGAGGCAAATCGGTAGAGGTTTTCTAATTAAAATTATTAAAAATTAGAACATCTTTTATAGAGATGCTACCGTTAGGAGAGAGAGCACTACTATCGAATGTGAGAGAGTGTGAGAGAAAACAAAACAAAAACTATAACGGTAGGGGGGTCAGCACGTGGCTCTCACCTCTCTCTCTGAGAGAGCTGGCTCTTCTTTTTGGGCACACGCCCAAAAGCAACGGCACATAGGTGGGGATGGGTTGGAGGGGTGTTGGCGAATGAGAATAAACAGAAAGAATTAACAAAAACAAATCGAAATGAAATGAGTTCGCAAGAAGTTCAAGAACAAAATAAAGTCCAATGCTTATTTTTTACCGTTACCTTGATTAAATATGGAAATAATTGCGTGATTTTTTTGGTATTTTATTGCATAATGCACGCATACTCGGCAAGATTAATGGAAATAAAAGTGAAAATAAAAAGGAGGGTATTTATAGTGCCTATAAGCCCGCATTTTGGAGAGTAATGCCTTAATCTTCTCCCAAAAAAAAAGATTAAGAATGTCTAGGTCTTCGCACTCAAAAGTCTAGTTGGCAACAAAAAATAAACCAATTTAAGGAATTTTTCAATGAAAATGTATGATATTTATTGGGATATATATATAATATATAATATCTATATATCTTATATCTAAAAATGAAAAAAAAAAAAGGGAAAAAAAAAAATCTCATAAATAAAACCATCAGCTGTCGCAGCGGTTGAGCTGCACACGAAATTAAATAAATAATATAAACAGAGGGCCAGAAATAGCTGGTCGGCCAGCACGACGACAGCACTGAGAGAAAATAAATAATTGAAGCCAAGTGGCAGTCAGTTTTTGTGGCAGTGTAGCTTTCTTCTTGAATTTAATTCAATTTCCGACAAAGTGCTCTTCTAGACGACTCTCAGCCGTGCCTGTCGCCGAGAAGAATGGCAATAATCAGTTACAACAACATTAGTACTAGTACTAGTACTTGTATTTGTAGTAATCACAACAACAACAAGAGCAAGAAGAAGAACAAGCTGCAATCAAAGGAGACTAAACAAAACCATGACTGAAGATTGATTTAAAGGCATTTATGTACAAAGTAGATACTAAATAGATACTAAATAGATACTAAATACATACTAAATAGATACTAAATACATACTATGTATATAGCTTATATAACATAGTACATAAGCCCATTAAAATGCTCTCCCAGCCACACAACGCTTCAATTTCTCTATTCTCTGATTATTAATTTAATTGAAGTTGTTATTAACTTTAATTGTGTTAGGGAGATGTCAGGGGGGGGAGAGGGATAAGGGAGGGGGCGAGGGGGAGGGATAATAATCAAAGTGCAGTGGCAGCAGCGAAAGCCAGGCCCAGGAGGGGATTTCATACCATCAAGGGTATGAAAATATTAAAAATTACCTAAAAATTATTACTTTCTACAAAAAGAAGAATTTTTACATTATTTTTTATGTTTATGGAAAAACTTTATTAAAATTTAAATTTATTGAAAAATTAAAATTTAGTTTTTTTTAGTTTCTGACATGATTTAAAGTTAAAAACTGTCTCAGTGCCACTATATTTCATTGATTTTAATGAGTTTTAGTAAATCTTTTACAATAAAAACTAAATAATCACTAAATAATCACTAAAATAACTAATTAAACTAAAATAAATAAATATATGCTACTATATTTCACTAATTTTATTAAGTTTAACTATAAAAACAATAAAAACTACTGAATAATCACTAAAAAAAGTGATTTATATTAATTCTTCACTTTTAAATCCTTAAAAAAAATAAATAAATTGAAATATTTACTGTTTTTAGGTAAGATTTTGTTAAAAAATTGTTACAAATTATTATTTAAAAAAGAATTTTAAGAGTTTTCTTATCAAATAAACAACAAAAATCAGAGTTTTCATTATAAAATATATAAAAAATAGTACAAATCCTCATATTTATTAGCCCTCCGCCCTAAAAAACAAGTAATTTTAAATATTTTAGAAGAATTTCCAACTAAAATGTTATAATATATTTAGTTATATGACTATTTTTTATAAAATTGTTTAAAAAGATCATTAAAATGGGTTTAAAGAGATATTTTTTTATTATTTTTAATATAACATAAGTATTTCAACTTTTTAAGTTATTTAAATGAAATGTTAAAAAAATGTCTTAAAAGTTTAAAACTATTATTAAATGATTTTTAATTATTTTTTTTTATGAAATAAATTAGAATAAGGGTCTAAACTCCATATCTTAGTACTTCAGCCTAAAAAAATCAACTAAATTGAATAAAAATATTTGAAAATAATTCCCAACTAAAATATTCTATATTTAAAATCTTAAAAATTATATTTTAGCAGCAATTGTATTTTTTTTTATTTCCACTTTAATTTATTTTAGTGGAATATAAAAAAACAAGTATTAAAATAAAAAACCTAAAAAAACGAAATTCCAGAGAAAAAAAAAACATTTTTGGGCCAAAAAAAAAAGATAGCTGTGGACCAAATCCGCCCCAGATTATTGACGGAAACAAAAAAAATAAATTTTTAAACTAAACCCACACAGACACGTTTTGCGGGCTGCAGTTACGTGCCAGTGTGTGCGGGCATAGGTGTGGTTGATGGGCCAAAAACAGAAAAAACAGAGAAAAAAAGAACCAAAAAAAATAAAAGCCAACAACAAAGGCTTAAATAAGCAAAACTTGGCACTACAAACAGCATTCGGCACGCACCTCACTCACCTTTGAGCTGCAGGCAACAACAACAACAACTATTGTGCCTCACCCCCGCTCGCTCTCTCCTCTCTCCAGGTTCGCTCTCTTTTTTTTTTTCCTTCTGGCTTGGCTGCTGCTGCTGCTTCTACTGCAGTTTGATTTTTTTTTTCTTTTTTTTTTTATGCACACATAAATTTTCCAACTGCGACGCCCTTTTTCTTCAACAAACAAACAACAAACACACGCGCGTTAGATATTTTTTTTCCTTTTTTTTTATTTAACAATTTCGCTTTTCACTTCTGTATTAGATTTTCCTCGATGCGTTCGGCCACCTCTCTGCGCACCGCTCCGTCGATTAAATCGCACTCGGCGGAAAAACCAGCCAGACCAGACCAGCAGCCCAGCCCAGGACCACTATTATTAATTATTATTTGCACTTTGGTTTTAGCATTATGGGCGCCTGATTGAACTTTGCTAAGCCGTAAACGAGAGTATCCGCCGCGAAGGGGCCGTTCGTTCGCGCTGGGTTGTTTTTTGTTTCTCCGAGTCGTTCCACTGTCTTTCGGGTCTCAGGGCTGGGTTCCTAGTTTCGTTCCACTGTGGAATTAGTGTGACCAGTGCGATGCACAACAGCTGGCTTTAGCTCTAGCTTTTTAGCTATTTTATTGCTAGATTTAGGTATAGTGTTATTACGTAGAGACATTTAATTATTAGTACCTGCTATTCTGTTGACTTTACATAATTATTTGATTTTTTGTATGCTGGATGGAAATTCCGTTTCACTTTTTTAAATTAGTGTTGCCAATGCAGGATGTGGCGCCACTCCTGTTCCAACCGGTTGGCACTGGAACATGGGAAATGAAACACGTAATGAAATGTAAATGGAGCTGCCAACTATTGGTTATATCAAATGTATATCGATGGATATTTTTATTAATAACGTTATATATAAGAAAAAGTCGAAAAATTTCATATTCTATTCTATAAAACTACTGTATTTTTCCATTTTCCAGAAACTAGTGTTGAAAAACACTACAGCTAAGACACACAAAAGCTGATTGTTATAATACAATATTTAAATTTGAATATATTTTGAAAACTAGTAAAGTCTAGATTAATTTGTGCTTATGGAGACATCATAATTCTAATTTATTTTAACCCAAAAACTTTTTTCTTTTAAAAAGAAGTAAAATATCAACGAACCGGTTAATAGCGAACCGGTTAGGATAGTGTGCCAAAGCAAAAACGAGTTAAAAACAGCTGTTGTTGCAATCTCTGGCCACACTAATGCCACACAGTGGAACCAAACAGAGGCACACAAGAAACCGAAAACCCAGCGCGAACGAACGGACAGCGGAGCAAAAAAAGTGCGGGTGTGTGTGCCTGTGCCTGTGTACTGAACCTTTTGGGCCTCAGAGCAGAGGAGAAAGAAATCGCCAATTATACAATAGCCGCCACTCGACGGCCAAAATCGAGTAAGTTATTTGGTGGAAATCGGTGAAATATTCCGAAATCTCACGTCGAATTACGTGAGTGGCGTGTGGGCCAGAGAAAATCTCGCAGAGTGCGCGAAAAAGAGTGGGCACAAAAGCAGAAAAAATATAAATTAATGCCACAGCAGTGTGTGTGAGTGTGTGTGTGAGAGCTGAAACAAATGCTCAAGTTGCAACAAAGAAAATTTTATAAAATACACGATGCGATGAAAAAAAAAAAAAGAGGCTGCTCTTAAAGCAAAAAAGAAGAAGCAGTAGCCGCCGCGACGCTTGTGTGTGTGTGTGTGTGTGTGTGCGTGTGTGTTTACCCATACTGATGCATAAGAAGAAGAATGGGCAGCTGAAAGGAGAAGCAAATGATTAAAAAAAAAAATAAGAAAAATAAGAAGAAATAAAGTGAAAAGTTTAATAATCGTGTGTGTATTTCTTGCAGAGCCTCACAACGAAAACAAGCCAATAAGTAATAGGAAAAGAAGAAGAAGAAGAAAATAATAAATATATTATTTGAAAAAAGCCTAATTAGTAGTGTCTAATAGTGAACTGCGGTTTCAAGGTATCACAAGTATCTCACGGTCTTCCGTTTCTTTTTAAACCGGAACGTCATCAACAACAACAACAACAAAAGCAACAGCAAACATCAACGAACAAGATCCAAAAACTTCAAGAGAACGAGAAGAGCAGTCAGAGAGCAGTGAGAGAGGGCTAGAGGCGTCGGCTAACGGCTTATCATTTGACAAAGCACGAGGAAGAAGAACAAGAACAAGTAGAAGAAGAAGAAGCTGACCAGAGCGCTGAGTGCGCGAAATGTGAGTAAGAATTTGTGAGCCAAAGAAGAAAGAAAAAAATCAAAACTCTTCTTATCGCTAGGAATATGGAAGGGAGCTGCAATCTTAAATTGCAAAAAGTATGGGAAGAGAGAGAGAGAGAGTGTTGTTATTCCCACACTTGTCGCACTAATTAAAATATTTGTTGGAAATCATCTAAAAATCCAATAAGAATCCTGGAAAGTCTGTCGTTCCAGGCAATCAGTTGAAAAATTCCAGTCGAGCTCGAGTTGGCAAGATCCGACCTGACCGCAGTGGCAAAATGTCAAAAGTTGTAACTGTTTTTTGTTTTTTTCTTCTTTCCAAGCTAGAGCGAGACAAATAGCAGGGAGGGGGAGGAGGTAACGGCTCCAGAATTAATTTCTCTTTCCCTTTTTGGCGTTGCTTTTGGCTTGTGTTGCAAAATTCCAAGGCACTTGCAAAAAAAAAAAAGATTTGCCGAAAGAGAAATCCACAAAAAGAGGAGAGAAAAAAAAAACGTGGTGGCCAACTAACAAAAATAAGTTACTTAGCCGCTTGATGTTGTTGTTTTGCGGCTGCTGCATTGGATACACACAAAAACAACAACAACAACAAAAAAATAAAAAGAAACAGATAGCAGCAGAGGTCTTGTGCTCTTCCCACTTAATCTTCTTGCTACTTTTGTTGTTGTTGTTGCCATTGCACTCCACTCGACTCCATTCCGCCTACTGCTTCCTCTTTATTTTCTAGCTCCCCTTCTGGCTGCATACATACATACATGTACGTACATGTATGTGTGCTGTAAGTTTGTAAGTTTGTGTGTGAAAAGGAAAGAAAAAAAAATGTACCGTTGCGATGTAGATGTCTATTGCTTCTCCAACTCATCATCTCTCTTGTTTTCCGCATCTCTCTTCCTAAGTTGGAGCTTCCCATTTTGGCGCACTCTTTTCGGTAATGGAAACAGTTAGAAAACTTCTCCCACCTTCCCAAAACAAAAAAAAAAGAAAAACAAAAATTAGATATCGCCGGCCAAATGGGATGCATCTTTTAGATACGAATTGGCTGTATGTATCTAGTATGCGGGCCAGAAATAGTTGCATTTTGGAGGTCTTCTTCGATAGCCGCCACACGGAACTGTAACTGAAAACAAAAATAGATAAATAAATGCCGAAAAGGAATGGGAAAGAACGGGAAACTTTTACGAGAGATGCAGCAGGGAGGCTAGAAACCTAACGGTAAATGTTTAGAATTTAAACTTAATTTTAGAACCAAAAAAGTTGAAAAACGCAGCTGGCTGCACCAGCTACGAAAATAGATTCAAAGTGGAGGAAGAGAAGAGAGGGGAAAATGGAGTAAAAGGTAAATATTAAAGAGACGTAAGCTTTGATCTTGCATCTCTTTCTGATTATATTTATCTATAACTCTGCTTCTTCCGCCATGTGCTAGCTCTTTTTTTTTTTTTTTTTTTGACAGTTGAATGAACTCAAGGATTTATTAAAAAAAAAAAAAGAGAAAACTATAAAAAAATAATATTAAAAATAAACTAGAGGTAATCATTAGTTAAAAACTCTCATTAATATTAAACAATGTTTAATTTTATTTTTTTTTAAAGCTTTAATGGAGCTAATTTCTTGCCCACCACTGTCCATAGATAGTGAGAGGAAGCAGGCCAGCGAGAGCGAGAGAGGAGACACCTCACCAGTCAAGCCACAAAAAGTAATTTTGTGCTGGAAGCTAGAAATAAGAGGAAAAAAACAAAAACCAAACTGCGTGCAGGCAGGCCTTTCAATAATGCTGGAATGGTGGGGAATGGGGAATGGGGAATGGAGAGAAGAAGAGAGACAACAAAAAAAATCAACCAAAAAGGGGTGTGAGGGGGAGGGAATGTGGGGAGGCAAAGCCAGACAGCAAATGAAGTTTACGTCGAGTTGTTGGCCCGGCACTGTTTGTTGCCTTTATTGGTTTTCCTTCTGCCTCTCGCTGTCTCTTTCTTTTTGTATTTTGTTTTATGGCTTTTATTATATTTTTATTTTTATTTTTTTTTTTCTGGATTTGCAACTTTGTGGCTTTGTAGGAGAGGCATTAGATGCATGGAAGGGGTGGTGGGGGTTCCATGTTCACACTGATTGCTTTTTTTAAAGTTTTGCTTTTAAAAGTTAAAGAATATTCAAGTGTTTTTTACTTTTTATTTTTAAATGATTTTTTTTAGGAATGTTTTTATTATTTTTCAGTAAAAAGTTTGTTTTAAAAATAATATAAACCATATTTTTAGACATATTTTTAAAGATCTGGTACATATTTTTTTTGTTTTCCATTAAAAGTAGATTTTTTAAGTAATTTATTTAAGATTTTTCACTAAAACAGCGTTAAAAAATGATTTAAATTAGTTGTTTTTCATTTAAAGATGATTTCTCAAGTAATTTTTTGAAGTTTTTTCACTAAAACGGCTTTAAAAAATGATTTAAATTATATAATTAGACATTTCTTTAAAGATTTGATATATATTTTAGTAGATTTTTGTTTATAAATGATTTTTTAAATAATGTTTTGAATATTTTTCACTGAAACTGTCTTAAAAACTTATTTAAATTATTTTTTTTTCATTAATAGATGATTTTTTAAGTAGTTTTTGAGATTTTTTCACTTAAAAATGCTAAAAACTTCTAAAAATGATTAAAAAATATATTTTTAGACATTACTTTAAAGATCTAGTACATATTTTAGTTAATTTTCATTTAAAAGATGATTTTAAAGTTCATGTTTTAAAGATTTTTGATTAAAAAATGTACAATTTTTAATAAATTTTTATTCAGACTTTAAGATAAGCTTTTTTCTTATTTTTTTCTACCATGAGGCACTGAATTTTCATTCTCTTTTGAGAAGAATTGGATTTATTTTCTAAAAATAAAAGATTTTGTTTAGATTTCCATTAAGCCCTGCGATCTATGAGCTGTAGGAGATGTATTTGTCTTCATGACCCTTAATACTAAGCATATATATATTTTTCATTCATTAAATCGGCTCCCATCAATGTTACGAATTGAGGTTACCCCCTCCGCCCATTGTGGTTCTCTCCTCTCTGCCATTCCCTTTACCAATTTCCGTCTCTTTGTGCTGATTCGTTGGGATGGCAGTTAGGGAGACACTCCAGATCCCCTACACGTTCCAGTTGAAGCTTTAAGTTGAAGCGTTTTTGGTCCAAAAATCGATAAATGTTTGCTTAATTCTTTTTCGCTCGCTTGGCGGCTGCCACACCTTTTACTTTTTTGGCCAGCAGGGCGAGCAGGAGGCAAGAGGTTTGTTGTTTTGCTCTAGATTTTCCTCTAGCTTTTCCTTTAGCCGTGTGGCAGGGTGGCAGCGTGTGGTGGCAGCTGCTGCCAAAGCCTTAAAAAAATACAACTCTCCTAACTCCTAACTCTCCTAATTTCTTCCCCCGACACGTTTTGGGGCTCTGGGACTGCCATTTGGGGCTGTAATCTCGATCGAATGGCGTGATTGACTGATTTATCAAGGATTTTGGCATCTGACTCCTTGTCAGGACAGGCTGTTTCCTATTTTTTTGGTTTGACGGATGAGGGGGAGGGCCTAAGGATACATTTTTGGTTCAATTCTTGGAGCTTTGAAGGATTGTTGTAATAAAAATAGTTACTTTTTAAAGGGATTTGTGTTAAAATCTTGAAGAATAATAGGGTTTGTGTTAAAGTTTTCCATTTTTATGAAGTTTCTGAGAGCTTAGAGAGGTTTCTTTGATATATTTCATATTTCTGAAGGATGTTTTGCCTTAAAAATGAAAGAAAAGTAGGGATTTTATTTAAAAGTAATCCAGTTTTTAAAAATATCTTAGTTTATTTTAAGGTTTCTTGAGAAATGGAACACTTTTTAAAGGAATTTAACCTCAAAAATGATAGAAAAGTAGGGTTTATGTTTAAGGATTCCGTTCTTATAAAGATCCTGAGATCTTATAAGGATTTTTTATCTCAAATGTCATATTTTTTGATGAAATTTATCCTCAAAAATGATGGAAAAGTATCAGCCCCCCAGATCTCTCAGATACATAGTCATAGATACAATAGTTACTGTCAGATACATGGATAGTATCTTTCACTTGGCTTTCGTAGTCAGCCGGGCGTGAAACTGTAAATTACAGATACAAAATGGCAGCCATCCGTATGTGTGTCTCGTGTACCTATGAGATACTTTTGGCATCCTCTGCGCCGTTATGCTAAAATGCCATAAACATAAACAAGGCGAGGGGGGCCTCCAAGGGGCCTCTTCTTACATGGCAACAGAGAGAAAATCGATAACAATTTACTCGGTGTTGTATGTGTGTGTGTTGTATGTGTGTGTGTGTGTGTGTGTGTGTGTGTGTGTGTATATTATGTATTTGCTGTACATGCGCAAAATTCCACAGTCAACACGCACACACACTCTGACTCTGCAACTTCTCGTAGACAAAACAAAACAAAAGGCAGCCAACAAAGCAGCGCCATCCATCCCACCATCCATCCCCCTCTTATCACCCTTATCAACCCCCAAATTGTGATACTCTATCCCAGAATTAAGCCTCTCGCAGGCAGGACTCTAAGGATATCGCACTTTTAGGTATTGGTTCGGGTCTTAGCTTCAAAATACATAAATCTGTAAATTATTTATCAAAAATATTGATAAGAGATAAGATAAGAGATAAGAGTATTTAAATCCATGCTAGTTGTCCTGCTCTCTCGCTCTATTCCTTCTCTTTCTCGGCTCTCAGTCAACGCTGTCATTATTTTCATTTTCAACTTTTTCTTCTGCCATCTAAGCCAGCAGAAGCAGAAGCAGAAGCAGAGGCAGAAGTAGATGCAGCAGCAGCCCCCGACCCACCCACAAGGCGACCTCATTCTCACAGAAGCAGGCACCCCCCACCCCCTTGAGCCGCAGCTGGCAACGCACATTTTGATAACATTTTTTGATAAAAAAAAAAGAGAAAAAAAATAATGCGGCAACAACGCCCCAAGCTCAACTTTGCTGAGCTAGAGGGGGTGGGGGGTGGGGGACCTACGTGCCAGGTCAGTGGGTGGCGTTGGGTGGTCTGGCATCACACACTGATACACACATGGGCGCAGTATCAGGCTTGTCTGTGTTTGTGTAACTAGTTTTTGCGCCCATTTTTACTTTGGCATTCTTGGGGCTGGCTGCGAGGTTGCCGCATTTCACTCACAGGAAGAAAATGTGAAGAGAAGGGGGGAGAGGGGTGAGAGGGGGCTTTACATAATATCTTAAAGTTTGAGATGAAAAATGGAAAAAAAAAAAGATTCAACTTAAAATTAAAAGATTAAGATTAATTATTCCAAGAAATTTTATTTTAAATTTATTTTTTTTTCTTCTATTTCTTTTAGTTTTTTTTTTATCTTTGGTTTAAAAAAATATTTTATCTAAAAATATTTTATTAAATATTTAGAGCCTTTTTTTTGTCAATAATTTGACTTTCTTTTAAGAAAAATATACTTTTTTGAAAGGCTGATTACGTAGGTGACGAAATAAACCTTACAACTTTTTTCAAATCTTGATTAAAGGATTCAAATCCTGACTATATTTTCAGTTTCAAAGCCAAATCAAGTTTCTTTAAAACATTTTTCCCCATTTCGATAAAACTTTTCACCAAAATCTTAATTTTTTGCGAAAATTTGTGACGAAAAAGATGAAAAATTTTATTAAAAATAAAAAAATAAAGGATCTAGAGAGGAAAAAGCTGAGCCACCTCACTTTTAAAGCCAAAATCAGCAACTTAAAGCCCAAAATCAGGACTAAGAACCAAATTTAAGGAATAATGAGAAGAAGGACACGAAATAAGCCACGCCCATGATACCATTGTGTGTATCACATTACCCCCTAAAAAAAAAAACAAGAAAAAAAAAAGAAACCTATCCTGAAAGCCAATCCGCCTCCTATATCCTCGACTTTGACGTTTTTACATTAATTTAATGCCAGGACAGGACAGGACAGGACAGAAAAAAAAAAATTCTGACGTCCCTGACGTCCTTGCCAAAAATAGGGGGGAGGCGTGTTATTTAAATGCAGACGCCATTTTCTATTAGTCCACACATTAAATTTGATGGCGCGCCTTTTAATACGAAAACAAAAAGGAAAGAATAAGAAAAACAATATCCTGTCAGGACAACCACACCCTCTTATGCCCGCGGTTCTGCTTCCCAAAAAAAGAAAAAAACTTTTTCGAACCGAAAATAAAACCTAGCTGCTGTTACTTTGCTGCCATCTTCGCCTCTCCATTCGGGCTTTGGCACGTTCGTTCTTGTCTGCCGCTGACAGCGCCCAAAAACGGGACCAAGACAGAGCCGGAAAGAGAGTGTGGAGCAGATGGAGAGTGGGTCACAATCAGGGGCAGGAGATTAGGCCTTAAGAAATTTGAAAAAAAAAAAAAAAAATATTTTTATGTTTTTATATTTTTTATTTTTAAAGCTTGTTATTTCTATATATTTTAATCAATTTCTTAAAAATAAAAAATAAATAATATTATTAGCTTAGTGGTTCTAACAATATAACCACGCCTGTAAAAACACTGCCGAAGGAGCCCACAACCCCTAAGGACTCTACTTTTTTTTAGCTTCTGCTCTGCAATTTGAAATATTTTGCCAGGCACCGCCCCAAAAAGTTTCTTTTGGGACTAAAGGTGGTGAAGGGGGGGTGGCAGTAAGAGGGGGCAGGGGGGTGTGTGTGGGAGGCAGCTCCACAAAATGATTATTTTTCATGCTTTCTCATTTCATTTTACTGCCCTCACCCTCACCCACACACACAAACACACACTGACAAGCGGAAACTTTCACAATAATGCTGCCTTGGGGGTTGCTGCTACTGCTGCTGTCGCTGTGACGCTGGCAGCGCAGCCACCTCCTTTCCCACCCACTGGGCGGCAAAGCAGATGAAGAAGAAGAAGAAGAAGAAACCGAGGATGCCTCACGTGCGCTGCCTCTGCCGACGCGAGCAGTAACGTCAGCATTGTCTGCCCTTGATTTTATCGATTTTCGCTCTCTCCGCCCGTCGCTCTTTGGCCTTTTTTGGCTGCTGGCAGCGACAGCGACGTCGGCGTTGCTCTCTAACAGAGCAGCCAGCTGACTTGCATTTCGAAAAAAAAAAAATGATTAAAAAAGTAATAGATTTAATTATTAAATTTAATTGAGAGACTAATAATTTTAGTTTATTATTTTTTCATAATATTAAAGATAAAAGTCATTAAAAAAAAGATAATAGATAGTTTTTGAAAAAGTATCTCTAAGATACTCTAGCTAAGTATCTTTCATATTTTCTAGCCATCACTCTGCAATCTGGCGCACAAAAGCTTAGCTTCTGTCTGTATTCTCCGGCCGGCTCTTTCTCTACCTCTCTCTCTCTCTCTTTGCCTCTCTCAATCCCCCCAAAACCTCTCGACTTCTCTCTGTTTTTGTACATTATGTGCTGTGCTCGGGTTGTATTTATGTGCTGACTGCCGCCTGTTTCGTTATTTATGGCATTTAACCCCACACGAGTCACCCACCCACCCAGCCACTCACTGAAATTGCTTTATTCACACACACACACACACACGCACACACAGAGAGAGAGAAACATACACAAACATTTACATGCAGTGCCATGTGCTTTAATCTTTTGCCGGAAAATGTTTGCAGAATTTAAACATGTACCGTTATCGTTTTTGGTGCATTTAAGTTTTAACATTTCCCGTTAAAGTGACCAACGCCCTCGATGGTGGCTCTCTTTTGTTTTTTGACTATATGGCTATCTCTTTTTTTACTGTTGTCGGAGGTCCAGTTATAATTATGACTTTTAAAAGGAAATTTTTTCTATTTTGAGAATAAAAAGGGGATTAATGGTTCACCTTAAAAATAAAATAAATAATAACTAAAATATCTGAGAGGAGTTAGATATATTTCTTTTGTAAACCCTCCCTTAACCCACCCACTCCCTTAACCCATAAAAAATAAATCTAAAATCCAATTATTGACCAAAAATCCAAATAAAAAATTGTATTGTGGCTTTGGGTTTCAGAACTCAAAGCACAAGACCCTGTTTCCTTTTGTTTTTCGACCTTTTTAGGACTCTCCATAAATCCTTATTTGGGAAAAAAAAGGACAAATGTATGTATATCGTAGGCTTGGGGCTTTCTTTCGTCCTTTTTCCGTCTGCGGTTTCTCTTAATAATTTATTGAAACGCGTAATGGAGCAACTGTATGGGGTTTCTCGCATTAATTTTTAAAAATCTGAAATGGAATTGAAGATGCATATTTTATGAAACAAATACATAAAAAAAGTAGAGTTATTTTATATAAAAAAAAATAAAAATTATATGCTTTTATTGCAAAAAAAAAAACAAAACAAATTTCGTCACAAATCCTAAAACCAGACCCAAATTTCAAACTGTCTCAGGTTTAAGGTCTGAGGCTTGTTTGTTTATCAGATCGGAAGGTACCTGGCACCTTTTATTCGCTTTATTGGAGTGTGTTGCCCCCTTTCAGAGATGGGGAAAAAAAAAAAAACAAAAACTGTCTACCAAACACGCCCATATTCGTCCAAAGGCTATTAACACCATTAAACGGTAAAAACAAGAGAAGGGGACAGCCTAGGGTCGTCAGACAGACCAAGTTCTATTCTACATGTTGGGTGTGGTTTAGTTTCTTTCTTCCCTTTTATTTGCGCTCGAAACAAAAACCAAACCAAGACAAGCTGAGGAAGAGTGTAATAAAATGCGAGTCGCGTGCTTGGGCGTCATAAATATAAAACTCGCAGGAAGACGCAACTTAACCCTTCGTAAAAAAAAATCCGCCCCTGACCTCGGTCCAAGGTGGGAAATCTTAAAGTGCCCAGGCACAGGCACTCGAAGTGAAATGTAAACATGTCGAAACATGTCCTTAAACTTCTTTTGCTCTGCTGCCATTCTCTCCCCCTCTCTCTCTCAGTCGTACTCACGTCATGAGTCGACTTGACTCTCATTCATCTCGCTCCATTCCACTCGATGATGTCTCGGGACTTGAACCGTTGACAAGCCCTTTTTTTACGCTCTGGCACTTTTGCACTTTTATTTATGCGATAAAAATAAAGCGATAATAAATGTGGCGGGCCACAAGCGGAAAGTTATTGCACTCTCCCTGCCTCACTCGCTTTCTGTCTCCTTCTCCCTCTCTCTCTCTCTTATTGTTGCTGAATGTCGTGTGCAGCAACAGCTGTTTGGGTTAAGAAAGTTGCTGCATCAAAAGTTCAATTGCCTTGTGTCTCGTGCCTTATGCCTCCTATCTGCCCCTGGAAACTCGTTCCACCACCACCACTAACAGTGCATTTGCATTATTTATTAGCTGTGACTGTGGCCCGGCTATCCCCATTCATTTTGCATGTGTTGCGTAATATCCGCTCAGCCCCTCTCGCGGATCAACGAAAAGGAAAGAGATATTCAATCTTACAGTTAGGACCCTAAGACAGAGAGAGTTGGCTCTTCCTCTTGAAAAAGTACTAGCCAATCCATATCTTGTGAATAAAATATCCTGTTATTTCCCTTTTTGCCGTATAATTAGTTTCAGCTACAATTTGCATTGGAAATTACCCTCTTTTTGGGTTCCCCCTAGCTTGTTGGAAAATAATAACTGTATGTATTGATTTTATGATAATTGTGGGAAGAAAATTAAGGGAAATATCTGTAACTGTATCTTCCCAGTGTTGGCGGGGGTTTTTTTTTTATCGAGATATTTTTATTCCTAGGTTTTTCATTTATTTATTTAGAGTTTAGATCTCAAGTACTTGAATTTTTCCTGGATTACATAGAGGGAAAAATATATTGTTTTTTGTCTGCACTTCTCTGCTGGAACCAAAATCGCATTATTTTTTTTTCAAGACAATCACATCCGGCAGTGATAACCTCGCCTTATCAGCGATTATACAATGAGAGATGATAAGAAGCTGAAAAAAGAAGAGGAAAGGAATGCATTAGAAATACAAAGAATTCTGTAGAATTATTAAAATATAATCTTTAATTCCTAATCCAAATCGATAAAAAAAATATTGGTGATTCATTGGTGATTCCTTGGTGATTCCCTCCAAAGGCGGCAGCGAACGACATCGCAAAATATTTGCACACTCTTACCATTTGGCTTATAAATAAAATCTGTGTCAAATAAACTTTGCATGTTTATGACAAATTCTCGACGCTTTGCCGTTTTATTGTTGTGGTGGGGTGCGGGGACTGACCTGCTTTCGGCTCGACGCGTGATTCATAAAAGCGGTACCAAGTTCAGGTGGAGGGACAAAAACAACAAAAAAATATGTAAAAATAAAAAAGTGAAAAATTAAAATACAACAACTACATATTTGCATATAAAATTGCAATAAAAGTTGCATTTTTATATTTTTGTGTCCTTCGGCCTTTTTTGCATTTTGAATGCGTGCCAAATGCGATAGTAATCGCTCACGAAACAACTCACGAAACATTCGGCGAAATGAGCGCCAAAACGGTGAAGCAAAACCCTGAAAAAGAAACAAAACAACAACAGTTGGATGTAATTGTGATTGTTTGTTGTTACACCGGCATATAACGGTAAATTGTAAGCGGCGATTACAACACACAGACACTCGCACACCTGTCAGGTGCCTCTCTCTAGCTGAGTGAGTGAGATGGCACTATAGGAAACTGAAAATTTGCCACCACCCCTCCTCCCGCTTGCACTTTAATTGCAAAACATGCCAAGGCAAAGGAGGCAAAAAAAAATAGAAGCAAACATAACACGAGTGTGCCAGACAGGTTGTTGCTAAGTACTTGAGTGTGTGTGCGTGTGCAAAAAAAAAAAAAGAAGAAAAAAAATTAAAACTCAAGTATGACTCGAACTCGAAATTATTAAATTGCAGACGACGCTTCACTACAGGGGCGAAACGGGGTCTCTTGGGGGGAAAAGGAGCTTTTGGCGGCGGGACTGGGAGTCACGCACAGACAAGCAAAGAAGGAGAAGGAGCAACCATGGAGAAAGAGGGCTGGAAAGGAGTATAGTAGGAAAATATAAGTTCTAAGTAAAAATTATATTAAAAATTAATTTAAAAAATGTAAGATAGATGATTTTAATATTATTTTTAAGAAAAAACAGTTTTTTGTGATGAAAGTTAACAAAATTATTAAGAATTCTACCACTGTACCTACCAATTCTACCATTAAAGGCCTTAAAAAAAGGCCTTATTTCCAAAGTAATAAATTCTTAAATATTTTAAAAAATATTTTTTTATAAAGAATACAACAAAAAAATGTTTGTTTTGTTTTTTTTTTTTGAATATAATTAGACCTACAGGTACCACTGTAGCTTGTTGGGGAACAAAATGAGTGAGTGAGCAGCTGAAGAAGAGGAGCAGCCGTGAGTCGCGTGTATGTATGTGTGTGTGTGTGATAAAGGTCGTTGGCCAAGCGGCGACGCTGAAATCGCGCGACAACAACAAAAACAACAGCAGGAACAGCAACAATGTTGGTAGAGAGCGAGTCGGAGCTAGAGAGAGGGAAGAATACTCTCTGGCAATGTATTTTTGAAGCCTAAGGGCATTTTTTTTTAGAGGCTTTTGTTGGAACACGGCTATGGCTATGTATAGGCCGCGTCGGTTTTTGGTCGCCTGAAAAACACGTTCCCTCCACAACAACAACAACAACAAGAAAAACAAAAGAAAAATAGACAAAGCCAACAAACTCAGAAAACCCCGAAAGCTAGAAAGAGCAAGAGGGAGCTTCAATGAGAGAGACAGAAGCAGCGAAACATATTTTACCTTTTGTGGGTGGCTTTCCAGCCTTTAAGGCCAAGTTAGCAGGCCCAGCCCTATCATAAAAAACCGAAAGGGCTTTAAAAACCAGCAGAAATAATAATTTTTAATGTTATGTGATTAATGGGAGAACCTAACCTATAAAGACGAAAAGCAATTCAAGAATAAACATGATCCACCTTGATCTTGCCTGACATTGAAACAGGTCTTGAGAATAATTTAGCATCAATCTTGAGAATTTTGACTAAAAAATGCCTCGAATTCCCAGTTGCAAGTTCAAAGCTCAAGTTTTAGCCTTTAGACACGCACACTCATGTTCAAAGCAATGACCTTTAGGTTCTGCTGCGAAAACTGAAACCTTAGTCACCGTTTAATGATTATTATGGGTTGTTGGAGAAAAATAAAAATCGCCAAGGCGAATGGCATTGCATAACAGAGGCGGAATGGATGGGTGACTGGATGGCTGACAAGTAGAACTCGTTGTCATTTCCTTATTTAATGTGACACTTGTTGGCGCTGCCTCGGGTTGCATTGAAACTGAGAAGCCAGCTACCCGCCCCATTCCGTCTTTCAATAAAAAAAAAAATGAACACCTGCGAGTGTTGAGTTTTTTGGGGCCTCACTGTGCTGTGTGTGGCGTACGTGACTGGCACTGACTGCAGTTATGCTGCTATTACGTCGTCGTCGTCGTCTATGCACTCACAGACACAGACACCAGCGCAAAGGCAAACTTAGAGATACGGATACCGACGCACCTCACGGATACAGATGCTGACGCAGACACGCACGACCGAACACCTGTCACACATACACCCCCAACGCAACACACTCGCACTCACGAGCTATCATTATACAGTTGAGGTCAAAATATTAGGTTTCCCGCCAAAATAGAAATTCTTTTTTTTTTCAATCTTCAAAGTTTAAGATGAAATTTTAAATATTTTTGTCTAGTTTTTAAAATCTTGTCCAATCTTGCAGATGCAGTGTTACCAACACCGTTTGTTTTCCTTTTCTGGGGGCCCTGTTGCCAAACTTCACGCAGACAGCTCAGCCAAAAGTTTGCTTCAATTAAAACAGGTTTTTTTTTTTTTGTTATTTTTGTGAGACTCTGGTAAGAAAACGATCATGATCCAGCCTCTCCTCCATTGTTTTGGATCTTGTCGTTTCTTCTTTTATCTTTTATTATTATTTTTTATTATTATTGTGGTTTAAGGCATGTCTGTTCACTGACCTTTGCCGAATTACCAATAATTATTGTGTTATGGCGGCGTTTTATTCGTTTTTTTTTTGGATGGAAAACGTAGTATATTCCTTGCTTTCTTTGTCGCCATGTTTTTTATTGTTTTTTTTTTTCTACTGAGAGGCGGGAGAGACGACCTTCAACTTGATTTTTAATTAAGTTCGGTTCATTGAACTGAAACTGTCAACGTCTGCTTTGTGTTTAATTTTACATTTTTGGGATAAATGCAAACACAAATGTTTTTAATTTCTGTATTTCGGTGCGAATATTAATTATTTCCCTTTGTCCGTTTTGTGGGATATTTTTGAAAAATGAATCATAGAACTCTGTTCCAGGGTTGCCAAACTTCACTTTTAGTTACAACAGTTAGTCTCGGTTTAAGCTTAAACTTTCTATTTCTCCAGTTTCCTTCTATCTCTCTCGGCTTACAGCTTCTCTAGCCAGGTGGGATGCCATAACTCATGAAATTTAATCGATTTCTTAACTTTTTTTGTACTTTTTTTTATTTTAATAGTTTTTTCTTCAACTATTCTTTATGACTCTCTCTTACTTCCCATTTATTTCTTCATAAATTTTGTGTCAGAATCTTTTTTTTTCCATATTTCATCTTAAATTCCACCCGGAAACCAACCCATTTTTATAAAAAACTCCAACAACTGTTTCAAGAGCGCCCCACTCTCTACCAGCTCTGCCCAAACTCGACCCAAACTCGACCCAAACCACCCAATAATGTTAGACAGATTTTATTACCCTTTCCTCTAGGAAAATTGAGCTTAAAAAGCATTTATTGAATTTTTAAATAAAAACAAAAATTAAATACATAAACTAGACATATTTAAATATTTTTTAGACATATTAGTTGGGAAATCATAGGTGGCATTTTTGAATAAATTAATTTTTAAGGTTAGTCATTTTCTCAGTGGTGGAGTTTTATTATGGCTTGCATCTGGACCATCCCCTGGGGGTTTTTACACTACTCCCGAGTCTGGATGAGGCAACCCTTGTGGCAGGTTCTTCTGGCAGGCAACACCACCACCACCCCTTGGAAAATTGTTGCACTTCTTGTGTTGGGAAAACCTCCTCTCTCCAACCACCAACCTGACCAAACACTGTCCAGGAAGGATGTTTCAATTTCTATTTTTTTCCTTCTATGCTCCGTTACCGTTTTTATCGGTCGTTTGAGCTTCTGGAAGTGACAGAGCACCAGAGCAACCCTGTGTCGCTGCTTAGGAGCTCCTAAGGGTGAAAATTGGCAACATCGCCTCCCTCTCTCTATGGATATTTTTCAACTCCTGCAACCCATTTTGTGGGCTTGCCTTTGTTCCTTTTTTTTCTGTTTGTTTCTGGTGGGTGTGTGTGTGTGTGTTTCGTTGTTCTTTTGATTTCTTTTTGTTTGTTTTTTTTTTTTATTTGGTGTAGGTTGTTGTTTCGGTCTACATTATTTTCTTTCAACTCTGCAATTTAGCCAGGCTTTCCTCTTATTTATTTAAGGCGCTCTTCCATTGCTCTTCCATTGCCTTTGAGTTGTGTTTTTGTTCCCTTTTGTGTGTTTTCAGCATGTTTTCGTAATGCTATTGAGTCCCAGAGTGGATTTGGGTTGGGTTGATTACCAGTGGCACGTAGTAGCTAGTACAGTGAATACCAAATATAATGATTACAGTGAATATTTGTTACATTTATTGAAACTATTAAATCAAATAGCATTTCCCTAATGCCCTCAAGCCTCAATCCTCTTTCTAGATTTCAATTATATTTTCCTTTCATTTTCTCTCTTTTCTTTATGTTCCATTTATGTCTAATTCAGATGTTCTTCCTGTCTGCCTTTTCTCAGGCTTTTTTTTTTTAATTACTGACCCATTTCTGATATCATTTTCCATTCCGGCTTTAAACTTTGCTTTTCCCTCCAACTTTTCCCGCAAATAAGGCTTTAATTTGGGAAATTTAAAGTGGTGCGAGTGGGAGGGAGGTAGTGTGCAAGTACGTGCTTGCAATTATGCAAATTTACATAAACATAACCTACTAACTAAGCACGCAATTGAAACAAATGCAGTCGTCCCACTCCCACTACCACCTTCCCCACTACCATCAGTCCCACTCTCCCTCCCTCTCTCTCTCTCTCTCTCGCGCTTGGTGAAATAGTTGACCTAGTTTTTTGGGGGGCTTTTGCTTGCACACACTTTTACTGCAATTTCCCTCGTGCTCTCCCTCCTCCTCCTCCATTCCATTCCTTTCCTGCATTAAAAAGAGGCGGTGGAGAAGTTTTTGTTGGGGCGCCGCCTGGCGGTCTGTTTGTGCGGCTGCTGCCGGTGCCTTTTGTGATGCTTTTTTTTCCCGCCTTTCTTCTCCCCATCTCTTTTTCCCACTTTTTTTTTTTATTGGATGGCAACTCTGTCGCTGTTTTGGTTTTCCCGAGTGGAGGGGTGGGGGGTTGGCCTACATTCGCTCTCTCCCAGGTTTTATTTTGACGTTCTCTTACTGACGTTGCTGTTCGCGTTGTTCTCGTTGTTGTTGTTGTTTGCAAAACCTTTTGAAAATTGCGGCAGGTGCATTTTTATTTTTCCAACGCAGTGCATTTTCTACTGCCACTCCCACGCCCCCGCTCCCCCCTTAACCCCAACCAAAGCAGACATGAAGAGTGAAAAAAAAAAAAAAGAAAATACAAAAGCGAGACCGACTGAGAGGAATTCTCTCGGCTTTGTTTAATTTTCCACGTCCTTGTGCTAAAAACAACAACAAATTGCTGGAAAAGGGGGTGGTGCTGGTGCGCCAAGGAGGGAAGCACTCAGCACTCGGCGAAAAAAAAAAATCAATAAAGCAATTAATGCCGAAAGAGTGACGGGGACGCGCACTAACAATTCCACCCACCGGGCCAGAACATCCAAATCCGAAGCACCAGAAGCGGCAGCCACCCCGTGCCGGGCTGCAAAAATAAACAAAATGATGACGAAAGAGGAGAAGGAGAAGGAGGAGGAGGAGGAGAGGTCGAGTAGAGAAAAGAGAAGAAGCAGAAGCTAAGGCGGGATTCTGAAAGCAGAGGCAGAAGCTATTGGCAGTGGTCCGTGCTACTAAAACCTCCCCATTATCACCAATAGCGGCACCACCCGACCGCACCACCATTGCCTTCAGCCAATCCACCCGCAACTCTCGCCAATACTTGGTCTCTTGGATACCCTTCCTGAGGAGAGTTACTTCCTATTGTGGGAATAGTCAAGAATTTGACTTCTTTTGGGAATTATTTGAAGTTTTCTTTTTTAATAAAGACATTATTAATTTTTAGAAATAATTCTACAAACCTATTTCAGGTTTTATACTAAAAAGCTATACAGCTGCCACATAATGTACGGCGCTAATGTCTTCTTTTGGCATTTTCTTAAGAAACTTTATTATTTAAGAGAATTTTTAATAATAATTCTAGAAACCATTTTCGGGTTTATCCTAAAAACCTATACAGTGCCGCTGCCACATAATGTACGGCCTAATGTCAAGAATGCGCCTTCTTTTAGGATTTATTTTTAAGAAAACTTGATTATTAAAAGATAATCTTAAATAATAGCTCTTTAAAAGCATTTCACAAATAAACTAAAACTTGTTCAAGTGACGCTGCTACATAATGTACGGCTGTTTTGTATAAATATCAACATTTTAGAGTGTTTTCTGGTTGAGAATTACTCGGAGATTTACTCCCAATAAGTAATACTCAAAATTCACAATTAAAATAAATCATTTTTAAGCGTCGCTGCCATACAATGTACGGCCTAAATACTTCCTATAAGTTATACCCAAAAATTAATATTCTTTTAGGATTTTTCTTAAAGAAAACTTGATAATTATCTCGATAAACCTATTTAAAAATCATACTACTACCTTTTCAATCGTTGCTGCCGCATAATGTACGGCTGTTTTTAATAAATTTCCCAACTTGAAGAGTGTTTTCTGGTAGAGTATTTCCAACTCTGCTATTATTTCCTTCAGACCTGCCTTGGAGTGTTTATTGCTTTTGAAGTTCTTCTCTCTAAATGCTGGTGATTCCTTTTTTTCTTTTATTCTATTATTATTTTTTTTATGCTATTATTGTTATTGCAACCCCGGTTGCTATGCGGGACTCGCTGAAGGAAGTTAGCTTTAATGGAAATTTGTTTGCTTGGCGAGCGTGTGCCTCTGTTTGCGGCTTTAATTTCAATTCATTACCAGACTTGACTTCCACCTCCTGTCACCCCCATAGTCGCTTTCCAACTTTGTTCTTCAATAAAGAGCTTCTCAAACCGTTGATTAAGGTCTTTAATAAATTAATACAAAATGGAATAATTTATTTAAGAAATTCTTGGCAAAAAGCAGATGTTTGAGGTGGAAGACAGTCAAGAATCTTGCCAACAATATTGATTGAGTTCCCGCTTCTCCGGCTTCTCTATCCTTTATGCCGCTCTCATCCAGGAAGGCCACTAAGGAGCCCAACCTTTTGACATAAAAGCTAATAAAAAGGATGAAGATTTTTGGGTTAAAAGAGAAGATGGATGGAGTACCATATAGTTTAGTATGTATTTGGAATTCCTCTACTAGACTGTACACACCCACGCCTATGAGCTCTAGTCTTTAGACAAAAGTTGGCCCAAAGCCCCACTCCCTACTCTCCCCACTTGGCCCAAACCTCTCTCATCATCATCCTGCCTGCCAGAGAAGCCAACGCCGGCGTCTGCGTTTTTATGCCTTTTTTCCTGAGAGCGCCAACTTTTCAACAACTTTTTGCATATTTCAGCCCAGGATCCCAAAGGATCCAGGCAACCGCCCACCCATCCCGGGTCGAGGTAGTTTAGAGGCATTTCTTCTCATCATCTGCCGCTGTTGCCTCGTTTTTCATTGCCTTTTTTCCCATTTTTTTGTGGGGGGTTGGGAGGTCAGGGAGGATAGCCTTTCCAGACCTCCACCACCCCCCAAAAGGAAGACTTTTGCGCCTGCGAGGCCCTTCAACTTCCACCCATTTCGGGGCTTACCAGGGACGACGCTTTAAAGTCGCTTTTTAAAGCTCTCTGCCTCTGCCCTGCTTTGAAGTGGCAAAGGGGTTTATGGTTTATGGTGATTTAAAATCGATTACCCCCTGAGCCCTTGTCTAATTTGTGCTTTTGGGTTCACCTTAACGGCCAGAAGAAAACTCCAACTTTTGTGGGTGGGGTCGTTGGTTCCTGTTTCTCTCAATCTTTTTTTTTTTTTCATTTTTTTTTGTGTTTTTTCTTGGGTTTCTTTGTGCATTTTAAGTTCTGGGTGTGGCAGCGGCTCCCAAATGCGTTAATGGTGTGTACTTTGGTGAAGTTTGGCAACAATGCAGAGGCCAGCTGGGTGTCTTAAAGGTTTCTAAAGGGTTTCTCTACTATTAGATTTTTCTTTATTGAAAAAAAATGAATAATTTTTATAAAATTATTTGAATCCTTTTTATGAATTTAGTTTCCAGGCTCTTCTGGCATATGTTTCCATTGCCTTTTAAGGCCACTTGCCACTTGCTACTTGCCACTTGCGGCTTCTGGTGGCAGCTGTTTCCCTGGCAACCGCAGGACAAGAAATTACATGTTCCCTATGCGATTGATGACCTTCCGATCCGATCGCCAAGACACAAAAGAGGGTCCTCTGGCACTCACCACAAGGCACCTGCCAGGTGCTTGACTTGCAGCCTGTTTTTTTTTTTTTTTTTTTTTTGAATATTTCTCTTTCAAGTCATGTGTTACTTTTTTTTTTCTTACGAAAGAGATAGGTTTAAGTGGGTCACTTGTTCGAACTCCTCATTCCTCAACCAAAAGCTAACATTTAATGGCCTTTTGTGGCGTTGGCTTATCAGCAAACATTAGAAATGAAGAGATAGCTGCAATCGCTTGAGGCATAGTGGCCTCAATAGACTGTTTCAACCCGGAAAGTAGTGTTTAAAAAAGAGACAAACAAACAACAAAATAGTTAGAACTGGAGAGCTGCTCTACGGCAGAAATAATTAACGAGAAATCGAAGCGTAAACCAATATGACCTTGCAACCCGCCAGCCAGCCCGCCAGCCAACACAACGGGCGGCAATGACAGCCAACACGTGACCCTCAGAAAAGCAAAAAAAAAAAATTACAAATCAAACAAATTATTAGAAAAAAAAAATAAAACAATTATTGCTGGAATGCGAAATCAGGCATTCTAGTCGATTAGATAACCCGAAATAGAACAAATGCCATAATTGACAAATGCTTTGATTGCCGGCCTTGACCCACTGCGTTAGAAGAGAGTTACTTCATAAGCATTAGTTTATATTATTTTTAGTTTTTTTATTTTTAAAAATATCAGAGAATCGAGTGGGAGGGGCAGGCATCAAGGCAGACAGCCTGGCTTGTCTATAAAAAGATTATTTTTTCACAAAATAATATTAAAAACTTGGTTAGAAATTCCAAGAAATAATATTAAAGATTTGATTAGCTTTTTATAGCTTTTTCTATGAAATTATATTCATTCTTTTTTATTCTTTTATTTTAATTTTCTCAGTGTAGCTGGGAGAGATGGAAGAGAGTGTTTTTTTACGAAATTAAAAGCGAGTTCTGGCCATGGATGCACTGGCTATGTGGCACTAGAACCCATAACCCTAAGGCGGCCTAGAGGTCTCATAATTGTGTCAACTTTTTAGAGAATGAGTTTGAGTATGAGTATGAGTATGAGTATGAGTATGAGTATGAGTATGAGTATGAGTATGAGTATGAATATGAGTATGAGTTTGAGTATGAGTTTGAGTATGAGTACGAGTATGAGTATGAGTATGAGTATGAGTATGAGTATGAGTATGAGTGCGAGTTTGAGTTTGAGTATGAGTATGAGTATGAGTATGAGTATGAGTATGAGTATGAGTATGAGTATGAGTCTAATTAGCTTTGAAAGTGTTTATAATTATTTTCCATTTCTAGTTGGGATAATTTTTATAATATTTTCCATAACTGCCCCAAGAAAAAGGACAAAAATCAAAAGAAAATGTTTTCCTTTTAGAAAACATCTCTTTTAAGAGCCTGCTTCCATTACGGCTAGACAGTAGCTTGGGAGAAGGGATAAAGGATAAAGGATGAGGATCCTTTTGTCGACGACTGTCTGGTCTGCCATTAGAAATGGGAGATGACTTTGACGTTTATGGCCAAAAAGCAAGCATTTTGGGCAGAAGGCTAAGAGTTCAATGGCTGATAATGGGCTTCATTAATTAGCTTATTATATAAAATATTTAATAAAATATTTATACATCCAGTAACAGAATTGAACTTAAATTCCTTTTGCCTTTTAAATCCTGAAATAGCCATTTTTTTCTCCTTTATTGATTTAACAATAAATTGTCGCTATCGAGGCTATTTTTGTTTGTTGGCTGGAAATGGGCGACCTGTGGTCAGTTGCCAGGAGGTAGGATGAAGCTTTTGTCTGCCTGTCTGTTGGGGCTGTCATGGTTTTATGTAGATACAGATGCACAAATACCCACAAGCCAGAGACACAGATACAGATACAGATAGAGAGGGGGAGGATACAGGATGAAGCGCACACGTGCCTGCATAAACAACAACGATGGGAAGGCACATAGCCCAGCTTCTATATATGTATCTACATATATATGCTCTCCAACGGACGTGTTTGTATATAATCTACTGCAGTTTTGCAGTTTCCAGACGGGTTAGATTCTATATACATACATATATATGTATATAGGAATGGCACATAGACATCTGTATCTGTATCTGTATCTGTATCTGTGGGCTGGCCAAAAGCCATTCAATTTAATGTGGCGCTTGTCTAGCCAAAAATGTTAACGCCAGACTGCGCCCCCCGAACCACCTCCCTCCCCTTTATTGAAGCTTTAAGCTTCGACTAAGCCCACACAGACCTACTATTCTATGCTCGGCAATAAGCTTTAATTAGAATTCTCACAAGTGTCGGCCATTTCGAGGAATTCTTTAATTCGAAACAGCGCCATGGGGGGGTTGTTATTGATTTTCCCTGGCTGGCTTTTTCAACCCCCATCCTACCACCCATCTACCACCCATCGACCACCCATCCTGCCACCCATCTCCAATGCTGTCGTCAACGTTGTTTATGCTAATGAAGTCACATTGTCGTCGACTTGCCTCTACGCCCACCAAAAAAAATACAAAAAAAATGGCATCACATTGAATAATATAAAAAAAAAAATTATACTAAAAAAAAGCCATGAAACGTGCCCGGAATGACTAATTAGCATAATAAACAAATTTAACGAAAGCCACCCTGATCCCAAAAGATATAAAAAGAGCTTCTGGGCTGCATTTAAATGAAATAAAATCAATCTGTTGGAATAAGTTTAAAAATTAAATATATTTTTAAGTAAACACTCTCTCAAAAATAGAATAAAATATTAAAATAGACATAAGCTTAGTTGTAGTTGGATAAAAGTTGAATTTACTTTAAATTCCACATCTCCATAGACCATTCCATACCATATTTCATAATCTTACATTATATTTATTTATAATTTATGTATTTTTTTGTTCATTTTTTCACCATTTCTCTTTTTCTCCTCTCTTTTTTGCAGACTCTAAAAAAATATATATAAAAAATCATTCAAAACTGTAAATAAATTGGGGCATGAGTGTTGCAAAGGCATAAAAAACACACAGACTTAACTAAGCAAAACACTTTCCAACACTGGGCCAAGGCGCGTGCAATATGCCTAACGGTATTCAGCTATTCACGCGTGTCACGCCACGCACCGACACCGACTCGAAACCGATGGCGTGTTCCGCAAAACGTTTTCTCTAAATAATGTTTCAAAAAAAAAAAAAAAAAATCATCAGCTAGACGATGATGAAGGAAATAATTTAAGGAGAAAGGATAACATTTTGGAAAATGTTGTGGTTGAATATTGAAGAAAATGCATCGTTTTCTTAACATTCAGCAAAATATTAAATTACGAAACTATCATCAGTTACTTTTATATTTTGTCGCTGCTGCTGGAAGAAGCGGAAGAGCGGAAGTGAGTGGAAGAGGAAGAAGGAAAGGTTGGAACGGAGCAGCAGCAGCAGCAGCAGCAGAAGGAGCTGGAAAAGCAGAGAAAGGAGAGAATATCGTAAACGCTACGTAACGTTACGTAACGTAAAGTTAAGAAAATAGTTGAAGGATAATAAATTATTAATTAATTATTAATTAATTATTAGCCCAATAAAAAAAATCAACCCAACGCTGCCACTGTTCCTAAGACATCCAGACAACAACAAAAACAACAACAACAAAATAGAAGAAATCGAAAAACGGAAAATAAAATAATAGTAGCCTGTAGCCTTAAAGAAAAATCACAAAATGCTATGCCAATTTTTAAATCATTTTAAATCACATAACCTCACTTTCATAAACACCCATTAACACCCACAAAAAAACAGACAATTTTTTTAGTTCTCTCTAAAAAAAAATAAAATATATATATTAAAAAAAAAAAAAAAGAAAAAAAGAAAAGCAGATCTCTTGCTCTTTGCGAAGCACATCAGAAACAAACACAAAAAATAAAAAAAAATTATTAAAAAGAAAATAAGAGGCTGGCCAAAGGGGAAAGCGACAAAATATGGCCACACCCCAAGTCAAGGACTTGGTGTTGCGCTCACCCGCTGGCTCCTCCGACGTCATCACCTTCGCCTGGCCACTGCAGATCGGACATGGACAGGATAAGCACGATAATGGCATCGATATCATCGATACCATTAAGTTTGTCTGCGATGAGCTGCCGTCGATGTCATCGGCCTTCGAGGAGACGAACCTCAACCAAATAGACACTGCCTGCTATAAGACTATGACCGGACTGGTCGATCGCTTCAACAAGGCCGTCGACAGTATTGTTGCATTGGTGAGTTAATCCTTTTAATCCTGGAGAAATAATACATCTAATATTACTTCAAAATCCTTAGGAAAAAGGAACTTCACTGCCCGCCGAGCGCCTGAACAAGTTCGCTCACCCTAGCCTTCTAAGACACATCCTGCAATTAGTCTACAATGCTGCCGTACTCGATCCCGACAAGCTCAACCAGTATGAGCCCTTCTCCCCGGAGGTGTATGGCGAGACCAGCTACGAGCTGGTACAGCAAATGCTCAAGCACGTCACCGTCAGCAAGGAGGACACATTCATCGATCTTGGCTCTGGTGTTGGCCAGGTGGTCCTTCAGATGGCCGGATCCTTTCCCCTCAAGACCTGCATCGGCATCGAGAAGGCCGACACCCCGGCCCGCTATGCCGAACGCATGGACGTCTTCTTCCGCCAGTACATGGGTTGGTTTGGGAAGCGCTACTGCGAATACAAGCTGATCAAGGGTGACTTCCTGGTGGATGAGCATCGCGAGAAGATCACCTCCTCCACGCTGGTGTTTGTGAACAACTTTGCCTTCGGGCCGACGGTCGACCATCAGCTGAAGGAGCGTTTTGCGGATCTGCGCGATGGAGCGAGGGTGGTGTCCTCCAAGTCCTTTTGTCCCCTCAACTTTCGGATCACGGATAGGTCTGTTTTCTCTCTTCAATTCTTCCTCTAATCCTTGGAAACTAATGATTCTTGTCCAGGAACCTCAGCGACATTGGCACCATCATGCACGTCAGTGAGATTCCGCCACTCAAGGGCTCCGTTTCGTGGACCTGCAAGCCCGTCTCCTACTATCTCCATGTGATCGATCGCACCATTCTGGAGCGATACTTCCAACGCCTCAAGACCAAAGGCGGCAACGACCACGAAGGCGTTGGTAAGTCCAAAAAAAAAAACAAAAAAGGGTCACAGGACATCACAATGGGACTGGCTAGGACACACTAGACACAAACAGTCATGATCGGAATCACTCAAGATCCTTATGATTTCTCACTTATCCTTGAATGTTTCATTGTTGAATGTTTTTAAGATTAAAGAGTGTCCTTTTGTGTGATCTTAGATTAGTTTTAGAGAGTCTGTAGGGTTAAGATTGTATCCTTGTTCCAGGATAGGGAGGGGGATAGTGATTACCGATTAGTTTCTGGAAAATAAACAATTCCTTTTAAAAATTTAATTATTTCTCTTTCAGGAACCGTGCGCACCACTCGAGATCGTGCCAAGCGTGAGGCGAACGTGGGCCAGCACCACCACCACAACCACCACGCCAACAACAACAACAACCACAACAATCATCATCATCGGGAGAGGGAGCAGTCGAACGGAGCCGCCCAGCTGCAGCGCCAGAAATCCCAATCGCCGGCCAATGTCAGCGGCAGCGGCAGCGGCGGACTAGCAGGTGTCGGCGGCCAGCCAGGAGCAACAGGAGGAGCAAGTGCAGCGGCCAACTCCAAGACGCGCCAGCAACAGCAGCAGCAGCAGCGCAGCCTGGACATGGAGAGCAGCACGGAGAGCGATGGGGAGGCGACAAACGGCAATGGCGGCAACACCACCACCACCACCAATGCCACCTCCGCCTCGAACGGCCCGATGACCCGCAAGGTGTGGTCGGACTGGTGCAGCTCCAAAGGCAAGAGCTCGCAGTCGGACGACGAGGAGAACAACAACAGCAACAGCAACGGCGGCAGCAACACGGGAGCAGGCAACGGCGGAGGAGTAGTTGGCCGCCAGGCACGCGCTGCCACGCAGAAGAAGCGCAAGAAGCTGACGCGAAAGGCTGCCATTGCCAGCAAGTCGGCGGCGGCTGCCCAGAGGGAGGCGGAGGCGGCGGCAGCAGCAGCTGTGGCAGCGGCCACGGCCAGTAAGGACTCCAGCTCCAAGGAGGATCAGCCGCGAACGGCCATGGCCGGTGGCCCCGGCCGGAAGGGACGCATGAAGAAGGGGGCGAGGGGCCGGAAGTCGCTGAAGATCGCCGGCTTGGAGGCGCTGCACAAGCAAACGGTGCTCAGCACCTCCCTGGACGCCATGACGAAGAAGCTGCCGGCCGCTCCCGGGACAGTGGATCAGCAGTTGACCGCCCTGCTGACCGACAACATGGCCCACACCGAGCTGGATATTCCGACGGCGCCGCAGGACACTCCCTACGCCCTGCAGATCCTGCTCGATGTGTTCCGGTCGCAGTACATGGCCATGATCGAGCAGATGAAGTCGAGTGCCTTTGTGCCGCAGGTGCAGAAGCAGCTGGCCCAGGAGCAGGAGAGGATGGCGCGCCTGAAGAACCGGGCCAGCCAGCTGGACAAGCAGATCAAGGTCCTGATCGACGACAGTGTGGCGCTGCTGAAGGTCCGCATGAACGAGCTGGGCATCAACGTCAACTCCCCCAACGATCTCATTGCCCAGGCGAAGGAGATTGTCGGCCGGCACAAGGATCTCCAGCACACGGTCAGCCGGATGCGGAACGAGGTCACCTACTACGAGGGCGAGCAGAAGCATCTGCTCGGCAAGCAGCTGAAGAACCTCGCCGAGTACCAGAAACTCTGCACAGGCGCCAATGGAAAAGTGAAGCTCGAGATGCCGCCGGAGCTGTCGGAGACAACGGCCCAGGAGCTGGTGCTCAAGGAGATAGCCAACACCCTGAGCCAGCGGAAGAAGCTATACGCCCAGGTGTCCACCATCGAACAGGAGACGACTGTCCTGCAAAAGTCCGCCGAGGAGAGGAGCACAGCGGCTGTCCTGCTGGCCCAAGGGACCAACATGAGTTTGGCCACCGGCTCCCCCTCCACCGACGGTCGGTCGGTGTCCTCCACTCCATCCACCGCCCTGGCTGCTACCACTCCCGTCGCCGTGCCAACCAGCAAGCTGAACAGCGTGAAGAACTCGCGTCGCAGTCGCGAGCATCGGGGCCGATCGCAGGAGTGGCCGGAGGTGCCCGAGGTGGGCAAGATCCAGGAGAGCAATCCCGAGGTACTGGCCCAGAAGATCGTGGAGACGTGCCGTCAGATCGAGGCGGGCAAGTTCCAGGGCGCCACGGCCCCCGCCTACCAGGTGAACGGCAAGAACAAGGCGATTCCCGAGGCTGGAGGGCAACCAGCTGCTCCCATCGCCGTTGCTCCCGTTAGCATCAAGTCCTCGCAGGGGGGTCATCACTACAAGGACAGCACTCTGATGCCGGCGCCCAAGCAGCAGAGCCAGCCACAGGTTACCGCCTCGCTCCTGCCCAAGTGCGAGTTGGGTGGCCTCTCCGCCAGTCGGATCAAGCAGGAATCGCCGAAGGTGGCCAACTTTGAGGATCGACTGAAGAGCATCATCACCACGGCCCTGAACGAGGACCAGGAGCACCGCAGCAAGGCGGTGGAGCCATCGCCCTCGCCCTCCCCCCTGCACAGTCCGGCGCCCAAGCGCTCCAAGCAGCAGCAGCTGCAGCAGCAGCCGGGAAGCATGAATCCCGGCCAGCAGCAGCAGCTGCCCAATAGTCTGCACAACATTATCACCGTCTCGACGCAGGGACTGATGCATCTGAATGCCAACACGACAATATCCCCGATAACACCGCCGCTGCCGGGACCAGGAGCCGGAGCAGCTGCCTCCACTGCGCCGCCACCGCCGGCGAATCTCCCGTACGGAGCGTATGGCGGCAAGGCCACCGTATCCGGCAAGTATCAGGCGGCCAAGGAGCCAAAGTACTCGCCAGTCAGACAGGCGCCGCCGCCACCTCCACCACCGCCGTCTCACATGGCCGCCCTGTACGCCGCCGGCGCCGGGCAGCCGACTGGATCAGCGGACTTGAGTTACCAGCGACGCCGCAGCTCCGTGAGCGCCAGCAGCTACGAGCACTTCATGGCCCAGCAGCAGCAACAGCAGCAGCAGCATGCTCTGATGCTGGCCGCCGCGGCCCATGCCGCCCAGCGCCAGCAGATGCGAGCGGAGGAGCAGCAGCAGCAGAGCCAGGTCCAGCAGCAGCACCGCCTCCAACAGCAGCAGCACCTTCAGCACCACCATCATCCAAACGAATTCAAGGCACCGCCTGCGGAGAATCTTCTCCAGCGTTCCGGCAGCCGGGAGCAACTGATTGTGGAGCCGCAACAGCAGCCGCTGGAGCTGCTGCCTCGGGCCAGTTCCGCCAATTCGGACTACGGCGGCTATCGCATCCGTCCGCCCAGCCGGCCCAGCTCGAACTCCTCGCAGCCGGACTACACGCAGGTATCCCCGGCCAAAATGGCGCTGCGTCGTCACCTGTCCCAGGAGAAGCTCAGCCAGCACGGCACACCGCAGGCCACACCGCCGCTCCCCGGCTCGGGCGCCCCGACCTCCGGCAAGACCATCGGGGATCTGGTTAACGGGGAGATCGAGCGCACTCTGGAGATCTCCCACCAGAGCATCATCAACGCCGCCGTGAACATGAGCACGGGAGGCAACCACTTCATGGAGCGGGCCTTCCTCAACGAGCGCTCCAACGAGCGGCTGCTCATCAACCTGAATGCCCAGAGGCCGGAGCGCGTGCACGTCCGGCCGATGTCCGAGGAGTCGCAGGAACCGCATCCCACCAGCTACGCCCAGGAGAGGGGCTCGGTAGGCTCGGCCGGTGGCAATAGTAACTTGGCCACTCTGGCCCACGTGGCCTATGTCCAGAAGGCGCAGGGAGCGGCTCGTGCCGGAGCCACTGCGCCGCCGGCAGCCCAACACCATACGACCACAGCTCGAACTGGACGAGATTACCAGCCTGTGGCGCTGCCACGGGCGGAGCTGAAGGGCAGCATCGAAGCCTACTTCCACGAGGAGCAGCAGCAGCAGAAGCAGTCGAAGGGGGCCGGTTCGGGATCGTCGGGAGCAGCTGCCATGCGAGGATCGCGTCTCAATGGAGCCAATCCGCCATTGGAGGGTAGGTTCTCTCTGGAATACTCTGACTCTCCCTATTCCTAATATCTTGTTCCATTTGAAGGTCTAGCTGCTTCTCTGCAAGATCATGTTCGTGCCAGGAAGTACAAAGAGGAGACTGAGGAGCGCCAACGCCGTGCAGCAGCAGCTGCTTCCTCCTCGTCCGCATCGAACTCGGCGCTGGAGCTCTCCAACCACTATGGCCACCAAGCGCCGCCGGCCCACAACTACCATCACCACCACCATGGCGCCAATCTCAATGGAACACCGCACAAAGTGGAGCGTAAGCGATGCCGCGGCAATGACTTGTTTGGGTGCCAATAGATCCTCCGGGAGGATAACTAGGGAACTCTATCTGTTGCATGTAAAGAGGGACTACTTTCTATTTTTCAAAAAAAATAAAACTCGGAAATCTGATTAGCCAAAACGAGCAGAGATCCTCCTCTCCTATAGCCCCTCAAGCAAATCCTTAGCCGCCTGGTTCCATATCTTTAAGAACTTTACTGACCACCGGACATTCGATTTCAGTTGGAGTGAAGAGGAGCTCCCCGCTGGCGCCTCACCAGCAGCCGCCTCGGCCCTCGAAGCTGGCGCACTACGACGCGCCGCCGACCTCCGGCCAGCCCCACCACGCCCACATTTACGCCAACGGACAGGCTCTGCAGCCGCCGCCGGCCCACGACGCCACCACGCCCTCGCCAACACCCTCGTCCTCGTCCTCCTCGTGCGGACGCCGCAGTGGCAGCAACAGTGGCAAGATGCTGGTGGAGCCGCCGCTCCTCATGAGTCCCGAGATCAACTCGCTGATGGGCGACGAGCGGCCGTTGCAGCTGTCGTCGCACCAGTCGCAGGCCCAGATGCTGCAGCAGCATCAGCAGGCGCACCTGCAACCACTGCGCGTGCCCCATCTCGGACACGGTCATGGCCACAGTCACAGCACTACGCCCACACTGGGGGAGCGGCGCACTGCCAATGCCGCCGACGATGGTAAGCTATACGTAGACCAAGCCACATATTCGGCCAGGGCACCATCACCACCACCACCCACACATGCACCACCACAACCTGCACTAGCACCAGCACATGTAGTCTATTTGCCAGAACCGCTTAATCTTCACCAGCATTCGCGCCACTTTCCAACTCGACTTGTCGCCCAAACGGTGGCAGAAGATCTAACCATGAGGCGGGATGGGTCAGTGCCGGAGCAGAAGTCTGTGGCGGATGGGCGGGGCAGACGATCCCCTTCCCCGTCCAGCTCCAGCTCTGGCTCCGATTCCTGTTCCGATTCCGACTAAGCCTGGAATGATGTACATATATTTTTACAGCCACAATGAGAATTAAAATCATTTAAAAAATTAAACTCAGAACTTTATTTTAAATGTTGTGTGTTGTTCGTAGTTTGGTTAATGTCCTTCACCTGTAGTCCTGTAGAAATATCCTTATTCTATTTTCATTTCAGTAGCTGTTGCATTTTTTTATTATTATTTTCTTATGATTTTTTAATGCTTTTTCACATTTTTATTTCCGCTATAACAATATTGAAGTCTGTTGAACTTTTGAAGGTAAAAAACTAACTAAAAAAACCATTAAAAAAAAACATAAATTAAGAGAAGTGTATCTGAACGGAAGAGTCTTTATTGTAAAATATATAAAATATATACAAAATCGGAATCAAAGCCAACAACATCCAACATGCCGAAAGTAACTTAGATCCTCTTTTTTTCTCAATATAAGCGTCATGCCAAATCAATCATCTATATCTACTGCATATATAATATTTACCCAGATATACCCAGAGCCACACACTTCAAGCTAATTTGTAAAAAAAAAGTCATACATAAAAAACACACACACATACACTACACTCGAAACAAAACAAAAAACATTTATTTCAAAATTAACAAAAAAAAAAAACAAACAACTTTCTGGAATGTTATTATAATGCATATAATTAATTTTCAATTTTACTAAAAAAAAAAATAAATTCAAACAAAAAAATATAAAAAAACAAATATGAAAATGCCAAAACTTTTCATAAAAACAAAAACCAAACCAAAAAGACCACCCATCTTATCCAGCCTTCTTTATTATCCCTTCTATTATGCTCTACTCCATACAGTTAACGATTTGGCAACGCAACGTACTATAACTAATTACGATCCCAGACGTCGCCTTCGCACGACTCTGTCTGGCCCAACGAAGCTATCGGTGGCCCATGCCCATACTAGTCAGAATCTGAATGGATACGTTCTGGCCGATAGTAGTAGTAGTTGCCCCACAATACCAAATACCCAATAACCACATACATATCAGAGTCAGAACGATTGCATTGAATTGACTTGAATTATTGAACCAGAACGAACAGAATTGAATTGAATTGAATTGAAACTGAATTGAATTGAATTGGTTGATTGACTTGCATACCTCAAAATTCCTGAAAACATGTTTGTTGTTGGGGCCTCAAAACGAAACTAAATAATTAACAATTAATGAAAAAAAAAAACAAAAAACAAAGATTTCAAAATCAGAAACCTACAAAAGACAACTTTTAATTTTTGCGTTTAATAATTTATCTACTAAAAAAGTACAGTAAAAAAAAAAAAAAATTATTTATGAAAAAAAAAATTATGAAATTTTTAACGAGCATGAGGTAAGTTCTGTTGCGCCTAATTGGTTTCTTTCTATTATTTATTTTTTTTATTTATTATTTTTATTTTTTATTATTTTATTTCATTATGTAATCATTATTGTTTTAACTATTTTCACACAAGAATGCATCTAAAAAAAAAAAGAAAACACCAACCCTTCCATTCAAACACAAACACAACAAACATCTATCCTGCACGCCAGACGCAACGCCAAACAAACAAATCCTGAGAGGCTCCAGGACATACGACCGACTTCCCCAGAATAATAATTAGAATCCGCCAAGCCACCTCACTCACCCCAATATCGAGCCAACTCCGCACTCTATACTCTTTCTCTGGGATTACATTAATGCCGTCTTTTGTGATTCTCCTTAGATGATGTTATTGCCGCCGATGATGAATCCCACTGGCAGCACCGGGTCAGCTCTGGATTTGATCGGCTGGTGGCCTTCGCCAGCACGGAGCTGGACAAGACGCGGCGCAGCATCGATGGCGACACTGTGCCGGCCTCCATCAGCTGCAACACTTCCCCGGACTCGGGCATCACGCACAGCAGCAGCAACTCGGATGCGGTGCGCACCTTCTTGTCCACCTCGTCGAGCTCCTCCCAGCTGGAGCTGCCCATTGGCAATAGCAACAGCTTGTACAACCATCATGCCCAGCACAGCAGCGGCGGCGGCGGCAACAGCAACCATCTGCCGCAACAACAACAGCAGCAGCAGCAACAACAGTTGCAGCCACAGCAGCAACACCATCATATACCCGATCACCTGAGCGACAGCAGCATCAAGTCGTCGGCCTCCTCGTCCCTGCATGCGGGCAGCTCCCTGAAGACGGTGTCGCCAGTGGAGGCCATTGAGTCGCCGCCTCTGTCGGACGTGGGTCTGCCCAGGACGCCGAGTCCCAGTGCCGCCAGTGTGGCCACCCCGCCCCTGGCCAGTGGACCGCCCCTGACCGGAGATCTGGGTGGCATTCCACTGAAGTATCAGCGCAAGTCGAAGAGCAGCTCCGAGAAGCACTACAAGAAGAAGTTCTGCGAGCGCAACTGGGAGTACGACTGCGACGAGCTGCTGGCCTACTCCAACTCCAGTGCTCCGGCAACGGCAGCCGATGCGGCCGGGAACGGGCCACCAAGTCTGGATAATGCCTCGAGTGCTGGAGGCGGCGGGGCTACGGCCAAGTCCGGCAAGTCGCCAAAGGAGAAGTCATCGCCGCACCACAGCGGCTACCATCAGGCGCAGCAGCACCACCACAAGTCCTCCAAGTTCCGGCCGAAGGGCAAGGACTGGGACTGGTCGCTGGACAGTCGCAGCCAGACTGGGGAGCTGATGGCGCCGATGAACAACAACAACTCCACCACCACAACGAGTAATTAATTTAGTTAACTAATTTAGTTCAATTTGCTGAAAAGATAGGAATGAGAAATGAGAGAAAATCCAGAAGAAGAGTATGCAGAATGCTTGCTACTTTTAGCCACATTATTTGTACATTTTTGAAATCTATGGATCTATGGTCGATCCCCCCCTAACTTGTATTGTATTGAATAAAGATTTTGTAATTTAAATTAAATGAATTGTATATGCATAGCTAACTTATTGTAAAGCCCAGCTATCAGCTATCCGTTTGCCTTGTTTTCTCTTTTTTACATACAATTTTTCGAAACTGTTTTATTTAAAAATTTTTATTTAATTTCAAAACTGTCCCCCACTAGTGAGAGATCTAATTAGGCTAGAGACACGTTTTCGTATTAGGCTGTAAGGTTGAACCCAACAATGCTGATGAACAATGTTACTGACTTTCTCTACCAACTACTATCATTATGTATTTAATTTTCATTATTGTTTAATTACGTTTGCCCATAAGTTGAATGTTTTGTCTTTATTATTATTTTTTATTTTCAAATAAAATTGTCAACTAATTAACATTATGGTTTTTCATTTTGATTTTCTTCTGAAACGATAAGTACCGCTGTTGAATTGGGACCAACCCTCAAAATCCAAATCCGAACCCGTTCCTGTTTTCAAAAAAATATTCTGAGGATTGTGAAGAATTTTGAAAAAAATTAGCATACCTTACTGGCATCAATGGACTTTGATATTTGAGCAGCACGTTCACTCAACACCAATATAGAATAACCGAAATGAAGCACAAATGAATCGAAAGTTTATTTATAATTCATTTTTTTAATATTTAATATTTTAACTTGCGCTCGCATTTAGGAGGCATGTGCTCGAATAGGGAGGAAGAGGATATATGCATATACTTTAACAGATTAATCGCAAAAACAATAATTCTAAACTGAAGTAGAGGAAATTAGATAATGTATACAAGCAACATGCAACATGCAACATGCAACAGCAGCAGAACAACAAGTAACCTTATAAATTAATGAATTTTCCACCTCAGCGAAATAAACAACAACAATTTTATATTATATATTATATTATAGCAGGCATATACAACATATATACATATATATATATACATATATATAGATACTTATATATTATATACGAAGCCAGCAGCGGGGGCGTCAAGGGAATATCAGGAATCCAATTGAAGCGAAAAAGAAAAACAAATAAATGATTTACAAGCATTTAATAAATAAATTAAATAAAAAGCATAAACCAACAAAATATTTAGCGAAACATGAATAAACTTATATAACAAACCATATACTTGAATAGCGAATAATGGGAATTTCAAATGTGCTATTAGCGTAGTGTAATATATGAGTAAAAAAAACTATAAAAGATTTAAATACGAAATACATCAAGGGCGCATAATAAATGATTTTTATACGTAAATATTGTAATATATATGTAAACACGAGTTGTAGCAAATGGAATATTAATTTGGCGCTATTAAAATAAATCTCATGTAAAATGCATATAAAAACAACGTATAAAAAATAGTTAAATTTACATGTAAAATTAATAAAACAATAAACGAGAAAAAAACGTAAAAGTAAACATTCGGGGAAAATAATAAAACACACACTCACGCATATTAAAATTAAAGGTATTATTATGTATATTTAACAAATATTAATTGCATATTATTATTTTAAAACTAAACGTTTAATAAAAAATATTAAAATATAATTAACAGAAACAAGTTGGTGTTTAAATAATGTGTGGGTGGGACTTTTCTTAAAGCTGTCTGGAAAGAATAATATAGATTTCCCCCAAAAATTAATAAAAAAAAGTTATATTTTTTAGTTTCTGTTATCTGTATTTTATGTCATTCAAATATCTTATAAAAAAGTACAGTTTTGGTTCGTTTATCTTTAATGCATTGTTTCGGTATAACTGCGTTTATCTTCATCTAAAGTGTTCCCGGTGACAATATGTTTAATTTTTTGTTTTTTTTTTTTAACCATACTTAGGGCTATTGCTATTTTAAATCGTACTCGTAGTATATTGTTTATTGTTGTTCAAAGCGGTCTGGGGGGGATGTGTTTAATAATTCGTTGCTTAAAAATAATATACTCAAACGAGTAGGTGTTTATGTTTTAGAATTTAGCTGACAATGTTTACGTTAGTTAGGCTATGGGTGCAATTCGGTTTATTTTTTATGATTTGCTCGATGACTAAGAAGAGTTTCTGGTTCTGGCTGAATCTGAGGTTCTAACAAATTCATTTGTTTCCCTAGCTTGCGTTTTGTAAATGAGTGTATATTTAATTATACTCGTATAACATTCTATTAATCTATTTATGTATACGTAGCTAGCTTTTCTTTGTTTTTCGGTTTTCATTTTTTTTTTATTTTGTTTTTAATGCATTTTATGGTATATAATTGTTATACAATAAAGCCTGAGGCACATTTATGATTTATTATTATTACGTTCAAATATTATTATTCCCTTTTCTTGGGGAGTTGCTGAATAAACTTTTTGTTTTAGAACGAAAATGGGTTCTCTGGGGTTTTGTGTTTTACTTTGTTTTACAAACAAACTAACATTCATTTGCAATGCGAACTATTAGGTAGAAAGATTTTAAAGCTAAACTTTGTTCCAAGCGACAAAAAAACAGAAATAGACTTCCATGAACTGGGAACACGACATTAAAACTAGTCTAGACTTGAATTACAGACGTCGTTTAAATCCATTGATAGCATAACTAAAGATCCATAGCGACGTAAACAAAAATAATAAACATTTATAACAAACAAACACTTACGACTAATCGAAGAATTAAAGAGTGGATAGACACTAGGTGGATAGACAAAAGTTTAACAAATTGAAGGAGGGGGCCATTGGGGATGGGTTAGTAAAATCGAAGGACTTCCTGGAAGACAGGAAGCCCAGAGGATGATCAATTGACAAAGCTCGCTACTCTCGATACCTCTCACAACAACGTACAAAAAAACACACACATTTAAATTTGACAATTTTTGAACTTAGACTGGTTCGCTGCGACCCCGTGTAAAATCCGTATGGAAATCCCTCTAGAAATACTTATATATATATATAAAGTAGATACTTATATACAAGTGGAGGGTCGCAGGAATACAAGCTCGTCGGGCGCCGAGGTTGGGTTCTATAGTTATAGATATACATTCGTTTACAGTTACGTTTTGTAAATTTGTTTTCGTTTCTAAAACCGCTGCACACGTTTCCATCATTCAGACTTTAAGTTCGTTTCATTTGTAAGGTTTTTCTCAACAGTTCAACTACGCGACTACATATAGCATTTACAGCATACACTATCCTCCTCACCACAGTGTTAATGATAATGTTTGGTAATAATAACAATTTGCCAAGTGAATACATGCAACAAGGGGCCTGAGGGTGTAATGTTGGCCTGGGCCTGGGCCCACAGCTTCTGGACACTCACTGCTTGAAACCAATTGGAGGCTACTGCCAGGCCGGTGATTAGTTAGATTAGACAGAGGGAAGAAAGGATATTTTGTTAGGTATTCTTAGTGGCACGAAGAGAAAGCTCATTTGTGGGGGAGTTATGTATTAGAGTCCTGTTCTCTTTAGATAGAATATAAATTTATAAAAATCCTTTTAAAAGTTTAACTAAAAGGGAACAGGACCAAAGAGGATCCAACACAACACAAATAATCTATAAGCAACAGGATAAAAAGGATAGAAAGGCTTTACAGCTGATCCACGTGCTGGAGCAAGCAGGCCACCACAGTGGTGTCCTCCTTGGCAGCCCCATCGACCGTCAGTTGCTCCTCCCCGGCATCCTTTTCCTCCTGCCGCTTGCCATTCTCAATCTCCTCCTGAGCCTTCTCTTCATGCAAATTCTAAAAGTCGTCGAGTATGTCTGTGACGCCAATCATGGCCTCTACCACATCGGTGCTGCTGGGAGCACTGTCGTCAATGAGGGATCCGTCGAAGCGCCTCCTATCCCAAAAGCCGAGGACGGCAGACTGTCGATCGTGTTGCCGTTGATCAGAAAATCGCGGGACATCTCCACGGGACTGTATCGGAAGCAGGGCGTTGTGATGGGCGTGGTTGGCATGGACTTGGAGATGTCCATGGGATTCCTGGAGCTATACGAATGTGCGCTGTAGAACCCTGAAGTGCCGGATGTGCCGCCCCATGTAAAAGATGGCGAGACAGCAAATCCATTCCCTGCTCCGCAGCTTCCTCCATTTCCGATTTTGGATCCACCGGAGGTTCCTGCTCCTCCTCCACCGCCTCCATTTAAGGCGGACAGACAGTTTTGTGGTAGCGGTGTCGAGGGCACCGATCGTGAAACAATTCCCGCTGACCCGCCACTGCTATAGCCAGACGAGGATCCGGCAGAGGAGCTGCACGTGGTCGTCGTCTGCTGCGTCACGCTGGTGAATTTGCTGCTAAAGCTGGGCGAGATCAAGGCGGTCATATCCACCCCCTCGTACAGCAGGCCTGTATCCTTGAGAGACGCCGACTGCTGGCTGTTGCTGTTCTCCGAGTAGAAGGCCAGATTTGGTGACTGTTGGCTGCTCCTTCGCTGCAGTTGAGACAGCGGCACCGACTGGGATCGCTGCAGCTCCGCCGTGTCCAGATCTCCGGCTAGAGCCAGGCTCGTTTCCAGGTCCACTGAGTTCTGGTTCAACAGCGGGTCCGCACTGTGACTGCTGTCTGCGAAACTGGAGGTGTTACCGCCACTAAACGCCCAGTTGGCGCCAATGCACTGCTGGAACAGGGAAGGACTCGGCGGGGCGGACGCAGACGTAAGATTCGGATAACATACGTAGCTGCGACCTTTACGATGAGCTCCGATCATTGGATCCCGATTGTCGCAGTCCAGTGACTGTTGCTTGCTAAGCAGACTGCTCCGCTGCTTCATTCTGGTGAGGCCCGGGCTGGCGAAACAGTTCTGGTTGGGATTCGCTGATTTTACGGCTGCACTGGTGGCACTGGATCCGTTAATATTGGGCGAGATGGGCAGGAATATGCAGTTTTTGTTGTTGCCATTACTGGAGGCGTTGCTCAGACTGATCTTACGCTTGTTGTTGCTAAAAGTGGGCAGCAATTTGGAGCGCTGTTGGAGTGGCTGCTTCTCATGCTGCTGCAGCTGCTGTTGCTGTTGTTTGTGTTGCTGCTGATGCTTTTTCGACATTAGGGCCAGAGACGCTGAGGCAGAACCCACTGCCGCCGCCTGATTGGGCAGCATCGATGGCACCGGAACGGGTGCCAGCATAGCTGCTGCTCCATTGCCTGGAGCTCCGCGGCCAGGAGCCGGCATCGCCACTTGCTCCAGGGCAGAGCCAGCGCTTGCCGGCTCCTGTGGATTCCTATTCGGTTCTACAGCATCCAAGGAATTTAGTTGTTTTTCCTCAGCGTCTCCCATCTGAAAATATTGGAGCAGCTCGTTGTCGGGCTCCTCGGAGTTTTCCTCATCCTCTCCGGGCAGGAAGTAATCATCCAACTCGTGCTTGTCCATGTTACAAATGCTGATAACCCGCTCTCGCGGCAGACCCAAGTTCTCAGGCAGTCCAGAGTCTTCGGCGGCGGCCAGGGCGGCATTTTCCGCCGCCATGAGGCGTCTAGCTCGCATTATCATCAGCTGGTTGCGCGAAGCAACTTTGGGAATCGCATCCACACTACTGGAAGGGCTAACTGAGCTGCTGTTCATCATCTTTGCGGGCGGGCCCATAAACATTGCAGCTCCCGGGCCAGGAACGGGGGAAGTGTCCGCTTGGGGCGGCGGTGGCGTAGCGGATGTGGTAGTGATCATCGGTGGCACTAGAAGGCCACCATTTCCTCCTGTTGTCCCACTACTCGGCGAGTTGGCCCAAAATCCCTTGGTTTGCTGCGCCTTAAGCACCTTCTTGCAGAAGATATTGGTGGTATAGTCCTCCACCTCATCCTTTATCACTAGGCCGACGGTAGGCGACGTTTCCTGCTGAGTGAGTACACCCGTGGGGTTGCCCAGCTCCAACAGCTTTGGTGTTAGATTGCGAACAGCGCTATTCGCCCTTTGATCGGTAGCAAGATTCATTGGCGTCACCTGTGCCAGGTAGCCCATTGCGGGTGCCTGCTTCTGTGGCTGCTGCAGCTGCTGCTGTGATTGCTGAATGGGGGAGTCTATAATCTCCTGCTTTATCTTCAGAAGCTGTTCTTCGCAGGCCTCTTGACTGCTGCCCGCATCCTGGCTATTGCCCAATTGATTGCAGCTGGATTCCGAGGAGGTTGACCCCTTGCGCTTCTTTTTTCGTCGCTTTTTCAAGGGTCCCATGTCCTGGAAAGGATAAACACTTAATGATTTAAATAGTTTTTCTTCTCAAGACTTACGGCCAGAACTCTCTTTTCCTTGGGCTCCCGAGGTGTGTACTTCTTTGTCGCCACAGTGGCATTGTTGCTCCGGATACGGGCACTCAGATCAGCAACGCTCTCCAGCTTGGTGTTGAGCAACTTCTCAGCCCATCCGCGGATTACGTCCCAGCTCTCGCGATCGCCCTCGGTAGGCGGCATGCCACTTAGAGTGGCTGAGCCTGACAACTGGCTGGGATCAGTTGCGGGAACATCGCCCGGACTCTGCTCACTCTTGCACAGCTGCGGCAGTTGTGGTGGTATCAGCTTTGTCGTTTTCCGCATAGCAGCATAGCAATAACGAGAGTTGCCTCGCGTCCCCAGTCTTCGAGGACGCACGCCCGGAAAGACCTGCTTCATCACTTTTCCAAAGTCCGCTGTCGACAAAGGCTTGATGCTCAGCCGTTCGCAGTAAGCTCTAAAATGGTAATAGGAACCATATTAGCAAGGATTATCCTTAAAACAGACTTCAAACTCACATATAATCGTTGTATACATCCTGTTTGGGTATGGACACTTGGGCATCGTGCTCCAAATGGGAGCGCACCCAGTTTATTGTGTGATTAATCTCAGAGCGTGTTCCCAGGGGATTTTGCGGCTGCCGGAGCGGATCGGTGTCGGCACACTCGCCGGGCAGCCTCAGATAGAGGAATAGCTTCTCAATGGGCTTTAAGCCGGAGACGCGCTCCAGAATCTGCGAAATCTGCAGCTTGGCATTGTCGCTGTGAAGGAAAACTCAATATAGAAACGAAAAGAAGGGAGGTAGGTGGATGCACTTACTCCAAACTAGACTCGATCACTTGCTGGACTCTCCGCATCTTCTCCTCGCTGGGCACTGACGGTCCTCCTCCAGTCGAATTACTGCCGGTCAGGGCATTCATGACATTCTCGGCAATGGTGGAGTTTATCACCCCACTGGTAGCCGACACGCCCTCGCTGGGATGCCTTTGGCCAGGTATTGTTGGGGCAACTGGTCCTCCAGGGGTTGGAGCAACTGTTCCCGGCACTGGCACTGATCCCGCTGGAGCTCCACTGATGGCATGCATGATCTTGCCCAGACCCAGCTGGGCTGTGTTGTAGGGAAAGGATGCATTGGCGAAGGCCAAGCCAGCAGCAGCATTTCCAGCCGTGGTGGCAAAGGGATTCGGTGTTAGCACAGATGTAGCTCCAACCGCTCCAGCTACGGCATTGGGAAAAGGTGGCGGCACAAAACCGCTGGGCGTGGGCACAGGTACAGGTACGTGGGTGTGACCCGCGGGCGAGATCTGGGAGGAGGGAGGAATAGTTCCACCTCCTGCAAGTCCACTGCCCACGGGCGTAATGGTCAAAGGCGACGCCTTGGCATGGATAACTGGAGCCTGGAAGCGGGCAGCCGAATAGGAGATATCCGCAGGTTGCAGGCCACAATTGCCATATGGATTAACACTGGGTTTCTGCAGAGGAACAGGAACGGGAACGGGTAGAGGGACTGGGGTGGAGGCTTGTGCTGCTGGCGCCGCTGATTTTGTCCACTGCGCACCCAGCTGGCCGTGCTTTTCGGACATCTTAGGTGCTAGTGCTGGTGCTAGCGGCGCCTCCTTCTCGGCTTATTCTGTTACTGTTTTTTTTTTATCGCAGCTGGTTCCCCTCCTTCTGCTCTTGTTTTGGTTTCTGGTTAAGATTACGCCTCCCGCTGGGCTGGAAGGTTACGCAGCTGGCGCGTGTGTGTGTGAGTCTGTCTGTGTGTAGTGTGCGTTTTAAGAGACGGAGATTGCGGAGTCGATAGCTGGCGCGACGAACATTTCGACAACTGCGACAGCGACGGAAGAAGATACGGATTCCAGATAATGGAGCATTTTCCAAGGGGCCTATTCCCCTCCTCGACGCGAGGCGGAAATCTCTGCGGGGCGTGGAAAGTGCCAGGCGTGCTCTATTGCCAACTCGGGTGCAAATTTCCAATCAGACAGGCCACGAAACAAATGAAAAAATCCATCTTTTACCAGAGATAAGAAATGTCAATCGTTCTGCGTCTCGAAAAATATGCAACGTTGCCAGATTGTCGATATACGGAATGTACTATTTTTCCCTCAGCTTGCGGATGTAAACAAGGACGTTTTTGGCGAATTTTCAATGTTTAAATATATAAATAGGTCGTATTTTGGATCCTTTGAATAGATCCAATTCAAAAAATTATCATAAATATAAAATAAAACAGCAAAATCAGTCAATTCATGATTTTGCAGTTATCGTTATCGGGGTTAGCCAGGGCTGCACACCGGAACTAGTGACTAGTGAGAATATTGCATTTTGAAATTACGTCAAAGGAGCAATGGAGAGGAGAATTTAGTTTTAAAAATCAGAACTTATTACTTTATTATACTAATGTTGTCTGCTATAAATCCTGGATCAAATATCCACATACTAATATATTTTATGTACATGATTATGTATAAAAATGTTCAGATGTGGTTTAAAATTAACAAATTTCATTAAAAAATATTTAATATTTCATTAAAGTCTCTGTTTTTAATAGATTACCTACCGAATAACGAATTTCGGGGCGTAATAAATGTGACAAACGATTCAGTGTTCACATCAAATGAACCAGCGAATGGAACCACTATACGTCAGCGTCGCTATCGTGCAGCCCTGGATGGAAAATGGCGATGCATGTCTTTTTTTTTTCTCATTCGCTTTACACAACACTTTTGAGCAACACGGAATTAACACTAAAATACTGTACGAGCGGTTCTTTTAACTAAGCGAAAATAGAAGAAAAGACTAACCAGGATGCGGGGTGAACTAGGACCACAGATGTGCCGGGTGTGCCTGGAGACCAATCAGAGGCTGCAGCGCTTGGACGAAACCCGCGAAGAGGGCGAAGAGACGCCAAACGAGATGTTGATCCAGCTACTGGGTGTCTCATACAGCAAGGTACGTACATATAGATTGCCATTGTGATATGCCACTGACTTTGTGGCTTATATCTTCAGTTAAATGACAAGGAACAGATTCCGGAGGGCATATGCAAGGCCTGCAAGGTGGAGCTGAACATGGCCTACCAGTTCCGTGAGAAGGCTCTGCGGCGGCAGGCCGAGATTGAGGATTATTTGAGGGAAATGGGTCTAATCGATGATTCAGAAGACATGTTCATTAAGGAAGAGGACGAGATGATGTACATTATCGAAGACACTAGCGAAGGAAAGGATGATGAATTTTTGGAGGTGGAGTCCAGCGAACAGCAAGAGGTTATTACAGAGAATGGCGACACCATTGAGTTCCTCGACGACAACTACACCATTGAAATGAACTCGGATCAGGGTGAAATTGTCTTGGAGGCTAAGGAAAAGTTCGAGGAGACGCCAACACAACAGCAGGTGCTCCAGGAGGCTGCCAGCACCAGTCTAAAGGCCAGACGTGGTCGCGTTCGCCGCGGCCTCAACTCTCTGACCACATCCGATGGTACTGAGAAAGGCGGCTACATTTGTGATGTGTGCGGAAACTTCTATGAGAAGCGCGGTCGCATGATGGAACACCGACGACGTCACGATCTAGTCTGTCAATATCAGTGCGAGTAAGTACTGTCTAAGATTTTCCATTATTATGCTTAATGTTTTCTTTTGCAGACTCTGTGATGCCAAATTCCAGGTACGAGAACAGCTACGCAAGCATATGTACTCGCACACAGGCAGCAAGCCATTTAAGTGCAGTTTCTGTAGTCGGCAGTTCTTCTACGAGAGTGTGCTTAAATCTCATGAGAAGTGAGTAGTTAGATTCATACTCAAAGGCGAAAATAAATTAATTCCAATCTATCCCCAGTGTGCATCGTGGAATCAAGCCGTACGTCTGCAAGGTGTGCGATAAAGCATTCGCCTACGCTCACTCGCTGACTAAGCATGAGCTCATTCATACTGACATTAAGTTGTACCGATGCGAGTACTGTCACAAGGACTTCCGCCTACTGCACCATATGCGCCAGCACGAGGAGACCAGGCTGCATCAGAACGCCGTGATGCTGGCCGAGAGTATGAAGGTGGACATGTCGGGAGAGGAGGATGGTGAGACGCAGAAGATCCGCATGCAGGCAATTCGCAGTTCGCAATCATAGAATTAGTACAACTTTTCTTATATTTTACTGTAATTTAATTATTTCCTTTTAGAAATATAATCCTATTTTCCAGTTTAGTCAGTAGGCACATGAATGGGCAGTCACTTTCTTACGGACTAATTAGCTTAACTTAACCTAGCTATACGATTTTCGTTTAATAAATGTGTGAACAACTCGTTCAATATCATGAAATATTAATTTGAGTTTCAAAGTAAACTATGAAATGATAACAATTTTATAAAATGTAATCTATTTTTTCTCTCTGTAATATATTTTAAGTTGGTTTGAAACATCGGAAAAGCTTTTTGTATGAAATGAAGCTTTTTTCGGATATGCTTGGATTGTTATGCTTTAAGGACTCTGATTTCATTTAAGTTCCCAAAATTAATTCAAATAAGTAATAGGAAAATATAAATCAAAATAAATTATAGTTAAGAAATAAATATATGTATAAATAAAAAAAATAAATATATATTATATATATTAATAAATTGGCAGGATATTTAGGGTTCTTTATATTCATATTTCTTTATTTAAATTATAAAATGAATAAAGAAAGGCGGTAGGCCCGAAAAACCCGCCTGCCAATTGTCCAGGGAGTGAAAATCACAACATTATTGAAGAGCCAGTCAATTTTTCTTTATTTTCACAATCAATGCTAAAGGGAGTGTGGGTGGGTGCGTATGGGAGTTATGTTGAAAATTATGCAATAAATATGGGTTATGCTACATGTCGTCGTCGAGAGTGAATAAAATGAAATGCGGGAAAAAAAAGGGAAACCAATTTGCACCGAACGCATACGAAACACAAGCGAATGTGCCATATCAAAGGAAGTTACCAAATTACATGACTTGAATACGTTTTTTTTCTGGCATTTATTCTTTTATTTTTGGTCCGCTGTATCTTTTATTATATTTTTTACGCTCCCCCGTGTATTTTTACCACTTTAGTGTAAACAACAAAAAAAAGTTCTTATGGACACAGGAAAGCCTTTTGGCCCCCCATGGAGGTTTTGTATTTGATTGGAGGGTGTTGTTGGTTTTTTTTTTGGGAGGAAAAAAAAAAGAGGTTGGGGGCTAAACAAATTCAAACAAATTTGCACGCGATTTGACATGTCGAATCCATAAAAGCGCTTCAAACGATTGGATTATGGGTGTGAACATCGGGCCACGGCCCGCCAACTCAATTGCCAAATTGCGAGTCGGCCCTTTTAAACTGATTACGAGCCAGTCCGGGCTATCAATTGCAAATTTATTTCCAGCCAACCAGCAAGCAGAAAAAAAAAAAATGGTAATACCCTTTTCAGCTTGGCTCACACGGAGCTTACCTTATAGCCTTGACCTGGCCGTGACTTTGCATTTGGCGAAAGCCCAACAGCCAGACTTGACTCATCACGGATGCCCCGCCACCTTTTTGTGGCAAACAAATCAGTAAATTTACGAGCTGAATTGCAAATTCTTGCCAGGCATTGGCAAATCTTTGAGAGGGTTTGCATACGAGCAGGCAGAGCAGGTGGTAAGTGTCATAGAACTTTCGGTTTACCAGGCCAAGTTTTCAATGACAAGAGCTCAAGTCGTCACAGTGGATAATGGCTAAAGGTAACTTAAGGAAAACTTACTTTGGTGAAAACTGTTTATATCTATCACAAGTTATATATATTTTACAATTGGGGTTACTTACTGTACCACCCAATCATCAGCATCTCCGGATAGATGCCACTGTATGTGGGCATGTCAATGTCAAGTGGTTTTGGATAAAGTTGAGAAAGCAGCTCTGGAGTGTCGCTATCTGGGTCTGGATCTGGGTTCTGCTCAACTGTGGCTGGCTTTCACTCCTCCCATCAACTATTGTGCATAATTCATGTATTTTATTAAAAGAAAATGCAAAACCAACAACGAATCATTTCCCCAGCCCCCCGCCACGCTTCACAACTGGGGCGAGTGGTTGTCAAATGGCAGCTGTAAACTAAATGCTTTATATTCATTTATTCCGGAGCATAAACAATGTAAGCATCCACGGCGAACCGGAAGACTTGATGAGCTGCTTGTGCCAGGATCTTCATGTAGATGCACAAATAGTTGTATGTCCTTGGATATGTGTGTGTAAGTTTGCATAATGTTGCGAATGCCATGGTTAATGCATGTGCAACAGGATGCTCTTCCATTTGCGGTTGCCTCATCTAAGGAAATTAGTAGCTCATAGTCGAAGCTACCGGGACACCGAAAATAATTTAGTTTATTTTGTAAGAAATATATAGACTTCAGGGTGTAAGGTTTATGCCAAAAATCGTTGATCTTTTTAGGGAAAATGGTTTGAATAAAAGTGAGTCTAAAGAATAGTTTTTCAAATACTTTTATTATGGTTTTTAAGATTAAAAATAATCATCCATTTTATTCCAATAAAAAACTTCAAGTGACAGGTGGAAGTCCCCTATTTTATGGGAGTGTAGAGAGGGTTAAAGAGTCAGATGCTGTGAGGAAGGAAAAGCCATTTAAATGCCGAGAAATCCCCTTCAATGTAGCGCAACGCTTACGCTCCACAGCCATGCAAAAACAACGGGAGCAATCAAGGGGAGCGGGGCAAGGACATGCAGGATAGAATGAAGGATGGAGGAGGGCGCCCCATAAACCCGGTAAGGCACGCCACCGCCAATCAATAAAAACCCAAAACAACTGGCGCTCTGGAGCATCAAATATTTGTAGGTCTCGGCCAAAGTTAAGATGTGGAAAATCCCCTTTCCGAACACGGAAACACACAAAAAACAAAACAGCCGAACCGGCGAACGGGCTGAACCATTAAAAGTAAACGCTGTGGAAAATGAACGATGTTTTCCTTCAAACGTGGCTTGGCAATGGACGATGGAGATCTGGCCCGTAATAAACACAAACAAATGAAATAATTTCGACTGCAAACAAAAGGGCATAAATTTATATATATATACGTTTATGGGTGTGTATATAATCCTGGTCCATAGTCCAATAGCGAATCTATGTATAATGCATAAGCAGGACGAGGGGCGTGGCAGGGAGATAGGCCAGATAGGATGGCCTTGTCCAGACAGCCTTGCCAAATTACGCATACGCACAGTTGTGCCGCTTGCGGGAGGCGCCATAATTCATGACACACGGCGTTTTGGGTGCACGATTCACAGGCTACGGACACACGGCCACAGCCTCGGCGATGAAGACATCGGCAACGTAAATTGGTTTAAGCTGACGGCTACGGACAGCCCACCCAATCTCCTCCACCCAGCCAGCCATTTAGCCAGCTCCCTGCCATCAGCATCCAGTATCCCAGCTTCCAGTGGCACGCCGACTTTGACCTATTGCCCGACCACACAAAACTTACCCCAGGAGTTGGGTAGTCTACACAGAAAAAAATATTCATTGGTAAGAGATTTAAATTTGTTTTTATAATCTAAATAAAATCCAACTTTAAAATTACAAAATATAATAATATTTTCCAAATAGACTAATAGAAAAATTAAAGATTATTTTTTCAAATGTATGGGGGTCTAAGCAACCAAACGGAAGGCAAATAAGGCCCCGGAATGAGCTGTGGCCCGGCCCAAAAGGTTATGCCAAATTACGAGAATTTTTGAGGCTCAGCAATAACAAGCCCATTGGCCCGGCTACCGGGTGGAATATACTTTCCGCCTCGCTCCTCCATCCTCCAACCTGCTCACTTCCGTTGTTGCCCCCCAACGGCTCTCGTCTTCGCCGCCTCTCCAGATATAAATCATTTAAATTAACAACTTTTGGTTTATTAACAGAATTTATTGGCAGCCGTTTCTGCAGCCTCAGCTTGCCCGCCTGGGGTTTTTGTTGTTGCCGTTGAGGTAAACACGTTTCGGGATGCCCACGCCCCACCCCATGCCCATGCAAGGTCCTGGCAGGACCCCCTTGGACCCGAGAGGTTCTGCCAAGGATATAACGAACGGTTTGCTCGATGATTTGTTATTTGTTAGTGAAATGATAATAGCAACAAATGAGCTTTTATTGTTCCAATGGTCGATGCTGTTGCCGCCGCCGCCTTAAGGCCGCGTCGTCATTGGCTTTGCGTTTCGATATAAATTCATGAAGGATAAGCCATTCAAAAGGGGATTTGCATAATTTGTTGTCGACTCTTGGAGGCCCCGATTTCTCAATCCCGGCCGGCTGCCACTTCTCTTGTTGCGAGCAACAACTGAATGCGAGTTGAAGTGAACAATGGGACCACAATTACAAAAGTTCTACGGGATGAAGACCGTCCGACTCCCACACTCGAAAAATAAATTCCATTTTTTATGATTTTCATTTGTTTAAGAAAATATTTACAATTTATAATATATTGAGACACTTTTTCGAGTGCTGTCGTTCGAATACATTGTGCTGAAAGGTCGATCAGTTTAAAGGAGTTCCAGAGGAATCACGTTAAAGTTGTGAATCCTTCAGGAAACCACGCTCCATGCTCCACCCAACAAGCTCTTCCACTTTGCAGCTGCCTCGCCCACATTAATCAGCCATTAATATTGTGTAAACCAAAACCGTTAACAGTCGGCAGATGCCTTTCGGAAAATATGATTGTTTTGCGAGAATTCTGCCGTTCAGTTGCCGCCTTTTGAAATTTAATTCTATTCTGAACGGCTGGAATTTTGATTCGGTTTTTGCATTTAAATTTAAATATAAATTGACACGTGCCAGCCTTCGCAAACAATCAGGACACGCTCGCCGGCACAAAAGGTTCCAAAGCGGGGAAATCGAAACTGCCAGGCAGACGGAAGAGGTACATCGGTGTGCACGTGTATGAGTGATTATTTTGAACTCATTCTTTGGGGGCGGCCAAGGGTCCTGGTGGGTGAAAGGAGCTGTGAACCACAGCTGTGATTTTCCTCCATATGGCAGTAACTTAAGATCCCAAAGTGTTTAAAATTATTTTTTATGTTTCTTTAGAATTTATGCCAAAGACTAAGTTTCAATGACACAAAGTGAAAAATATCAATTTCTCTCTTTTTATCAGTCCTCGATTTGAGTACTATTTAATGATTTAAATATAAAAGAAATATTTAATATTCTAATACTCTATAGGACACTCTCACAATATAGTCATATAATTTAATTATTATTATTAGTAATAGTCCTGAGCAGCTAAAATTGTCTATTAATATTTAGTAAAGACATCCATTATTAGCTATTAATTGGAAAAATATGCTTCTCCTTTACACCAACCATTATTTATCAGAATCCTGCTTAAATTTTCCTATTAAGAGAATAAGGAAAGCTGTTTGCCTGACTACAATGCCGAATGCCGTCGACATTATAAAGATTAATTTCCGACTGCCACAACTTGGATGAACTTCGCTGAACCCAAGCTCATCGAAAGCGAAATGATTCGTTGACCAACTTAAAGCTCATAATGACGGACAATTTATTTTTTCCTTTTTCTATTGGGGTCCTGGCTGCAAATTGGAACAGTGCCACGCCCAGACAAGCCGGCAATCGCCAAACTTGGCCTGAGTGGAGCTGCTGGGATGATGACAATCACTGAATGTTATTGACGACGCCCGCCCGCCAAAAAGTTGAAATCAATGTTGATGATCTTTAGGCCAGCTAAAAGTCGAAACTCTCTCATTGTTATCTATGGGGTTGTGGATTGGGGAGAGAACGACGACCAGGGACCAGTAACTGGTGACTGGTGACTGGCAATGGGGAATGGCCGCAAGAGTGTCGCCATCGGAGGCTTCGATGAAAAGGAAAATGTAAACAAAATCATTTGTCAAAACATTTCGAAACAGCTCTGCAAACTGCGGACTGTGGTCGAATATCGATGTTTGCTGCCTTCGCCTCACACAATGGAAGAGAGTGAAGGGGAAGCGGAACTGGAAGCGGAAGTAGAAGTGAAAATTTCCAGGGTCCTTACATTGTTAAAAAATTGCTGAAAAAAAGAAATTTGGTGAAAAAAAGAAGTTGAGGATGTACCCTTAAAAAATTAAGTTACATTCATATATTTATTGCATATTTTTATCGTAAAAAATTAATAATAAATGGGTATCGTTCAAGGTGAATGTCAAACAGTCTTCCTTCAAGTCATATAAGGTTTCAATCAAATGGGAAGCTCCTTTCAAAACTAAGACCTTAGTCAGACTATTGTCAGACTATAATCAGACTTCTGCTTCTGACTATTTATAAAAATGTGCTCGAAATAATGGATAGGATAATTAAAATAATACCTGATACCGATTTACTTTCGATTGGTTCCGATAAAAGTTGAATTAAAACTAAGTTGTACTTTTTGAAGAAGCTGGATTGGCTTACAATCCAATATGATTTTTCTTTATCCTTATAGACTTTTATTGTACATTGACAATTTCTTGATCAGATTCTTTTAAAAAATGTAATTTAAAATATTTGTGATTTGAATTCCGTCAAGGGCTGGAGGTCACTTTCTCACTTCCTGTGATTACTAATACGAGTGTGATTCCTTTTCATCAATTCTTCTGGTCCGCTATGGCGTTTTACTTCTATGCCTTTTGTGGCATGTGGCTACTTTTGGAGGGAATGAAGCGTCGTTTGTCAAGCGATTTATTTCAATTATTGATGGTGATGTTGTCTCTTCTAGGAGTAAAATAAGGGCCTTGCGAGTGGACATTTGTGGGGCTTGTGACCCATTTCTACAGTGGCCTAATCTCGTCCCTTCCTAATTCCAAGGAGGAATTTTGAAAAGCGCCAGAAAGTAGGCTGCGAGTGTACCTTCGGATGAAAACCAACAAATACACCAAGCATATTTCCGCTTTATAATTATAATAATAACAATTGCCATGGATTTGCCCCGGCACATAATTAGTGCAATGTAAAATTTAATCAATTTCGTAATAACCCAATTATTGAAATTGCTGGCGACGCAATTAAGCTGCGTTCCACCCAAAAACGGTCAAATGACCACATTCATCGGCCGCTTGGCGTCCACGGACCACGTTATCCCGGCCAATATATTAATAACAAAGGCAAAGGCAAATGGGATCCGATTTGCACTTGGGTCGAGTGGCATCAGTATGTGCAGTGCATCCACCCATATATCGATGCATATATACGTGTAATGTATATGTTTTTTCGGTTCTCTGAAATCAAGCGGGTCCGCTGGCTGGTTTTCGGACAAATTTGCATTTTGGGCGGCAGTAAATAATCCAGAATGGATAAAGTTTTTCATTTGCATTATGATCCATATATGACCGATAGCTAACCGACTGAGTAACTCTGGCCCTGAAATCGCATTAAAGATTTAATGGAATTTCGTAAATACAAATGGAGAGGAATAATTGTGAGAGAAATGGCCTCTTTTGAGAAAATTCTCGTGAATGTGTCAGATTTTGTGGCTCATTAGGAAAGGAATATCTAAAATTGTGCCAACAGAATTAAATGCCAAAACAATAAATGGCCCAAGTGATGTCTTTTTCGTAGCTTTCTGATGTAAAATGTACAACAACAGATGTTTTAAAAAAATCTAACAAACATGGCAGCAAAATATCAATTTTAACATAAAAACAATAATAGAAAAATAAAATAACAAGTATACCATTTGTAAAGGGTTAATTGTGGCTATTAGCCAAAAGCTCATACACGAATAAATGGAAAAATAAATGTTTAGCTACGTCATTTAGTAAAAATAAATAATAAATCAGAAAGTGTACAGTTAAAAATAACGAATTTTTAAAATTGATTCTATGGAAATAAATTGAATTGAAAACAAAGTGCGATGTGCAATTAAATTCATTGACCCCCAGCCAGAAAAAGCAAAAAGCAATGCATCGCAATGCATCGCATTTAAATTAAATATGCAAATTTGTGATCCATATAACAATGTGCTATATAACTAAGTTAAATGTACAATTCATTTGTACAGAACATATAACCAAATGTATTTCATACACATTCCCGTGTCGCGTTGCACAGAGTGGGTTTGTTTTTTGGTTATTTTTATATTCCTGGATATTGATGCAAACACCACACCGCCACCTATTCCAAATGTTTAGGTATTTAAGGAGATTTCTTTTTGGGAATACATACATATATACATACAATAGGGGCCGAAATTCAACAGAGAGTGCAAATACCTATAGAAAATATTCTGGAAGAAGTGCAGTCGGCGGCGTACATTTCACAGTTGACTAAAACGTAAACACGAAAAAGTCGGAAAAACGAAAATCATTTTCTAAATATATACAATGGTACTCGGGAGAGAGGGTCTGTGGAAAATGAAAATTGGAGAGCGCCGAGCAGTGCATTGGTCATCCGTTTGATTTCAAATATTTTCCGAATTCTATAGGCCGTAGAAAGTGAAAAGCTTAAAGTCCATTTGGTTGATACACTTTTTCTAAATTTATCATTTTGCATTTTATACTTTCAAGAGTTATAAACTCATTCTTCTTAAACAAAAAGCATCATACTTGTTTGTAAGAATCATAAATAAATTTAGAAAAGTATGGATTTTGGTATACTCGCTGCTTGAAAAGTGTATGATCGATGTATAAATAAATTGTGTGTAGGTTTTCCTCGTTCCTCGAACGGCGACAGCTGCACACCGCCGTTGGGCTTTTGGAAAATGGGGAAAGCCACTCGCGAGTGAGTTTTCCACTGGCGACGGGATCAGTGCGCGAGAGTGCGTCGTCGAGCGAACACGGAACCCAGAAAAGCCCCAGGAAAAGTGCCCGGAAGAAGAGGAGAAGCAGCAGAGACAGCCAACGGGAAAACTGTAGCCAAGTGAAAGTGTGAGGAGGAGATATTTATAGAAGGCCACGCCGCAACTACAGACACATATATACATATATATATTTATCCGACAAGTAGTAGATACAGGCCGTGATATACACACCCGGATAGTGAATCCAGGATGACGGACGTGCCGGAGCCAGTGCGCAAGTGCGCCAACCTGTTGAAGGGCACTCGCAGTGATACGGAGAAGTTCGCGGCCCTGTTCATGGTCACCAAATTGGTGAAGGGCAAGGATTGCAATTCGGCCGGCAAGAAGCTGCTCTTCGAGGCCATTGGATTCCCCTTTCTGAAGAAGCTCTTGGTGTCCAAGGACCTGCCCAACGATTGCCCGCCTTTGGTGTACAAGAGCGTGGCCCTGTCGATCCTCACCTGCTTCTGCCAGGAGGAGGAGCTAGCCACCCACAAGGACATCATCGATGCCATTCCCACACTGTTGGAAATCGTGGAACAGGCCGACGACGAGGATTACGAGGACAACCTGATCGTGGTTAGCGAGGCCTACAGTTGCCTGAAGAGCATCGCCAGCTATGAGCCCGGCCAGCAGGCCCTTCTCGCCACCGGGGCCATCCCCAAGATGTCCCAGATCTACTCCGCCCAGAGCTTCCAGACCGATGAGGCCCTGCACCTGATTGTGCTGCTGGTGAACAAGTTCGGAGTGGCCTCCTGGCCGGAGGATCCCACGGCCTTCCACGCCCTGATCCAGAGGATTGCCCTGGACATGGAGACGGATCACACGGACAGGAAGTACGAGCTGTGCCGAATTCTGGCTGATATCCTGATCACCTGCCGCCGCGAGATCGTCATCAACTCGCTGGAGGGTCAAATTTGGCCGGAGAGTCTGTTCAAGGGCTGCGGCGACATCCTGAAGGCCAAAATCGGGCCCAAGCAGAGGGACCCCGCCCTGCATCTGATTGCCACCACCCTACAGGTGCTGGGCATCCAGTGGGCCTTCATGGACGAGCAGAAGCAGTTCTTCCTCCAGCTCCTTCAGCTGGCGGCCATCGAGGTGCGCATGCAGATGGACGAGAAGAAGCTGGAGACCACCTTCAAGCAGGCAGATTTGATGACTTGCTGTTTCCTGATCCTCGAGCAGTGCATCGAGTACATGGCCACGGACCAGTTGGACTTGGAGCCAAAGGAGAAGCAGACAACCTACACGGCCCTGAAGGGAGCCTTCAACCAGGTGATGGCTGTCCTGACTAGGGTGAGCCAAGACAAGATCCGGGACAGCGCTAATCCCCGGGACAAGAGCTTTATCTTTGCCATTGTGCGTGTGTTGTCGGCTTGGTTGGCCCAGGAAACAACGGCCATGCGACCAGCCATCTACAAGATCCTTCCCTTCATGCTGAAGGTGGCCAACGAGAGCTTCCACGATCTGAAGGCCTGGCGGGCGGGTCCCAAGGAGGGTGTCGCGCCCAACGACGTCTTACGGATCATGCTCCCGGCTCTCTGCCATTTTGCCGTGGAGGATGAGGCCAGGCGGGTGCTGTTCACCCACAAGCAGGACGAAGTCCTGCTGGAGTCTCTGGAGCTGTACTTCAGCATTGCCCACTGGAAGAGACCGCCGATCCCCAGGGCCGAGCGCTTGAAGAGAATGAACGAACCGGATCCGGTGCCCACTCCGGAACAGCAGGCTGAAATGAAGGTGGCCCGTGCCGCTATCGTCGCGTTGTGCAACATCCTGATGAACTTCACCGTGCTGGAGCCCAAGCGTGCGGAGGACGGAGCCACATTTGCCAGCCTGCTGAAGTTCGTGGTGGAGAACCTGCCGGAACTGAAGGACACACCCGACAACCTGGTGATTCACGGCAACTTGGCAGTCCTCGGACTACTTCTGCTTAAGCAGCAGTCGAAGAAGGTCAAGCAAAACGACTTCTCCATCTGCCGCTACATCCAGGCCACCATCCGCTTCCTTTGGGACGCTTACAATATCGACGAGAGCAACGATCCCACTGCCCTGGTGGTGTCCATTGCCTACAAGGGCTACTGGTCAGATCTCTCGGAGCTGTGGTTCCTCGGCATGCAGACCATGTGCGGAGTGCTGCCCCTGGTGCCGTGGCTATCCGAATTCGCCCTTGAGTCCGGCTGGGCTGAGGGCATTGTGAAGACCCTGAAGAAGGTCAAGATCGGAACCCTGCCGGCCAATGTGAAGTCCGCCTACGAGGACTTCCTCTCCCAACTGGTCGACGTCAACGGCGATGTGGTGGCCGTTCTCAAGAAGGCCGATGCGCTGCGGGTCTGCCGCAATCACAGGATGATGGATCTGGGCAAGAAACTCTTCGGCGACTAAGCTGTCCAAGATGACCCAAACAAGTAAAATACTCTTCTCCGGAGGCATTTTTTGAGTGTGATTTGTGAACAAGCGAAAAATGGAAAATATTTTGTATGGATTTTATTCTATTTTATATGCTCTATTTTAATGATTAAATAACTAAATTTATTAAAAAATAAACACCACCATTTTTACAAAAAATACCCACATCCGGACATAAATTCTTTTTTTTTTCAGTTTTCATCAAAAAATACTTTTGGCATTCATTCATTCAGTTTCGTTTTCGTTTTCGTTTGTTCTCCTCAGCTCGGTGGAATTAGTTAAATCTTTAGCTTGTTTTTGTGTTTTCGGTGATTTTTATTTTCGAACAATGGCAACGTATGTACGTCCGGATATGTGGATATACGGAACGAGAACGAAACACGTCACATTTGCTTGTTTGCCGCTTTAAAAACTACAAGAATAAAACAGCGATGACGAGTCCAAAACAATACTAATAATAAGTGCAATTTAATTAAAAACATTGGGGACAACTTTTTGCCCCGAAACACGGACAGGAAGCGACGAATTAATAATGTGCTGACATGGAGTGACAACTTTTTGGTTTGCACTCGGGGTGCGAGGTGAGGGAAATGCATGCCAAATTTCTGGCTAAACTTTGACGACAACTTAGTCATTGTGTTGCTTTTTTCTGGATATGAGCTGGGGAATAAACTAAAAAGTACTTTTTCAAATTTAATATGGCACAGGTCCTTTGTCATTTCATACAATTTCGTTATATTTCGTTTAAAAGTTTCCAGTTTTAAAGTTAGAAACATTCAGAGTATTCAGGCACCTTTCATATTGGCAGACTTCTTGCAGAAAAACTGAAGCGAACTAATTTACTTTTGAGGTTTAATTATTATGTTTTTACAGCAAAAATTAATTCGAGTTAATTAAAACTTTTTCTTCCAACTATGTAACATATCCAGCAATGTTTTTATATCCCACATTTTTTATCAAGAGACTTTTCAGATATTGTAACAAAAAGCATAGTTGATAAATATTTTATAAATATTTCATAGTGTGAACCCACTGGTGGGATTATCTTCGCAAATATTCATCCATATTTTTAAACGGATATATTAAGCGATTTGTACAACGAGGGTCTAAATGCATGAGATGGACTATATAGCCCCCTATCGAAGGCCATATCTTTGCCAAGAATTATCCGATTCTTGAATGGAATACCTTAAACAATTTGTAGATAGATTCTGCGTAATTCTGCATCAAAACCTGGAAACAAATTATTTTTCAGATTTTTTTTTTAAATTATCTGGGGGGTCCCCTTCAAATGTGGAAAATGCGTGAGAGGGACTCTATATCCCCCTATCGAAGGACATATCTTTGCCAAAAATCATCCGATTCTTGAAAGGAATACCTTCAACAATTTGTAGACAGATTCTGCGTAATTCTGCATCAAAACCTGGAAACAAATTATTTTTCAGATTTTTTGTAAAATTTTCATGGGGGGTCCCCTTCAAATGTGGAAAATGCGTGAGAGAGACTATATAGCCCCCTATCGAAGGCCATATCTTTGCCAAAAATCATCCGATTCTTGAAAGGTATACCTTAAACAATTTGTAGATAGATTCTGCGTAATTCTGCATCAAAACCTGGAAACAAATTATTTTTCAGATTTTTTGTAAAATTTGTATCGGGGGTCCTCTTCAAATGTGGAAAATGCGTGAGAGGGACTATATAGCCCCCTATCGAAGGCCATATCTTTGCCAAAAATCATCCGATTCTTGAAAGGAATACCTTAAACAATTTGTAGATAGATTCTGCGTAATTCTGCATCAAAACCTGGAAACAAATTATTTTTCAGATTTTTTGTAAAATTTTCATGGGGGGTCCCCTTCAAATGTGGAAAATGGCTATATAGAGGGACTATATAGCCCCATATCGAAGGCCATATCTTTGCCAAAAATCATCCGATTCTTGAAAGGAATACCTTAAACAATTTGTAGATAGATTCTGCGTAATTCTGCATCAAAACCTGGAAACAAATTATTTTTCAGATTTTTTGTAAAATTTTCATGGGGGGTCCCCTTCAAATGTGGAAAATGCGTGAGAGGGACTATATGGCCCCCTATCGAAGGCCATATCTTTGCCAAAAATCATCCGATTCTTGATAGGGATACCTTAAACAATTTGTAGATAGATTCTGCGTAATTCTGCATCAAAACCTGGAAACAAATTATTTTTCAGATTTTTTGTAAAATTTTCATGGGGGTCCCCTTCAAATGTGGAAAATGCGTGAGAGGGACTATATAGCCCCCTATCCAAGGCCATATCTTTGCCAAAAATCATCCGATTCTTGAAAGGAATACCTTAAACAATTTGTAGATAGATTCTGCGTAATTCTGCATCAAAACCTGGAAACAAATTATTTTTCAGATTTTTTGTAAAATTTTAATGGGGGGTCCCCTTCAAATGTGGAAAATGCGTGAGAGGGACTATATAGCCCCCTATCGAAGGCCATATCTTTGCCAAAAATCATCCGATTCTTGAAAGGAATACCTTAAACAATTTGTAGATAGATTCTGCGTAATTCTGCATCAAAACCTGGAAACAAATTATTTTTCAGATTTTTTGTAAAATTTTCATGGGGGTCCCCTTCAAATGTGGAAAATGCGTGAGAGGGACTATATAGCCCCATATCGAAGGCCATATCTTTGCCAAAAATCATCCGATTCTTGAAAGGAATACCTTAAACAATTTTTAGATAGATTCTGCGTAATTCTGCATCGAAACCTGGAAACAAATTATTTTTCAGATTTTTTGTAAAATTTTCATGTGGGGTCCCCTTCAAATGTGGAAAATGCATGAGAGGGACTATATGGCCCCCTATCGAAGGCCATATCTTTGCCAAGAATCATCCGATTCTTGAAGGGAATACCTTAAACAATTTGTAGATAGATTCTGCGTAATTCTACATCAAAACCTGGAAACAAATTATTTTTCAGATTTTTTGTAAAATTTTCATGGGGGTCCCCTTCAAATGTGGAAAATGCGTGAGAGGGACTATATAGCCCCCTATCGAAGGCCATATCTTTGCCAAAAATCATCAGATTCTTGAAAGGAAAACCTTAAACAATTTGTAGATAGATTCTGCGTAATTCTGCATCAAAACCTGGAAACAAATTATTTTTCAGATTTTTTGTAAAATTTTCATGGGGGGTCCCCTTCAAATGTGGAAAATGCATGAGAGGGACTATATGGCCCCCTATCGAAGGCCATATCTTTGCCAAAAATCATCCGATTCTTGAAGGGAATACCTTAAACAATTTGTAGATAGATTCTGCGTAATTCTGCATCAAAACCTGGAAACAAATTATTTTTCAGATTTTTTGTAAAATTTTCATGGGGGGTCCTCTTCAAATGTGGAAAATGCGTGAGAGGGACTATATAGCCCCCTATCGAAGGCCATATCTTTGCCAAAAATCATCCGATTCTGGAACGGAATACCTTGAAGGATTTGAGTCGGATACGTATAATTTTAAATAAAAATCGGGAAACAAAATTGTTTTTTTTTTAATTTTTAGTCACTTACTTTAATTAGAGATGAAACTAATCGAATTCTTAGTTCGACTTCGTTGTTTTGATATATATTTAATCTATTTAATTATTAAAGAATTTCGCGGATTTATTTGGACTTAGCCCGGCTGACATTCGTATCTAGCTTATCCCATCACATAGATTCAAAATTGCTTGAAAATGAAATGAAACTAGACCAGAATTCGTTGAGCAGCTGCTCACCAAGGCATATGCCGGGCATAAATCTCCAATAAATCTTAAATACACATTGCGATGCCTGACTTGGGTTTCGCTTCTGGGCCAAGGAATAGATATTACGGCAAAGGAATCGCTCAATCGTGCTATCATCCACTAGAGCCCATCGAAACCCCCCAAGAACCACCCTCTCAACACCTGCCAGCCATTTTTCTTCTATATCTAAGAGTGGGCAATGGTTTTTTATTACGATATAATATTTTATTGTGTACCTTTAGATGTTTTTGGCTCGCAACATTTGAGTTTCAACCCTTTTTGTGCGCCCACATTTTTTGTAGCCAACAGAATGTGTAAATTTGCCTGAGCTGTTTTGTCACCGGAATTGCTTAGCTGGAGCCGTCTCAAAGGGGAGTGGAGGCTGAGTGGGTGAATGGGTGACCCCGGGAGTGGATTTGGATTTTTGGGCTATTTGTGCATTTGACAAAGGTAATAAAAAGGGCCTTTGGCTTTTGAAGCGTCGCCTGCTTGTTGATTTTGCTTCTCTGTTTGCTTAGCTCAAAGCTATAAAATATATACAAATATATACGAGAAAACAAAAAAAATATATTTTTATTTTATTTTGTTGTTGTTTGTTTACCTCATTTTTTGGCTGAGCAAACATGCGCAGGCATTTTTCGTTTCTGTTTGGGTTTTGTGGGCTTAAATGTGTTTGTTTCTAATTAAAATTAAAAGGTTTTTGTGGCTGACAACTGCCGTGAAATAAATTACAAATGTCAAACCGAAATTCCGCCAAGCATGTGGCTAAATCTTAAAGCTAGCACAAAATGTGTAATCAAGGTACAATGCAATTACTTTTGTCAACCAACCAGATCCGGTCTCAATGATCCATTAATTTGGCGAGTCAACTCGTCAATCAGGCGATGGGAAAGAAAAAAACGGTAGACAAAGAGTTGGTGGTCATGTGAGAGGTTGTTGCAGCAACAAGTTGAAGCCACCTTGATTGCAATTAGTAGGAGTCTCCGACATTGTTGCCACCTTAATGAAATGAAAACAAAGTTGAAAAGGAGAAGAGCAGCAGTTGCAGGATAAAGCGAAATAAGACAAAATAAGAAATTCAAGCCAAGTCAACATGTTAACTGTGGAAGAACTTTCTTTTACTTTCTTTTTTATAGACTACTACTATGAAGGTATTTAAATCAAGAGAAATATTTTTTGTCTGAACTCCATACCGCCTTTCCGGGACAAACTCGTTGACAAGGATTCTCACACTCCGCTAAGCAGTCTGCTTAAGTTTTGAGCTTTGCCTTACTTTGTGGGTATCGTTTAATCGTTTAAATATACTGTTACTTTGGCAGCTGAGAATGATCATCTGAGGTGTTAATGCGGGAGGGCTTCACAAAACATTTAACCCAAGAGTCGTCTCCACTTCCAATAACAATATCAGCGATGCCAAGAGATTTTATTGCCATATTCAAGTGCCACTTGTTGGCGTTACCAACCCCTCTTGTGAAACCAATTGCTTTAAGTTATAAAGGATACGCACAAATGCACACCCCAAACAATATCAGAGTCTGAGATACTGTTTTTGATTCAACCCCAAGCAATAATAATGCGAAATAAAGTAAATGCTGTTCACAAATTTCCAATTGGTGCTGTGGGGCGTTGTAAGGGAATGCTCTTAACACTTCCCATATAATCATCTGGGGAATTCGTTTGGACTTGCCACCCCACACCCCTCCTTTAATATCTAGCTGAATTTTCGAGAGGCACGAAGCGGTCCCAGGACAAATTAAAATTAATGCAGAGCTTGTGGACATCCAGTCGGAGTAGCAGTAGCAGATGTTGCAGTCGAAACTGGGCAAGTCATAAATTATTCACGACACTTGTCAGCTCCAACTGGCAAGTATCAGCCAGAATTCAGTTTGCTCGAGCGCAACATATGCCGCTGAAGTGGACTCAAAACTTAATCCTAAATAGATATCGGATTGTCGTGAATCTGGTTAAAATTTAACTCCATCGAAATTTAAGCCTTGACCTTGCCAAAAATGGCAAAAAGCGAGAGAAAGTGAAAATGAAAGTGAAAAGGCACCACAGGGCATGTCGCAAATTTTATAATCCCCATAAATTGTGTTCGTTCCATTGAACATGGATTATCGCATCCAGGCAGCTTCAGTGGCAGCTTCTTTTCATATTTGTTGGGTAAGCGGGGGAAAGGGTGGTTCTTTTATTATTTCGGGTGTTGGTAATTAAATTTGTCATCACGCTCAGATGGCAATTGGTCGTGGGTCAGCGGTCATAAAAACTGACGCCCAAAAGTAGGCAACTGGCCAGAGCGGAAATGAATTTCACCAACGAGCTCGGCGCTCTTCCTGTTCTATCCATCTCTTAAATTTCTCTTCGGCCTCGAGTTGTTTCGGACAAAAGAGCTTTTGGCCAAAAAAGCTTCTTCAGCATGATAGCTTTCTGGGCTCCTCTTGTTTTACTTTCCTTTCCCGCTGCCGTTAATGATGCGTTAAATTTAAATGGCCATCACAATTAACGATAATTGCTTTTAAAGTTATTGTCTATAATGTTATTCGAGTTCTGCGTAGAAATTTGAAATATTTCCATAGTTACTAAGGCCATTATGTAAAATTATTGCAGCCCATCCATTATCCAGCTCATTTTAATGTCTCAATCGAAGTTGGCGAAAAATCCTTGCTTTTGCAGCAAGGAGGTCAGCCTGCGAGTGCACTTGTTGCCTTTTAATAAATAATTTTTATTACAGTTTCACTGAGTTTTGCAGTGCTGGCAGCAGGGGGTGATTGGGGGTTTTTTTGGCCAACAGGTGAAACTAACAAATAATCCGCTACAAAACTGTTCAACAGGGATTGAATTACCAGGCAATCGGAGTTCGAAACAAATGGAAACGCTTTCTGGTTTCTGTTTTCGGGAGGTTTGGTCGTCCTTTGAAAACATTTATGAAACATTTTCTTTCTCTCCTTCCCCGTCTCAGCTTTGGCGAATTCAATTGAAATTCAATTGCAATTGCCTGCACCCGCCCACGCTCCGTATACGTAACACAATAAATTATCCAAGTACACAGAAAACAAAAAATAAATTATTCTCCACGTGAATGTAAGAATTAGGGATGGAGTGGGGATGTTGCCCTCCAAAGGCAGCGTCAAAGGTTAGTTTATGCCTCAGCCCAATTCAAAATACAATAAATACTGCAAGTGGGCGGCTCACATCGGCTGTGGGTTTTCCTTTTTTTTGTTTGTTTGCTGTGTGAGCTGTGCTCTTCGATATCAACAAGAAATTCAAATAAATGCATTTTAATGCCAATAGCCTTAGCAGGCGAGTGGTGGCCGCTTTAAAAGCTTTCAAATGGAATAATTTATTTCCCCCCAGGAGGCGATGGTGCCGTGGGTGTTGGGGCTGAATGGGTGCGGTTCTTCCATCGATACTGTTGTACATTGATGTGTTAATTGCCGCAATCCCAAGGAGGCCAAGGAAACTGGCAATCAGATAGGCCAGAGTTGCCAACGGCGCATCGGAAATTGATAAATTAATTTATTCGCTAATGATATTTTGTCCAGTCAACTGACTGATTATCCGCAAGCAGGCCAATATAGTGCTGATGCAATTCCTCTCCACCCAAGTGAATTGGCAACCCTGGGGGCAATTTACATTGCCTTGTATGCAGCACCACCCACTACCACACCCCCAATAATTGCTACACATTTTGTGTAAAAGTATTTCGCCTTTCCTATTTTTTTTGTTGTCTTCTCTCGCTTGCCTGAAACAATGCATTTTATCTTGGCTCTTACACATTTTATTTTTTACTCTTTTCCATTCAGCTTCGACATAAGAACACGGGCACACATGAACGTAAAAACGCACATGGAAGCAGAAGCTGAGACGCTTGCATATTAGGGTTGCTCTTGCAATCCTTAAAGTCCATCTATCTTGCTAGAATATACTCTTATATCTAGGCTTTTGAAGGCTTGTTAAATATCTATTAAATTATTGGAGATTCTTCTCTAGCCTAATGTATCCTATTTCCTAAATCTTTATGAATATTGAATTACTTTACAAAATATTTCATGCTTGTATTTTTCGGATGGATTAGTTTGAAGAAAATATATATATAATGTAATCCTTTGATTTAATATGGTTTATAAACTTTAAAAATGGTATTATTCTTTTTCGACGTTGGAGAACGTTGATGTAGACATTTGAATTAAGAATTTTTTTATAAAATCTTTCGTGCAATATATTTATAAGTCTAAGGTTCACCCGCGAAGACAACTTATAGCCAGCCTGCATGCCGCTTGACGCCTACCACCCACCGACTACCGTCTACCGCCCAGGCAGTATCCGCCCGCCACCTTGGATTCCGGGAGGAATGCAAGCCAGTATGCATGTCTACTCTAGATACGATACTACAACTAAATACTTAATTTTGCTCTTTGCCGTTGCCTTTGATTCTTTTAATTTTCCATAGCACAGTCGCTGGGCTGGGCGGAGGGGCGGGGCTTAGGGGCGGACGTTAGGAGCCTAATACAGGCACAGACACACGGGCGTACACCCACAGCCTAAGTTGTCTGCCAGTACTTACGGCCTACGCACACTCAGGCACACATAGGGAACAAAAAAAAAAATATGTGGGCGGAGGGTGAATATAGGGGGAGGCGGCGGACTGACTGGAAGACAGCTGTTTGGAGCAATGGGTTCGATGCGAGTGCAGCGGCTGCAGAATAAGTCGGTCTTTCATCGCCAACGGACGTTGTTTTGCGCCACATTGCCACCCTCGATTGGAAAAATCGCTCATACGCCGCGTGGCGCGATCGCCAGCGATGCGGAAGTGAAATTGTTTTCTGATTGAAATGTAAATAAGCAGAGCCTGCCAAAACAAATATCATGTTTATCATTGAAAATATGGGAAAGTGCAGGCCGCTGATTGACGCAGGAATTGGCGTCGCGTTGCATTTGTGACGACTCTTTTAATAAATTGCCATTTGGACCGAAAATGTGAAAATTCTAATTTCCAACTGAAGATTGAAAGGAGCTTCGTTGTGCTGCGTTGTGTTTCCATAAAATTTCGGTTTTGGATTACAAAAAAATTACCATTTCAAAAGGAAATTGAAATGAAAAGGCAGCGTGTGAATGTTGACAAGGTGCCATTAAGTGCATAGTGGTTTGAAATTTGAAATGTGGTTTGAAAATTTGAAAAAAATGAGTCAAATTTTATTTAATGTGATTGGATTATAAAAGGCCCTAAAAATACTTTACTGATGTTTATGAGAAACATTAGACTTTCAAGGATCAACGAATTCAAACTTCAGGAATGTGAATTTCATTCATTGACTGATCCGAATTGTTTAGTCAGATGTTTTAAATAAATTACACATGCTATTGAATAAACAAACATTCGGCATTGGGAAAACTAAAACAATTAGACAATTAAGACATAAAAAATACATTCTGAACAGACTATAAAGCAACCATTGCTCCCCACCATCTCAGAATGCAATGAAAAGTATTTTCAAAATGCTTAAATTCTTGTTTGACATATTTTGACATAACGCTTTCCAAGCTAGACAGTTTCAGTGCTTAATGAATGATTTATTGAATCAGCTCCGTTCCGAAATTCAGAAATTTAGAAATTCGAAAATATTTATTTGGTATAATATGACTTGTAGTCTTAACGAGTGTGGATTTTATAAAAATCATTCCACCAAAGGGGAAGCCCAATGCACTATGGCTCTTTAGTGTTTGGGTGTAGGAGTATTTCCGTTGTATATTCTCAGTATTTTGCCCAATTTCCATTTGGCCAATGTTAATGTAGAAATCGCAGAGCGCCCCCGAAGGGCAGCCAGGTAATATTTATCTCCAGACGGCCCCAATGAGCTCACATTTAATACGTGGTCGGTTGGTTGGTTGGTCGGTGTGTCGGTCGGAGGTAAACACGCACACGAATCGTATCTGCCGACATGTCTAATAGGAAATTGGCCAGAAGCGGCTAACTATTTGCCCCTTGTTCTGATCTGGTGTAGCGTAACACTAGAACGCCCCGGACTTGTATAAAATAAACATAGGAAGGTACAATAAATTGAGGCAAACTTATGTATTTGTGTGTGTGAGAGCCCACAATGAACAACAAAAGTACAAGAAAATACAAATATCGAACACAATGGAAACAATAATGTGCGAAACGATTGGAAATGCGCCACAGTCGCTGACGCTGCTGTCTCCACCGTCTCAGTCTATATCTCTATATAGCTGGCCCAGTCCGGTCAGCGTCCGCGTCTCGGTCAGAAGCAATCGGCTAATAGCAGCCAATCGATATTAGTTATCGGTATAATCGACAAAGTGTTAGTGTATTAAAAAACAAAAGTGTGCAACTAAATGATTAAGATTTGTGGAAAAGAATAATGTTTTTTTTGTAATGGAAACAAAAATGATGTATCTTTCAGTTGAAAGTATTAAAATATCTTGTGGATATTTATCGATATAATCGATTATTTGACCAGCGATTATTTTTTCTTTTCAGCTAAAAAAATATCATAAGTGTAGCAAGCCCAGTCAAATTCTTGGCCCTTATTACAGCAGGTGACAAGTGTTAAAGTGCAATGTGCTAATTATGTCACACAGGGCGTATGCGTGCTGTTGAAAGGCAATCGCAAGCGAAAGCCAAAGCCAAAGCAAAGCGGGAAGTGGAATACAGGAACGGAAGACAGGAGGGTGAAAATCGAAACGAAGGTGGTGCCGAAGGAAAAGGTGGTCTAAACGGCCATTCAATACTTGTTGAATTGTTATCTCTTTGTGTGTGCGAGGTGAAAGAAACAGAAAGGCAAAAAAAAAACAAATGTCAACTGCCAATGCCCTGAAAGTGTAAAAAGAAAAATGTGAGAAAAAAAAGAAAGGAAAAAAACGCTAAAGGTATTCACGAGAAACGGAAAAATGAAGTGTCAACGATTCGAGATGAAATTATCAATTGCCCAAGCTGCTGCTGAAATGTGATTTATCCACCTGCCTCCAGGTTTAGAAGTGAGTGTGTGTGTGTGCTTGGTGTGTGCGTGTAGACAACAAAGGGAAATAATGTCATGCATTGGCTCGACGGTATTTCTTTGGATGACAATTTAATTAGCGGACGCGCCAGCGGCAGCAACGGCGACAACAGCGACAGCAATCAGCGGAAATCAACGCAGTCGAGCTCATCGCCCACCAAAGCAAGTAGGTTGCACCTATACCAATGTACACTGTACACTTAACAACAACAGCAACACAAACAACCGAATAAAGCCACAACCGCAGAGCCTTTCCCCAGGTATCTCTCCGGTTGTGGCAATGTGTGAGTTTGTGTTACCAAAGCTTTAATTCGTTGACGTGAGCTAACCCGAGCGTGTTTATTTGGCTTAGAGCAAGAGGCAGAGCGAAAACTATCTGCATGTAATCCATATCCACAAGGAGTGCCAATGCGAAATTGGTTTAGTTTCAGTTTTAAAAAGCCAATTGGGGCTCCCAACTCGGCAAAACATTTTATTTTACTGGAATTCCATGATAGCTGTGGGGCGATTTTTATCAGCTCTAATTTAAGTAACTTTTCTGGTTAGTTTTTGCTAAATAAGGACTTTGTTAACTGCGAATAAACTTTATTTTTCATATACTAGGAGCAATAAAAATATTTAAATATAGGGGAAAAATTAGGTTTCAATAAAGGTTGTATTTAAATAATTAATTCTAGTCAGCGATATGTTCTATTGCCATGATAATGGATTTTAACTAAAAATAATTAAGAAAAATATTTTGTATCTTAGTTTTCTTAAAAATGTATCTATAATGCGGCTCATTTATGAAACCGAAATTGCACTGTCCAAAAATTACATTTCAATTAGGCCATAAAAAGTACTTGAAAATGATTTTAGCCTCCTTCCACTGGCCAGATTTCAGCCAAATTTGTCTTCTGAAGCCACAAACAAAAGGCCAAAATGAGATTCAATTAGGCAGGATGAATATCTTTTGTACACTGTTTTAAATTGGATAATTGGATGGAAAATAATTTCAGTCATGGCCCCCGACTGTGCATTTATTAACATGATGCTCATAATTCACTTTCAATTATTAAAAACATATTCATCATTTCGTCGGACCAATTAGCAAAGAATGAAATCCACATCGAAAAACAGTTTGAACATCATTTGAGTTTCTATTTTATGCGGCTGTGGCTCATTGAACCTATTTCTTTTGGGCCTGCGAAATAATACACGTATTTTGAACAGATTTGTGTGCTATGCTAACGATTCCCAAGCAAACTTGTGGGGGCCATTAAATTGGTCTCGCTTCCGTTACCTTGATCGTTCATCGATCATCGGCGGGGCATTGCTTATTGCAGCGATCTGAATTTTCCGGCCAGTATTTACCCCATTTTCCGAAATCGCTCAATTGGCACAACCGAATCGTGTGTAACCAATTCGAATGGCTTGACGTATTGATTTTATTTATACAAAAACATGATGGCTTATTTTGATTGAAAACGAAATACCCATACCCTTTCTTGACGTTACAATCCTTTCTATATAATCCTTATAATGGTAAAAATTTCATACCAGATTTAGTTTAGGATATATTTTATTACTTAACAAATTTTAAAGCTACATATGTATACATAAAAATTGAAATACCCAATCGATTAATCACAAACAAATCCCAAGTACTGGCTGCTGTAAAATTTATCGTAAAGACCTAATTGGCGGCATATGGTGATTTAATTTTTAATTTATTGTTTACAAATTCTTATTCGTTTGCTTTTGTTTCGCTGCGCTGCTTTGCGCCGCAGTGTTGCACACACGTCCAAACATTACAACTTGTGGCAGGCAGCCGCCTGGATAAAAATAGTCGAGACTCTCTCACCTTTTTGGAATGACTGCGGATGACCTAGTAAAGCCGTGTAGCACCAAAGTTTGTCAGCACGAAAATCTTCGAGAATCCAAATCTAAATTAGTTGTGATTCAGACATCTTCAATAAAAATAAATTACAGTGTTGAAATTTAAGCCTAAAAGAAAGACAAACTTTCTTAAATTTTAAGCATTTTTTAGAAAAAACTGGTAGCCGTTTAGTTTTTTTTTTTAAATAAGAATATTTCTATTTATTTTCTGATGCCATTTAAAGAGAAGCAAAGTAGCTTAGCATTATTTGTATCATAATGATTTCCTGCAACTCATTCGATGAAAATATGAATGGCAATAAAATTAAATTCATAATGTCCCATAAAATATAAATCTCTGTCACCCTTTTTTAAACACACCTCCTGACTTTGGACGACCAGCGAATTAGAAAACTCATATGTTGGCCATTAAAAACTTTAACTGCTGCAGCCGCACATCAAAAGTCGTGCCCCCTTTTGAGTGCCCGGGCATTATGTGTGTTTATGAAATCGTTCATATTCGTTCATAGCCAAAAGATCCTCTCGTTCGTCTGGCATAAAAAGTGACCCACACAGGCGAAGGCCCACTGCCCCATAATAGAACCATAAACTGCAACAGGCGGCAAAAAATAGACGCAAACTTGTTCATTTTGCTTATTTGTCCGAGAGTTGGGCTGTGCATTTTGTTTACTCACCGCTCGCCCTGTCTCACGCATCATTTCTTTCTCTACCCAGTCTCTTTCACCGCCTCCTTTCTCTATTTTCAGTTTCTTTTTTCCATTCTTATTGGAGTTGTCTAGCAAAGATATAGAAGAAACAGTGTCTGACTTAAATCTACAGTCGATAAATTGCAAAACAATCTTTGCTGAAAATTTTAGTTTTCTGGGAAATCCAAATCTTTATAACACCAAGAAATTCCTAGTTTCTTTTTTTGAAAAACAAAGTTTTTTAATACATTTTTATAACCATTTAAATATTTCCGTAGAATAACAAAAGTTAGGGTTATTAAGTCATTACTTTGAATAGTTATGTTCACTTGGAATTTTAAGAGTTCCATCAAAATGTCTATATCTTCTATATGTAATATTGTAAACATTGTTATATTCTAGAATTGATATTTGGTATGGGAATGGAATAATAACCATAATCCTTAATAGAGAGCAAACATTTTTATATCGCTCACTGTTGGTAGACGGTTTAGTGGCTCACGCACATTCCGGCAGTTTATTGGCATGCCGTATGTTTTTGGCCTGTTCAAATGCACTGCCCCCGTGGCCCCGGATTCCCGATGCCCGCCGTATACCCCACAGGCACTCACACACACCGACAAACTCCCACAAAAGAAAAACAACAAATAAATTGTGTGTACGCAAAATATTTAACACGAAAACGCAGAATACACAAAATTCAATGCTGAAGCCAAGTGGTTGCAGTTCCCAGTCGCGTGCCTCACGGGCCACAACGTATGCGTATCCGTCCGTCAGAGCGCGAAGAAAGTATCTTGTATCTGGCAGTTCGTATCTCATCCGATCTTTGTCATCGCCGATCGTGTCTGTGGGTGTGCTTGTGCTCGTTTATCCCCTCCAGAATGCCCAGAAAGTGCACCTGATGATCATTTTTAATGCGAGAATGTGCTTAAGAATTCTGGATAAATTACCATAAATTGAATTGATATTTTTATGTGCGGCTGCTTAATTGTTAATTGTCGGAGGACATAAATCTTGTCCCGAAATAGCGTTTCACAAAAATTAACGCAAATATTTATGAGTTCTTATTACGATACTGAGTAAGTTTATACAAAAATCATTTTCACCTTTTTCTTGTTTGTTTATTAAAAGGAAATACTCCTGGTAATGGGCGATCACTCATGTTTTTTGTGATTTATCGATATTAATAATTTTTATTGGCATCAATCGAAATCTGTTGAATCGTTTAACATTGGAAATTTATGACCACAACAATATAGAATATATTATGAGTGCAACATATATGTCTGAATATATATGTGAATTCCATTATCTTGGGTCCTGTGTGCCAGTTATGTAATCGCCAAGGAAAATCCTTTGCTTTCAAGCTTTTCAATGCTATCCGAGAGAAAAGAAAAAAGTCTCCAAGAGCTTGGAGATGGCGACGGGACGGGACGGGCGGGCTGCGAGGGGTCTGAAGGGGGGCGACATCCCCTCAAGGAGCGAGGCTGAATTGTAACACATGTAAATATTAATGAAGGATGACAATGTGTACTTGACAACTTAATCGATAAATCAATTGCTATACCAGATAATGCTTTACCCCTTTTGAATATATAAAAAAATATATATATGTATGTATATTTATATAAAGATATACATATATAGATATGTATGGGTTTCGTTGTCGCTGCTACACTTTTTGTCTGGCCCTTGGTTGTTGTTGTTCTTGGGGATACGGCAAGATACGGCAAGGGGACGGAGGCGGGGCAACGTCGAAGGCATTCGGTGCGTGTGTAGCATACATCCAGGCGCTGGGGCATTGTGTAACAACAACAACGAAACAGCCAAGAGCCCGCAACCCGTCCAGACACTGCCGTCGCCAAAAGCCATAAAGAACGGAATGTCATTGAACATCTAGATATTAAAACCGGAATCAGTATTCCGCACAGCAAGCCTCCAAACCCAAACATTTTTAAGGTGCCACAAAATGTGTTTCAAATTCTAAAAGCACTTATCCAAAAAATGTACTTTTACACAAAGTGTGAAGAAAAAATGGTCACCACAAGTGGCAGTTAGGAAATACATATATTATCCGGTTCCTTCGAAATAAGGGAATCCTATTTATAGAAAACTTTACTATATTTGTTGTGAAAAATAAACAGGAATTCGCTAGAAACAATGAAATCCCTTCTTAAGGACATATGTACGCCAGTGAAAAAATAATAGGGGGAAAAAGAAGAGAAATTCTTTTCTATGGTCTTAAAAATGTATTGTTCTTTAAAGCCAAGAATACAATGAATACCTAAAATATTTAATAAACAAAAAATAAAATGAAAAATTCAAGTTCAAGGCGGGAATTGAAAGGCCAATGCGAGAAAAGTATATATTTAAAAATTTCTTGTTTATCTTAAAGTGGATTATTTTATTATAACAAATAAGATTTCCACTCCATCCTCACACCATATAATCGCATTTAATACATGTATTTATTACAGAACTGAAAAGTATGATTTTACGGTTCAGTGAATCAAATTATTTGACGAATGTATTCGAAGGAAAAAAAGTTATGATGACAGTATTAATCAGATATTTTTGTTTCTCTTGTGGATACCAATTTTTTTCTGATAAAGGATTTTTCCTACATGCAAATTTTTCAATTCGCTTACATACTTTGCTCTAGTCTAAATAAACACGCTCTCAGCTATTTGTAAACAAACAAACTAAAGAAAAAAACTTAAAAAAAAAATCCAAAACAAAACAAAAAAAATTAAGAAAACACACACAAAAACAAAATCAAATAAGCAAGAAAATAATTTTCCATTTTCATTATTATGATTTTGGTTTGCGTCCACCCATTTTCCCCACCTTGTTCCTCTGTGCCCCTTTTTCTTTTGTATGTTGTTTTGGTTTTGTCTCAAAACTATTTTTTTTTTGTTTTACTTTATGTGTATTTTGTTTTTTGTTTGTTGATTTTTCTTTCACATGCGGGAAATCTAATGCACGACTATGCTCCGAGAACGAAGACGTCATGCACACTATAAGCTAAATAGCAGGTAAACTTAACTGATTAATCTCTTAATTAGCCGTAAGCTCCTAGCATTAAGTTTGGGTCCTGCTGGTCGAAAAGAAGATGTGTCTTGGCCAAAAGTGATCGCGGGTCAGTATAAGAGCGAAAGCTTTGAGGATGTGCTTTTCCAATAAAAAGATCTCTTCTAAATGTTTTTAAACTTTAAGAAAATTTGAAGCTTTTTGGGAATATAAAAGCTACTTGTTTGTTGAAGCTTTTTTATAAACAATAATTATAAATATAAAACTATTATAATTATGTTAATTGTTATTAATTATATTTTTTATAAATATATATATTAATGGTATCGTTAATATTTGTATCTATAGTATACCGTAATCCCTATTATAATTTTGATTTGACTTTGCGTTTGGTTCTTGGCCCTCTAATCTCCTGGTACTTATGCAAATTACCCCAACTATTTCAAAAGAAAACATCTTTCAGAGCCTAGGAAAAATATAAACGGCCAAGATTAAACTGTCCACGTCAAATTTATGTCAAACTAAACAATAGATACCGCGGCGATAAATGACAGCAGTGATTAGCTTTGAAAAAATTGGCACGAGTTAGCAAAAGTAAAGTATATTTATGATTCTGACGCGCTTAGCTAACCTTTGCTAATTTTCTAATTGGCTGATAAATAAGCGGATTCACACACATTTTTCATAAATGAAAATGGAAATATTATTTATTAGCTGCGATGGCCACCCTGTGAACTTTACATAATAAATAGATACGGTCAGAGCAATACTAACGAGCCGAATGAGTGGGGACTTATTTTTAAAATGTTGTGCGTAGAGGAATACATATTTGTCCAAGATTTAATGGGATCTACGAATGTGTGGGGGCAAGATATAGTTTAATTTAGGCTGCCAATGCCGCGACACATTTCACAAGGATAGGGGACGCTGGCCTGTCAATTTAATTCGTTCGGATCTCAATAAAAGAGCTGTTAATTTAATTGAAAATGTGGTTATTGTTAATTTACTCTATCATCTGCTGCTTACCGAAGAAATAAATTAATTTCTCCTGTATCCATTTTACATGCATATGTGTACCCGGGAATGTCCACCAATAAGCCCCAAACCAAATCCGAAATGGAATGCGATTAAAGGCTTGATTAATTTCAATTTATTTCCTATGCTATCAATACCGATTTTGCACCACAAAAACGACTGTATTTCCATCAGAAATTTATTTAAAAAATAAATATGCGAGTAAATAAAGTCAACGTGCTCTACCCAGAGCAAAAAATTAATATTATTATGGAAATAATTAGATGGATAATTGATTGTGTAAGCACTGCGTATTATTCAATTATTTTTTCTTCTGGATAAATAGGAAGGAGCTTAAAATAATATAATACTTTTTTTTTACGATTTTTTGCCATATTATAAAAATTAAATTGAAGTCAAAAGTTTCAAGATGTAACTTTTCCAGGTTACTGCGCGCTTTATTTATTTTAATTTTATTTTTCAAAGTTTTTCTAAGAAAACGAAATGTAATTTGATGAATTTTCCAAGAAATGGATATTATTAATTTAAGCAAATTATTTTATTTTGAGGGCATTCAAAGTTCGATGTCCTTTTTCAGGTGTTCCCCTTAGCTTTGTGCTCTTTATACCGTCTGGTACGTGGTGCTTTTGTTAATCTTATAAACGAATTCTCGACACAGCATGCGTACATTTCATTGAGAACAATAATTTGTTGTTCTTCCGATTTACTCGCCCGAAATTTTGCTTTATGAAACTTTTTGCCATGTTCGTTTTTCATTTTTCTTTTTATTTGAATAAAAATTGATGCAGACAAAGCTTGTTGCTCTTGGCTATGGCAGCGTTCAATGCCAGTCGTCGACGCTTGGCGTTTAGCGTTTGTTGTTCTAGTCGCTATGTTTTTTGGCCAAAACTGATCTCGCCCAACTGTCAGTTTTCGGTTTATAGTCGACTCGTGCGGTTTTGCTGCGGTGAAATTGACTTTTGTTCCTACATTTCTCATATTGTCACTCTGCTGGTTGTTAACAAAAACCTATAATTAATTATTGAAATTGCTGTGAATGGCATTGCTGTGGCAGTGAAGATCCGTCCGCATAAGATTGCATAAACGCGGAAAACCCCAAGCAAAGTGAGACCAGTTAGTTCACACGTGTGTCCAATTCGCGTTCAAATAAATGAAAGGCGCCAAAACAGCCCGAACGCAATATGAACGGAGTCGCAAGAGCAACAAACGCTCCGAAAAGTCCGCAAAGTAAGCGAAAAGTTTTCCCTGTTTTCCTTGGATTTCCTCTATATTGCTCAGCGATTTCTCTATTTGGTCGTGGCATGCCAAATGCACTTTAGTTTCGGAAGCATAGGACGCGGACATCTGGCCCTCGATTATTATTAAAAGCCATTAAAATTCTCGTCTAATATCCATACACTTCAGTGGTCGTAAAATAAACAATATTCGCTTATGGCTAGCCGGACTAAAAATAATTTCAGTTTGTTTATCATCAGTTCGTGTACATTGTCCAATTTGATTTTACACTACAAAGTTATACACAGAACTCGCTTAAAAATGTTTACTCATGCGAATACATCCTTCTTGTGTATTTTTCATGCCGCCTTGGTGTGAGTGCCGACTTCAATAAAACTGCCATAGTTTGCTTTCCTATCGATCATCAGTTTATCGATTCTATTGTTGGTATATTCATAGGTAAACGTGACGCGATCGAAAGATTTTTGTATACATTGGGAATCAAAAAATAGAATTTCAAACGAGGGCTGGATTGTTTGGGGAACCAGTTGAACTACAGATTATGAACTGGAAAATGAGAAAATGGTTTGTCTTATTGATTTTGTGAAAAAATCATGAATGGTAAGGAGCCTGCACAGGTTAAGGAAATAATAATTGTAATTTTATGTTATAAATATATAATTTTTTTACTAAAAATCAAACTTAAATTAGGTTAAATTAGGTTTGGAAAATTTTCCCATAAATATTACTCATACGACCCGTAATCTGGTTTTTAATATTTTTCATTCTAGTTGATTTTGTGTACTTCGGCTTTATACGTTGCAAGTTGTCTCATTTTTGATTTTATTTCCTTAGAGAATCTTTTCGTTTCATTGAATAACAAATAAAACAAAATGTACACATTGCGTATACGTGATGTACTCACATGTGCTTGGCTGCTTCTTTGAAAGAGAATTTTAAGAAAGATCCAATAGTATAGGAGTAGATAGGAGATAAGTTTCGAATCTGTTTGTGAGTGACGAAAGCTCCTACAGCCTAAAACAATTTTTATTGCCTATTTTTATGGGTAATTGGATGCTGCGATGATTATTAGTGGCGCCTAAAAGAATGCTCCGTAGCTGTACACTTTTCTTCCAGTTCTCTCAAGAGCTTTAAATATTATTTATTTATACTTTAAAAATATTCGGAACTCTTTTTCAATCAGGCAGAATAAATGACACATGGCTGACTTAAGCGTGGCAGCTAAAACATTCAAGTACAAAAGACTTTTCCCCCTTGATAAATATGGGGCGACGTTTTCACATTTACGCATTCCACAAATCGAATGGGAGACAGTGCCCCAGACGGAATACGTACGTTAGATAGGAAAAAAATGTGTACATAAATATTTGTTTGTGCCAACATAGGCGACGGCTCCAAGAGCTGGGGGCTCCCGAGCGATCGGCAGTTTGTCAAAAATTCTCAGCGCGGACAGCAGTGTCACATCGCTCGGCATTAAAAACGTAAGTTATGGAAAATTTGCAAAGAATCCCATATTTATGGATCATTTGGGATTTGAATAGATCTTTTCAAATTGCTAATTTGATTTGGGGGAATCAAGTGCTCAGGGGGCATCAAGTGTTGTCGGAAAGTATGGTTGTCTCTTTTCAAATATCACTACTGATTGTATTTATTTTCTTAACAAAATTCGGATAAAATTCCACTTTACTTTTTTACGTGTTACGTTTGGCAACGGTTGGTGATTGGATAAAATTATTTATTTATGTTCCGTTCTTGTAATTTATAGCGCTGCTGTGCTTATTTTCCTCTTCCTAGCCGTTTTTTGTCTAGCACCACCTTCAGGCGCACCAAAAATCAGTGAAATATTTATATTTATTTTTCCTGCGTCGCTGGTTTTTTTTTTTTTTATTATTATTTATTTATATGCGGCGAGTGTTGAAAGGCCCCTGCCATATAGCCGAAGAGAATGTCTAACAATTGGTTCCAATGCTGGATCTATCCGCTTCAGTTGACTTACAGCATTCGGTGGAGAACGACCCACATTCTTTGGGGGATTTGGATATTTTTGATAAACTAAGTTTGGAAAAAGTTGGGAATGTTGATTGGCTGCCGTTCACCATGGCAGCCGCTTAGCAGCAGTCGAAGGCAATTCCTTTAATCTTTGTTCAGATGCTTTTAGAACTTCTTAAAACGTCATTATAATTAAAATCGAACTTTTCAGATTGGACAGGAAGTCATCGCGGGGCATGATATACGAGAATGAGGAGCTCAGGCTGCGCACCATCAACATTAATGCAGAAGTCGAACGAGGTAATAACCGGATCAAAAGTTGGCCCAGTAATGAGCCATAAAATGAAATGCTCTTGTTTGATTTTTCAACAAACAGGAAATCAAATAATCGTTAAGCAAATTGCGAAAACAACCTGAAAACAGCCAATTAAAAAGACATTAGATGGTGGCTGATGAAAAGCCAAAATAATCCAACAAAATATAGCTAACAAAAAATATACTCACCTACTCTGTTTTATATACGTATTCATTTCGCTGCCCACCTATTCGAGCATATACGTATATCCGCTGAAGAAATATTCATTAAAAAATGTTTTCATTGCCAAAACAGAAGATAAGCGAATGTAAACAATGCGTTTGGAGGTGTCTAAGGTCTGACAGCTCTGCGTGATGGCCACGTGCTGCCTTTTTTCAGTTGGCCAACAAAAGGCCCAAGTGGTCTTCCCATGGCTCTTACAATTTTCTCATTTTCCAGGCCAAACGGACATCAAGCGCCTGCGACGGGAAAACGAACAGTTGCGCCGCGAGATCTGGACCTTGCGGGATGAGTGCGATCGACTCAACAAGCGCTTCAAGGCGAAGCTCAATGAGCATGAGTTCGGAGGCTGCCGGGGGAGCGGGGGTAGTGGCGGCACCTACCACGCCTATCGCTGTAGCGGTGGGCGGGGTAGTGGAGGTTGTGATGTAAACAGTGATGTAAGTGCAGTTCCTATATATTTAATGAAGCTTCTAAAAATGAATTTCCCTTCAGGACTCTGACTCATGTGATACATGTCGTGGGGAAGACGATGGCCACTGCAGCGACGAGTGCTGCCAGGAAGGCGGTTCCTGTGCTCCTCCCAAGCCGCCCCTGCCGCCAGAGGTGCCCACACAGGCATTGCCCTCCAAAAACGAAGCCACCAACAGCGGCCAAGGCAAGGAGGCCCAGCCTATGCACTTCGATCACCTCTCCGTGGTCTCCGAAGAGACTCTCAGCAATCCGGAGCTCCTGTTGGCCCAGCACCAGGAGCACCTAATGATTTCCACAACCCAAGATCCCAACGGCTCCCAGAGCACTCTGCCCAGCCTGATGGGACCTCTGACTCCGCTGACACCCATCGAGTTGGTGGCCAACCAGTTGAGTGATCTCCAGGCGACGGTTCCGCCACTCTCCTACTTTGAGAACATCCTGCAGCAACACATAGGTGGAAGGAATCCTGGTGAGCTTACAAAAATATCAACTAATAAATAAGATTGGTAATGAATTCCTTTGAAGCTCAAACGCCTTCTCCGGAACTGGGCACCAGCTCCAGCACCACCACCGGCCAGACAATGCGGCACACCAACGGCTGGGACTACAACCTCCAGTCGCCGTTCTCGCAGCGTAAATACTCAGCCCAGTCATCGCCCTCCTGCTCGCCACCGCCCCCGATGCCGCCACCGGGCATCACAATGACCACCTTTGTACCCACATCCGCCCAGCAGACAATGCCCAAGATCGCCCTGAACGCGGCGCCGCAACTGGCACTTCCGCCGGAAATGGGCGACATCGAAACTGTGGCTATCACCACGAATGCCACGCAACAAGCGCTCAATAGTCCCAAGCACTTCTTCGCGCCGATCAAGCCGCGGCTCAAGCTCAACACCAAGCTGGCCAACGAGTCGTCGCCGGGTCAGGGGCACGAACAGGACGACTTGCCGCCAGGATCTCCACCACCGCCGCTTCGCGATCCTCCGGACATCTTCGTCAACAACGCTCTGGCCTCACCCTATCAGCGCAGAATCTCGCCTCAAGTAAGTCCGCGTCACCGGCGCACCGCCCACTCGCATTGCCACGCCCATCAGGCGTCGCACCACCGCAGCCGCCCCTGCCCAAGGCAACGCTCCCAGCCAGGACACTGCTCCCTGCACCGGGCGGTGGTGGATGTCGCCGCCGCCGTGGGCCTGGGGGAGGTGGGTCCTCATCCGGGATCGAGTGTCCTGGATATCTATACTGCGGCTCTTGCGGCGGCAGCCGCCGCTCGGTGTTCGCCACTGCCAGCAGCCCGATCCGCGGATCCCATCTACGCGACCGCACAAAAGCCCGGCCAGAGCACGTGCACCTCGGCGACGGCCTTCTGCCATCCGGTGATGGTCGCCACCACGGACTCCGCAAAGGCCAGCAGGCCCAAGGCGGAGGGACAGGCCAAGAGGGTGGCCAAGTCCGAGGAGAACGTTAGTCAGGTGAGGGATCTCTGGCCATCAGACGATCATCCTCAAGTCATAGTCATTTTTAATCAGTCATATGATTAGATCAGTGTTTCTTGATGTTTTTAGTCATTTCTGTTCTGAGGTTGAGGTCCTTTAGGTGGATCCTTTCTATCCTTCCTTAATAGATCTCTCTAAATTGTTGTAGCTTATTATTTTTTTTTTAGCGTTGTGTCATTATTAGTAATTGGTGTCTATAAAGTCCTTTTAATAGAAGATTTTCATTATGACATTTAATCAAAAAATCCTGTTGCTCCTGTAGTTTCCTTCTCAGATATATATTCTTTCCTCGTTATAATATTTTTATTATTTTATGAAAAAATGATTAATTTAAATTCGTGTTAATATGGTTCACATTTTTGTATACAAAATAATTTGTAACAAAATAATTTTTATTCAAAAGAACGATTTAGTAAGAATAAAAACCATTCGTCAGCTTTGATTATTGTACCTTAATTTAGTTCCCCAGCTTAGTTAATTGTTTAGAAATAAAACAAACAGAATAAATCTATAAAATATTAAGTCTTAAAAAAAATACAATTACTGAGATTAGCTCTCCATAGCCGCCTAAAAACTGATATGTGTCCTTGCTGAATCACAACCATGATCCTTTTAGCAAAAAGGCTTCTATTGCTTGCTAGCTAACTTTAATTAAATTTTAAATATTACAATCTAATACAATAATTAATTGTCCTGCAGACGGATTCCGTCAACTTGGAGTCGATACTGAACGACATCGAGACAATTTCAGAGGACATACTGGCCATTCAACTGGAGAAGAGCAAGTCGCGGGACAATCTTAGCCAGGATCAGAACAAGGACGACGTCCGGGCGAAGAAGCCCTATCGCTCGGAGATGAATCTGTATCTGCAGTACGATGGCACAAATCCGACCATTTCTCCGGCAACGGCCACAACGGAAGCGGAAATGGATATGGCAACGACAGTAGCCACTTCCGCTGATTCCGTTAGCAAGCTATTGCGACGCACCCGATCCTTGGAGAGGGAGCACACCGACAGCCCCGCCCCGCACATTCCGGATCCCATGGCCCCGTTTCCCGACAAGTGCACATACTTGGGCTTCGAGCAGATCAACCAGGCGGTGGTCGTGCCTCCTTCCTCCCCGAATAGCCAGAGGCCTCCCATAGCAGCCAAGCCAAATATGTCCCAGAAGCCACCGCCTCCCTTACCGCCAGCCAGGAGACCGACCATGCCCACAGAGCCACCACCCCCGCCTCCAACCTCCCTAAACGGACTGACGCCCAACAAGAGCCAGCTGTACAAGACGCTAGCCTCTGCGGCGGCCAAGCGCGCCATCTTCCGCTCCTCACCATCGCAGATCACCCGATCCTTGGACGTCGACCTGACGGGGTCTGAGGCATCCGGGGAGGCGGGTGGAGAGCAGGCGGCCTCAGGAGATGTAAGTTGAAGACAAAAACAAACACCATTAACTAATCATTAAAATCTCTTTCAGTTGGAGGAGCTGGCCCGACGCAAGGCGCGACGCGTTTCCATTGTGTGTGGAAATCCTGGCCAGCAGGACGAGGTGACCGCCCCAGTGACCACCGCCCCCACGGCCACTGCCAGCTGTGTGGACCTGAGCACTGTGCTCCAGCATCCGAGTGTCAAGGCTTTCAAGCAGATCAGCCACAGCACTCCCAGCTCCCCACATTCCTCCCGGCGCCGCACCAACAGTAATTCTATGACACCCTCTGGCTCCGGTGGACATCCCGAGGTGGGGGCCACCGCCTCGGCACCGCCCAGTACCAGCCACCATCATCACCACCGCAAGGAGAGCAGTGATCCGGTGCCCATGACAGCCACCGTCAGCAGGACCAAATGCTCCCGCAGGCATTCCGAGGGAACGGTGCACAACGTCCACCGGAACAGCTCCGCCAGCGGAGGCGGTGGCGGGCATCACCACCACCACAGCCACCATCATCCGCACAGCGGGATGGTGATCAGCAGCAATCCGCACCACAGCCATCATTCCCACCAGGACAGCAACCACGAGACGGTCACCTCGCTGTCGGACCGGAACTCCAACAGCTTCGCCTCCTCGCGCGAATCCTCAACGAGCTTTAGTATGCGCTCGAATCGCCGCAAGATCTCGATTAGCTCGCACACGGGCGGCAAGATTCCGTGGTGCGGCTGCTGGGGCAACGGGTGCCTCTAGGAGTTGGAGTAGCTTCATGTGCCGTCCAGAAATCGAATGCAGTGTAATTCGCTTAGTTGTCAGCTCAGATCGGGAACGAAACCAAGTGAATTGTATTGTATCCCCTATCGAGTGTACATTTATAGATCTTCAAGCCCAAAACCCATTGATGTGCTTCTATATGGCCAACAATTAGTAAAGTATATTGATTAAGCCCGCATTTTGTTTCTATAAACGAGGTACAAAAACCAGTTTGAAAAGTTGCAATGGAAGTTAACTCACCCGATTGGCGAATCAAAATTCACTTCAAAATTTGTTGTATATATTTGAATAGAAATGATTAAGTTGTAGCATTTAATAATGGTTCCAAAACAGCATGTAAATTCTATGAATAATCCTATGTAATAATTGTTGCTCAATTTGGAGAGAATATAAATCAAAAAACAGTAAAAAAAAGGATTTCTAATAGAAAGTTTCGGGTATCTAATTGGGATAAATTAAAGGCAGCGGCTTGAAAGGAAACTTTAAATTTAAAGCTCCATGTCCTGGTAACTGCTCCAAAGTTTTTCGAATGAATTCACTAAAAGTGCTGCTGTGCAAGGAGTGGAGAAGGGATAGGGCAGGCGGCTGGTGGCAGGTGGCAGGCGCCAGGAAGCGGGAAACGGGAAACGGGAAGGATGCAACGTCGGTGGCAGCAAATGCAACTGAAATTGCGCAACAAGCGAAAATATACAATATGCAAATTAGCCGCAAATTAAGGTGTAAAAATGCATGACACACAAAACGCCTCCAGGATATATGCAGGAAACAAATTAAATTTTGCTCCATGTACCAGTGCAAATTGCGGTTGCAGTGCAAGGCGTGAAGGTGGTCGTCCGGGTGGTAGTCTAGTAACAAAAAATACAAAACCATGATAAACCCAGAGAGCAGAGGCCACTGCAGTGCGCCACAAAATGTTGCCCAGCCCAAGGCCACATCACAGTTTATTGTACTCTTCATTTTAGCTGCGAAGCATCCTGAACCCTGAACCATCTCCATTACTGGACAGCTGCCAATCGATTGGGCGACACATCGAATTCGTTTTAGAAATAACAGAATTTATGGCATCTTGGTTTAATTGATTGGCTGCCAACTTTTGCCAGATTGCCGCCAGTTTTATTTTATTGCATTGTGTTTGTCTTGGCCATTGACTGCTGCCAGATGCAGCCCAGTCCCTATCCTTATCTAAACAAGACATGAAAAATCAATTTGTAATCATTACGAGTTTGTTTATTTGCCAATGAAATCACATGGCCAGTCGGCCTCTTAACTGCGACCCATTAACTCGAACACGAAAAGTTAATGATTGACATTAAAAACTCTTTTAGGACACCGAAAGAATAAACTAATAAAAAGCACCAAAAAAAAGAGGATCGAACTCACGACCTTAAGATTATGAGACTTACGCGCTGCCTACTGCGCTACCGAGGCCTTGTATCCTGTGGGAGAAAGGGTAGCTAATGAAATTACCCATCTCTGTAACTGTTTTATTTGTAAAGAAAAGATTAAACTTCAAGGTTATATGATTATTATTTTTAATTGTTTTTTTAGTAAATATAAAAACGTATTCTTCAAAGGATTCATTGTAGTCACTATTGTAATAATGAATCCTATTTGGTAACAACCTATTGTTTCATATACTCAGGATAATTAAACTCATTCCATTTCAATTATGGTTTTTATTTGTAAAGTAAAGATTAAACTTCAAGGTTATATGATTATTATTTTTAATTGTTTTTTTAATTAATATAAAAAACGTATTCTTCAAAGGATTCATTGTAGTCATTATTGTAATAATGAATCCTATTTGGTAACAACCTATTGTTTCATATATTCAGGATAATTAAACTCATTCCATTTCAATTATGGAAGTGATTTGGATAATAACATATTATATGAGGTACTATTTCGAACTAATTTGGATATGATTAATAGAAAGTCAATGTCTTCAACCGTCATCAACCTAATGAACCCTCATAATAGTCACCAATTGTGTATAGTAACCTCAGTTCAGGTTACTATAGATTTCATTTGTGATGGCTTTGATGTTAATGAGCCAACTTTTGTGCCACCTGACGATTAAAAGGGGTAGATTCCGGGGAAGCATTCCTGGGACAGACTGACAGCCAGGTATCCTGGCATTACTCCTATGATTTATACGCCGCACATACTTATTTTATGGCTGTTGTTTAGTTTTTGTTGTGCCGCGGCACGACTTGGCGCCTTCAATGAGCTGTGTCTGCACATATTTCTCAATCATGGCGACTTTTCAGACAATCTCACACATTTATGCATACGTTTCTATCAGAAACACACGCGCATACATACATTCAAGAGTGTTTGGGGTTTTATGACGAATCCTTGTTCTGCTGTGCTGTTGTTATGGGGAAACGTCTACTGCTTTTATTACCATAAATTCTGTCGCTTTTCAGGCAGAACCATCAAACCGCTCACTCCCCGAATCACGGAGCGTTCCATTGTTAAAGCCGACGAGCTCTGACGTATTAACAATTTGTCAAGCAAAATTTACCAGCAGCAGAATAAAAATCAATGCATGGTAACTAATTACTTGCTGGCTAAGCATGCTTTTTTCCCTGCCCGCCAGCTGCAATTTACCATTCGCTCTGAATTCAAGTCAGTTTCACATACACTGAACATTAATATTGTATTTTAATGAGTGATTACAGTTTATTTTAAGCTTTATTTATCTTAAAATGCTTAAAAAATAAAGTATTGCTCCCGTAAAATCATTCTTGAACTTTAAAGAGGAATATTTGTTAGTTTCCTTACTGAATTATAAATTAAATAAGATCTGGTGCGTCTTATCTAGACTTTAATATTTTATAGAGTAATTTTTTCTTGGTGCTGCCGCAGATTAGTGTGCTGCAGCAGATGTGGCACGCCCCCAGCTGATGTCGCCCGATCCAGATGGCGATGCTTTGTTTGCCCGCATTAACTGAGTGGACATCCCTGGAACAGCCCATCCAGGGGGCAGATGTCCCGGCTCTGGGGAGCTGTTGCTGCTAAAAATTGCAACTACCAACTGATGATGTCCCCGGTGACGCCACCGCCATCCCGCAGGACATCAGGACAGGGGACATCCCGACTGAAAACAGCAGACAGAGGAGCAGCTGCTACTGGTGCTGCAGTTTTTTTTCTCTTTGAGCCAAACACTCACTTTGATCATTTTTCATTTTCCAAAGCGACACATGAGCTCTTGCACTCCCAAACCCAAACCATCGTGCATCCCGCACGGATGTCTGATGGCTCTGGATTCCTGGATTCCAGATTCCGGCATGTATGTGTGTGTGGGTGTAAGAGGAAAGTGTGTGTGCGCCGAGTGACAGGGTTGGACTTGGCGTGATATTTTTATTAAGAAATATATCAAATGCACATAATGCACACATTCCCAGCTGCCATATATAATCCTTGGGAGCGGAGACTTGGGAGCCAGCCAAATGACACTTTATTATTATTTTCATTGTTATAAGGGATTCTATTAAATTAAGCCCTAAATGCGATGATTGAGCAGCGCCCATCGTTCAGCCGTCAAAGGAGTCACCTCATCCAAAAGCCAGCCAAAATTCGAAACTGGAATTGCAAATTTATTCATACGAGTCGCGGTTCACGTGAAGCGTTAAGTTAAGTGACCTTTCCGATTCGTGGTCTAACAAGCCAGGTTCCTCATTCTCGGCCCATTCTCGTTGACGTCCCCCTTGAGCCTTTGTTGTTCACTGAATTTGCATAATCGCGTGAAGCTTATTTGTAAAATAAAAACGAAGCGGCGCACACACAAAATGTCAGGAATTACACATAACGTCGAGCACTTCGTGGAAGTCCTGGGTCAATGCGCAGGATTCGTGTGCTAAGCTAGAGGGGTGCACTACAAAAAAAGTTTATTTAAACATTATTGAATGAAAGCTGTCCTGGGAAGACACTTTTCTGAAGATATCATTCGTCGTTCTGACAAGTTTATAGAAGATATTATGGAAGATAAATCTTGTGAGGAATATATATAGCTAAGAAATAAATTTATTTTTTCAAGTGCCCATTGTAGAGCCGTTAAAACGAGCCAGCAGGTTAAGAGCATTTGTGAATAATTTGCATTTAACATGCGCGACATGAAAACCAAATAAACAATGCTTTCGACTCCTCCCCACCAAGTTGAGTGGCAATTTGTCAGGCTGCTAACTGGTCGCCTGAAAATGCGACTGTTTCCTTCTGGTGATTTGTTGCACTCGTTTTTCATTTGACTAAATGCTGCAAATGATGCGATTTGATATGTGGAATGCGCACGTTTTCCGTCCAATGTCCTTCGCCCACTGTCCTGTTTCCACACTGCGTATGCTTAATCTGGCCGAGTTCTGGCCGAGCATAACTTTTGTCCGGCTGCTAGTTATGAGTTATGGCCACTGCAGGCGGGACACATAAAAACAAAATTAACATAATTTAGTTGTGAGCAGGACATGCTGGTGTCTTGCCACTCCCATACTCCCCCAGACTTTGGATTTAGCCGACTATCTTTCCGGGCCAAAATAAATGGTAAAACTTTTGCCAAAGAAGAAAATGTATTGTTAAGGCCGCAGCTGAAAGTGAATAAGGCGAGCGTAAAACTTTTCCCATCCAACCGATCATCATCAATTCCTATATATCGTTGAGTCCACTCTATGCTACAATATGTGATTGGACGGAGGAATAGAGCATAAATTTGATTAATATTAATGCCGGAGCTGCTGCCCCGTGAATACATACATGCGAAATGTACAAAAACAAGGACATGCAATATCAATAAACCCAATGACAGACTCCTTTTTATGATTTATTGTGTTTGGTCGAAAGGACGTGGCCCGAGCAGTTTCACCTTGGCCGCCATCATTCTCGTGCTCCATTAAATCTTTGGCGACACATTCAATGAGCCCCATAACGTGTGCTCTAATACCTTTTCCCCTCCCCTAGTGCCCAGTCTCCAGTCCGCAGTCCCCCATCCCGAATATCCTTTGTTTATAAATGTTCTAATGGAGGGCAAATTATTATTTTTCCTTTTTTTCGGTGTTTGTGCATGTCGAAGCTGCTTCCTTGACGCTGTTCGAGTGATAAATTGATTGGACTACACACGAGGACTCGGTCGAATCCTTCTCGAGGCCGAGAACATTCATAGCGGCGGTCAGGCGTGGTAGGACCCGCTGTCAACCCTTGGTCCTGGTCCAGTGTGCGGCCAATTTACGGTCAGTGTTAGTGGCCAAAGGATAATAGTCGGACACTGCCCTGGGGTCACAGGTCAGCCTGAAATCGTCGTGTACTCTGCCGCCGCTGCTGACCCTCTCGAATTGTTTGCTGAAGATCAAATGGCCTGTATGCGGGTCCATGTTTACAGGCTTCTCCAATGTCCTGGCTGCATATTTTTTCAAGCATTTGTTTTAGACAAGAACAAGTTGAAGGCACTCTTCTTTAGATGTCTTTCTATGAGCTTTAGTATAAATTTAAGTCAAGAGTTTCAGTTTATATAAATCTGTGGCTAATTATTATCAACCACTTGAGATAGCTTTTAACAAAGTCAGGACAAAAACTTATAATACCCAATAGAGTACTACCCACTTCGATTTGATTTGGTTCGGTTTCTGTATCCTTCGTGGGCCTGGTAAATTATAATAAATGTCATTGTACTTACCTAGGCGCCACATTGAGATTTAATTTATGGTGCGAAAGTTTGCCGGGTGAATATTTTTGTTTTGTGACCCAGGTAGGGATACTACCCCATAAATAACAACCCTTACCTATCTAGGACTTTATTTTCTCAGCATTTGCATTGCAATGCGACCTTCGGGCTTGATTTAGAGAAGTGGCACAGCCTTTATGTCGCGCAGTTTCATTTCTGCTTAACATAAATATTTTAATAGCTGCTGTCATTGTTTTTAATTTCGCTGTCAAAATCAGCCGCAACTAACAAAACGATATCTGTTTCCCTTTCAGATTCAGAGCGCCGTTTGAAATATATATGAGCGGCTGTGGCATGTTGATTATAATATGCCTCATTAAAAATAATAAACTGTCAGCCAAACGAAGGCGAATGCCAAATACTCGCTCCCCCCACGCTGCTCTCCTTTCTGCCTTTCAGTTGCTAAATTTCTGAATTTCAACATTAATTGTACAATGAGGATGAGCAACTGTAAAAGTTTACTGGTCCTAGTCCTAGTCCTGGTACTCGTACTCGCACTCGCCTCGTAGTGTTTCTGGTTTTGGTGCTGTTGTGGGGCTTTGTGGGGGTTTCGCTTTTGTAATTGTATCCTTGAAATGCATATTTGATATTTTGTGCAAAAAGCTTAGAGCTATGCATCCCCTTCCTACGCCCCGCCACTGACCCAGCTCTATTTTATAAATATTATATGCAAACACATCTAAACACTGGATACCCTGGCGGGGTGTGCGTTTGTTGAAACCGAATGCGGTTTTCAGATGTCTTTCCCTATTTTTTTGTTTTTTTTTGGTGTTTTTTTTGCACTTTAGCCATGCACGAAATGGTGTGGAGGGGGCGTGGCGAGGTGTTGGTGTTTATGGCAGCAGAAAAGGCCATAAAATGAACAAAAACATATTCTCCTGGCTGCAAGTGAGTGTGAGTGAGTGGGTCCAGGCATGCAGCATAAACGGTATTTTGAGACTGCAGCGAAAATGTACAAAAGCTTCAGATTTCATGCACTGCCCAAGGACCCCCGCAGTCCTTTTCCCTGGCGATGTGTACGTGAGTCGTGAGCCGGGCCAGGCCGAGGTGAGATGGGTCTAAATGTAAATCCCAAAATCAAATCAGATCGCACCTGATTATTCCCGAGTGCTTTCCGGTCTTTTGGATTTCGTCCAGGCCCGCAATTTATCACATCCCTGACACCTCCTTTTGCCTGGCCCATTGAAATTGAAGCTGCAAATTCACAGAATTGCTGGGCCAAACATCAGCGTCAACACTTGTCTTGGCCATATCCCAAAACAGGGCTCTGATGGTAACACGGGGGCACGTAGGCATTTCGGTCGACCATGGTCCACATGGCGGATACGGAATACGGATGCGGAACAAGGAACACGGATAACTGAGAACGGATCCGGATCACAGGGACCTGCAGAGCGGAGGCAGCAAGGAGAGTACAAGGTGACGCTGCTTTTGCTTTGGCTTTGGTCTTGGGCTTGGCAGGCTGCGGTTCTTTGGTTCTGGCTTCTGCAGCAGCAGTAGAAATTAAAATGTTTACACAGCCGAATGCCAACGACGTTTTAGCATTCAGGCTCTTGTGTCCTTCAGCAGCAAAACATTATCCTGCCACTGATGTGGCTCGACCAACATCTTTTGCCTCAGTTCTTGCTTACACCGGGAAAAAGGACTGTCCAACAAAAGAAATTAAATCGTAAATAGTAACAGTAAGGAAGAAATAACAATAGATTCTTAGAAGAAATGATTGACAAAAAGTAAATAATTTAAAAAACCATTTCAATTATCAAATTGCCTTTTTTCGACTGCATAGGCAGTTGCAGAAATGCATTCAGCACTCGGTGTTGCCCGGACGTTTGGCATTCTGTACGGAACTGTGGACCTGAATGGGGTGTCACATGTTTAGAGTTTTCATTTAAATGCTCGAACAAAGACGCAACGCCTGGCATTTTCAGCGCAATTAGTGCCGAGTGGAGAGGGCCAAAAGGCAGGGACCTCGCCAGGCATTTACCTCATTGCACAAGGACACATAACTCAACTCGGGACTTGGGACTCGTAACTGGGGAAAGGAGTGGGATTGCGTAGTGAGTCCTTTGGGAGATAAACTGCGATGGGGCTGCTGCGAATGCGAATGCGGATGAGGGATAAGAAGTAGACAGTCGTTTATCCCTTGCGGGCTGAGCTTATTTATTCGCTTTGCGTAATCTTAAGCACCTCACTGCCGCAGCCGCTTGGCCCGCTACTGAAATCTCCGTCAGCCGCAACTTAACACCGTTTTAATCTGCCATTTGGCACCACTTTCCTGAGCCACCCACCGCACTTTCCGCCCGTATTCCGGACTCCAGACTCCGGACAGAGGACTTCTTTCTACAGAATAAGGACACCGGTCGTGGCATGGTGCGGCCAGGAAAATAACATTATTGCAGGCAACTTCTTAGCGGCAGTTTGTTGGCTAAAGTGCAGTTGAATATTTTATGAACTCGGCGAGTACTTCGTCTTTACTTCAACTGCCCACTCCACTCCAAGGACCTTTGCCAGAAGCTGTCTCACGCCAGGAGGAAGCGTCATGTCAGGGCCAATAAATAAATAATCAATTACAGATGCAGAAATAAAGAAACATCCATGATTGGTAGGTTTAACTATTTTGAACATCCTCAGTTTCCTCAGAATTATTCTAAGGCACACTTTGTTAAATTTAATAAAGGAAAGAGTTGAAGAGTGAGAATCTTTTTTTAAGATGAAAACATAACGAGCAAACTGAAGACCTGGAATTACAAGAAAAAAATTCCAAGAAAAATCTGTCTGAGTACACACTTTGACATTCAGATTGAATACGGGAAAATGCAATGCAACAATTCAGGGATTTCGTTGCGAGGGAAAGGATATGAAAGGACTTTAGCTGGATGGTAGTGCTCCGTGCTCCGTCTCTTAGTGTTTTGCATTTAAATAAGTTGATGTTGCTGCAACAATCACAAAAAAGCAGCTTATGCCAGCCACTTACCTCACTTTTTGCCAAAGAATAAGAGAAATAAATTCGGTAAAAATTTTACCGAAAATGGTCTCGAGAAATATTTCTGACTTATGTGGTTATTCGAATAAAAGCCTTAATATGCTGCAAAATGGAAATTCAACTAGTTCGATGACTCAATTAAATGTATAACCGGCTTGTCCCAATTCCAGTACTCAAATCATGAATAAAATAAAATATGCCAGTGCAGACATGATAAGTGAATGAAAATTGCTAAAGAAATACATGGCTTAAAGGACGGATTTGGAGAAGAAGCCAGCTTGTGTGAGTTCAGTTAGTTAATTTCAATTTTTCTTAGGCAGACAATTCAATAAATGATTTCTACGGCCAGGTCAAAGTCACTAAACCAGAAAACACACAAAATGAAATGTACAACAGCCGAGAAACAAATGGCGAAACAGGCCAACAGGCTGGGCTCTTGGCCAACTTGGGCTCTCTCATTCCCGGTGATTTATTTGGAATTCACTTTTGGGACTCGGCTCGGCCCACCGCTCGCTTATTTGTCTTTGTTTGCCAGGCCGGCCGGCCGGCCTTCTCCATGACCTACCTCCCCCAACATCCGCCACCCACCCATTTTTGGCCACTCTCGCTCCCACTTTGTCTTATTCTACTTTGTTTTGGCCGCCGATTGAATTTGGTTTTATTGCATTTATTGTGGTGGTTGCTGCGTCTTCTGCTTCTGCCAGATTCTAGAATGGTTTCTGGTTATTGTTAGCTGCTCGACTGACCTCAGTACATTATCTCTAAATAATTTATGTTTGTATACATTTTAATTTAATTTATTTGTCCGACTCGGAGTATTTGTTCATTTCACTTCTATTCGAATAGAATGTTGTTCTTGCTGTCCGCGTGGGTGGTCTGATGTTTGGTCAGCAAACAACGGGCCAGGCACATAATGTATAGGCACTCGTGTACGGACGACGTATACGTAATACGAGAGGCAGAGGCCAATGTTGATTGAGTAGCCACAACGTTGACCCGCTTCGCCAAATAAGAAAGATATCGTAAAAAGGCCTTTCGCTCACCCGGGCTCCCCTGTAATTGACGATGTTATGTGCATGTACATATAATTCCCATATATGTAGGCCCAGATATATGGTCTGATAGTTTTTTATTTCCCGAAGATTGTTTCATTCGATGCTCTCCTTTTCGCATAATGGAAATTGCACATTGGAGGCCTTCGCATCCGTTTCCATTGATACGCAGAACATAAATTACCACAAGGCGATATGACTTTCGAGTCCTTGTTCTTTTTGGCTCTCTTAAAGTCGCATTAGTTGATGAAAATTACAGAACGAAACATGACCAAAAACTGAGGAAACATAAGCCAAAAAAATCATTGTTCGAGCTTGTTAGCTGGCTTGTAGATTGAAAGCAAACGCAAATTGAAGAACAACTTCAGAGTGTGCACATGCAATGCTTAATGAGATGAGTTCTGCCAAGTGGCGTGTGTAATGTGACAGGGGCGCCGTTAAGGGGGTCCACATGGAACCAGGAGGACGGCCCTGTCTGGCTCTGTGGAGGAACAATAAAGCCCGGGGCCATTATCAACGAGAGCCCGGCAAATGTGACAATGCGAATGACACAAAAGCGCAACTGGATTAGCATCTGCCAGTCGGTGTCTCGATTCCAGTTTCCGCTTAGTCTCCTATTCAGATCCTTTTCGTCCTTCCACGTCCTCTTCCATATCATACCACTTCCTTTCCCGTGTGAGTATGTCAGCGTTTTCCCTGCCCCCTCAATACACTGTGGATGGGGTAATTTTTAAAATGGGTTATTTTATTAAAGACTAAAATTAAAGTTTTTATTTAAGTATTATATTTAAGGCTACTAAGGATTAAGAAGCTTTATTAATGATACATTTATTAATGTAAGTTTTAAAGTTGTAGCTTAATGTTTTTTTACTAAAAAAAATGGCAGGATATAATCCAGAAATTTTGGAGACCAATTTATGAAGAATAAACCTTATCTTTTGCCTACAAAACATAAAATTTAATTCTTAGTTTACGATTCTTTTCCATAATGTTTCTTTAGTTGCTAACTAGCAGTGTCGTTTGGCCTGCTCTGCAAGCCACTTGAAGCTTTACATTGCAAATTTTACAACAGTGGCGCGCAATTGTCAAATGCAAATGTAGCCTTGGCTTAACGAAATAAAAAACAAACTTAATACGGGGAGGGGACGAGCAGACAGTCAGGGAGTACAAACATTGAGAACTTCATCGCTATCCAAGTCGGTTCCAGGTTCCTGGCTGTTCTGGTAATGACAAACTTGTATTTCAAGCACTCACACTTTTGCAGTGAAGGGCGGAAAGACGGAAATCTTTGCCTGCCGACACTGGGATTATGCATATTTCGCCAGTGTCACTTCGACGCCCACGCCGGGCAAATGGAATTCTGATGTATTGCCGCCTTTGTTTTATTAGCCCAGCTCAACTATTTATTTCATATGGAATTACTTCGGAGTGCTCCTGTTTTAGTCAGCATTTTAAAGTTTATGCTTTGTCCGGACTCCGGACTCTGGACTACAGATGCTGGGAGTGCGAGTGGGCTTGGGCTTGAGCGTGGGCATGGGGATAATATTTCGCACTCTCCGGAAGAGATGGTAATTTACATAAACATAAAGTCTGACGTTGGCCACATCCTCCAGGACCAGCTGCCAGTTACCGTATGTTTGTTTGCCCAGCAGCCGCAAGGACATCAGCCCAGTTTCTGTTCCCAGCAATGACAGTGGTGACAAAAAACATATAATACATGAAATGGGAATAAAAATAAGATGTGTATTATATTGAGAAGTTGAGAAAAATATAAAAAAATGTTAATGTTTAAAATGAATATTTTTTAAAAATTAAAAGCTAAAAGTATTAATCAAAATTAAAGAGAACTAGTCGGAAAATTGAAATGTATTACGGATGTCAGAACATCTTAAAATTCACTAATTGACAGCACTGATCAATGGCTTTCGGGCCAGCGGGCTTTGTTCCGCCCTGCTCTGCTCTGGTGTGGTTTGCTCTGGGCCAAGTTTATGACTTTGCAAATTGTCGTAAACTTGCCAGCGGAGTTTGTGTTACATTCGGATTACGGCAGTAGCAGCAGCTAACCTTAAGTCAGTTTCCATGTCAACAAGCCGCAGTGTTAAGTGCTCCAGATTTTGCTCATCCGAATGGCAGAGTGCTACACCCAGTATCCAATGGTCTGTAAACAAGTTGTCATCGTCCCCCGGACAATAGTAGGTAGAAGGGCCACCCCTAACCACCGCATTGGCAATTAGTGATTGCTGTCAGAGGCATCAGACTCAATGCAAACAAAACCGTTCTCACCCAATTCCAATGTCCGATACGAAATTCAGTTGCGTTCCGGCCATGAAACCGTAATTTATATCGCCCTCCATTTGCTTACGGTTGCAATGGTTTTACGCTTGAAAATGGCTGAAATGTTGGTCGTGGTGTTGCCATTTAATGGATGCACAGGGAAATACATATTCTAGAAATAAAAATTCAATAAATTAAAATTTGCGAGTTTAAAAATAATAAAATAATGGTACATGAATGCTCATATAAAAAACATTATTTAATCAATACCATATTTAATCAATATTTAATTTCAAAAAGTGTCAATTAATCTTTTCTATTAAACCCACAATTAAATTATAGAAATGTGTGGAGGAAAGCCTTCCTAATATCCTTGATTCTGTGGGCAATACTTTTCAGTGCCCTCGTCAACTCTATACACATGGTTAATTCCTCTAGATTCCTTGGCTCTGACTCTTTCAAGTGCTGGGATTGCTTGACAGTTTTGTAAGTTTCATTCAGTCAATTTCACGGCCTTGACAAGATTGCAATATTGAGACGTTGTACGCCGTTACAACCGTCCTCCTTCGCCCCCTAAGCCATCCACTCCATTGGCATTGGTTCAGTCAAACGGAAACTCTTGTGTAGCCGGAAAAGATGTCGGCTGCTCCTCGCGGAGGCTGCTGCTTGTTAGCGCTGATTTTATGCAGATTTCCACGGTAAATTTATGTAGAGCTGCGCGGATACATTGTTGCCGATCCGTGGAATCCTGGCTATCTGCGGAGTAGGATTGTGGCGGCTGGGGAGTGGTGTGTGGAGGTTGGAGGGTAGTAGCTGCTTACAAGTAGCGACAAAGTACACGAAGTGTACGTTTCATTTCAAATTGATTTATGCGCCAGTTCCCCGTTCCCGTTCCCGTTCTCATTCCCCTTCCGCTTGAGTTTGAGGCCCTATATGCTTGATTACGTTCGGAATTGGTTCGCCCAGCAGCTGACGGAGGCGGTAATCAAGGCCATAGTAAGAAATAGACGGGGCTGTGGGGAAAATACTGCAGAAAACAGGTGTCCCAGAATAGCTGCGACACGAAAATGTTATGTAGCCATCCTTGAATGCCAACGAAAGTGCGCCAAGAGAATCGATTTTAAAATTAAACCGGATTATAAATATAATATAAAACACCAAGTTTCAAATGAAAGGAAGTCACTGGAAATTTTTTAAAGTATATTAAAAGTTGTCTCTTCATTTTAATTTTATTTTACCCTCAAGTCAGTCATTTTAAATATACCTCCTATCTCTATAATAAATACATATCTTTATAATATATCACTCTTAAATGAAATAAATAAACTAACAGCTATTTAGAGCACCTGTTAAAAGATTAATGTACTTCATTTTTCACTAATTGATTTGCCATAGGCTGTAAATCCTTAAATCAGAATCCTTGAGTGACACCCAAAATAAGTCCCTGCGCCATTGAAACCCATTTATCATAATGCGTGAAAATTGAAGTTTTTGGTGGCTCAATCAATTCCTTTTCAAAAATTAAATTTATTGCTAATTAGCGTAAAAGTGCTTCCGCACTAACACAAGCACACAGGAACATACTCAGACGCAGAGGGTGGAACACCAACACAAGCACAGAAACTTGATACTGAGCTGGAAATTAATTGCGGGTTCGTTGGGGTTGCGCCCCGAAATTCGACTTTTGCCTGTCGAAGCGATTAGGCTATCGAGTTGCCTTGATATATGTACGGTATACGGTGTATATAGTATATGTGTATATTCGGCTGATGCCAGCAGCCTTTCGGTATCTGAGTGTGTCCTGGCTTATGCATATGTGTCGGCTGCAGCCCACTCTCTCTCTTGGCTCGACGCCATAATTAATAGCAGCTTAACTTATAATTACGGTCGCCGAAACCACAAACAACCGTTTAAGCCTAATAGTTGAGGTGGCCCGAGTTGATATGTTGAGGAGCAAGGAAGTAGTCCTTTGATTTGGGTCTCTTGCCATTTAGAAACCTTCTGACAAATCGCTAAACAATATTTAAAGCATTTCAGTTCGGTCACTGAGCTTACTATCAAAGAATATAATAAAAGATTCTCCAGTTTCAGAAATTTGTTTCAGAACTGATAGTAGTTGCTATTTTACAGAATCCGGCTTTTAAGTGATTAGGTTTGGACAGCTTCATGAAAGTTAATACAAATAAAACTTAAATGTTTATTTATTCTTTTAAATGCTTTGCCAATAGTGAAGTTTATGTAGTTTATGGTTTTGTTTGTTTTCATTAGATTTTGTGAGCCTTTTATGGCCCAATATTTTTCCACTGTTGGACGAAATTATATAGATTTTATTGCCCACTTTGGTATCAAAAATGTCAACCGTCTACATTAGACAAATGTTTTTATAGTTGTTCCGCAAAGTGTAAAAATAATACCCAACCAGATAATATTATTGTCTGAATTTATAACATTTACTTTTTGTAAAAGGTTTTCGATTTTAAATTCATGCGGATTGCAGAGAGATCAAAAAAGTAGAAAATATCGTTCTATATGAATTTAAATCGACTTCTGGAATATAAAAGAGTAAAAAAAGGAGTATTGTAAAAAAAGTAAAATTAGTAAAAAAAGGATTGTCTGTGTATCTGTCGGCCTGTATATATGAACACGTGAATCAGAAAGACCATTGAGTGAAAGTTTGTAGAATAAAAGGAGTTGTCGTCCTATTTTTCCACTTTCGAACTCTGAATCTCCTAAATCTGATCAAACTCCTTTGAAAGCTTGCCATTTTTTTGCCAACCAGACATTGTGAATTTATGCGTGTAAAAAAAGTGGAAACAATTCGGGGAAAAAAATCATTTATGCTTAGGTCTAAATATTGGCTATGTTTGCTACTAAACCTCTTGGGTCGGAGGGGATTTGGCTTGCATGGAGACCGAACTGGCTGAAACATTATTTTTTTGAATTACAATTCTGTCAATATTTACCAGCTAATGGTGGAAAATGGCAGCATATTTTTCACAGTGAAATATTACACACATATAAATGAAATTAATCGAAAGCTATTAAAGATGTGACACTAATTGAATGAATTGTAAACAAAACTTGGGTTCTTAAATTAAGGCGATAAGGAAATACATTCTGAGGCAACTTTGAGGCTAAAAAATTCAAATGTCCTGCCATCTCCATGGCCCAGTGAATCAGCGAGAGAAATCTAGCGAGATTTATAAGAAGTAGAATTAATGTGGCAGTGTGGCACAAAAAGCAAGGCCCACAAAAAAAAAAGCTAAAAAAGTAACTTTGGCCATCGCGAAGAGGCAGGACACTGAGATTGGGAGATATTTAACGGGGGATGATGAGCTCCAGGGCCCTGAATCGAATACATAATTTGCTTAAAGCTTCAATGCTCTCAGGATCCAGATATCCACAAATACACAAAAAAAAATTGAAACTTCTCGAGTTGTTGAAATTATTTTCTTAAAGTATTTATTTGACTGAGTAAGGTTCATTATTTACTAAAACGCACTATTATTTGTTGATCAAGAGGAAATCGGATACTTTTTTCAATCCAAAAATAACGAGAATTCTAATCAAGTTGAAATTCAAATATAACTATGATTTGGCTCCCAAAGTCAAAACAACAGCACAATAGAACAATGTAAATTAAAACTATAGATTACAAGTGCTATGCAGTTTATTCATTCATTGTTGTAAGTATTATTTGGTGAATTGAGTAAGCAAAAGCAGTTTCTTGGCATCTTGTTATGCAAACTAATAAATCAACTTGCTATGTATGAAATAAAATATTTGCAATGCCAGTTTTAGAGATGAATTCGGCTAAAACCGAATTGGATTGCTGGCCAGACACCTGCTCTTTAGTTGGCCAAAACGAATTCATTCAAAAGGCAATTTTCATGCATCGAAACGTGCAAATTTTCCGAGCTCAACATGCAGACGAGCCTCAGCTTCCGAGCAGCCTTATCCTGTATCCCTGTATGTTATGTATGTCCTGGCTGTTGCTTTTGTTTATCCTGTTTCGTTTCGCCAGTTGTTGTGCGGGCGACACTGCGTAGTATTTATCCATCACTGACAATGTCAAATATATTGCCCATGATGAATGACTCTGCGGATTTGATGAATGTGTTTTGTGGCTTTTCCTTGCCGGCGAGCGGCCTGAAAAAGGGCCATGGAAACGCCAAATGATTTATAAAAATTCGAACGAAGCGGCATTCACTGCAGACACGTCACTTTTGATGTAGGCACCCAATTCAGGCCCTGCCCTTGGCTTTTCCAAATCAAACAATAGCGAAAATGTTTATTTATCCTGCTTCTCCTCCTGTCGGCGTGAAAATATTTGGGAAATTTAAAACCAACTGGCAATGAATCTGTCAAGTGATTTACAATCAGATTCAAGTCAATCCCATAAGCAATCTGGAAGTTCCCAAGAGGCGGAGTCAAAGGATTCTTGCCCATTGCCTGCAATTATGTGCCATTATTTTCATTTTCATTATCAGACAGCAATTTCATTTAGCAAGTTTAAATATTTTTACTGGCCAGCCATAAAGAGAAAACCAGGGAGGAGAAATGAAACCAAAAATGGTAAGAGAAAAATGATAATTATTCAGAGCTGGCCAAGGAAACGTAATTGCAGTTAATGAAGTTGCTGAAATGCCAAATAAATAATATAAAATCGGGCGAAAAGGTCAGTTATGGTAAAGATGGAATTCGAGAGATAAATTCATATAAGAAAGTACACTTATATATCAACCATGAGAGCTTATTATGTCGGCAATGGAATGTGTGGTAAAAGGTCGAAAGGATGCTGTGATTTATCAAGAACCTTTTAAGAGTATATATTATATTAATGAAATGTGGTTAAAAACTTCTCAATATTAGCTTCCCCAAAAATCCGAAAACTTTGAAAATTATGTAAATAATAAATACAAGCACCATAAGAAGCACAACGTTAGTTCAATGGTTATTCCATAAATCCCAATAAACTACAAACATTTAATTTTTTATTCATCCTCCATGGTGGAATCTTAAAACCCATTAGGCCATGAAGCTGCTGGCCAGTGGCCACCGAATATCGAAGGATACCTTCCCCTTGTCGATGCCACAAGTGCGTTTAATGATTCAAAGCTAGCCCAGCTAGACCATCGGATAGGCCATTAACTACAGGCCCCGGCCATGTTTTATGGCCACGGGAACACGTTCAAATTGAATAGCAGCCGCCTCTTTGAACCAAAAACTTTTTTGTTCGTTTTTTTTCGTTTCCTCTGCTTATTTTAAACTGAAAAAGGAGAGTTGGCCGGGACTGGCCTAGATGGCGGCCAAATGAGTTTTAGCCCGTGCATGATTTTTGACAGTTAAATACATTTCAATGGAGCCCGACGACTGGTCGACTTTAATTCGAAATTTGTATAATTTTATTGTGCTGAAATTGCTGTGCGTGCCGAGTCCTTTCTGTGTCCTGCATTGTCCTGTCCTTGGCCGGTTTCCAAGTGCCAGGAGCCAAGAGCCAGAGCGAAAATGTGATCAGAAAAACATTAATGCGACAATTACGACATTTTTAATTGTTTTCAAGTCGCGCAATACAGCAATGACTGTAGAATGGCTGTCATCCGCCCCATCTCCATCCACACTCTAGTCCCCATCCCTCTAGTGTCCTTGATCGAGAATGGGTAATTAAAAACGTGTTATGAAGTAGAACAGAGGCGAAGGAAGTTGGAAGAAACTTAGTTGGTTGGGTAAACAGAGAGAAGCGTTAATTGCCCTGTTGGTGGAAATAAATGTTCATTTTTTGAGAATTTACTGCAGAAACCAAATGACTGATGGGGCTATAAACTATTTCCGCTAATATTAAATACATGGACAAAACTATAAAATACGAACCTGCCCAATGTCTATAATGGAAATTTATTGGTAGTCGCTTTATTATTTCTACAGATAAGTTTAAAACAATCATTGCTGACTAGAGCTAAAGTTTTATATTCAAAAACTTAGTTTTTTTTTTGTAGCTTATTTATGACCTGATAAGGGTTATTTATGAACATATATTCCTTAATTTTTCTTAGAATTGGTTTCTTCTTAAAATAATTGAGATAACGCTAAATAAACACAATAATCTAAAAGTATAATATATATAACCGTTCTTACAATCTCATTTCAGTTGGAGGAATTCATTTTCGCAATCAGTCTTGATTTTCTATTTCACTATTATTTCCCACTTTATCTTGATGAAAAATCCTGTGTCTGTGATATTGTGTGTGATCATTTTATTATTCTGTGTGCCAAGACAATCAATCCACTAATTCAAAACTCATGAATTTACGGCAGACTCTTGAAGATTTCCAAATAGCGAAATCTTACCAGGACTGTTTGAATACTATGTCCGAGTTCGAAAGCTTTGAGGTTAGTTACTGAAAATATCAATTTTTATTTTTGAATTTTAAATAAATTATTATTTTTCAAACCATACATCTGTACATTTTCAGATAAAGATCATGTTATTGTTTTCTACACCTCTTTTTGACTAAAATAAATAAAGGTTTCTAATATAGACACAATATTTAAATAATGTAACTAAATGCACTTTCCGATTAAAGACTATTCTCTTTATGAGCCCATAAACTAATTTTTGTTTTTCTCGCATGACCTAAAAGTGGAAAAGGAAAAAAGTGGCATAAAAACGTTAGGAAGTTGGTGGAAGTTTCATAAAATTTTCATTTCTAATTTTCCAAATGGATTAACGCTAAAAGATGCAGAAATCTTTCATCATAATTAGCACGCAGCTCAGGCACGCGCCAAGGCGTGAAGAGAGGGCAGGCGGTATTGGGGGACGGCGAGTGCCGTCTGAGGGGGCGTGGTCAGGGCTCCAATGAATAGTTGTCCACTGTCCCTACATACATATGTACTCACTTTTATATATGTCCATATATATATATTCCCAGTTCGCATCGTGTCCTCTTTTCTCATTTTCATTGTGGATTTTTTGCACTCTCCCTTTTTTTTATGTATTTTATCCGTTTTTTATGCATTTACTTCTACATGTTCTTTGTTCTTATTTTCCATGGCCTTGGGCCTCTTTGACTGACTTATTTTCAACAATTTGCGACGTCCCTACCGCCCCATCCTTTGGCCAGGCTCTTTAATTAAGCAGACTGATAAAAATACCCTTAAATATTCGCGAGTCTGTTAAATGGAAATCATAATGAAATCAGGGCGGGAGGGCCGACTCAATAAGGGAAATTTCGCCTTTGATAGCCCATGGCTTTTATCAATTAATTGGTGGGCGATATGTAGGCACAACGACAAAGATACTTGATCTAACTTAAATAGTACTGACGCAGCAAACAGGCCAGTAAGTTACTTCATTTCCAGCTCGAGTAAATCCAATTTAATTGAAACCAAGATTGAAACAAAAACTGCATCTAGCTTGCCCCTTTGTTGTCGCTTTTCCGCTTCCAACAACTCAAACGGAACTCATTTGGGTTGTACTTTCGTATGGAAAAATTACGAAATACTGTCACGTATGTTTTGCTTTTTAGAATATTACCAGAGAAGAGCAGGAAAAGCAGTGGCAGCCAGAGGACAAGAAAATGCATATCAACTTCAAACATAAATTTGGGTCAAAAAGTTTAATTTAAACAAGTGTTGTTGCCGTCTTCGGGCTGCTGTGTTGATACTTTCTTTCATTCGCTGAGTTCTTGTTTTTGTTTGGGGACAAGGACACCCCAAATATCACGTATACGCAGTGTAACACAAAGTACAAATAAATTAGTTGCACTCGAGGCGGATGGGATCGGCAAAAGAGATTGCCTGGGTTGGATTCTTGGCTCTGCCAGGCTTCCAGGCAGCCGGGTTGCGAAAAACTTGGCAAACGAATGCCAGAAAGGAAATTTACTAATTTCAAACTTTTGCACGCATTAACCTCGAAAATCTGTGTGCAACTTGAAGAAACTTGCACTTGCAACGGCAGAGACGCCCGAAAAGCGACTCGCGTGCATACGATGCGATGACACGACGAGATGAGGGAGTCTCATTCAATTCTGTTCCGCTTGTTGTGCTTGTGCAAACAATTTGGGTCACGAGCTGAGCAAGCAACAGGGATAGGGATTAGGATAACTGGGGGGCCTCAACGTATCCAACTAGGGTATAACCATGTGAATGTCCTTTTTAAAACTTTGGCTACCAAAATTTAAGATATAGTCATGTTTTTCCAAAATGCTCTAACACACTCAGGTGCTGTGCGATAATATTACATGATAGAAATTGTATACTTACTTTGAGAACCTATGCCATTTCCATATGTAGATCTTTTTTAAAATGTACAACATTTTCTTTTTTCCTTTCTATTTGAAGGTATTTTCTTGTCGATCCTCCCTATCCACCCAGTTGCACAACAGCTGACAAGTTAAAGCTGCATATACGTAACCCCCGAACAGGGCCAGGCTAAAAACGGCTAAGGACAACAGAGACATGGGTGAACGGCAGCCGAGTTGAACTATTGTCAAGTTTTAACCTCGATATGCAGCGATGTAAGATTAGGCGACGCCTAAGACCTGCCCCTGGCCTCATCCGTACCCTGGCTGCCACTCGGAACCCATGGAACGCATCGCCTTGGGAGGAAAACAAAAATAAGTAGCGAAATGCCAGGGAGAGGCTGCCGCTTAGCTGCCATGCCAACGCACAGGACTCGGGCATGGTCATGTGTGCCGAGAATGGGGCCTCCCAGAGGGTGCAGCAGGGGCGTGGCAGCGAGGAGCGGCTCGTGTAATCATGCAGCGCCGACTTTGTCGTCAACTGTGACCCTTGAGTGCATTACAACAATTGAAATTGCCGGGGTTTGCGACACAGACGGAGACCGAGCCGGAGACGGAGACGGAGACTACAGAGACTGCGAGGAGGATGTCGCTAATGTGCGCTTATGTGGGATCAGGACAGAAAATGCTTTTAAAATTTAATAACAACAGCGATATCTCTTAATCTATATCTGTACCAACATTTTATTTATATAGAAATCTGATACAATTTTACTTACTCGTTAAAAATTCTTAAAAACCGAAAACGTCAAAATGTCTTTTATTAAATGCACATGGCTTAATATTTATGTATTTTTTATATTATTGTATTTTCTAAAAAGGCTGAAGTATTCCATAAAATTCAGTTTCTACCAAAAAGCTTGTACAAATATCCATAAACCAATAAATGATTTAAACTCATAAATGTCTTGGAAATTGAGAAATGAAAAGCCAAAATAAATAGATAGTAATTGAATAGGAGAAGCTTAAATCTATATGAATTTCGTTCATTTTGGTTTATTTTCGTTCGATAAGAGTTTGGTAAGAGTTCCCAGCAAACTGCCCATTGTGCAGCTGACAGAAAACCAGGTTGGGGGCTGATGATAGGTGGGAGATGAGGTGCCTCAGCCACTCCTCGCTGCACTTTTGTGCGCATTCAGCTTTATTGTGGGCTCGTGCGTGCACCGGGGCCATCCCCCTGTTAAACCACCCACCCATTACACAGCCCTCGACAAGTGTGTCAGGTCCAAATGGTAGTCGGCACTGCAGTTTCATGACGAACAAGTTCAAAATCAGATCTCCTTGGCTGCCTTTATAGGGGCACATATGCACTTGCCTGCAGTTGGGGCAGTAGCTCTTTAATCAAACTAAATTAAAAAAACGCAAAACGAGTTTTGTGTTAATTTCTGACCAAAGTTTTGGCGCTGTGAATGCAACAAATGGCCATAAATAAACTAAATCCATGACCCCATTCAAGAATCAGAACAGAACTCGAGTAAATAAGCTGAACAACTTTTTCTGACCAGTTCGGGAGGAACGAGAAATCTGAAAAGTTGAAAATAAACAAGGAGTGAACTGCACTCAACTTGTAATGAAGTTTCAATATACAAATCAATAAGGACCAACCGGGCCCCAGTCCACTTCCTCTCACTTTTCCGCCCGTTCGTCTTGGACTGGTCGACGTCCTGGGCAAAAACAAAACAACCTCTGAGCCTTCGGAAGGAGCAACAATTTGTGAGTTGCATCGATGAGGCTCGCTGATGATGTTTGGGTTGAAGGAAAACTTTTTAGACTCCTTGTGTCCGCAGTAAATGCAGTCGGGTCTACATATTGGGCATAGTTGGGCAGCAGAAAAAAAAGTTAATGATGTCACATCCACTTGGCCTAGAGACCCAAGACGTCAATTTAAAACCATTTGATGAGACCTGAGGCAGGCCGGGAAAAACGTGTGAATAAGAGGAAGATATTGAACTATTTCTAAAAAAGCTGAAAACTGGTTAAAACATAAAAACGTTTGGTTGGAGCTAAAGGAACCCACTTGCCTATTACCAGGAATTAAATTACAGAATGTTTTTTTATTGCTACTTATGTATATTACTTGTCAAGTAGGAAAAGGGGACCCAGACAATTGACACGAAATCTAATAAGAATTTTGATTTCAGGTTTTTTTGGGAATTGATAGAGAACCGATCCATCCACCAACACGGCTGCTTAAGCTACTCCATAAGATATATTTGAAAAAAAATTTAAAATAAATATTTTGTTCCTCGATTTTGAGGTGATCAATGGAAGAGAAACAGCCATCGGGGCTCATATCGTCCTTTCCATGTATTTTTCAAAATTTTGCAAGGAGCCCCCCCAAAAATTGTCGCAAAATGTAAAAAATATTTCGTTTCTAGATTTTGATGGAAATCGATGGAGAATCCATCTACGAATCGTTTAAGGTATTCCGCTTTAGGATCGGATCTTTATTGGCGAAGATACAGCCTTCGCTGGGGGGCATATCGAACTCTCCATCTATTTTACAAACTTTGGCAAGGGGCCCCCCAAAAAATTGTCGAAAAATCTAAAAAATATTTCGTTTCTAGATTTTTATAGAAATCGATGGAGAATCCATCTACGAATCGTTTAAGGTATTCCGCTTTATGATCGGATCTTTATTGGCGAAGATACAGCCTTCGCTGGGGCGCATATCGAACTCTCCATGTATTTTACAAAGTTTGTTGTTGTAGGGTGTTTATTTAAATAAATATATTTAATTCATTTTCTCTCATGGTTTTATTATTATTTACTTTCCACTAAGAAGTTTGAATGAAACTCTTTTAAGAAAAATGTAAGCCCTGATTACAGTCTAGAGTTTGTAGAACCGCTTGTGGTTACAGCTCGACCTTTTCTGATGAAAAATATAATCTTATTCGAACATTTGTCTAATTGGTCCTCGTTGGTCCTCAAATGCGAAAACAATTACATCACTCAAGTCAAAAGCGGCGGATAAAGGGTACAAGCCGCGGAGAAACACCAATAATCACGAAACGCACTTAGCCAAATTTCAGGCAATTAAATCTTTAAATCGCGCTCAAAAGCTGTTTCGGACCCCCTTCTGAGTCTCCCTCGGCTATACTCCTCCGTTTCGTATTATTTTTTTTTCCTAAAGGGGCAGAGAACTAATTATAAAACGGATGCGCCGCATTTCGAGCCCCAAACCCCCAAGCCCTGTTGCATCCCTTTGCTCCTGCTGTTTGCGGACTTTGTCCTGGCTGGAAGCGCTTTGTTTAAGGCCGCAAGTCTCAACCAAAAAAGGGACAGATAAATGCGACGGTCTGCTCCTAAAATAACAGTATTTTGCATAATTGTTGACCCAGAAAGTCCGAAAAGAAAGTAGCAACAAAATAGTGGGGACTGAGGTCGGAGAGATGCTGCAAAGAATGTAATTTCTGTCGGAGGGGGATGGGATATTTCGTTTTCATTTTCGTTTTGGTTCGTTTTTTATTCTTCTTCGGCGTCGCTGTGGGAACCGCCAGTGATTTGTAATTAGGAAACGGCCGCCAACTGTCGCCTTGGTTTTGGCCTGGCTCGGACGTTGCCACGCCCCATTTGCACCGCAGCGAGGGCGGTGGCAGCGGCAGCGGCAGCAGCTAGAGGCATTAGCGAACGTTAAATACCCAAGTGCCATCTGCTGGGCTTGCAAACAAGCTAGAAAAAATAAAAAAGCAAAAAGGTGACCGGGTAAAATTAAATGAATGAAAAGTGCTGGAAGAAAAGTGTAAAGCAATGGCGGTGACGCCTTCTGCTACCTCACTCCGCCCTATTCCGGCTACCCGTTTTCCATCATCTACCAACCGGTTGGCCATTTTCGCAGTTTGCGGCTTGGCGGGTAATGAGGAAATGACGGGGGTCCTGAGAAGGAGAGGGATTTGGCTGTGGAAACTGTGGCAAAGATTTCTCATACCATACCCATACCAGCAGAAAGTTGTGCGTAGTTGCTGAAAGTTTATTAAACATTTAAATTCACTCTTTTCTTTTGGGACTGCTCCTTTCTCGATTCTCCATTCGCTTGTCTCCTTCCGCCCTTTTTGTTTTTGGCCCAATCTGTGCGCAAGGGAAATGACCAAAAATTGAAATTATTTCATGTCCGGTGTCACCATTTTGGACTTCCGGTTGGGATGCTCGTTTGGGTACCCTTTTGCGTTCCTTAAAATGAATCCATTGATGCAGAACTTTTGAAACTTCATTCTCAACGGAAATTTATAATTTTTGGGCCAGCGACCTTGGGCTATCCTTGTTTACTTATGTCTGCAAGCATCCGATTCTCCAACGACTGTTGAGTCTAAACAGGATGACTGTTGTTGAGGATGCCTTACTCTCTGCATAATTTTGGGAAATATGTTTGCAGCTGTTGAGAGTATTTCACGAAAGTTTTGCTTCAATGATTTACCGCATGGAATCCTTCATCAAACCTAACTTTTCCCACAATAAAGAATGTGGTGAGATGCATGGCAAAAATATTTAAGTCTATGAAAACTAATAAAGTTGGCTTTTGTCCTTGTTCCTTTACATTTGCCGCAAAAAAGTAAAACTATATCTGTTTCAGTTAAAGGGATAGGTCGACTTCTTATAAGTATGCAATAGTCAACCTTAATCTTGAGCCACACAAATCACCCAAAAAAATTCTTGGCAAATCAACAAGAACGAACTCTTTCAATACGAATACCTCCCTTCTGGCAATAAAATCGGTTTTAAGCATAATCCTTTGCCAGCGTAAATCCCATTCAAACCGCTCGGCTTGGCTTTGATTCCAAAAGCCCCGAAAACTTTGCCGCTCACAAATTGAATGCAGTTTTCGTTTTCTTTTTTTCTAGAATATAAAATTTGTACGTGTGTGTGAGCTTGTGGCCATATTCCTCCTCTTGGCCAATTGGCATTTCTGTGCCTTACCTTGCTTTGAGAGCGGGCATAATAGGCACCATACAATCCAGTCTCACAAACATCCACACCCATATTCATGCCCATACTGATTAGGGGAAAAGCAGGTGAAACTCATCCTTGAGGCGGTGACGTTGCACTCGGAAGTCAGTCAGGACCCGTAGCCCAGAAAATGGCAATAATGAAATCAAAATGTGAATGCCCTTTGCATTTCCTACTTACAGTTTGACCCTGTTACGGGCCGGAGATTCTCCACCGAGAAAAAAAATCTAGAGTCTATTAGTCATGATGTCTCTTTTGTATAAGAGTGCTTCGTGTATTTTTCACAGTATATTCTTGGCTTAGAAGGACTTCCCTCCGCATTCCACACCCACACTGAATCAGCACTCATTAGATCTCTTTTAGAAAATTTTGCGGCATGCTCTGGCAGCATAAAATTTGCATTTGAATGCAGCATTCAAAGAAGTTTTGACAGATCCGATTTTTGCCTTAAAGCTTAAATTAAAGAGGTATTAGTTATGGGATAGTAACAATTTTAAGTTAAGTTTGGAAAAGCGAAGGCATCACATGATAAAAGTGGCTAATCATAACTTAATACTAATAGTGCAACTTAAAAATATATCAACTAAGTCCTTACCATTTCGAAAACTTAAGGAAGCTGTTAAGGCACGGGAACTGGGTTAGAATGTCTAGGGAATCTTTAATATTATTTTCAACTAAACCCCTTAAAGTTCCTAAGAAATAATCATGTCTAAAATCCAGGGTCCACCTCACTTTCCGCAAACGGCAATGTTTGCGGGTGATTTCCATTTAATTAGTGGACCAGCCATGGCAGGAATTTCTTTTATTTCGATTACTTTTGATTGTCCCCCACTTTGATTTGGTAGCCAGACACAATGAGGCCCGGCAACAATTGCGTGCATCGGAGGCCCTAATGGAAATTCGCAAATCAAATCCCTCAATCCTTTCAGCCATTATTGTCCTTGATGTTCAGCCTGAATTCAGACAAAGAGTTGACCTTGACCCGGTGATGTCCATTGCTGAGCTCTTTGTGCCTGGCTGGGATTAATTTGATACTTTTGCACTCAGAGGGCTTCAACAATTTTAACCGAAATGTTCTTGCATTTTCTTAAAGCTACATAGCTTATATTTAAAGTTTGAAAATGAAAATGTATTCCACTTATATTGCGTTTAAATGACGCATTCCGGGGACTTGTTACTATAGTTATTTAAACTTTAAAAAAAGTTCAGAGTTTTGTTATTAAATTTTCCAAAATTAAAAAGTTTTAAGTTATTTTTGTGGAGGTAATTAATAAAACCCCAGAAATTTGATCAATAAATAAAATGTCAAGAACGCATTAGCTTTTCTGTACTTAACAGCATTACACAAAATTGCCATTCGCCCGGAACTTTATCGATAAGTTCTTTCTATTTAGCCATCCCTGGCTTTTGACGCTTTTTTTATTTAAACTTTAAGTGACAAATTGTATATTATTCTTTTAACTAAATATTTAAACGACAATGAACACTTCTCTTGGTTCCGAGTCGGAATTCTTCACCTTTGATGATGATGATGACGAAATAATTGTCTGCAGCGATGAAGAATTCGATCTTTTAAATGAAAATGAATATGATATTGACGACGCCAGCTTCATTTCTGCCACCGAAGACATGTCAGAGCCGTCGGAGGAATCCAGTCGGATCAGCGAGGACGTACAGGGACGGATTTTGAACGTGGGAAACTATATTGCCCAACAAGATAATCGGAATCCGGAATCTTCGATCAACGCTGGTGAAAATCTGGTAAATGCAAAAATATGTGACAGTCATTCACTTTCATCATTAGAGGATAGCGCTTTCTCTGAGGATAAATAATAATACAAGCATTTTGGCATGACATCTCGCCTAACAATTTTTCAGTCTTTTACACTGCCACTTCCCGGCTTCGAGAACCTTCGTCCTGGTCCAACCCTCGGCGAACACTTCTCCTTCGATGCCATGCACATTGCCACGCAGCTCCTCGAGGCGGCAGCGAGGCAGTTGGAGCCCCACTTGGTCGTGGACGAGTCCACAGTACGATCCATTGCCCATGGACTTAGCATAGCCATTGGAACCACATCCAGCGATGGCAGCTTAGGTGAAGGACGTCTTGGCGAGGGTGGGCTGGTGGCCAGCATCCTTATAAACACCGTGACGGGCGTGATTATGGGTTATGCGGTGGCTCAGCTAGTGCCCTATGCTATCATCGACGTCGCCACCGGGGTTGTGCTGGGCACCATGCTTCATCACGTGACCCGGGGCTTTGCTGTCGATGAAAGAAGTCGCTCTTTAGTGACTGAGGCTACAGGACGGCCACTCTTGAATGCTAACATGGTTCCGGCTGAATAATTACACAATATACTTTCTTTTAAAAAGTGCATGTCAAATTTTACATATTAATTCGACAAAATTGAATTATTTAGCATTGAGTTTAAACGTCAAAGACTCGAACTAAAAAATTTAAATAATAATACTAAGTTATCACGAATTTATAATCTTAAATATTAAAAAGACAAACCATAATTTTTTGTTTAAATTTGTTTAAATTATTGCATTAATTTATGTGTGTATTTGGTTTAATCAATAACTAACTATAGTCGACCCTTTAAAAGTATACCAAACATAATAGAAGATATATTATGAGTTTGAACAAATATGTAGTCCTAAGACTCTGATGATTGGATAAGTTATAGGAACTGAAAGAAGTTTATTTTTTTGTTCCCAAACCTATGCTAAAATTATTTTTAAAACTAAAAGATAAATCAAAGATTATACTCACCATTTAAAGTGAATGAAGAGATCGTTATGGGATACCGTTTTATTATTTTATTGTATGTAATGCAATAAATTTGTCAGTTAAAGTTTCACATAGTTCTTAGTTTCGTTTACATATGTATGTGTAAGTATTTCGTATTAGTCGGTACTTAACAATAAACTTTGCTATATCATGGAGAACGCGTGTTTTCGAGTGTCGGTATTTAAAATGTGACGCCCACACCTTCGAATATATATATATTTTTTGCTATTCCTGCTTCGGTTTGGGAGGACGTTGCGTAATGCGTATTATTTACAAATAGTTTTGGGTGTTTTGATAATTACACGTACATAATCCATCTATACGTTAATCGAGACGATGATGATGAAAAACACTTAATAGCTTAGAAATGTATTTTGATTTTGATTCGTATATTACTCGCTATGGTCATATACGACTTGCCGCTTACATCTAACAAAGTTTCGTATTCTGATTCGTATTTAGTTTGGTAAACATTCAGTTTTTATGGGCTGTCCAATGGGCTGTTGGTGGCTTTTTGGCGGTAAAATAATGGTTGAAAGTTAAGTATCAGATACGCGGGCCTTCTGGCAGTCTGTGGGTGGTAATTCAAAGGCGGTTAACCGCAGACCGCAAGCATTTGATGCATGCAAACGGTAATGTGTTAATTGTCGACACCCGTGAAAAGAATCCGGGTTAAATCTCACCAGGACTCACCATCCCGCTCAATGCACTGACCACAGAAATTTATTTCCGTGTGATTTTCCGTTCTCGCTTTGGGGATGTTTGCCCTTCCAGCTGCTTGCGGTTGCCTTGGCCGAGTTCAATTTGTTAAACGCTCAAAGGTCGAGCGCATCAAGTATACGCAAGGTGTGGCAACGGATCGAATTGCCTTCGAGCAATCACACACGCATAATTAATGCCTCTTTGATAGCATTGTTGGAGTCCGCGACTGGACTAGTGGGAGGTGCATGCCACATGCACCTAATTGCAATTAAGTTGCCGCAACCAGCCTCCTTAACTTTCACGTATGTAGGTGTCAAGCAGGGACGACGGTGGACTTTAATTAATTTCAGACAATTTTTATGGGATTTTCCGTGGATAGTGGAGTGCACGCGTGTATTTGTATGTGTGAGTGTAATTAAAAAGGACATTAAGTGGATAAATAAATACGAGCCGGATGGGCCTGCGGGCTTTGGGGCTGGCTGCACGCACACGGATTCTGTCCGTGTGTTTACATTCCGTCCGTTTGATTTCGGTTTATTTATTTCTTTGACTGCCTTTGTTTTCCTTTGCCCGCTATTTATTTATGCATATATGTGTATATATATATTTATTTATTTGTATCGTTTAAATGCAATTCATTAGTGTTTGGAATACGTCTCTGGTTGGAATCTGCCATTTATATTATTTGTATATTCAATTAATTTACATTTTTGTTGAACAATTTCGCAATAGAGTTATATACAGGTCGCGAGTCAGTCCGCTCAATCCAATAAATTTACTTTCGTTATCAATTAAATTGTTTTTGTTTGCTTTTCTCCCCTGTCCAGCCTACACTGTCCTTCTGGCTGTCCATTTCGATCAATGCATGTTTGTATTTTCTATAATTTTTTTTTTGTGTTCCTTATGCAATTATTTACTTTATGAATTTTGGTTTTTGCCGCATGTTTCGAGCTTGTTCGTGAGATAAGAGCACATAAAATAGAGTTCCATAAATTGGCCATGCAAATGTTTGCATTAACTGTCGCACAAAAATCAGACAATTTATAGTTTGTGGGAGTTTCCTTTCTGTCCTCTCTAGATGATTCGAACTAAACTCCTTCAACATAGACAAAATAAAAATGGTTGTTTCTGATCTTTGGGACGGCCTCTTCGAGGGTATGCAGTTATGAGTAAATTTATTCGATTTCCAACAAAAACGAGGTCAACGTCTAGTGGCCAGTATTTGCTAAAAATAATAAATATTCCATAAATTGTCCAGGGGAGTGCGGGAGTGTGAACGGGGGATAGGGGTGAGTGAAATACGGCTAATTGAAAAGTTCAGCATGTTGCCACATAGGAAGGAGACAGCAAATATTTTTCCAGACTCAAATTGCCATGCAAATGCATTCGAGTTGAATTTTTCCGAAAATGCATTCGTTTGATGGCAGAAAATCTCCCTCCTCCTCCCGCTCGGCACTTCTCGCCCCTGTGATTCGCTCATGCGATCCGAATGGGTTCAGGATATCGATGCAATTTCACATCGAACTGCATAAATATTTACGGTTATGCATTTATGCAAACTCACTCAGTATTTGCCGCAAAACAAAGCCTCTCTCGATACCAAAAAATCGAAACTAAAACTACACAACAAAAATCAGAGATCTGCCTTACACTAAGGACTTACAGGCTAGGTCGCTTAGAGCTGGTAGAACTTACAATTAGCAGGGCTAGGGATCTTATTCTTTATATTTTCTTTGAGGGGAAACTGTAGGGGAGTAATCCGGGGATTATGGACTTATCCTCTGTACGTATTGGTTATTAGTTAGTGGATAAAATCAACTAGCTTACAACATGCACTCGATTATTACGTTTACTTCGCTTTATCGCCATTTTGGGTTTTTGCTTTTTACTTCCGTTTCCGCTTCCATTTCTGTTTCGCTTTTCCTATCTGTTTCATGGTTTGCTTTTGCTATTTTCGTCTAACAATTTTATATATTTTCCATTGGCAGAGTTGGGGGCAGAGTCCTTGCTCCTGTGATGCTTCAGTTTGGCTTCCGCGCTGCGACATGTCATGTTCGATGGCCCACTCCAATCAGGATAACGCTCAGAAGGAGGGCCAGGACGCAGAGGGCATAGGCCCGGGTGGTGGCTGCCGCTGAAGTGACCGCCGAGGCCGATGATTCGCCTGCGAAAATTCAAAAAAAAAATCGTTGGCAAAAACCCGAAACGAAATTCCCCCCAGAAGCAAAAATTTCCGCTCTGCAACTCACCATTTATTATGTTCAGCGTTACGGTCGCACTGGGGCTATTCGACGGGCTACATGTGTAATTGCCAGTATCGCGCTTCTTGGCCGACTCGATGATTAATGAGCCAATCTAGAGCAGAGAGAAAAAGAAGCACAAGCAGACACACCATTACTAGGAGCAGGTCCAAGTGCCCATGGAAAAGTTCGCAAAGTAAAGATAAACGCTGCCAGTTTCCACTCGGACATGGACACACGTATTCCAAATATTTGGCATGTGCCGGAACAGGGCACAAAGTTATGGCCAGGCAATTAGCCGAAATGCGACACGACTCAGATGAAACTTTTTGGAAACAATATTATAATTTGGCATTTGCACAGCCCAGCAGCCAAGAAGGCATTGGAAATTGAGTGTAATTAAATTAAAATCAACAAGGGAGTCTTTGTGCCACAGCTAAATGGAATGAAAAGAGCCTCTAAAGTACAGAGAGAAGTCTAAACTTTATTTGCCGTAAAATTTTCTTTGAAGTGAAGAGTTTTAGGATTTTTCAACAACTTTTAAATATTATCGAAAGATTTTCCAATATTTGTTATTCAAATATTATGAGTATAAAGAATTTTATTTAAATTCTATGTATAAGATAGGAAAATGACTAGAATTGGTGAATAGTATTTTATAATAAATATTATAAAGGATCTAACAATTACTAAATGAAACTCATACAGCTTATATAGCTTATTAAATTATTAAAATAATACCATTTTTTTTTCAGTGTACTCACCGTGCTCAGTCCGTCGCCGGTGGCCTCCGGCAGATTGGGATCCAGCTGTATGCGGTGGCGCCTGGAGTCGGCGGCCAACTGTTCGGCCCCGTGGTACCACATGATGAACGTGGGCGGCTCCAGGGCGCCGCGGACGATGCAGCGGAGGACCACGTTGCTGCCCGCCTTCACGTAGCGATCCGGGTCGCCCAGGATCTCCGTGCGGGGAACTGCCGGAAACGTGGAAGAAAGCAAGATAGAGCGGGCATAAATGGAAGTGGCAAATTCGACGCTACTAAATTGTGTCATTTCGCTAATCTATTGAATTAACAGCTACGAGTCACGTCGCACACGTAAATCTGGCTGTGGCAGAGCGCCACTTGCCACTTGCTACTTGCCTCACCTCATCATGCCTCGGCAGCCTCGGAAGCGACTAAGAAAATCCACTTTTCAATTTTTCACTTACTGACTCTTGCTTGCGAGCAGCCCTCTGTCCCTCGGCAATTTTTTGGCCAACAGACACGCACATGCATAACAAACTAAGAGTTGTGTCTAACAAAAATGGTAGAACGGCAACAAAAAGGCGAAAAAAAATGGCACACACAGTTGCGAACAAGTTGGAAATGTTGGCGCATACATTTTCGCACGACCTTCCTACCCTCCTGGAGGCGCCACCACCCCCCTTCGATGGGGCGTCTTCATTTGGTTGGACAACGTGAGCTTTGAAATTTGACAAAATCACGTATACGCCGAGTTTTCACTGCTGTTACACAAAAATGTGCAAAATGAGTGCGCCGAGAATTTACACAAAATGCTCCACTATGCCCCAGAGTATCTGTGTGTATGTCAGGCTTCCGTGTGTGTATGCGTAATAGTTGAGAGTGTATTTACATATATGCGAGATGTAGTGGAACACGCGCCACGCTCTGGTTTGACACCAAACTGTGTCAGCTTGTCAAAATCGTCATGTTGTTGCATGTTAGTTTTCCAGCTGCTGGAGATGGAGATGCGCAACACAGCAGAACAGTAAAAAAATTACAAAAAAAAAATTAAAAAAAAAGGAAGCGAAATATGGCAGATGGAGCAGCAGCAAGTGCAATGTTATTAGCAAATGTTCCACTTTATCGCCTCGCAGCTCGGCTCTGGAGGGAATTGCGGCACTCCTCCGCCCGCCTTAAAACCGGGTAATTTTCGAGTTGGAAAGACATGAAATGAAAATTGTGGAAACTGCGACACGCATATGGAACTAATTAAGTCAGCCTGGAGTGGGACCCGGCTAATTAGATGTGACAGCTTACTTTTTAATCAAGAAATGGGGAGAGAATACCTTTGCATTATCTGTTGGATTAATTTTTACACGCAATTTATTTCAAATCAATCATAATTCTTAAAAAAAGTCAGATAAAGCTCTCAGATGTTTAAGGGTTTGAGGTTATGAGCTGTCAGAGAAGGTTTTAAACATGCTTTCTACATTTCAAAACATGTAAGGACTAAATAAAGGACTTAAAACTCGTTTCACAAAGAGGATTAAATCAATCATGATATGCCAAACCTTTAGTTTCTAATTAAAAATGTTATATCTTTTTGAAAATGCCAATAATTGGTAATTGATATTCCCTTTCTCAAGAAACAAAACCAACTCAAAACCATTAGACGACTCTAATGACATAATGAATATCTAAGTGGGAATGAAAACGTTTTCAAATGAATTTAATTAACGTGGTCGATGGTCAAACTATTAGGGTCTCGCCCTTTAGAATTTGAAAAATAAAAGGAAAAGACACCGAAAGAAAACCGCAGAAAGCCGAAAACTTGGCCAACAAACTAAAGTTGACCACACTTTCAGCTAATTCCCCGACGAGCACAAAAGGGAATAACGGCCCGAAGGGGAACCAACTTGGTTAAGAGTGTCAAGCGAATTGCAGCAACTTAAATTAATTGAGTTTATGGCGAAATGCTTTTAGGGAAATTAGTTGAGTCTGGCTGCCATTCGGGTAGGTGCACTAAAACATCACAGGGAATATTGTCATCTTTGATGGTGAGATAAAGTACCCACTACCAAAAAATATCCAAAAGAACCGTACATAAAAGTGAGGGGAAACCCCAAAATTGGCTTTGGCTATACAAGATTAGCAGCAAATTAAATAAGCAGACCGAGCGGGCCAAGAATGAATAAGAAGGCTGTCGGCGAATGGAAAGCTCCCACCGGACGGAGGAGATGAGATGAGCTGAGCAGAAAACGAATCTCATAAAACCAAATCTAGTTTGTCGTTCAATGATGTAGAAAAAAATATATTCATTCATTCGGCATTCATGTGTGTGCGTGGTCACCATGGGTGTAAATGGAATTCCTTTCACCCTCATCATCTTCAGCCCAAAGAATAGGCATCCATGTACATAATAGGGAAAAGTTTTCTGGAAGGGAGTTTTAAAAGATTATTTGGTAAGTTTACAGGAAAGTAAACTTGGTGTTTTTGCGGCATTAAAACGATTTTTCTCCATTGTGCTGGCCGTTTCAGTGACCTACAATCTTGAGTAAATGAACCAAAACCAAAGAAACTGACATTTAACCAACAACAAAGCAAACAAGGCCATCCTCATCCAGCCTTCCCCTTTCTGGCCCTTACGCATTGGCATAACAAATTGACCGAAAACTACGAGCCTATTACCCCAACTTTGGCTCCGAGTCCGAATCTGGCTCAGAAATCAACCAGCAGGCTGGGAAAGGCCAAAGCCTCAACATAAAATCCATTGCCAAAGACTCGGAATCGAAATCATTCAGGGCCAAAAAAAAGGGGTGGGAGGTCAAAAGGAGTGCACTGGGAAAATCTTTACTTAGAGATATGACTTGAGAAGCATATATTATTTTGTAAGGACTTTTATGAGACTGTATTTTCATATATTTATCTATTTTATTATGACTTGTATAGTTTTTAAAAGATTATTAGTCCCGTAGTGGTCTGTTCAATCAAAAATCGAAGGATATCTTTCCAATAACCATGTATATTTTTCTTCCTTTACCAATATCTCTTCATGACTAACCTATTTCCGTGATTTTTCCGAGTGTAGGTGGGTGGTGGCAGCAACCAGGCGAGAGCCGACAACATGCAAAGGGAGTTTTAGCCGTTTGCACAGACAAAACGATGCAATAAATACAAATTACATGGCAAAGGCACAAAATCAGCCAAGCAGCGCGACACCAAAGGGAGTGGGTGGTTGGGCTTGGCAGTGGGGGGTGGGTGAGAAAACTGCAAGGGTGGTCAGAGATGGGGGTGGGGGTTAGGTGCTGCCGATAATGGTTATGGCCAGTGGAATTGGCCGAAAAAGGAAGGAAAAGGAAGACCACGCACAGTCAGAGCCAAATTCAACTTCAAACAAACAAAGGCAGATTGGACCAGGACGTGGAAATGGAAATGGATGAAGGCCAAACGACTGCAAATAATGGTTATGCGGAAAGAGACGGGGAATCAAAGAGACAGGGAAGGAGATAGTGGGAGAGAGAGATAGAGATGGATGGAGAAGAGGATAGCCGCCGAATCCCTGCCGGGCATGAATAGAAATCCTTTATGCTTAAACTTGTCGTTAGATTAACGAAAATGTGGCTGCGCATACGAAATCCAGCTGGGCCAAAAAATATCTGGTCTCCAGATGGATACCTGTTGGGTGCCACGCCCACTTCCCACCGACCCAACGCACACACATGAGCCTCTGGCAGACACATATATGCGCAAGTGTTTAGCATACAAATTAGCTGAGACGGAAATGCGAAAATCACTTTTTGGCAACACCATTATCCAGTCTATTGCCCTTGCCCTGTTCTTTATCTGTTTTTGCTTTTTTTTCTTCGTTCTTTTTCGGCTTTGGCTCATCCCAGTGTGTGTCCTTTTTGCCGGCAGCTCCTTGGGCAGGATCTCCATAAAACCAAAGTGTTAGTTGGATAAAAGAAAATTCAATTTGTTGGCTTCAAATGCAAATTGACTTTTTACTTTCACTGCTGAGCGTTGCTCCTCGCCCCGCTGCTAGCCGAGCCTGACTAAATTGACCTTAAATTGTCAGGAATTTGAAATGATGGTCTAATTTTTAGCAAGAAGTATTATTGCTAACCGCCCGGGGTGTGATGGTATTTTTTGTGCAAACCTTGTAATAGCTTCGAATGGTTTCGAGCAAAAAAACTTCAACCGCAAAACAGACAAATATTTTGTGTTCAAATGAACGCATCCATGTCATAGATAAAACTGGAAATGAAATCCGATATTCGAAAAATTCTCGCACTGATTTCCCTGTCATAGCCCGAGGCAATGCGGTTGTTATTGTGTGGGCCAGATAAATATTCGTATGCCATTTCATATCAATTACAGGACCAAGCATATCCTCCGATGCCCTCGACTGACATTTACATTGTTCATTTGGCCTGACTCTCTTTCTTCCGGTATGCAAACATGAAATTTAATTAACTTTTTACCCCCGAATCCACTGTGTATGGGCATGTACGGGTATGTGGGTTCCTGTGAAACCAAAAATGAAACCAAAAACTCAGCCCGAACGAATGCAAAAGTTTTCTCGTTAAAAAACTTGACCAACCGAAGAAATTTTCCGTCTGTTGGTGCAAGTGTGGTAATTTTTTTTTTCTGTTTTTTTTTCCGCCCATTTCGACCCATTTCAATGGCCAATGGTCAGCAGCCACAATTTGAATGCAATTTAGTGAGTAATTTGAAATGCAGCAGCCGCATGAAAGATGCAAAGATCCCGGCTCATGTGTGGCCCTGTTCTTTGTGAATGGGATAGAAAGTTTTTGCATTTGCCGCCGCTTGACCTTTACCCTCTGCCGCCCCTGAAATTACACACTCCAACTAGCCCAGAGAAACTTGTATATATTGTCTGAGTGCGAGCTCGTATTCATATTCCATGTTCATATTCAAATTCTCCCCTTTTAATGCTCATGTTCATGGTCTTGGCCAAGAGTCTTGGCCGTGACTTACCCACAACTTGCAGCTGGACTCGTGCGCTGACTTTGGGCTCTGTGGAGACCTGGCACTCGTAGGAGCCGGCGTCCCGGGCCTGAACATATTTTATCTGCAGAGTCCAGTACTTGTCCGGCTGCTTGATGGCCAGGAATCGCTGGTCGGCTATGAAGACAGCTCTGAAAAATATAAAAATAGAAAACTTCTAATTACTTTTGAATTTTTTCGAACATATTTTTTTAAATCTTAATAAAGTCATGGAAATAATGCCATATACATATGCTTATATAGTTTCCTGAGTTCTTATGATTTTCCAAAATAATTACACATTCACCGTAATTATTCCACAAATATTAAATCTTATATTTGTTTTTAATTCAAGGATTCTAGTAACTTGAACTTTTACCAAGATATCGCGTTACAATGTTATTTAAAAATTAAATTAATTTTCTCATTAGAAAATAGAATTTCTTCATATGTGAAGCTTTGCCTGAGCCATAAAATTGTTTTGTTTCTGGGCTTGGAAAATGATCCGAAACCAGTGATTCCCCTGCTCTGGCCATTTGAAACACACAGTTGCAACTGCAGGTGCCCAGCAGCCATAAATTCACCGACTTTAAGCGCACATACAGCATGAAAACTAAACAAACGAACAATGGCGGCAGGCCCACTTAGCTGAGTCCTCGCTAAGTCCGCTACTAATGGCCACTCAAAAGACACTCAAAGTTATTTAGTTGCGGCATTTAAGCGGCAACAAGCAGCAGAGTGAGGAAAGAGTTGGCTACAAAGTTGCATGTTTGGGCAGCATGCAAATGTTTCGGGGTACGTAGTACTAAAATAAGTTGCGTTTAATGTCATTGTTGCGATATATTCTTGTCCCTGTCCCTGTCCCTGCCACAGTTTCAGTCCCAGGACCTCGCCATTCCATTCAAAATGTGTTGCATGCCTCTAGCTCTCCTAAAATTGCCCTCTGCACTTTGCCTAAAGTGCAAAAATGTTTCCGTCATTTGGCTAAAATGCAGCGAGCGCCTGGCCACGCCCACTGCACACATGCGTTGACATTGCTTATTATGCGCCCCCGAACCGTCTCTTGACTTGGACCCTCGTTGGACAGGACCCTCGCAGCCCGCTCCCAGCCCGCTGCACTAACAAGTTTTGATGCTAAACCCAGATTAGACCCTTGCGTTTTGCACTCGTAAAGCTCGACATTTTATGACTTTTGCCATTTCCTCCGAGTTCCTTATCCCCATCCACCCCCTATTCGGGGCATCTTCTCTCCCCCCACCGACTACCCCTATCCTCGCCTAGCCCCTCTACCACCGCCATCGTGTCGCTGTATTTCTTATCAAGATTTTGTAGTTACTTTATAATTTTCATTTCATTTTAAAGTTTTCCCAGTGGCGCTTGACTTTTCTCTTCCTATTCCTTGTGTTGCTTAGCTTCTTTTATTTTTTTTGTGGTATTTTTTGTTGCCTGCTCCTTAGTTGCCATATTTTTGTGCAACTCCTTTCGGTGTCCTCCCGTTTTGTGGCATGCTCAAGTGCCTGGAAGTGACCCGATGCCGCATAATTTTCCATCTGCAATTTATTGTTCCGAAAGAGAATTCTGTGCGCCGTTGTCCTTTGGATTCTTTGACACAGAGCCACTCCAGCGTGGGTACTTGCTTCGTTTGTTTGTTGCATGCAACAAATACTCCCCTTAAATGGACTAATCAAATGGTTGATCCTATCCAGATTTTTCCACATTGTTGTATGAAGTTTAAGAGTTTCCGGGGAAATTGGTTTTCTAACATTTCCAGGTACTTTAGTTTAGATTCATCTCTAGACTCGACAACCATTTTTAGTTAAGCCTTGAAATAACTCCAGCTTTGAATAAATTTATGTCAATATGCCTGCCATAAGATGGTTTGAGGTAATTTAATAAATAAATAATCATATTTTTCTTGAAACTACAATTAAATTGCAGGATAAAACATCTCTAGGACTTTAGCTGGAAAAAATTGAGAAAAAAGAAACAAATATGCATCTTTAAAGATGGGTAATTTCCAACACCCTTCTGGTGAATATGTTGGTAAGCTTACATATCTTTAGCCTTTAGTCGGAATTTTTTTCGTTAACCTCACAAGTATCTGCCATGATTTTCTTATCCCCCTTGCCCTCCTGGCAGGATTTCATTTCCTTCAGTACTGCAATCTCATCAGGTGCTTTTGCAGCTTGTTGCGGTTGCCACTCGTAGAGAGAATCCCATTAAGAGGAAGCTCATCTCCTGCTGCAGATGCACATGCAACTCGTGCCATGGGGCAACTTGCATGCATTGCGGCTCTCGGTATGGGTCTGAGTTGGGATCCGCAGATAAGAGATAACAAAGTAGCCGGGCAACACCTGGCTGGGTAATTACCTGAACCGACACCACCACCCAAGGATACCAAGGGGCGTAATCCATTGTGAGAGTGCCCGGGGACGGCTATAAATTGAGGAAGGCATGTGTCCAGCGGCAAACAAAAGGCGCCATTGCACGTGACATTTATATGATAGTGTAAACACATCATTTGCGCTATTATACAACACACTCCCCATTGGAGGACGTTGGCTAAAAGTTTTTGAAATCTATTCCCATTATGTTTGATATGCCGGGGACTCCTTGCTAAGGACAAACAGTTGGGGCTTTCTTTTCGAGCGGGGCAAAAAGAAAACTTTCTAGATAAATGTGACAGAAGACATTGGAGGAGGAAAGACACACAGAGCCACAATCAACTGGCAGCGGAAGCAGAAAATGCAGGAAGACCAAGGACAAGCTGGAGGGGTCGGGCTGGGTGGCCTGTCGGCTAAGGACTCGAAGACAGTGCCATGACACTGCACACTCAGCTGGTGGGCACTGCAGGAAGCAATCAGTAAGGACACTATCTCAGCTAAATTTCAATGCTCGCCGCCCAGCCATGTTTGCCTTCCAACAGTCATTCATCTATTCCTGCCCAGCCATTCATCCTTCCTCACACAGATACTCACTCACTCACTCACACACACACACACACACATGAGCGCAGAAACGCACACATATGGATGCTACTCCTCCAGAAGGACAAACAGGCTGGCTGTCTTATCTAATGTGAAAGGTTCATTGGTTTTACTTTTCTATCAAAGTAATAAGCTGGAAATGTTTGCCTTCTCCCCTGGAGCTCAATACGCCCCCAAATGGCAAACGTGGCTAAAAAGGAGGTGAACACTTATAAAAAATTTTTAGTAATATTTCAGTCCAAGGATCTTCACTTTTAAGACTCAGCTCTTACCTCACTCCTCAAGCAAATATGCATAAAAATCTTACCTTACTCTTCAAGCACAGTTTTATTTTTTTTAAGATTTTCTAAATAAACCCTTTTTTTTATCAGTGTAGACATAGACAGACAGGAAACAACAAGCTGAGACGGTGACAGTTTGAAGTAAAGTTTTACTGGATTTAGAGGTAGGGAGAAAAAATGCAATGAAATTGCACACTTGCGTTTCCGCTTGGCTTGTCATACAGGGACTGAACAGAAAAGGACATCCCGACATTGGGCATACGTATGTATATCCAGGAGAAGGAATCCAGGAATGGCACACCTGCATCTTCTGTTTCTAAAAAGGCAGATTGAAATCGAAAAGGCTCTCCTCTGGCAAACTTTGAGCTCTTAATTCATTTTGCTGTAAATTGTTTTTTGCCTCGATTGAATTTGTACAGAAATCAAATAGAAAGGACGAAGCAACGTTTTAAAATCAACAAAAAATGCTGGCAAGAAGTAGGCTACAAAATAACCAAATAAATCGGATATGCAAGCTTGCACTCGACAGAGTTCAGCTGCTTTAAGATTTAAATCTGTGATTCAAATATTTGTGTTCGGGTCAATAGTTAACTCCTGCCGTGCCCCCCGAGACTTGATCACTTTGCCGGACTGTCATTAATTTCAGATTTTATGGCAGCATTTTCGCAACTCATAATATTATAATTGGCAAATATCATAACTGCTGACTGCCATTCATTATACTCATGCATAGCCCAGAATGTCTCAGACAGGACGACAATCGGTAAATCACTCGCAAATGTATATATTTGTATCTGTGTTAATGCCCGGCGTATGAATGCAGAAATAGCAGATGAAATTGCTTTCGGGTTCGGTAATTACACAAATATTTATGCCCGTCTGTGAATTATTGGGTTTATAGCACTTGCGCTGTCAATTACGCAAAATAACAGCACTGGGTCCCAAGGCAATCATGGATGCCTCAAATTGATATCAATGACTACGAAGACAGTGCTGCTACTGGGGCGGAATTGATTTGTAATTGTCAGCAGATATCAGGAAATGAGTTTGTTAATTACCTGTCAACGGTCAAGATGTGTCCATCCCGAAGCCGAATCCAGGAAACGGATTTGTTGCCCAGCTGCTTGACCTGCAAAAAAGATGTAAACAAATACATAAATTAACGAGAAATGGAAGGAGATTTAATGGAGTGGAAACTTGGAGACATTTAACTAATTTTATTGATTAATTTTTCATAATATTTCAGAATTTAAAGTTAATAGAACTTTATATTTGTTTATTTACAGATTCAAAGGCACATAATATATTATTTATTTAATGATTTAAGTGAAGAAAACTTTGAAAACAAACCAAATCTATAATTAATAGAACAAAATCAGTGTCTATTTTTTCTTAAGAGAATTCCCTTATAAATAAACTTAACAAAACTGTTGTTATAAAGCTCTTAAATTAAATGAAATAATTGTATTAAGTTCCTATAGAAACTAATATTACTCTCTCAAACATTTAACCCATATATTTGGCAACTGCCCTGAATCGCATCTATCTAATTCAGAGGACGAACGCAAACTCCTCGCTCCATTAACAATATTGGGAATCCCTGGCGATTAGGTGGGCCGAGTGGGAGGCTGGGCTGCTCAACAAGTGGAAGAGAAATGTCAAAGTGCCGCCGCCCACACGAGAGTAAATTAGTGCTACCGAAATGCAGGCGGGCCGGAAGAGGGGGCCGGGCTTGCCAATGGCCACAGAAACTACATTGAAATGTAATTAAATACCGAAATGAACATGAGAACCGGCAGACAGATAGACATTGCCACATAGGCTCAGACTAACTAACTAACTAGCCCACAGAGGGCCCCAGTCAGGGGCAGTGGATGAAGCAGTGGCGGAGGCATCCGCATGTTTCAGATATTATCGAAATGTGTCGTAGTTAGTAAATCTAAAAGGCATTTATAGACGCACCCAGCTGGTGGTGCTGCACTCTGTTTGCATCGGCCCCGCAACGGCTCCGTCCAGTTGACACTGTGGCCCCAATATGGACTGTAGTGCCAGGTAGGAGTACCATGTATGCCTCCTATAGGGGATCCATTAAATGTTTAGTCGCTGTCACCGCCCTGTAATTCCGATGTAATGGTCTCATTAGGCGCTCGTTGCATGTGTCGCATTTAATTGAGGCCGAAACAGAAGCAGATTACTAATTTAGTTTTGTGGAAAATCTATTTCGATTTCCCAGATTACTTTTGATTGCATGGGGCATGATTGCGAGTGCATTGCATCCGGAAGCCGGATATATTCTCAATTTAATTGAAGCTATTTTGGCCTGCTCCTGCCTGCTTCTTTGGCCGGAACGAAAGTTAAGCTCTGACAATTACAAATAAGCTGCTGCTTGGAATATTTCAAATAAGCCAATTTGGCCCGAAAGGATGTACTTCTCCTGATGTCATCGAATGCCCGAACAAGTGAGGCCAATTTGACAAGAAGCGGACCGAACACTGAACACCAAAGACCAAAGACCATTTCTTGTCCTGTCGTTGTCTGAATCGTTGCCGTTGTCGTTGACGTTGTACCTGCCACCTTACAGCCCTCCTGCTGGGATGCTCCACCTGCCGCATGCCGACTAAGAGGACTCACTCAACTGTGGCACTTAATGCAGCATTTGAACAGAGAATGGAATGAAAGGCGGCCCAGAGGCGGAGGATGGCTGGATGGCGAAAAAGGAGCAGCCAGCAAACTGGGCGTGTCATCCAGGACGGGCATAAAGTGTAAAGCCAACGACGAGTAATTGACGAAAATTGAGATGCGAGCCTTATACTTTTCATTTCGGGATCGGCAATTGATGGGCTGATGGCCCGATGTCCTGATGGGTTGAGATGGGTGGGTGTTACGGGCGTGGCAAGGCCAGCTGTCTATAACTTTGTGGAGAAGCACTTAATTGACCATGACATCAAGAAATTAACATTGCTCGGCTGGAAAATTACAGAACAGAACTGTCTGTATTACAAATTTCTGCCTTTGGCGGGATTAATGACCATTTTCCAATGTTTTGTTTTCTTCAAGGAATTTCTGCTTTGTTTAAATTCATCCGAATTAATTTTATTTTTGCTGGAATTTGTTTTCCCAAGAAAGTCTTGCCTCAGAAATTGGGGTGGCGTTTTATTTAATTCTAAGCTGAAGCTTTATTTTTCGGTAAATATTATGCCTCTGTTGACAAAAGTTGTTAAATATATTTATTTGTTGTTTATTTACGGCTCACAACTAATGGCCCAGGGACTGTCAAATACTTTAATCCCCGGTTCAATGATTAAATTGAATAAATACTAAATAATTAGCAGTGAATTCCCATTGGCAAAATAGTCACGTTGCAACCATCGCTGACCCCGACACCTGACCCCAAAAAACATGGCGAGGCGTCGATGACGGTGGCGTCGTAAAACTAATTTGTTCAAATTTAATTTTCAGTTTTCGTTTATGCTAAATAAAATATTTACAACTTGTAAGCAAACAATTTGCCTGGCTGCGTGCCCAAAGCCGATGCCCCCCGCCTACCGATTGCCTCGGCCCACCAGGATTTTCCTGCTGGCCTTTAAACACCTGCGCAAACAATGGGCGAGCGTGTGAGAAATCGCCCGAGAGAGTCTTGGCCACGTTTGCTGGAATTTGTTTTTGAGCCTTGCGTTAAATACACAGACTGCGGTCACACCTCGTCCGACTGAGAGCCGTGGGCATGGGCCAAGTTCGTGTCGGGTGGGGAGGGCCGCAAATATTTACGCAATAAAAATTAATGTGTTTTCTATTAGGACCTCGGCCAGGTATCGCTGATGAGGGCAGGCCTCACAACAACAACACAAATAATAATAATTACAAATAAAAACACGCACGCACAACCAATTCCAACACGCAACTTGACATAAAATTACAGGTGAACGTCTTTAACTCATACTTTGGGACAAAAAGTGAATTTTTATGGCCTTCTAATTGATTTTTCTACATTTTGAAAACCTAAATAAAAAATACCCTTTAATGTCAAAAAAGAACTTCCCATTCTTAAACCAAAAAGCAGAAACCATAAATGTTTGTTTGTTTGGCCAAATGACTCAACTGCGAGCCTGAAATTTATGATTCCTGCCATATTTCCGCTCAATTTAGTTCAAGCCAAAGATAATGCGAGTTGGCAAATTCCGAGTTAGGGAAGTTCGACTGTACCCGCAATAAAAGGAAAATAAACAAGAAATTATGAAATTTATTTTTCTGCTAGTTTGCTTGTCTCGGATTGGAAGTGGTTGTGTTTGTGTGGGTTTGGGTTTGGGGACATGAGGGCATGAAGCACTTACCCGACAGGGCAGATACGCATGTGTTCCGATCTGAGTCGTCACATTGGAGGTGGCGTAGCCATCCAGATACGGCTCCACCAGTCCGGTTGACGCCGAAAGGGCGGATGCCTCCGGCAGGAGCGAGGACACTTGAGCCAGGCTGGAGAATGCGGTCGCCGACGATGATGGGTCGCTGCTCTCATCGGGGCTGATGGCGGAGCCTGCCATCAGGGCGGCTCCTTCTGCAGATCCAGCCGCCGCTGTCGAAGCCGCCGCCTCGGCCGACGTCTGAGTGTGCGATGCTGAAATTGATTTGGGGCCGGCCCCGAGAACGAGAGAAAATGTAAGCGAAAAGTGGATTTCATGTTAATCGAAATGACAATTTTGGGCTTCGATTTTGGCAAAGCACATGTCACGTACACAGTGCTGCTGATGTGGGTGGTTGGGTTTCGGGGGGACAGCCGAAATCCCATCAATTGGGAATTAAAGCTATGCCAAAGGCCTCGACTTTAATTTGCATGCGATAAGTTTGTTGTGCGAGAGATACTTAAAAACTCATTCTAATACACATATATTATTGAATTTAAAATAATACTTTTATTAAATATAAAAACTTTTATGGTATATTCCCATTAATGCATCCGAAATAGGAAATATTTGCGGATGGATACTGCGGTAAATTAATGGTCAGAATAATTAAAATAACAAATTATTGTGGGTCCACTTGTGGGTTTATAGCTGCGGCTCTCGATAATTCTCAAAGCCACATTAGCTTGGACCACCAGAGTCACGAGCAGCAGTGACAAGTTAACAACATTTAACGAGGTCCTGGCAAGAGGATAATCCTGAAGCCGGGCTGCACAAAACCGCCAAGTCAGGAGCAGACAACGAAGGAGGCCAACCACACGGGGTGGCTAAATTACGGAGAGAAGCTGGTGGGCCACCTCTGCAGCTGATGGGCCATCCTGTGGCTTCCTTTCGCATCAGATACACGAACTGGCACTTGTCTGTTTGGCAAATGCCAGTTTTTCGCTTTTCGTTTTTCGGTTTCAAATTAATCAATGGCGAATGAGTGGCTGGCGGGCGACATCGTCGCCATCATGATTTTCGCACTGCCGCAAAGTTTTTAAATGGATGCCGTTCATTAAAATTGATTGTTGTTTGCCGGGGTGGGGCGGGGGTGGCTGGAAGCCCAGCATAAGCGCACAGCTTCCGACCAAATTCGATGAGTTGGCTATATGCGGAAGGTCCGCTAAAACGCATGCTATTTGCTGAATTGCCAATTAACTGGCAATTTCGACCAAAACGAGGAACGGCAACAGCGACCCCCTTTGTCCTGCCAATAGCAATTGATTTTTTTCCCTCGCCTGGGCCCTTATTTCTGCCCAATGACTGCACAACATTTTCGGTCTAAAATGAACTTTTGGGAGGATTGCGTTTAAAAGAAAGCGGTTTACGAGTTTTGATTTCGACATAATTGCGCCTGCCGCTGACAGTTTGATATTCCCTCGGTTTGGGTATAAATCGACAATTACTACAGATATGATTTCGCATTTGAATTTGAATCCGCAGCCCAGTCGACTGGAACTGCCGTGCCACTAAGCACCCACTCCGGCAAAGGCTAATAGTTGACAAAAGGATTTTACAATTTGTATGCCAATCAAGGTGGATGGACAGTTTTTAAATTTTTAGAAAGAGACTTTTGACAGCCACGCTCTTTGAATGACAAAGGCATAAAAAGCAACCATATCCTGCATGAACCGTGACTGAATTTTTGTTCCAATTAAAACGACGAATGTAGCGTAAAATGATTTTGAGTTTGACAACATGTACATCAATTTAATTGGTGCTAGCGCATGATGGCCAAAAAAGGTGCCAGTGGGACCAGTGGGAGGAGTAGGAGCAGGAGCGGTAGCCGTGGCAGTGACAGTGGCAGTGAGTTTCAGGCGTATTCATAGCTGAAATCAGCAATCATTTCATCGAGGCCTATTTTTTGCTGGCATCTAGATGCCTACATCTCTTCCCCTTTTGGGCACTCACCTTGACTGACAAGGGAGGCGTTGCCACGGCAACGGAAGGCAAAAAAAAAATAGTCATCGAGCTAGGGAACTGGGTGGTCGTGTGGAGGGGCGGTAGCGTAATTGACAAAAGGTTTCATGCATTGAATGCCGGAGTCAGCTCCGATGTCGTCCTCTGACAAATACAGCGCCCATCTGTCGGTTAGGCACTCCCAGCCAAGTTGGAGGACCGGGCCAGAAGGACACAGCCGCTGGCAACCCATACACATGCACAGATACACCGCCACATACAATCAACGCAATCGACACGCAAAAATTGGAGAGAGAAACACGCCGAAAAGATCAAAGCTCTTCGATTGTCTGTGACGACAGCCGGAGAGGCTCCTCGGATGTGGCTGGGGGTCCTTTTGGAGGTTGGGTCCGTGATTTGTCAAAGCAGCAGAGCAGCCCTCAAGGCTGCTGCCGCCGCCCCAATGTTTAGCTCAACTTTCATCAAATAAAACAGATGTCTGAAATTTGCTTAGTTTGCATTCGCACACGAAACTGTTGATTAACGTGTGGCATGGCGAAGAAAACGGATCCCAATCAGGAAAAATGAGAGTGAAAACGAAAACAGGGACAAGCGCGAATTTAGTTGCTACATATGTCTGGCTTACCTCTTTATTTCTTTAGCTCTATATTGTTCTAAGATTTTAATGGAAATTTAAGGTATATGTAGGGTATTCGTTAAAGGTATTCCGCTCCAGAATTTCAAAATTAATGTCACCGAAACTGCCTTCGCCATGGCTCATATTGGCCTTTCCATGTATTCTTCACAATTAAGCAAGAGGCCCCCAGAAAAGTGATAAAAAATCTGAAAAATATTTCGTTTCTAGATTTCCTGATCGGGAATTCGATGGAGAATCAATCTACGAATCGTTTAAGGTATTCCGCTTTAGGATCGGATCCTTATTGGCAAAGATACAGCCTTCGCAGGGGCTCATATCGACCTCTCCATGTATTTTACCAACTTTGGCAAGGGGCCCTCCAAAAAATTGTCGAAAAATCTTAAAACATATTTTGTTTCTAGATTTTGATGGAAATCGATGGAGAATCCATCTATGAATCGTTTAAGGTATTCTGCTTTAGGATCGGATATTTATTGGCAAAGATACAGCTTTCGCTGGGGCTCATATCGAACTCTCCATGTATTTTACAAACTTTGGCAAGGGGCCCCCAAAAAATTGTCGAAAAATCTAAAAAATATTTTGTTTTTAGATTTTGATGGGAATCGATGGAGAATCAATCTACGAATCGTTTAAGGTATTCTGCTTTTAAATCGGATAATTATTGGCAAAGATTCAGCCGTCACCATGGCTCATATTGGCGGGTTTATGCAATACACAGATTTTACAGGCAGGGGACCCCACATTGAAAAGTGACGAAAAAGTTAAAAAATATTTGGATTCTAGATTTTTATGAAAGTTGATGGAGAATCGATCCACGAATCGATTTAAACACCAGAATCAGATGATTATTGACAAAAATACAGCCTTCGTTGTGGCTCATATTGGCCTATCTATGCAATATTCAACATTGAACCCTTCGAGAAAAGTGATAAAATATCTACAATCTGTTTCGATTTTAGAGTAAATGGATCATCAAGTTAATGGATGGAAGATCGAATTACTAATCGGTCAGATTATTCCATTCTAAGATCGAAGGTTTATTGGCATTGATAGACCTATTTTTTCAATAGCCAAAAGAATCTTTAAAAGCAACTTAAAAAACCAGATTTACTCGATAAAATTCGTCAGTTCCCACGTAGTATATTTTGGCATGCCAAGAATGGCACCAAGAATGGCAAAAACACTGCAGTGTTTTGTAATAATTTTGATCAAGGTTATAATTTTTGGTTTTTTTATATCAATTACCGTGTTTCTACTATTATGAAAATTTTTTTAGAACAACTTTCGAAATGACAGAAAATTCAAGTTTTTAGGGAGTTTTTAACACAAACACACACAAAACAAATTCAAAATCTCGGCTTGTATTCTCTGACGGGCCCAGCCACGAATCGAAGATGTGCAGCCCCTGCTGTGGACCTTGCTGCTGGACCTTGCTGCAGCCCCTGCTGCAGTCCATGCTGCAGTCCGTGCTGCAGTCCGTGCTGCAGCCCCTGCTGCGGTCCGTGCTGCGGGGACTGCTGCAGTCCGTGCTGTAGTCCCTGTTGCGCTCCCTGCTGTGCACCTTGCTGTGCGCCTTGCTGCACGCCCTGCTGCACGCCTTGCTGCGCTCCCTGCTGTGCGCCTTGCTGCAGTCCGTGCTGCAAATGTTGCACACCTTGCTGCGCGCCGTGCTGCGCTCCTTGCTGCGCTCCCTGCTGCACCCCGTGCTGTGCCCCTTGCTGCGCACCCTGCTGCACTCCGTGCTGCGCTCCCTGCTGCAGTCCTTGTTGTCCGCCCAAGTGCAAGTGATCCGAACCGGGTGCGGGATCGGAGGTCGGAGGCAATGTCACAAATGTCACCTCAAGTTCGTCGCGCCCGTTGGAGAATCATCGTCAGAAAGCCGCTCAAACCAGCTAAGGCAATCAAATACACGAGAAGTCAACATCAGGCGAACTTTATTTCACTTTCCTAAACGAGGGGGATTCTAAGTGTGGGGATGCGAGCAGCATGCTCCCATCAGCCATCTGCTCCCAGGGACATGTTAATGAAGACACGGATTAGGAGATGTTGCCCAGGTAAAAGTTGGTCACTCCAAGTTATGCCAGCTAGTGCTGGAGGAAACTTTTTGGCCTGTTCCAAAAATTAATTAAAATATCAGTTTCAAGTTACATGACAGAAACACAAACACACAAGAAATTACATAAGTCAGGATGAGTCAACTGCTTGGCAACCCAATTAGCTTATACCCTTAAGAAGGATAACTGAGAATCTAAGTAAATTGGTGTTAGAACTTTTAAGTCTTGAACATATTTCGAACTTTGAAGATAGAAAATTTTAGGATTTAATTAAATAAAATAATATTTAATGGATTCCTAGCGTATGTGTCCAACAGGGCGTATGAGTAATGTAGTGCGTTTTTTGGAAATTTAATAACTTGAGCTATTATTTTTTTCAAATTTTAAATTAAAATCAATTTTTCATTACATTTAAAATTTTTAAAAAATATAGATTAAATATTATATTTCCTTTCCATACTCTTATATTAAAAATATCTATAACACAAAATTATTTTAATAACTGATAGAAGAAGAGCTTTCCATTTTTTAAGTGAAAGATTATAACAAAGTCGTAGTCCTCAGGCTGATGTGCATATTTGGGAGCGTGTCCTTACCGGAAATTATTTGCAGGCCGACGGCGGCAGCTGACACAACTTTGCATACTTTAATTAAACATTTTACAACACATTTGTGCAGACAAAGTGGATTCTCGTTAAATGTCTCAATGTTGCCTGCAGTCGTGGGCCACGAGTAAAAATAACTTGCCACATGCTGTTTAATCATTTCTCTTGAAACATTGCCAAGGCCTGCGGCATTTGCTTTTCCCTGCATCCCTTTCTCGGGTGGCTTGTGCTTTACTTTTGCTGGGCAATGGGAACTTAATTAAGGTTAATTAATACTAGAAAAACACCCAATCACATGAAAAGGACTTACCCCCATAGTAGGAGAGGAAGATAGAGAGAGAGAGAAGGAGGTATGTGTATATTGACAAAAGGCCAATTGGTATGCTTAAGGAGCCATCTTACATGTGTGGGCCATCGACTTGTGGCCCCAGAAAGGAGCAGAGTCCTGGCAACAGGAAATGAGTTTTCAAAGGCCGGAAGGCAGTAATTATGTGAGTCGCTTTGTGTCTTCTGTGTGGACTGTTAATTGGTCTGGGAATCGACGAACCGACGAGCTGACGAGCCGCCCACACGACGACTTTACGATATTTCATAAATTGCAATTTTACGATGCCCCCAAATTGAAACCAAATTGCAGGCAGGCTCAACCTTGAAACCTCGCTTGGCCTCCAGCCATTTGCATATCCTGTCGAGCCTTATCCCTGATGCTGCCTGCCCTTTCCCCCCTCCCTTATTGGTTTGAGTACTTTGTGAGTGTCGACGTCGTGTAACGTGGCAAATCCAATTTGGCCACGCCCAAAGGGGGCGGACAAGAAGGCGGTTGCCCCATCACAGCGCCAGCCGACTCTCACAATCTCAATAAAGCAAAAAAAAATGTATCTGAACCGAAATGCGAGCGATGGAAAAAAGTGCCTTTGGCAAATTTGTTTTTGGTTAGAAGGCAGGCGGCCCAGTGACTGCACTGCCGAAGATATTGGATGAGCCCAGGTGCCTGGCAGAGATTCGTTTCGGGTCCACATCCGGGCAAATATTTGCCTATAAATGACTCCGGGGTCAGTGGGGGACTTTCTATGCCTTCGGCTTAGCCTGAATTAATTAGGATTCGAGGCCCTCGAGTGCATCAGATGAAAATTGTATGCATTAGATGCGATTTTGCTGCAAAAATCAACATAACATCACTCTGCAATACTCTGCATTCAGTGATAGACAAAAATCGCTCCCAAAATGGTAATTTGCTATCAAACCATGACGCAACAGAACTGCCACTAAATATTGTATGGACGAGCCATTCCGCAGATCGCCCCACTTTTAATTATGCCTCAAATAATCATGACGACCGATTTTCGTGCTGGCCACTGCAATAATATTTTGCCAGCCGTCCGGATTTTGACGGCGAAGCACTTGTTTTTATGCATAAATAAATATTTTCGCTAAAATGGAAAAACCGCAGGACCAACACACGTCCTTGTATATAAAATGTTGAGAGCTATGCCTGTGTTTGAAAAAAGTGGCAGGCATTAGATGTCGCTTAATAAACCCTAATAGTCTGCGGTCTCGCGCCAGAGTGTCTATCAAAAACACACCCGCTTTTAGTTGTTATATTTTTCCATCTATCAATTATGCCACGAGATTGAATCGGGGTGGTGGAGCTGGCATTTGCTTTCATATTATTTGGTCTAAAGCGAAAATAGCCAGATATGACCGCAAATGTAAGCGGCGCTGGCTGGCGTAAAATGTTATTTGCGGCCGTTTCAGTTACATTTATCGGTTTGACATTTCCAGTTTGCTAACTCGCCAAGACTCAAAAATTGTGATGGTAAATGAAGCATAAATAAATTTATTTTTGCATTGCACTAATTGAACTTTTCTGACAAGCTAAAAATCCATTTTGTTGTTAGTTGGATGATAAGCCGAATGGCTTTTGACATTCTAACCTTTGAATAATCGGACATTTTGCTTTCTATTTTGTATTTAATTTTTAGAAAATGCATCATTGATCATTGAATTAATTCAAAGAATCCACAAAATTAACGGCCATTGTTTTTAGATCCATAATTAATATTTAATGTTGGAAGTGGATCGATTTGATTTGTCACCCTGATTAGACACGGCTCTTGGAATATTTCCTTTATAAGGGGAAGCAGAATAAATTCTGACTTAAAACTAAAAAACCATGACTGTGAAAGGAAGTTCTTTCTATTTACTGGCATTACTTGGACTAATCGTTGGCGGATATGGACGGCCATTGGAAAGGGATCATCTCAAATAACCCAATTTTCAAACAATAATCGTCTTTGTATTGTAAGGAACTAGAGAGTCTGTTTATCACAAAAGGAACTGTTTGCCACAGAACTCATTATAATTTCCGTTGCAATTTACAATTAGCGATATTAAAAACATACATATGTAATTCAGATAACCGTAGATAATTCGCGGACAAGGTACAATTTTCAATTTGTTAAACGGAATCCAGCATAAAATATGGTAGTGTACTGTTTTCATATTCCAGTGCTCGCTAAGCTTTTGTGGGTCACAATTAATGTAATTACCATGTGCGGATAGAGACATTATAGGTGGGTACTATGTCCATTAAGCTCACACATATTCCTACATGGGTATATAAAAAAACATATACCCAGAGATGTATAGAAGGGGGCGTGGAAGCATATGGGTCATGAAACGGCTTGATATCTTTACAACGCTCTCTACCTGTGGCTATGGTTCATCCATCATTAGTTGGACACAAAAAAGAAGGATTTTATGATGTGGTAATGGCAGCATAAAGAACTCCTGCATCGTCTATGTGCGCTGTTGTGTGGGGATGGAGGGATAGGGGGTACTTTTTATGTTTTATGCCTTTTGAGCAAACAAGTTGGCGTATTTTTGAGCTAAGCTCGCAGACATAAACTGTCGGCTGCCCCTTCACTGGCACACAAACTAAGCCACAACTTCCGCAACGTGTCATTCCAGCCACCCACATCATTACGACCGCACCCACACTTTCACACACCGCCCTTCTATGTATGTAGTGGGTATGTGTGTAGTGCACGCACACACGTTCGGCTACTGCCTGTACGTGCTAAGTTGTTATGGCGCTCCTGTTCGTAACTCTCCGCTCTGTCGCATAACTTAGTTTTCCACGCTTAATACGGTTTTACGGACGCTGCCTTTGCCCCCCTCCCCTTTCCGGTCTCTACTGCCACAGCAAATACTTTAAAACGCATAAAAATTCCGACACGTCGTAACCTCAGTGCTTTTAACAACTTCTCCCCTGGCTCATCTCAACCCGGAGCTTCGGAACCCATCCCTGTGTTCCGTTTTCGAAACCCAAGCCCGGAGTCAGCAATCAACTGCACTTTTCAACCAAAACCCGCCGTGGAATGACTCTCGCTTTGTTGCAAGTCATGCACATCAAGTGTAGTTGTTAACCCTTTCTTTTTTCTTTTTTCTTTTTACCACGTGCCGGGGTATAATGTATTTTAAATAAGCAAATTCCACATATTAACAATTTTTGGTGATTTTTTATTCTAGCATAAAGTCAGTCTAGGAAGTCTAACGTTGAAAGGACATCACATATCTATTAGTTGGTACCGGGTATCTCACAGTCGTTTTAAAAACTCTTTTTTGTTGTCTAGCGAACGCGGTTTCCCCAGTCTGTTCCGCTGCAGTTAACCTGCAAAGTAGCGCAATTTGTTGATAGCAGGTGAAATTTCATTTGCGCGCTACACTTTTTATATTTGTGATTTTTTCCACGCTCTTCTGCTCCTCCTGATGCCATCTAATGATGCTGCCAGCCCGCCGTGGTGGTGGAATATAAGATGCAATGTGGAGAATGTGGTGCATCCTAAACACGTTTTGCATGAATAATAAACGTAATTGTTTTTTCTGTGTCACAGCCGTTGAGCGGGGGAGAGTGAAAATTATGTTGAATTTAATTTTGAATTGGATTGCTGCCAGGGGAGCGATAAATATTGTGTCTTTTTTTTCAGATTCCGACATAAAAAGTGAAATCATTCGCCAAAGGTAACTTTATGGTCATAAGCTTTTAATTACCCAGCTGAATTTCATTCTGTTGGACTAAAGACTTAAGTCCATAAACTCTTCTTGATTTTATTAAAAGCCAATTTGTGCTAAATTCATAAAGAACATGGCCAATAGAATAGCTAACAGATGGCCTAAATCTGAGGCATATTTGGACTTCCTGGAAAATTTGAAAACTGTAGCCAAGTGGCGATGACATTTATATCACTTTACCTCAATCTGTCCAATTTACCAATAAAACTCTGGAGTCTTGGCTCAAAGTGCTTTAAACGGCAATCGCCCAGGTGCATGTGTGTGCGTGGAAATATGTACACAAAATAAATGCAATAGTAGTGGTGTGTGCATTTGTGTGTGTTGGCTTATGCGGCAGTACTGGTGCCTTTTAACTTTTGCATAAAAACAACGCAGTCGGCAGTCAGAATTCAACAGCAGAGTAGATGGAATGGATGGATGCAGGACCTGCCCAAGCCATGCCAAGCTGGGGCAAGGATGCAACTTTCAGCTGCTAAACGAAAATATAAAACACTTAACTCGACTGCAGGGGCGACAATGCTCCCTATCCCGATCCCCATTCCGCTCCTGCTACTGCTCCTGCAACGGCGACATTCAACTGCAGCCCAGTCTGGCACTGGCAACAATTTGATGGCACCCTCCCGTCTCTGCCAGCCTCCTCTGTCCCACCAAATGCCACCCCTGGGCTGGGCAAACAAACCCAGACACAGCCGCCCCTTTGGCTGTAAATTTGGGTCACTTTTTGGCAGCCAACAACAGTGAAGCGGAAGTGCAGAAAATTTGGCCTAAAAATAACATTTATGTGTGTGCAGCTTAGCGGCGTAAAGTTTTACGAACTTAATTACGATTACGATTATGGGGAATTTAAATGAGAAAATTAACCCAATGGGTTCATACTAGCTAAGTATATTTTTTTAGGGCTATGTACAGTGAATTCTACAAACAGAACAAAAATATTCATAACACTAAAATTTACGAATTAATATCCGCATAGTTATTATTTTAATTTAAAGTGGGAATATGAAATAAGAATATTGAGAGACAATTTATGGAAATATTTTTAATTCAATATTTATTTTAAGTGGAAAAATACAAAGCTAAGCTGTAAGTATAATTAATTGAAAATGCTTTAATTAGAATGCCAGATTAGCAGATAACAGACTTATGGATTTTAAGTGAAAAGATTTTATGGCTTTTAGGGATATAGACATTTTTGTAAGTTGAATAAAAATATTTTAATTGAATTCCGCTTTAGAGATGCATGCCCCACGGTGCTTCAATAGTAGGTTCTGTTAGTGGGGCATTGAAAGTGCGGCTTTACAATGACCGAGTGGCAGGGGCATCTGGCCAGGGACGGGGAGGACGTGAAAGGACTTCACGTGGCTTTAATAAATAACAGCTGAAGTTTAAATTGCCGTTAGCATAAATTATGAGCAGTTAGAGACGTTGCCTGCATTCAGCGGGCGACGCCTTTTTGGCTGCGCAACTTTTCTTTCCGCTCGTTTCCCTTTCCTTCCGCCACTATCCTTTCGAGGATAAGGCTCCTCGCTCTCGATTTTATTTTTGGCAAGCATCCTTCTGAACAGCCAGAGGAGCTGGCTAGTGCCACTCTCCTATGCATCAGAGTGTGCATAAATACATATATATTTGTGCCGGCCAAAAAACACAAGATGAAAAGTTAGCGGCGCAAAGTGAGATTTCAATTTGGCCGACTCGCGTTTTATGGCTGGGAGGAAACATTGCCTCGAACTCATAAAGCATTTCCGGCACTCGTGAATCGGTTGGGGCCCTCAAGGCTTTTGTCCCCGCAGCTAGCTACCCCAATATTGTGGCATGATGTTTGGAGCTAAAGTTGTTTGCTTTTCTTTCTCCTTTTTTGTGTTTTTTTTCTTTCTTTTTTTTTTGGCCGCAAAGCCGAAAGCCTTAGAAAATGGAACGCCGTATAGCTACTTCCTGCTTCCTGCATCCTCGGCCTGCCATTATATCCACCTTCAAGTATACACTTGGAAAAAAATATTCCTTTTCTGACAAAATTATTTAAAATCAAGGAAGGAAAGCTAACTTGAGCTTTAAAGTTATAGGCGGATTTATTGTGCATATTTTTACAGATTTAGTTAAAATGCTATATTTTCAATAAAATTTTTTTTTAACAAAATCATAATTAAAATAATTGTTTACTTTTTGTCAGAATTTCTCTATAAATAAAAAATGTAGAGTAAATGGTAATATACTTTTTTTAATAAAAAACAGCAAAAACTGTTGCTGTCATTATAAGCCCTTAATATGACTGCTATATGGAAATAATTGGAATAAATTATGTAAATTATTACAGTGTAATATAAGCTCCGAGTTGATTCAATGCATACCTTCCTTACTGCCTGGTTTTGTCTCACTTTTGAAGCAGCAAGTACACATTTCCCTCACAATCGTTTGGCAGCGAATAAAAGAAAGCCCCAACAGCTCACCACACGGTTTCCATAACCAGAGTCCAGAGTGAGTTGGTTTGTTGTGGTGCTGCACGGTGGGAGTTGGGCAGAGTGAGTACGTTGGTAGTGGGTAGCACGGCTTCCATGGAATGCACCGACCATGACAGGGCACATGGCGCAGAGCCCAGCATGGGTTAAGGCATTCGGGCCGAGGGATGTCTGGCATGCCTCTGTGTGTGCATTCCTCCAAAAACATTTGAATGCCAAGTATTCAAAGCAGCGACAGGAGTGCTGTTCATATGAATATCGAGGCTGCTGACTGCGGGCCATCCGCATCCGAGCAATACACCATATATCCATATTTCATTCAACGTTTTAAGCCCGGCACAGTTGAACGAATGGCAAACACTTAATTTAATGAATATTGAACCAGTTATTCTATCAACGAGATTTACTTGAATGGCAAAGTGGAACCTAAATGGCATTCCAGCCCCCGACAGTTCTTTATGCATCCCAGACCTACCCACATGTTCAAACTGTCAACTATGTAGCTGACAGGACACCAAATCGAAACAGAATAAAAGTAAAATCGAGTGAGCAGAAGGATTCTTTTTACTCTTAATTCAAGGTAAACCTGTTACTATGGCTTCAAGTTTTTATTTTTTCTCAACTATCATATAACAGCTACGACATCTAATCTATTAATATAGGCTTTAGGCATAGTTTTTAAAAGCCTATTAAGTTTATTTGTAGAGTTAAAAAAAAGGACGAAAAACTTTAAATAACCTTAGTAAGAGTATCAAAGAAAAAATGTAAATATGCGGATTGTTTTTGTTTCGATTGCAATCATCGGCAGGAAGAGTGGCACAATAAATATAACAATTGAAACGGCAAATACCCTGAATAGGAATTCGTATATACGTTCGAAATGAAAATCTCTAATAAAAAAAGACGTTTCCATTACTGCGATTAAATCGTCAGGACAAAGGACAAAAACACACACACTCCCACTCACACATAGAGACAGTAAGAGATAGATACAGATAGGAAACAGGAGGAAACCGAGGTGAAAAGCAATCCTGCTGCTGCTGCGGTCTTTGCCGAGTGGCAAGGATGAGTCCTGTGATACGATTTCAGTTGCCTGCCATTATTTCAATTGTTGTTGTTTATATTCATTGGATTCCCCCATTTCTATCCCCCTGCCCCTCCCCGCATAGGATTATTATGAGGATTTTATGGGAATTGCACAATCGGACTGAAGAGTGACCATAAAATATTTCCCGCCGCCCACCGCAGATATCAATTTTTACTGCTGACAATATTAGCCTGACATAATTATCAATCTTTATGGCCCGAACGGAAATGGTCAACAATAAAATGCCGAACGTATATCTGTGATAACGAATGTCCTCCGCCGCCGAAAGGATGTCGTCCTTGCACCGAAAATGTTGTAACACATGTGTGCACGTCCTGATAAAATTAGCAATTCGAAACTGTTGGCCAGGAAGGGGTTGCCTGGGGTGGTGTTTGTGGTTTCTGGGAGTCGGTGGAACGCTGATGGGATGGCTGGATGGAAGGATGCGGCAGGGGTGAAAGGCAACCTGATATTAGCAGCAGATATATTCATGTCGACTGCTGTCGGGCGGAAAGTCATAGCGCCGCCAACGGGGCGGATGAGTGCTGCAGTCGACGGGGTCTGAGGATGGGGCTGTTTTGTGGTATATCCACCTCATGGGCAGAGCCACGCCCCCCTACGAACAACGCCCGGTTGGTGTCGCCACAACGCGGCCCAGCGCGTGTCGAAGCATCTCAGTCGGAAAATGGGTGACAATTCATGACAGGGCATGAGCACTGCGCGTAATTTGCATATACGGTCGGTTCGTTTCGATGGTCAAATGGTTGGTTGAGTTGGCCTCCTTCTACCCACCCACTCCCACCTCCCTATATACATTTTTTTCGCCATCCACGAGCCACAAAATTCTCTGGTGAATTGGGCAGGGCATTTTTGGCTTTGACTTCCCTGCACTTAGCCATGTAGCTTCATAGAATGTACCACCCCTTCGCAGGGCACATTGTGCTTAATATTCCCTTTTCTATGCATTTTACACGAAAACTGCCCAAAATGGAAACCTCTCTCTTACACATTTTAAATGCAAATGACATCCCATGAAGGACAGATAGCCCGAGACGGTTAGGGGGGACAGCCCTGTCTTTGTGGCTCAGAAGTTTGCAGATTAAAAGCGAAATTAGTTTTTCTCAAATAAGCCAATCCGGCCGGGGTGAAATCAGTTAGTTGGCAGCGTGAATTTCAATTAAAATGGAAAGGAATTCAGAATAAAATGGCTTAAACAGTGACTTTTTTGTTAGTAAATAGTTGAGATACCTCTATTGATGTTTTTGACCAGAAATAAAGGATTTAATTTTGTCAAAATAGCCCCACATTTCTACAGAGAATTTGATTTGTCTATGAAACAAGACAAGACTCTTTAGCGCTTCCTGAGACGTTTGTTTTTCTTGGTCATGTGTTTCTTCCACTTTCTCCAGTATTTCTGAATCTTGGAGGCGGCGCGGTTCATTGTGAAGAGCACGATGCGGTTCTGGCGCTGCTTGGCCTGCTCCGTCTCGCGTTTCACCACAATCTCCTTGTAGACCCGCTCCACCTTCCGGTATCCGACCATGAAATCATCCAACTCCTTCTTGGCTACCTTACACTCCTCCATAAGCTCAATGTTCTCAATCATCTTTTCGCCAATGGTGTGGTCGTATTTTTTGATGAGAGCCTGCAGTTGCAGGATCAGCTTGTTCCTAGATTGGGATAAGGCTCAGGCATTCTGATCCAAAATGGCAATTAGAACTCACTTTTCTTCGCGTAGGTTTTTTTCTAGCTTATGATAGGACTTGGTTGAGATTTCGTAGTTCTTGCGAGTATTTTCGATCTCCCCCTCGAGTTCGGCCTGGCGTTCGAGACTGGCCTTCTTGCTGCTCCGAACCAATCGAGTACAGCGATCACTGGGTGGTAGGAGGTTTGATAATTAGACAGTAGAAGTAACCAACCCTATTCTAACTAATCATCCAAACTAGCTAATAGTCCTGTCTAAACCACTCACACTTCCTTCTGAATTCGCTCGTTCTTCTCACGCTTTTTCTTCAGCATCATATCCTCATAGTTCTTCAGATAGGCTTCCTGGGCGGCGACGCGCCATCGAAGTGCCACCTTTTGTTCCTGGATCTTGCGGCGAATGGTTTCCACCTGCTCCGTGACCACCTGGTTCTCCTTGTACATGGCATGCAACTGGCGCTCCTGGAGGATCGCGTCAGTTGATGTCTGGTACAAACGATCCTTGGCCAAGTCGTAGAGCAACTCGAAGGCCTTCAGCAACTTCTTTTCGTTCTCGCTCATGTGGTTGTAGTAGCGCGGAAAGAGGTGATACATACGGCAGTTGCGCTGAAAGAAGTCGATGATCTGGATAATGCCATGGTCCATCAGGGGCGGTCGCTTCTCCCGCAGGATAAAATGTCTGCGTCGCACAAAGGACTGAATGAGACGGACGGCAGGCTCGAATTCAGTGCCGTTCAGGACCTTGGCCACGTGTGAGGGGTGTTCCAGCAATTTGGGCAGGATAAGTGAGATCTTGACCCTCTCAATCGCCTCGGTCAGGACTCCCATGACACAACCAATTTGGGTCAAGCGCACAGTGGCAAAGTCTGTTGGGATGTTTAAACTAGATCTTTAATTGGAAGTCTTTCTGAACCAATATTAGTTTAATATTTTAGCGCATTATAAGCTAGGAGTTTTCATTGATAAGACTGATAAGCTATAAAACCTTATCACAATAACTTTTATTTTTTGGCAATATAGAATAGAACCAGGATAGTATCTCTCACCATTTTGGGCCATTTTGATGTCATTCTTCTTCTCCACCGGCATCGACTTGCCCCGCATCATCTCTGTCATACTCATCTTGGTGTTTGCGTTTTTTAACAAGTCTCATGTGAAGCAATATTTTTTTTTTATATTTTCTATGGGCTTTAGGACTACGCGAGCGTCATTTGTTTAATATTTGTTCGTGTGACTTTCTTTTTTGTTTATTTTTGGAGCTTTGTTTTTGTGTATATCGGTGTTTATACGTTTCTGTTTCGAGCTAAAACTCACAGCTGCACTTTGACGGAAGTTAGCCCTGTTACCCTGATCCCCTAAACGATGACGCCAATTTATGTACAAAATATCGCATATTTACAAAACGAGAGCCCAGGACATCTATCTGGCGCTGAGGTCCGCTTCGCTGAGCTGAAAACTTGCTCAAGTGGAAGCTCTTGTTTGAACTCGAATCAAGTTGACATTACATGGCGTGTTTCAGTTTTCAGCTTTCAGTCGCGGACTCCGGACGAACTTTCTAAACAAATGCCCCGAAATTTGTGACTACAAATGCAGCATTTCCTGCTCGATGTTAGCTGCACTTTGGATTCTCCTTTTTTTTTTTGCTTTTTATGCTCTGCAGCGCTGGTCTGTTCCGCTGTGTTGCCAAAAATTTATGGCTAACAATATTTTTGCCCGGCAAAAGACGCACACAGCTCACAGCTCACAGCTCACAGCAAATGGCAAACAACTTGCACTCGAGTCGCAGGCAAAGCACCTAAATAAACAAATGCGTGGAGTTTCACGGGCGGGTCCCAGAGGGGGCTTGACGGGCTCCAAAAGGGGCTGGGTGGGTTGGCCAGAACAGTGCCGGGGCGTAATTTGTATGCACAATGCGAACAGCCTCCGTCTCCGCCTGTGAATCCGCATCGAGCAGCATGCGCCAGTGAACTCTTTGGGTTTTATCTTTATTCGCCATGTTCTTTGTGTTTTTCACTACACTTCCCCGGGGAGGGGTCACCCTCCAAGGACAGAAAGTTGGTAATGGCAACAAGGATTCAAAGGAAATTGTTTAAAATAATTAATCAACTCCTTATTATAAAATGCTTATTATTATTGAAGCATACTTTGCGATTTATCATTGATTTTAATGTGTTTTTTTTGCATTAACTCTTTCAAATGGTACTCGATAGAGTTCGAGTGTCCTCAATATGGCAAGGATAATTAATGAAGCATAATTAATGATTTTTGAAATTTAATAATCTACTTTATACCTTATTGTAATGAGCAATTTTAATTATTTAACTGGTATTTAGAATACTATTTTTGTACTTGATTTGCCGCAATATACTTTACTATTCTGTTCAGATTTTTAATTACATATTTAAATTAAAATCCTTATGTTTAGGTATTTTTGGCGAAAGTGTAGAGCTGTTTCGTCGATGAGGCACTCGACTTGCATTTTTGTGTCGCACTTTTTTGTGATAGCCGTCGCAGTCGTTGTGCGCTTATTGCATTTGTCTCGATTCGTTTGGCCCGCACAAAAACAAATTGCCGGAAGTATGCAAATGCATGATGCAGCTTATCAGATATTGTTTGAGAGCCGGAGCTCTGTTCGTTGTTCCCCTGAATGCGATGGCGATACAGGCGGGTCCTGGAGGAGGGGACGGCATTGGGACGAGGCTCATTTGCCTTTCAAAAGGCGCGCCTCCTGTAAGCAACCGTCGGGCGATCAGCAAATAACTTTCAGAGACACTGTACAGAGGGCCCACCCCCTAAAAAAAATCAAACAACAAAACAGGAAGAAACTAAAAATTGGGAATTGAACTGTCAGCTGCAGCTGGTGGGGGAAATTGAAGTTGAATTATATTTGCACTTTGTGCTAAAGATCCATCAGATCGCTGCATCAAGCGAGATTAAAATTAATTGAAATGTTGCGCCATAGGGTGGCGGGGCAGGGCTAGTTGGGTGGACTTTAATTAGATATTTATGGAGAAAATACTACAGGTCGACTTGTTCCAGAGCAGACCTTGTTCTGGGCCAAATTATTACGTTGGCGAGGGGCGGACGATGTCATTTATCAAACCCGAACTTTCTGACATTTATGCACTCTGACAAGAAAGGACAATCACTGGGCGGCAGGCAGTGGGCCCGGCAAAGTTTCCTTTCGACAGTTGACATATTTTCTTTCGGTTTCGGTTCTCCTACATGACTATTTGATATTTCCATATATCCTAGGACGTCCTCGTTGCTTGGCCCTATTGATAAATGATGCTGATGGATTTTTATTGCCAGGGGCTCTTTTTGGGATGGACAAGGATACCAGATAGCTGGATTTTGCTAGGGCCGGATTGGGGTGTGAGCCACATGTATGACACGCCGTTGGCCAACTGCTTATCAACGGTTTAGCGCGGCTTGTGTGTCTGACAGGTGAATAAAAGCAGCTGTCAACACTTTTTTATCCCTGTGTGGGTGCCAGGGATGGTGGCGGGTGGGTGGAAACTGAGAGTCCATTAATATTGATATAGAATGTATTGATTTTGCTGCTTGTTTTTTTGCTGCCAAGGCTAAGATTAATGCTTAACATGGTCGGCAAACAAGCATTTGAATAAGCCTTCAGGGAGCTCTCGAAAGTCTCGGTTCTCGGAAGTCGGAACTCGCCTAGAACCGAAATGCCAGCTATTAGCTTTTAGCCAAAGCACTTGCCAGGCCGGTAAGCTTATTAAATATAAATTGCTTAGTCATCCATCAAAAATCTCCATGGGGCAGAGAGCAGCTGAAGGAAATCAGAAGGCAAATTGAGAAACAACTTGGATGCCAATTGGCCAAATTCGAATGCATTTTACGGCCACAAAATCAATTCAATGGCTCAACAAGATGCTCGCTTTATGTCGGACGATGCACTTCTCCCCTTCCGTGCCTTCTCACTGAAAATTTTATGTTTAATTTATTGATACACTCAGCTGGCAATAAAAATTGATGGCAAAAACACATTTACACACACAGCGGATGAGAGCTGGGCCATAAGAGTGGGTGGGGCTTGGCCATAATTTTTCATTTCATTGTTTTGTTTCGCAGCAGCCGTGGGAAAATGCGCGGCGGCGGATAAGGCCGAAACAAAAAGCATCCAAAGTAGCAAACGACGAGCCAGAAAAAAGGCCAGAGCCAAAGAAAAACGAGGAAAATTCTTTTCTATCGCGAAAGAAGAGAGAGAGGGAAATTCATGGAAATGCCTGACGGAACGGGAAGCGAATTTTTGTGATATTTATTTGCTGTGCCAGGAACGAGGCGAAAAAAAAGGAAAAACTGAGAACTGTATGCTGCGAGTTGGGCGAACTGCAATAAAACCCAAACAGACAAAACAGACGGAAATGAAAGCAAAGAAATAATGTCCCCGGCTCCATTTTCAGTTTCAGTTTTCCCAGAAAGGCAAAAACGAAAGTGGAAAGTTTTCGCCCAAAAAGATGCCAAGTTGAGGAAACCGAGAAACTAAAACCGAAATCGAGAACGACGCAGCGATGTTGATTTTATTTTTATTGCCATAATTTATACATGCTCGAATCCATGGTGGCGGGGCAACGGGGCGGATACGCAACGAACTACCCAGCAGCTGCACATTATGAGAAGGCCTTGATAGTACTCAAGTCCTGGCCATGGATTTATTCTGTTTAAAGGCAAATCGAAAGACCAGGCCACTGCAAATCATTTTTAAATGCTTACAAATTTCCAACACAATTTACAACTTAAATAAATTTACTGCCACTGCTGGCAAGGCGGAAGACAACCACGCAGAAACCAGAAAAGTTATGAAAAATGTTGAGAAGCGGAAAGCAAAGCACAGCAAATGGAAAATAAATCAATCTTACACTCAAAGTTGGCCGTCGGTTGTGGGTGGGTGGTTGCTCTGCTCAGAAGACCGCAGTTGAGTACAAACGGGAAATTCAATAAAGTTTAAGAATTTTGAAAATATTACAGCATACCTCCGGCAACTACAGCTGCAGCTGCACCTGGGAATGTGCTTGAATAAAATTTTACTGTTTGTATAGTGAGTCGGGGAACTCTTAATGGCTTCACTAGCTTACCTCTCCCCATTAGTTGCCGTTGCCTGATCATTTACAATTCACCATTTTTCAGCGCCAGTGAATTATGCTTTCCATGCTTGCCATTTCTATGCCATTTTGCAAGGTATTTCCTACGGTTTCCGGGCACCCGCCATGGCCCACCATGGCCCATTTGTGGGTTTCCAGGCTTTGGGCGACAGCAGTAAGTACGCTAATAGCTTCTTATGACAGCAACGAGCCAGAATCATGCGAAAATTCAATTCCCCAGCTTTTTCTCTTCCGCAGAAATAAACAAGGAATTGTATTCAATGACTTTTATGCATGATACTAAGCCTGGTCTTTATTTTTCCGGTTTCATTAATTGATTCTCTACTCGATGGAGTCACGAAACGAATAAATCGATCTTTAATTTCACCTTTATATGCTGTAGTATCCCTCAATGGGATACCCAATTTATATGAAAATGGCGGAATCCCCTCAATATTCTGTTGTAAAAGGACTGTCAAACACAAGTGCTCGGACTGCAGGACCTGTCACACATGGCCATGGAAGGGGTGAGTTTTGATGGACTGACGCATCAACTTAATAAGAGAATTTTCCCTCAAACAGACTAAAAAACTCAGCTAAGTGAGTGGAATTGTTTTGACATCGAACGGCAAAAAAGGAGCCAACAATTAAAACAAATTACGGAGGGTGGGGATTGCGATTGAATCGATTGTTGGCAGCGTGTTAACAAATCCACTTTATGCAGTTCATTGAAAGCACTCGCTGGCCCTGGTTCATATTTTTAAACTTTTTTAATCAACGCTTTTTATGCTCTTCCAGAGCAATTAACGAGCACACACGGTCGGGGATCATAATTGTTGTCGCCGGCAAGTGAAGAGTCCTGCAACAACAATGCCAACCACTACAATGCTAACAGTTGTAAATTCGAAAATTTCAAGAGGTGCCACATGGGGCAAACGGGGCAAGGTGAAGCCCGGGCTGTGAGAACATCTGTTCCAGCCAGGCGGCACTCGTTCATTTTTAATGTATGCAACTGCAATTGAGCCGCCTCGGGCTGAAGAGCCTGTTCAGAGTACTTTCCCACCGCACATGGCACACCTTACTTTTGGATCTAAAACTTTTTGCCTCAATATGTGGATGAAACTGTATAATAATTTCCTATCTAGAGAATTAAGTTTCAAATGAAAAAGTTTATTATAAATTCAAAAACTTATCTTTAAAGTTTGTGATACATTCAGGAACTTAAGTAATTGCAAATTAAAGTAATAAGTAAAGTAAAAAATTACTCAAGTAATTTTTTTTAAATATGAAATGTAACCCATATTTTATGTAAAATGTTTTGTGAGATATTTAAGACCTATACCTATACCTATAGCCAGGTAAGACCAAATTTTCAAGAGCATTTCAACATGGCCTGGACTGTGACATTGTATTCGATGGCTGAGGATAGTGAGTCATTGAAAGACTAATTGATTATGAGCCGATTGGGTAACCGAGGTGATGCAGAGATATGGGCAGGATCGAGGGGATTAATTTTGGAGGCACTTACCGATTGTCAGGCAGAGGATGCCGCCGAGCAGCAGATGCGTCAGCTGGGCGCCTTGCAGGAGGAGCCGCGTCCTCGATTGCAGGGTTTGCATTTCGGATCGACTGCGAGTGCGACTGCAACGGCGACTTTTCCAGGAGTACATCCCCTCCCGCGGGGGAGAATGTTCACTTACGCGGAAATAATGCACAGCTCGGCACTTTCACTGGCTTTCGCTGGATGCTGGATGCGGTGGATCTGGCGTCGAGTGGGGTGGTGTGTGGGCGGTGCGATATGCGAACGCATTTAACACCTCCCCGGATCCTGTGGAACTGCCGACGCGGCGTATACGCAACGTGGATGCGGCGGGAAACGCGAAGACTCTCCCTTGTCTTTGTGCAAACGTTCACAATTTTACTTTCCACTGCCTCCGCTGACAGTTTGTCAAATAATAGTTTTCCGTTTCTGCTGTCTTTTATTGTTTTGGGACGAGCTATGACTGAGTGCCACAGTTTTTATGGCCAATTTTATTGCACAGAAATCGCGCTGCTGTTCATAATTTGTTCAATATTTCTTTTCGCGTCAGTTCATTTCGTTTGCCATTTGGCATTTGTCTTTAAATGTGATTTTTCCACCGGTGACCATCAATAAACGTTGGCTCTGGGCCATACCCACTGCTCCCTCACTCGCCGGACGAAAAGCAACATCTGTCTGCGGCTCCAAGTCCCTATCCCTCGTACTGATTCCGATCGGATTTTGGACTGTATTCTGCTTTTTTCTGCTATCTGAAATGAAACAAAAGGCAATCGGGCTTTTTAATGTTCCGTTAATAGAGAATCGATTTATTTTAGACTGCTAAATGCCAAGTGATTTACTATCCCGCTGTGGGTCTGTGTGGGTTAGTGTCTATGTGTGGGCAGTGCCTCTCACATGTGTGTCGGGAGCCTTGTTATTGTAGATAATTGCTTTTGGCCAGTTCGGTGCGGAATTCGTGTTTAGTTTAGTGCTCAATTAATTATCTCAAGTTTTGCCATTTGCCGGCTTAGGTTGGCGCGAATTGGCACGGGGCCACATGGCCACGCGATTTGTATTCAATGTGCCAAATTACTCCCCCGAACATCTCAAACAGTTGTCAATTAATTCGGTTCTCAACCCGTCTCTGTCTGAGTCAGCCAATCCCAGCTGCCATTAAACTTAAATGCGACTAAATGTTACAATCCTACGGAACAAGACAAAGTTTGGGAAACATGAACAGAATATGGTTTAATACGTAGTTCCTACAAATATATTTTTCTTTAATAAACTTCAGGCTAACTTGCCTTCATATTCGTTCGCTTTAAGACCTCATACCTCTCGAAAAAAACTATCGTCTATACATCGCTTGGATTTACTTGGGTAATTTTTCATAGAATTTTTCGTGTCGGCAGCAGCTGGCTCCGCCAAAGTGGCACACGACTGACGCTCTTCGGGGCGCGCACGAAAAAAAAAAGACAAACACGAATTTATCTTCATAATTTTCCACACGTTACTGGCAACTCATCTGCATAAGCACGCACACACATACTATAGCCCTCAGACACACACATGCGACATTGTATGCAACGCTGCAAAATGTCACCGAAAGTGAAAGGCGGAGGCAGTAATGCTGAAAGTACACTCCAAGCCCCATTTTGCCCCCATCGTTGAATGTAGGCCACTGGCAGCAGAATGTTGACTTTAACGTTGCCGGCGCAAGTGAAATTTATGCAACTGACGGCTACTCAGAGAAAAGGGGGCTTTCGAAAATGGAAAATGGGGGACTTTACGTCCCCGCGGCTGGCAGCCGTTTTAAAGGCTTACGATGAAGCGTCGAGTGCTGCGTTCATAATATATATATATTTTTTTTTTGGGTAAGCTCCCGGCGAAAAGATTTATGCGGGTGGTCCGGGTCTCGGAGTGGAACGGGGGGACAGGGACTTAGAATTCTGACCCGGAGCTGCAGGCCACGTAATTAAAAACTTCGTCTAAACAATTCTCTAATTAAATATTATTCGTCTGTCGGCCACATTGAATCGGGAATGGCTGTTGAGAAACAGTTTTCACTCCTGCCGGCGTGTGAATATTAATGACTTGACATTTCGGGCTGAACTTCTGAGTGCGAAAACTTGCCCACAAATGCTCCTCAATTTCGGTCGAGAGCCACCCCCCCCTCGAGCTGGCAATGCGGAACGCCATTAAAACTCCGCCCCTGCCCCCGGGTGGTCCTGAACCCTTTAATGGCTTAATGACGAAACCACGAAATACATAGTTGAGCGACCAAATTGAGCAGCACTTACTTATTCCGAGTGAATGAACTCCAATACTTCACATCTGCCCCAAAGTGACGAGGGTGTAGTGGGGTAATTGAAATTAAATAGCGTTTAAAAGTTTGCTTAGCCTTGAGTGGGCGGGTTGTGGAGTGTCTCTCAGTCAGTCTGTCTTTTCATTGGCCATTGATCTGCAGTTGAGTTTTCAATTCTTGTGATTTTCTTGGGAGATCTGTCCAGAAGACAATCAAATTAAAGTTGTTTTCCCAGCCAGGGGGTACTCAGAGCCATTTACTCAATTTTTACGCAGCTACCACTAGACGTAGTATGAAAACTAGATTTTCTACAGTTACTAGTGGCACTGCATCATTTCATCCATGCGGATGCCGCCCGCCTCCGACCCAAGGGAAATTTATCTAAATGTTGTTTCAAAACTTCAACTTGTACGGCTGACTCGGGAGCTCCCCTTGAACCAGCATCCACTTTTTCACACACTCTCCGAATCAGTTTGTGCTCCAGCCTGAGTTCTCTCCCCGAAGTTGTCACAACTAAAGACATTACACAACAGATTACGTATACGCCGGGTGGGCGCTGAAACAAGAGGAGATTGGGCGGGGCAAAGTTCGTATTAAAGTGTGCCTCTTTCTAGTTGCGAGCAGATTTACAGCAGCAAATTTTTATGTTATTGCCTGGCGTGTGTGTGGGTTAAGGGGAAGGGGAAGTGGAAGCAACTCCTCTCCCTGCGCCGTGGCTGCTGAATTAATGTCTGCGACCCCCAGCAGGCGGAGCCCCCTTTCATTTGCCGGAGCGTGGCTCGAGATGTTTATCTTTACATCCATAAAAACACATTCGGTACACACATCCCAGTCCCTGTCCATGCCCCTGGCACGTTCAGGGCTCTGATGTAGTCTAGTCAAAATAGTTTTCCCCCGACCTGCATCTCCGATCTCTCGGCCTGTCAACGGGTCCGAGACGGTAGCTCCACTGATGGGGCTGTCTCTGTTGCTTTTAAAAGCTTAAGCTGGGCAAACACTTTTCCACATTCCTAATGAGTGCTTGTGTCTGTTTCTTGCTTGTCTCTCCACTTCTCCGCATTGAAGCCATTGCCAGACTTCAACTGAGACCCTAAAACGTGCCCAAAAATGTATGCTATACTTATTGTTGAAGTTGTAAACGGACGGAGTATTTTCTACACTTGGCTAAAAATAATATATTGCACCTAAGATATAGGAATTACTTCAAGTATGCTTCAGGCTGAATGCATTCAGTTGAGAATTTGTGTATTCTTAATGGAGCTATTCATATATTCTGGCTCCAAATTAAATTGATAGTTTATACTCTCATGGGCTCTCTCAGTAATTAAAATACATGTGCAATTTATTAAACAAAGGCTAAAACATTTTCATTTTAGAAGCCAAAGTCCAGTAAGGACTTTTTATAGGTTTTTTATATACACCCACCCAGCAGCATATTCGAGCGTTTCGGCTTTGTTTTGCAGCCAAAATAATATCTGAAGGGTCACTCAAGCACATACAACCGACACGGGTAGAAACGGAAACTATTACGACGGGCAGCGAAAAGTCTATAAAAGCAAATGCCACCTCCTTCCCTCGAGGCCCCTCGGAAAAGCAAGGAAAAGCTAGACCGGAGCACGGAAGGCAGAAAAGAAAGTCGGCTATAAAAATCACAGGTTTATATACATTTTTTGAGGACGGCCAGTTGCGGGCGTCGTTATTTTTGCTGTTGCTGCAGTGTTTGTTCTACATCAGAGTTCAAAGTTGTTTCTGGAAGCACTTTTCTCCGCTTTAAACAGCAATTGACTGGCTGCTCCTTCCGCTCCTCCACAAATTTCAGAAAACTTCCCAATTTGTGAGTAGGGGCAGAGTGGGCTATCGAACGATTACGTCAGTAGAGAGTTTGGCATCTTGTCACTGGCACAATGGAAAGTTAATCAGGAAGAGTGGCCAGGACACTTGATAGTTTAATCTTCAATTGAAACTTTGGACATTTCCGAAATAAGCTCCAACGATCGGCGGGAATAAACAAAATTATAAATGTGGAGAGGCGAAAAGTTCAGGAATCCTTGGACCTTTTCTTTCTTAGAGCTTTCCGGTTCGGCATTCCGGCTCGTGGCAACTCGAAGATGGTCCGCCATAAATCAGATTGCACAGAAACACATACACACACACACATATAGGAACGTAAACAGGAGTGCCATAAACTTTGATCTGTTAATAAATGGCCCACACTTAATCATCCCAGGTAGGAAGAAAGTTTGCCCGTCCAAATCGGGCCATATATATCTACTATACTTGGGTATAAGTTGGAAAAATATCTGCCTCATTTATTCATATGCCAATCTGCGCAAAACTTAAGCAAACAGTAGGAGCCGAGAATTATTACTGCCGACTTACTAAAAATTTAATTTATGACCTCCCGACCAAATTACTCATACGCCGCATGGGCCGATTACCCGTTGAGTGTCCTCCGCATTTTAAAGTGGATTCGCGCTTATTTGGCCCAACATTCGCGGACACCAAGGCCCAAACGCAATTAACACATACACGGAAACTAACACACACACACACACTTCCAATGTGTGTAATGCCACTTAGCGAGGTGTGGGTGTGGTCTAATCGCTTCGCTTGCCAAATTTTCCGGCCCACGGCCCCTTCCGACCACCGAACCAGGTCGGACTAGATGCTGGTCCGTATTCCCAATCCACTTGGGCGCCGCATCACGAGCACTCTGGCCGGGCCAAAAGCAAACGGGCCAAATTAGGTAAACTAATCAATGCAAGTGCATTTGTTCTGAGCCCGGTCCGAAAGGGAGGCCACATTAAATTTAATGCCAGTTTTAGCTGATACGCCGCCTTCATCTCCCAGTCTGCCCCATTGTGCATGTTTGTTTGCTCAGATGCAACTTAAGCTTTATTTGCCTGTTTACCAAAGCCACTGCCGGGCAAACAGAGATCAAGTCAACTGCAACAACAATGGCTGTATCTCCTCCTTAAGCCAACGGCACCGGCAAATGTGTGCTGATGCAGCAAATTTTCGCATTAATAAATCTTTTGTTTGCTAATAAATTTCTAAACAGCAAACTTCTCTCTTTCCTGTGGCTCATTCCGGAGCAAGTTTATTTATGTTGCAACCTCATTCGAAGTCGAAGATTATTGTATATACTGAACGTAAGCTCTGCAAGGATTCTGAATGATTTTAAGTGTAAGGCATTGCCGAACATCTAATTCGATTCCCTTGATGTACCAATTACCCTGAAATTTCAGAGAATTTGAATGTTTTTGTCCGACCGACCAGCTGCAGTAGGTGAGGCATTCCCTGGGTGTCACTAATTGACTGCGGGTCGCAACCGAGACCAACAGGACAACAGGACATTTACATAGACATCAACCTTGAAACATACACGAAACGGCATGGCCATATCGATGTGGGCGAAAAGTTCAATCATGTAAATGGTCTGTCAACCGAGTTGGGAGCTAAATCACAACACAAGCACGAGAACTCGGCACCTTTGGGATTGGGGATTTCGGTCCATTCAAATAACTAAGTTTGTCCTTGACCTCAGGTGAAGGACTCGTGTCAAGCGAGGCTCAGGCCACGTGCAGTCTCAGTCAGGCGAAAATTACCCAAAAAATGAGCCAACAGTCTGGTTCGCATTTGGGTAATGAAAGCCTGATTGAATTTATTCGTCGAGGTACTTGAATATTTATTAGGCTTCGACCTTTTCTTCTGATACCCGATGGCTTAGTTATATGACTATCAAATATGAAAATCAGGGGTAATCATTAATAAAATAATTTGGAAAGTAGCTACTGGCCTTTTTCAACACCAAATGACATCACTTTGTGCTTCTCACACTCGCTGTCCATATCAATTTAGTACGTAAACTAAAACCAAATCAAGGGCAGACAAATCCCAATCGAAATTCATGTCAAATTAGTCTGTGAGTGGGTATTTGTGTATTTTCTATGGCTTATTTACACACGTCCACATCGTCTATATACATTTTTGAATATTTTATGACGAAACCGAACGCGTTGTCAATACTGTGTGTCCTTCGTCAAACAGACGTCACCAATACTCCCCTTCCATGAGACCCGAAACCTTCTAATTTTTAAACCCCAGACCCCAAGTTTGCGCTTTGCTGTAGAAAATAAAAGTTTAGCTTTTCACACGTGCACCATTCTGTAGAAGCCTTTTCCGGCTTCCTACGTCCTGTGTCCTGCGTCCCAGCTGTCAACTCTTTACACGAATTATTAAAACATTTTCCCACGGGTGTCAACACTTTCGTCGGTCGTCATCTCGGCCGCCGGGGAGTCCGCTGGCGCACCGGATAGATAAGGGGCGTGGCATTCCGGGGCCCTGGGACCGGGGAAACCGCAATGAGAGCTCTTTAATATTTAAGGCAGCTTGAAAAATGCAAAAGACAAAGGACTTCGGACTTGGGACAGGGCAGAGCAGAGCAGAGCAGCGCCGCGCCAAAAGTTCAACCATTTCGCGGTTAAGTGTGACAATATTTTATGGCGAGTGTTAAGGGTGCTCCAGGGGTGACTAAATCTTTTCCGTCGATGGGTTAGCGACGCTCCAACCGTAATGTATATGGCCGAGCGACGCCAGCCGGATTAACCGGGGAGAGCTGGAGAGCGCGTAATAAAAGTTAAAGACTCCCGAAAACCGAAAGACAGGAGCCGACCGGAGCCGGGTTGTGTGAGTGTGTATTTAGGTCGCTCCTGGGGGCAGACGGCTTCATTAAGATAAACCAATAGCTGCTAAATTGTTAACATTAGGCATACATAATGAATTACGGCACACGGCCTGAAAATTTAAGTCGGCCGTCGGAGCTTCTGGGGGTCCGTACTTGCAGATACAAGCCCCCAAGCCCACACCCGAACCAGGGACATGGCTTTATCTATGAGTTTATGGGGTGCTGCTTCTTGTCTGCTGTTTAGTCATTCGTTTCGCTTGTTAACAATTTCTGTGAACCAGACAGGAGACAGGGATCCGAGATCCTGCCAAGACGTTAGGCCTTTCACTCAGCTTCACCGTTTCGGGTTGGATTCGTGGCAGGACGGAGATGACTGGCAGATTCCACCTGCCATCGGAGCTTAGGTATTCATAATTTAATGCCAACTTACACGACACTTGGCGTCATTTCGCATCGTTTAGCTCAATTTTCGAAGCGCTTGCACAAACAGCCCCTTAATGAATTTGTCTCGATTTATCAGAGCCTTATTACCTGGGCGAAATCTGAAGCGGCACGTGGGGGCTTCAGACTTCTAGTGCCTTTGAAGATAGCGGAGAGGACTACCATACACCTACTATTATAAAAAAAGTGTTTATTTGTAAGCAAAGTTACTTGGGAAAGTCTATTTCAAAAGTGTATAACATTTTAAATATTATCATTTACATGACGGAAATGGAGGCAATCGCCATAAATATTTTTTGCGGTGTAAGCGCTTCCTGGTCTCGTCTTGGGTTTCGTCTTATTTTGTAGTCGCATGTTCATTTGCAGTTTTCGGTTTCCCTTGTCTGAGCCGCCTTCAACTTTGGCTGCTTGTGGCCTCCAGAGGTCATGTGCTTTCTCCGCCTCCACCACCTCCACACCGTCCACACCCGCATTCCGCAATTCGCCTGCTCCCTAACGCCCTACCGCCCTACCACCCTCCCGCCCTCCATCACTTTCACTTTGTCCCTGCTTAGACAATTTCTGTGTTCTAGCCCCAGGATGCCCCGTGACAGAGCCCCGCCCGACACTGCCATCGCCCACCTTCCGTTTCCCTTTTGGCCAGGCTGCTCTGGTGTTTTGTTGCCTGACTTTTTACATAATTTTGTCGCTCGGCTGGCTTTGTCCTCCTTTTGGCAGCTGGCTCTGCCCTGCTCCCACACCCCACCCCACCCACAGCCACTGTCATCCTGTTTGTGTTATCCTATGTGTTATTGGCATTGTTGTTGGCGGCATTCTGTGAATTCGTTGTGGCCATTTCAGCTTGTAATTCACTTAAAACCGCACACAATGACAAAATGTAGCAACGCCCGACTAGAATCGTCCCCAGCCATGAGCCTGAAGTCGAAAACAGAAGCTTTAAATTATGTTATTAAATTTGTTTACCAAGGAATTCAGAGTCTTCGTCCTGCGCTGCTCGACTTTGATAAAGTTTCTCAGTCGGCACTTGACACAAATCTGTTGGCGTCCCAGGCATAGTTCTGTCCCATTTTAATTAAAGACAAGTCTCAACAAAGTCCCTGTTGTAATCGAATTGGGAAGTTCAGAACTACACTGCGGAAAATGATTTCTACTTTAAATCATAAAATAGTTTTCAACATTTTTATTTATTTTTATTCTAATTTCTGTTTCTAATTTAGTAAACCATAAATCTTACTTTTTCTCTTAGTGCACTCTTTTTGGCTTGTTGGCTGACTGATCTGCTGCCACGCCCCCGTCGAAATACCCTAATACCTTAATCCACCCCAAAATCCCGAGCACGCGTTCCGGTGGCGATGATTTCGCTTGATTGCTTCGATTGTTTGCAATTTGCCCCGCCCCTATTCGAGGCTAAGTGCTTCTAAAAACTTGACTCGACTTTGCTGGAATTGAAAAATAACACGCAAATTCCTGTTTCGAGCTCGGTTGAACTTTAATTGGCGTGGGTCTGACTTCCAGGCTGAAATGTTTTCGGGGCCGACATGAAAGCGTCACATTATTAAATAAAAAACTTGCTCCTCCTGCCTGTGGAACAATGCCCGGCCGCTGAATGGAGAGCGGTGCTCTGAAACGAGGCTCGAGGCGCTATTAAATATTGACGCGCCGCACAAAGGCGGCTAAATGCCACAAAAGAACTCATAATGGCGACTTTGTGCCACTCTAATGCCATTTTATGTGCTTTATTAGGGCCAAGAGGTGGTGGCCGGTGGCGAGGGACGTAGGGTGGATAGCCAGGGCGCCAAGAAGATATTCATTTAAGGCGATTCCCCGAGTACTATAACATCAAACGCAAATTTGTGTCAGGTGAAGCATTAAAATTACCAATTACCGAACTATACAAACTCGTCGCCCGACAAAGAAGGCATTAACTAGGCCCACTACGGGCACTATATTATCCAGCTTAGGAAATCTCATTAAGGATTAGGTAAACTAGTTATTCCAATTGAGGAAAGACGGTTGTGGAAAGCCGGCTTAATCGAGCTCGAGTGTAATGATGAGTGCTATGTATGATATGATACTTATGCCTTTGCCTCATTGCCTCATGAATATTTAGCATAATCAGCATAATGCCGTATTGTCTTTTAATTCCTATATTTTTTATAGGAAATTGTTAATTTAATTGTTGTGATTTATCGGCGCTTTCAATAACAATAAATATTGCAAATTTGTTGCCTTTTAATTATTTTTAATGCTTAACAAATATTTTGTTTATCTGGGATGCAAAAGTTTGATTAATTATTGAAAAACATTAAATATTTAAGGAGCGTTTTCCTCTTTAACTTTCGCAGGACCTTTTCTCGTCTGAATCCCTAGACAAAACAAAAATGGACTATAAAACCTCTGAAAGCCCAGACCCGAAAAAAGCGTCGAGGAAATCCAACTTTATGACTCACTCTAACCCCAACTCCAGAAGTTCCTCTAGCACCTCAGCCCCGGATAAAGTTTCCCAGCCACCTCGTCCTCAGTCGCCGTTCTCCGGAAAAGCTATAGATACGGATGTATGGACATTATGGTGCGTACGGTCAATTTATTACGTTCGCGCTTTAGCCGCCCATGCATGGCTGCACATTAAAAAGCAGATTTAATTAACTTTGGCCAAACTTTTATTAATATTGAACGCGTTTATTGTGGGAGGGCCCAGCTGACGACGGCCCCTTTCCCACTCCCCTGGCCACAAAAGGGCGAGAGTGGCGAAAAAGGGCGTTAAATGCGCTAAGCAAGTTTAAGCCGTAATAATAAAAAGTAGCGCACAAGAAAATAAATAAAAGACATACCATCAGCACGCATTACGTACACAATTTACTTTATTGCATAAACTGATTATAGTTTTAATGCCTCACAGGCGAGATCGGAAGGACTGGCGAGACGGGCGGGATCCTGGGGAGACGTTCGACATTCAGGCTGCCGGGCAGGAAAACTTTAATATCCTGACGTTATTATCATTATTAAACTGTGAATGGCATAATAAACGAACAGGGTAACCGCAGCGCGTCGGGCACAGCGTCTCAAGTACCGTGGAATGAAAGTGACAAAATGTACACAGATTTTTTAAGTAGAACTTAAAGAGTTATGAGTAAGACTCGGCCTAGCAGTCCTAGAACTAATACTTTTCATTTCATAAAAATTTATGTTTTGTTATTTATTCAAATCTCTTTCTCCATTGCTTACTATCTCAGACTCATTTAAATCATTTAATACAGTAGTTCCCCCTTACTTTCCACAGTGCATTCAATGTAGATGGAAATGTTCTGTTTACCGTCAACATCCGGCTAAAGTGCAGCAGCACTCCCGAGGGCAAAGACAATGCGCCCTCTTATCGATGTGCGGCTTGAAGTTATGGCCGCGTAATAATCTATTGAGATGCGTTTTATTGCGCATACGCCCCGTACGCCCTGAATTCCAGCCAAAGCGGTTGCTTGCGAAGCCATAAGCACTTCCCCAGCCCGGGGCTGCACTTAACGGCCAGCACGAGCCACCGGAGTCACTTCGATTGCATTAAGAGCCCCTCTGGCTTTCACTTAATGGCGGAAAGATTTCCGGTGGTCGGGTGGCCCAATGGGGAGGATGTTTTGGGGGGAAACGGAAAACGAGGAGGGTTTGGGAAACTGTTGCTAATTTCGTATTGCTCGCTGGCCGGTCATGGGATTATAAAGTCTGAGCTGACAGGGCCGATGACAACTTTCGGCCACAACTTCCTTCGGCATTGATTTCACTCTGCAGACCATTTCGCTCGGTCAACATGTTGGACGGTCACTAATTAGTCGTTAATGATGCATTTCCCCAGATTGCATGTCTCGATTATTTCGTTTCACTTCGTTTGGCTTGGGTTTCCAGCACAGACACGCACATACCCTCCATGCCGTACCGAGTTAATCTTGTATCTGAAATCCCGGCAGACACGCAATATTGAAGCCCTGCGGAAAGTCAACAGCAAACGGCGGATAAAAAATCTTCTTACTCACGGCATGAGTTTGAGTTTTGCCATTTTTACCGCTTCCCGCGTCCGGTGATTCCTTTATCCTTGTTTACCTGTAAGCAGATAACGGCGGGAGACAGCCCAGGAATGAGGCAGGAGGCAGCATACGAATTTGTACTTGGCATTTCAATTTGCTTTGCATATAATTATTATTATATTACGCATACGCCCCGTTGCCTTAGACATGCCGCGTGCTCAAGGAATTAGTCTGTTGTACTTGATACTGCTTTCAAAGCTTGAGAACCGGATTTCCGTGTAAGTAAACGGTGAAAAAAATTCGCATAAATCCTGGAAAAATATTTGCATTACTCAGCATTGCTTCCTTGTACGCCCCACAGCATTTAAGCTGCCTCGCCCTCTGCCATTTGTGGCCATTAATTTGCATTTATGAAATGTGGTTCGATGCTGATTTAATTTTCAACTGAAAATATCTGCAACCATCCAGCCGTGGAGCAGACAGTTTTCTTAGAATTGCCGACAGTCTTCTGTTTTCATTGTTTTAACACATAAGCTTATTAAAGAACGTTCGAGTGCCGGTCGTGCCTGACGCTCGATTGCGAGCCGATTGCCTTGGGCTTTAAATTTAAAAATATATTACGGAAAATAGGCATAAAATTGTGATAAATTCATAACGCATCATTTCCGATTACTTTCCCGATTCCCGGCTGACCGAGAAAATTGACATCTGGACTTGGCTGTCATTAATTTGCTTCGTTAATGCGAAAGCAAACAATGTGAAAATGGCATCGGTGGTCATTATTTTACATTGTAATTAAATGTATGCCATCGTGCCACTCCACTCTACGCTCAAGTATTCTCGATAATGCTTATGCAAGGCTCAATTTGTTGTTACATAATTACAAGAAATAACACCGCGGGTCATTAAAAGTGTAAACAAAGCACTTAAATGAGTTGCGCTTCAATTAAATCATTGTGGCATGCCCCCCAAAAAATATCAGCTGACAAAAAGTCACAGGGACTCAAATTCACTTGGGCTTATTAATTAAAGTCCTGTGTGATGCACCTTACACAGGATACCATCATTCTGCTTGTCAGTCATTCAGATAAAAAGTTTCCTCACTTCCGGCTTCATCTCATTTAGAAGTTGAAAATGTATCGGATCTTGCCGCCCATCTATGCATCCGTATCCGTGAAACCCATTGCGGTGCTCAGTGAGCACTGAGCTAATTGATTACAACAACTTCAATGCGTGTTTAATTAAATTAAAATTTTGATTTTATCACAACACTGCTCGCCGGCATATGTTCCGGCGCCCAGGGCGCTGCTTGTCGGCTTTAAATGGGAAACGAATTTAAGCGAAAAATTCAGCACAGACTCTGTAATTAGCCCACCTAGTTAATAGAGTACGTGCTTGATTAAAATTTGTGTGTGACTAACACATTAATTAAAGTTTCATGAGAGCACAAAACAAATAGAAAAAAAATCAACAAAAAATGGGCAGGAGACAAAACTGGGCGACTATTTAAATATTTATTTCAGTCATTGTGTTGTGGCTTGGGGCCTCCTCGCGCGACAGAAATTACCTTTCGCTCACACAAATTGCATTTGCGTGTCAGCCGCAGTGCCCCAAAAAGGGGGACAAGTGGGCGGCTCCAAAGGAGGGGGCGTGGCCCTTCTTAAGGGTGTATCTGCACAAGTGTGTGTGTGTGTGAGTGTGTGTGTGCTTGGGCTGAAACATGCGAAGCGTGCGTAAGTCGGCAACATGTAAACGCGTATTAATTAAGGCAAAACAAAGCGTCGCCGCTCAAGACAACGCAGGAACAGACCAAGACGACAAGGACATGCAAAAGGAGTGGCAAATGGGCGGCGACAGGAGCGGGGACCGGGGAAGGAGCCAAGTGAGGTTCAAAGGATGGGAAGTCAAGAGCTCGTTCTCAGCCATTTTCCCCTGTCAAGGCCTCGATGTGTCCGTGTCCGTGTCTGTGGTGGTGAGGTAGTGAAGGTGGAAATGGAAATGTCCTTATAATACGGCAGACGTGGTACATTTAATTTCTTTTTTGTGAGAGCCAACTTCTTTGACTGATTCTTTTGATTTCATTTATACATTTTAATTACACAACCAGTTCACATCTCTTAATTTAACGGGCGTTATATTTAAAGAGTCCCTTAATGAAGGGCGTTCTCAAGTGGTGGGGGGTCTACAGTCCTCTCTCCTCTCCGCTCCACTCCACTCCATTCCACTCCTCTCGCCACTCCAGGGCACGGACCCCCGGCAAAGCACCTGGACAGGTGAATAGCACTCAAAGTTGTCGTGTGGCTGGCAGCCGCACTTTTCCGGCATTGTTACAGTTGTCAGCAGCAGTCGGTCCAAGCTGCCACAAATGTCAATCCCCGCTTTAAATGCTGGCGGAATAAGTGGTGCTGCATATAGATTTTCACGAGCTTGGAACCAATTAGAGTAAAATCCATGTGCACTGAAAGGCCAAATTGCGAAGCAGCCTCTTAAAAATTTGTGTTACTCCTTTGAGTTACTTGCCCGGTACTTGCCACCTTTCTTGACAAAGAACTTTTTTACTAAACACCACCAAGTTAATAAATTATATATAGGAAATACATTTTTTTGACAAGTGCCAAGAAGGTGTGCCAAAATGGGCAGTTATGGTGACTCGAATTGAATTTTCGTGCCCACTTTAATTGCAATTCGTGTTAATTTCAACGAGGAAAACGTGGCTTAATAACCACTTGAGGCGGCCAACTGCCACTTCATCGGTCATTATGGCCGGCCATAAACAAATCAACAAACAAAGTGGCCCGCCACTAGCCACCAGCTTCTAGCCGCATGCCACCTGCCACCACTTTGCACACCCACTTTTCGCACAAATTGCACACGAAAACTTGAGAGTCTCAGGAAAAGGAAGTCGGCCCGAAGAACGCGAAGGGAAACAAAAGAGAGCAGGAAAAGAAAAATCATTCATTATCATGTCACGTCAATCGAAAAACAATCTAATGACTGCACATGATTTCTATCTCAAACACTGGAACGACCAAATACTAGACCAGCCTGCCAAAGGGGCAAAAAAGAGCCGGAAAATCACTCCATCGCCCCCACACATGGAAGCAATTTCGCCTGGAAGTGGTTGAAAAGTTTGCGGCGAAACGTTTATTATGCATTAGCCATGCTTAAATGGTTAAATCAACTGTAAATCCCTCCATTCCCTCTCCGGCAAGGTCAGGCCGGGGGGTCGATGGGCGGTCAACTGCACAAGTCAAGTGTGAACTGTGTGTGGGTCGATGAGTGTGATTTGATAAATCACTACGATACCACTATTCGAGTAGGTTCGTGTGTAGGCGGTGTTGTTTATCGGAAACTAAGATGCCGTGGTGCGTAGGCTTTTCCAGTTGATTTCGACTCGGTAGTGAGGAGTGAGGAGTATGAACTCCTTGGTTCACTTCACCCTGGGCCAAGCTTATTTTAGTTTTAGTTTCCCAAGCAGCTTCTAGAGTCTACTTTCTAGTTTATACATATTCAAGGATCAGAAAAGTTTGTCTTGCCATAAAATTCATTCCAGTAGACATATTTGTATTTTCTATATTTAATTAAAATGAGCATGTAAGTGCAAAGATTCAAAGACCTTTTAAGCTTATGAACCACAATTATCCAATAACATGATGAAAATTTTATATAATCTTTTGTGGAGGGAAATCTTGATAAAGATAATGCCATTGTTCATATTTTATTTGAAGCCCATTTAAACATAAAATATTCAAATAGCTTATGCTTATATCACCTATCTTGTCATAATTTTAACAACCAGCTAATATTTATTATTCTTTTTAATTTTTAGATTCGGAGCAGACGATGACACGTTTGTGTTCCAGTATCCCCTGCTGCCGCCGCCCCTTATCAAACACGATTTCATCTACCAGCTGTCCTGCACGCGACCTCAGGAAGTGAGCCTGCCACCGGTGGTGGAGGTGGAACCCTCAACCAAGCCCAGTAGACCTAGTGTTCCGGATCGCGGGAAGAAACCGACCCGACTCACATACCACTCACCCTACTCTGCCAGCTCCACTGAATCGGAGGTGGAACCGGGACCGGAACCGGAAGAGGAGAAGTACCGCTGGAACTCGCCCCGTCTGATGATCCTCTGCGAGGATGGAGACATCAACTGTGCGCTTTACTACCTCTTGGAGTCCCTGCACGATCCCTTTGCTGCCAACTCGGTGGCCGTTCTTTTCCTGCAGGAGTCCTTGTTAAGTGAGTTCATAGACCGGATACAGGACCGATTGGAGCCCCTAAACGAGCTGATCACAAGCCATCCGGCATTTATTCACACTCTGGAGCGACTGAAGGAGGTGCAGGCGAAGGTAATTGTGGGGAATCCCGAGACGGTCCCCGACGCTGCCAGTCCCAGGTTCGTTTTCGACTTGACTCACCGATTCTTGAGCGAGGGACCCACTGGAGTGATCACCCTGCATACATTTCGTACCATGAAGGAGGCCATATCGCTCCTGGCCACGGAGCAGGTGCCCTTTACTTCGGTCAGTATCTGGAACGAGAAGCTGGGAGCTGCCTACGAACTGGTGGCCCGCTTGAACCTCCAGATATTTTTGCTGAACTGCTTCTACGTGAACCTCGATCCGATTGGGCTGTCCTTTGCCTGCAGCGTGAACGCCTCCAAGATCTCGGATGGCTACCACTACGAGTCCATGACCTTCAAGGAGAAGAGGAAGGTGGTCGTCCACCCTGTCGCAACTATCTGGGGAAAACAGGACGCAACCCGCAACTACTGACCTGACCCCCAACTATATTTGCAATTCAAAGCGCCATCGCGCTGCCAATTCAAATTATTAGTCAATGATCTGGGTGCTTGCTAATTGAGTTTTCGCAGGAGCAACTCAATTTGCAATTTAATTGCCAAAATAAGACGGCCCATCCCCCGGAGTCTTGGCCTATAATTTTCTGGGGAAACTCGAGGGCCTCTCTCTCCCAGCGAATAATCAATGGAAATTGTGGGCGCCGTTCTGTGTCGCTTTGTATTCTGAAATTAAAAATTCCTTTGGCGAAGTAATTCACCTAACGTGCCAATAATTTCAAAAATGTTCTTTGCCCCTCTTCCTGCCACCGGTGTGGAGGCACAAAGGCAACAAAGACGGTTCGTGCTGGCAACAAAATGTTGAGTCTGCCAGTCGGATGGGGGGTGGCTTCAGGTGGAATTCTGAAAATGCCATAATTACTCCACTTGCTGCCTACTCGCAGATGGACGTGGAAGTGGGTGGTTGGTAGTGGGAAGGCGGTCATATTAGTGGCACATTTCGGCTTGTTGGTTGGCCAAATAATACGAGAATGGGTCTGCCGAGAGCGTGGATCGGGGCAGGGATCGAGGGGATGGTAACTTTATAATGTACTTCCGTTTGCTTTCATTCACATGGCGGCGGAATATCAAAATATTTGACATTTGCATAAATAACACGCGCAGCAACGGAGATCTCCGGCCAGTTGAAAGGCAAATAAGCTCTGTTCTTTACTGCCAAGCCCCTCCCTGTCCTCTGTGCCCTGTCCTGCCGTACTGACACGCCCACATATCATGCCTGAAATTGGGCAAATTTTAAAAGGCAACACGCCGCCGCCGAGGAGATGAAAAACGGGAGAAATATGCAACGCGGGTAGCGAAAGCAAAACCGTGGAATTTTTGCCCACCAGCCGGTGTCCGGAGCGCAGAATGGGGAATGGGGAGTTCGGAGTGGGGGTCCGGTGGCTAAGGGCAAATAAGATTTGCGTGGATTCCGGCTGAATTTCGGCCAGGAGCGAAGGGCGGCCGACTGTTGTGGTAGCATGCCTGAAAAGCACGACCGGCTCACTAAATAAACAAATTCACAAACAAACAAGAGCGCAGAGTGAGGGAGTTTTTTTAGAGCCAGTTTTGATACCCTGATAAAGAGATTTAATCTAAAAGAATCACTCAATGTGAGAGCAAAGAAGTTTGGAATAAATTAGACAATTTTTTATTCCATCTATTTAAAAAGCCACTATTACTTACAAGCACATATTTACAAGTTTTTAAAAGAAATATTAACAATTACATTAGAGAGGTGTAAGAAATAATATATATAAAAAATGCGTGGATTATATAATACTATCCTTAGAGTATGCTAACTTATATACATTTTTAAGACCCTATTTGAATTATAAATCGCATTCTAAATGTACGTGCTAATTGTATTAAAATATGCATTAGACGTGAGTTATTTTTATAGCCCATTGTAAATCAAATTAATATAACCAACATATAAGTGTACAGTTACCCCATGTAAGAGCATATCACACCACAAAAAAAAAAACGTATATGTATGGAAAAAGAAAACAGGAGGAAAAACCCCAGAGCGAAATGAAGTTTATTTATCCAGCGAATGGGCAAAAATTAGACGCGGCTGCATGCAAATTGGCAATTAGGAAATCCTTTATTTTATGAATTTTTCGCCAGAGTGCCGATTTCATTTTCTTCATGTTGGCTCGTTCGCTGCCTCGCCGGCTGGTTTGGGTTTCAAATGCAAATAAATGATTCCACATCCACATCAACATCCAACACCGACCCGGTTCTGCCGCCACTTCCATCTCATGGCGTTGAAGCCCCATTTAGGGCTTTTATTTGGATGTGTATGGGCTTCGAGTGGGTGGATGGGACAAGGGGTTTCATTTTTCACGCTTTTATTTGGCATTTTATTTTGGTAACGTATTTAATTTCATTGCAGGTTCTTGCCCTGGGTAATATCCACCGTATGAATGGAAATGAATTTTCCTGGCTGGGCTGGGAGGAACGATAACTTTTTAAAGTTTTGAAGGCAAGCGTTACGCAGACGCCTCTAATTGAATATTATAAGCGAGTATTGAATAGTCTTTTTATGGCAAATATTCCCGCTTAAACGCTCTAATCAGAGACTTAATGAGCTCCTAAGAGGTTCGATTCGCTTCTCTGCTCCAATATCAAAATAAGCTCGGCACGTATGCTTTTATTTCCTTCCATTTTTATTCCTGCGAGTATCTCACTGCAAAGCAATAACTGACTGGCCAGGATGAAAAGCGGATATCTCTTGAAAAATAAATCCACAAGCGATAAATTCTGGCGTGCGGAAAACTCTTGGCGTTGGCTTGGGAAACGCTTACTTGACTTCAATTCCATTCGGCTTGGCCTGGGAAATTGCAAAGGTGAGGGTCGGGAAAAGAATAAACTGAAAATCTGGGCAAACAACGAAAAACCAAAACACAACCAGCGAGAAGCACAGTGAAAATCTTAGTTGAGTTGAAAGATTACATCCTGTTTGAAAAGGACGTGGAACGGAAACCCTAACTAAAAGTCAATTCCCAAATCAGGACTGCCAAATAACTGGGAAAGTAGCTTATTTCAATCGAACATTGGGCGGTCTGGGCGGTCTGGACGGTTTGGGTTTTTGTTAAATTGTTAAAATCCTTTTATTTTAACGACTTTAAACATTGTCATTGTCTATTTGGCTCGTTTTCGTCACGAATTGCTCCCTTTTTGGCCCGTTTGTTTGGCATTGTTTCATGCAAGTTTGATTTTCAAATCAACTGCAGGTTGCCTCCACCTTAATCCGCTTCCTTGTCCCCTTGGTCCTTGTTCTCCTGTCCCCTGTCCCCACTTAGTTTTTGTTGCTGTTGCCCCATTCAGTTGTCAAAATAAAAACCTGGCAACCTGTTGCCACGGAGGATTACTCGTGCGTTGAATGCCTCCCAACCAGCAAGGACCTCCCTCCCATCGGCACCCCGCTCGTGCCCCAAACACACACCCATAGTGAAGGAAAAGTTTTCGCTTTGATATTTGATTTCAGTACTGGCCTGCAATGGCTGGAGCCACCGAAACGGAAAAAGGTTCAAATTACCGCGAGTTTTTAGTCGGTTTCGTTTTCGGTCTCGAACATTTCGTTCTTCTGTTGTGATTTCTTCTTTTTTGTGTTGTTTAGCGTGGTGTGCACTTTACTTTTCGGATTTGACTTTTATGCCATGCTGGTATAAATTCTGGCCCACTCACGAGATTCAAGGTTTTAAGCCAATTCTGCGGGCTAACAATCAATGAAGGCTTTGCGTGGGCCATTTTTCCAAAATTCTCAAAAGGAAATAAACCAACAAAATGTGCTTAAAAATTTCTGTTAAATGAATAACAGGTTGAAGCTTAAAACTTTAAAAATGTTGTTCATAACTAGGACTTGGTAAAGGTTTATGTTTCATATTTAAGTTTGGTAAAAGACTGAATCATTAATGTTTCTTTTGAAAGAGGCTGGAAGAAAAATAAGGTGAAGATTGATAACCAAAAGTGTTTCAGAAAAGTATCTCTTTTATATTTTCTATACAAGAATAATACACTTTCTTATATAAGACCTTGCGATTGCTTATTTTCTCAAAGTATTTCAGTATTTTCGTTTAAACCTTTTGAAGTCTTCGACCTGCCTTAAATATCGATTTAATTAATTTGAAAACCGCTTGTGCTGATTAAATATTAACAGAGCTGACGTATTTACGTCGAATGTCGAGTATGTCGAGGGTGCCGAGGGTATCGAGGTCCTTTGGTGGGGCCTCTGTGGTTCCGGTTGTGTACAGCATATCGTATGACAGCCATTAGGAATATTGATTTCCATATCGCAACATTAACCGTCGTCAGAAGGCAACAAAAAGTCGCATTCCAGAGCTGCAAAAAAAAGGAAGCACAGACAGGACCTGCACACACACTCGCGTCTAAATACGCTGACGTAATGTGAAAATTATGCGTTGTAATTTGCGCCAGAAGAAGGAAACGGAAAAGCGGAAGACGACGCACTCAAACAAAAAGAGGGGGCGGGGCCAGGGCGGAAGAAGGACGCAAACAAACTCAAAAAAAAAACACGCAGGATATGTATATCAAAGAAGAAGAAATAGGCGGACGCACAGACGCATTTACATATGCTTGACTGTGTGAGTCTTTTGGGGTGTTTGTGTGTGTGTCGGTATGCAGATGTGGACATGAAAAATTGGAACACTTTAACAGTCAAAGCAGATTCACAGTTCCTATCTACCATTTCCCATGGTTCTTTTTCTTCGCACCACCCCAATCCCTTGTTGCTTTAGGTCTTGTTGTTTTTTGGCACTTTTTCACCATCGTCCTCTTCATCACAGTTTTTTTATTTGGTCGCAGCTCGCAAGGAAGTTGTAAAAATAAAACATAGCACGTTTGCAAGTCCCAAAACAAAAAAAACGTCCCCGGAGGAATTTTAACGTGGGTTCCGACATAACGATACCCGTTACTTGTAGCTACTAGGAGGTTGGGCCCAAAAAAATAGGAAAACTATGGAAAAATACTTATTTCATCAAAACTATTTTAAAACAAATGAGTTCATTATTTTTTAATACTTATATTTTTTGTGGAAAACACACTCTAAGCTAAGGCCCATCACTTCCTGCTCCTCGTAAAACAAAAATCCATGTAGGGACAGTGGGTGGGTGGTTTATGGAGGGAGACAGGCCCGAGGGCGAAGAAAAATAACTACATGAAAATTTGTGGTCGCTGAAGAATGTGGCAGGCGAATACCGCCCGCTGCCATGGAAGAAGCTCAAATTTGCGGGCACTAAACGTGGCATGTGGCGAACCCAGCATCAGCATCAGCATCTCGGCATTAGAGCCATCGCAATTGGAGGCACCAACCTGCGTGTGTAAATGCTACGAAATAAATTTGTGTCGCCTTGCAACGTTGGCAAAAAAGAAATGGAAATAAAAGTGTGTAACAACGCCAGGAACAAGCAGATGACGGGGCAGAAGCAAAGCCTCATAAATGTTTACACCTTGTCTGGGTGGAAAATCAGGAGCATGAGGTGGTTGAGGGTCGGGTGGGTGGCCCACGCACAAAACGTGTCAATGACGACGGTGTCAGGAGGGGGAGCTGGGGCTGCTGGTGGCAAAACGCTGCTGATAAACGTCGTTCTAATAATGATAATGGCTGACGTTGCATCCTGTTGCACAGTGGAACGGAAGTGTGTCGGTCCATAGAAGCTAATGAACTCAGCTCATTCTGGTAATTTATGGTGTTTAACACGCAACAGATCTCATCTCAGGTACTATCTGTATTTAGCATTAAAATATTATTATTTTTTAAATAAATATATTATTCCTTTCGTAATCTATCATTTCTGTTGAGACAGATAACCTTAATCTCTTCTTTAAGAAACATTTCTAGGACCCTATATGACTTCACCCACTGTATAAGTATCACACTTTTCTCGTTTTTTTCCTGCACACATTTGAATCATTGTTTTTTTCACCCTACACTTGGACTTGTTTTCCACAACTTTCTGGTATTATGTGGTCTACGAGATACAATGGACAGCGAAAGACATTTAAAATTTTCGTCGAGCTGAGTACATAATTTGTTTAATGGTGATTTATTGTCTGGATGCTGGCGCCTCGCTCTAACAAATTGTAAAATTTTGCAAATTCTTTTTCTTTCCTCCTCTGGGCAGGATAAATGTGCATTATTCTTTTTGCCCCACATTCAACGATATATATATATATAAATCTAACTTTTTCTGCTTGATATTCCTTTCACTTGCCTCCGGTTTTTGTACTGGCACTTTTCAATTGGCTTGCATTCGCCTCGTTTGCCACAAGTTTGGATAATTTTTTATTTCAGTTCTTTATTGTTCAGGTTGTTGGAAAAGTTTCCTCTTTTCCCGACGCATATTTCGGGGCACTTTTATGGTTTCCTATACATTTAATTAAAATAGTTTTTGCAATTATTTAATGAGCTTAACTAATTTCCACTTTGTTCGACAGCTGAATATGTTGCAACATTGTTATGGTGGCATCCCATAAACCTAATGAGTTTGCCTCATTAATGTTAAATTTTAAATTATGCACATTTTTTGCTCGATTCATACAAATTTCAGATCGTGTTGCAAGTAGAATTTATGGCTAATCTTACTATGAATAACATCATAATTTAAACTCTACGTTTTCATTGAAGTTTTATTGAAAATAAAATGTTCTGTTTCGAGATAAAAAATAATGCTATTAATTGTAAAAAAAAAAATAAACATTTAATGAAGAAAAAATATGAAAATAAAAAATGAACAAATTATGCATATTTGAATTAAATTTGCAATTAAAGCAAAGGCAACAGCTTGAAAATGAATTTCGGTATCGCGGTGTCGGAGCGTACAGAAAATGAAATTAATATTAAACAATGCGTGACATTTTTTGCAACAATGCTAAGGTATACAAAAACAAAAAAAAAAAAAACGGTGGAAAGCGTCAGAGGTTACGTGGCACAAACAACCGCACCTCGTTAAAAGTGTATGGCGAAATGGCTGCATATATGTGGCCAAAACAAACAACCAACAAGAAGCCATTTCCAAAAAGTTAAACAAGCTGGCAAGGCAAAAAGTACAGGTGCAGAAATAAAGCAAAATGAACCAAAACAAATCCAAGAGAGAATTAAAAATTCAATTCAGCAAAGCCTTCGGGTGAACTCTATATTTTATTTGACCAACAAAAAAAAGTGTGCCACTGGGATAGGGTGCTCTCTTCGTATCCCCTATAATTATAAAACTGGGGATATAGGTAAAGGATATGCAAAATTCGAATTTGTTCAGATATAAATATTAATCAACGCCACATATGTTGCGACTCAAACGCAAACCGCTCACCCAGCACTAAATGTGTGACAAATGAAATATTTAAATACGTTTCAGACCCCCAAACATTTTGACGTTTTTCGCACTGACAAAGTGCCGCAAAAAGTTGCAAATTGTGGTTATTGTGGGGGACAACACAAAAGCCCGAAAAAGACGAATAATTTTATATAGAGCGAGCCCCAAACTCGATGACTTGCAGTGGGGAATACTCTCCACGGTTAAAGTTTTAAATTCACAAAAAAGTTCTTTCCACCCAGCATGGCGTTTGCAAAAAACTTACACATCATTATTGTCGTAGAGATGGTGATGATGAACATCGGGGACAGTGTCCTTTTTTTGCATCGGCATTTGAAACGGAAGTGATTTCATCAAATATTCATATTAACTAATTGGATTTGATGCCAGTTTGCACATTTCTGTGTGTCCTTCGGAGCGGATATTGCCTCACGATCTCATCAGGACCTGCCTTCCGTCGGGCACAGTCATAATTTAATACAGTGCTTATTTTAAATTAAAAATGTATTTTTACTCATGCCATTTCCAATTAACAGAGTTTACAGGACACAGGGGATAGTAGTAGTTGTGTTGGGATGGTTTGGGTTTGAAATTCTTACCTAAAAAGAAATAATACAATTTATTAATGATGTTGGATGAAACCATACAAGTTTTAATAAGAAATAAAGAATTTGAAGTTAATTTTTGTTACAAACACTTAAGCCAGAGGACAAATCCAAACACTCCTTTTAATTACTATATATGTTTGCAAACTTGTAAGAAACTTTCCATATTTCCACAAGAAGCTCAAAGGCTTCTTCGGCTAATCAAACTACTGTGTCCCCCTCCTGGTCTGATAAACTCAGTGCGGGTCCAACTCGAATTCCCCAGCCTTTTCATTAGCATTCAAGGCGAGCCACGTTTTCCCAGTAGAAGCGATGAATAAAATAACAAACATGGCAAGCGGCAAAGAAAAATAAACCCTGAAAAGACGCTCGCTGGGGTTGGGGCAAAAACAACGCGAAAATGTGTCAGTTAAAGTGGCGTATACACAACATGTGGGCGAAAGCAATGAACTCGGTGCAAAAACTTGACTCGGCTCTTCACTGAGCCAAACTCTTTTGGGCCCACTGCAGGCTCCTCGCGCCTCTCCAGCCACCCAACCACCAAGCCGCTTCCATTACTTGCACGCGCCAAAAAATACGGAGCGAAGAAAACGTGGCAAATATTACGAAATATTAAAAAAGGGGCTAAAAATATAGAAAATTCTGGGCTGTGCCAGTGGCAGCAGAATCAGAAACCCAGACCAAAAGAAGATGAAGTGGCGGGACTGCAAAGGAGGCAACAAAATAGCATAGAAAATTAATAATCGCGCAATTTTTGCGCCAGTAAACAATGAGAAAGTCTTGGCTCGTTAGTTTCCTCATTATTCTGAATTTTCAGCTTGCTCCATATCCCTCTGCTCACCGCTCTCCGTCCTTCCGTCCTGTGGCCCTGCCTTTGTGCCCGCCTTTTGCAGTTGCAGCCAAAGTCCTGAAAGAGTCCTCCTGAAAAGGACAAAACGCAACGAGCTTCGGCAAATAAAACGTCGGCAAGAGAGCCTTGAGGTTCGGTCTGCTCTGATTTGATTTTTTTTTTTGCAGCCCGGGCTGGCTGAGACAACTGTCTGACAAGACGAAGATGCGCGATTTCACCGGAAAAATAATAATGAAAAATGCGATTTAATATCATTTTTCATAGCAACAAATTTTGCCAAGCCCAACCTACTTGGCGTCTGCTCTGCTTTCGTGGCTCAAAGTGGAGTGCAAATGAAGTGTTGTAGCGCAAAAAGTTGCAAAGCTCTAATGGATTTCAGTTGTCTCACACTTTGAGGCTACAGACTCATAAAGGAGGATTTTTAGATATTTTAGGATAAGTCATAATATGACAGAAAATTAAAGTTACTTCTTTTTATAGGAAAATGACTTTGCTAGTGGGAAATCATAAAAATTGGAAGCCCTTTTTAAGTAAGGAAGTAATCTGCAATTAACCGAAATCACGCTTCGATTTGATGATAAAATGTTGCCTACTTATGAGGGGCAGTGCACATTTTCCTAGTGACTTTGCGTTGAGCAACTCTGATTTTGTGAAGATTAGTATTTATGGTGATCTCATATCGTAGCACAGAGCCTTGCATGGAAATACCTGCACAGATCTAAGGCCTTGTGGCCAGTTGATGACTATGTTTCAATCTACAGTCCATTTCTCAATCTTGAAACATATTCCTGCCTACCTAAGGTTGCAACAAGGACAGAATTTCACAAACTGCAATCATAGGGACATCTAGCAAGGACCTTTTGACAGAAGAGAAGCCCAAATAAAACAAATTTAAACGATACCGACTGTGAAGCTGATGAAAGCAACAGCAATTCCCATCGAAGCTGCTGACCAACCAACCACTGGACGACCAGAAACAAGGAAACAAAATCAAATTACAAGCAAGCAGAAAATAAAAGTGGTCGGAAAAAGGGCAACAAGTTTTCCTGGGTGTCGACTCGATTTTGCATTTGCTAGCCAGTGGACGCGGCGACACCGAAACGACAACTAAATTATTAATGCACAATGAACTTGAAACGAGAGGAGCTCGGCAAGCCAGAAAATATGGCTGGCAAAAAAAACGCCAAAATGTGTAGTATGTGTGAGTGGGTATGAGCGAATGGGAATGCAAATGACATTAACTTGGCCGAGAGTGGGGCAAGGACAAGGGCAAACAGCGGCGTACTTAAAGTTATACCAAACAAAGTATGGAAAAATGTATAATACGTCGACAAATTGCGTAGAGGACAGCTGGTCCTGTGGCCCAAATTGTCCTTTACCGTTTTCCCGTTCGCTTTGTTGTTACTCCTGTCCTTTCATTTTGCATTTTAAATCAACATTTGTGTTTTAGCCGTATTTCTCCACTGCTTTTCATCTTTTTTTCATTTTGATATTCATTGAAAGTTTTCAACTTATTTATATAATTTTTCATGGGAATTTCACCTTTTGAAGTTTGGATATGAAATGCGTAATGATTTTTTCATTGCTGTTAAATAAACAATTGAGCTGGAGTGGTTGACAGGGGCATCCGGCGGCAGGTAGAGCGGCTGGCTGGCAGTTTGTTGACGAAACTTTTCCAACTGGGGATGATACTCGAGGCCTAACAACCTCTCATTTATTATACACCCAGGGCACCCAAAGTCGCTTGCGTGTATGGGACTAATCAAATTCTGTCATTTAATTTGGGCAACTTACAGGGCATAAAGGTTAAATGCTTCTAATGCGAAGTGGCGAAGGGCCGCAAAAAGCCTTTCGGGGTGACCATTAGGATCCCTCTTTTATTTATGGAGGAAAAGAGTCAATTTAATTGCGGAAATAATCGTATATCTTGGCAAATGAGTTCTTAATATGTTTTGTTGGAAATGGTCTTTATATTTTTAAATTTATGAGCAAGATGTAGAGCTGTCAATCTAAATATCTGCATGCATGATAAATCAAAAACAAATTCCAAAACCCTGGCCTGCCTAGTTTATTCGAATTGATTAATTTCCATTTAGTCTGATACCATGGACCGCATAGTTATGTCAAGTCGATTCGTAAGCGGATTAACTTTTTTAATTTTCAACTTGATGAGGTCCTTTTTTGCAAAGTCACTTTATCTCCCATATGGATACGGGAATTGGCTCACCTTTGTGTGATTTTTCAATAAATTCCGCTGCTCCAGAGGTAGGCAAGATATCCAAAACACGTGACAGATTTGCTTGGATTACATACGCATTACGCACATACACTGACTGGGACACACACGCACACCCACTGGGCACAAAAGGACACGGCAGCACGTCACACACCAGCGTCTGTGTGTATGTGAGAATATCTGTGGATTAACTTTTTCCACCGGAGACGCACAATTCAATGCGGTTTCTGTTATTGTTGTTATTATGGCTGATTATTGATGTTACTGGTACTTGTTGTTGCTGTTACCACTATATTATCCTTGAGGTGGCGCGGCAAAAAGAGACAGGATGCACAACGACACTCCAATCGGGCCAATTTGGCGGTCACTGCAGTCTACAGGCTCTTAATCTCCGATTAGTTAATTCGTTCACAACACGACACACGGCAATGGCCAGAGTCGCTGTTACAGTTGGGGTCACAGTCACAGTTTCAGTCACAGGGGTGACAGTAACGACATCGACTCAGCGCCAGGCACAACTGAAGCCCACGACAACGGCATTCGAAGTGGCGACGGGTGATGGCAGTGGCCACGACGGCCCCAAAAACGGCTCCACAGTTCGCACGGGTCCGTCCGTGGGAAAGCCGAGCAATCGGCTCGGAAAACTCCGTCCCGTCCGAAGAGAGACCTCCCGCTTAAGAGAGGCCCGTTGAGTGGGAGTGCCGGCGGACATGCGCCGTGATGTGCTTCACCAACGGACTCTTCCAGTGCCTTACTTTATGGCCCGGTCCCAAAACTTGTCCCAAACCAAACAGCAACAGCTGTTCCGCACACAAAAAAGCTGTCCTCGTTGTCGGCTTTTCGCTGACGCACTCTCTTTTCACTGCTCCCAGGACGCCAGGATATATGTATTTATGTGTGGCGTGTCTTAGGTCAGAAACGTGGGAATCTGCAAGTGGGCTAATGAGGGAGGGCCGAGAGGCTGGCTAAAGAGCGGAGGGTTTCTGTGGGCAGAGAACCTCCTCTTTCCCCGGTGTCGGTAGAATTTTTAATTATGATAAATGCCCATTCATAAAAATGAGTGGCATACATTTGCGTTGCGTGTTTATTTTTATATTTCGTATATTTGCTATATTCTGCATAATTATTATTGCTATTATTATTTCGTCCATTTTACCGTCCCACTGTCTCCATGGCTCATCTTTTATATTCTGGTTTTTTTTTTTTTGGGTCTGTGTCAGTAATTTGTTAGCTCCGTCTTTGAGGGTCCGCATTCGACTCCCCCCTCCCAGGATATTTTGCTCCTGACAGCCCAAGATTTATGCGACTGCAGTTTGGTGGCGGTTGGTGGCATTGCTAAGTGGCGGTGCGGTAAACGGCCGGGAAGTGGTGTTGGGGTGGGCGGTCACAGGACATAGGGGTGATGGGCGCTGGCTGATGATCGACTGCCGGCTGCAGGTGTTGATGGCCCAGATGTGCCTCAATCACCATCAGCGTCAGTTAATAAAATCAGAGCACGACGATTGATGAATGGTTGCGATTTTTGCAACTGACGCTTCCGAGAGCAAATCGTTTAGCAAGCTATTAGCAAACATTGAAAGACAATTGCAATAGGATGGGATAAATCCAATATTTTATATAATTGTATGTATAAGAAGATGTTACGGAGAATTATGTTTATTATGGCATATTAACTGAAAGTTGTTCAAAATAATAATGTATGGAATTCCATACTGACTTTCACAAAGAGAATTCCCAAGGACAACGTATCTTGATCAAAGGCCTTTTCAAAGGTGTTTCCATTTATTTTCCTGGAAAATAAAAGCAGCAGGCTGTAATATACTTTATCTCAATGCCATGTCCTACCTCTCGACAAAAACCAAATTGACCAAAGTTAATTTAACCACTGTAAACACTCCCCGACTCGAAAGCACTCGAAACGCTTCGCTGGCCACGAGTGAAGAAAGTGCAAAAAAGAAGTGCCGGCCAGGGGGTGGCAAAAGACACAGGGGCCGCCGCCCTCCGAGAGGGTGGGGTGGTGCAACACACGGATTCGTACTGTAGTGAAAATCAATTGGAACGCCAACAAACGCTTCAATCAATTTTACTTTGGCAAACATTGAGTGCAAAATAAATCACAGCATCGACTCGAGACGATGGTGGATGCCTTGGCCGGAGATCCTGTAGCCAGGATTCCGGGTTCTCGAAAGGAGCGGCTACTGAAGCGGGGTATTCCGGCTACCCACGGAGCACATCCTTGTGTTTATCTTATTCATGCAAAGCTGTGGCAAACACTAACAATAACACACCGCACTGGGCGGTGGGGTAAGAAGCTAAAAAATGAATGAAATCAATGAAATGCGGGCAAAAGTTACCTCCCTGTTGGAGTGGAAGTGGTAGGGGGAGGGTGCAAAAAACTGCAACAAGCCGATTGGCAATATGCGACTCTGTGTCAGTGTGTGTGCAAGGACATCATGCTACTTGGACGCACATCAAACATCTCAAACGAAATGAATAATTTATGGACGCAGACGAAGGACGGGGCTCAGACGCGAAATCCCACTGCAGAGATACAAACACGCACACACACACACAAATACGCATTAGAGGACACATTCGAGCCATTCATGGATTTCATTGCGATTTCAATGCAATCGACAATATAAAATTCCAATGCGAGTGAAGAATGTAAATGGCAACCTGAAGTGCTCGGGGTTCCTTTGCATTTATTTTCATTTCTTCACCATAATTCCCTCAAAAAGAAATTCATTTCGAGCATACCCAAGGCAAACAGAGCGGCAAGTGTCAGACTCCGTGAATGCATTCCGAAATTCCCATATTTATGCGAACCATTTCGCTGTGTCAAATGCGATTATCGCGCTTTCAAAATATGCAGGATCTGAGTCGGGAGTCGCCTATCTCCCGCCCGTATAAAATGGGAAAGTTTTTTAAAATAAATGACTGCACAAAACTTTGCTAATCTGAGTGAGAGTACAAGTGAGTGTGGTGGGCGCACATCTCGTCATGAATATTCCTGACAGAGCCCTGGACAGTTGACATTGATGTTGGTTAGACCGCACAGAAATTCGTCAATTTTTTAAATGCCTGGTGGAGAGGCTCTCCCACAGAACCACTGTCTCGTGGAAAATATTAATTTAACTTTGCGCATTTGCCGAGCAATGACACTTGCCTGGAACCTGTGACAGCCACAATGCGTCGCCGTACTGGCCACAAACAGGGGCAACTACTGGCAGGATACCAGTCAGAATACACCATCACCAAAAATCCAACATTTGTTGTCTATTTGCCTATGCGAAATTTGATGCGCTGTTTGCGTCTGTGGCGGTGTGGTCGCTGTTGTTCTGTGCTCTCATTATCGTAAATTTTTATGCTAAATACATTTCGTTGTCGGCCCCAAAAATACAAGCTCCAAAGCCGAAAGCGACAAGAAATCCGAGGTCTGCTTATCCACAAAACCACGACTCTGCCATACTCTCTGGGCTTGATATGAGAAAAAATCCTTGGTTTTTTGTATTCTTTATTCTGTATTATTGCTAGTGCAAAAAGATTATTTATTTACTGGTTATACTATTATTATTGGGGATACATGACTTCATATCTTAATTTAACACCATCTGGTGGAATTCAAAGACCGAACTGGCTTCCTACGTTACAATTTTGGCTTTCTGTAATGAAAGCAGTTTGGTACTGAAGCAGATGTGTTCATCATAGGTCGAAGGACATTAAAGTGCCACATTTAAAACAGCTGTCACCAAAGGCTAGGGACACGTCCATAGGCCACAAAGACATTCTGAGCCCGAGAAGAAACCCAGCATAATGGAACCATTTGAAGACGCCTAAGCTGGGAAGATGTTGAAGCTCGTGCTCGAAAAACGCCTGCTCTTGTAATTCTTCAGGAATTGAAGGATCACCCGACTCCCTTCCACGGAAGAGTGTTTACCAGTGTTCTCCAAAATCCTTATTCTAATACAGTCAAGGAGGAAAACGGCGCCTTTATAAAGGTAACAAACAATGATTCCGGATCGCCGCTCGAACTCTTGGTGATCTTTCAACATTACCAAATGGTGTAGTGCTGCCTGCATAACGATCATGGCATCCAATTCAGAACTGCCAAGTAGAACTTTGGACGTTTTTACGGTCAACTTGATTAGTTTGATGGTCCGGTAGTGCTCCAGGCACAGGTGATGCTCCTTTTCCAAGCTATACTGGTAGGTCTCAAGGATACCCAGTGGTGCTTTAATATCATTGCAGACTTTTAAGTCTTGGCGAATGGAATCTCCTAATAATTTTATGCCCTGTTCAGTTGCACTATGAACGTTTCCAATCTCAACCAGCTGTCGATCCAAATGCAGACTGTCGATGTGGAGCCTGCGGATGTCAGGTTGTTCGCATTCTTCGGCCAGTTTCATCTTATAAACATTGTCAGGACACGAGGGCAACTTAATCCTTAATTGGTTTTGAAGTTCACTAACACGACGTTTTAAGGCATTCAGCTCCTTAAAGATTTCATTCAGCTTAGTCTCCTTTGGAGTTGTTTGCTCTGATGACTCCTGTGACACATTTTCCACTTCCAGATACAACTCACTCACTGGCTTCTCACATGGATCAACCACGACACTCCTTCGAGTCACTTTAATAGGCACTCTCTTCGGTTTCTCGGAAACAGAGGTAAGTAGAGGCTCTTCCTTAGTCCCAAGTCCTATGGCATAGCATTCATCCCGCTTCCAATTCCGCTTCGAGCTTATCGAGCCGCTTCTAATGTAAAGCATAGTGCAAAACCAGTTGAAATAGATTAGGAAATATAACAAATTAGATAATAAGGCGTACAATTTCTAGCAGTAAAAGCTTCTGCCGTGTGAAGGGTTTTGATTGAAAATGCAAACATTTTTTGTTTGTTTTAAGAACGGAAGAAAATAAAAAACAAATGCAGAAATGGTTACCTAACATTACAATTACAAAAATTACAATTCCGTTGGACTTGTTCAAGTAATTAGTCATAGGAAACATTATTCATACTCTTATCTTACATTAATGAAATAAAATATTCGATGATTCATTTAACGACCCACAAAACATAATCAACCTACAAGAATTTCATTCTGCATGCGAATTCTGGGACTTAAGATGATTACTAATTGTTGCTAATGTTTTAATACAACATAAAACAATTCATATTGTTTTTGTAAATTATCATAATACACAAATTTTAGTAATAAGGCAGTCTACGTTGTGTGTTCGAAAAGATCGCATGTGCATAATTTTTTTGCATTAAAAGCTCAAGAAATAATTTTCAAAATCAAAAAATTTAGTTGGCCCTGAAAAACTCAACAAAGCTTGTATATATTTTGATATTTTTTCATCAGTCAGATAAACTTTTCAAACCATTCGAAAAAAAAAATTGTATACAAATTTTCTGCTAAAACTAAAAAAAAAATTTTAACATAAAGTGAAAAAAATAAAGAAATTAAAATGAATTTGATGGGCGTAATTTTTGCTGCGATTCTTTGTCTGTACCAATATGATGTTGCCTTCTCAGCTGGGGACGGAGCGGAGGAGTGTCTGCAAGAGCACAACCGACTGAGAGCCCTTCATGGATGTCCGCCTCTAACATTATCAAAGTCACTTAGCCAAGACTGTGCTGATTATGCAAAAGTAAGCAAATGCTCAAAATTTATTAATCTTATGTCAAATCTGGTTTATTGGGCATAGGAATTGGCGGAAAATGATAAATTTGTACACTCTAATGCTGAGGGAAAGTACGGGGAAAATTTGTTCTACACAACCAATGATCCAAAACAATGTGTTCAAGAATGGTATGATGAAATAAAGGACTATGATTTCAATAAGCCTGGGTTTTCTACTAAAACTGGACACTTTACTGCCATGGTTTGGAAGTCTTCGACAGAAATGGGCCATGGTCAAGCAGTAAGCAAATCCGGTAGAACCTACGTAGTGGCAAGGTATACTCCCCCTGGAAATATAAGAGGACAGTTCGAGAATAACGTTCCGAGGATGTCAGTACAACCTTTTTTTTTGAATTCTCATAATATATTAAATTTTTTTTTAATTGCAGAACTAGTAAATCTGGAGCTGGGATGATTGATGTGCGAATTGGACTTCTGGCTTCAATTTTTATCTTAGGGCACATATTACTTTAGGCCCCATGTTCCCTAGTTATCCTTTTCGTATTGCAGCCTCAAGTGGAAAAAAGATCATCTTCATCAATTCTTTACATTTCAAGCCAAATCTTTCGTTACATAACATAAGTTCGTAATTACCCCATTATTTTCTAAGCAATTAAAATACAATATAAATTCAATTATGCGGTTTTCAATGGTGGGTATATAATATATAGGAAATCATGAAATCCAAAATACAAGGATTATGAGTTTTATTTAGCTTCCAGATGAATTTATTTCTGTTATTATATTTGATAAATGATGGTTACATTTGGAGCTTGTTTTCATGAACTTGTTCAACTTTGTTGATTCCGACAATTATTGTTCCAACTAGCTTTATTGATTTTGCATTTCATAATTTTCCGTACGATATTTTCCGAACGTTGAGCGGCGAGACACAAAATCTGTTATGTCTTGAAGCCTCTGGAATGAATGCCTATCATCGTGTCCTGTTAACAGGGTTGAATTTCGCTCAATGAAGGACATAAGCGCCTGATGGCGATCGGGATAATAGAGACGGTTATCCAGGGTATGAATTCTCTTATTCATGCTATCAAAAAGGTTAATTGCGCCATTTTTCAGATTGAAGATCACCTGAATGGCCAATTTTTTTTTTCCCGTGTACTCTTTAACTGTCATCAGCTGGTTCAGTCTGCTTTCCAGTGCACTTTTCTCCTCCAGCTCGAAGGTGATTGAATTTTTTAAGTTCGTGAAGCCGTTAGTAAGCTTCCGGTGGTTTAAAGACCGAAAGCGTTGCAGGCACAGAGCCTGATCCCATTCTAAGTTTCGTTCGAAGGAGTCTAACTTCCCGAACAAACCCTGCATGCTGTTGGCAAAGCACATACTCTGGCTGAGAGCGTTCTTTAAAAGCGTAATGGCCTGATCCGTGGGCCTTTTGGCCTGTTCAAGTTCAGCCTGCTGTTGGACCAACTTTTGGCTGTAGCGCTTTAGGTCCAGGATATCGGGATGGGTGTCTATATTAATCGCTTCCATACCAATATCCCTGCAGGAATCGATATCAGGATATTTGGGCACACGCAGACGGAATTTGCCGTTCAGGTGGCTTACTCGGAGCTTCAAGCCGCTCAGCTCCTTCTGAATTTCATCCAATTTAAACCATCTTGGCGTTTCCCAGTCTGAGGAATCTTCTGCTTCTGGCGACACCTCATCCAGATTCGTACTTCTTTCCGCATCGCAGTGAAATACTTCATTCTTTACCCTTATTTTCGTCACTTCGTTTTTCTTCCCAATGGATTTTGGCTTTACTTCTACGATAGCGGGAACTGGAGCATGTTTCGGCGGAAGTCCTGCCGCTCGACAAGATGTTGGGCTCTCGGGCAATTCACAGTTCATAGTTCAGTAAATCAAATCTTAATTGAATAAGTATGAAAAGATTTAAAAAATTTATAAGAAAAATATAGAAATGCCAGAATCTGATTGAGTATGTGTTCTGGAGAGATTATTACTTTGTTTTAACCGGTATATCAAAGATAACTCATCTATGTGTGTATTCAAGTCAATGTAGTCATTCGGCTTTTCCATTTCCTAGTTAAAAAAACAGATTTTTATTGAAAAAAGTTAATGCGAGACGAATACGTACTATGGGGTTAAAAATCATGTGTACGCACTTGCCCTTCAAAAAGAAGGCCCCCAATTATAATAAAAATAATATCTATTGTGTGTTATAATACATTTTATTTAGAAATTAAAAGCCCTAACAAGAAAAAGGCTCAAAATTTCTCTGATGTATGCTGTCAGACAACCTTCCAGCCTTTTTCTTGTTAAGTTTTGGAGTTCATTTCAGGAGATATATCTTCAACGTCTCTACCCTCATAAAGTTCAGATGACCTTCCACTGAGCCCACTAAATTCAATTCTTGCCATACTCATCTCTTTTATCAACACAAAATGAAGTTCTTTAGAGCTCTGCTTAAGATAGTTAATCTGATTAAAGACTAAACGTTTCGTTTCATTGTAATTATTTTTATTCGCTACATTTAATATCTGGTAAGCGGTAAGCCTTTCCCATTTTTCAGAATCCCTATCGAATTGACTTCCACCCAGCTTCTCTCTATCTACGTGCCGATAGCGTTCGAGACAAAGGACATGCTCCTTTTCGAGAGTCCTTTGGAAGGAGTCCAGAATCCCTAATCGTTTTTCCAAAACATCTGCATTTTTCTTATCCCTGCAAAGGGCATCACGGTTCATTTTTAAGCTCATTTCAGTGCATTCACGAGCAGATAGCAGCTGGGAAAGGATGAATGGACTAGCTTCGTAGATTTGTTCCAACAAATCGTCATAGCATGTTTTTATAGGAGGGTACTCTTCCACATCGGTTTTCAATAGGTGATTCAATCGGTTCACTCGTCGTTTAATGCGATTAACCTCTTGTAGAATATCCTTTAAGTTAAGGCTCCTTTCTGAGACGGGTTCGGTACTTTCTTCATTCTCGGGAAATGTTTCCTCATATTCAGAGGGCTCGCACGACACCACTATCTTGGGACGGGGACTTAGTTTATAGTTGTTTTTGACTGGTATTATTTTCGTTTGTGATGGGCACTCTAAGTGTCGGCACTTATTTTCAATGTCATCTTTGGGTAATCCTGGAGCTGTGCAAACATGGTTTTTGCCGTCTTGTGTTAACAATACTCGTGAATTTTCATAAGTCCGAATGTCATACTGATTCATAATTCCAAAACACGCTCAGCTTATGAGAAATTGTTGGATAATTGAGAGTGAAATAAACACAAATATCTTCATCGAGTTAAATAGTGTACTAATAAATATTCCAATCATTCAAAATATTTCAAATAACTACTTGGATAGGATAAATAATACCACATTTAGCAGAATTATTTAAAAATGGCTTAAAAATGGAAACGGTTGCAAAAAAAACTTGTTAAAATCATTTATCTGCTTTTCGCGTCGAAATGAGCACCCGCCGTGCATTGCATTGAAGGACAGCGGAAAATGAAGTAAAATCTAATTAAAAACCTTTGCCCTCTGGGAAAATTACAATTGTCAGCGTAAAATAAACGCACCTGCTCGCACAACCCAGACACAGGCACACACCTCCACAGATGGACACACACAAGCGATTTCCCATACGCAAACAAACAGCACCAGAATCCGAACCCAAATCCAAATCCGAAAGGAGGAGAGTGGCGGTGAACGCAAAGCTTGGCAGGTGAAAAACAGACGTCGGCTGTCCGAATCGCCGAATGCGGAATCTGGCGAAAATAGAGCCAAACTTTTACCAGACAAAAAAGCAAGGTGAACTGTCACGGCAGAGTGCTCCAGTTCCTTGGTTAGAAACGAGGAAGAAGCATCCGATTCAGTGATGTTGTGTGAAAGTTCTTTTGGAAGGAGAGTACCTATCGGAACCGAAAATATGGGAATTATGGAGCTGTTATTATTTTACAATTACAACTGATATGAGTATTATGATACGAAATAAGATATGAGATAAGTAACGAAAAAAATAAAATATCGTTTTAATATTTTTCCAATATCTACAGCTATCCCTGAGTTAGGATTTTTGGCATCACTAATTTTAGGGGGCGGTATGCATTGGTATGAAAGGGGTGGAGCCCGATAGCCTCCAGGACGAACGATACGCGCTGTTGCACACGAAAAATAACAAGCTGCGTGGGTCAATTCGTCGAATGTCGGTCAGGGCAGCCACCGGGAAAGAAGCAGACCAAGGGGGGCGGTGGTCGCCCTCAGTCGCTGTTCGGGGGATGAGTGGGGAACGTCAAAGTTTCGCACCTGGACATTTGGCCGGCATTTTCCGGGGACACCATGGGGACTTCTATCCACAGACAAAACTGAACCGAATGCGCTCTGTCTGAATTAAAAGAAATTAGTTTAGTTATGCCAGGGTCCCATCGGTTTCTCAATTGAGTTATTGGGCTAGTCCGAACGAGGATACCTTGGGGCTGTTGCCACGAGGAAACTCGGAAGGATAAATTGCATTTATTATGCAAGTTTTCACATCTTTTTCCCTTGCCATATTGGGTTTTTCATATGCTAATATTATATTCAGCTATATTGCGTATGACTTTTCTGATGTCGGTTAACCACTTTGTAATGACCACATGGGGGTAATGGCCGAAATTTTGACATTTATTTCTATTTCTACTTATTACTCCAACCAAAAGCAAAAAATTGTTTATTCAATAATTCCCTCAAGTCAATGTAGAATTATTAAAGAATATCTAGCGCCAAAGCCTAGCTATCGCAAAGTAGGTTTTTGCTATCCAAATGCTGTCGAAATTGATGGAGGAAATATGTGTGAGGTAAATGAGATATTAAGAGTGCCTATTAACTCAATCGCCCACGAAACCAGCACACAATAAATCTTCTTCACGGTCCCAAATTGACATTTTACAGCCAAAATCCCGAAACCGAAGCCAAACGGAGGACAAAGTAACTGGCAGTTGTCGCCGCTTGTGGATTGTTGGTGGAACTATTGTTTTTGTTGCCGTGGCTGTTGTCACAAACACTGATATTGTTGTCAACAATGATGGCCCAAAGCATCAGCCACATGGTTTGCGGCCAGAGCTCATCTTTCGTCACAGGACCCGCAACCAGGACACATGCATGCCAAAGCCAACTACGAAGCTGAACGTTTATTGCCGCAGCTCCATGGAGCGTCAGTAGGAAAAATTTAATATCTGTCGGAGGGCATGTGGATTGGGGGCGTGACCGTAATAGAGTTAGCCCTCTGCCGCTGACGATCCAAGCTCATCGCATTATCCATTGTCCTGGTGGCGGTTGCTCGCTCAAAATAATTGCACATGGGCACCTCCAAAAACCAAACACGTCAGCCAGTTCCCTCCTAATGCCAAAAAGCATTAAAGCTCCGGCCAGCTGTCGACACTAGACACAAATTGCCAGCGATAACCACCAGATTTCAGTTGAACCTGATGACTCGTTTAAAGGCATATTTTAAGAGGTGTGATCAAAAATTCCTCTAAACAGAGCAGAACTTACATTCTATTTAAAAAAACTTATATTTTGGGAATAATACTACTCGAAGATAGAATTAGGGATGAAAGCAGCATTCTGCGACTGATTATCAAAATTATGCCAATTGCCGCTATGCTAGAAACCAATTAACAAAATCTTATCCTTCAGTATTAGCCAAACTTCATACTGAAATCAATTTGTTCAATAACAATCTCAAAACCAATTATTTTGTAGATGTTTTGTCAAATTTTCCAAAGCACCCCTCCAAAGGACACATGGAAGGAGCCCATATGGCACCATCGAAGGCTGTATTATTGCCAAAAATCCTCCGATTCTTGAGCGGAATACCTCAAACGATTTGTGGATCGATTTCCCACCAATCTGCATCAAAACCTGGAAACGAATTATTTTTCAGATTTTTCATCATTTTTTCTTAACGATCCCCATCAAAATAAGGAACATGGATGGAAGGGTCCCATATGGCCCCATCGAAGGCTGTATCTTTGCCAAAAATCATCCGATTCTTGAGCGGAATACCTCAAACGATTTGTGGATCGATTTCCCACCAATCTGCATCAAAATCTGAAAACAAATTATTTTGTCAAATTTTCATCATTTTTTCTTAATGATCCCCATCAAAATAAGGTACATGGATGGAAGGGTCCCATATGGCCCCATCGAAGGCTGTATCTTTGCCAAAAATCATGCGATTCTTGAGCGGAATACCTTAAACGATTTGGAATCTGGAAGCAAATTATTTTGTCGATTTTTTGTCACTTTTTCCCTTCAATATTCCGAAGGATCTCATTTAAAATAAAAGGAACATGTATGGATGGGACCCATATGGCACCTGAAAATATATAAATACATAGATGTGGTTTTTAAATAAATTCATGTTTAAATCTAAGAGTGCCAGAAGCAAAATTTTTGAGTGACAATTTATTTTGAAATTGGGGTTGATTAAAAAAATGCTTAAATATTTTGGACTGGTTTCATAAATTGAAAATAATTGATCAAAATTTATGATGAACTTGTTTTTATTGTTAGTTTTACTTTACACGGTAATGATTTCAAAATGCCCCTTCTTAAAAAAAAAAACAGAATAATCAGTATCGCTAATCGCAGGCGATCGTCGATGTTAAGTCCTCAGTGGAGCAAGACTGCCTAATATTGCACAACCGGCTTAGAGGTCGGCATGGTGTCCCAGATCTTCAGATATCATCATCCCTTTGCGAAGATTGTCAGGCGTACGCTGCCGTGAGTTAGTTAAAGACTAAAACGTACCGTATTTATCCAATCGCAATGGCAGGTTATGGCCAAAAGCCAAATTCTAGAACACTCGAAAAATGGAGGAAATTACACGGAAAACATAGAAGTCGCTATTGGAAACCCTTTGAAATCTGTGAAGAAATGGTATGATGAAATAGAACATTACAACTTTCACCAGCCAGGCTATAGTGAGCATACGTGCCACTTTACTGCCCTGGTTTGGAAGTCATCAGAGTGGTTCGGGTATGGCCAAGCCGATGATAGCGAAGGAAAAACGTACTTAGTTGCCAGATATGTTCCTGCTGGAAATCAGGAGGGAAAGTATCGTGAAAACGTTCGAAAACTCAAAAGGTTAGCTTAATTTTTGTTTGTCTTTGGATTAAAATTAATTTCGTTGCAGGCGCTCCTTTAAAAACAAAGCAATTTGTCTGTTTGTTGATTTCCACATTTTTGTCATTGCGGAAATAATCTTGCTCCTTTCCCATTGAACATGTGAACTGGGAGTCCTTTTATGCTAAGCTGACCCGGATATGCAGGAAAATTAACCTCAAGGATGCTTCAAAGATCGTGTATTTTTTTGACAATTACTTTTAAACAACCATAATTTTTTTAATTTTTCATTCATATGAGAAAAGGGCGAAATGTCTTAAAGTATTAAAGGGTAAACAGTATTTAAAAAGGGTAAAGCATTTAAATTTACTAATAGAGTATGATAGCTGTTTACCTTCCTGTTCTCTACATACATATATAGTATGTTGAAAAGAAGTCCACATGTGTCTGGCAGCCTTTTCGCAAACAATCGTTTTTCTTCCACTATTTATTTTATCTTTATCTTTTTTTGGCAATCAGCATCGGGAAAAGGAAATTCCCCATTGGCCATGCCGGTGTCAACAGCACAGATGGGTAGATCCACCATCAGATTCAGATTCTGTGATTCCACCGCGTTCATGGGATTGTAATTTAACATTTTGTGTTGTGTTTTTGGGTCCGCCCTTCCATGCCTGCTCCCCAGTGGAAGCCAGTGTCAGGGAGCGAGACACTGGGAGCTGGGAGCACATTAAATCCTTAAGCACACATTATTATTCAATCAGATATGGAGTTGCTCGTTTTTTTGTGTTCTGGCTGGTTGGGCCGTGCGTGGGCGCTCACCTAATGGCATTCAAATTGCTTCCGGCTGCCTTGAATTGGACCATCTTCAACAAAAATTAATGGAATTATAGATCATGGCATCCAGGGATGCTACTCCCCAGACATTTCTTTGCCATTTGCCTGAGCGGCGGAACTAAAAGGATTTCTTTTTTACCTTTTCTAAAAGATAAAGGACTCTAAATTTCAATTTTTTTCTTGAAAACCATTCTGTCCAATAATAACTTTATTTCGCAGCCCAAAATTTTGGAGGTCACGCCTCTTCATCGTCACTTCATTAGGCTGGGGAAGTAAAGTTCGTCAACTACTATATTTATAACCGAAACTTGGTCATAAAATTTATGTGCATCGTAAACTCGGAAAGTTGAGTTGACTCGCTCTCTGACAAAATGTTGTGAAATCAAATTCCCCCACAAACCGACCCTAATGACCTCGCCCACAAACATTACGGAAACGCGAAGTCGCTCACTCACCAAAAGGATGAAATCAAGACGAGCGACAGGACGGCTGGATGGCTGGCTGGCAGGACTTCATTCCGTTGCTCTGAAAATTGTTTAAATTTTCCCGCGTTTAATTATCTGCACAGTGCCGGGTGCTTAAATTATAACGACGCTGACCTAATTGAGTAATAATTAAAATTAAGTACATGCTAAATTGTTATTAATTATAAAATGCAAGCGAAAGGGACACCACTGGCGCTGACTTGCAATCGATTGCATAAAAGGAGATGCTTAAAAAAGGGTTCATTTCGGGGAAGCTAGTGATGGTTGAAGGCAAGTGCCGCAAAATGTTACTGCCATTGCGATGAAGTAAATCAACATTTTCAAAGTTGGCGCTTTCGCGAGTAACTATTTAAGAAATTCAATTCAAAGGCATAACAGCTATACTACCGAAAAATGATACTATCATGGTTATTTTTAGCTTGTTTCCATTAAATTTTAACAAAAGTAACAAACATCTACCAGCAGTTACCATGGTGGATGTGTATACCATGAAATACCATGAGAAGTATTTTTTATAGCTTCCATATTGCATAATATGGCTATCAAATGAAACGGTCTCTGCTGCCGTTTGTGAGAAGACTAAAAGTTGATTTGCTTGACGCAATGACTAATGGCTGCAGCCAGAAATTAAATGCGCCAACCAGTCCCAGAAACTAATGCAGCTCCACCCTCACGGAGATGACAGGAGAAGCCATTCGAGCCCCTCCACTTCAGCATTTGCAGTGACACATTTCAATATAAATTATTGTCAATGGGAGTGCATAAAATGTTGCATGTAGCTGAAACATGAAAACACCAGCCACTAACAAAACAAAAAACAAATGGAAGAGCCAGCGACAAAAACAAAGGCAACCGAAACACGTTATTCATCGTTAAAGCAACTGCAGGCTAGATCGTTGACGACAGCGGCGGGCGACGAGCAAAGGATAAGGGGCGAAGGACGAAGGACGAGAGGCGACGTGACTGTACTGAGACGAGATGAATGTACGGGGCGTATGCGCAATGCGATATGCAACAAATTGCTAAACAAATCAAATTTATTGCCAGAGCTGCGCATACAACAGAACGCATGTAACGCGTCACACAGATAGCAAAAATTAATATGAGTCGCCGTTTGTTCAACTGGCATTTACATGTAAAAAAAATATTAATAAATTGAAATAAAATGTTGGTCTTTGATTTTAACACGTTTTTTTGATTCCTGATAAAAAATTTGAACACTGTATGGTTCCTTACAGTTATTATTTAAAAGCAACTTCTCAAGATTGTTTTCTCTGCAATTGTTAAAGCCTTGCCGCGATATTTGTTTGCCTATCAGCATTGGCATAACTTCATTTGGGCCAGGCTCTGGCTCGTTGGCCGCTGGTTTGCTGGATGCTGGTTTGTTTGGACAACTCTTCTTCCATTCCTTCGGTTAAGTTGAATTTTTACCCACCAACACACACAGGCGCAGGATGCAGGCTGCTGGTTTCCAGGCTGCATGCATAACAACATGGCGGTCGCTCCGACCGGAAGTCCGACTTGTGTTGCGTTAAATTTATGCCAGACTGCAGTTTCGCAGCTGCACTTGCGATTCCTTGGCAGAGAACGGTACAATGGGTTAAATGAGCCGCACGAAGGAGGCGAAGATGAGCTCGGAGGACACTCAGTCGAGGCTCAGTTCAACTTTCGCTCTCCAAAGTCACGTTTAAGTCGCAAAGCTCAATGAATTTAACTTTCAAAAGAGTCTTGAAGCCAATGATTTAGGCTTGCCAAATTATATGAAAATGGAAACGGAAAATAATAAAATTTTAAAATCCTTTCATATATGAAATATGTGAAAAATGTCAAGGATATGCAGTCTTGGATGCTCAGCAATGGAATTATTTCAGAATTACTTAAGCAAAAATACTTTCAATATAATTTAATGAATTATTTTATTTTGTCAACTCGATAGTCGTCTGAGAGATGGAATATTCTTCAAGTTCCTCACTTGCAGCTCACAGTCTGCACCCATTGTTGCCACTTGGGGCAGTTATCATTGCTGTTGATTTTTATTTTCTCAATTAGGAAGTTGTTTTTATTATAACTGCTGGCTGCGTACAGTCAGGCCAACTAAACAGAGGGACACGGACTGGGGAGGGCAACATGAACACGCCCACGCCCCCCTTGCTGTGGGCGGCAGTAGACACTTATTCATCAGGCGGAAGTTTGCTGGCTGCTCGCATTGTTGCTGTGGCTGCTGCAGACTTGTTAGTTGTTCGTGGGTGTTTGGCGCTCATGCAAATTGCATAAGTAACAAAAACGAAAGAAAAAACCTGGCAAAAAGAGATGAAAGAAAGAAAAAGGCTAAAAACCCAGAAAGTAAAAACCAACAAGGAAAATAGTGGCAAACAAAGTTGCTATCGCCCAACTCCCCCGCACACTCGTATATATTTTGAATTTATATTTAACAGCATTACAAGGCAACAGCTCCCACAGCCCTTCCCATCCACACCCCATTCCAGGACTTAGAGCCATCCAGTCAGCCAACCAACGGAATCGGAAGTTATAGTTATGCCGCTCGCGCGGACGCATTCTGAAAATATATTTTTCCGAGCAACACAGGAACAACAGCAACAAAAGTTTATTTAAAACTTTTGCGGTTAAGCTTGTTACTTGCCAGCTACTTTAGCCCACAGCCCAACTCCGAACTAACTCGTTTAGTTCAAGAGTTCTGGTCTACAAAATATTTAAGGCGGGTCATAAACATTTTGGGAGAGCACGTGTAGCCCATCGGCGCTCATAAAAATTATACAGACTTTGGCTTTGGCTTTTGCCCTGGCTCCGCCCATTAATGTTTTGAAGTGGCCAGCATTGGTCTTAACCCATTTTGGCCCCTTGAATAAACAGAGAGGTTAATTGCTGCATTTTTAACAAGGCCGTAATAACAATAATTCTGTTAACATTTCTAGATAAACCAAAAAGTAATATATTTGTATTTTAAAAGGTCTATCAATGGGTTAAGACGACTTGTTTTCCTCACCGCCTACTGCTCTCAATCTCATCTTAATCAGCTGGCAGATTAACCAACTTTATACAGAAGCTTAAATTTTCAGCATTCTATGGACCCATCAGGTTGTCCGACTCTCCTGGCGTTGGCATCATAAAAATTTTCAATTTCATTTGCCTGGTAGAAAGAACAGCAGCCGGACGGACTGGCAAGGAGCTGTGGCAAGTGCAGGATGCTGCTGGCATATCGATGACGGCCACCTCTTCTTTGGCAAAAATAGAGGAGCAGGACCCAAAAGGACACGGCAGGGCGACAGGGCGAGCCAATAAAAGTGTCGAACGCTGCTTGACAAAGCGCTGGCCTGCTTTGTATTTATGATGAGCCATCCGTGCCAAAGTCCTCGTTGTGCCAAGCCCGTGCCTCCTGCGGGTCACACTGTCGTGTCCGAGACTCCTCCATCTCGTCCTGATGGGAACTGGCTTTTAATGCTCGATAGTGCTGTCAAGTAGATGTTAGGCCAGTTTACATATATTTTTCACAATTTAATGCAGATAGTGATTCGTTTAATCACACCTTACTAAGAAACGAGTACACAAAATATTTATTTAAGTAATTCAAAGAATACCTTTTAGCTACCTTTTTTAGCTACTAGTTGACAGCACTGGGACCTAACTAGGACCTTGCATTTGGAGTTTGTACGGGTCACAGTGGGATGCCAGTGGGACGGGAACTGGGAATCGGGAGCGCCAGAGCTCCGGGCCGTGCCATTGATGGAATTCCAATAAATTCTCCTCTCAGCTGGCTCCCAGTTTGTGCCCAAGTGTATGCGTGTGTGAAGCGTTGCAGCAGGATCTGCCGGAGCCGAAGGAGCAACGCAAAGGCAAACGGAGTAGCAAAACCAGAAGCAGCCGCTCTTAGTGCCATATTTTTGTTGGGCATTTGAATTTTGAGCTTTTGTGGGCTTCTGTGGGCTGCTGTCTCTATGCCCGTCTCCATGGGAAATAAATTATGGCTTAATTTAATTTGAGGTGCCGGCCCGGTCACCGCCTGCAATGTGGCGAAATCTGTCTGTGGTTGCTGGATTTATATGCCGGCGCGTGTGGAAGCCTCGCCGAGATTAGATTAGTTGCCAATTCGGTTCGGTTGCCGGGTGATGAATGGCAAAAAGGTTATTTCCGCAAAATCGAAAAAGAAGCATCTCCTTGGCTCGGATAAGAATCGTGTTGGGGGAATGATTGGGATTACACAATGTGGTTCATACATCAAGTACAAGCTAATGGCGTTACTTAAGATGCTTAAAGCATACATGGCGGAACCTTATCATTATTAATTTTCAGACATAAAAAATAAATACTTTTTATATTGTTCCCTTGGCAAATACTTTTGGGAATTAATTTGAAAGGAACTTATGTTCCAGAAGGAAACTCTTTTCCAGAAACTTTATTTGCTTTCGCAACCAGCGTGGGGGAAACGCGTATGCACTTCCTTTCGAAAGTGCCGGGGCAATAATTAATGCGATGCTTGTTTAAAAATATGTAAGTAAAGTTGCAAAGTAATCCAAAAATGAAGATATGAAAGAGAAAGTTAAAAGTTGAGCATCGGAATCAGCAGCACCACCAACAAACCGGCAAACAACGCATCAGCAGCGCAAAACAGCACGAAAATTGGGAGCCTTATGGAGGAAAAAGTTATTCTGGTGAAATTTTCTCATTAAGCGCAATGCAGCTTGCCACTCCGCCTGCCAGGGCACCAACTTCCCACTTCCCACTCCCCATCTCCACTCCCAACTCCCGCCCCACTGCAACCCATCCAGGACGGAAGGCCCTGCTGGCTAACCGGAAATGCATCAGTGTCAGTTTCGTTCGTTGGTTGCGCAATTTCGTTAAGAAGTGCGCAAAGTTGTTAAATTTTACGATTTAATTGCGAAACTATTAAAAATTACGTCGCCTTTCGTTGGGCGCGAGTTGAAGTTGCTGCTGCCACTGATGTTGCTGTTGCTGCCACAAGCTGCAGCCCCGCAAAGTTTTAAGTATCAAAATGAAGCGCTTAATGATGCCCCCACCAGGCTGACACTCGCACTCGCAATGACAGACTCGGTCGGGTATCTGCTTTGCACATTCGCGGAATATGCTGCCTACCCCGACCCGCGAAACTTGCCGGCGATTTTTCCGCACTCTGTGCCATTTTTAGTGACCCCTCGTAAATAAAATTTGAGCAAGAGAGTTGATTAAAGTAGCAATTGATGGGGAGATGTGTCCCCCATACTAAAATGACAAATTGAAATGGGTAAATTAATGCACAGCGCAATCAATGCTCGCCTGCTAACGAGAAAACGAGGCAAAAGTTGAAATCTCTGGCCCGGCAGTCAAGACAAATTAACTTAATTACTCCAAACTGACTGCGAGAGGCTGGCAAATATGTCCTTTCCCACGGCCTCCGTCTCCGGCCCCATTCCTAGCCAGACACCCCGTCACCCCAAAGGAGCCAACCACAGGTAAAAGTTTCATATGGCACTTGCCACCGGGGAAATGGAATGAAATTATACAAATGATTTGAGAGGAATATTTGTAGAAAATTGCCAAGTTTTATTGCATACAAATTCTGAAGCTTTGGATGCAAAGTAGAAGTTTCGAAAGTGCAGAGATTAAAGCGCAAGTAGCTCTCTGTGGCATCGAAACTAATGGGATTGGATTGTATTTAATTTACTGAATGAAATTAAAACGAAAAGTCAAGGCATAGCCAGCACCATCATCTGTGATTATCCTGCGATTTTATTGTCTGTGTATCCTTAATTTACCCGTACTTGCCCCCATTTGATATATATTTAAATAGATTGCAATTGATATAAAAAGCTCGAGTGCGGTTAAATTGTAAAGCATGGTAGATAAACAATAATTACGCACATTTAAACACACGCAAATTAACTTGGGCGCATACTTGTATGACTAACTGTGTGCATGTTGTCGGTTGGCTGGTTTGTTGGCTGGTTGGTCGGGTTGGCCTGGTTGGCCTGGTTGGCCTGTTCTGGTCATTACAGATTTATCGCAACATAATGTAGGTGTGCACGATTTATGCACAGTTTGCTGAGAGCGACAACAGTAACGATGCCAACAAATCACAGTCGGCGGCAACAACAATAACGATGATATGGCTGGACCACCAAGAAGCGCTGCACCCGGAGGAGCTCCGGCAGCAGAAAGGACAACAGCAACAACAGTCGAACGTCCGGCAGCCATCAAGCGGCAACAATAGCAGACTGGAAGCCCCATGCATGTGTGGCTGGTACTGATTGCCACCCAACTGGTACACCCTAAGAAAATATGTGCATCCAGGACATGTTTGCCCAATGACCTTAAGCATTTTCAGTCCAAAACATAGAAATAAAATATAAATGCCCACAATTTGAATAATATTTTACAACAAGTACCTCATGTTATTTTTTTAAGTGTAATGCGTATGGGCTATGGAAGCTATCTGACCCGGGGTCTGGTGGAATCCTGTCACTTGTTGTTGTCCTGTTCCATGGAACGTAACGCCTAATGTGCCAGTGTGTTGGTTGCGGCCTGAGGCGGAAGCGGATATGCCCCACAAATCGTGGCCTAATGATCGGGCTTTTATTTAATTAATTGTTGATAAGGGCTTGGGCCCAGGAACTGTCCGTGTACCCTTGGGCCATCCTCATCTGGTGGCTGAGGAGCCTTTCTTCTTTTTGCTAATTTTACTGGAGCTGGATGGAATGTTTTTTGAAAATGCGATCCTTTGCCCATTATCGCTGGCGTCGAACAATCCTGAGATTTCTGTGTGAAAAATTTCTCGGCAATTTCACGCCACATACGATTCAATATGGCCTGGCCAGAACGCTCCCATCACCGACATTCATGTGCCACACAATGGGATAATTAAAATGCTGGCCTGTGGTATTGAAAGGGAGGAAAAGTGAGTGAAGAGGAAAAACGGGGACAACAGGGGACAGGGGGTATGTACGCTTAACCCCGTATGACGACCTGCAGACCTGCTGGCTGAGGAGCGGCTGTGGTGCCCTGTGTCATTACAATGCAATTATCAGTTACAATAAAAATGGCCACAACTCAAAATTTTATTGAAGCCCACGCACGGGGGCGTAATTGTTAACTTTCATTACGTAATATCCGTAACGGGCCCCGGATCGGCAAAAGCAGGCAGTCGGGACGGTGTCCCGGACAGTAGCCTTGGCCTCTTTGCCGGATTATGGAGGGAAATGGCGGAAAAAAGCTGAAAAATTGCATGGCTCTCATTACGCATCCCATTGCATATTTGTTCAGAGCCCTTTGTGTCTCCCTCGCACTTGCCACCGCCGCCATGTCCACCCTCCCGAGGGGCGGGCAATTACGCCGCCACGCATATATCAATTAATTACTTTTATGATTCCATAAAACCCAGTCGGAGTCGAAGCCGGAGTTGGTCAGAGCACCCAAACTCGGGCCCAGCCGGCGTAATGACAGATGCAAATATTTGGCCGAACCGTGCTCCGGATTGTGGCTCGATAAATCCGAAAAAGTTAAAAGTCAGCCTGGTGAAAGTTCTGGCTTGTAAAACGTAAAGAAAACCAATGCAATATTCGATTTCGGAAATTCATATTTGATGCGGCATTGAATTCGATATTAAAGGGACTTTGAGTTTAAAATTAAAGAACTTAGTGAACTAACAAAACATCCCATCATAAATGCTCCCCGAGGATATCAAACATCTGCCATATCCTTACCTACATTCAGTAATCACTATCAGGGAAGTATATTCCAGCACTAGGAACATGAATATTTATAAAACAGTGAGCAGTGAGCCAGCTTTTACTTCCGACCCGGTCAAAGAAACTCTCATCTTAATGTATTCCCTCGCACGACTTTCATTTGTTTTCACTTTCATTGCGACGTTTCGTTGCAAGTGTTGAAAGTGGGCGGACAATATTCCCAGCCACCCACCTCAAATCCAGGCCGAAGTGCCCAAGGAGCTCCGGGTCAGGACTTGAAGGGATTTGCGTCTTCTTTTCCCGGACTTTACTGCAATTTCCTTGCACTTCCAGAGCTCAAATAGTGGGATTCGAGTGGGACTCCTTTGTTTGTCTGTTAGTTTAGAAAATTGAAGTGGCCTTGAGTCTCTATTGAAGTTTTGTGATTTGCCATTTGATCGCATTGAGACACGCAACAATCGAATATGGTTTCACTTGCTAATTGGAATGACAAAATTGTCATTCAAGTTAACAAATGTATTGACATAGCAATGCCGAGCAATGCAATTATTATTGGATTTGCACCTAAGATGTGATTGAGTTCTTTGTGTTATTAGATATTGTATTTATTTTACATTAATATTTGTAATTATTTTTGAGCTTCGAAAAATGCTATTGCCAGGCATTGCTTGGTGCTCTCAATGTAGATGTCCTTCGAAATTCAATTAAATGTTAAGCCCTCAGAGGACACGACCTTTGTCCGAAAACGGCAAACGCTTAACTAACAATTACAAGTACATCAAAGAGATCAAATCGAAAATCTTTATTTGATTTACGTTTTCTGTTAAAATAATGAATTCAATCAACAGAGTGTTGATAGATCCTAGTTCCTGGGGTAGGGTGGGCTCCCGAGGGTATCTTTAATCTGGGATAACCAACGCCTAGTCCTGCACTGATTTCCTTGCGGCTTCTCCCCAGCTGCTCCGTAATGAAGAGCATGGAATAAATAAATATAAAAATTCCTCAAGATTATAAATTTTATGCAGTTGTAAACAATTTCAGACATGCGACCACAGGCCGGGTGGGAATCTCTCTCTCGGCTCCAATTGCAGGGGATATGCTTGAGCGAAGGGAAGGTCCGGGGCCGGATGTGCCACAGTTGCATAAAATTGCATACGGAAAACTGAACCGCCGCATCTTCTGGGCCAACGTCGATGGCTGCGACGGCGTTGTGGCTGCGGAAGAGCGGAGCAGCTGCGGAGTGGGAGGTGGGGGCTGTGGGGGCTATGTGGGTGGTGGATGGGCGACAAGTGTGTGGGGGAGGAGTGGGTCGTGTGCATCCTTGGCGGACATTTCGGTTGCGAGGCACGTTTTAAAGGCTTGATTTATGCGCACTAACTTGGATTTTACAGCTTACCCCTCAGGCTCCCCTCTTCCCCCTGAGCTCGTTTCATCGGCGGTGGCTGCCACTTTTCTCTCTGTGTGCTCCTTTATTTTTTGTGTCGCTTGGAAAGGATTATTTAGAGTCAGCGGCGGCTTGTGAGCGTCTCAGTGATAAGAACGCAGGACGTATGACAATGGCCGGGCGATGGCTGTGGGTACAAGGATGGCAATAAGGACGATGGTGGCCTTCTGATGACGGCAAAAGCGTTGCGATCAACGCAGCCAGAGAAGCCCAAAGAACGCAACTTGCAACTTGTTCTGAAACGTGCATTACAGGCTCACACAGGGGCCTAAAACACGAAGTGTAAAATAAAAGATAATCCGTGGTATCCTTCAACAACATACTTTTTTATTATCTTTCTAATAAGTCTGTAGCTTTAAATAATAATATTTAATTAATAATTACTTAATTTTCGGTTTAACAAGTAAACAGTTTCCTTGTCAACGGATTAAGCCACCTCCTTCTCCTCGAAAACCTGCGAATTCCACAAAATGCGGTGAGTTGGACGTCATAAAATACACCTCGACTACAGCAGCTCGACAGGAATTCCTTAGTAAATTTTGTCATTTAATGTGCACCTCAGCTGCATACGCTTCGATAAATACATTTCGGGCACACGCCTTGGCTCCTTGGCCCGTGGTATCCTGCGAATGTGTGTACAAGTGCCAAATGCCAAATGAACATCCGTTCTGCTCTGCTAGATTTTTGCCATTGTTGGCAGCAATTTCAGCAGCTTTTTGGGGGCGAGCACGTGCTCCTGAGGCATCTAACCAAATTCTGAATGGGAACATAGTTGCATAAAAATAACTAACCAAATATAGCTCTGGAATGGCTGTAGCTGAAAAGTGTTGAATTTTCGGATAGCTCGTAGAAGTGGTGGCATTGGTTTTCATTTCGGTTCCTTCTGGAATTTGTAGCCAAACTAACAGGGCTCAGATGAACTTGCTCGTTCGCCTCTGTACTTTGGCCAAAAGGGAAATTTCCCTTTCGAAGAACGCCCCTCAGCGATTCTTTCCCACTCAGACATTTCCCCTGCACAAAATATGAAAATTAATTAAAACTTTCGCAAGACACGCACACGGTAGAAAAAGAGAAAAACACAAAACAAACAAACAAACAGACAGACAAAGCCAAAAGAGCAGAGACGGGAAAAAAGTGGAGAAAATTATGATGACCATGATGAAGCTAAAGGTGAGGAAATAAGGAGGAGACGGAGCTCGGGGCTCCGGACTCGGGACTTTGGCATTGGGGTCAGCGCGTGCGGCAGACGTTCCTGCCATTAATCCATCTGCACACACACACCCATACACACACAATAAGAAAGAAAGACAGAAGTTCATAACGCGAATATAAAAACGCTGCAGGATATCGCTACAACAGACAATTTCCGGGCAACTTAAACTTGAAGACGTCTCCCAGATCCTCCACCCGCGCATCCGGTTTTGTTTGCCAAGTTTCTGCTTCGTTGAGTTTCAATGCTTTTGGCCAGAGTCCGAAACAGAGGCTGCAGCAATGGTGGAGCTGGCCAAGCCTATGCTAAAAAAAAAAGTGGCTCAAAATGATGCAGTTCATATGGAGATGATGGCATATCCTCTCATATTTTCTGAAAATTTAAACATAAAAGTTTTCGGTTTTACGAATTTATGACTATTATACACTAATACATTTTTTTAGCTATAGATCTTACTAGATTTTTATTCAACGGTGGTTATTTATAAGTTAGACAATTAACAGGATATTTCTTCAAGTGGTGCCTCTTCAGTTGTTCCCATTGGGATGCCGATGAAGTCTTCCGTGCAACGCAAAAAAGAAAAACAGTGTGGAAAAAATTAAATTATTAAAACATCACCGGATGTCCATTGAGTATAGAAGCAGAAATCTCAAAGGAATCTGTCGCAGCTGCTAGCAAAGTTGTCCAGCAGAATGGGACCGGGGAGTTGGCTTCTCAAGTGGCCAACTCGTCAGCATAAGCGCTGGAAAATCCGTACAAGCTGCAAAATTGCAAACCAAGCATAATTTCCGGTTCAAAGATAAGGATCGAACAATAAACTAGAGATCCGGTGCGGATTTTGGTGCTATGACTGTTAAGTACTAAAAAAGAAATAATGTCATTTCATCAAACTAAGCATATCTTTGGACAGTTACTTAGATAATACTGTTTAAAAAATGAAGACTTATTTCTCAAATAAAATTAAAAAACAAGAGTATAACAATATAAATAAAAGCAAAAAGTACACCTTAACTTGTAGACCGTTGAGACTTTTAAGTTAAGCCAAGTACCAAGACGACGGGCAGGACCAACAGATATATGCATTTATTCCGTATCCTTCATCGAGGAGGTCGCTGAGAAAACACAGATGCGAAATCCTCAGGCCGACAACCGTTTCCGTCGGATTATGGTGCTCACAGATGCCACCTGTACGGTGCGGCACCATTACTGGCAACGGGATTATATTTCTGCGGCACCTTAAGCATATATGCCAACTGTCAGGTTATCCTATTGTACACAAGTTTAAGGAAAAGTTTATTGATGCTAAATATATAATTGTTCAAATAATAAATAGAAAAATCTAAAGTGTTTCTTAAATTCCCATGGCCCATTTATAATTATTTGAAGCTTCAAAACTCTCCCTGATATATTGTGAAATTTATTCTTTGTTTATATTAAGTTGCCCAAAAATGTATGCTACAAAAATGGGTAAATTCACCGATAGTGCAATACCGGGTATGTAGTTTATGTTTCGCTTGTGTAACGAAGGCAAACATGTAGAACACTCAAACTGAAAATCTTCCCAAGCATATTTCGAAGCCATTCTTTCGAAGTTATGTAAACTTTATGGCGAAACACAAGGGCCAGCAAGGATTCTGGCCAAGAGAACAGGTAACTATCAAATAGCCTGTCATCTCACACACACACAGCTACACGTGACATAGCAGTATGCATAAGTGGCCGAGAGTGTGTATGGTTGGGTGTATGCGTGGGTGGATATGTGGGTGTATGGATATGTGGCATCCTTTCATTGGGGCAAAGCTGCAATAAAGAAATGACAACAGCAGAAGAACAGTAAAAGCTCTTTGTATGCAAATGCAACTCATGTTGGATCTGAATCCACTTACAAATGCCCCTGCAACCCCCTGTCGTTTCAGCCACTACCCCCACCATCCCCACCCCTCTTCGATGCAGTTCTATGCTGATTTTTTCCCGCCACTCGTCTGCTCGAAAAGGCGAGCCAGACCACTCCAGGTGGATGACCACAGAAATTAAATGGAATCTTCCTTTTTTGTTCTCGCTACTGCGGCCAGCCTACAAATAAGTGCTCTTCTGGTCCGGTACTTTGTATGTTGCTGTTGTTTATTTGTGGATTTTTGAATTTATTGTTATTTGCTTTATTTATAGTTTTCCTTCAATATTCCCGCTTAAAAGGCAATGTGGTGCGAAAAATACAATGAAATATAAGCAAAGTTCGGTTCGGCTCAGAACAAAAAGTTTACGATGCCAATGGAGGGGGTAACTCCTTTTAATGGGATTTATTTCAATGGAATGGAGTTTGGGTTTTTCGAACAGTTTAACAATATACACTTAATATTTATTTACCATTAAATCTATTTTATTAAAAACATATTTGTATTTAAGATTTTTCATTGAGTTTATTTTAAAAGTCAATAAAATATCTACACATATATGTGTGTCCATTTTAAACAATCTTTTTAAGAATTGATTCAGCATTGATTTCTCTAAAAAAGGAACTAAAACTCGAAACTAAAGCAATTTTCAGCGTTAAAAGCAATACATTTTATTTTATTTTTAATAACCCTTTTGGGCTTAGGGTACAAAAATGTTTTAACTCTGAGCTGAATGGAATTAAAGATACCTGCCTTTTTTAGGAGCCTTCTTTCCACCTGTCCCTGGTAGCTACTAGCTAGGACTTGGACACTAACAAGCACACTCATACGAACGGGAGGTCCTGGCACTTGGCTGCTCTTCATGGCTGATTTATGCGCTGCGAGTGCAGCGAGTGGCAAAAGTGCTCTGCCTTCAAGGTACGCTCGCCAAAGTGGCTGGCCACGCCTCCTTTTTTTGCGGCCGCAGCCTAAGTGGTTTATACTCGGCGAGATTTTAGCCGAAATACCTATAAATTTTAACTCGTTCGTTGTCTAAGTGGGCAAATACAAGTTACTGCAGCTTGGCATTCGCATTCTCATCCGCATCTGCAGCCACATTCACATCCACATCCACATCGACATTTGGCATTTTTTCCCCATCTCCAGGTCCTGTTCCAGGGGCTCGTGCTGCTCCTTTGCCTTTTGCTACAACTTGCAGCACTTGTGAAAAGTTTGCGAAATTGTTGTCTAAAAAGTTTCTCCTGCGGTTTTGTGTTTTTGTTGGGACTTGCGTTAAGCTTAACGCACAAATTATTTGCCCAAGTTGGCCCTGCTGCACTTTTGGCTAACAGAAAAAAACCTAACAGAATAGAAAAGGTTAAAGGCCCAAGGTGTGCTAAAATATTTAGAGCCCGGCGCAGCCTTAAAAAACGGTCAGCTCTCAAATGAATTGGGCATTGTGTTAAACGGGAAACGTTGAATTAATTTATGCGCCATCAAAAAGGGAATCTGCCGTCCAGGACCCCTCGCCCGGTCCCAGTGCAGTTAAGGCCATAAAAGAGAGAAAAAGAGGATCAAAAAATAGCCGGCCACATAATCCCTTGTAATTATGCCCAAATCGCTTAATTTTGCAAATCCACCGCGATAATTAACTAAAAGTGTCATTAAGTTTTAAGCAGAAATAAGCAACAATGCGCGACTCGAACTGGGAATTCAGTGAAGGAAGGACTCCAAGTCGGTGGCTTGTGGCGATGGCGATGGCAATGGCGACTTTGTCAACAATAACAAGGAACGTAATTACGCTGGACTGGACCCGAGTCTGGACCCAAAGCTGGTGCAAAAACAAAAACAAGAACAACACTTGGACACACAGGACGAAAGAGAAATTAAGCAAACCGTAAAGAGGATGCGGCCAAAGCCTCGAACAATGGGGCCGGGTGACAAGGATGCGCGAAAAGGACGAGCTAGAAGCCCAATGGCAAGTGCCACGACTTGGAGATACCTGGTACCTACTCACTCTTTTGACTTCTGCCAAGGACTCTCTGCCAGGACTAGGCATTAAGAAGACAAAATGCTTTAAAGTTTACTATACTGTGGGCTTCTGCTACGATCCTGAATATCCGATACCCTGATCCAAGATCCCAGTACACCCTAATCGAACTCCCAATTGCCGGATATAAAGAAGCGGGCGGGCTAGTCCGACTTACACTAAACATCCATTTGGGTATTAGCCGACGAGCCGGAAGCCGCACAAAGCGTGCCACCATTTGCGCCCAGCTGGGCTGCCCACTGGAGAATCAGCAGGACGCAGGACGCTGGATGCTGGATGCACAGATGCAGGACGAAGGACCTTGCTGTGCAGGCGGACCGATGACCACGCTAAGTGCAGGTTTACACAGGCCAATGATTGTGCGCTTGGCGATTGCGTCGCCGATCCTTATTACAGACCGCGCTAATTCCCATTTGAGATTGTCGCCACTGCTATTGCCACTGCCACTGTCTTTGCTGCCACACGCCCTCTCTCTTGCCATCCTGCCCCTTTTTGGCTGGAAAAGCGCATCGGGAAAAGGTACTCCCTGGAGGGAATGGGGAAACAAAAGCGGAAGCCGAGAGCAGCTAAACAAGGAAACGAAGAGAGTGGGAGAAAAAAAAGCTTGAATAGCCATCCCTGTTTGTCGTCCTTCTGGACTGTTGCATTGCCTTTGGAAGGATGAGGAAATGCGGATACAAACATAGAAAGCAATCAACTAAATTTCACAGAGAATTGAAAAGGTGAACACTGCCCGAAGCACGTTCCACTGAGGCATGGCAGGAAACATTGGATAATTAATGGAGTCGAAAAATGTTTAGCTTGGGCTTTGATTTTATATTAAATAGGAAATTCCAGACCAATTACTGCTGGAAAACCCTTAAGATCCGAGATTTATCTACAATAAATATAACCAATATATGTACATATACCAATATACATAACCAATTTCCTTTTTAATCTCGATTACAAAACCTAGCAGGCTATTAAGCCATTAGCGTTTTAAAACCTTGAAACAAACTTAAGGAAAAGTGTATCTTATAGCTGTATTACACGAGATATAAAGCCCTATTTAGTGAAATATTTATGATTCTTTTTCCTCTGGGACATTGCCATGGATACTTTGCGGCTCTTTCGGGACATCTTAGGGAACCCATTAAACTTACTTAAAGCATTTCCAAAAGCCAACAAACGTCAACGTCAGTCGCAGCACTCGGAGCTGCGTCCAAGTCGGAGGCCAAACCCCAGAATCCAAGTCCATGACGAAGCTTTCGGAGTAAAGTGAAGCTGGAGAGCTGCAGTGCCCTGGCGAGTGGCAGTAGCAGCAGTGGCAGAAGGACTGTAAATAAGTAACAAGGATATCCAATTATTCCTCTACCACAGCCCCCAAACCCCTGGAGAGACGGACAATCCGAGTGCTCAAGTACACAAATGGCTCTGCCTCCGACGAGTGGGAGAAACGATTAAAATGCCCGGGTCCTGCCTGAAGGCTTTCATAAATTTTCACATAATAAAACGAAATCTTTGCCTAAACTTGGCCTATTAATGTTGGTACACCACACCACACCACACATGCACCCACATGCCGGATGGGCTTATCCTGCGAGAGACAGAAAAGGGACAACGACACGGAGACAGACAAAGTTTATATTCAATTCCCAGGCTAAAATACGAAAATGCCTAGAAATCCATTTACGTAAATTCTCTATTTAGCATGCATTCGGGGCATTTTCATTGTTTTTTATACTCGTTATCCTGCCGGTTTGGCTTTCCATCCCGTCCCCAATATCCTCGCCCCTTCTGTCATCAAATTTCAAAGCTGAGCTGTAGTTTATTTTGATGGGTTTCCACTCGCCACTCGGACTTGCTCCTTTTGCTGACCCATTTGTGTGTCCTGCGGCACTTTCTCCGGTTACAGCCCCATCGCTTTCCCTCTGACCGTCTGTGTGTGTGCGTGTGTGGGTCTGAGTCGAATATTATCGAATTTCGATTGTCTTAGGCGGCCAAAGAAAAAATCTTCGAAAAGGGAATGAAAAAACAAAATTATGCGCATTGAGCTGTTGGGACACTCGGATATATACACATCCTCCAGACGTAAATAAGGACGTTGGTAGGCTGTGCGGATGGGGCATATTTGTTTATGGACGGGCATAAAAACAAAGCCCCGAACTGAGTCCCTCAACTGGTAGTTTGTGGTTGCGGGCATACTCCATATCAATATTTAGAAAGCTAACGAATTTCCGGAAATTTATTTACGCAGACTTAAAGTTTGGCTTGCATCCTTGCATCCTGAGCAAGTTGAATCCTCGGCAAAGTGCTTCCGCCATTGGCTTTCGGGTCATTACTTGACTTCTTGTCCCAGAGTTTGCCAACAACTTGAAGTCAGCTTAAAACTTAAGAGCTCTGACACTGGCTAACACACACAGCCTGACGAACTGGCTCGCACACACTGGCTTACACATTTATGGGCGAGTGTGCGAGCGTTCGCCGCAGTAACTGTGTCATTGCGGTTTCCTTAATTCATTTTGTTTGTAGGCGGCGCGACATTGTCACTGTCATCCTCATCGTCATCGTAGTCGTCATCGTCATTGTCATTCCCAACCGCAGTTCGCTGATTGTTGAGGCACAGTCAGCGAAAGAGACAGGACCACAAGCCGTGAAAGAGAGGGAGACAGCCAGGGAGTGGGGTGGGGCGGCGGATGAAAGCCTCCTCCAGCTGTTGTCCGCCGCGTTGTTTTTAGTTGAATGGCAGCGCTAAGCGGATTAACGCTGTTATTTTAAGTTCAACAAACGAAACGAAGAATAAATTAATGAGTTTTCACTGTGGTCGAACAGACGGCATTCGGGCCCTCCAAATGGGTTTAACAGCAGAAAGCCAAAGCCGAAACCCACACACCCACACCCGAACCCACCTTTGGCCTCGACCCTGCACCCAAATTGGGACTCCCTGGTAAGGCACCAGACCATTAAGCGGAATTTCCAAAAACTGTAATCTGGTCACTGCGCCCTATGCTGATATACCCTTCCTTTACGGGGTAACATCAACGCTACAATGGATTAAGCCGCGTTAATTCAAGGAATAAGGAGTTGAGCATTTCCTCTTTGAGTTAAAGGCTTAACAGTGTCCTTGGCGAAAATAGGCTTACACAATTGGGGCGAATGAATATCCATAAAAGGGCTTTTGAATAGTAAATAAGCTGTAAGCCTATTTAACATCAATAATTTCATTTAATTATGATTTTTCGTATTTAAAAGATACATATTTTTAAAAAGTTTAAAGAGTACACCGACTTTGTTTTGGTCAAAATCTCTGCTTCCTTGTTTGCCTTTATGTGTGGTAAGTGTGTGTGCGAGGGGGTCTTGCCTTTTTTCCAGCTTATATTTGCATTTGTATTCGTAATTGTTATGGTTTTTGCATTGATTGTGGAAATATGGGCCAGTGTGCATGGCGATGTGCCGGACACTGAAATCGTAATTAGTTCACAATTTATGCGGAACCGTTTCCGCATTTTTCCCCTCGAGGATCACGTCCGCGCCGCGCTTTATTTTTTATGTTTGCGCTACCGACCACGTCCTGGTAAACATTATTTGGGGGAATGGTTTCCCTTTTGTTTCTTAACTTCTTTTCTTTTTTTGTAAGTTCTATGAATTTCCAATCCAAAATCGGATTACGGGATTAGCTCGCAGTGAGTACGAAACAGTAATAGCAACATAAACAAAAGATGAAACTTTCGCCGAAACGAAGGTCAAGGGATGCCCCACAAATATTCGACACAAAATAAAAGCCATCTTCAATGACTTGAACTTTTGTCACAATGATATGCAGCTTGGTGGACTTCAATACAAGCGCACTTATCCTGATCCTGATGTCAAATGGACGAAAATTGGCAAGAAAAAAAATTGAAGGATAAAGGAACTGTGTAAAAGGCGCATAATTGAGCTGCGATGCAATTAGGCAGTTTCCGACAAGTTGCCGTCAAATATTTTCTGGCCCGGACAGGATTCGTTGCTCCTCTGCTCGTTGCTCCCCCTTTCTGCAATGTCTCTCATCCTGCCAGGATGCATCCGCCCGTGCATCCGATCCGAGTACTTTGACGAGCACACTCAACCGGATAATGGAAAGCTCAGACTTTGAGCTGCCCACAGACCTGTTTAGTAGCTGCTTCAAATTACCCAGAAAATGTTTCTATGTAATTAAAAAGTTGTCCCCAAAATAGTTGGTAATTAGAAAAAGTAGTACAATTAATGGAAAAATTCGCTGATGGTTGGTTGAAGAGTTTAAAATTATGAACGATATCCTACGAAACAAAGGTGTATTTGATTTTTAAATTCAAAGCACTAGGTCCTACAGTCTAGGATATACTATGCCCCTTCATATTTTCAAGTTCTGCCAATAGTTTTAAAAACCTAAACTCAAACCACACATTCTCCTTATCCTGGCTCCTAGGTGGGGATATATTTTACAAACGTTTCTGCCGTTTAACCGGTTTTGTTTGTGTTTCCCTTCTCAATTTGCCACAAAGTAGTTGCCACCAGAGCAAGGACACAGGACTGTGAGAGCGGCCAGGAAGAGGAGATGAAATTTACTTTAACGAACTCAAATTCCGTGAAGCTTTTGAGTTGGCCAGAAATTAACTCACTCGCTTACGCTGGCCCAGAGAAAGTCAAAGCCGAAAGCCGGTGCAGAAATGCAGCAAAAAAAACTTGGCTTTGATTTCTTGGCCGCCCGTTGCCTTTGCTTCGTTTTTGTTGTGTTTTATCTTCTCTCCTCCCACCTCCAGTCACTCCCTTTCATTCATTATGCCACGCCCCCCACTTGGCCAGCTCCCCAATGCGCCTCCATTTATCACAGTTTGTGCGCATTTGTCGACTGCCTTATCCCGAGTGGGTGGCCTAACATCCGCTGCCTCTTTGACAGGCCGAGTCGAGATCCCTTGGGAAAGCCCCTGAGACAAAAAAGAGAAATTTGCCAAGAGACCATAGAGAACTGGAAGGGTAATCGAGGGGCCACGAAGGATGTGCGTCAGTAAGAGACTGAGGCAAGTTGTCAAAGGGAACGCCCTGACGGCTTTGGCGGAAAAATGTCTTTTAATTAGTGTTTAATTGAATTGCAAACTGGAATTTTAATCGAAAATTGCAGTTGGTGGGGGGACGAACTTGTTCTCGACTTTTCCGTCCCGTTAGAGTCCAAAGTTCGCATTGTCCACTGAGCTAAATGGTCTGTTTGCTTAGCCCCCTCCCCAAGTTTGCTTTGGGTCATCGATAGCTCAAACTCTCTTCCCGCTTTCTCCGCAGACACTTTCTATGCCCTACGGCCAAATGGAAATAAAAATTCAAGCAGGGACTTTTACTCTCCAACTTGTTTTTGTAAGTAACACAGACTTTCTTGGTCATAGACAATTTCTTTAAAAAAATGCTTAAAAATTATGGTAGATCAGGGTCACTTGCAGGGCCAATAAGGTCTTCACTAATAACATGGAATGTCTCTTTGAAAGTGATTATCCACGTGTCTATAGTCGCTTCCTTGCATCCTTTAAAATGCAGACCAAATTGCTGAGCACCCCAAGACTGGTGCCTTTTTAATTGATTATAATTACATACATGTCCTAATGCAATTCATCAAACGCGTATTCTCTCCGGACAGTCCGGTATCCAGAGCCTCCCAGGTCCTGCCTTCCAGCAGGACTCCCTTCATGCCTCGCATGCCTTTGACGACAATAATGAGCATAATGATGGTGGCGGGGCTGCAGGCCAAGCGGATGCTGCTGTTAATGCCACAATAAAGACCGCAGCATGGATTCCGATGGCCCGGGGCCACTAGTTGGAGCTCCGGCGACTAAGACTCCTAGAATCGGGCTCACGTACAAATTGCATGATTACTATCAGGGATAATTAATGTTGATGCCGGCGAGACTCAAACATGTTAGTTGCCGGCGGGTAGCGCAACAAAAGACCAACTATTATAGCCGGGACTATGTACGTATTTAGTTCTGGTCGGGCCAAGTCCTTGGGCCACATGCTGGCCGAGTTTGCTGATGTGGGGCTTCCCAGCCCGACAGTTGTCAACTGCAGCAGGCCGATAAAGTCAATCTATTTGCCAAGTTTAAATTAAGCCATAAAACTTGCCCCCGGATGTCGAGGGCAGGCTTTCGGATGGCCCTATTGAAAGTGTAGTCGGCAACCACTAATGTAAATCAATTCGCCTCACATAATCCACTGCATAAATGCCAAATCATGGCAAATCACGTATTTGTATTCATCGGCTTAGCCATACCCCAAATGCAGGATAATGGCAATTGAATCGGGAAAATGAACAGAATGAGGGGCCAGCACCCACAATTCAGGAACTATTTGCCATAACGGCCGCATCAAACCAAATGTAATGCAATCAGGGGTATTGAAGCTAATGAGCTACTTAACCGACATCTGGAATCCCATGCAGGATATTAAATGTGGCGAATGGATAGACCTCAGGAATGAGGTCGAGGAAACAGAATTAATATCAAAATGCAAATCACACAGTTTCCAGGCATACCAACGCCAAAGTGTCGTTTTCAATACCAATATTTGATAGCTTTCTCAGCTCGAAATAATAATTATAATAGCTTTAAAATATCTTTATTAAATACATATATACATAAAGATATATATAGACATATATCTAGCTACATAATTAGACTGGAAAGTATCGTATCAAAGTTTATACAATGGGCCATCAGGTTCTTGACGTCTGTAGATGGGAACACGTATCCCAGGAAATCGACCAGGACGGGCTGTCGGGTTACAACTGTCGAATAGTCCTCTTATGAGATACCACCATCCTTGTCCAAATCGAACTTTTTCATTATGAACTCTGTCATATCCTTTAATAAATATATTATTTATAATATATAAGTATATTGGAAAGAAGTAGTCAAATAACAGAGCTCACCAATTTTAGCTCATTGAGTTCTTCCTCGTCATCTCCATAAAAGAATGAATCGCAAGCCACGCCGACTTGTTCACGATCAATGACGTCAGTGCCCTTAGTATTAAAAACCTGCAACAAAAGGATGCTGTGCTTTCTATCAATTCTCCCCCAGAAGATCTGGCTCACCTGGAAGGCAAAGCGCATGCGCATTTCTAGGTTTTTGGTTGTATAAATTTCAAAAAGCGAAATCCATGACTCTGGACTTAAGTACTTCATATCCTTAGATATTGTGTGGAGGGTGCGCTCAGCCACTTTGAAACTGCCCACATTGAAGAGCGACAGGAATACTTGGTACATCTGCTTCTTCATCATTTTCCTCGCCGAAGGACCATTTAGCTTCACGAACTTATAATAGATCAACATCAGGGAAGTAACTTCTGAGCTGTTTAGTTCAGTAGAGGCTGTCAGTTTCTTGATAATCGGACTATAAATGGCGAAGAATCGACTATGTTCCATAGTGTCCATGGATGCATCTAAATTTGTCATATTTATTTTTTTGTATTTTTAGCTTTTGCCCTGTTCTGGCAAATGAATTATTTTATTTCAGATCGTTTAAGCCACTTGACTTGATTATTTGCAATTTCAAGATGCACTTCTCCTTCTGTCTTGCAGTGTGTCTTTTTTTTTTGGTTTTTATGTTTTATATCATGTAAAGTATATTTTATTTAATATTAGAAAATATTTTTCATATTTAATGTTTTTATGCAACGTTTAACAGTGTTTCGTGTTGTTGTTTTGGTTGTGATTGTCTTGTGTTTTAGTTTTAAACTGAATAGAAAAACTCTTCAACATTGAATGACAAACATGATATTAAGAGCCTACTGTTTCAAAAAAATCCTAACTTTTGAATATAGAGAGCAATACAATCTATTTTTGTATTAAAATGCAAGGTGAAATACTAAATATTTTTCACTTAGGCATTTTTTTTTCATTCGCTAAAAATCAAATACAACACAATTCAACCTAATTTTTTATATATATAAGTTTATTTCTAATCACACGAAAACGGATTTAGTTAAAAATAGTAGTAACATAATCCAAAATGTTAGTATAAAATTTTAAGGGTAGTGCATAACTTGTAATTATCCAAAATTAATCCAACCCAACAGTATTTTTTTTAAATCACTGTAGAACGCAGTCGTTGTTGCCGAAGAATTATAAAATATAAACCCATATGTCTTTATGTCAATGCTCGTATATATTCTCTTATTCTGTTTACGTCTAACTATTATCCATAACACTAAGTATGGTATCAAAGTTGATGCAGTGAGCCATGAGGTCCTTGTCGTTCCTAGCCGGGAAAAGCCAGCCTAAGAATTCGACCAGAATGGGTTGCTGGGATACCACACTAGAATAGTCCTCAAAGGAGATGACGCCATCCTTGTCTACATCGAACTTCTTCATAATGAACTCGGTCATGTCCTGAAATATTTGATTTATTTAAATTGTCTTTGGAATATGATTGTTTGAGTGAAGGGTCTCACCGCTTTGAGTTCGTTGAGTTCGTCCTCGTCTTCGCCGTAGAAGAACTTATCACAGGCAGTACCGACCTGTTCCCGATCGATGACGCCGGTTCCCTTAGTATCGTAGACCTAAAGCGAGAGGAATTATTTGAAATTCTATGAAGGAAAAGAGATCACACTTACGTCGAAGGCAAAGCGCATGCGCTTGTTGATATCCTTGGTAATATAGAGATTGAAAAGTGAAATCCAGGCCTGAGGACTCACATACTTTGTGTCCTTGGTGATGGCCAGAAGGGTGCGTTCAATGACTTGCACATTGGCCACGTTGAAGAGCACCAGGTAGAGCTGGTAGAACTGCTTCTTGACCATCTGTTTGGCCCCGGGCCCATTGACCTTGGCGAACTTGTAGTAAATCATGAGCAAGCAATTGACCTCCATCGGGGTCATGTTCGAAGAGATGGAAAGATCCTTTATCAGCCCACCGTAAATGGCTCCAAAACGGCTGTTCTCCATGGTGTCGATGGTGGCGTCTAGATTGTCCATGATGTTTGTTTAATGAAAGGTGTTATATTGTCTTTTAAGGGCAATGCTTTTCGTATTTCTACTACAATCTAATCTACAGCTGAGGAAAATTGTCTGTACTGTTTCGTGTTTTTAAATTGAATGCCTTGTAGAAATTTGAAATGCTTTCAGCTGCTTACTTTATGTGAATTAAATCGTTTCCCAGGATTCCTCGACCTCACAATTTGTCTTGCTTAACTTAATTTATTCCCTAAGTCTCTTCCAAATACCAAATGCAAAATGTATCAATCAAAACTCCACACAACATCCAGCCCAGTTCCTTTTACACGGGTCGCTTGTAAATCCGCCAACACTTGGCGATGTCAACTTTCGGAGGTATTAAGGAGCGTGAATCCTTGCGGCCTTTCGCCTTCTTTTTTCGGAGGTTCTATGCCTTTCGTTTTATTGTTATTATGCCATGTTGAGCGGCCTTTTTTGGAGGAGGTGTGGCATGCGTGTATGTGGCATACAATTACACAACATGGGGATGGGTCGGAGTGGGCGGTATGGGGCGGGCAGACGAAACATTTGTTACCCCAAACAAAATGGCTACACAGCCATTTCCGCCAAATTTCCACATGGAAGGCTTTACACCCATCTCGGCGCTTTTGTTTGGATTATTATACTCGCGTTTCTCATGCGCACAGCTTTGAGCCATTCATTCTTTCGGTTCCAGCCCTTCTGTTCCGCCCGCTCCAGTTTTTTTCGGATGCGGAGGATTGTTTCAAATATTTATTCGAAATCCTCAGACCGAAATGGGGGACAGATGTAGTCCGTGTAGCGTGGCTGATGTATTTTTTATGTCGCGGCGTTGTTTTTATTGCTTTTAAATTGCGCTCGTTACATTCTTGGGCGGAACAGGGGAGCCCTACCCAATCTATTTGTAATTTGTCTCGGCCGGGTGCTGGCTCAGGCATTCGGTTTTAAGTAGGCCTGTGGCACACACGTTAATCATTTTCGACACCTTCATTTGGGGGTAACACAAAATTAACACTGCATAGACACAAACACTCTACACACGCACCACACCACACCTACACCTACACCTACACTAAAATCATAAAAAAAAACCCAAAAAAAAATAAAATAAGTGCAAACAAGGAAAAGCCACAATGAATCGCATCGACCTCACTATGGACGACATGGCCAATACAAAGTTCCTTACGGTCTACAACCAGCTCTTCAAGACCTTCACCTCCTCGTCCGACTTCACCTACAACGAGGTAGTCAGCCTACTGACCGTCTTCTACAAGTTCACTCTCCACAACGGCACCCGGCAGATGTCCACCCGTCAGATGTACAACCTCTGTCTGGTCATGTTCGACATATTCGATGTCCAGATCATCGATCGCATCTCGATGAACATCACCACGGATGGGCGTTTCATCTCTCCGGAAGCTTGGATGAAGGTCTTCGGGGTGTTTCTCAACGGAAGCTTGGAGGCACGCATGCGATTCGCTTTTAACGTAAGTCAAAAATAAATGTAGTCTTAATGAATATATTTTTAAGATAATTTCTCTACTAGGTGTATACAAGTGCTGGCACTATGTTTCTAAATCGTGAGGTCGTTGGCTTAGCCATTGAAAAATTCTTTTATGGTGATGATGATGACGAAGTCAATGAATTGCGAGCAGTAAGTGTATCTAGTAAATGCCACAATTCTATTATTTAAAAATCATTTTATTAAGGACATGGTTGAATTTATATTCGGAAAATTTGACCATGACAAAGATGGCGTAATTTCATTCGATGAATACTGTGTAGTTGTCTCGCGACAGCCCGGACTGTTGGAGTTTCTGGGGAAAATATATCCAGATAAGCGAGATCAAACCTTGATTGCCTACTGTCACAATATTGAGTCTCTATTTCCGCCTGAAGATTAACTTCAAATAAAATTTAATTCTTGTGGAAGAAATCATGGTGTTTTAAGTTCTATTATTGCATATTATATTTTATGGCACCCCGAGGGATACTGCGTAAAATAGCACAAGTGCTGAAAATTGGCGCTTCGAGGAATCCAAGCCGGCGTACAATAAAGTCATTTTCTATTAAGTACACACTGGGAAAAGTTGAAATTGCCTTCTCAAACTGCGACTGCCACTGCGGGCTCCTAGCATTGTTTCGTTATTTTTATTTTTGGCTAAATCTGTGTCTTGTCTTCATTGTTCAACTCCTTCAGACGGTGCGGGATCTCTTGTTTGTCTATTTTGTGGCTTTGTTCAGCAATTAAATTTGCGCAACATATGCGGGCTGTGTTGGCAAAATCGGGGAAACATACAGACCCAGCTAATTTCTAATTAAGTCCCCAAAAAATTATGTGCTTTGGGGCTGGAGATGAAAGAGAAATGGATTTCACATACTCTAGTAACCAGAGTTGGTTGAATTCAAGTACTAAGCCGTCAACAATAGGCTATAGCTATACTATTTTCATCTTTTGTATTGCTAAATGAATACTTAATTTAATATCATTGATTTGTGGCACTTTAAGCCTTGAATATTGCCAAGCTCTCTCTTGTTAACTGGCATTTTGTGGAAGTTCACTTTCCACCGACAGTTGGCAGAAATGCTTAAGAACAGCCTTGGCAAGTTTTATTTTTGCGGTTGCCTGCTTTTGGCATCGGAGATGCCACAGATTTCCATCTACATAGCTATCTGTCAGACCTACTGCGTTCAACGGGGCGTATGGGTAACGAAATCGAATGAGAATGAGATCTCAAACTTGGCCATCGACTTTTGTTGGGCAATCAGTGAAATGCCAGAAATCTGATTGCCTGCTACAACCATTTGGTGACCCAGAGTCATTGACACGCCCCTTTTTGGGGCATTGGCAGGGCATTAAATTCAGCGCGTGACTCTCAGCCCCAGACATTTGTTGCTGGCCCAGCCCAGCGAGTGCCACAAACAAACCCCAGCCGGGAAAATGAAAAAGGATCTGAAAAGGCTCAGCAGAAAGCATGAAAAGTGACCGCGACATCCAGCTGGCACTTCTGGCCCATTCCCCTGGTTTTTTTTTCGCTTTTTGCAGGGTTCAGAGTTCGTCACGACTTTGCCACTTTGCTGCCAAAGGGTCCTTGGCTTGTTGTCCTTTTTTCAGCATTAACACGCGGCCTCCTGTTGCATTCCAGTTAAAAAGCGGAGGGTCCTCCTCACCTCCTATTACTTGGCCCGTATGCCTCGAGTGGGTTCTCGCCAGAAAACAAAGCCAAAAAGTGAAAACGCAAAAGGGCAGCAACAAATTGAGTAAAAACAAACATGTTTCCCACATTTGTATTCCTGAACGTTGGCCCACACATGTATCCTGCTGTTATCCTTTCGCGTTCGTCAGTTCATTTATCGCAGCCAAACTTTTGACTGGCAACGGTTTGGTTTTTGTTCCCTCTTTCTACTTTTGCTGGATGCAGTAAATCTTGCGGTGCAACCGGCTGGCATTTTTATGAAGTTATACCCGAACCCGAGTTGCATGCCGCATTCCTCTTGCCCCACATCGCATTAACACATGCCAAATGAAAATGCACATTTTCCAAATGAAATGACCGCTGGGAATTTGTGTTTGGGAGAAGTGTGGAAGTCATTATTTGACAACATAATATTAAGTGAACTTCAAATGATAAAGTCATGTATGGAGCTACCATTACTAAATGATTCATAAATAAAAAAATAAGTAATAAGGCAGTATATCTTTATTCCTTGATAACTTGAGTCGGCAATCATTTCATCCTTTTAATTTTATCTTTTTAAAGGCACGAGATCATGTCAAATCTTTAAGTGTTGCTTGTATTTGATTTTGCATTAGCCATTACAGACGAAAACAAACAATTTGAACACAAAGATAAAAATCATAATGCAAACAAATTGCCTTTTTAGGATTCAAAGTGCCGACAGAGTCGGAGTCTAATGCGTTTATGCCTGGAGGGAATCTGCGCACTCAAAGGGAGAAGCGGATTTTATGCCGGAATGAGGGATGGAGGAGTAGAAAGGACATGGGGGAAAATGCGCATTTTGCTTTGCTTTTGCCTTTTACGATAACGATAACAATGATAATAATAATCCGATTCGCATAACATCGGGCCAAATTGGGAGACACAGGAATGTGGAGAAGCCAGAGGTATCTGGCGACCTGGAATCGGTTTGATTGTCACATTGTCATCATCTGCATATTAAGTACAAGTGATTACACTCTCGCTCTCGGAAGATGCTCACGGAGAGATACAGGTGAGCACATGTCCTTGGCTTGGCACCCCCATTCCCCCAGGAAGATGTGTGCTGCATTGAAAATTCGGCATTTAAATCTAACCAAGCAGGAGCGAATAAAAAACGCGCACACAAAAGCCAAGCATCTACGAGATACATATGTATCTTTTGTTAACGAGCACGAATCGGGCCAAATGTAAATGTTTTCCAATGTGCTGAAGACCTCGGGGAGAGATGGCTCGGCGAGGGATGGGATCTCAACACGTTTGACACAACAAGGAGAGAAATCAAATCAAATCGGGTTTTTGGCTAAGAAAGGAACGGAAACGGAATCCATTTCAGGCACGTGAAGTCGTTTGATTATCCTGGTTTTTGTGCAAATAATACACAGCAGAGACTCTTCAAGAAGAAGGCCCTGCCTGTGTATTGCTTGAGCTAAATTGTATAAATATTCTCCATAATCTCTCACGTGGCACTCAAGAGGAAAAACTCATTTGGCGCAACACAAGTTCCAATTAAGTATGACCAACTTTCTCAAATGACTAGTTCACTTCCCCCCATACACATAGTATAGTCGAGAATATACTGTTTCGTTTTCTTTGTTCTTGGTCCGGAATTAAAACTAAGCACTTCGAAGCACACAACCCGCATAAACAAAAGTCAGACAATTGGGAGTGCATCTCGGACGGGGGGATCGGAAAGCGAAGTCTGTGGCAGGAATAGCAAACCGAAACCCTGGCCTGACTTTGTCGCTGTCTGTGTCTGTGTGGAAGAGTCGTACTTGAAAAATCGTAAAATTGAAATTATAATTGCCACTGCAACTGATTCGCAAAGGGTTCTTCCTCCGCTGCGGTCCGCCGCCGAAGATGCTCTAATTACTCCCCTAACTGGCTAGAATCATTAAAATGCTTGTCAAATAATAATTGCTCGCAAACAATTCATTTCAGGGCAGCTCTAGACAGTTCGCTTTTGATAATTGTTGGGGTTTTCGAGCATTCACCCAAGAAGCTGGGAATTGCAACCTATTTCACGTGAAACTCCAAAGAACTTAAGCTCTTAACCGGCTTCAGTTAGCTGGCTCTGGACGAGTTCATGCGTCTGCCGGATATACTGACAGCGCCAAAAATATTTCCCCATTTTTCCACATACCCCGGCACAAGGTTATACCTCTTCCCCAATACCCTGGCCCTCCGGCAGCGTCACTGCCCCAGATAGATTTCCATTTTTTGTTTCCAACCCGTGTTTCGGATTCCGATTCGGTCAGTTGTAACACTCTGTTTTTGTACGTTGACATTTCTGCTAAATATTCAAAAAGTTTGGCCCGCATTGGTTTCATACCGAAATGTTTTTTAGTTCTTGGAGCATGTGCATTTTTATACCACATCCGAATGTTTGTCGAACACGCCGTGCTTTTTGAGAGAACAAATCAGGATGATGGCTTTTCTGTTTTCCGTTCGATAGTTTTTAGCAGCGTTGCCGGGACAACGCGACAATTGTTAGCCCGGAGCTTATTTCTAGAATGGAAATTTAATCTCAAATGGAAGCTGGGCCGAACTTTCAAAAGTGACTGTAGGTTATTAGAAAAGCAGCAATTTAAAGCTCGAATTCCTAATCTTATTTTCATTGATTTCCAAATGAATAAACAGAAATAAAATCAGAGTTTTCATTCTGGATTTTTTAAAAAAGCTGTAAAGAATAAACAGAAATAAAATCAGAGTTTTCATTCTGGATTTTTTAAAAAAGCTGTAAAGTGTTACATTCTTCAAGTCCAATCCGGATTAAATTCAAAGTATTTTTATAATAAACAGAAATAAAATCAGAGTTTTCATTCTGGATTTTTTAAAAAAGCTGTAAAGAATAAACAGAAATAAAATCAGAGTTTTCATTCTGGATTTTTTAAAAAAGCTGTAAAGTGTTACATTCTTCAAGTCCAATCCGGATTAAATTCAAAGTATTTTTGTTGATAAACTTACTAGTTTACTAGTTAATGGCATTTCGGAGCTATCAACAGTACAGCCAGCCGCACTTTGGATTTCGAATTATTTTTAAGGACCTAAAATCTATAAATGGCACAAAAGCCATGCTCGGAATAAGGAAATTGTTTTGCACTTCAGTTTCTGCGTGTGTTTTGAATCTTTCACATGTGTGTTCGATAAGGAATCCCAAGCAAACAAACGAAAATGTATCCTTTTTGAAACGGCCAAGTTTGTATGTTGAGTCCTGGTCTGGAGTCTTTCTCGCATGAAATACACAAACAATGCAGAAACTTTAAGTTTTGTTTCAATATTATGAAAAGAATTATATTTTTGGTTCAACTATATTATTTTTTAAGTTTAAGGATTCCCTTTTTTAAGTCATTTAATTCATAAACAAAACTAAAATGAATAAATATTTGCCATTTGATTGTCACACTTTTGTTCACTGCACAAAACCGAAGCAGGCGCAACGGGGACATGGACCAAAGTGTTTGTTGCATTGCAAGGGATTTTATGGCTGCTACTACTTCCCTGCCTCTTGACTGGCCCTTTGCACTGGCAGGACGATGCAAAAATCCACAACAGCAGCCGCTGCCGATCGCAGGAGCAGTAGCGGAACCCGATGCAATGCTCAAGTACTGCAGTTTCCAGAGGATGGTGGCCAATGGTTTTGAGATTGGGAATGGGAATGGAAGTGAAATGTCTGCAGGGCGTCCTTGTTGCCACAGAAGGTGTCACTGCCTGGCTCTGCCACGCTGTTGTGGCAAAACACGAGCCCGCATCAGCAATGGCAATGGCAGTTGCAGCAATAGCAGCAGCAACTACACCAACAGCAACAGCAGCAGCAGTAAAATGTCGACATCAGCATTACATGCGAGAATAGCTCGACTGCGGATTTGCAGTTTAATGCCAATGCAACCTTGCAAGCCTCGTTGCAATCGGTAGGCAATCGGTGACGGAAATATGCTGCGGTGCCGTGTGATGCGGTTGCCATCCTCTCGGCTTCATCAACTTCCCGTTACCTCCCCTCTTGACAAGATTAGCTTAGAGGTGCGAACCCAGTTGGAGGCATTTTCCCGGGCTCACCAGAGCCGCGGCTGCCTTCCAAACAGTTTCACGTTTTTATCCGCCATTCACCACAGGCATTGTCACGGGTTTCTGGGTAATTGGGTGGAACTGAAGGCTTATATTCGACACACATAAGGCTTGAACTAATATATTTCTGGCAATGAGTTAATATACTTCACTCTCAAGACTATTTCCAGCCATCTTCCATAGAAATGGTCAAACTTGTAAATTTTGAACAATATTGCAAAATGGAATAAGGTTTTTGTTGTTTTATGATATCCCTAATAGTGAGTACCATCAGCATTTTACGGAACAGGATATAACGGAAAGCCGAAACACAAGGAAAAAACTGAACAAGTTTTCCAATAAAATTAAAAGTTTGGCTCCATGCACAGATTTTACAGAATCCATTGAAAGTAGCAAATACAAATCCTAACGAAAAATAGACAAAGGCGATGGGAGGAGTGGTGGGAAAAGGGAAATGGGAAATGCGGGACAGGGCATGGGTGTTGGCAAAGTTTTGATTGCCAATAAGGATTTACAGGTGATAATACAGCATAATCTGGCCACGTTCCACGTGCCGGCGTTGGCAGGGAAACGTTCTGTTGGAAAATTGTATCTGCTATTTTGTAGTTACCTTGTGCTCGCTGGGCTTACCCTCGCTTTGGGAATTGCATGCGCGGAAAAGTGGGGAACGAAATGCATTAAAATGGATTTTGAAACTTTAAAACTTAATTTCAATTGCACAGAAAAAGTTTCGCGGGGCGATTTGCATATTTACCTAAAAGGTAGTTGTAAAAAACAATATCACGCAGGGCTCGGTCCGGGCAGGAGTGCTGCACCTAGAAAAAATGAATGAAATCCTTAGATCCACCTGCGATGTTCACAAATTAATTAGTTTCGCTTTTCCACGGGACTTGACTCGACATAAACTCCAGCTGTTGTCGCTGCTGACCTGGGTCAACCGAAAAACAAAATGGAAAACAAGAGAACTCGCTGCTTTTTACCGACAAAGTGTAATAATTTGAGAAGCCATTGCGTCGCTGGTGGGTCGGAAAAATTCATTTGAAAAATTAAGTTTTCTCACGGACAACGCCGCGTCGCACCGTCGGCCAATGGGGCGTATGAGTGACCTGATTTTAACTTCTGTCTGCACTTAATTACAAAATGAGAATGCATTCAACCGTTGTGCCAATGCTAGAGCCAGCTACAACAACAGCTACAACAAAGTCCGCACAAACAAATTTCAATAATAAAATTCCGCTCGCCGGATAGTTTTGGCGTCTCCAAGGAACGGGATGCCAGCACCAGTGCCAAGAGTCAGGGGTCAGGGGGTTAGAAGTCGGGTGTCGGAAATTAGGAGTCATAGAGACAGCGCAGCTGTGAGAATGCAACTGCGTGATAATTAAAATCAGAGCAACTCAAAGAGGTCGAGATAAAAAAGCAGGAAGAAAGGGTAACAGAGCCGCTCCTTCGAATGTTAAAAGGAGGAGCTGGGATCTTTGAAATAGTTCTTTAAACTAAAAAAAAATGTGTTGGAAACTCCATAAATAGCATCTAAAGGCATTTTTTTTCAAACACCATTGTAAAACGAAAACAGGAAACTTGGGGAATTAAAACACTCATGGTAGACTTATAACGCAGATCCAAGACTCCAAAGAGTCATAGGTCAGGACGATTGAATCCTGGGCGTGGAGGGTGTTGCTATCAAAACAATGAGGAATAATTAAAATTCACCCTCAAACAATTTGTACGCTTTGGCGGAAGTGAACGTTGGCGAAGGACCCTACGGGCGGGTGGTTGTGTGCGTGCCAGGACGACGGACACATGCTCATAAATAAATTTATGTTTGCCGAAGTGTATTGGGTGTGCTGGGCAACATTGGATCCTTGCTCCTGGTGCCAAGTTCCAAGTTGAAGTTGGCCATAAATTTCTAGTTGTTGTTGGGCACTCCGACAGCTTTCAGCCAAGTCTGCAGACAGCGGAGGACTGTGGCATGGAGGCAGCAGAGCAAGGATGTGTATTTTGCAATTACAAGGAATTCTATTTTATCATCCTGGCACTGTAGCTTGTGTGTTGGTAGCAGCTTTTTCAAGTTTTGTTTGCTGTTTCAAGTAAATCAATATAACCAGAATGAGTTAAAAAAAACCCTCTCAAATTAGCATCCATTTAATGTACGCTTTAAGCGGCTTTTACCGAGCTGCCTTGATAATCATACTTCGCACTTTTCACAAAGTTAGCCTTTGATTCAATTTATCAACTTCAATAAAAAGCGAGACAAAAAAAATCAGCACACACTCACTCACAAACACCGCAAAAACCAGAGTACATAAAAAGGGGGAGCGGTGAAGACTTGGGCAAAGTTGCGCCTGCGAATCGCAAAGGACTAACGACATCCTTTGAACGCTCGAAAATAATCCCACAAAAACCGAGAGCTTAACTTTTTCAGCACGGGGTGAGCTCGGTACTGGTTGCATTCGCTTATTTTTTTGGCCAAAAGCCCTTTTTTGCAATTTCTGTAGTTTAGCACAAAGTTGAAACGTCAACGCTGTCTGATTCTGATCGTGTGCCACCAGCAACAAAGGCAACATTGTCCTTTCTGATGGATGGATAGATGCACCGCACGAATGTATGGCAAAATGGCTATATGGATGTATAGATGGACAAAAGCCAACCAGCCAAGTTAACTAGGCTAAGTTGGTGTCCCCTGCCACGGCTCTTGAGGTTTTGCTTGTGTGTTCCTCCACTGAGGAATTATCCATATGAATAACCATGATTTATGAGAATATCCCAGTTCATTAAAGATGCTTCTTTATGGAAACAAAGCATTTAATAAATAAAATGTATTACTTAATTATAAAAAAATCGGCATATTTAATCGAAACTTAAGCAAGCAAGGAGCCTCCTTGGGAATATGTTTTTGTTCCAAAAAAAAACTTCAATTTCTGTTTCTGTCCCAATTCTCCCAAGTCCCATGAATTCTACTCGGCACTGGATTCCATCATCAATTCCTGTCGATAGATAAACAATGTTTACCTACACCAGAGACACACTGGCTGGCACACAAATTCCGAAGGATGTCTACCAATATATACACATATGTACATTTATATGTATGTACGTATCCAATATCCAACAAGTCTGAAATACAATCACAGCTGGTGCTCGGAAGTGGAAGGACTGTATTTATTTGTTGTAATAATATTAGTTTTTGCATTTATGTGCAAATGCTAGAAACATCTTTGTTTTGCTCATCTTTCACCGGACTTGAGCATCCTAGGAAATAAGATTAATGCAATTGGGAAATCCAACATCGGCCAGTTGCTCCCAATGGTTTCAGCTTCTGTTTATTTTTGTCCCTGTCACGGCAAATATAGGAAATGATATATGCATATTTATTTGTGCGTTATATTTCATTAATTGTGTTTTCGACTCCCTTACAAGTGCCTTCAACATCTCCGCTGAGCAGTCGAGTTATTAGATAAACACAAACTTGAGCAAGAAGCTGACTCCAGACAATACTACAGCCTTCGCCCCGGGTCCTGTCGTCCTTTCCAAGTATTGTTCAAAATTTGGCAAGGGGGACCCCAAAAAATGTTCAAAAAAACTAAAAAATATTTTTTTCCCAGATTTTCATAGAAATTGACGGAGAATCTATCTACCAATCGTTTAAGGTATTCCGCTATAGAATCGGATGATTATTGGCAAAGATACAGCCCTCGGCATGGCTCATATCGTCCTTTCCATGTATTTTACAAAATTTGGCAAGGGGGACCCCAAAAAATGTTCAAAAAAACTAAAAAATATTTTTTTCCCAGATTTTGATAGAAATTGACGGAGAATCTATCTACAAATCGTTTAAGGTATTCCGCTATAGAATCGGATGATTATTGGGAAAGATACAGCCCTCGGCATGGCTCATATCGTCCTTTCCATGTATTTTACAAAATTTGGCAGGGGTACCACCAAAAAATGTGCAAAAAAACTAAAAAATATTTTTATCCCTGATTTTGATAGAAATCGACGGAGAATCTATCTACAAATCGTTTAAGGTATTCCGCTATAGAATCGGATGATTATTGGCAAAGATCCAGCCATCGGCATGGCTCATATCGTCCTTTCCATGTATTTTACAAACTTTGGCAAGGGGGACCCCAAAAAATGTAAAAAAAAACTAAAAAATATTTTTTCCCCAGATTTTGATAGAAATTGACGGAGAATCAATCTACAAATCGTTTAAGGTATTCCGCTTTAGGATCGGATCCTTATTGGCAAAGATACAGCCTTCGCTGGGGCGCATATCGAACTCTCCATTTATTTTACAAACTTTGGCAAGGGGCCCCCAAAAAATTGTCGAAAAATCTAACAAATATTTCGTTTCTAGATTTTGATAGAAATCGATGGAGAATCCATCTATGAATCGTTTAAGGTATTCCGCTATAGAATCGGATGATTATTGGCAAAGATACAGCCCTTGGCATGGCTCATATCGTCCTTTCCATGTATTTTACAAAATTTGGCGAGGGGGACCCCCAAAAAATTTTCAAAAAATCTGAAAAATATTTTTTTCCCAGATTTTGATAGAAATTGACGGAGAATCAATCTACAAATCGTTTAAGATATTCCGCTTCAGAATCGGATGATTATTGGCAAAGATACAGCCTTCGGCATGGGTCATATCGTCCTTTCCATGTATTGTTCTAAATATTGCAGGGGGGCCACCAAAAAATTTTCAAAAAATCTGAAAAATATTTTTTTCCCAGATTTTGATAGAAATTGACGGAGAATCAATCTACAAATCGTTTAAGATATTCCGCTTCAGAATCGGATGATTATTGGCAAAGATACAGCCCTCGGAATGGCTCATATCGTCCTCTCCATGTATTTTTCTAAATTTTGCAGGGGGGACCCCCAAAAAATTTTCAAAAAATCTGAAAAATATTTTTTTCCCAGATTTTGATAGAAATTGACGGAGAATCAATCTACAAATCGTTTAAGATATTCCGCTTCAGAATCGGATGATTATTGGCAAAGATACAGCCTTCGGCATGGGTCATATCGTCCTTTCCATGTATTGTTCTAAATATTGCAGGGGGGGCCACCAAAAAATTTTCAAAAAATCTGAAAAATATTTTTTACCCAGATTTTGATAGAAATTGACGGAGAATCAATCTACAAATCGTTTAAGATATTCCGCTTCAGAATCGGATGATTATTGGCAAAGATACAGCCCTCGGAATGGCTGATATCGTCCTTTCCATGTATTTTTCTAAATTTTGCAGGGGGGACCCCCAAAAAATTTTCAAAAAATCTGAAAAATATTTTTTTCCCAGATTTTGATAGAAATTGACGGAGAATCAATCTACAAATCGTTTAAGGTATTCCGCTTTAGAATCGGATGATTATTGGCAAAGATACAGCCCTCGGCATGGCTCATATCGTCCTCTTCATGTATTTTACAAAATTTGGCGAGGGGGACCCCCAAAAAATGTTCAAAAAATCTGAAAAATATTTTTTTTCCAGATTTTGATAGAAATCGACGGAGAATCTATCTACAAATCGTTTAAGGTATTCCGCTTTAGAATCGGATGATTATTGGCAAAGATACAGCCCTCGGCATGGCTCATATCGTCCTCTTCATGTATTGTTCTAAATTTTGCAGGGGGGACCCCAAAAAATTTTCAAAAAATCTGAAAAATATTTTTTTTCCAGATTTTGATAGAAATCGACGGAGAATCTATCTACAAATCGTTTAAGGTATTCCGCTTTAGAATCGGATGATTATTGGCAAAGATACAGCCCTCGGCATGGCTCATATCGTCCTCTTCATGTATTTTACAAAATTTGGCGAGGGGGACCCCCAAAAAATGTTCAAAAAAAACTAAAAAATATTTTTTTCCCAGATTTTGATAGAAATTGACGGAGAATCAATCTACAAATCGTTTAAGGTATTCCGCTTTAGAATCGGATGATTATTGGCAAAGATACAGCCCTTGGCAGGGCTCATATCGTCCTTTCCAAGTATTGTTCAAAATTTGGCAAGGGGGACCCCCAAAATTGGGGAAATAAAAAATTTGGCTACACTTGCACAACTTATTTCTTATTTAGAGGTACGTATCACTTTATATGGTACTTTCCATTCCAGAAATGATGCATAATTTTATATAAAATGATTGACTAGTTCTGGTTGCGTTTAGAAATATCTTAAATGATCCGGAATGTGAAAAATAACCTTATAAAGTAGATCACTAATTGACTAATTAAGAAAATAAAATCATTTATAATGTTTATTATATTTTCTTTTTTATTGAGACCTTTTGGGAATTTGGTAAGGTCCAAAGGCGCGGACATGCTCCCGAATTCGCACCGCATTGATGGCAATGAAGCCACCAGCATCCTGGGGCACGTAATCCCCATGGACGTCCATCGAGACGAGTTCCTCATTGTACAGGGCACCCACATTCTCAGCCGCCTTCCGGGCGATGGCGCGGCAGTAGCCGGGAGCCAATTCGACGGTCACCTGCCCGGACACCTTGTCCTCCGCCAGTTCGATGCACTTGCGAACATAAATAGCTTCCGGACTGAACCAAAATCCGTTGTACACGTAGTCAGCCATGCGATCCCGCAGGATTTGCTTAGTTCGAAGCACCTCCCGGTCCAAAGCGAACACCTCCAGGTCCTGATGGGCTGTAAACAGAATATTTCCACCCGGCGTCTCATAGACTCCTCGGGATTTGAGGCCCACATAGCGGTTCTCCACAATGTCAATCCGCCCGATGCCGTAGGAACCTCCCAGCTCGTTCAGAAAGTTTAAAATATCCAGGGGCTGGCTAATCACCTGACCATTCGACAAATTCTTAACGCTGGTGGGCAGTCCCCGGCGGAACTCGATGGTGAGGCGAGCTGGTTGACTCGGCGCTTGGGTGAGAGGATCCACGGTCATCTCATATAGGCTGCTAGGCGCCACAGTGTTGGGATCCTCGAGAATCCCGGACTCGTAGCTAATGTGAAGAATGTTGGCATCGGTGCTCCAGGGAGTGGCCGGCTTGGCACTCACCTCGATGCCGTGCTTTTGGGCGTAAGCGATGAGGTCCTGTCGCCCCTGGAAGCGGCGACAGAACTCCTCGTTTCGCCATGGCGCTATTATCTGAAAAGTAATAGGGAACCATTAATTACCTTATTCTTTGTAAATAAATTAAAATGTTTCAAGTACCCTGAGCTTATCAGCATTTGTGATTTTTTTACTGCATTGGCATTAAACATAAAGTTAGAAAGAATAAATACTAAGCACTGATAAGGCAACAGTCTATTTGTCGGTAGGTTGGCTTATCAGCCAAGTACAGAGCTCTACGATATTTAGACCCACCTTTAAGTCCGGCTGGAGAGCATAGGCGCAAAGCTCGAAGCGCACCTGGTCGTTGCCTTTTCCAGTGGCACCATGAGCCAGGTACTTGGCGCCACACTGACGGGCTGCCTCCATTAGTGCCACACTGATGCAGGGCCGGGCCAGCGAGGTGCCCAGTAGGTACCGCTCCTCGTAGACAAGACCCATCTGGATAGCCGGCCAAATGTAGTCCTCCACAAAACTTCTCTTGACATCAGATACAATCACCTTTTGAATTCAGATTATGGATGAAATGCAAGTGTTTGGTAAAAAATAAAATAATTTTAAAATTTACCTTTTTGGCTCCTATTTTCAGAGCCTTTTTCTCGGCCGCGACAAAGTCCTCTTTTTGGCCCACATCAGCCAGGACACAGATGACTTCATAATTCTGATCGAGCAACCACTTGAGGATGCAGCTCGTATCCAGGCCCCCTGAGTAGGCTAAAATCACAGTTTCTCCCGTCATGATTCGTCCACCTGACTTGCTCCGTTTAAAGGTGCCAAGACACTGAGGGCCCACAGATTCTGTAGCCCCACAAGACTTTAGCTGATATCAGTCTAATCGGTGCTGGCTTATCAGCCCACACGTGCTATCGCCGATCGTCATTCGGCCAAACGCTGGACTCGGCTGATAAGCTGCTTTTATGGCCCTGATACCCAAAGTTGGCAGAGCCTTGTTTTTTAAACTAAAGACTACAGCCAAACAGTATATTCGCATCCTTATTGTATATGTTTAGGTCTTGCCTTATTTACACTTTTTGCTGAAAATATAAGTAATATTTATTATTATTGCGCAAATATATTAATTTATTTAATATAATTAATATAATTAATATAATAATCTATAATTCTCTAATCTATAATCTATAATCTATAATAATCTATAATTAATTTATATAGGAAACTATATTAATAAATATATCACAGTGGAAGCCAGTCCCCGAGGTGACGAACCGCACGCCTTAGCTTGAGAAATATATTAATTAAGTTATGAAAAAAGCCCCCGCTACATTCGCTTGATTTAATTACACTTGACCTCCGTGTTCGAATCGATTAACTGGAATGTCTGTTTAAAAAACGAGCGCCTTGGCGGAATCCTTCACAAGTACAGTAGAACTTCAGCATAGTTAACTCTCAAATTTTATTAAATTATGGTCTGTAGTCAGTTTTATTGTCACCACTCTGCATCCAAAGATTATTTTTTAAAATATAATATTAATAGTTTTATAATATTTGGACACTGAATTTAGAAAGGACTTCCTAATGACCACCGCAATGCTGAATCGGTCAAGTTCGTAGGTTGTTCTCTCGCTTCAGTGAGCAACCCCGATTAATTAATAAGGCTGTGCTGAGGCATTTACATAGATTAAAATCATATTGAAATAACGGGTATAAAAGGAGCGGAAAGGACCGAAACTGGTCAGGATGAGGCTAAGATGCGGTCGCAAGTTCAGCTCCGTTTGGGTAAACTGCTCCTTCTGACATTCGCGCTATGCTCCGTCGTAGTCCAGGCCACAGAGTAAGTATTTGTACCGAAATCGAAAAGCTCTCTATACTATATATATATATGTATAACTCTCTATACCTATCCTTGATCGAAATCCTAGTTTTTCCTTCTATAGACGGCCCTGTAGCCGTGACCCCGGTCAAGATGTCGAGTCGGAGTGCCCGGACAACTACTTCACCCTCGAAGACACTCCGGAGGGCTGCCCAGAGATAAGGTATTGCTATCTGGGACTAAACCAGACCTGCAACGATTACCAAATCGAGAGCAGATGTGAAGTCGAGCTACAATGTCGGTGTAACAGGTGTTTGGGGTGCGATGAGAGGTTTAACTGTGTCGACATCCCAATGATATGCGAAATTGAACTATTAGCAAAATTTGGAAAACGCATATCCTACCGGCCTCCGATCCGTGGACCTATCCACCCCCCGATCCACGCACCTATCCACCTGCCCATCGGTTTGCCCTGGTATCTGAGACGGTGGCTGGAGAAACAAGGCCAATATCCTCCCTCATATACAAAGAAGTCCTGAATCAATGGCGCCAGATACAAAACCCCCGCACAGACCTTGACTACCCTTCGCCCATGTTTACAATTAGGATATTATTAATTAATGAATATATTAACCGCAAATAAAGGAACTGAGCATTGCATACCGGTAATTTCATGATAAGCAACGAAAAATTAATTTAAAAAACAGATGGAAATCAAATGTCATTGGGTAAAAATATATAATGATTCAAATTTGTTTATCAATAATACTTTGGAAAATGTCCTTTTGATGGCGCCCTCAGCAAACCAATAGAGATGACACTTTTGTACAATTAAAATTATCGGAACAAGTTGGTACGGTCATCTGGCAACTTTACGGATGTATCTACCGGCCTGGCAACTCTGGTCCGATTTCTTAGTCCCTTCGGCAAATACTTTAAATGTTTAATTAAAATTTACCGTAAAAAAAAAACAATGAATTAAACTCTGTGAAAGAAACGACGGGGAAACAATGCGCGAGTGAGAGAGTTGGAAAAGGGAGCCGTAGAAGGAGCTACGATTGAAAATCAAGGATTGAAGGCAAAAATCGATTTTTTCAGAGTAGGTGAGAAGTAAATTTGATACACCTACACATACACCCTTATATCCTTTATCCTTTTTAGGATGCTGGAGCTGTAGGCAACGAGTTTGTTACTATAAACGAAACCCCCGCCATGCCGGAGAATCTGGAGCTACAGCAGTTCCAGGAGGCGGCTCCGCCTCCTGATCCGGCCCCCCGTTGGCTGGAGCGATTACAGAAGCGCCTGGGAGCCAACTGTCCCTACTTGGGGATCCTGCTGGCTACTCTTTCGTCGCTATTCTTCTCGCTCTGCTCTGTGATTGTGAAGGGTCTGGTGGACGTAAATCCCATGGAGCTTGCCTCGTTTCGGTTTGTGGGAGTGCTACTTCCGGCCCTGCCCATCCTGATCTACACACGACAGCCGGTGTTTCCGGAGGGCAAGCGAGTGATTCTGCTGCTGCGATGCTTTATGGGGACAACTGGTCTGATGCTCAGCTTTTATGCCTTTCGGCACATGCCCCTGGCGGATGCTAGCGTCATTATATTCTCGACACCAGTTTTTGTGGCAATTTTCGCCCGCGCCTTTCTCAAGGAGCCCTGCACGCTCTTTAATGTCCTCACCATAAACATGACGCTGGTGGGCGTGGTACTGATCACTAGACCGCCGTTTTTCTTCGGCGAACCGGCGGGAAACGAAGATATCCTGACCGGCAAGACATACGATATCTGGGGACCGGTGGCCGCCATCTCATCCACATTGTTTGGGGCCAATGTCTACATACTGCTGAGGGCTTTAAAGAATCTGCATTTCTCCGTTATCATGACAAACTTTGGCACCATCGCTTTGGTGTACACCTTGATTGTATGCGGATCCATTGGAGCCGTGTGCTGGCCCAGCTGTGGACGGGACCGGTGGCTGGTGGTAGTCCTTGGCATATTCAGCTTCCTGGGACAGATTTTGCTAACATTGTCCCTGCAAATAGAGCAGGCTGGACCCGTGGCTATCGCCCGTTGCGCGGACATCGTATTCGCCTTCGTCTGGCAGATGATATTCTTCGGCGAGACCCCTACCGCCTACTCCCTGGTGGGAGCCTTTATGGTGATCGCTTCCGTGGTCCTCACGGCGCTCAAAAAGTGGGCCAGCACCCTTCCTCGTGAGTCCTCGCTGCGTAAGCGACTGAGGCTCGTCCTGCTGGAATAGTTCGACCAAGTCCAGGTCCCGGTCGGACCAGGAAGTTCGCGGTTTCTCCCCAGCTCTCACCCGCAATCACACCGATAATTCATACCATAACTCACCATTTCACCCTAGTCTTAGCGTATATCAAAACGTCAGATCGTAGTTTAATCCAACATTAGCGTCGTGATATCCAATCCACTAATATTGAATTACTCGTAGTGTGTTTTTAGTTTAGCCAATTCGCCGATTTGTTGTTTTGTACATTGTTATACGTGCTTAAATATAATAATATTAATAATGGTAACAAATTTAATAGAATAAACACGTCTTATGAATAACTAAAAACTGGCCAAAGGATTAAAATTAATCAAGTTCGCAATGTTTTAAGGGATAAATAAGCAGTAGGATACGTCAACATAATAAAGAATTTTCATGCTCTTTACCAAAAACCGATATATTTTTTTTCTAACCCATTTTTGGTTTTACTTTTTAAATTTTGTACAAATTTTAAGATAATTATTTCAAAAGTCTATTTGAAATAAAATGCGTAGAGCTAGAAAATAGCTGTTAGCTTAGTGCTGTTAACGCATTATAAGATTAACATTTGCTTGGTATTTTTTTGGTATTTAGATTCATTAGATGTTTTGTTTATTTCCTATTTAGACCGTTTACCAATACTGCCGTGAACAGTTTGTTTACTTTCGTTTATTTAGGTTTTTGTCAAAGTAATACACGAGTTAAATATAAGTAAAGGCGAGACTGAAGTGAATTAGAAACCCAGATCGGCGATAACCGCGTCCAGCTCGTCCTGCAGATTTGTGGCCCGCGATCGCACCTGCACAATTTGGTCCTGCAAATTGTCGACATTGGCTTGGTGCAGCACATTGCATTTTTTCATCGCCGCGAACCGGCTCTCGTGCTTCTTGACGCGCGGCTCCAGATTCGCCTTCTTGGCGGAGTTGGCGGCGTCCTGCGAACGGAGACAGGTGGGTGCATTGTTACGGTAAACACAATATTAATAGCTCAACTTTTTAAACTCACCTCTGACTCGGACTCGCTGCCCGTCTCCGCCTCACTCGCCTCGGATTCGGACTCCTCAGACTCTTCCTCGGACTCCTCTTCTTCCTCGCTCTCGGCTTCCTCCTCGTCGTCGTCTTTCTCCTCATCGTCCTTCTCCTCGCCGTCCAGCTCGTCTTCGTCTAGCTTCATCGAGGCGGCCATCTTCTGCACCTCCTTCTCCAGCTTCTTGAACTTCTTGTTCTCCTCTCTGGAAAGTCAAAGAGTTTCGGTTGGAAATAGATTGGATAATGTACAAATAGACTCATACTAACTTGAGGATAACGTGATTCTTCTTCATGGCCTGCTTGAGGGCGTCCTTCTCCTTCTTGGCGGCCTCCTCCTTGACCTTTAGCTTGGTGAGCTTGCTGCGTAGGACCTTAACTTCCTTGCCTATGCGTCGCTCCCGACGTTCCGTCTTCTTCTCCTCCGGCTCGTCCGGATCGCTCTCGCTGAGCTCCGGTTCCAGTTCCGGTGAGCTGTCGCGTCCGAAGTTGGCATCGCTGGGTCGCCGAGATCCGTCCAGTGATCCGCCGCCCTGAATTCGCACGAAACATGAAGAAGGAGTGAGGATTAGAAGGATGTGCTGTAACAGGTCCTGGCTTTACCTGGTGCGTGCCGTGCCGACCGTGGTCGTAGTAGAAGCAGTCGTCGTCGTCATCGTCGTAAGCAAAGCAATTACTAATGTGCGGTCTGTTAGTGCTTGGTGTCGCGTAGCCCTTGCAAGAGAGCGCCAATGGGTTAATCGGTTAGTTGCCTGAGCTGCCGAGTGCTAGAGCAAAGCTGTCAGGGATGGGACGGTGGACTAGTGGGTGTCCAAAACGGGTCATAGTTCCGCATGGGCCTGGGCGGAAACTGGATATGGGAAAAGGTGCATGCAGCATGGAGGGAGAATCCCTGTTTCAAGGCATCCGTTCCCCAAGAGTTTCAAAAAATAAAATGATTTCTATTTAAGGCATAGTTGTATATAAGTTGTAAGCTGATAGTTGAATATAAACTGTAACCATGTTCTGCCTTTAAGGTTTACTTAAGAATTGTATTCCTAAAATCAATATGTAACTCAATACACAATTCTATGTTTCTGAAATAAGTTTTCTTAAAAAAGTTAAGCCATATTAGTGCCAAAGTATTTTATAAAATAAGGCTTCATAGTTTAGAGAAATGGCTTTAGATTGGCTTTGGGAGGGATGCCTTCTACAGGATAATTTATTCCCAGAACCTTCCCAGACATGTGTCAAGTGTTGTCAGCTGATCTGTTTCCTGGCTAAGGTATAACTAGAAGGGGCTTCTAAGTGGGAGGCTACTATGCTGTGGCTTCATTAGATTCTCCCGTCTACTTGCCGCCTCCAGCTGGAGCAGCTGAGTCAGCTAGGCGGCGCCGGCGACACTAAAAACAAGAAAGGAAGACTAGCTTCGGGGTCCGATGCTTGGAATACCCATGCAGATTCTTCGATTATCCAATTTCCTAAAACTACTTAATAAATTTTAAATTTAATTTACGCTTCTGCAAGAGTATTTAAGAGGGGGTATCACTTTCCGATTAAAAATCCACCCTTAGACTCAACTGACAACACTTTTGGAAACCTCCACCACATCACATCCTGGAAACACCGACCCACTAACATAACAGATACCAACCTGCAGGGCAGCTGCCAGCTTGCGCTCGAGCAGCTGAATCTGGCGGCGCTGTTCCTCGATTTCGGTCTTGGCCTCCACCAGCTGCTCGCTGGTACTCTTGTAGTTCTGTTCCACTTCCTTGGACACCTTGCGGGCGTCCTCCACTTCGCGTTTCAGGGAGTTAACGTACGACTGCTCGGCAGTGGGTGTGGGATCCATGGTGGCCACAATAACGTTCGATCCGTACTCCAGGTTCTTCTCGCGCGACTTTTCGCGCTCCAGCTCCGTCTCCAGGGTGCGGATCTTGGCCAGCAGCTTCTTGTTCTCCCGCTCCTGGGCCTCCCGATTGCGCAGCTCCAGCGAGAGCATCTGCTTGGTGCTCTGCAGGTCGTCGCGGATCTTGTCGATGTCGTCCAGTTCGTCGGGACTCTCCTCGTCGATGGACATCGCGGAGACGATGCTGGGCCGCGAGCTGCCGGCTCCCAGAGCCGTGGCACTAGCCGGGCCGAGGGCGTGGCTGCTGGGCGCCTCGCTCAGCATGTTGATCTTCGACTGGGACTTTTGCAGCTGCTCCTCGATGGTCATCTGGCGGCGGAACTTGCGCAGACCGTCGAGGATGGGCTTGCTGCGATCGTTGGTCTTCGTCGGCTTCAGCTTGATGCCGCCCTGGATCTGCTTGAGCAGCTTGTTGTGCGAGTTGTCCTTCTCCGTCTCGTAGATAAACTTGTCGTCCACCTTCGTCATAGACTTGCATGTCAAGATGGGCTGAGATCTGCGGGGATAATGATATAATTAATGTTCTCCAAGGATGATTATTAAAATATGAACAGAGTTGAAGGCTTCCTTGTTGAAAAGCAAGAAAAACTACCTTGATAGTTGGTATTTCGCGTTTTTGTTGCTTTAGGATGGCGATGCAATTACTTTCATGCTGAACTCTGCTGCAGAAAGCACTCACCTGTCGTTGCAGGCCACATGGCGCAGCTTCTTGCCGCTCTCCACCTCCTTCATCATCTCGGACCAGTCCGGACGCCTTCGTGGTCGTGTTCTGCGAATCGAAGCGTTTCAGAATTATGGACATCCTCTACCTGAAAGGCTCATGAATCCGGTGCCAGAGCCCCGTGTTCAGCGGGGGTCAGCCTCCCTTTACTCACCTGAGCTTCTCGAGCGTTTCTTTCTGCGTATCGCTGAGCACGCGCTTCTCTCCGGGCGCCAACGGCGGGGGCGGCGGTGGTGGAGCCTTGGGCACCAGCGAGGGCAGCGGCGGTGGGGCGGGAACTGCAACAACAAAACATAAAGTGCACCCGGTGGGGGGGCCGGGGGTTATTATTTCGCCAGAATAGGGAACACTGCAGTGGTTGTGGAGAAAGTGGGGCCGAGGGTTGGTTGGTTGGTCGCTGGGCATTAGAGCAAATCGCCTGGCGCTGCGTGCACTCGCGGTTATTAAATATAATTTTAATTTAATGAGTTTGCAATTTGTGTCAGTTGTTTGTTGTTCTTCCTTGGGCTCCTGCTGCTCTTTCAGCACCACCCCCTCCATACCCTCCCCACATTTAGCAGTACTTTCCGAGCAAACTTTCTCCATACATATCAATAGAGGTTGCAGCTCAAATTCCGAAAGTGCCAGCATTGAAGGCTTTTTTGCACTGTTGAAATTGTTTTTTGGGAAGGGAATAGGTTTCAGGTTACCAATCAGTTATACCTTAAATTCCCTGCATGCCCAACACACCTAATTCTCTTCATTAAAGCTTATAATTTTTATAGAAAACTTTAGATCCAACAAGGAGCTATGGGGAATGAGAAATAGACATCTGTTTGAGTGTAGCAGCGAGGGCTTGGCACATGGGGTGTCTCTGTCGGAAGTTCCAGCAGAGATTGAAAAGTTAGTGCCTCTTCTGCGGGACCTCGACGTCGACAGGGTCCCGGAACCAGGTCCTGGCTTTGATAGTGTTTATTGCCTTAACACCATTCAATTCGGTCGGTGGGCGGTGCTGGGTCGGTGCTGGGACGGTGGCACAAAACTTTGATTGCATTTTTTACTTTGTCGGGATTGTGGGACCAGCCCGACCGGCTGGATTTTAGTTTTTAGTTAGTTTAAACTCTTCGTTCTGTGACCAGCTTGAGTCGGTCTTTTGCCCTTTTCCCAGCCCTGCTAGGAGCAAAATACTTTTTCTTGGTCCTGTTCCGTCTTGGTGTTCTGTTAACGAGGCCAATTAGGACGACTGGTGGGCTCTTGGGACCTTGCAACCGGCTGCTTCTAATAAATTTCCGCTTAAATTGTTGGCCTAACAATCTTCACCGGCCCGGGCTCCTCCACTGGCTCCACTGGCTCCTCTTCTCCGAAACATCACGTAACCCCCCAATGCCTCTGACCCCGTTCCTGGCCACCTCGTAATTAACAATTGAAAAAGTTTTCCAGTTTTTCGATTTTGTTCGCCCTCTCACACACAGACACAGACAGGCATAAATCAAAAAATATATATTTTCGCTTTTTTATCGAATACTTTGCATTCCGTTCTTTGTCTCTTTCGCTTTGTTGTTGTTAAAAAAATGTGTAAAAGTCAAACAAGAAAAAATGAGAAGAAAACAATGAGGGCACTGCCAAGTGATGAAAAGCTGACAAATCTGTTAATTAGCTTTGTTTGAGTGAACCCCCCCTGGCTGAGGGGGGAGTGGTGGATGGGTGGTTTTTGTGTGGGTGCTGTTAAGCCAAGGCCACCACCTCAGCTTTATCCTTTGTCTGCCAGTCTGCCAGTCTGAGAGACTGTTTCTGAGACCCAAGAGGAGTTCCCCATTCCATCGTGCTGAGCTCCTTCTTTTTTGGTTTTTCGGTTTTTCGGTTTTTCGGTTTCTCGGTTGCGCCTGGCTGGATCTGCACTTAATCTTTAAGTGGTTGGCTGCCTTTTGCGGTGCATTAGTGTCGGGCCCCCCACCACCACCACCTGGACTGTAGCCAGGAGGACTGAGGACTGGGAATGAAACTAATCTGAACTCGTGTTACTTTAGTGAATGGAATCAGAGCAAACGAGAAACTTGATTATTGTATAGAGCCCTTTACCGTCGGAATACCTCCGGTATCCTCCCCTTTGTGTCTGCATGTTAATGAACTGCTTCTGGGAGCTCTGATTAAAATACGTGGTCAACTTTTGGACAGCCAATTGAGGACGCGTTTAGTAGGAGATGCGCTTAATTCGGTTTAGTAATTTATGGAGAAAAGCGCTCGCCCCAGTCACTACCCCACCATGGCAGTTATCCTAAATCAGCGGCAAACAAAAGTGGAAGCCAGCAAGAAACAAAAGAAAGCAAAACAGCCACTGAAGTAAGATGGAAGAAGGAAGGGTGCCGGGCAGATAAAAGTCTTCATTCATTCATGTCGACAAAATTATTTCTTATTTAAATAAAAAGCAAGCACTGCCGCTCGGAGTTGGGGTGTCTAGATGTCGGGATGGGAGGGCTGCGGAGGAGCTCTGAGATGATGCTACCCACTTAATATACCGCAAAGCCCGCACTTACGACGTCGCTGAATGAATAGCGGGGTATGTAAACATAAATTTTGCGAGCTCACTCTCGGTGGTGCGGTGGTTGCTCCTTCTCCCAGCCCCAGCCCCAGCCCCAGCCGCCCCCTGGATCCCCGCCCCTGGCTCATTGTGTTATCATCAGCTGAATATTCTATGCATGCACAAATGTTGCCGTTGTCATTGAATCAACCCGGGGTTCTGGCTCTGGTGCGGAGTGGCTCTGGGTCTTCAAAAACCATGAGCCCGGGAAAAGTAAGCTGGGAAAAGGAGGTAATTCTGAAAACTGGTAGGTGGTACTCGGGTACCGGGTGCTGGTGACTACTAACTGGTGGATGGTAGCTGGGGGAGTCCTGGTCACGGACTACTGAGTGACTTCCCAGCATTCTGGCTCCGGTTCCAGTTGCCCCATTGTCTGCCGGGTCTGCATGATGAAGCACCGCTCAGCCAGCCCATATATTTCATGGCTCAGAATAAGAGGGAGCTGCTCCCTGGGAGCTCCCCGTATGATTAGCCGTTTTGACGTGGCCGAAACCGAGTGCGAAGAAGCTTACGGGGATTACATGAACGTTTTTGTAACTATTTGAAACCCTATTAGCTTTGGAAATATGGTCTTGTTATGCATGCGAGGGGTGCTTAGGTTTCATTGTTTTTCAGACAACCAAAGTTTCAGATATTCCATGGGATTTGAATACATTATGTGATTTTACATAAAAGATTCGTAAATCTGTTATTAAAGCTCAGACTTGCCATAGTTTTAAAGCTATAATTATCATACTTGTTGTCAATTATTGAAATTAATGGCATTTTTTGAATACAAAACCTCAAAGAAACAAGGAACTCCTTATTGTATGGCTTTGTGATTTCAGAGGCCTTTGTTTATTAAATAATATCCCTGTTTCCGCGCGTAAGTTTTCCCATTTAATTTCACTTTGTGCCCAAGGTGATGGGCCATAAGTCCAATTAGAATTTTCAATTTTAATTTGGATTTGTTTTCCCAGCGTCGGGGACTCTAATCCAATTATGCAGTCAACCATTTCACTGCCGCCTTGTATAATTATGGCCAACAGCCATTGGCCAATATTGGAGAGTGTGTCTCTGTCTCTGTGTGTGTGATTGAACGATTTCCTTTTACGTCATTTTGACCACGCTATATCTAAATTTGAAATGGCCTAATCATCTTTTATGCCTCGGTGGCTGAGCCACACACAAAACCCGAGTGGAAAAAAAGCACCCTCACTCACCTATTGAAAGTCGACATTTCTAATGACAGCAGACCCGAGTCTGACCCAGCCCCTGCTTCACCCAAGACGAAGGCAAGGATGGTAGAGCAGGCGGAGAAACCCCAAAATGGGGCGCAGCCGTTACATGTCTACCATCTACACACGAATACATAGAGATGAGGCTCATTTAAATAAAAGAAAATATTTTTTGTCCTGCCGCTTGCTGTCCTTTGAAGACATTCGAGTATTGGAGAATTTCCGCACCAAAGGGGCGGCCAACGGGGGGAACCTGCGGCCAGCGCCGTCTTTTATTTCGTTTTGTTTTTTAGTGGCGGATATTTGAATATAAATGGGGCATTTAGTTAGACTCTATCAAGCACATTGCCATATATCTTTGGCAGCTTTCGGGTCTCCCTCGCAACTGGCCCTGGCCCAAGGACTCAGTTCCGATTCAAGTTCGCCTTTTATCATTCGATAGTTGGGACTTCCTCGGAAAACAGGGAAGTCGGATGGCCCGTGTCCTTATGCCTCTCCACCATTCCTCATCTGGCTTTAAAACATTCCATTTTATGTTGTAGTTTTGACAGAATGAGCAATAATCATGAATTTTGCTTAGCCCATAAAAAAAACTCCACTTGAGACCCTCCCTCCCCAAAAACTTTGCCCGAACACATTAAATAAATGTTTCGCCTCCTTTTCCTTGTAGCCTTTTTGTTTGTGCGCCCTTTTTTTGATAGGGTGACAGCTTTAAAAAGGACAACCGGCACCACTCTTTTGTTTTTTTGGCGGACTACGTTTCGGTCATTTTATTTAGTGACCTCCTTGGCCAGTCTCCCCCCATTCGGCCTCGATCCCTTTGTTTGTCGGTCAAGATTAGGAGGCATTTGCGGTCACGTTATTGCCCACTGATTAGGACAGGGACAAAGGCAAGTTAACTGCCTCACACGTAGCTGTAGCCTTCTTCGAGGACTCTCACCCTTCGTCCTCTAAAATTCAACATCCCACAGTTCAGTTCCCGAGGCCTAACGAGCTTTTCACTTCATTTTAGTTGCCCGCCCCTGGGGAAAAACTAAGAGCCACGCCTAAGGACGGCTTCCTGCAATTCAATTTTGAGGCCAGGTGACAGCATACTTATGCAGCGTTCTGTCAACGTTTGATTCTTTGTCTTGAATCCTTACTGGCCCACGTGCCAGGTCTCCTGTCTTTCGAGTCCAGCCTCGCGGCAGCAATGTCCATTTCGAAATTACAACCTCTTCATGCCGAGTGTGTGGCAATAAATTCGGAATTAGAGAACGTTTGCTCCGGCATACCTTTGTTTTGTTTTGTTTCCACTTCGGGCGGGCTGCCCACCGACCAAGGACTAGCAAGTGAAGGAATGAATCCTTCCCAGAACCGAAACGGAATTCAAAACTGAAACTACAGACTCGTAACTGGTAACTGCAGGCAGGAAAACACTTTGCGCCGCTCTCGACTCAATGCACAACACTCACTAAAATTTAATAAATAAAAAATGATATTTATATTGCTTTATAGCCTTGTTCTGGCACAGTGCCTCTGTTTTTCACCCGATTTCGTTGCTCCCCTTGTCTATTTGCCTTTTGTGGTTTTTGTTTGGGCGAAATATTTGGATGAAATATTTTTTACACATTTCGAGTATATTATACGAATGGCCATATTCCTATATGCATCACTGGTGTACGCCCTCCTCCGCAGCATATTCATATAGAGGCTTGCATTTTGCATATTTCTGCGTTTGCGTTTTTATAAATAAAGGAACTGAGAGCGACAGGTAACAGACACTGGTGACAGCGTGACTGCTTAAAGCCAACAATCAAGTCCCTAAAACCACTAAAGACTACTGACGGGCTTCCAATCTCTAGCCCGGAACAAAGGATATTTATAAATTCCCCAATCCTTATTTAGAATTCTGGAACCCACACGACCCATACGCATGTGGCATTTTTGAGTCGAATCTAGTTCGAAAGCGCAACGGTTTCCATGGCGTATGAGTGATTTAATTGGATCTGGAATGTCAGATCCAAGCTTAGGTTTTTGCTCGGCTGCCTCCCTTAATTATAAATGGCAGAATTGAATATTAATAAAATATCAAGTATACGCCCCAGGAAACCAATTAAGGCTTTATTAGTGATTAAGTCCTGTCGAATCTATGCAAAATTAGTGGCAATAAAATGTTGCAAGCCTATGGGTTTTAATATTCAAAGAACTCGCTCTCACGCGCCCATCCCCAGCGGACGTTCACGAGTATATCACTCATACGCCATGGTGACGCATTATTTGTTTTGTTTGATGCGCTCTCCACTGGCCTTGCCTTTTGGCCAGGGCCGCCGTAAATCCCAAACCGGAATGAGAGAAAAAATATAATCCCCTGGCGAAAAATTTAAACTTTTGGCTGGTTAGAGATTAAACATTTAAGAAGCTGGGGCAATAATTTACAGCGCTTGTTGAGTCGATCCTTTCGCAGTGGTTAATCGGGTTAATCCTGTCGGGCTTCAGGTTAGGTTCTGCTCCGGTGGCTGGCTCCGCAACGGACCCGCTCGGATCGGACAACTTACCGCTTTTGATGCTCGGCTCGCGCTTTATGGACGGGGCTTTCCGCAGGGTCTTGGTCTTGAACTCGGGCTTGGGCTCCTCCTTCGGCTCCTTGAGGAGCTCATCGATCTTCGGTACCTTTTTGAGAACGGGCCGGATCTTGGCCAGGTCGTCGGTGCTCTTGCTGGGCAGCGGTTTCTCCTCGCGCTTCACGTGCCGCAGCTTCGGCTTCTCCAGCTTGAAGCGCTGCCTCCGCTCCCGCTCCTCTTCCGTTTCGCCCTCCTCAGCGTCGTCGTCCTCCTCGGGCGCCACCTTCTTCATCGACTTGTCCCGCTTGACCACCACGCTGCGCAGCTTGGGTTTCTCTAAAGTGAAACGTTGGCTCAACTCACTTTCCGGTTCCGCCTTCTTGTTGACGGTGGTGGGGCGCAGCTGGGCGGCCTTCTTCACGTGCTCCGGCACCTTCTCGTCCACGACGGTGTCCTCCTCCTCCTCTTCGCTCTCCTCCTCCTCGGACTCGGTCTCCTCCTCGCTCTCCTCCTCCTCCGACTCGGTTTCCTCTTCGGTCTCCTCCTCCTCCTCGCTCTCCTCTTCCTCGGAAGAGGACTCTGGCGGTGGAGTCGGCTCCTTCTTCTTCTTCAGGGCCGAAGTAGTGGTCACTGGCTTCTTGAGGCCCACGGCGGGGGCCGCCTTTTTGACCGGCTCGGGAGCTTTCTTGCTGCTCACCGGTTCCGGAGTCTTTTTCACCGTAGTGGCTGTGGTCGCCGGTGTAGCCTTCTTGGCGGGCTCAGCCACCTTCTTGGCTGGTTCCGTGGCGGTAGTTTTCTTCACGGTTGTGGTCGGAGTAGTCCCAGCTTTTGGCTTAGTTGTTGTGGATTTTTCGCCGTTTTCCTTGGCAGCCGGCGTCGTCGTCGTGGTCGTCGTGTTGGTTTTCTTCGCCCAAGGTGTGCTGGTGGGCTTTGTGGCGCTGGAGGCGGCGTTGCTGCCGCCATCGTCCTTCACCCATGGGGGACGGAAGGTGGTGCGTCCGCCGGGCGCACTGCTCCCAGTGCTAGTGCCCGTTCGGGCCGTTCCAAATGGCATCTCGTAGACTGTTTTAACTGTTTGAGTTTTTGCTGGAGTTTTTTTTTTTGGCCAACTTTTCCTCGGTGGTTGGTATTTATTTTTTGTTGTTGTTAGTCTCGAGGGGCTGATGACGACACGCCCACTTGTCGTCAACCGTCTATTTGCACACTCTTTTTAAATAATTTCCCGTGAATTCTTTGGCTATTTTTTCCCGTTTTCCCGGTTCTCTTGGCGGCCCTGCTGATGAAAACACAAAACTTTGCACATTAGCACCGACGAGGGAGAGTCGCGTCTCGCGAGTTGTCCAAAAAGTTATTTCATTCAGATTTTCCGTGTTTTTTTCTTCAAATTTTTGTTTGTTTTTTTGTTTGTTCTCTTATTTTTTACGCGTATTTTTTTCGAATAGATTTTTATACATTTTTCAGCGCGAATTCGTTGCTAAGAATTTCATTCGCGGCCCGCTGCCGACGACGAGCAACAGCTGTTTGAGATATTTTCAATCCAATTCAATTCATTTCAATTCGTGTATATTTGGGTATGTTTCATTTTCAATGTTATTTTTAACTGAATGCGCTCATTAGCTTGTTTTAGTCTCTGATTCCGCCGCTGAGAGCCAGAATGTAGGCCTTTGTGTCATAGTCATGGACAGGGATAGTCATAGGTATCTATACACCCTGGCAGGAAGAGAGGGTACCGAAGCGGAGGGAGTAACTCATCAACAAATCGCAACTAACAGGAATGCTTTTGCAAATGCCAACAGAACCAGATACTGCTCGCCCTCCTCAGCGTCGTCGTCCTCCTCGGGCGCCACCTTCTTCATCGACTTGTCCCGCTTGACCACCACGCTGCGCAGCTTGGGTTTCTCTAAAGCTGGGGTCAGTGGAGGAGCCTGCCTGTGCAACAGGACACTTTATTAATTTTCTGAAGCCTCGAAATCAATTGATAATCAAATATATTAATACACAAATAATACTGTTCTGTTTGGACACAGATTGAATTAATTTTGGAATAATTAATACAAGCCACAAACCCAGAGTGGCTGCATAAATAAAATCAGTTTGCATATTAAAATGTGGGCAGTAGTAAGATATTTAGGGCAACTTTGTAATATAATTAATATGTATTCTCAGTAGATAAATGGGCGCTTTTAAGGAATTTGTTGTTTTAAAACGTATATCAGACTATTTAAACTTTGAATTTCGGAAATGAAGTCCACTGGCCCTATTATTCTGACCACAACTGCTCCTCCGGATGAATGTCCAGCTAAATGGTGGTGTGCGTGTCCGGCTATATCTATCTATCCGTGCATATGCACTCCAATAAACAGCAGCTCCGGCCAAAGGAAAAGAAAGATCAACAACGCCAAACAGAAACAAGAGCAACAACAACAACGGGCCACTGGCTGTGATATGTAAAAGGCGAAAATATTTAATTTTAGGTTCTTTGTCCGCCGAGAGGCGGCTAAAAGAGGCGGCGGGTAAAAGCCGAAAAAATCTAGAGAGCGAGCCGACCCGCCAAAGTGGTAGAGACAAAACGGAACCAAATCGACGGAATAAAAGGAAACACATCTCCGGCGCTTTCGCCTTTTGGCCCGTTTTTTTTCTTATTTTTTTGTTCTGCCTGTTTTGTTTTTATTGTTGCTTTTGTTTTAATTCAACTGGCTCGTTTCACAAAGTAGACAGAAAAATGTACACAAAACTGGGTGTCGGGTCAGGCAGCAACCACGGCGTAAATTGAATCAATAGAAATGTAACTTAGATTAAAATGTAATAACTAAGTTTAGAATTATTTCCTCATTGCTATTGTTGGTCGCAAGCCGACTCTTCTCGGCCGCTCGGCTTTATTATCTTTTTTATTATCTTATCTTTGTCATTTTAAGTTAACGAGCTTTCGCCCGGCCTATGCTCAAAGTCGGTCTCACTCGTACCTTTTATATCGGTTCATACGCATCATATAATCGGAGCTTTCTCACTCCCATATACGAATAAACAAACGAATTTATAACGTTGTGAAAACAAACAATTTCCCCTTGTTGTGTTATTTTGAAAAGGGTGGAAAAAGTCATTAAAAAGTCTTAATGACCAAACATTGGTGACCCCGACGTGATCTAATTAAAAATTAAAAATTAATATATATATAACATTCCGCGATCATAAAACAGAACCAGTGCGAACACACCTGATTAATTTTGTGCGGTGTATTAACATATGTATGTGCATTTTGAACATAAACGGCATACAGTGCATCAGTGAAACAATTATTTTGTATTTATACACAAATCAATAAAATACATAATCGCATAAAAAACAATTGTTATCCGGTCCGCCAAAATACATACATACATACATATATACGTTCCACTTGCAAGTGCATTCGCCTCACACAAGCGTTCATATATATATACATTCCACAACTCAGCGTACGGTTCTAAGCGCACAGTGGGATAAATCGTGTTCGCTGCGCTCAAATAAAATTAAATATAATAAAATAATCAAGAGCATAATTTGGCGCCAAAATTAATTTGTGCGTGTTTTTACTTAAAGTGAGCCAATTTCAATCATAGTGGCGATGAACTCCAGCGGCGCCGTCACAGGAGAACCCACTCCATCTCGGAGTGCGATTTTAAAATGCAAGGCAAAGGGTATACTCCAGGATTTGAAGAGGATCCAAGGCGTCCGCAGCCAATGTCAAAGGTGGAGGACGCTATGCTCCATGTGCGTCACGCCCAGTTGGTCGCCATGTACGAGGATTTTAAGGCCATTCACGGGGAGCTGGAAGAATTAGATATTGCTGAGATAAGCAGCGACTTGCGATGGACAGTGTCTGAGCTGAGCTACGATGCAGCCGAAATCGAGCACGAGACGTCGTTGCGCTCTGCTCGAATTGCTGCCCATTCCACCCTGGCCAGCGGAGTCTCCAGTATCCAGGTGGACCCAGCGCTCAGTCGGAGTTTTCAGCCTTCCTCCTCTTCCTCTTCCTACTTTCAGCGGAGGATATTCAGAGTGGGCTGAGTTTCATTCGGTCTTTTCGACGATCGTGGGCTGCAATCCTTATATAAGTAAGGTGGAAAAGTTTCAGAGGTTGCGATCGTGTCTTCGGGACTCCGCTTTAGAGGCAGTCCGTTCCTTGGAAATCTCCGAGGAGAATTATGATGTCGCAGTGCAGCTTTTGGAGAATCGATTTAATAACCGTCGGTTGATATTTCAGGCTCATGTGAACGAGATTCTGGGCCTCAATCTATTGGAAGGTGGGTCAGTGGCAGCGCTTCGAGGGCTGTCCGATAAGTTCAATGCCCATATGCGAGCCTTAAAAAATTTGGGTACGACAGTTCAGATCGCCGGCGCATCATCGTCCAGGTACTTCTGCAAAGGTTGGATCCAGCCACTCAGGCCAAGTGGGAGGAAGGTCAAAATGCCTCGAACTCGGATCTCATCCCTACTTGGGAGTCGATGGCAGAGTTTTTGGAACAGCGTTGCAGGACTTTGGAGGCTAGGATGTGGCCTTGGCCGCCTACGCGCCGGGCACTCAGGTGGGAAGACGTAGAGTCGCAAAAAAGTAGAGCGTCCTTTATTATTACTAATTCGCCTGCCTCTGCCTGCATATTATGCGGTGGGTGGTCCCATGTAGTTTCTGCATGTCCAAGATTTTTGTCATTGCCCCCTGAGAGCCGCCTTAGCGAGGCTAGGCGACTAGGTCTATGTCGCAAATGTCTCCAAACTGGCCATCACCTGCGTGAGTGCCTCGCTGATAATTGTCGCAGTTGTGGGAGGAGGCATCACAGTCTGTTGCATTTCTTGGAGTTACAGTCTTCCAGCAGCCAGCCTTCGGCAGTGCCGTCTACATCAGCCGCAGCCGAGTGCGCCGAGCCAATAGGCGCTTCACCATCCACGGCTAATGCACTAGTTGCCCAGGGTCGCAGCGGTGAGATAGCCTTACTGGCCACAGCGAACATTCTCATTCGGAGTTGTGCTGGGGTTTTTGTTCCTTGCCGGGCTCTTTTGGATTCAGGATCGCAGGTGCACGTGATTACGTCCCGACTGGCTAGTCAGCTGCAGCTTCGTAGACGCAAATCGTACGTGGCAGTGTCGGGCATTGGCGACACTGGTTTCGCGACAGACGGATTCTCTGTTGATGTGCTCTTACGATCCCATTGCTCTGAATATTCGGCCCTCGTCAACGCTGTAATCGCCACCAACATCACGGACCTCCAGCCTAGTTTTAGCTTGGATGTCTCCAGCTGGAATATTCCATCAAACCTCACTTTGGCTGATTCCCAGTTCTTTCGACCGCAGCGGATCGATTTACTTATCGGAGCCAGTCTATTCTATGAACTGCTGTGTGTTGGTCAAATCCAGCTCTCAGCTGGCCTACCGGTGCGCAGAAAACCCGGCTTGGATGGGTTGTGTGGGAGGTGGCTCACATCTGGAGAGAAAGTCGTTCGCAGCCACAGCCCGCAAGGACGTTGTGAAGAGCCCAAGCCAGCTGGATGAGCGCTTAGAGTGTCTGCTCCGTAAATTTTGGGAAATCGAAGACTGCTCCGAGCCCATTGTGAAGTGGACGAAAGAGGAATGGATTGCGAGACGCATTTCGTGAAGCATTCTGCTCGGCTCGAGTCAGGCGCCTACTCGGTGAAGCTGCCGTTGAAGGTCAGCTCTGAGTTGCTGGGTGATTCGTACTCACGAGCCGTGCGGCGATTTCTCTCCCTCGAAAGGAAGCTTTGCCGTCAGCCTCAATTGAAGGATCAGTATGCTGCGTTCAAAAGGAGTATTTGGATTTGGGGCATATGTCTCTAGTCCCGCCTAGTCCACGACCTGCCAGACAGTATTTCCGCCACATCACTGCGTTTTGAAGGAGGACAGTTCAACAACCAAGCTCAGGGTTGTTTTTGATGGTTCGGCTGCCACTACGTCTGGGATCATGAATGACGTTTTGATGTCTGGTCCAGTTATCCAACCAAAGTTGCTGCACATTCTTCTAAGGTTTCGTTCCCATAGAGTGGCCATTACAGGAGATATTTGCAAAATGTACCGATGCGTCAGAGTTTTCCCCGAGGACAGCTATCTGCAGTGCATTCTCTGGCGGAATTCCACCCAGGATGAGTTGCAGGTTTTTAAACTGGATACGGTCACTTATGGGACAAAGCCGGCCTCATTTTTATCAGTTCGAGCAATGCATCAGTTGGCAGAGGATGAGCAGTCTATGTTTCCAAAGGGTGCCGAAATTCTGCGTCGCGATTTTTATGTTGATGATCTAATTTCCGGAGGTGACTCCATAGAGGAGGCTACCAACATAATGCAGCAAACATCGGGGATCCTCGCCAAGGGCCAATTTCGGTTGAGAAAGTGGTGCTCCAATTTTTCTGAAGTGCTCTCTGACGTGCCGGAAGAGGATCGAGAGTCGTTCCTAAGGTTTGATGATGGCAGCAATTTTACGAAGACTCTTGGCCTCGCTTGGGATCCTTCTACTGATCGCTTGCTGTTTTCGTTTGAAGGGCTTCAGTCAACCTCGAAGCCCACTAGGCGCATCATCCTCTCCTCAATCGCCCGGCTTTATGATCCGATAGGGCTTGTTGGACCTGTCATTACGAAGGCGAAGATCTTTCTTCAGAAGCTATGCCGTGAGAAGTTGTCCTGGGATGAAAGTCTACCTCAAGCTCTTCACTCCGATTGGGACATGATTTGTTCCAGCTTTGCCATGGCCCAGCGTGCTGAATTCCCGAGATGGTCACTATCATCACAGTCTGAAGTGGAGATTCATGGATTTTGTGACGCCAGCATCGAGGTTATGGTGCTTGCATTTATGTCGTATCGAAGGGTACAAGGTCAGAAAGTCATCTACTCTGCTCAAAGTCCCGAGTCGCACCTCTAAAAACAGTTACGGTACCGAAACTGGAGTTATCTGGAGCAGAGTTGCTGGCTCGGCTTATGTCGGAAGTAGCTCAGTTGAAGGTCTACGAGGGAGGTATTTCTGCTGGTGCGACTCTGCTGTGGCGTTGTCCTGGATTCGGGAGGAGCCCGCTCGGTTTAATGTTTTCGTCGCCAATCGAGTTTCAACAATCCAGAAATTGACCAGAACGATGGAATGGCGTTATGTTCCTACGTCTTTGAACCCGGCAGACATCCTCTCGCGTGGTGCTCTTCCCAAGGAGCTAGTTACTGACAACCTGTGGTCCCATGGTCCTGCGTTTCTTCTTGGATTTCAAGATCAGTGGCCAGCAGCGGTTCCATCTGAAAAACCCACTCTGGAGCTAAGGGCAAGGGTTCTGCTAATCAAATCCCCGTACGTTGACGTGACAGCTGGTTCCAAGTATGCCAACTCGTTTCCAGCACTGCAGCGTGTGTCGCTTATGTGTACAAGTTCTCACAGCGAGTCCGTCACAAGGGTGTCACTGCTAGCGATATCAAGGCTGGAACCCACCTACTATTGCGACTGGTGCAGCGTGTGAATTTTTGGGATGACATAAAGGCGCTTCAGAATGGAAAGGAAATTTCGTCAGCCAGCATACTTGCCACATCCTCTCCTTTTGTAGACAAGTTTGGACTGTTGCGTGTGGACGGTCGTTTAAGAAACTCTACATTGGATTTTGATAGTCGTCATCCAATTATATTGCCTAGAAGCCATCCAGTTACTCGGGCTATAATCGTTGATTTCCATGAGCGTAATCTACACACGGGGCCTCGTGCTCTGCTGGCTATTATTCGATCCCAATACTGGCCGATCGGGGGAGGAAAACGGTGACGAAGGCATTGCACAAGTGTATCCGATGCTTCCGCACCAAGCCTCGGTTGCTTGAGCACATTATGGCTGATCTCCCGGAGCAAAGAGTCAGCGGTTGCCAAGTTTTCGGAGTGACTGGTGTGGATTTTTGCGGGCCATTTTACTATAAGCCAGAAGTTCGCAATAAAGCTCCCGTAAAATGTTACGTGAGTGTTTTCATTTGCTTTGCTACTAAAGCCGTGCACTTAGAGCTTGTAAGGGATCTATCCACATCTGCGTTTTTACATGCTTTAAAAAGGTTTATATGCACTCGCCGAAAGCCTCAGCACATTTGGTCTGACAATGCGACCAATTTTGTTGGAGCTAAAAACGAGCTAAAGGAGCTGCTCCAACTCTTCATAAGCGATGAGCATCAACGAGCGCTTCTGGAGTTTTGCGCGATTGAGTCCATCGAGTGGCATTTCATTCCTCCTCGATCTCCGCATTTTGGTGGACTCTGGGAAGCGGCTGTCAAAACCGCAAAGCATCATTTTACCGGGCTGTTGGGTCCTCAGTTCTTGGATTTGACGAGCTGCGAACTTTGCTTTGTCACATTGGTGCTGTCATAAACTCACGGCCTTTATTGTCTCTTTCAGAGGATCCTGCAGACCTTGATGTTCTAACGCCATCCCATTTTTTAACTGGTGGCCCGTCAGTCAGTTTTATCGAGCCTGATGTCACAAAGCTGAATTTCAATCGTATGGACAGCTGGCAGCGTGTGTCTTTCCTGCAGCAGTCTTTCTGGGCCCGATGGAAAGAGGAGTATTTAAGCCTTCTTCAGCAGCGCTCCAAATGGCGTGCGTCCGGCCCTGCCTTGGCGATCAACGATGTGGTGCTAGTCAAGGACGAGAACCTACCCCCATGAAGTGGCCGTTGGCTAGAATTCTGGAGCTAGTCCCTGGTCGAGATGGAGTGCCTCGAGTGGCGGTGGTTAAAACCGCATCTGGAACTACCAAGCGCGCAGTGACCAAGCTTTGCCTATTGCCCCTTAAGGATGAAGTTGAAGAACAGGCCTCAACTGGGGGGAGTATGTCGGGTCAGGCAGCAACCACGGCGTAAATTGAATCAATAGAAATGTAACTTAGATTAATAAATGTAATAACTAAGTTTAGAATTATTTCCTCATTGCTATTGTTGGTCGCAAGCCGACTCTTCTCGGCCGCTCGGCTTTATTATCTTTTTTATTATCTTATCTTTGTCATTTTAAGTTAACGAGCTTTCGCCCGGCCTATGCTCAAAGTCGGTCTCACTCGTACCTTTTATATCGGTTCATACGCATCATATAATCGGAGCTTTCTCACTCCCATATACGAATAAACAAACGAATTTATAACGTTGTGAAAACAAACAATTTCCCCTTGTTGTGTTATTTTGAAAAGGGTGGAAAAAGTCATTAAAAAGTCTTAATGACCAAACACTGGGTGTATGGAGCAAAATATATAAAACTGAAGCAAAGCGAGTGCGAGGGGGAGGAAAAATGAAATCCGAATTTGTTTCATTCCATTGCCATTTCCATGGCATTTTCACCCACATCCACACAACCACCCTGCCCCTGCCCCTGCCCCTGGACACTCTCTGGCCCGGCTGCCTACATATTCATTTAAATTTCTCCCGTTCAGGGCGACAGGCGATTGCAAATTTTTGGCCAGAACCGAGAGGCCGAACACTTTCTCGGGCTTTCTTGCACGGAGGCGTTAATTAAACATGACATGCAAATAAAAATTATACTTAGGAATATTCCAGCAGCGGCAGGGATGGGGAAAAGTGGGTGGAAAAAAAAAACACTGAAATTTCAATTAACATTGTTAACGAGAATCTGGCGCACTGGACGGCTAATTTGGCATGAAATTGAATGCGGAATCCCGTTTGGAATACCAGAATATAGCGAGAGAAATGGATGCCAGGCCATATTTCATCCTAAGATTGTCTGTCAACAAACTAAAAAATTGAAAAATATAAAAAAAAGGTGGACAGAGTGTTTAAAAATATCGGCCGCGGGATATTTTTGGAGCAGCCATTCATAACGCCCCTCCAGAGATTTATTAGATCGATTGGCCAGTGACAACTGCTGAGCGGAGCGCTTTTCCAAGTTGTGCGCATTTCGCAACCCAAATGTACACGAAACCGATGCTATATTTTTGGATATTTCACGGATTTTTCGGATTTTTATTATGTGTATTAATTGGTTCATTCGTTCGTTCGTTGCAGTTTGCGTTGCACGTTGAATGTATATCTATGTGTAACATATATGTCTGTATCGGTTGGGTCAGACACCCGCGCACCACCACCACCACAACCGCAAAACACACACACACACACGAACACAATAGCACAGAAACAGACACACACATGCACAGCCACACGGAGTGAATTTTCAGCAATGGCAGCAACAGCAGCGCCTATGACGGCGTTTCAAAAACTAAATTCATACATTTTCCAACAGCCCGGCGATGCACGAATTGAAAAAATTTCAAAATTTTTCACGCTCTCGGACGCCGCTGTTTGCTCTCTCAGTGGAGGTGCCTTGGGGGCACCTCTCTTCGGATGAGCATAATGAAGTGAAATGAAAATTTTGTTGACCGACAGAGGAATATTTTTAGCATCTTTTCATTTTCGGCACGCCGATGGGGCAGGCGGGCGGTTGGGTGGTGGGTGTTGGGTGGTTTGTGCTTTAGCGGATCCGATTGACCTTATGGCAGGTGCAGTTCAATGGAATTATTAATAACCGTATATGTGTGGCCCACTTCAAGGATGGCCCTTCGATTTCCTCATCGTTGTCCGCTCATTAGGCGGCTCTTATCAGAGCCCTCCCAGTGAATGGGCCTCAATTACGCAAGTTTCTCGACGGCGTGGGTATCGCAGCTAATTTCGGGACGGTTCAGAGGGTGTTTGGTGCAGAGGAGTGGTGTGTGGTGGGTGGTGGTCTTACCCTGTGATAAAAACCACTCGTCTAAAAAGTCCAAGCCCATTAGTGCTTCTGTGTGGTGGTCTGACTGTCGCTAAGATTTAATTCTCTCCGATTCGCTTTCAATATTTACATTGTCTGCCGAGTGGATGCTGCCTCCTCTTCTTGATCGCTCAGTTGTGGTTGACATTTGTCTTGGGTGGTGCAATCGATCGATCGATCGACCGATCGGACAGTGCGTGGCTGTATTTATAGTCTAATTAATCGCATATCGATTGGCCTAGGGTTAGAGTAGGTTGGGGGCTCTCACTATTAATTAACAAAGATAACTTCTGATAGCATCTCCATTGTTGATGGAATAAAAAGCATCAATTTGAATTCTGTAACACATTGTTACGTAAAACTTGAAAATAATATTTTTCTGTTGAATGTAAGCTGGTTTTTTTATTCAATGTGCAGTGCACATATCAAATAGTTTGTTATCCCTTTGTTGGTTGAATAAAATTTTAAAAAAGTTACTCCTTTAAATTCAGCCGGAAAGTATGCAGAGAATTTTTTGTGACGGAAGCATCCGGAAGCAGCCGAGAAGTATGCTAGGCATGAGAGGCCATTTTGAGAGGCAATCGATGAGCGTTTGTGTGATGGTAGTGGTGAGATTTTTGCGTGCGGCTGTGTTTAATATTTGGCTTAAAAGCGATTGTGCGGACATTTTCTATTTGACTGCCGTTTCCCCTTGGGGACTTTAATAATTCATAAAACTGTTTTTAGCCCGGTTCAGTTTTTTCTTTCGCCATCTATCGGTCTTGGGGGCCACTCCCCTGCTGGCATCCAGTGCCAAATAGTCGGAAAAGCGAGGTCGCCGACGCTTTCGTCGCCGCGTGCCGGGCAAAAACTTGTCCCATCGAAATCGAATTTGACGCAAATTAATTGCTATTTGATTTGAAAACTGCGTTGGGGGGGAGCCAGTGGTGCGGGCCAGGAACACAAAGACACCAGATGGGGGTTATGCTTAAGTGTTATCATCTAGAAATTGCTTTATTTGCGAAATGTTCGAAGAGACATCTAATGAATACTGAATGAACTCCTTGGCATTGTGCGGGGAGCCGAGCTCGTTGTGGCTTCGCTCAACCTCTGGCGGGTTGAGGCTTGTTGGATTGAATCCTGCTGGCCCCTAGGCCTTGGGTGCTGCTGGCTGGGATTTGGCGATTGGTGGCTGGGGATGCACGTGGGGCTCCACCGGGGCCTGGGTCGTGGTGGGCTCGGTGGTGTTCAGCTTGGTGAAGTGCGGCCAGCTGGAGATCTCCTCAAAGAGCCTGCCACCGGGGCACTCGGTGTCCCGAACTTGCCGGTGACCCAGCAGCTTGTAGGTGGGGTCAATGTAACCCTTGTACACGCCGAAGGCGATCAGGTTCTTGGCCGCATCCAGCATCTGTTTGGGCGGGAGTTCGGCTAAAATGGATGACAAAAAATAGGTTACAATTGGATACAAAATGCCTTGATAGCCTTCACTTACTTCTCCAGTCTCCGATGAGGACAATGCCCACGCTCTTGTCATTGTACTTGGGGGCGTGCGCTCCGATGACGTTGAAGCCTCTGCCGGTGTAGATCATGCCATCTCCGCCTATGCCGAAGCTGTACCCGATATCGTTCCATCCGCGCTCCAGTTGGTGGAAGTCCTGCATGTCGCGCATGCTCTTCATGCACTCCGGCGTGCTGAAGCAGACTGCCGGCATGTACGAGTGGTGGATGATCACGTAGGGGGCTGGGCCCTCGAAGTGCTCCACGGATTTGGGCAGCCTGGCGCCCCATTCGGAGCGGGATAGTAGTCGAGCAGTGCCCGCTCCATTGTCCATGCTCGCCGGCTGCATGTGCTGGCTATAGCCTGAAATAAAAATATATATTTAATAACACGAACTATTCATAAACTTCCTAAGAACTTTTCAGCTTCACAAGACAACAATTAACCACAAAATGTTAGAAGTAAAAGTCGCAAAAACACCACCACTTTCAAGACAGCCATCGGTTTTTTGGCCCTAATTGCGAAGGGGGGCAGGGCGGAGCTGGATGACGTGTGATAGTGGCGGTGTAATAGGTGGAGGTGTGGTCTGCGGCACTGCTACCGTACATCGCTCACATTCCATTGATAAATGATGGCCGGATGCCCCCACGTGGATCCGCGCTATCTGCTGCTGCGGTGGCTGCGGTCGCGACGAGCCACAAACCGAAACTGAAACTGACACCGACTCCCCGATTCTATGCCGCTGAAAATCCCCGTTAGCTGCGAGTTGGGCTCGGACCGGTGGGGCGGAGCGGAGTCTAAGAGGGAGCGGCGGAGCTGCTGAAAAACAAGTCGCCGATCGGCTCCGATTGGCAATCGACATCGTCATCAGCCGCCGCCGAGCGGGAATTAAATATGCTAAACTACCGGCTGCTAGGTGATTTTTATTCAACTCCGGTGGCTCATATAGCAACAATATTCCAGGGTTCAAGCGGGGTATACTGCTGGGCGATATATCTTAGGGGCTGGGATGAAGGAAAATCACTTAAAAAATAATTTTCCACCGGAATGTTCAACATTTTCGTTAATCTCCTGATATTTGTTGACTTAGCTGGCAAAAAAATTCAAGGGGAAGTCGAAGACAAATTTATGGCCGTGCTTATTTGCTTTTAATGTATATTAGGCAATAATTTTGTAGCCAAAACTTTGGTGGGAATGTAAATATTTATGCCAGCTTACGTCAAAGGAACGATTCAATGTGTTGGATGATTTCCTCCGCGCATCCGGATCATCTCGAGATAAATGTATCGAAACCTGTAGGGAATCTTCACTTCTATTCAATTCGCAATCTATCACCGTGACTCAGCTTAAATCCCCCCCAATGCGAAGCAAAAATAAATGAAAGACCCCGACTCCGGCCAAACAGCAACAGGTGCTATCATCTATCAATGGCGTGAGCGTTTGGCAGTTGACACTGCGACCCGCGGAAGCGAAGAGCCGGGGGATAGCCGGGGGTCGGAGGTCGTTTGCCAGTTCCGTCTGGCCCTGGTTCCTCCTCGTGAGTCATAAATGCAAATTTGGACTCCAATTCAAAAACTATTTCATTCAAAATTTGTTTTATGTATGCCAGTTGCGGGCAAACAGGAAAGCAAATCGTATGGGAGGGGGATAGAGTCGAGGTCCGCCGTCATCAACTTTTGGTGTTTGCTGGCTTCTGCCAAAAACTTCTGGGCCACGCCCACTACACTACTACGGCACCATGCCCCCGGCATTTATATGCATACGGAAAACTTAGACGGCACAAGTGGCGACGGGAAACAGGAGACGCTCGACGCGCCACTCGACTAAGTTAACAGCGCCAGTTTCTAATTAAAATTTACGGAGAGCGAAAGTTGCGTAGGTGAACACAGGCAAGGTCGCAATAATATTCCTAAAAAGAGAATCATTTTGAAATGAAGGGGAATTGGATTTAGGAGTTTCCCTAGAAAGCAATAGAAGCCGAAAATTCCTTCCTATTTGTGTAGACATTTAGCATTTAACCCTTGAAAAGATCCTATTTTTCTCAGACTTGTTGTTCTTGGGAACTGTCACGCCCACAGTTTGGCACCTATCCTGAGTCCCGAGTCCTGGACTTCATCGACGGCGCGTGCTTGAATAATAAACAGGGCAGGAAGCAGAAGCAGGAGAAGGAGCAGTTGCCAGGAGGTGGGAGGCCAAATCGTTGGCTGTTTAATTTATGCCGCTTACTTTTTAGTGTGAGTAACATGTTAATTACATTTATATTTGCAGCAGAGCTCGCACTGGCTGCTTCTCTGGCTGCCTACCTAATTGTTACCCTAATTACGCGGCCTAATAAAGTAAACATTAAAACTCGTTGGCCTAATCAATGTTGCAAACTTTGTGGCGCACTCACACATCACATCCTAGCACACCCACCGTGTTAGAATTTATGTGGAAAATCACCTAAGCCCTCGCTTATGGCCCACACTTCGTTACAAAAAGTAATTTCGGAGGCATTGGCGTAAAGTTCTTTGATAATTTTCGATTAATCCAGGGGGGGGGGTTTCCCTGCTGTCGTGCTGCTATCGGGGCGCACTTACAACAACTACTCTGCTGATTAAATTCTGGCATAATTGAGGCATTTAAATTACCGGCGAATAATTAGAGTGGCAGTGACACATGCACCCACACACTCGCTCGGAAAGTGGGGGAGCGGGCTTGGAAGTGGTCCCTCAGGTAATTGTTTGTTTTTAATCAGGCAAAGCACATAATAGAGACATTTCAATATTATTATGTTGACGATGCTGCAGAAGAGACCGTGCCGTGCCGACCGTCTCCCATTAAACAAATATCCCAGCAGCATTGTACATCGGGAATGTGTGAAATTAAGTCACGCTCGATTACAGAAAAAAATAACAAAAATAAAAGTCAACTCGTAAAAAACGAATGGAAAAACGAAAAAAAGTACCCGTAGCAAACAGGAAAAAAATAAAAAATAAATGAATATAATAATGAAAGCAAAAAACAAGAAAAGAAAGCATACGTTCTAGTTTCGAAAGTCGAAAAATCAATGCTCTTGAATGTTTTAAATAAAAAACTTGTTTAAACCTCAAGCATTTAATCTTGAAATTCTCTGCTTAGGACTCTCTCTATTTATCAAATCAAATTAATATTTTTTTGCCCTTATCAGAGTAAAAATGAACAAAGCTCTCACTCGGTTAGGGTGCGAAAATTATGCATATTAAAATTAAAAACAATTTCACTCAGCCGCTGGCTGTCAACCCGTAAATGACAATTTTGCTAAATGTCAGTAATTAATTGAAACAAAAAATCACATATCTGGCAGCGTTCATAAATGAATATATTATATATATTGTCAGGGCCCAGCTGACGCGATTGACGAGCGAATGGGCGCCCAGAAATTAAAGAGCAGCCCCCCTCGATAAGGCAGGTGAGGAGCTATCAGCATTCCGTACTCCCGAGATAACAAATATTCACCGTCCCTCGAAATAACTTACCCATCAGGGCCCAGCTGACGCGATTGACGAGCGAATGGGCGCCCAGAAATTAAAGAGCAGCCCCCCTCGATAAGGCAGGTGAGGAGCTATCAGCATTCCGTACTCCCGAGATAACAAATATTCACCGTCCCTCGAAATAACTTACCCATCATTGATAGCAAAACTAATCCCAGAGCTGTCATGATGTTTTGATTTTCTTTGTAGATGTTGCTGTTGCAGTTGGTGTTGATGTTGCTGTTGATGTTGCTGTTGATGTTGCTGCTGCAATTGTTGCGATTGCTGATGATTTTTCAACTGCGATTGCGATTGCGATTGCGATTGCGATTGCGATTGCGATTGCGATTGCGATTGCTCGGGTCGGATCTGAGCTACTTAGGAACTTGTGTGCGCACCAAATGTGACTTTGATTTAGGAACTTTTGTGTCGGTTGCTTCGCGCCGAGCGCTCGAAGTTGATTGTTGTTTGTTTGGTTGTTTGTTTGCTTGCTAGCTAGTCTGGCTGGCTGTTTACTGGTTTGTTAATATTGGCTGCTTGCTGACTGCTGTTGCTGCCAAGTTACTTTCGTGCAAGAAGCGGTGGCAAGAATTGTGCAAAATTTCGACTGCGGTGTGTGAAGGTCAGAGATATCGAAGCGCTCTGCTCACATAGCGGTCTTATGCTTCGTATCAGAAACGCGAGTGTTGGCCAACATAAGGGCGGGCCTGTGTTTATAGACGAACGAAAAATTCGCACCACGGCTGCCGCTGTCGCTGCTTCTGCCGCTGCTGACGTCGCTGCCTACCACTGCCGCTGCCGTTGCCGCAATGCCAAACAAATGGTTAATCGCATGAAACTTATGGCCTGATCGCTCTCGCCACCTCGCCAAAAACCGCACGCTCATCGATTGGCGGCCACTTCCGCTCTCCGAGCGAGCTTTTCGCCGCAGTCGACGTCTCAGCCGCTGCCGCTGCCTCAGTCTGCGTCGCTGCTGATAAAACTGTTATCACTTCCAAGGGGAAATGTCGTCTTTCCAAAGGTTACGGCACCCTCGAGGGAAATTCGATCGGCACTCCGGTGTGAATTACACGGCTCTTGGCGAGTTCATTCCATTTAATCGGCAGCTGCTCCATTCGGCGGTACTTTTTCCAATTCATAGGGTTCTTTTTTTTATAGAGTAGAGTCCACTGCACGTGTGACCAACTATGCAGATGAGCTTACACGAAATGAAAATGCCGGTTTTCGGCCCCTGACACCCCCACTAGTCAATCAGCAATACAGTATTTTGACCGTTTGAAGTTAAAATATATTAGTAAAGCCATAAAGACCCAAACTTTCCACAAGTTTGTCATAAAATAATTATATTGTAGAGTTTAGAACTTTTAATTATTTTAATTCTCAAAAATAATATAATTCTTTTAACAAATTATTAACTTTTTAAGTTGGCAACTGCCCCACTCATTTCTAATAACAACATTTAAATGATATCCCTTGTTCTTCCCCACCCAACGACATTACGACACTTGAACCTATCACTCTGATATGCAATTAAGGTTAATCGTCGAAATCGTTGCCTAAGCTCTAGGGCAGAATTCACGCCTCGCTTTCCGCAATCACGACTTCCGACAGGCACTGCTGACCAGTGACTAGTGACTGGTGACTGGTAATTACAAAAGTTTTGATTTACTGCGATTAGGTGACCGCGATGCGGATCGCTGATCATATTGGGGTTTGTTGGGCAGTGCTTCAGTGAAGTGGTTCAATATCGGTCACTCTTGAAGGCCGTTGCTGATAAGAGCTTTCTATCGAGGCAATAAATCAGCCAAGGGGAACTTTGTTGACAATCTTACCAGACAATAGTTTTAGAAACAATTGCTATGGGAATGTCCACGATCCCTCCCACGATAACGGCAGTCGCTATGGATAAACTCTAATGCTATTCTGATGTGTCATGTTCCTTGTAAAATTTCTAGGAATTTCCTTTCAAAGATATTTCTTTCATATGATGACTAATTTTTATTCATTTGCTTGAATGGATTGGCCATTTCCAGATGTTCGTTTAAAGTCTTTTTTGTGGAATCTATGAATATTTATGGGATAACTCTAGGCGCCATGAATATTTAATATGTGCGAACCAATCATCTGTTATTAGTGGCTTGTTATGACTTTCTTTATCGTTATTTCTTTATTTCTTAATCTATCATCTTATTCTTCGTCTTTAGTATATTTATTTTGGATTTTTAAAAACTGTGACTTGTTCACCGTGACAGCATCACTGATCTCCAGTGTTCTCTGTGTCATTTGCTTTCTTTGACCGACCACCGGACATACTTTTTTGTGTTTTTTGTATACTTGTGTACATTTTTTGTATATTTTGGGCAGGGGATGCCCCTTGGCTTCAGGGGGAAGCCCACTGCAAATGCGGCGGCTACTAAATTGCTTTAGTCGGAGTGCCGAGATCGGATGGATAGACAAATTAACAGCATTTTATTTTCCGTCGTCGATTTATGGCGAACAAGCAAATTCCATTTCATCTTCGTCTTCATTTCGATCCAAATCTGAATTTGTATCTTAATTGTTGGTGTTTTCGATGGGAGATTTTTTTGGGTCGAAAAATTTCGGGGGAGCACCGCGGAGATGCGTTCTGGCGCCTCAGCCAAAGGAAGTCCAAATCACCAGACCCATTTTCTCTTCGGCCGAGGTGCTTTACTTTTTTCTGTTTATGCTTGTGGCAAGGTAAACACGCAGGCCACACACACACACACACACACCCTTGCCCCCTCGCAGCGGAATCCAACAAACTCAATTTATTACACATCAAAAAGGGGAAATTTTTCGAGCGCTCTTGAAAATTGTTGAATAGTTGAGGCAACAAAATAGTTGCGGCGGTACTTACCACAACCGGAGGACAGCTGTTGCTTGAATTGTTCGAAATCCGTTGGCGACAGGTCGGCGGGTGGGGTAGCTGGGCAGGAGTGGGAGTCCAGTGAGGTGGTTGAAACTGATCCAGACGCCTTGTCGCCCATGTTGTGTGTGAATGGCTTTGCAGCTCTAACTAAACAGAAGTTAGAGTCCATCGAACAGAACCCACCTGTATATATTCCGGCCCCTGTCAGCCAGCGCCTTCGATTAGGTCTTGTAATCTCGAGTTGCTCTTACTTTTCAGTGGGTATAGGGGAATGGCAGTTCTCCTACCCAGGAAGCGCCGGAGAACTCGTAAACATAATCATTCCCGGTTGAGATAAATATATTAATGATTTTGAAAAAGACAACTTCCTCGCAGGTAATAGGGATTTTTAAGCATGACACCGCAATATTACTGCAATAATTTTGGATATAAGATATTTTACAGCTGCAGGTGTGGAAGTACAGATAGTCATAAAAGACTTGTGCTTACACAGCAAGAAATTCAAAGTTAGATATTATTAAAAGTCAAATATATAAACATGATAAACCATAATGAGATACTCAGTTTCTTCCTTAGGGTATTGCTGGTGCGGCTTGGGTCGCCCAATAATACTGACCATTGTGTTCATAATTTACCCTTCGGCTGGGCCCCCGCTAATCGCACATCTTATCAGGGTATTAAGTGCCCCGCTCACTAACTACGCCTTGGCACGCTCTCCTCCGATGAAAAATGCTGGGGGGAAAAAATCACACACGCAAAATCACTGGCGTTCTTTGATTCGCCACAGCTACTGGCTACTGGCTACTGGCACTGACACTGCCAAAGCCCGGGTATTCACCAAGGTAAACATTGTCTGGGCAGAAGCTTTACACTCTCGCACATTAGATAAATAAGCGAGTGTCTGTGTGTATTACAATTAACAAAAGTAATTGCAATCGCTGGGGAGCCCCCGAGGCCTCAATGAAAACTCTTTGATGGGCCAGGCCATAGTCTGTCTACAGGGCGAAGTTAAAGCCACTTGGATCACATTATCCGAAATTGATAAGGCACTGGTGGAAGCGATGAACTTCGAGCACCACAATATTTTAAAGTCGCTTTAATCATAGCCCAATAAATAAATATCAGAAAACGATACAGGAAGTAATTTTTGCTCGACTCTCCGTGGAGTTGCATGAAAAGTGGCAATCAGTAATCAAATTAGTCCTGTTGCATGTTCAATTATTCGAAACTGCATAATCAATTGATTTGGGCAAACTTAATTATTTAAAACTGAAATATGAAATTGAATCTAATTTTTTTCCCTGTATTCGCATTTAGATGTAAACACAGCCTCCTCCCCCACCAAGAGGACGAGTCTTCGGCGGGGCGAACAATTCATCAGATGTCGCCGTATCATTGTCTGTCCTGATTAGTTACGCCTTGCTGGTTGGCAGGAAAATGTACCCATAAAGGGCGGCTGACAGAGAGGGGAGGTTGGGGCACGCGGTGCTGGTATCCTTGTAGCGGCACGCACATGCCATATATTAGGACGCATAAAATGACAAACGACTCGCGAGGCGCGTAAATTGAAAACGCGCTGAGCCTGTGCGAGATTGCCTGGGAATGGGGAGATGCTTTCGAGAGGTGGCAGGGGATGCCCGGGGGCTTCGAGTATGGATTTCGGCGACTTTTTGGCTGTTTGTTATTGCTGCCAGAGCTGCGCTGCTGTCGCGCTGGCTGTGGGCCAAAACTTTGCCAAAGTATTCAAATTAAAATTTCAATTAAGGAAGTGAATTTGTGTGCGCCGAAAGTGTATTAAGTCCTATATAGCGGTGGCATCTTGGCATTTCCCTGCTGGTGGGCTCCGGGCTCCGAACTCCAGCCTCCAGCCGTCGGGCTCAGGTCTACGGGCTCCACGTGTGCCCGCCCACGCAGTTATCTCGCAAAAGGATGCCAAACCGACCCTGAACTGTTTAGAAGTGAACAGATCCTATCCAGTATTAGCGCCCGCCTCGCCGCTTGTTGTTTGATTTATTGCCAAAGTTTGTCGTCTGTCATATGACATAAGGAGTACTTTGTCGGAATATTTTACATTTCATGCAGCACCCTGCCCACCACATCTCACATCCCATTCCACGCACCTTGTTAGCTTTTTCCATTGAATTTGGAATGAGGACGAAAGAGGCTTTGGTCGGTGGAGCCGCAGCCTCTGTGGGCATTATTAATAATGGAATCAATTTGTAAACAATTTGGCATATATCAATGCGCTTCGTGCTGGCCATAAATCTTTAGGAAATTAGCTCAGTCCTCTGGTGGGCACTTTTCTGCACTCAGAAAAATTAAATAAAGGCCTTGAGGAAATGTTGGAAAAATGTATTGAATTGGAGATCAGTTCTAGGTCTGTGTCTGCTCTTGTCTACCTCAATAATGTGCCATCTCTCGCCAACTTTCTGAAAGTTCCCCTTAAAGTAAAAGCAATCCTGTTTGAATACCGGGTATTCCCGCTGGGAATAAATTTTGTTCCGAGTGTGGACATTTGCATCCTGACCCCCTGACAGATTGCTGGGCTGGGCGGTTGATGGATTGGAGGCTGGTTCTGGCCAGGAAAGGCTCCGGGAACAAGAGCTGGGTCCTGGGTGGATGGGGAATGCGGACAGAAGGCGGTCCAAACAGATTTTGCCATATTTTTGCGCTTTGCCAGCTCCTCCTGCTGCTGCTGCTGGTACTGCTGGTTTGGCAGTTAGTGACAGCTGCGGTGAAGGCTGCAATTGCGGAGAAAAAAGGCGAATTGTCCGAATGGGAGAGCTGGGTAAGCATAACGCTTGTCCAGCCGCCAGAAACGCTTGACCCGAACGACTGGCCTTTGACCGCGAATGGAATGGTATTCGTTTTGGGGCAGTTTGTCCGAATTTCCAAACGGTCAGAGTAGGCAGCACAAAAAAAAGCAGAAACGTTACACGAACAGAACAATCAACAGAAAAGGGAATACAGTCAACATTCATCTCGGGTTCTCTGCATCTCCCAAGTGGAATATATCTGAGGTGAGTTTGGAGACCTGTAGTCCCCAGTCCGGCGAGTCCAGAGTTGAACATCCTCAAGCTAATTGAATAAAGTTGCGCCACCAATGGCGTGTTGTGTGTCCAGCTGAGGTTTTTCCCTTGTCCGGGCCCGGACCCGGACCCGGAGCCGGTCGGGAAGAAAAGCTGGAAAAATTGCAGATAGTAGTTGATGCGCTGCCTTTCCTCGCCTTGGCCCCAATTTAAAAGTTTATGAAGTTGTCAGCCAACTGGCGCCTTTCCTCAGCCTCGCACTCACTTTGCCTTTCACTGCTCTTTTCTTTGTGTTTTGACAGGACCAAGGACCAAGGACCAACGACCAAGGACCATCGACTATAGAATGCCGGGCCGTCTCAACCAACAGCATGCGGCTTACGCGCAACGCATGGAGCAGGAAAACAGCCGGGTGCAGGCCATCAAGGCTGTGAACAGCTACTACGACCACTGGGGCAAGGTGACCTCCCGCTTTGAGAACTGGACCAACAAGGAGTACTACGAGAAGGCGGACCAGCGTCTCCAGACTCGCCGCGAGCAATCCGAAAAGCAGGCGGCCCTCAGCGAACGCCAGACGCGACTTCGCCGGCTCCTGGAGTCGGAAAGCGAGGCCTATGGCGGCGAGATGGATCGACGTCGCAGGCCGAGGGAGCCCGGAGGCGGAGATCTCCAGATGCTTGGGCGGGTCAACCAGTCTCTGAAGGAGCAGGAGCAGCTGCGGCGTAAGCTGGAGATGGAGGCCAAGTTGTACGGCCGCTGGCGCCATGGTGTGGATGATGAGAAGCTGCTCTACCAGTCCAAGTCGGACAACGAGGTGCTGGCCAAGCTGAACTGGCTGGACCGTCAGATCGAGGGTCAGCAGCAGCGGGAGGAGCAACAGGCCTTGGCGGCCGAAAGGAAGTTGCAGCTCCAGAAGGAGATCCACCGCACAGAGCAGGCTCACAAGGAGCTCCAGCGGATCCGCGAGCAACAGATTCGTGAGCTTCGTGCTCTCCAGGAATCGCACATGGCGGAGCTGCGCGAGCGTCAGGCGGAGGCCGACAAGCTCAAGGAGGAAGAGCACCACTTCGAGCTGTTTCTCAGCGAGCTGGAGAAGGAAAAACAGCTGCTGGAGGAGAGCACAGCCCTGGTGATGCAGCGTCCGGATGCCGGGCACGCCTTCAACCTGAAGAAGATCAAGGTGTTCATCCGGCAGCGCAGCGAGGCCACTCGCAAACAGATCTCCTTGTGCATAAATCTTCTCCAGCGTATGTCCAAGTACGTGGTTAAGAAGGAGGAGCTCCAGGCCCTCTTGAAGAAGTACCGCACCCAGATGGAGGACGAGGAACTGGCTTGCGTACAGATCGAGACCATGTACGAGTCGGAGGCCAAGTACAATCTGCAGCGCTGCGAGGACGCGTGGCGGGAGCAGCACATGCAGCGCTACACGGAACTGGGCGAGTTCATCGAGCAGGAGAAGTCCAGTCTGGGGGGGCTGCTCCAGGAGAACGTTAACCAGCAGCAGACGGTGGTGGAGCTGCGTAGCCAGCACCTCACCGGCATCGAGCAGGCTAACAAGCAGCTGGAGCAGCTCAACCAGGAGCCCCTGGATGTACCCCCGCTTCCGTCCGCTATCGATGAGTCGGAATCTCAGGCAGCCATCAGTCCGGAGGAGGCTTCTAGCTGTGCGGAAGTGGAGCGCAAGGTGAGCGACTCGTTCTCCAACCTCAATCTGGACGTGTGGCAGGACATGCCCCCAACTCGAGGTGGACCCGACTCGCCACGCCTCAGCAAGACCCGCTCCCTGAACGTCGTCACCCCCCAGACGGCCGCTCCGCCGAAGTTCGCCCGCAAGCGAGTGGCCTGGACCTAACATTGCCACAACTTAATAACGTTCCAGCTTAAATTTCAATGGTATTATTAGCCCTAGCTCTAGGTTAGCCCTCGTTTTAGTCATAGTTCCACCTTCGTGCCCGCCACACACACGCACACGCCCCAGACACACCCCTGTTCCACCCACACCCCACCACGAAACACCGCTCTGTGCACTTGTAGTCGATAAGGCTGATAGATAGGCGCTCCCCTCTAGGTGGGGCCGGCAATAAATCACTCAATTTGTGGGCCAGAAGTAAAGCGGCTTTAATTATTGTCAAGAACAGAAGGGGCCTGGAGCGGCTCCTGGCTCGGGAAATGGTCTATTGATTGCGAGAAAGGCGGGGAATTATGGTCTTAAAGGAGATTGTCGCAGGTAAGTTTCAGCTTTCTCACAATTTTTGGGAGCAAGTCTATGAAATGATGCCTGAAAATGAGGTGAGGCTGTCCTTGAGTTCTGGGGTTTTAAAAATAAAACAAACACGAGCCATGAAACCTATGGAATAAGTTTCAAATACTGAAATAGTTTGTTTGGGTTTATCGCAACCTATCCAGTTATCAGCCAGAATGGGTCATAGACTCGAGTTATTCACCCATTCTGGCCTTGACTTAGTTTAATAAAAAGTTAAGGGTATTGGAAAGTGCAGATTAGTCAATAAACCAACTCAAATTCCGAGTCTCTCCTTGGAAGCCCATCTCCGCTCAAGCAAACAGCATGTTCAGATACCCTTTGGGCCAAATCCAGAGCGTGTGAATAGGTTCGATCAACTTCCAGATTCAATTTGCTTTAGGGATCTAAGTCCTACATGTACTTATGTTGTCCGGTGGCATCCGTAGGCTCCCCATTCTGGAAACTGGAGCAATATCGCCTCGGCACTCGCCGGCATTAGCATTAATGCATGTTATTCATCATCTATTTGAATAGATTGCCACTCCCCGTCGCCTCCGCCCACTCGGCCCACCTCGAGTAATAGAAACCGTGAGCTGCTCCTAATGGTCAAAACGCTCGCAAATGATGATGAATTCGTTTCAATTACTCCACTCGACGGAGGGTGATTGCTACCTGAGGAGGACTGAGGGGCTGGGCGGGGAGGCTGTCCATTCGGAGCAGATTTATGAAATATTGGACATTATTATGTGCAATTATTCGACCAGAGTCGCCGCCATGTCCATAACGCTGTAGGAAAGCATTGCACTCGATTGAATGGCAATAAAAGCAAGGTGTAACCAGATATCCATGCACCCGATAAAACGCACATATAATGGAATATATCAGCGCTATATATGGATAACTCGGAAAGTGGGTAGGTATGGTGGGAATTTTCAAATGTAGGAGTCTGCTGCATGTGCGAGTGAGTGAGCAGGCTTGGCTGCGCCTTTGATTAAATTTCTTTGAGTGTTTGGGGCACACAAAATGCAATTTCATTTGCACTAATGGCTGGCGTCGCTGCTATGCCTCGGCCGCTGCCACTGCCACTGCTGGCTGCACTTCCGCTGTCAGCAACAATGCGGCGGCGCAGCAGAGGAAAACTGGGCGAAAAAGCGAAAAGAAAAGTGAAAAAAAAACAAAACGTACGAAAAAGATTGTTAAATTGAATTAAAACCAACAACGTGCCGGCTGACGACGCTGCGGGGGTGGTGGGGGCGGTGCGACTGCCGGCGGCGACCAAGCGGAAGGTATATCATGATGAGAAGAATTGCATGCCGCTGCTGCTGCAGCCAGCAACCACCCCCTTCTGGTTCCGGCAGCCGTCTTTAATGGTGTTACTGCTGCACCGGCAGCCATTACCCACCAACTTGCAACTTGGGGCATCTGCAAGAGGTTGGCGCAAGCAATAAACGGAATTTGAAGCCTTGTTCTCCGCCCCGGCCCCTCGAACAGAACCCATTCCCACAAAAGATTACAATGTTTGTGGAACGGAAGAGGAAATGAAAGATGAAACTATTAATTTTTGTGGCCTTTCATGAAAAAAGCACAAACGGGTCAGAGTTCAACATTCAATTGTCCTAATACATTTTAATTTATTAAAGTAGTCTGAGTTGTTTATTTCGTCATTAAAAATTTATGAAAAAATTAGTAATATTTCAATTCATTTTGAGTAATGGCACAAGTAATGAATAATTTTTAAAAACAATTTCATTAATAATTAAATCTATTCATATCTAATAAAGATTTTATTGGAAATTATGAAAAATAAATTGGTTCGACAATTTATTCGTAATGTTTTAAACTTGTTATGTGGCAAATGAATCAATATTTCATAAAAACAAATATGGGGATGAGACAATTTAATGTCCAAATAATCAAAATAAATATTCCGGCATTTGTTGATTCCATCTTGCTCCCTGTCAACCCGTCACTGATTCATTCATCCTGTCAGCGAGCCTGTCATCTGCGCATCGCAATTCGGCGGATCGAATTGTTTGCCTTCTCAGGTGAGTATGCTGACTAGGCAACTGGGCTATCAGATGGATAGGCAGGTAGGTGGCCATGGTAGCTATTCAGACCCACCGGAAAGTGTGCGTAGTAGTGGCACCATTTACGCTTCAAAGAGTTTGCGAGTTGCGAGTTGGCAACGTGTTGCTGTCGACGGATTACGGAATGATTACAACAGGTGCGGATTGACTGGGCAACGCACCAGGGCCTGGGGGAGGTGGAGCTGACTCTCCTTGTGCCTTGAGCTTGGTGGCATAATCTGTCAGACGACTGTCCCTTAAACAAGATTAACTGCTGATGCTGATGAGGCCGGAGGAGGAGGTGGCTGGAGGGAGAATGATGATGCTGCTGCTCCGGGGCTGTGCAACAAAGAAGCAATAATGCGATGAGGTTGGGCCTGACTCACGTCTGCCGCAAGCACACCAACACCAAACACGTCCTCAAAAGGACGAGGAGCCAGACTCAGACGTATAGCCTTTTCATCCGGGCGACATTTACGTCAACAATTCACCCAACAATTGGCAAATGTGGCCATAAAAGCATGGCAGTTGTCGCTGCTGCTTCTGCTGCCTTTGTCACTCAGAGGCAGCCCCCGTTTGGCTACGCCCGTGGCTGCTGCTACTTTGCAATGCACAAAGCGGAAACGGATTCGGATGCGGATACGGAAATACATGTATGCGTGATGTTGTTGCTGTTCCTCCGACTGCCTGCCACCGGCAGTTGCAACTACCAGTTGTTGTTGTTGTTGCCACCTTCCGCATTCCCTTGCTGCCTTCTGGCTGCTGGCAACTGCCACCCGTCATTCTGTCGACCCACCGAGCGAGTGATGGCTGAGCCAAAAGCCAACATGTCGCCAGCAGACTAAGCCCTGGCCCGGCCACACATAATGTTGGCTAAGCCTTCAGTCAATTGCATTCAAATAAGCGGCCAAACCGTACTGTCCTCGCCAAAGAGGACCTAGTCAGAGTGGCGTGGCAGGGCCCAAGTGCGCTCCAGCGTACTCCGCTTACATATGCAGAGCTTTCTGCTCCCAACATCCAGCAGCTCAGGAACTCGGGAATGTTCAATTTCACCCATGGCCGGGCTGTAGCATCGTTTCGTGTATCATTTTATGGCTCTGGCGAGTGAGGAGTTAAATTGCTAAAGGCAAGGCCGTGGTGGGGCAGTTGCGGCTTGCCATTAAAGTTTAAACAACAGTTATTCCATCTGAGCTGGCCGATGTCTGTTGGCTGGTTCTCACTTCAATGCCAATCCCGATCCCAACCGCCAACAGTTTGCTCCATTGCTCCGCATACCCCCTCTCGTGTCAGCCATGGCATCCTTTTTTAAGGATGTAAAAATGCTGCGTAAATATGCCAGCAAAAAAATGTATGTAAAATTAAAAAAAAAACAACATCGAAGAGAGCAGTAGCAGCAGCCACAACAATAGTGGCAGCAGCAACACCAACATTAAATCTCTTGTTGTTGGTGCCTTTACATGGTTGCCATTACACATATATACACATGTAATTCAGTTTCAGTTTCATAACTAAAAAACCATAAAACAAAATTGTGTACACACGCCCCACCCGGCCCCTGCTATTGCCCCGCCAGGAATTTCCCAGGGCAGAGTGAGCCACAGAGTGAGCGATCCCAAAACCAAACCAGACTGATTCCCTACCCACCGACCCGCCGACCCAGCTGGTGGCTACCAGGCCACCCCGTGAGCCACCCACACAAAACAAACAGAAACGATGAAGGGAAGCCGAGCAGAGAGGCATAATCAGCAGCGGCTACAGTGAAGATTAGCTAAATGAAAAGCCCTCGAAAGGCAGCTCATGCGAGCGCAGAGAGGTCGCAAGTTTGTTTTGCGGCCAATCTGCCTGCTGCCTGCCACAAAAGACGAACGGGAGTGCAACACTAACAAATGCCACCCGCCACCCCCAGGCTCCGGCTATGACGACTCCGGTGTGGCATACAGTACTCTGATGTGGCACAAATGGAAAGGAGGCCTTGGAACTGATTCGAAAATGAGTTATCCTCGCGTTCGCATTAGTCACACGTGATTAGGCTCGAAGGACGATTAAATCATTATGGGTAAAGTCAGTGCAAAGCAACTGAATTGAAAACAAAAATGTGATTGTTCTTTTTTTTTTGTGTAAAATAAGGATACAAACAAGGATCTGTAATAATGCTTGCTGGCATGAAAGTATTATTATTTCTGCTCTTATTATCCCCAATTGCTATCCTATAAATCCTATACGGTGTATAGCTTAATCTCTACTCTATCTATTAAATTAAATATAAATAATTTCTATGTAACTACTTTTAAAACCATAAAAGCCTAGGAAAATAAATAAAAACTGTGAATAATTGCAGTGGTTGAGATCAAATTCATGCTCACTGGCTGTGGCTTGTAAAATGTTGCGCCACTTTGCGCTAATCTGCACTCGTGGCTGAGTTTTCATTTAGGCTATTTCCACTGTTCACTCCACTCTCACAAACACACATACATACAGTTGCTTTTCGTCCTTTGCGTTTCTATGTGTTAGTGCTGGTGTGCAGGTTTGTTTTAAAGTTTGTGCAAAAAATTAGAATTCATTTGCAGGGACACAACACTCGAAATGGCCGGGAAAGTGGCAAGCTCACACACACTAGCTCGTGTATGAAAGAGCAAACCATAAAGTACACAAAACTGGCCACCAACAACAGCAGCATGCCACATTCACAAACACATTCATGCAACACAGTCATTCATGTAAACCTCTCATTCGGTTATTTCGTATTCAGAAAATGGCACTAATTATACAGTTATACAGTTATATGCCGCTTGAAGCGTTGCTGGGCTGCCACATTTTTGGCCACGCTTCCTGCTTGCCATTATCTGCCAGTTGGCCCGCCCCTCGTGTCCTGCGTCCACATCTTCGCCACCCGGGAATCTCTGGAAGCGCCTGCAACGGTAATTAACGTTCTCGAACGGAACCGACGACTTGAAGCGTTGCCCTGGCACCGACGCCTCACGCCTCATGCCTCTTGCCCCTGTCATCTGCCACCTGGCCACGCCCTCCAACCTCCATCCTTCGTCCACTGCTCATCTCGCTTTAACTGAGCAGCCAAGTCAGAGTCTCAGTCCATTGGCAGTGGCAGTCGCAGCTGCAACACCTGCAGACAAACGACAGCAGCGAAGGACGACGAGGATGCGGCTCACAGGACGTATACGTAACTTTTGTAATTAAAAGCATCGCAGTGCAGCAGCAGAGCACCGACCGAGCAGCTACAGAGCATTGGCTGAGCTGTGGCGACAACAATGCACTCATGCAAAAAGCTGCAGCTGCAGTGGGTGTGGCAAGGGCCGGGGCAGTGGCAGGGGCCAGCTACGATGTTGAGCTGCGGCAGCAGTTGCAGCTGCCTCTTAGTTACTCCCCGACAATAGCACCGAGCGGGGGCAGGGGCGCCGGTGGTGGGGCAGCTGTAAACGGGGGACTAAAAGGGCGAAAGCCGAGCACATTCAAACAAAGCTTGGAGGAGCGCACAATAGTTTTTTGGTCCCGGGGTCGCCGTTTGCCAAGTGGGTTGCAGCAGGTCCTGCACTCTTACAAACCATTAGGTCTTCCAAGAACATTCCACATAAGTGTGATTAATACAGCGATTAAAATGAGCATTTTAATTTCAATTTGGCAACTTACGGGTTACGGCAACAAAAACAATGACCCACTTTTAAAAAGAGGGGAATAAAAAAATAACTATACTTATATATATACATTTAAATCTTTTAAAGTAGCCTATATTGTTATGAAAGTAAGTGTAATGACTTGAAAAATGTATTTATTTAGAATTTTATTTTATTTACTCACTCTTTTTATTTTTTAAATATTTACTTTATAAATTGCACTTTAAGCTTAACATAATATTAAAAGAATCCCAATAAAAGAATATTAAGATCAAGCACGATTCAAAGTATTTAATTAAAAATTCACGAATCCATTCACGAACTCTGTGAACCCCCGAGTATCAAGTTTCAATAAAAAAAAAACATTTTTAATGGGATTCCCATAAAGAGAAATGAACTTTAAGGTTTGTTTAATGAATAAGATTAATTTCAGTAGAGTTCGAAATTTGTTTCAGCGTAGTTGGGCCTCTAATGGGCGTCTCACCAAAAAGGACGATGAGGAGTGGGGTTGCAACTAAATGCGGTTGCGGCTGCGGTTGCGGTTGCGGTGGCGAGTGACTCACCGGTCTTGGAGGCATCTTAGAGCATCCGCCAAGCCACAACAACTGCAGCAGGGAGACAAAAAAAAAGAAGAAAAGACAGCAGCAAGGCGCGGATGCTGCAAAGTTTCCCTGCGACTAAGACTAAATCTGACCCCCGAATCTGCACCTGCAACTGCCGCTGGGTAGGTTTTCCCGGTCTCTGTGCCACAATTTGCTAGAGTGCCGCTGCTCCTGGAGAACACAGGCTCCTGCACCTGAACACCCTTGACCCCTGAGAGATGATCGGCTTGGGGACGGTTGACACTCCATTTCGAGAGATTCGAATCTGGTCAGCAGCCAGAGCTTCATGTGGAGCATCCTGCACAAATTATGGCAGCAGTTAGCCCGGGGTTAACCCGGCGGCTCAGCCAGAACTCTATCATTCTGCCACATCTCTCGTCATTGTTTTTCATGGCCTCTGCAAACCATTGACCGGGCTAGTTGTCACTGAGCCCACTGTGGGGGCTTTGTAGGAGAAAAGCACGGCTAAGGGACCGGACAGGACATGGCCAGGACACCGGCAGGGTAGGACTGGGGCAAAAAACAGAGCCGGCCTGCGGGCGGCGTGGCCTTGCATAAAAAATGGCCAACTTTAATTGATAAAGTTTCTCTGGTGGGGCCATGACGCCGCATTAAGCCACATTGGGCAGATGCGTAGATGGTTGGCCTTCGGACAGGGGGATGAGTGGGGGTGGGGGGATGTGGGTTAAGGGAAAGGCCTCACAGCTGCGATGGGAAAAAAATCTGTTTGTTCAGCTTCAACTTAAAGCGTTTACGTGTGTATCCTGTCATTTGTCCTTTGGCCTGGCTGCGTACTGATTCCCCCGATGCTCGTTTGCTCAATCGCAGCCAACTACTTTGGCAGGCCATGTTCGTTGTGTTCCAGAGAGAAAAACAATTGCCTGAATCCTTTATTTTATTAATTAAGAAGATTATCCTATAATATATAATCCTATGATTAACAATAATTGGTTTATTTTAATCCATTTCATATATTAAACATAACTTATACATAATCCAACTATACATAAACTTTATCCTTTAATAACTATCCTAGTTATCTAATCCTAACTCTCACCTAAATAAAATAAAAGAAACATATTCCAAGGGTGTCCTCTTTTTGCTCGGTGCCTGCATGACCCTGATTCGTGTCATGCCGTCCCAGTTCGTGCCATTTCCCTCCCAACCGGATAAGGCAATCAATGCAAAACAAAAAATTTTATTCCATCACTTCATCGGCGACATATAAATGTATAAGTTTGTCCTGGCTGCCCTGCGGCTCGCACACGTGGTGTCATCGTCATCAGGTTGTGCTCGGCGCGTCTCCCTGGAGCCCGTGGCCTGATGTGGATGATTTTGCTGCTCAGCTGGTCACGTTCTGTTCGGTTCGGCTTTTATTAAAAACGCTATGCAGAGCACATTACAAGTTAATAATTCCCGTGCCGATCTGCCTTGATGCTGCAACAGACACACTCGCCCACGCACAAGTAGTGGTGTCACATATGTACGCCAAAGGAGGGACATGGCCGGGGAGCCATGCTGGTGGCATATGCCACACATTCGACGGGGCTGTGGTGTTGAAATATTTTGCCCCTTGGCCAAGCACAACATGAAACGAATAATTTTTATTATTCCCACACCCATTCATTGCCCGGAAGAGCGGTCCATCAGTTGGGCCAAGCGAATGGAGCATTCAACCATCCGGAGCCAGAATCCAGCAGCCCCCATTCCGGGTCCGGAGTCCGGACCCTCATCCGTATGAAATCCCTCACGGAACGAACGAATAATGGTGTTTGTGTTCGAAAATACATTTATTTGAGGGCGTTGCCATGCCACACCAAGTTGCGCGGACGGAGGGGGGCGTGGCAAGGTGGTCTAGCGGAGCGAGGGAGGCTTCTGGCGTCCATCCGTATGCCCGTTGCCCGTTGCCCTTTGCTCTGCGGCTGCGGCAGTTGACACAAATTGTCAGTTCATCAACGCCTACCGGGCGTATGCGTGATGTGTGGAGTGGGAGAGGGCACGAAGGAGGCAAAGGAAGGAAAGGAAACGGCTGCCAGTGGCCAACGGGCTTCGTTAGCCAACTGGGCGCGTATAAATCCTGCACGTTTAACCATAACCGAATCGAAGCTAAACGAGTGTGTCCCTTCGACTCTGCCCCCCAGTTCGGTGGGTCGGTCAGTCGGCCCATTGTTGTGGGCCATATCAGTTGGGTCGTTGCTTTTGTTGGCCGTGTCATTGTTATTAACTTTTTATGGCTTATTACATAAGCAGCGCAAATCCAACTGACAACGCATACGTGCCAAATCCGATCCTGGAATGGTTGGCCGCCATTGTGTGTATCACTAATTAAATATATAAAGCGAAGCCTATCCATATCCATAAATAAAACAATAAAACTCGCCCTACTTAACTACAAAGTTAACCCCAAACGAGGACAAAACTTTTGCCCCAAAATCCCGGCTCTGATGTGGCCCATTTTGTCCCGATTCGCTCAGTCAGGTTAAAAGTCAACATTTTGAGGCCTGCGACCGGTCCAAATCCCTTTCAATCGAACGGATTCGATTCCAATTCCCAGAACAATTAGTTCCGTCAGACCCGAAATCCCGGCCAGACACCAGAAGGCGGGCGAGGAGATCTTCGCACGCCGAATCAATTGTCAAAAGGTATTAAAAGTTTCCCAGCTGAGCGGAAAAAGTTTCGCCTTTCTCTCCAGTTCGGGAACCTCCGGGAGGGAATCACAGCAAATGCTAAACAGCAATTCTCCGACTTTGTGCCCCATTAAATGGCAAACCAATGCGGAGGGGAGTCCATATCGTAAATTGTGCGAGACGCAAAATGAGATACGTAGGGCGCATACCAAAGGATTTGTAAGTAAAACATTTCTGATTAGCTCCAATGGAAGGATGCCGGGGAGAGTGTGGATGGACGACTTCATGCGACTTGTTTGGATGTGTGTGTGCTTTGGCCAGCCACTGGCTATTTCTATTTGATGTCCTGTTCTGACCTCGCTGCGGTTTCTCTTCTTCGGATCCTGTTCATTCGGCTCCGTTTGCCTTGGTTGGGTTTCGGTTGGATTTGTCTCTGGAAGTGCGCAAGCATAATAAAATCAAGATACAGATACTAAAGATAGTAGAGACACCACGGGGTGGGGCGGCGTGGCGAATGTGAGGACAGGATGTGGTCCCCACTCGACTTCGCTGCTGTCTCTGCCACTAATTGAACTTGTGTGAACGTATTAGAGCTTATGTGCGAATGTTTGCCTGCCACAGCCCAGAGCCCAGAACCCAGATATGCTCATCGCAGATCTCCGAACGGCTGCCAGTTCTTAGGATGAATAAAAATATTGTGTTAACTTTGGAACAACTCTCGGTTGATATAACAGCTCTCGGCTAGTGCCTTAGGGGAGGCGTGGCGAGTGCCGAGTGTCGCCTGCCTCACCCCCTGCTCTAAGTGTATTTGTTTCATTTGCCCTGAATGCTAATGATGGGAAAATTTGCGAATTTGCGCCAGGCTGAGTGGGTGGGTGGGCACTGGATCGAACTCGGTCCTGGTATTCCGGGTGGCTCTGTCGCCTCTGACTGAGTCGAAGACTGAAATGCTAATGATGTAAAAAGCTTTGCCAAAGCTGAAACAAACGACAGCCGTCTCGAAATGAGGAAACTGACTTAACTTAATTGAAGTTGCTGATGGCTTGGCTCGAGTCCCCTGCCTCTGATTCTCCTTCCCTTTCGAAGATGCCTTATTGGCATCCTGAGGGGGTTTGTGGGAAACTCTCTTGAAATATTCCCCAGCACACTGACACTGCCTGCATTTAAAACCCACTCCGATCGGAAGCTCGCTCGAAGTGATTTCGTAATTAATGAATAAGTGTGGGACTATTTGGGGGTCGCTGCGTTAGCGGTTACCCTTGGCCATGGCCAGAACACTTATCCTCCGGATGGCCCGAACTGCGGGCAAAGTACCCTAACCCAAGTCCAAAGTTACAGTAGGGATGGAGTAAGTTTGCTGAGCTGATTACACACAGAACTTGGCTACAAAGAGAGGTCCTCAAGTCCTTGAGTCGAGCCATGTCGAGAATTCCATTATCGGGGGGAGGCCAGACAGTCCATTGATTCCGCTGCGTTGAGCCGAAGGCATCTTCAGCCGAGAGCTCGTCCGAGCCACTTGCAGCCTGAATTATGATTTCATTAGAATTTATCTGGCTCCTGCCCGTGGTACCTTGCATAATAACTCATTACGGCAGCTGCATTTAGCCAGCTTTAATCGCTTTTATCATCAGCTGCTTGGCTGGATGTGGCCCTCGGTCTCCGTCTCAGTCTGAGAATGTGCAGCATTTCCAGGTCGTTAGCTCCGCCGTAGATGTTGCTGCAGAAGCTGTAAGCTATAGGTACACCACGTGCCCAGAAACGCCTGTGGTCCTGTGGTCCTGTTCGAGATCCAGCCCGGCTGCTAGAGACAATGCTCCATTAGCATGCAGCATATTTTAATTAGCCAAATAAATTTACCATCCCGCCATCCCAATGTCCGAGGCAATAGAGCAGTGGCTAAAGTTAAAGCTCTCCGGCTCAGGCCCGGGCTCTCCACTGGCCAGGATTTATTGGAGCGACGAGGGCGCATAAAACATGTAACATGCCTGAAACGGCTTCATGTTCGACTTCATGATATCCTGCAACAGGGGCTGACATAATCATAATTTTTAATTGGGTCTTATTTTTATTAACGAGTTATGTTTAACCAATTAAAATAAGTTATTTAACTAATAAGTTCTCATACTTAATCCTATTAAAGGTAATAATAGCCTCCACATTTTAAATAAATACTCCTGTAAAATATTAAATTATTCCAAGATAAACAACAAATTATTTTTACTTTTTGAAGCCATTCATGTAAAAATTTTAATAAATGTGGTCGTTTGACGTCCCTAATTGTCGATATATGTGCATAACAAAATTATGTTGTGAATAAGTGATGAGGGTGGCCCGACTAATATATACAATTTGTCGTGCACACCCACCGCTCCGATGGACTCTGTAAACACCGGGTACGAAAAGTATACAAAACACGTTGGACTCCCTGGCGCCTGTTTAATTTCACTTAACGTTTAACCTGCTGCCATTAATCGAGCGCAATTAACGCGCCTTTAATGGAAACTCTGGCCAGTTTCGCAATCAGTTTACCCACACACATACACCCACATGCATACATACGTACAAAGGCAAACACATACATGCATATTTAATTAGCAAAGTCAACGCGCAGTTCTCAAAGAAGGTTAACTGGAAAAGGACGAAGGACGAGGAATAAATACTGTTGTGCGGGCCGAAGCCAGCAATGCGTCGCTTGATAAATAGCCAATAATTCTTACGCAGCCACCCACTGAAACACCTCCACCCTCCCCGGGGAACCACCCGGGGCTTGGAGCTCGTTGAGAACGAAATAAATAGCTGGCATCTAACCTTGAGCGTGTGTTGTGGCTATTATCATTTGTAATTTGCAGCAATTAGTTGGGGCTCAAAAATTCTAAAGCAAACTTTGTCGGCAACAGCAACAACAATAACAGCAGCTGGGAGGACTGGGGTGGGGGGAGCAGAAAGGAGGAGCAGAAACAGTAACTAGGAACAGAGCCAGCGGCCACGTGGTCCTGGCCACGGCCCAAGTCCTGGGCGAAGGCAAAAAACAAACAGCGGCAAAAAAGAATTTATCGAGCCGGGGCCAGCTTACATATTTATAAGGCACATTAAATTAATTTACGCATGTTTGTCCCTATTCAAGGATATGGCTACGTGAGGTGGAGCAGGGGGCACAGGAGGGGCAGACTAGGTGGCAGGGATTGGGTAGCTCTGTTTCTGTTTACAATGGGAGTGCGGCGAATAGCACTTGCTGGCACCCCCGCGGGGCAGTTCAATGCCATTGATGAGGTCTAATGCTCCCGAGACACAGACATTCAAGGCAGCTCAATGAGCTCACTGAGCGCTCCTCTCCCCCAAAAGTATACCCACACACGCCACTCAGACCACAAAGGTGCAATTGAATGAATAATTACAGGTAGAAGATGTGAGAATCTCTAAAGCTCTTTTTCTCCAATTGGAGCTTTTCCGGTTCTTTGTTGTCGAGTTTGAAATGCAATACTATTCTGGTCTAAACTCTCCGATTGAACTTTTCAAATTGGATTACTACCCCATTGGCATAACCATGAACTCAAAAATGGCTAGAAATGGGAAATTTGTTGATTCCATCCGAGTGCATTTTCCACAAATGCACTTCAGTTGCTACTCCTCAATTGGGATTATTCACAAAACTATTAAAATCAATTAATAACTTAATTTTTAAGAACAAACAAAGGCCACCGGAAAAGCTTATTACCTTTATAATCTGTATTTTTGTGGCATATGCATTAAAAGCCTCAATAATACCACTCAGCTGTCATTGTTTGGTGTAATGGGTTTTTAAATGCCTTTAATAGTTATTCAGTTAAATTTTATTCAATTCAAAAGAGATGAAATGTGAAATATCCACTACAACTAGTACTAGTACTTTTTTAATTTTGACTTCTTACTGAAATTAAAGCCATCGATAACCTGAAACATGATATGCAATTAGTACTTCCATAAATGATAGCTTTGGGCTCAACTCGGCACGATTCCGAAATTCTAAATTCTAAACTGACTGCACCTGTTCCTGGTGAGTTATGAATTTTAAAACCTTTCAGTTGGCATCTAAAGTATGCAACTTGTTCTTGTGGCTAAGCATAGCTGGCTAAAATGGTAAAAACTTATTAAAGATCTCTGGTATCTCTGGTGTCCCTTATATTGCAACCGAAATGATTGCACTCCTCCTCTCAATAGAAGTGTATTAGCCGAGTTTGGGGAGTTGCTGCCAATCACTGATGTCCGTATCAATCTATGTGCACCATGAAGAGTGGCAGAGCGCTTCTCTTTTCGGTTGCCAACACAAATCGATTTCCCCAATCGGTAGGAGCCATCTTGTCTTTGGCTCCGGAGGATGTCAATAGCGACTTTCCTGCGTACAGTGCGTTTCACCACCGAGTGGCACTGGCAAAGGGGAATACTAATCTTTTCGCCTCTGCTCTGGTGTAGTCTCCTGCATATATGCTCTCGCTTCGTACAATCAATATGCCATGATATCCCTGCTGCAGCTTGTATCCTATTTTTTGGCTTCGCTCGAATTCCATTCCGAACTGAGTAAACATTTATAACAAACGACTAGGACAACAACAATTAGTTCTATTGATGGAAGCGATGCCATAACACATATGTCCCGGCATAAATAATAGATTTGTAGCCGCCACCGCACCCACACACGTTCCGGCTCGGCCACCGCACTACCCCATCCGCCTGCACAACCGTAGCACCATCGCACCGCCGCAACAAAGCACAGATGTACAATGCATATGCAAAGTTTTTCCTGCACTCGGCTGCGGCTCAAGTTGCCATCCGAATCCATTTTACACTCGCACAACTCAAGCCGAAGGCAAATGGTGTGCGACTTATGCTGATCCGTATGCCACTTCCATTTCCAGGACGACTCCGGGGACAGTGGGCTGCGGGGGCCTTGGCCCGGTCCCCTTGTGTTAGATAAATTGCAGTTTAAACCTACTTACATGCATGTGCCGGCCCTACCCCAGCTGCAGATTGCTACCAAAACTGAGACTGCAACCACGATTGCCATAAACATTTTGGGCCAACTCAGCAAAAGGAATATTCGGGGGGTGCACTCCGCAAAAAAGAAGCACCACAAAATCCATATTTAATTTATAAATTGTATCCTTAGAATTCAAAGGAGTTAGGGGAGGGGTTGCTCATAGGGTTTTCATAAAAAGGATAACAGTTCTTAATGAATATATGGATTGAAGAATCAGAAATGATTCTAAGAGAAAATTATTTTAAGAGATTGTATTTATTTTTGAGAGACATTATTAAATATATTCATTTAAAATTAATTTTATATAAAAATATGTTTAAAAATGTGTCCAATTTTTTTATAGCGTATGGCAGGTTAAATGAAATGGGGTGGTAGCGTTGCCAATGTTGCATGCCACATGTGAATGCATTTCCCCCGCTTTCGCTTGCTTTTTTTGACTGCCTGCCAAGCTGAAATTGGAATAGACTCCGGCTTAGTGCTGGCATTGTAAGCGGCTCAATATATTTTTAATATACTTAGCTGGATGGCGACATTCTGCTCCTCTGCTGCCCCCCTTCCGATGGGGACAGAAATCACCGGATATCGGGGAGGCAGCGAGGGGCAAGAGTTTGTTGCCAGACAGTCAATTGGAGCTTTTGGCGGTAAAAGTTAATACGATTTAACCGGATCAGAGGCCGCAGACAACGGGCCTTTGCTCCGACGCTGCGGGAGCGGGGTGAAAATATGTAAAATATGCCCCAATTGGGGGCAAGCATTGGGGACGGGAGGACAGAGGGAACTATGCCACACAAAAATATGTATTAGGCCACTTGGCTGCGTCAGTCGTTCGAGGGCGGGGCCAGATTTGTTGAGCTCATTCGCTTCATGAATAATTTGCGCCACAGTGTCGGCATCCCAAGGGTCTCCACCCCGACAACCCTTGATCCACCGTGCTGCCTCGAGCCCCCCTGTCTCCCCGGCTGTGGTCCTTGCCCTAGCCCGGGGGTAAACAATAAACAAATGGGCAAAAACATATGCAAAGAGCTTCGCTGAAGAGCGTATTCAAATAGAGTTGACAGACGAGTGACAAGTGCTCCGCGTGGGTGGCATCGATGGCGTCATCGTGCAATCCTTGAACCCAAATCCTTGGCTCCCAAATCCCAGTTCTAGTCCTTGGGGTCCTCGTAGTTAGCAAGTCATCTAGTCATCTAGGCATCCCAACAGCCGGCGCCTCCAAACAGCAAACAAATGGTTTAGGTCGCAGCGTGATAAAAACGTGTGAAAAGGCATTTGGCAAAAGGCCTTATCCTCATCCTCATCCCCATCCCCATCCCCACCCTCATCTTCGACCTCATTCCCATCTCATCTCCTGACTGACATCCTGGCCAGGCTTATTCTTCGTTGTCCTGCTCCGTTGGACCAACGACTGGGTCACTTCACCTTTTGGCAAATGATAGTTTTTATCGCCCTGGCCCCGGTCTTGAGTGTTTTTCGGAGCGATGAGTTATGGTAGCTGCATCAAAAGGCTTTGAAAAAACAACATCCACGGAGGGAATATAAGGAGCTGTCTATTCCCGCTGCCAGTGGCCCGTCCCCGTCAACTGTGAAGGTGTGTATATGGTCGACATGTGTGCTTGTGTGGCATCCACACATGACCGTCGCCATCAGCATCAACATCCGTCTTTGGCCCACAGCTTTGACGCCATCTCTCTCCCTTCGAGGGACAAACGTGAGCTCAATCCATCACTTGCCTGTCATTGGTGTCTTGGCCAAGCCGGCAGCATCCTTGCCTCCTAGCATCCGGAGTAGCACCAGCACATCCTGCCAGCCTGGCTGCAGATAATGTTTATTGGCCTGCTAGCTGGTTAATTTTAATACCGCATACAGCCTGATTTATCGCCCCGCGTCGGACAATTGAAGGCCCCCTGCGATGGCAATACAATAAACTGCACTTGTCGCCATCCCCTCCTGCCCCCCTCAACCTGGCAGACTGTCTCATTAAGCGGGCGGGACACGCCCTCGCGAATGGCAACATGACAGCATAAAAAACTCGTTTACCTGCATAAAGTGAAACACTCAGCAGACGGTTGAGGCATAAAGGAAATGTGACAGAGTCACGGGGCGGAACCAGAACGGGTGGCAGCTCCTGCCCCTGCCTCTAATTCCCAGCCGGATGCCACAAGTGCCCCACTGTTCGCACGTGAAAAGGAAAAGCTGGTGGGTCTGAAGTCAAGCTTCTGCTTCCCACCTGCTCCAGCGCAGTCGAAAATGCAAATCAGCTGAAAGGCAAGGCGCAGGCACGAATGAATGGGGGGGGAGGAAGTCCACCTTCTCAGAGCCCCGAAGCCTTGCAGTCCTACGGCCGGGGACCGTTGTGTAATTGCGCGCACTTGGCGGTAAATGGGGGCGACAGGAGCCATCTCAAAAGAAGTGTATGAAATTTGTAAGGCCAAAACGATGGCCAAAAGTGCAATCGCCCAAACAATGAAACGGTTCAGGCTCTCTCAGAAATCCCTTTCACGCTTTTGTCCCTGGGAAATGGCTTCAAATGTTTTATTCAGACACCCAATAGCAGAGGGAATTTTTGTCCTTATATCGGGCCTTGTAATGATAGCAAGTCATGCATGAAAGGCAAACGTGTTTCACTTTTGTCTTATATTGTGAAAGATATTGAAAATCACATGTTATACGTGAATGCTTCAATAAGCACCCCTTTGTCCGAGCTAACTGGTCCATTCCCAGCTCGATCTGTGGCAGGATTACGGCTGCTGGTGCTGGCACTGGTCCACTTTCACCTGCCCTCTCTCTCTCTGTTCCGGCGCCTTTTTGATCCATTGTTCGCCGGGAATTCACTGAAAGGCTCTTGCCTGCCAACTACTCGACTTAATTCAACTCGAGTCGACTCATCTCGTCACCTGCTCCGCCCGTTCATTCACTGGCCGCACGGATGTGGCTGGGAATTATGCGTCAAATGCTCTACTTCAGTTCGGGCGCACCGCCCCTCAACCTGTCGTCGCCACCACCCAGGACTGTTGCCCCTCCAGCATGCCAGGGTTATTGTTGTCATTTAGTGCAGGTTAAACGTTGCGTATGCGTGATTTACATGAGCATTGTTTGGCCTTCCCGTTCACTAACCGCTGCTGCTACTGTTTCAACAACAACTCCTCCTGCAGATCCTTGCTGCTCCCGCTCCGTCTCCTGCTGCGGGGCAATTGTTATTGTTTTCGCTCGACCAAAGCCAAAGCCAGAGCCAGAGCCAGTATAGGGTTGAGACCTGGAGCCTGTCATCTGTGAACTGTAACAAAAATTAGCAAAAGACAAACACGGGCCTTGGCATGGCAACGGGAGCACAGAGAAAAACAAAGAATTTCCACGAAATATTCAAAAGGACGAACTGAAAAGATTCCTAGATAGTTAAAAATAAAATCTCCTTTTACATTTTAATATCACAAAGAGTTGGACTGCCAGGAAATTACTCTATACCAGGATTTATTTAAACAGCGCTTTTTAATTAAAAACTATACCAAACAAAGTCGATTGTTTTGTTTTGAAAATTAACATGCTATTTGCTTTAAAATGAAATCATTGAACTGAAAGGCTAACATACAAAGTTGAAATGTATTTCCTTTTTCGATTTATCTAACAGACCACGGAGAGTCCTTTTTTTGCGAATCTGAAGAGCTGACTTTGCCAAATAATTCAATCAAACGGCATGATAATTAATTTATAAACATTTTTTTGTCCCTATTCCTTGTTTGTAATGGTGGTTGTGCTGTAAAGCCACAAAATTAGAACATCATATTGATTCAAGCGGTGGCTAGAAATTAGTCCTTTGCGTTTTTCACACCTTTGTGGCTGTTGCATTGCGGTACGAATGCAATTATCGCCCCAGGTTATCGGCCGAGATTCGCAATCAGTTTGGCACCTGTTTTCTTTCTGCGTGTAGGCTCCAACACGTCGCATGTGTGTGCCACACATTAGCCAATTATGCAGACGACGCATTAAATGGGGGGCAGGACACTGAAGGCGGCAGTCAAGGAAACAGGAGCAGTCAACCTGCTAAGCAGCCAACCAGCCAGGCAACCGACTGGCTGAGCCGCTTTATGCCTTTTGTTCTCGTGTATCAACTTGGCAATTTGTAAGCAATTTACGTGGCTCGAGCTAATTAACTCGCCATATTTTCTATGCCTACAAAGTTTCAATGAGCCGACCTAACCCTGCACCGCCAGCCGTGCCACCACATCCTTCATTATCCTGCGAAGGGCAGACAACGTCTTTGCCAGCCTGATTTCGGCTGCGACGCGATGTGACCCACTGACTCGGTGACTCGGTGACAGAGTTCCGTGTTAACCCAGTGACTGGGCCAAGAGAAACGTCTACCGACTGCCAAGAGAGTCCTTCTGGCTAAGAGAGGCACCAGCTCTCCGTGGAGAGACCGCGAGCTTGAGAGCCAGAGAGCTGGCAACATTAACGAACCCAGCAACATGTTGCCAGCACTTTCAATTATCTGTGCGATAGAAAATTAAAATAATGAACAGTGGCTTGCACACACACACCCTCTAAGAGAGAGATAGGGACACGGACGCCCAGGAGTCACAGGACACACCTGAATGCACGTGTGTCAGCTCATGTGTGCCCCATTCAAATAGGTTAGGAAAATATGTAAATGCTGCTGGCAGTGTATGGAATATACGAATATGGAGATATCTATGGGATATGGATGGATGCGAGTGCCCTGAGGAGAGGCGGAGGGGGGCTAGGAAATTGCGGCATTTACGTGGCGGGCCAAGGACTTACCGCTCTTCATCGGCAGCGTTAGCGGCAGAGGTGGCTGTGGCAGCTTTCCTTTTCGGCTTTTCTTCTTGTCTCTTCTCGTTTTTTGAAGTTTTTGCCTCATGGCTCATCGAGCAGCTACCCCCTCCCCTCTCCTGCTTACAGTCTCATTTTCAGTCACACCCCGGCAAGGACACCCAAAATAAACATAATCTGAGCTGGGGATGCGTCTGAGGTCCTGGCATGTGCGTGTATGTCTCTGTGTGTGTGTGTGTGCATGGAAATGCTAAAAGCGTCTGCTAGCAACAACCGCCAGGACTCACTTGAAAAAAATCCATGTTAATAATAGAAAAATAAGCAAGACAGACTGCCAAAGCATTCGTTTCACAAGTGAGCTAATCCTTTCATACACATATTCTTTAAACTAAGCCAATTAAATTCAAAGGACTCTTAATGAAAAGTATGCAATGATGCGCTTTCAATTCCTGACTATTATGATGGCAGAAAATATTTATCTTTGTAGGATATGGGTAGAATTTCAGAAAAATCTGCAATAACAATATGAAAGGATTCAAATTTTATTTCAAGTGCAACTGCGGCAGACTGTTTAGCAACAAAAGCAAAAACAACGTGGCACATTATTTAATCAAGCGTAGAAATTGAATAGGCCCTTAAAAACTTTTGCCCGAGGCACTTAACCCACAGTGAAAATAGAAATTGACGACATCGCCAGCCAGTTTAGCAGCCATCTCAGGCCGAGATGCCTTGAAGATGAGCTTGAAGAATTTCCCTCGTCCCGAAAAAGAAAAAAAAAATATTAGGAGAGCAAAGTCCAAGACGAACCCGAGTCCCCTGAATGATCCCTGAATCCCAAAGCCAGATGAGTAGAAAAATGAGCTGATAAGGGAATTTCATGCAAAATTGGTAAGCCAACAACCTGATTACTTAATTGCCAGTTTGCGGCCTGACTTCTATATCTGCTCCCCTGCCCCAAGGACCCTGTCACCCCCTCCGACTTCCGACTGTCTGCAAGTCATAAATTTCCAAGCTCGAAAGATGTCGCTGCAAATGGAGCATAAAGCGTTGGGTGAGTGGCGACTTGAAAGCCGAGAATTGAGTGTCGAGAACGGAGATTTGTGAGTGTGTGCCGCCCATAATGATGAAGCTGTGAGGTGTGCCAGGCCACCGCCTTTTGACAAGGGTCCACTTCGGACATCAGAGTCCTAACCTCAGCATGTCACACATGGCAGCGTCCTTTGACTCACTCCTGGTGGCAGTAATGTGCCAATTACTTTATAATTACTTTCGAAGCAAATCTATTCCATTAAGTCTGCTCTTGCTTTCATTTTAATTAGAGGGATTTTCGGGTAAATACAGAACTCTAAGCACTTAAATGGATTCCCAATATCCCATGCTTTTTTGTACACCATCATATTCCCAATTGATTTGGTATCTTTTTTTTGCACCCAGTACTTTAAGACAATATTCGTTTCAGATCCCACCATCTACTTATAATTTGAATGGCATTTGTTGAGAATTAAGTAAAAGGTATGCTTATTCGAGACCCATAACTTAACTTATTCGTTCTTGATGGGATTGCCATGGCCTCGAGTGAGGTTTATTTTAAAAAAGGGAGCAAAGTGTTTGCAAGGGGATGTGGAATTGGGATAGGTTACCCAGTCAGAGCCGAAGCTGCAAACTTAATTTTAATTCTCACGCTTTTTCCCAACTACCATTACTCCAGGGCCCTTGTCAAACGCCGCAGCCCAGACAGGGCAGGGCATGGCTGGGCAGGATTGGGTCGGGTTTGTGTTCTCAAAACGAGAAGCTCTGGCCCTCGGCTGACCATTTCCACGGCTTCCGCTACGTACGGGGCTCCACTCGAACTACTATTTGATTTCAGCATTGATTTATGAGCGTGTCCGGTTCACGTAGACCCCGTGCATAGCCCCAGAATGTCCGCACTCGCGTTCGCATCCGCATCCCATATCCATGTTCGTGCCAGGCTGCCTTTGGCAGATTTGCTTTCGTTCCATGCTCAGTTGAGCTGGCGACTGGCAGCTGATTGCCCAAAGTCAGTAAATTAAAGTTCATTCAGCAACTCAGAAAAGGATCGAGGGGCTGGATGGCTGGCTGGGAGGATGTAGGGACAGGGATTGATTCGGTTCCTGACTCTGACGCTGGCGCACATTTGTAATTTATTCTCTGGCAAAAACCACAAAAGCAAAATAGATATTTATTAACATATAAATTATGCATGTGATTGGCCTCAACGGGCGGCTTGATGGGAGCCAGATATGGAATCGGAGGTGGGGTGACAGGACTGCAGGACGACAGGACACCAGGACGGCAGCAGGTTCGATGATTAATCGACTGTCGCCCTTTAAAGGCAACAGCTAATTTCCGATTTTAAACTTTTGACCGCCATTGAGGCGGCAGCTGCCCCTTTCTGTGTTTTTGGGCGATACCCGTTTTATGTCCTTAAACTCCGCCATCGCAGCGTAGATAAAGTAGAGGCGAGGATAGTTCTGCCTGTCACATAAATCGGATCAATAAATGATGATATTATGCTACCGCAGGGACACATTCAGCTGCCACACGCATACATACTCGTGTGTATGCGATGGGATGCCCAGGACTCGCAAATACGGGGGAGATGCTACCAATGCTGCCACTGCTGCCAAGTCGTAGGTGGCAACACATTAAGATAAAGTGACAACGCCTCCATGAAACGTTCAGTGGACGCCAAGGATGCGCGAGAATGTCCCGGCGGCAGGGATGCAGAAAGGGGTAGCCAAATACGGAGGGAGGGGGGAGGAGGAGGAGCAGAATGGGCGGAGTGTACTGAACTGATGCTGAAGGACAAACAGAAATCAGGCGGCAAACATCAAGAGAGCGGGTACACAAATGAATTGTATACATGTCCCGTTTCGCATGGGTATATACACTTTTACACACACCCGCGATACGGCGGGAGTTCGGGCGATTCGGTAGATTCTGGCAGGGGGGATAAGCTTTTATTTTCGCTTGGCATTTTATGCGCATCACGCATACGCACTGTTACACACAGCAGATAGCATAGATGTGAGTGTGTTCGACTCGCCTCGCAGTGTCATGCAGAGGCGCAAACAAGGACTCGCTTTGCATCAAAGTGGAAGGCTCTAAGGGAGCGTAGGATCTGAGGATCTGAGGGTAAGGGCAAGGGTTCCGGCTATAATGACATTTAGCTTTTGAAACAATGTAAACACCAGCAGGAGCAGCCGGAGCATCGCCAGCCAAAGACAACGTCGAAGTTCAAAGTTGGCCCTGGCTGTAGGCCGCCAAAAGTTGTCCTAAGTACCAACGCACACACACTTTGTGTGCGTGGAGAAGGAAACGGATAAGGACGAGGATAGGGATGACAAAGGACTCGGCGCTGTGTGCTCTGGAATTTTGCATGAGCCCCGGCTCAGTCACCGCAAATAGTGAACGATACGCACGCACCCACAAACTGACTGCCAGGTAAACTGTCAAGCTAAGCCCAATGAGAAGCCATAAATTGCCATGCAAGGAGCCGGTGGATTGCCAGTGAAGCCGACAAGACGCTGACATTAACTGGGCCAGATATTGAGACAGTTCCCCGACGGATATGAGCCCTACTTCAGACACAAATGCCCAGCCCATTCCTCATGCAATCGAAGTGCTCGCCGAGTGCCGGGTGCCGAGAGCGGGTCAAGTTCCATTGCTGGCTTTGATTAAGTGCGACGATAACAAGGAGAAATCGTTATCCTGGCGGCAGCAGGACCCCAGTTATTGTTGTTCAGGCAAATTGATGCCTTCACGTGCAGATGGATGGGCCGGCGCAAGGCTTTTATGCTTATATGCTTATGTGTTGTGTGCGGCGCGAGGGCTCTTTTGTTATCCCAGTATTCAAATGACATATTATATAACATTGTGAAAACATTTACGCACGCTTGTAAATATTTCAATTTATTTTATGCTGGATATCTTTTATGTGCATCTAGCTGGCAGCCTGCACTCGCTGCCGGCCATCATCATCCACGTTCGTAAAGAATGGCCTGCCATAATCATATGCCAATAAAAAGTCGGTTAGCAGGCACTCTTTTCTAGGTTTTAGGTTCAGGTTGGGGATTCTGAAATGGATTTCGACCAGGAACAGGGACTCGAACTGGGACTGGGACTGGGACTCGTTATCATTATGCGCTACATCGCTTACACATGTGACCAAAGTCGGGGGCGTGGCAGGGACACGGGACAAGGACGATGGCCGTAGCGGTGGCTGGGGCTGGGGCTGGGGCTTTATAATACATTCAATTCATGGCCAGAACAAATGATGTGGAAATGTAAAATAGATGCCCGGCCACGAAGATGCCGCACATACGCACATTAGACAAACTGGCGCAGCATGTGGCCAGAAGTGCACTGAGAGAAACTGGAAATAAAATCTAAACAGCTAGCTAACATTAGTTTAGCACTTTGCTTTCTTCAAAACTCTAATTTTTCTTCTGGTATATGCTTCATAATTTTTTTTAGAAAATCTGATAGAAATGTATATATTTTATGTATTATATTTTCAAGAACGAATATTGTAAACAAGCATCTGAAATGCAAATTAAGATAGTAACAATGATATTGCTTTCCAAAGGTAAACAACAATCAAGCTAAGTAAAAAATTCATCTGCCCCTTGCAACGCAACTATATAAAGTTTCTCTTCCCTTTAAAGTTTAAAGTTCAAATTGTAAAGTTCGGCAAGGAAGCCACAAGGCATGTCTCCGGGGAATGATTTGGCAAAGAAGCCAGAGAGAGATACATTTTAAATTTATTAGCATTTAATATGCCATAAGATAATCTACCTGGAAGCAGGGAGAAGGCGTTCCCACAAAATGGTGAAAAAGTTATTTTGTTTATTGGTGGCTTTGTTTCGTACTCGAAAATAAACATCTTGAGTTGATGAGGACTTCTGGCCGTGTATCGGTCGAACAAGGACCTGAAGGCATTCAACATAATGGCTGGTTAATCGCCGCTGACACATGCACACCCTTCAGATGCCAGTGGATTGTCCAATTGCCCAAACCCTGTCACGTTCTCGATGTCCTGCCACAGGGCAGGACAGGACAGCACGGGACAGCACTCGGCCGAGAGGAAGAAAGGCGGAACTTCATTAGCTGCAACGGCAGCGTTTAATTTTTATGGTCAATGTGCCTAAATGCAATTCAAAGCCCGGACCCCAAGGCAACAGCACTCGTTTTTATGGCTTCGAAGCCTTAACGAGCTCTAATTGAACACCAGGACAGGCCAAAACCCAATCCTAAAGCCAGGACGAGGCCGGATCAGATCGCATGGAATTGGTTAGAAGAAAAAGGAAGACTTGTTTTGTGGCTGGGTAATTGGCTAACTGTTATTTTAACTGGGAAATGGAGAGCAGTTGCCAGACAGCAGCAGGAAAATCGAAAATCGAAAATCGACTAGGGTCGAAAAGCGAGTCCTTTACCAATTTTGTGACGTCATAAAGTAAGCTTTCACAATGACAAGGCAGGTGTCGGAAAATGACTCGAAATGGTGAATGAATGAAAATGAAAATTATCAGAAAATGACATTTCTGTCGATGAAAATTAACTCAAAATAACCAAGCATGACGGGCAAAAAGATGAATCTTCGCCCAGAAATGCCATGCCCCACAGCTGCATCACTCATACGCCGTGTGGCACAAGGCTTTCCAGGCGTGGCAAGTGTCATTAACTGGCCCGACTCTCCTCCGCCTGCTAATGAAACAAAATTTCCTTCACGACATAATCTCATTATACTTAAATATATATATGTCCTCGCATATAGAATAAATTTGGCCCGATATTATGATGTGTTCGGCAATCAAATTGGAGCAACCTGCCACATGCTTCCCGGGCATTGTTATAACTTGCTACTTGCTACTCCCCGAGCTATTAATTGTACTTAGTTAGAGGGGGAGGCGGCGGTCGGTGGCACACTTAGTGCTCTGGCACTTTGTTAATCGCATGATGGAGAGCAGTCAGCGCTACTGCTGCCAGATGGGAGCCAGAAGTCCTGATAAGGAGGCCGGGATGTGCCAGAATGTGCCAGGATGTGCGTATTTGTTCGGTGTCTTCATATTTCAGGCATTTATGGCCTCCGTATTTGTTCGGACCTGCTTCAGCCGACGTGATACATACAATATACGTCCGGCTTTCCGCATCGCACACTTTCAACTGACCTTTGAACTAGTTTTCAATTAAAACTGCAGACACCCAAGGATGCAGGATACAGTATACGGGTTGTTAGGGCCTCTAGGTCTTCGAGGCTCAGGGGCTGCGACGGTCCGAGGCTCAGGTCTCCGAGAATGGGCCTTTTGTGGAATTTACTTAGCATTTACTTTTGTATAAAACTATAACATGCAAGCAAGTTTCCATAAATCACGGCCCTAAGCCGAGCAAAAGTGAAAAATCGTAGCCCCAATTTTAATTAAAAGCGTGCAAAACACGATACTAGGCCCCTGTTGTCCTCCCTTACCATTCCGCCCTTTGTACACCCACTAGCACTCATACCATTGAAAGTCGTATACAATGTTTTCGAGAGGAAAGCCTGGCAAAGCCCTGCCTGAATAATGATTGAAAAACAAGCTAAGAAACAGGCTTCCTTAGTCTCAGTCTCCGACTTTCCGCTTCCGACTCGCCGCCATTCCGCCCCATTGCCAACGAGTTGTACAAACTCAAGAATGAAGTTTGTTTAAAATAATTTGCAGGCTGTCCAGGCTTAGCCCCCGCCAGGCCAACCCCCCAGGGCAGTAGTAGGTCCTACCTCTGAATTGGACCGGCTCATGGCCAACGCCTCTGCCTTGTTTGCTTATTTGCAGAGCCCATTTGTTGCCGGGTACGTGAGGAGGAACTGAGCCCCTTGGATGCCTGGACCTCAAACCGTTGGCGGCGACAAAAGTCTTTAATTTCTGCCCAATAACAACGGCAACAGCTACCGTACCAGCTACCAGCCATGCCAAAAGCCTTTCAAAGCCACCGAAACGGGGGCGTTAACAAGCGCCAGAGACAAAACTTGCCGTTTATTTCCAACTACAACACAGCTAGATAAACACAAAGACATACGCATAGTCCAACCCCCCTCCCCACACACACACACATAGTATAATATATATATTTGGTTGGGGAAAAAGGGGCGTGGTCGTCGGTGGGCGGGAAAAACACTTTGAATGCTCTGCAGCCGCAGGGTATCAAGGGATTAGTTCTTGCACTTGAGCAAATATGCAAAGATCCCAAGTTTGTCTTCTCTTAATGAGTCGTCTCCGGTCGGACAAAGGATTCTGGAATTGGTAAGCGAAATTCGAGGGAATAGATCTCCGGGCTACAGGGTATCTCTTAGTGTTGTGTTTAGGGTCTTGCATTAAGCCTGATTGAATAATTATTATCACCTCCTGGTAATGAGTTTACTTCAAAGAGTATTGAGGAGAGAAAAATATTATTGCAGAATTAGAAATGCATTTCAACGACTATTCTTGCCACATTATACATTTTAGGTAATATGTACTCATCGGATATGATATTTTATAGGACAAGATAGGATTATAGGATAAAATAATAGAACATAATAGAGAAACCAATTTATAATTTTTTTTTGTCTCTTAAATAATAAATGAAATATTGAAACTAAAAAGAAACTAAAAAACTCTTTGAAAAAATAGTATAGTTACTTTTGAAAAGAAGAAGAATGCAAAATTATTTTCTTAAAATAATTATTAAAATATATTTAAGCTAAGAACTCTTAAAACAATATAATATAAGAGATTTCTAATAGAAATATTTTAAAGTCCATATATTATTATGGTCTACAATATATAATCTATCACATCCCCTCTCAAACAGAATCCTCTAAGGCCCAGATAAGTATGCAATATTTATGTTACAATATATTTATAGAGGTATTCCTCTTAGTCTATCACATCCCTCCCAATCAGAAGTCTCCATAGCTCAGATAAGTATGCATAAGCACAAGCTGATATCGAGGTAGACTCGCAGTATGCGTGCCGTCATCATAGTCATGGCCTAATAGCGTTTTGATACCCGCACATAAACAACAATGGCGCAATAACAACAACAACAACAAAAACAACAATAGGACGAAAAACAAAAACAAATACAACTACAACGACAAGCAATGAGAGGAGCAAGGACAATAAAATGCAAAAGAGCCAGCCCACAACCACCACCATCCCAGAGGAGGGCTCAGTCGAGAGGTAATCCCAACCTGATGCTGTCTGTTTTGTAGTGTCTACGCCCGTGGCCTTCATCAGAACCAGAGGAGCGGGTTAATCGCTGGCGGGGAGAGATGGTGGCGCAGTGGCGACACCAGCAGGGTTTCCTAGAGTTAAGACAATTTTAGAAAACTAAGCAAGAAATGAAAAACTCAGTTTCCTTTGTACATTCTACATAGTAATTATACTTTCATAATTTCCATAAAAAAACATACTATTAGAATTTGCTTAGTGTAAGCTTAACACAAATTTAAAATTAAACTTTAAATGGTCTGTTTTTTAATTTATTTACCGCGAAATCCAATTGCTTTCCCGCCAACCGTGGAAGGGCTTAGAGTTTCGCTTCTAAACTGAGAATTTGCGAATGCCAAGAGGTTAATCCCAAGAACAATAATTACTCGTTAACTTGAATGAAAACCCCCTGAAAACATTATCTGAATTCGCCCCTGAGGTTTCTGGGAGGGTGGTGGGTGGCTTTGGGGGGTTGGGTGGGTTAACTGGCAGGAGCTGAGCACTTTTGGATTACGTAAAAGTAGGCACTTATTATGCTGGCAAGCACAACGAGTTGCGATTTATTGTTTGACGTTCTGTTGCCGCGTGTTGCCCGCGCTTTGAGGTCACGGCACCGGAGTCCGGATCTCTCCTGCTCCTCCCTCTCCCTCCCCCTTCGCTCCGTTTCAACTCCTAGCTTAGCACAAATGTTGATCTAATCCAGAGACACAGGCACATAGATAGACGAACAACACATGACGTGACCTGACCGGGTCGCGTCGAGACCGGATACGATTGCGGATGCCGAGGCGGAGCCATGACTACGCCGTATGGCAAAACAAACTCAAACTGCGGCTCCGTTTCCGCTTCGAGCTTGGACAGAATGGATGGAAGTTGCATTCGCCGTTGCAAGCAGAAGAGTGGGGCGTGGCTGGGTGGGGCGGGGCCAAGAAGCTCGCGGGCCAGGACGCGCGCGTTAAGTGGCCCCAGTCAGGCGTGGATTGCTCCGTTAACGCATTTGCACATCCATTTCAATCCATTCCCTGGCATCCCCGTCACTATCCAGGGACAAAAGCCATTTGAAACCCCTCGAAGTCGGCCCACTCCCGACATTGTGAGATATTGCCCGAATGACCTTCCATCATCTGGTGCCCAAATGGCATTTCAATCAATTCATAGGCCCCCGAAAATTGCTGAAAACAACACGAAACCGAACACGAACATCGGGCCCGGTTCCGACCACTTAATGTCACAATAAAAATGTAACTAACCATGAAAATTACATGTTTCCCAGCAATTTGCCATTTTGACATCCTTCTGACGTCTGCATACGACCCCGAATACTGGCTTGAAACCCCAGGATCTCTCACTCGCTGTGTGATGTTTGTCCTTTGAGCTGAGTTGTCCAGCGGATGAGGTCGAATATGTTGGGGAGGGTGAGTGATTGGCGAGGGGACTACCGGGGGTGGGGTGGCTGGAGCTCGATGGGGAAATCGAGGATGTGGGCACAACCAATATTTATCAACAACGTAACGTTCGTGTTCGGCTCACGGGCAAACTTCTTAAAACTGGTCCTTGTTGTTGCTGCTCGATTCGATTGCCGTGGCAGAATTATAGAAAAAATCGAATAAAACACAAATAAAGCACGAGAAATTGCAAGAAATAAAAAAATAAGAGAGATGAAAAAGTTAAAATGGAACTCGGAAAATCAACTGAAATTCTTATAGCAATAAAATTGACTTTTTTGTATTTTGTTTGTTGGCAGCCGAAATGAAAGTAATGCCGCCCAGTCACACACCCAGTAGCTTTATATTATATATGTTTGTATGACCAGTACCTAATATATATAGCATATTATGTATAATATAGAAATGCGAAAATTGTCAACGTTTACATTCTTGGGTTGGTTCTCTGGTCGGTCGACGTTTTCGGTCTCTATGACTTTTCTTATTTTTATTTTCCGTGAGAGTGTGTGTTGTGTCCTTTCTATTTTTATTTCTCGTTTTCCCAACTACGTTTTTCACTTTAGCTTTGCATCGCAATTCGAGTGGAAAATTGACATATGTTTACTTTGTTGCTGTCGCCGCTCCTGTTCCTGTTCCTGCTCCTGCCCCTGCTCCTTTTCCCTGCATCCGCCCGCACCCATTTCCGCCCCCTTTCGGTTTCATTTTCTGTTTCTGTTTCTCTGCCCGTTGTTGGCAAAGTTTTTCCCAGGTCATCCTATTGGCGAATCGGCCAATCGTTTGCCGAAAGTCGAGCGTCATTAGATTGCTACGCTGTTAGCATTCGAGACACTGCAACGAGTGGCACTTACGGCTAGACGTGGCATGGTGTCCGACGGATAGTGATCAACGTTGTGGCAGCTTGACATATCCAGTTGCACAGAATCTGGCTTAAAGGTGGGGCGAATTAATTAAATTCTATTCTATTACCATTTTCTTTGACTCAAAAACGTTTGATTCTAAAGGTCACATTTTAGGGTATCTTAGTGACACGTTTTCAAACAATCAAAAAAAAATTAAAGCTAGAATTAAGAATTAAAACAAGAAAAAGTTTAAATGGAATTTTCAAAAAAAAAATATACTTGACCTTGATAATAATCCAATATTAAAGCCAATCCGTGTCGTATTTTGGAAATTTTACGCATCAGGATTCCTAGTAGCTTCGATCGGCATCAAAATATTGTGAAAATGGAGAAATAAAAATTTGGCTCGATTTTCGGCCAAAATCATGATGTTACCCCTTACAAAAATAACGAAAATGGGGTCAGATTTTAGGTGGCCATGTTTTGATTGAAAATGAAAGTTCTTGAAGATCTAAGATCGGAAAGGTATAACATTCGCCGATCGGACCATTATTAACAAAGTTATGGCATTTTTCCCGAAATAAATCGATGCGGGGACCATATTGACCAAGTTAAGATCTTTGGCTGGCGAAAATGCCAACTTTTGAGACACTTTTCAGTTAATATTTAGGCCAATTCGTATCGGATCCGTAAAGGGAATGCCATTTAGGAATCAGGGTTCCTAGTAGCTTCGATCGGCATCAAAATATTGTGAAAATGGAGAAATCAAAATTTGGCTCGATTTTCGGCTAAAATCATGATGTTACCCCTTACAAAAATTACGAAAATGGGGTCAGATTTTAGGTGGCCATGTTTTGATTGAAAATGAAAGTTCTTGAAGATCTAAGATCGGAAAGGTATAACATTCTTCGATCGGACAATTATTAACAAAGTTATGGCATTTTTCCCGAAATAAATCGATGCGGGGACCATGATGGCCAAGTTAAGATCTTTGGCTGGCGAAAATGCCAACTTTTGAGACACTTTTCATTTAATATTTAGGCCAATTCGTATCGGATCCGAAAAGGGAATGCCATTTAGGAATCAGGGTTCCTAGTAGCTTCGATCGGCATCAAAATATTGTGAAAATGGAGAAATCAAAATTTGGCTCGATTTTCGGCCAAAATCATGATGTTACCCCTTACAAAAATAACGAAAATGGGGTCAGATTTTAGGTGGCCATGTTTTGATTGAAAATGAAAATTCTTGAAGATCTAAGACCGGAAAGGTATAACATTCGCCGATCGGACCATTATTAACAAAGTTATGGCATTTTTCCCGAAATAAATCGATGCGGGGACCATGTTGACCAAGTTAAGATCTTTGGCTGGCTAAAATGCCAACTTTTGAGACACTTTTCAGTTAATATTTAGGCCAATTCGTATCGGATCCGAAAAGGGAATGCCATTTAGGAATCAGGGTTCCTAGTAGTTTCGATCGGCATCAAAATATTGTGAAAATGGAGAAATCAAAATTTGGCTCGATTTTCGGCTAAAATCATGATGTTACCCCTTACAAAAATTACGAAAATGGGGTCAGATTTTAGGTGGCCATGTTTTGATTGAAAATGAAAGTTCTTGAAGATCTAAGATCGGAAAGGTATAACATTCGCCGATCGGACCATTATTAACAAAGTTATGGCATTTTTCCCGAAATAAATCGATGCGGGGACCATATTGACCAAGTTTAGATCTTTGGCTGGCGAAAATGCCAACTTTTGAGACACTTTTTATTTAATATTTAGGCCAATTCGTATCGGATCCGAAAAGGGAATGCCATTTAGGAATCAGGGTTCCTAGTAGCTTCGATCGGCATCAAAATATTGTGAAAATGGAGAAATCAAAATTTGGCTCGATTTTCGGCCAAAATCATGATGTTACCCCTTACAAAAATAACGAAAATGGGGTCAGATTTTAGGTGGCCATGTTTTGATTGAAAATGAAAGTTCTTGAAGATCTAAGACCGGAAAGGTATAACATTCGCCGATCGGACCATTATTAACAAAGTTATGGCATTTTTCCCGAAATAAATCGATGCGGGGACCATATTGACCAAGTTAAGATCTTTGGCTGGCTAAAATGCCAACTTTTGAGACACTTTTCATTTAATATTTAGGCCAATTCGTATCGGATCCGAAAAGGGAATGCCATTTAGGAATCAGGGTTCCTAGTAGCTTCGATCGGCATCAAAATATTGTGAAAATGGAGAAATCAAAATTTGGCTCGATTTTCGGCCAAAATCATGATGTTACCCCTTACAAAAATTACGAAAATGGGGTCAGATTTTAGGTGGCCAGGTTTTGATTGAAAATGAAAGTTCTTGAAGATCTAAGACCGGAAAGGTATAACATTCGCCGATCGGACCATTATTAACAAAGTTATGGCATTTTTCCCGAAATAAATCGATGCGGGGACCATGTTGACCAAGTTAAGATCTTTGGCTGGCTAAAATGCCAACTTTTGAGACACTTTACAGTTAATATTTAGGCCAATTCGTATCGGATCCGAAAAGGGAATGCCACTTAGGAATCAGGGTTCCTAGTAGCTTCGATCGGCATCAAAATATTGTGAAAATGGAGAAATCAAAATTTGGCTCGATTTTCGGCCAAAATCATGATGTTACCCCTTACAAAAATTACGAAAATGGGGTCAGATTTTAGGTGGCCAGGTTTTGATTGAAAATGAAAGTTCTTGAAGATCTAAGACTGGGAAGGTATAACATTCGCCGATCGGACCATTATTAACAAAGTTATGGCATTTTTCCTGAAATAAATCGATGCTGGGACCACTTTGACCTCTAGAACTATTAGGACTATTATATAAGATTTCCCCATTACCCCTTCCCTTTTCTAACCTTTACAAAAAACACTATTCAATTGTTAATTATCAATTGATTTATAGTAGGTTTAATATATTTTTATTATTTTAAAGTTTTTTATTTAAAACATTTTAAATATTTCGTTACACTTATAATTATTTTTTTTATTATAAATATCTCTGTTATCACAGCTCATAATATTGCAAAAAGTATTTGAAATTGATACTAAATATCTTATTTATTAACAATATATTAATAAAACTAATTTGAATACTATGTGTTTCTAGGACAGCGGCTAAGAACGTCAGCTGCCCTCGAAGACTTCTGGTTATTTGTGTCCCATGACTCCGGCATCTTCAATTCGCTAGACTAATGCTTCTAAAGTCTTAGCTTTATTTCCACATTGATCTAAAAGCAGAGGGACGGAAAGATAATACTTGAAGATAATCAAACATATGGTTTGGCATATGAAAGTGACAGGAGAAATTCTAAGAGGCTTAAAAGGACGTAAAAAAACATATTTTCTTATTTTATTTTAAACAAAAACTCACTAGGTGGATGAGTATTTTCTATAAATGAACTGGGATTTTACTTTTAAAGGCAAACATAAAAAAAAATCATGGGCGATCAAATAAAGGTTTTATTAAGGGTGAGTATTATATAAAAATAATGTTTGACCGACACAGTATGAAATATGCAACCAAGTGAAGAACTTCATACATGTTTATTTATTTAGAAATAAAAAAATGTATTTTCTTTTATGAATTTCTTTCTCCGAAGCTTATGATTCTCCCAGGCACCCGAACGCATTTCAACTGCATTTTAATCTCAGTTCTTTCGCCCAGCTCTGCCTTAACCTTTGACATCTTCGGACTGTGCCGAACAGCTTTTTCCACGCCTCAAAGGGAATCCCTGAGACCCCAGCTGCGTGCCGGCTCCTTCGTCTGCATTTTGTTCAGAGGTCAGTGTTAATCCCCTTCCGGCTGGATTGTATAGTGCATTCGGCATTCCCTTTCCATCCTTAATGTCGGTATTGTCGTCTCGCATCTTAAGAGCTAAAAAAAAAATGAAAAAAATTAAATTAAATTATTGGAGCATTTTATTACATGTTTGTGCTTTCTTCTGCTCCTTTGCCCCATTTCCTTTTGTGCTTTTTTATCCTGGCGTCCTGCCGTTGTGCCATCCTGCCATCCAGCCACTTCTTTACTCTGTTATCGCTTGAGCATATTTATTAAGCAGGAAAATATTGACTGGAGGCCATCATAGTTTCTAGAAAACAGGGAAGGGAACGAGGGCCCAAGGCTAGTATCAACAATTGGATATCTCTGTTTGTGGGCCGATGGGTTAAATTGGCCATTGAAAGGTCGCCGGGGGCAAACAATTGCAGATGCAGTAGCAAGGCCGTAAAGGGAGCTGCCTCGTCAGCTCGCCACCGATTACCATTATGCAATGGTTCTGCATTGTGGAAAGGGGGGAGGTAAGTAGGTTGGCAGGAGGGTGGTAGGAACTGGTAGGAAAAGTTGCAAAGTTGCATGGCTGCAAAAACGAAAGCCCATAAATGATTAATGGTCAAAGTTGCATTCGCATTTTGATGGGCCAAACACTTTTCATAATTCCGGACTCTCGAAATTAGTCAGCCACCCCCGGCGGCCCATTAATGCCCATTTATAACAATTTTTGGCCAACTTCAAACAATCCAGCAACTGCCACTGCAAATGAAGTGTAAAGAAGATACCGGCGGTTAGGGAGCGTTTTCAACTGATGCGAATTAGAAGCGAAATAGAATTGGGTGGGTCGAGATGGGAAGAATGCAATGCTTTCAAAGTTGCCAAGCGAGAGCCAATTTACATAACCCAGAACAACAAATAGTTACAAATTGAAAACTTTTGTCTGCCAAGATTGTAAGCGATTGTTGTCTAGCGTTCTCCCCCCTTTTTTGTTGGCCTGTCGCTGTCTCTGCTGCTATTGTTATAATCAAAGTAGTGCCTGAATAACAAGAAAAACAGCAACTGAAGCTGACATCGCTGAGCGGAGGGGCGAGCGGGGCCAAGATACAGATACGTACTCTCAGATACGGATACATTGCTCCTTCTCAGTGTGTACGAGATTGGATGATGGCAGCTCGGATGAGAAGCAAGCAAAACCAAACCAAACTGAAGCAAACCAAACGAAACGAACGAAAAAGTATCGACAAGTTTGACGCTTTATGGCATTGTTTAGTGCCGCACATTTCGCCAAAAAACGTTTTTCAACTTTCACACAATTGCGCCATTTGTGCCGCGTCTTGAGGGGCGGAGGGTCTATCTCTCTACAATATATATAAATTCTTTATATTTGAATGTATGGGTATAAGGGGGGCGGGAGAGTCGACACAAATCTGCTGACGGAAGCTCCGCTTCGTCCACACAGTGCTTTTTATACGGAAAACGTGCAGAAAGTTTGAGTGCCAGCTTAGGAGCAGCCGGGAAAAAGTTATAAAACAGTAGATAATAAAATAATAAAATATATGTATTTGAATTGTGCCCGACGCGTCCAATACCTCCAGCCCCCACCTACCATTCGACACTCCTTCGTGGCCCCTAGATCATACACACTCACATAAAGTTTTCTTTCAGGCGATAAAATTACATGTCAAATTGAATGTAACCTGCTATTTGTGCGCATTATGGTGGCCATAATTAAGCCCCCAAAGGATATGGGGCATAAGAAGAGAATCGCTGGTCAATCATTGGTTTATTTGATGGCTTAAACTTTCCACACTCAGCTGGCAATTGCTATCGGAAATGGGGTCCTCCTAGGTCCGAGTCTGAGACTCAGTCTCAGTTCTGTGAAATGAGTTCCGGCGCCTGGCGGATGACCTCAGTTACCATCCAGACCCCGAGGAGACAATGGAAAATCGCACCAATACGAATATGAGAGTTTATAGGAGGCCATCGAATAGCGAGAGTACGAAGGGCTATACCGCTATCGCGAGTCTGTGAGTTATGTCTCCCCTCCGCGAAAATATTATTTAAATATTACTTTTCACCAGCGAAGCGCCAAATCCTATAAATCAAACCAAAGTCTCCTGAACGCCTGAATAAGATCTAGATAGAAAAGTTTCGAGGCGCACAACTTTTCGGCGAAGAACAACAGAGATGCCTCAAATAAATTTGCAAGAATCGTGCAAACTTTAGAGGATTGCAATTTGTTTCCCATGGAAATGGGTAAATGGTAAATGGAAAATTGAAAATTGAAAATGAGAGCCTGTCTTGTAACTACCACAGTATCTCGCCCCTCGAAAAACAAAAGAAATATCCAAATGACAATGCAATACCTCTATCTGGGATTCGATTTCGAATCCGAAAGGAAATCTTTGGGTGCGTTGAGTGCTTGACTAAGCCGAATCAATGCGTTTTTTATGCTAATACAATCAATCGGTCTAATCGAATCAAACGTTTTGACAACCCAACGGGCCTCAAATGGAGCGTTTTGGGGCTTGTTGTCATCCTCGTCCTGCCTCGTCCTTTGTCTAGTTCGTCGCTTGTCTCCGTCGTATAAACTATCGCTGGGACACAACAAGTACGCAATATGCATAAAACTTTATATGGCATTTAAATCGTGCCTGGGGCTGGTTAACACGCCCCACATATACCCGCCCCCTTTGGGCTCTCCCGACTGGCTGCTAGATGGTTGGTCCTGCCTTTATCCTTTCGCCCATCTGCCCAATCCCCATACCATTTCAGCTGCTTACTTCGCCTGTTAACTCAAGCGTCACAAATGCCGGAAATCGAATACAATTTGTAATTCTGATGAACAGTTGAGCAAAACTTAAGCATCCTTTTGTCTGTCCTGCCGGCTGTTGCTGTTGTTATTGCTATTGCTGCTGTTACTCCTGTATTGCTTCTTACTTTTACTCTCCTTACTCGGTATGGTACTCCTGTTACATGTCTCCCCCATATATATGTATAGCTTTGGATGGCTATTGTTGATTCTGCTGGTGATTCCGATTCTGATTCTTATTGTCCTGGCTTTCCTGTTCCAACAACTACTTTTGGCATATTTAGCCGGTTTTCACCTTACCTTTGCTTCGACTTGGCTTTATCCTTCGTCGGCTGTGCCCGTTCTCGTACTCGGTCTTGTCCTGCTCCAGCAGACTGTCTCTTCTTGGCTAGGTTTCCATTTCGTTATCGAATCGTCGGCAATCGCCATGTAATGCCAAATTGGGCGACATCGTTTTATGTTTTGTTTTTGCAAGAGAGTCCGCCCCCCATCCGGCGGGCTATGTGGCATGTGGCAATGTGTCTACAGGTTCACTCATCAGTTGGCGCTCTGTTAAATTTCGCACACGTAGCAGCATAAAAATTGACACCGATAATTCGAGTCTTTCGCTAAAAGTGTGTGTGCGAGCCAGCGGTACGTATACGCGATATAAACACGCACACGCCCTGAACACATACATCATGTCGGAGAATTTGTCGGTCGGCGGGAGGGATTTGAAATAAGGATGGGGCACAGGATGCCGAAGGGATAGGGAGACGGAAGGGGGCTCGGCTGCCAGGGAATTGAGGGCGATATGTCGCGTCGCTGTTTACACAAACAAAGTTATCAATTTTACACACGACAGTCGCCTCCTCCTGCCCCCCATCCTTCGCCTGAGTAAATCATTCCCCAGCGGAGGGCTTCCCAAAGTGGTTGGAACGAAGAGGGGGAGGTTGGGTCGCAAAAAAAAAGGGAACAAGGTAAGAGCATGAGCAGTCAATGCCAGCTTTTCAATCAATTTTGTATGCAATCAATGTCCAAATCGAAGACGTGAAGCGGCAAAGCCCCGCAGACATAATAACCAAAAAAAAATATAAATATAAAAAATAATAAATAGCTCACTTCGCGGAGGGTCGCTGAGAAGGTTACTAAGCGGAAAGCGATCTTTTCGGGCTGTTTCGCGGAAACGGGGAATTCCATTTTCTCAGCATAATTTTCGGGGCACCCAGCCTTAGATCAAAAGCAAGCCCTGCTCTCGCCGAGTTCTACATTTTCGCAACAATTTCTGGAGTCCGCCCCCGAGAGCATTTTTCATAATTTGCACCCTTCCCAGTCCGGGCCTGTGACTGGGTGCCTGGGCAAGTGCCTTGCGACATCCTGCTACATCCTGCGACGAAAACAGAATTCACTTAGGACTAAGAAAGATGGATGTAGGGCTGAAAAATGTCGCCGCTTGTTAAATTTGAGGAATGTTTGGCTTGTTAGTGTAAAATAATATGGCAGGGCGAGGCGGAAAGGACTCTCTGCTTGCTTAGGCGCCTCGCCGCCTGTTGTCTATTTGATTTGTCGGACAGAAAGGACATCGGCACATGCTAAACACGGAGTAGGTGGCTCCCAAGGAACTTGGAGCTCCTGAAAAAGTCGAAGCACACAAGGCACTGAAACCGAGACGGTGGGGCAAAAAATTCCACTCAAATTGCATTTATTGAAGAAATATTTATAATAACTTGGAAATTCAATTTCCAAAGAAAATATGCTAAACGGATTTGAGAGGGGAGTGCAGCCACCTAGGGGAAAGAGAGAGAGAGAGTCCTGGTGTGTCCTGGGGAGTGAGGAGAGAGGTGGGGAGTGTGGTTGTGTGCTGCTATTCCAGTGGCTTGTGGCGTGTCAATGGCTCTTTGGCTTGTCTGTCTCGGTTGTGCACCTGGAAAATGGAATGGCTGTCAATTATGTTCACACAAGGAAACTTTTGACACACGACAGTATGGTCATTAATCTTAATAAAACAAATTAGTTGTAAAAACTATTGTACATTAGATATAAATAAAATTACAATGACTCTCAAGCATCTCAAGATTCTAAAAGGTATCTTTAAAAATATATATGTATTTTAAACCCATTTCCTATTACTATATACCTAGAAAAACTAAATACCTTCCCCTACCTCTTACTAATACTGGGTATAATCATTATTCTCCATTTAAATAATAGTTTATTGTCCTTTGTGCGTTTATGATTTATATTTTGTGATTTATGAACTTATTGCTTATTATTTTATTACGATATTCAAACACTCTAATATAAAATATCATAAATCTATTTAGGAGATTATACACTGATTATCCTTTTCTCTCGGTGTGGCATTGGCTGGTCTGCGCTGTGCGTGGAGAAATATGTTAGAAAATTAAAATCGACCATATGTTGCCTCATCGATTTTGATAAGTCGCCTGCCAGAGCAGCAGTAGCAACAGCAGCAGCCACACCGCAGCAGCAGCAACATCGGGGCGGAGGCACTGACAGCAGAAGCAGCAGCAGCAACAACGAAAGCAACAACTACAGCACCCATGGCCGCTTCATATCCGTTTCCGCTTTGACACAATAGGCTCACAATGCGTGGCATGTTGTGCGTTCGGATGTGCGTCCTTCTGTTGCTGTGCGTGTGTGAAAGTGGGTGTCTGTCGCTGCCACTTTCAATTGCAAAAGCCTGGCAATTCTTGCCGTTAAAATACAAGAAAAAAAATACGCCTTGTCATGCATGAGTTTTGCCCCTCTTCTGTATTTTATTATTGATGTTGCTTTGTGTTATTACTGGAGTTGTTGTTGCTGGTGCTACCAATTCGCTGTTGCTCCTTTACTGATCCTGTGTTCTGTCGCGTGACACAAATCAAACGTCCCACTACCTACCTTGTTAAATATTTCATAAGCACATCCAGCCACGCACCTCCAATGAACTTTAAAGACCCATCCGCAGTCCCGAAGATGTCTTGCCTCATGTCACCTTGGGGGTAGCTGGGAGGGGTTGCAGCAGCGGCCGCAAGAACGATTCAATTTGGCTCCAATAAATGTTGCTGCAACATGTTGCGGCGGCGCCTGCGCGGCTTCTCCTGCTCCCAGAGTATTTGCATATTGTCGCAGGATACGGTAGAACAGCTCCTTTCAGTTGTTTACCGCGCCTCAAGCCACACACACGCAACGAGCGCAGACAAAACCGGAAGTAGCTAGTACGTGACTCGTGACTAGTGACTAGTAGTCCCCGTGACTCGCGACTCGTGTCGGAAACAGTGACAGCTCGGCTTTCTGTCGTATCTGGCTTCTCAATCGGAATCGGGATTGGAATTGGAATCGCGTCATTGGAGTGACTGATTTCGCGTTACGTTCTCTCGAGTGTGGGGATGCCCGTGGCCTTACGTCACGTAAGGGATGTTACGTAAGCGTAGCACAGCCCCCGCACCCTCAAAAATGATCGCAACGCGCTCGATTGCATTACGTTGCGCATGAAATGGCGGCACGCAGTTCACGCTACATTTGCTCCGACCACAGCCACCGATTCTAGTCCGTGTCCAGAACAAGGTAGTAGTGTGGGAACGCCACCCCTTTTTGTCCGCCCGCCCGTCCTCGAATATAATTAAGTGTATTATCGGAACGTGACCAGCCCGAAATTGCTGCCTTCGGGCGGTTCGGACGAGGCGAAGCGAGTCCTGTTCTTGTTCCTGTCTCTGCCTTTCCCTTGCCACTTCCACTTCCACTCGCTTCGCCACAAGCAATTGAATGGATAGCTTAGTGTGTAATGAAGAAATTACCAAAAGCTAGGCATCTCCCCCACCCACAGTGCCACGCTGCCTCAACACCCCCCCACTGCTCCGCAAATGTCCTTACAGCACATCTTCATCTTCATCTTGATGTTGTCCTGTGGGCGTCATGGTGATTGAAAACTCGACCGCATTGCGGTCTTGTCATCAGTTTAAATGAATGAGCTGCGGTTTCTGGAGCTCCGATAAGACGGAGGAGCCCTGAGCCTAATCCCTTTCAGTTATTGTTTCTCCACAAAGTGGGATGAAAAGTGGGTGGGAGTGTCCTGCCTGTCCTGTCCTGTCCCATCCTTCATCTTTTGTTTGTCTTGCGTCCCTATAAAGTAGAAACGAAACATCTCGAGTTGAATTGAGTCGAGTTGAGACTCGCGATTGCCATCATTTATTTTAATTACTTTTCTGTTGTCGTTCTCCTTGTCGTCGATGTCGATGTCTTCGCCTGGTTCGTCCTGCGCCTTCGTCCGCCTCCGATTCGGCTGCAGTTATATGTAATTTAAGGGCCCCCACAAATTGCGCATGAAATGTTGGTGGAACACTTTATGGCGCTGCTCGTGATCATGGGATTAACCGCAACTGTCGACAAGAAGAGCCGGCCCAGCAGCCAATATTTCGGTGAGTACGGCGTACGGGTTTGTGTGTAGCGGATTAAAATGTAATCAGCCGGCACTCAAAGGGTTAAGCCAGGCGGGGCAATTGGATCAGGGCTGGTATTACGAACGGGAATGACACAGCAAATCGTATTGGAAATTAAAAGTGCGCAGAATGGGGCGATTTCAATTAGATGGACTCTGCTGGGGCTTACATTGCCAGACCGATCCCTGGCTAAGCAGTGTATTTATTTCGAAATATTTATATCTTGGAGGATAACGAAGGAAACAATTGAATTTTCCATGCTTCATTTAAACATAATTAATAGATAGAATAACCTATACACATATTTCTATCTCAACACTACCCTTTATTAAAAAGTTTAAAATTTAAAACTGCATACTCCAATATATAGTTTTTAAAAATATAATTTTTTGCAAATATTGTCAGGAAAAGGACATGGGAAAGCCCTTTATCAATACCTTTTTGTGACTTTAATTGGAAACTTTTTAAAACCCACATTTTTCATATTATTCCGCAGGAAAACACTCTTTGTGGTTTTTATTTGAACTTTTTAATTATATTGGCAAAGTCCTAAGCTTTTTTGCCAAGCGAAAAAAATACAGGGATATCAAGGCTTGGGGCACCTGAATGAATGCTATAGAGACCCGATATGGCGGAAATATCTCAATTTGGCACTTCTCCTTTCTCGACTGTCCAAAATTGTTTATGCCCCCATCTATTTCCCATTTCTCAACTCGAGTGTGAGTGCGGAACAGGACCTGGAACAGGAGCAGCTGCAATTGCTCATTTGTAATTTATGGCACCTGAGCTCAGTTTAGGGCCCGCTTGGGGAAGTGCAACGGAGGGCCGGAGCTTAGAGTCTGACAAGGGGGGAGGGGGGTGGTGGAGGTGGATAAGCTGTAGCCACTGAAGCTGCGGTTGCGGTGCGACCGAACCACCCCGCACTTTGTATGTAAATACGCAACTTTTATTAAAAATTTTTATGTTGTTACATGGTTTTTTGCCTGGTGTGTGTGTGGGTTTGTGTGGGTGAATGGGGGTGGGTGCTGGCAGGAATCTTTTTTATATATTTTGTGGCCAGTATAAAAAGCAATTTCATCTGAAGTGTTTGGCCTGGCCGGGGCGAATCCATCGCCAGAGGCTGTGGAGCAACAGTTTCAATTAAGTGTTTAACAGCGTTTTATTGCTTGATATTTGATATCTACATTTGCTCCAGCCACACACTCTCACACACAAAGGATCCCGGCCTATAAATCAATATGTGTTTATCCACTTACACTGCCAAACAACCACATCCCATTTGCAGGGCCCGAGCCCATGGCACTACTCCATCCAGTGGCAGTATTTGTGTTTGTTTAGGCACTCATGGATTATTAGCGCATTAGTTGGCTAATATATCGGCCCACCTCCGCCCACATAAATCACTACTGGCCGCCTTCGAGTGATGGATCATAAGCGCGGAAAGAGCACTGAGGTCATGTGGGGTGAATGCTTAAACTCGAGCATAAACTAAGCACAAATACTCGTTAATCAAACCCAAGCTGATTCCGGTCCAGATGAGAAAACCCCCTTATTCAAACAACCATCCATCTGTCTGTCCGTCCATCTATCTGTCGGTATATCCATCCATCTGTCTGTCCGTCTGCCGGAATGTCTGAATGTCGGCATATCTGACGCTTCCTATAGCAATCTATCCGTCTGCCCCACAAGGCCTGGCCCTGAATGCACTTGAATACATTTAGATTGACGTTCGGATACAGCTGTTCGAATAAACTGCTCCCCCCGGAGCGGTTTAATGTGCAAATCGGATTCGCAACCAACATTGCTTCCAACACTTTCCAGACAGAACAAATGGAACATCAAAGAAATATATTTAATTGACTTTATATTAGAAACAGTTTTTTCATCATAGGTTTTGATTCCTTTTTTTCCAGTGCAATTAGTTTTCGCTTTTTTTTTGTATTAATGCCAAAGAATGCCAGAAGAATTAAAATTAAATCAAAAATTGTATTCAGTGTCCGGTTTCTATGAAATGGATTTAATTTCTACTCAAATATGTTTTCCGGCTTCTCTTTGGGGAAAATATTGACTTTCTGGACTTGGAGCTGAATTCCATATTGAATATTAATTAACACTAATGGTGCTAATCGTAGAAATCAATCATTTGACACGTATTAATTACGAGATTATCGCTTAAAGGCAGCCAGCTTCCATAATACATTCTATGGAATATCTATGAGAACATTCTATGGAATAAAATAATATCAAATATCAAATAAATGTTGTTTAGAAATATATTTATTGTAGTCATGACTATTACTTACTTTTCTCAACCACATGAAACCAATTTAATTTAAATTTCCAATCAACCCAGGACATCTGGCCGCCGCCGAGGAACTGTCCAACCTGATTCCGGACAACTACGATGGACTGGAACCGCAGTTTGACAATTCCACAACAAGGGAGGTAATCGCCGCCCTGGGCACCACCGCCCGTCTGCACTGCCGGGTGCGGCATTTGGGCGACCGGGCGGTTTCCTGGATCCGACAGCGCGACCTCCACATCCTTACCATCGGCATCATGACCTATACCAACGACCAGCGCTTCTTGGCCCGCCACATCGACAACTCTGACGAGTGGGTGCTCAAGATCGTCTCCGTGCAGCCCAGGGATGCGGGGGTGTACGAGTGCCAGGTGTCCACGGAGCCCAAGATCAGCCAGGCCTACAAGCTGGTCGTCGTAAGTGAGTATTGGGGATGGGCCTTAAGACGAATCCGGCAGCTTTAAATTTTAGACTCTGAGTTTTAAATAATTAAATGACTGAAAGTTCATTTCTAGGAAACTGCATTAATTAAAGATAATTAAATCCTGTGATAGTACCAGTATTATTAAATGCTCAACAAAATAACTTTTTTAAAAAGAGTGGAGTAAAAGAGTACAAGAGTCGTCCATGGGGAAAAGTTGCATCCTTTTTTTGTAACTGGGGTTGTTAAAAAAGTAGTTTTCAGAGTTATTCAACTTTTTATTACGCTTATTAGTTACAATGTTCATATAAAAGTAATTAACAAATCACGAGGAAACAGTAACACATGCTGAATTATTTGAGCTTTGTTATCTTATTTAAATTTCCATATAAAATAAATTTATTAATGAAAAATGCTTGAATATATATGAGACAAATAGGTACCATAGACAAAAGTTTTAACTTTTTTACAAACAGCTACACACCTATGAGGACACAACTCCTTTCATTTCAATTTTTAATTTGAGCTGATTGCCTGTCAGGACCAGCTTCGCTACTCCCTTTGAGCCCGAATCGATTGGCGGTCTTGAAAGTCCATTTAGACGTTGTTTACATCTCCGTTTAGATAGCCGCCCGAGGGTGTAAAGAGCGGGGATTACTCTGACAAATTAGTTTATCAAACACCGCAGAACATCACACAGCAATAGTTTGGGGACTGGTCGCTAAAGCTCCTCCCTTAAACCCCCCTCCCCTAAGGCAACTTGTTGACATTCCCATTAATCGCAATTCGACGGCACTCTTTGACAGCCTCCAAAGCCCAGATCCTGGCCAACCGCGAACTGTTCATCCAGAGCGGCAGCGACATCAATCTGACCTGCATCGCCCCTCAGGCGCCCGGGCCGTACACGCACATGGTCTGGCACAAGGACACGGAGCTGGTCAGCGATTCGTCGCGGGGCGGCATCCGGGTGGTCTCCGAGCAGCAGATGAAGACCAGCAACCTGGTGATATCCCGGGTCCTCCACACGGACTCTGGCAACTACACCTGTTCCGCGGAGAACTCCAGTAAGTACATTAAAAAGTAAAAAAAATTTAAAAATAATATATTTTAGCCTCAACTAAATGTACAAGTTATCTTAATCATTTATTAGCTTAATTACATTTGAATATTATGATACAAGTCATGGGCGAGTAATTTATATGAAACTAATACTTTTTATAGCTAAATCCTAACTATAAATTATCCTATTCCCATTTTTTTTTTCCCCCCTCCCCCTTTTTTAATTTTTTTTTTTTTTTTTCCCTTTTTAAAAAAAAAAAAAAAAATTAAAAATTTTTAAAAAAATTATCACCAACCCTCCCCCCCACCCCTTCCCCCTTTCCCCCCCCCCCACATTTCTCCCCGGCCACCCCTCTCTTTTCCCCCCCCCCGACCTTCTTTGTTCTACTTTCAATCTTGAACACTATTAATTATAAAAATAAATATATTATAGAATCCTATTATATAAAAAACTTTAAAACTAAAAAAGTTAAAACCTAATGATTTTTAGAGAAAGTTAGAAAAAGCAAAACCCTATTTAGTACAAAATTTAATCTTCATTTTGATTAAAGGGATTATAAATAATTGGAATATTTTTTAATTTAATTTTCATCAGAGAAGTTCTCAAAACTGTAAGCTATATGAAGTCTAACTATGCTGTAGTATCTCAGTGTAGTATCAGTGGAAATGAAACATTACCATTTTTTAGTAGATTTTTAGAATCATAAAACATTTATTTAGTTAAAATGGAAGTTGTTAGATTCGTTTAAAATGTTATTTACCTTTTACCAGCAACCTGAGCAGCTGCATGAATAATTCTCCTCATACTTTGGGAAGAAGAAACCCAATCTTGAGGACCGAAATTTCTGCAAGTGTCCCTTGAGTAAGCCCCCCTCTAACGCACCCCCCTGTCTATTTCTACTCAACAGACTCTGACAGCGTCTTTGTGCATATCATTAAGAGTGAGCAGCACGCGGCCATGCAGCACGAGCTAGGGGCGAAGCTGGAGCTGCCCTCACTCGCCCTGCTGCTCCTGGCGGCCCTTCTGTCCGCCCTCCTGGCTGCCCCTGCCTGGGCCTCCGACCCCCTCGGTCCTCTCGCCCGACTGGCGGCGCTTTAAGTCGAGCGGCAACTTATGTTCGATGTCTGGAGAGCATGAGAGCCGGGTAAGTCGCTGATTTTACGGCCGTCATCAGCCCAGGAATCAGGAGTCATCATCTCGTTACAGGCACCCGACCACGCCTCCAGCGCGGATTGGGGCTGTGATGGCTGTAAGGCTGGCTGAGGATGGAGGTTAACGACGTCGATGTCGCGTTGTCTTGTAAATATGTAAATCGAGTTTTTGTTTATGTTTGTGTTTTGTGGCTCAGTCTCTAAGTATTTTTTATACGTAATTAAGTAAATAGGTCGAGAGTGCATTTGTGTGCAGCCAGATGTACGGACGTGGTATATAGCTCCCATAATATATATGATATATATAATATATGCATACGATCGCATACCTAGAGATACCATAGCGAGCAATCGAGTCCGAATCGAATCGAATTGAAACCGTAACGAATACGAATGTAAATAAATGTTTAATCTTAATAATCGAGCAGCGGCATCTAGATTAATTATGATAAATCGTGTGTCGCGGGGTCGAGTAGGACATTTAATTTGCAGGACCCAATGATTGATGGCGATATGAGTGTGTCCAGCCTACAGCCAACTGCCCATCGCCCGCCCCACTCTTTGCGGAGTAGAATTCGATATCGGGGCGAGGACTTTGGCATCCTGCGACCCAGATTATGGCGTTTAATTGCAGAGGCGGGGCCGGAACGGTAATTGAAAAACGATAAGGTCAGTCGGACGGGTCCTAGATTGCCTACCTTGCCTTGAGCTTAACATCCTACGACCCACATCCTCATCCACATCACATCAAAGACGTTTCGGCAAGACACTTTCGCTTTCGCAGGTGAGAGAATGGATGGGGGCAGGTGTGGAGGGCTGCCCGAAGGACCCCCGGGCAGGGTAATTGAAATATTTGAAGCGTGCACAATTTACACCAAACGGACGGCAATTACAGTCCAACTTCTCGGACAAAGTTAGTCGTTTGGCGGTGGCGGCAGTGGCAGTGGAAAAGTGGCGGTGCCTTTACAGGATGGAGTAGCTCCATATTCAGTGGAATGCAGTAGCAGTTGAGTTTCCTGCGACAATTCGGGCAATGAGTACTACAAAGGCGCCGCAAAGTAGGCAACACAATGAGTAACGGTGTGGTAAGAAACGGTAAATGCCAGACTCCTTGCAAGGACGCACAGGGAAAGGAACAAGCCGCATACACATCTCCTTACAGCCAAGTGTTGCCTGAATTTTGCATAAGGTGGTGGTAATTGAAATAAAAGACGCTCCCAGCCGCTAATGGGTCTGCACGCAAGGACTGGGCTCCTTTTCCCATTCCCTTGGCCGTCCCTTTCCCCGCTTTCGAAAACCGCAAAGCCCCTGGAGCTCTCCTCCTTAGAGAAAGTAGGCAAGCATCCATCACAATCTGGCGAAAGGAGCGGGTTCTGTTCTGGCGGGGAAAGGCGGGATCTGGGTACATGGGAGTTAGCATGTCCTTGTACCCACTCCTTTTCCACCCGACATTTCGCAAATCTTTTGGGAATCTTACGCATCTGAAACACGCACTGCCTGACAGTCGCAGTCCCTATCCTATCCTTTCGCCTTCGCCTGGCGAAGTGGCGGAACATAACCCCTTGGAAGGACGCTTCTCATCTACGAGGATTCTCGGGTTCTCGGGTTCAGTCCAATGAATTGCAAGTGCCGAGGGTCCGATCCGAGCTACCAGGCATCCTTTGTGGGCTCTGGTGTATGGTGTATGGTGTGTCGGCTGCTTCACCTTCACTCATAAATTGTACAACAAGAAATAAATCAAAGCCAGCCTCGACTCTGCTGCCCGAGACGCTGTCAGTAACAAATCATGCTCAGGGCTACAGCCCAGTAGGAGCCGTAGTCCGTAGTTTGTAGTCCGTAGTCTGTAGCCGTTGCCATAGCCGTAGCCGTAGCCGGAGACTTAACCGGAGCCATTGCTTGTGGACTTGTTTACGGTCTTAATACGCAGCGCCAAACAACAACAACAACTACAAAACAAGTAAAAAAAAATCGAAGCCAACCAGAATTGTATTGCGACTGAAGAATGCCCACGATGCTGAATTGTTTACATTATTTATTTACTACAAATTAATATATACTTTTTCCGGCAGTCTGCGAACTGATAATAAATTCATTCCAAATTACCAACTGCTGTTTTAATGTTTTTACGAGTAATTAAAAACTGGGTATTCCAAGAGGTAAGTTATGCCAAGAGTCCATCTAGAAGGTTTGTAAATTTTTAAAATAATTTCAATAAAATAAAAATTCTTTATCATGTTTGATGCTAGTTACTATGAAATTATTATTTAAATAACTCGATGTGGTTATAACTAATGTTGAGATAAATAAAAGCCACCAGCAGAATTATTGAGAGAAATATCAGAGAATTATTGGAGTGTAAAGTGTGGAAACTCTACCTGCTGTGTACATAGTTATGTGAAATTGAAACACACTTTGTTAAATACATCAAGATTATTTAAAAAAAAGTTCTTTTAAAGTACACAGTGAATGTACGAAATGATTTCAGAAATTAATTTAAAATGAAAATAATAATAGTATAGGGTCGAATATTAAATACGAAAGTTCAAATCATACATTTTGCTTTAATTAGATTTCTTCATATTCCTTAAATTTTTGGACAATCGGTAACGAAACGATTATTAAAACCTATAAATTAATCAAAAACATACATTTTATTTGGCTTATTGTTATTTATTGATTTAGTGGATTTATTGATTTATTGATTTAGTAGTTTATAGATTTAGTTGATTTAGTAATTAGTGGGATTGGAATTCCCAAAAGCAGCTAACAGGCTTTGCTATGCCTGGTAGCAGGTACAAAAAGTGCGTATACGTACCGTAGGCCACGCTTCTGGCGTACTCATATTCGAGTGTGTGCGTCATCAACGCCAGGACACAGAGAACGCAGGACGAGCAATGGAGGAAGAGGCTGGGGTAACAGCAACAGCAGATTCGGAACCAGAATCAGCGGCCGGCGGAAGGACGGTAGTGCGGAAGTGCTGGCTGTGCGAACACGACGACGACGAGGACGACGTCGACAAGAATAACAGGGACAGGCCCAGGACATGGACTAGGGAGCGGGAAAACGGAGGGCCAGCGTCAACAAGAAGACGAGGGACGGCAGGAGCCGGAGTGTCGAGAAACTACGGGGCGTAGACGCGCCGGAAAACATTTAATTACTAATGAGTTTTCCTTGCAGAAGCTTGTGAGGGAAAACGCTTTAAAAGCGTGGCGAAAACTACGGATTTTTAATTTGCTAATTAGCTGAAAAACAGCAGCGACAGCTCCAGCAGCACAACCAGCAGGATCGTCACAGGAAAAGCGGAACTCAAAGTTGATTGATTGGTTAGATCGTTGGTAGTCCATGCCCTCCACCGTCGTTGTAACAACAATCAATTATTTAGCCGGCGTTTAGCAATTGATTATCAGGTATTAGGACCTGACAGGCAGCATGATTATCCAGCAAGGGGACACTGGCAAAGGCACACCACACTTGAGCTCTTCATCCAGGCAGCATACATAACTTATGCCCAAGCAGGACACATGGAAGTTTGGGCCAAAACAATGACATCTTTCGACAGTATTTAAAAGGCCTTAGTCATCGTTAGTCCTGGCTTCCTTCCTAGCCATCCATTCTCCAAAATAAACAAGGGGAAAAAGTTTATCTTCGATGTTATTATTGGGGCATAACTCTGCCGGTCATAAATCAAATTATATGCTCGCTGACACTTGGAAACACATAAGAAATGCAAAAGATTCTATTAAATATACAACCGATAGACAGTGAGATAAAGAGGAGAGAAAGTAGAGCAAATATTTGGCAAATTGAATCGGCAAATACCCAGCACCTCTGCCAGCTGCCAAGGATCAAAGCAACCGATATACCCCTTCGGGTCGCAAGGTATTGCGGAGAGGATATGGTCCGGGGGCCTAAGGAAACATTTATCATGCGATTTAAGTTGGCCACGACTTTTGCACAAGAGAGATTTAAGTGATTTGCTGACTGGCTTTAAAATCAAAGTGCGGATAATGAATGGCCCGGTTAGATTTCGGCTCCATTTTGGCCTGGCACTATTTGATTTTGCTAGCCAGAATGTTTGTTTTCGGCTCAATTTAAGTTTTGTGGCAATGCACAAAAGTGCAAAGTGGCAGACAGCAAGCAGCGGCAGGCATTTTGCTGCAATTGCAACCGGAATGGCATATTGCTATGGTGGAAAATGGCATTGGATCGAAGGGCTGGTACTGTCATTTTCTCGCATGCGACACGCGATGTAGGTCCTTGCAGTTAGTTGTTACCGCTAACTGCTTTTCGGTGCTTTTTCCTCCGCCCCACCGCTACTGCCCTTTCACCGTTTTGAACGCCGGAGTTGCTGGTGTCGGACCATGTAGTTTAATCTGCAAACAAAATCGTTTGATCCATATCATCAAAGCGGAGCGAGAGAGTTCAGCGCTTTCACAGGACAAAGGAAGTGAGGCAAGACTAGGACTAGTCAGGGGTCAGGAGTCAGAAGGCGGAGTAGTGTAACTGACAAAACGGCGCCAAACTGCACGGCACTCGCTATGTACGACTGCCTCCTGGCAGGAGGTTAATTTCCCCCAGGAAGCACCCCGACTCAATGGCCTTAGAGCGAAAATAGCGCCGGCTAAGTAAACTCTCACATTAACACAAAGCCAATCCCGAACCCAAAACACCAAACCGAAAACCAGTTAGGACACATTGCCTAGGTAGCTTTACAGACCATCAGATACCCAGTACTTTTTGGCTCTTCTTTTTTAACTTCCGCCTATAATGGCATCTTGGGACCTGAAATTATATCCCGTGTTGCCAGGTTTTAAGAGCTTTTCAATCGCAAATAAATGAACAAAATAAATATTTGATATTTTGACTATTTTATGTTGAATAATTTAAAAGAAAAGAATTTCTTTCAACCATTTTAAGTTATTAGTTTTTAAGATATTTGTGTGTAATTACATTAAAAAAGAAACAAAATAAAGCTTTAAATATATCACTCTTACAAGGCAGTAAATCCGCTTGTATCTAATAATATATTGATGATTTAATTAATTCCTACTATACATAATAGATAATATATCGACATGGCTGTGTAAGGCTTGAGCTTGGCCAATGCGTATCTACCTCGACTCCATCCGAATACCGGGTGAATAAAAAGGTGACTTTGTGGGCAGCCCACCTGCCTGGCAGGCCTGCAGCTTGCTCATTTCCAGCTTCTTGAAGCATACGGCTGGCAACCGAACAATGTGAAATTACCGCCCTGAAATACGGACACCCGCTGAGATTTTATAGCAGTCAACTTTGAATTATTAAATATGTATTTCCAGCCACGCCAAAACCAGAGACTCAATCTTCAGGAGCGGCAGGAACGGAAGAGGAATCAGCAGGAGCGGAAAAGGAAGCCAAAGGACTACGGAAAAAATTAACTGGAATGGGCGGCAAAGTGCGTTAGGTTCAAGTTTAAAGGGATATTTGGTTGTGTTTTTGGCAAAAGAGGGAAATTCCAACTGGGAGGGAAATATATTAAGCTTAGCTATAAAATTGTACCATAATTACGAAGAGCTTTTTTATGCGAAAAAGCTCAGACTAGAAAAAGCTCAAAAGCTAAGGATAAGGACAAAAAGTTTAGACTTAAATACTTTGTCATTGAGTGCCTAATAAAGCTTTGTGAGGCGCCGCTGCATAATGAGGCGCCCCCCTCATCTCACCGGCTTGAGTCCTGTGACAAGCGCCCCTTGGGCACCTCAGGACAACCACCCACCCCGCGTCAGTCACCGAACAGCCCCCGCAAATTCGCTGGGAGACAAATGACAGACCATTAGGCAGTTATTGCCCCACAGCCTGGCAGTCAAAGCGGCAAGCACATTAGCAGCTTCCTGTGCACAGCCTGCTAATAAATATACACCTTCAGTGCTCTGCCGCATCCACTGCCACATCCTGTTGGCAGGACCTTCCCAACACCACTGACACTCCCCTCGCACCCCCCGCCGCATGCATATTCATAAGCCGGAGCTGACTGGGGTAAAAATATTTTCATAAACATAAATTCTCATTTCTGTTGCATTTCCTCGATCGCCTTTTGCCTTGTTTCGCACACTTTCGTTTCCCTTTATCTCTTTCGCTTCTGCGTAATTTCTTTCGCTTGGCCTGGCCCGAATGCACTGCGAGAAATTGGGGACATCATTGTCTTTGTCGGCTTACTGGCGTGTCAGTAGGAAGAAATGGTGAAAGATCTCCCATTTAATTATCGGAATTACACATTAAATACGAGTGGGTTTATGCTAATATCCTGCCACGATGTAGTTGCCTTCGGCTAATCTCTTTCCATTTGCCATTCACATGCACGGCCACTGTATTTGCGTATCTATGGTAGTATTTGCTTCCCATATAAATTAAAATTGAATTTCCAGCATGCATACTTACAGGCACAAAGTCCTTCCATACATATATTTACAGTTGCGGTGAGCAGTGCAGCGTTTTTTTTTTTGGCTTTTCCTGTAAAATAATATTTGCGGGCTACGTTTACTCAATTACAAGCTTCACTTTAAAAATTAAAATTAACCCTCAGTGGTTCTTTGTTGTTTGGTGTTTGTTTTTAATTATAATGGCACCATGGTATGGTATTTGCCGCCATAATCAAATATTACGCATACGCCTAGTATATAAAACTATTATAAACCTTTTGATATAATATTTATAGTACATAAATAAATATTAAATAAAAAAATATTTACACATTTGTATAAAGAAAGCAAAATAAAAACAAAATATTTATTTTGCAAAATATTACTCATATGTCCCGTACACCGGTTGAAGTCTACCATTTTTAAAAGTTTTTGAGGTAAGCCCCCATTAACTATTAGCTACACCTTATTTATAGTAGTTTAGTGTAGTTATAACTTATAACTTATATAACTTAAAAGTACTATATTTTATCTATGACTTACTACAAAATCACTCATACGCATAGTATTCCAAAGTTAGATTAATTTTTAAATCAATGTGTTAAAAATCAAAAAAGTAGTTTCATTTGATCATAAACAGTAAAAGTAACGTATATTTTTACAGATTTCTTAGAATAAAATGTAGACCCTGTGGGCAAAAATAACTCATACGCCTAGTTGGCATAAATAGATTGAGAACCGTGGATAATTCCTACTCAAAACTTCATATCAGATTGATTTAAAATTTTTCTTTTCAAATTATTAGTTAAATAAAATACTTTAGTATTAATTTTGCAACAAATACTAAAACTTTTTTAAGCTTCACTTTTGTGCTAATGTGTTGCCCATTATCGTTTGAATTCGAGTGTGTACACCTTGCAGCCACCTTTCTCTCTTCTTTTGTTCAGTGCATGTAAGCCTCCGCTTGGAAGTTGTTTCATGTCCTGCTCTTGCTCCTGCCGCTGCCCCTGGTCCTACTCCTGCTCCTGCTGCTGCTGCTCTCTAGTTGTTGTTGTTGCTTTGGTTGTGGCTTTTGTGCTCATTGCTCCGATTGCTGCTCTGCCGCTGCGCCGCTGGCGTTGCCTCCGTCCGACGTTCTCGGGCGCTTTTTCATTTGCAGCCGGAGCTCTCCGGCTCTCTGCTGCGGCTGCTTCTTCTTCACCTCCATCATAGCCATCGTCCTGGCGTTTTTTTAAGTTTGTACAGTTTGCACGCATCGGTCCGTAAATTTATGCATTTGGCTATGCGAGCGTAATAAACAAGACCTTCAACCGACGACGTCGTCCTTTCTCCTTTTCCTCCTGACACTGCCCCCTGCCCTGTGCCCCCTGGCCCATGCCCCCGCCCAGTTGTCGCTGTCTACCGGACTGGACGTTGTCCGTTACTTTAGGTTGTTGCTGCTGCTGATGTTGCTGCTGTAGTGTTGCTGTTGCTGCTGCCATTGCTGCTGCTCCTTCGTTTGGTCACTTCCATTGCCGGCTGGCAGACTTTTATTTTTATGCGTAGATATTAAATGTGTTTCCTGGCACTTTATTCTGCCGTTGCTGTTGTTGCTGGCGTATTGTGCCATTTTACACCAACGCAGCGCCGGCACATTGGCGCAAATGTGCGGATATCACTTGCAAAAAAAAGAAAAGAGCAAAACAATATATGAATAAAAAACGTAAAATCCTAAAGGAATGGAAAAGAAAAGGCAGCTAAACCGGATAGAGCCGCAAAAAGTGAGCCAGAATCGCTCTATTCCAAGCTCGGCGCGCATAAATAGGCAAAGGCAACGACTTTTGGGTGCTCGGCTGTAGTGCGAAACATTTTTCGGCAGCAGCAACGGCAGTGGCAGCAAGTCATGGCCACATTTCTATGTAAAAAGTGTGCACATAAAACTTTGCCAATTTCAATAACAACATTTCATTTTCAGTTCGCAGTTTTCCCCTTTGCAATTCCCTCAAACCCATTCCACAGCCCCCTCCCAAAAAAAAAAAATAAAAAATTAAATGTTGGGTTTGTTTTGCTTTGAGAGAGAAAGGAGGCCTCGAGAACGGCACAGCTCAGGAGAAAGTCTTTGGTGCCAGTGTGCGTGTTGCTGCCTCTGATTCTTCTTCTTCTCCGGTTCTTCCACTTCCGCTTATGATGTGCACTCTGCTGCAGCGGCACGCCCCCCGGCACCCGCCTACTTTGCCGAACTGCATTTCTCTGCTGCTATATTTTTATTTCCATTTTTTTTTCTCTGCCACCACAATGCGCGACTGCTGAAAGGAAATTCATAAAAATGTTAATTTTTCCGGCGGAAATATAATTTATGTAAAGCACAGTGGGTGACCATAGCGGGTGGATAAGGGGGAGTGCGGTGGAGCCACCGATTCCGATGCTGCGACTCGCCGCGGTGGCTCTACGGCGGTGATTGCGGTGCTGTGGATTGGGATTGCAGTTTAACATGCCTGAAAATACATATATCCGGTGCGAATTACAAAACTGCAAATGGACGTGAGCCAACAAAAAATCGAAAGCCATTACAGAAACAACAAACCAGTGGCCGGGGCGTGTCACAGGAAAAAAAATCCTTCTGAGTTTGTCTTTTTCCCGCCAATTGAACGCCGATGACCGAAGGAGGAGGGCCAAGCGACGAGGAGCGCTTGTAATTTGCATAATTTGACTTTTTTGCACGGCTTTCGCAAAGTGTGTGGCATAACATGCTGCTGCCACACCCACTGTGCATCTAATTAATGCCATACACCGCCATCATTTATCCCACGGCTATGCTTCAAAAAAATACATGCACTATGTAGAAAGGATATGCCAAAAAAAAAAACGAGAGAAGGTGAAATCCCGAACGAACCGGAAGCTCCTGGTCGGAATCCAAGCCCGAACCTCGGCTGTCATGTGTTGGGGTCATTGTTAGCATTGCGGCAGCATTTTCAAGTTGCTTCCATGACCATTAATCTTGGCAAGAAGGTAATTGCTTAGCAATTACCCTTTGCAACTGCCAGGACACCATCTCCTGATCCCCCGCACAAGCCCGCGCCCACGCACCATCTCCAGCCTGTCATTCCAATACAGTGAGATAAAATCCAGAGGAGATTTAATGGGGGAAAGGGGTTTAAGGGCCATATAAAGCTAATTAGCATTCTGTAGAGTGGATTTGGCTTGATTTTGGTAATTTTAAATTTTTATTTCCTACAATTACACCCGTAATCAATTAAAAAGGAAGAGAGGTCTCAATATCTAAAGGCCAATAAAAATTAAGGAAAGGAAATCCTTTTTAAAGCAATAAGTCTCATTTTCCAGCTCATATATCAATCCTGTAATTGACTTTGTCTAGTTATTCCAATAAAATGAAACGAATATCCATCATTTGTGTGAAATTCATGCCAAAAATGGACCAAGGCCTTTATTTCAACAATATTGTGTCTTCTCTCAATTAGTTGATTAGGCAGCTTCTGGAAGCTTGATTTATGCCTTAGAGCCCTAGGTATTGCTTAAAGTTGGCAAAGCTCTCAAGCGTTTAATACAATTTTAATGCAACTTCATGTTGCACTGTTGTCGGTGATCCACTTTCAGAGTAAGCTCCTCTTAGACTGCTGTCCTTGAAGTCACTGGACAGTCTTTAGTGGCATTAGGCTTGCCTGGAGCTTCACACTTTTGTTTTCGGTGCACTTGCAAATTCGTCCGAGTGCGTCCGTTGGGGCTGCTTATATCTCCGGAAGCCCCGGGCCCCTGGCTCCCTTGCCTGCCACCTCGGTCTCCTCCTGTGTGGTGTGGTTACATTTCAGCGGAAGTCCCACGCAACGCCACCGGCAACAGCTGCACTCTCGCTGCCCTGCCACCCCCACGAAATGGCGCCCACCAGCCCAGGTCCTTTTCACAGGGCTCCTAGTGTCGTATTCTCTATGTACGACAATGTCGGTACATAACACGACCCGCGGAGAATCACCCTGGCCGGCTGCGCTTCTTTTGTTTTCATAGCTCCTAGTGCCACTCCTGCACAGAAAGAAAAATAAAGTCTTTTTTAAACATTGTATGGTTAATATATTCATATCTTTGGCTTTTTATGAAGAGGTGTATGAGGTCACTTTAAAATCGATTATTGTGAAATATACCTTAGCAGTTTCTGTCACTTCACCCAAACTCTTGTTATAATCGTTCGTCAAACCTTTAACTATTGGAATCGTCAACCTTTGATCAAAAATGGCCTTTAGAAGCTGGTTTTCGAAGCCTCAAGTAGAAGCTGCCGACAAATCGAAGGACAAGAAAAAGGAAGAGGAGAAGGAGGAGGAGGAACTAGTTGATCCTCAGGCTCAGCTGAGGGAGCAGTGCAAGGAGAAGGAACACATCAAGTCGCTGTTCAACAAGTTGGAGGAATGCAACGACCGTGTAAATTCAAAGTCAAAGACCACCGAGACCTGCATGGAGGAATTATTCGACTTTGTTGGCGAGTTGGATCATTGCGTTGCTCACCGTCTATTCTCAAAATTGAAGTAGAAGAATAGGTAGTCCTTTCAAGATGCGACAAATTTCTACATTTCCAAACACATTCGTGGAGAGTCTTGGGCATTAATAAAAGAGGAGGAGCTGCTATTGTTAAAGCTTAAATAAGGATGGTTAATAATTAAATGGATTTTTTCCAGCAAATATTTATTTCATTTCTAAAATGGGATGCCATCTTTTTTTCTGGTGTTTGGCTCCAAAAAGCTCCTGATTTCGCTCCCAACTTGAAACTCTGGTTGTGTGTATGGACTAGAAGGATGTGGATGTGGATGTGGCCCCGAAACGTGGCCCCGTCATGCTGCGCCTGCATTGTGTTAATGCTTTTTGTTAAGCAACAAGGAGGAGCGGCAACAATATGAGGAACGGCGGGCATTAGGGGGGTCTGGGGAGTGGCAAGGGCGGCTTCATTGTGCAGTTTTGCAGCGTGTGTCGCTTTTTGCAAATGTTTGCAGGACACAAACATACAGAACACACGCAAGCAGTGCCACACACACACTCACACCACGCATATAACGAGCAAAAAAAGCAACATCAGCAACAACACCAACAGCATTTGCAAAAAGCAATGGAGGGGCGGAGCAGGAGGAGGGGAGCAAGCCCTTGAAGGATACTTTAAAATTAGGAGCAACGTAAACGAAAATGCTGCAGCCAGCCTATGCATGCATTTGTCCCGTTTTGTGACCCGTTTTGTGTCCTGCCGCACGAAGGTGAGCCAGGTGAACGAACTGCGTCACCGAACCGCAAATGGACCTGCTGTGGTGGGCCACCGAAAATTGCAACCACTTCAGACAATAAAGCAGAAAGCAATTTGCCAAGCTTTCATTAAAATAGGAGTATACATCATGATGCATGATTGATAAACCTCTTGGAAAAGGATGTGAAAATCGAAAGCCACATAAACCTAATCGCAGCTTTCAAATGTTTTTAATCGCTTTTGAAGCTAAAATCCCATTGAAAAGTCTTCAAAGCAAGTTATACTTCAGATAGCCATCGTCCTGATGATTTATAAATTATTTATATGCCATTACTAGTGGTTCATTTCCATTCCAATTTAACAAACATTTCTAGGAAACCATATCTATACCAACCACGCCTGATTTATCTCATTGAGATTAGATTCTGTGATACAAAATTCAATTTTTATCCACATTTTTTCTGATAAAACATTCACTTCCTTTTTTGTGGCAAAGTTTGAGACTAAAAATAGCGGCAGCTGGGTCTCGGTCTCGGTCTCTCTTATTTGAATGGCGATTAAAGTTGGCAATTAATGCGAACGAAATAAAAAGCAAGTGTTCTGCCGATGGCCGCAAAGATAAACCCAACAATTGTGAGCTTTTTGTTAGACCAACGAATGGCCAGCATTTTGGCTTTTGTTGCCAGATAGTTCCCGTCCGATAAAGGGTAGCTCTCTGAATGGCCCCTAACGCTCTTTTGAAACCCAGAATTCAAACTCGGTCAAACACACACACCGCACACACCCATACATCCATAAACACACTGGCAGAGTCCTTGCTTTGGCAAACAGTTTGTTCAAACTTCTTGCGCAGACTAGCAACACAACTCAAACTGGCAACTCAAATAAGAATCTGCAAGGTATTTACCTATGCGCTCCTGCCGAACTCCAACTCGGGACCCGCCACCCAAAACTCCAGAGAAAACTTTTCTGCCACCCATGAGTCAATTTTTGTTGTTGTGCCTGATGATGCTGCACCAAGAAAAAAAGGACAATTGAAGCTCATAAGTTATTGTTCTTACAAGGTTCTTATAAGCTAAGAAGGGTGATAGTATTATTATCTTTTTTAGTTAAGATTATACCATAAGAAATTTGCGCTAAAAAATATTTGCAAATTTATATTTTATTTTTTTTTTTAATTTATATTTTATACAATTTTTTTGAGTTGAGTTGAATCCATTTCATATTCCCTTTTTGGATATTTAAAAAAATATTTTATGTATAATAAAATCTATCTTTTAACATCACTTTCAAAGTAATTGAATAGCATATTGTCATACGATATTGACAGGACTTGTGCATTAAAATGTGCATTACAATATTTTTATTTTAAAAAGTGTACATTACAATATTGAGATGGGGACATGTTACAGACATTGTTATGTCGTTTTTTCCTGTGTCAGCCAGGCTGTTGCTATTGTTGCGACCCAACAACGACAACTTGCAATTTTCCAATAAGAGCAGAGGCGAAGGTAACGCCGAAAAATTGTTCAAGCACAAACAACGCACGTTATAATATTATAAAACGGAAGGCAGCGGCAACTTACTCAAGCGATAAAGTCAGGAGGGTGTGGGGTGGTATAATGGCCAAAACGGGCCAAGAAGGTGGCTAAGGGGGAGGACCCATCAAGAAGTAAAACAGCTGCTCTTTGGACACAATCCGGAGCTCGGCTTCGTTTCAGTTTTTTTTTCCTCCAGTTTTCTCAGCTTCTGCCAGTGCTTCTGGCCTGGCAACAAATCGTTGAAATAAATGAAGCGCACTGGGCGAAATCAGCAAAAGTTTTCTACAATTTTTCTTCACTTTTGCAGTCGCTCCTTGACTCTGCCCTATCCTCTGCCTGAAGTCCTTCCACATCTTCTTTATTCTTTTACTTTTTCTATTATTTGGCAAACTTGGTTTTTCTCTGCGACATTTTCGGATTTCGGCTAACGCTTAGGCCACTCTCGCCCCTGCCCCTGAGAGTCCTGCCCCAGGACTCATTCTTACCACGCCATTGTTGACTTACAAATTTAGGTTTCTGTGCGAAAAAGTTTGTTTTGAATTGTAAGTAATTTCTGATACCTCACCTCGGCCATGTCCACGTAGGAGTGTGTGATGTGCTGTTTGTCGAATTTCTTAGAACCCACACAGATTCGCTCAATTAAAGTTTGGGCACTGGCATATGTGCTGGGTGGTTTCTGGATTCCGGCACCACCATTGAAACCACGAAACAGGCACGCTCTGGTTACCACCTCCTTCGGCCCCCTAGCATCCCACTCATCACCATCCGCCATTCTCAGCACTTTGTCTCATAAATTTGTGCATAACTGTCAAAAGCAATTGCCCTTAGCCTTTGCGGCAGTTTAAACTTGGATGATATATTTGTATATGGAGTAAATACTCAAAAGCCCACGCACAACACCACCCAACGCCACCCCCACCCTCACACATGCAGGGCAGTGGGCGAGGGGCGATCGTGAATTCCCATGAATACTTGATGCGTGTTCGGATGACCGCAAACTAAATTTCGCCCAATTTCCGTAGTCCGTAGCTTTTTTCGTTTAATTTTATATTTTGTGTGGCATCGGTTGCATTGTTTGTTGTTTTCCATTTTACAAAGTTTCCACCTCCGTTTACCAAAATAGTGAATTTAATTTGCATCAATATTTAAACGGTTTAGTCGAGCGAACACGCTGAAATTGGCATAAATTGATGGAAATGCCGTCCGCGTAGCGAGAGTCGGTAATAAATTTATTATTACCTGCCCAGGAGAGCGTGTTGTTTTAAGATTACCTTTCATTTTTCATTTTTAGGAGAAAATTACGTTCCTGCACTTTAGCCTCAAAATGAAAAAAATATTCAATTTGTTATTTTATATAATTATAATAGAAAACTAAAAAAATTGGAAGGAAATTAGTGTACCATGTCGATCAAACATTGAATTTAAAATGTCATCATATTTTTACTTACCAAATTTCATAAATTCAATCTGCATTGGGAATATTCAGTCAGTTTGGAACTGAGAGATGTACGGGTCATACACACTTTTTATTTGTCTATTTTGGCTCACATTGTGTGGCCTTAATCAAGTAAGTTAGCTTATAGATCAAAATAATATCTTTAAATCCTTTTAGGATTATATCTTTAAATCCTTATAGAGGATAATATCTTTAAATCCTTTTTAGGCCTCCTACAAATTTAATGCCCTTTCTTGCTCAATGGCATCTCCGAAGGTAGGGATAATGAGAGTCTGCGAAATAAAGGCCATCGATCGATATCACAACAGAATAAATATTGATGCACATTTGAATAGGACCATAAACCAAGTTATTTGTACTATAATACTTGCTTAATATTTCCAATTTAATCCATGGTTTAGTTGCAGGCTCATTTTAAATTTCTGAAACGTGAAACCGGCGGATGGCATCCCTTCCTCTTCAACATGAAAGTCGATATGTGCCAGTTTTTCAAGAGTCGCAGGTCACTTTATTTACCCAACTTAATGTATTCCTTTGTCAAGCCCTTCACCAACTTTAATCATACCTGTCCATATTTGGTAAGACAATCCATGATACAAGCCAACAATCGTCAAAGCATTAAATATTTAATTACATTAGGCAGGATCTACACTTCGTTTGGTGAACTGGACACCCAACGAAAAAGACTTTCTAGCGGTATTACCAGTAGATTACGGACAATACGGGGTTCATTTAACATTGTGTGCCAACAATCTCCCTATGATGCAAATCAATCTATCTGTACTGTATTTTAAGTAAATTATTCCCATTTCTTATATTCGTGAATGTCTCTTTTCAATCGACGGTGCCTGGCAGGTCGCCAGGTCGCCTTCTTTTTGTAATGCAAAATTGGATTTATAATTACATATAATATTAGTAACTTCGGTGTAAAACTTACTTAGTGAAAAACTTACACATACATAATGTATTTTTATACCCTTGCAGAGGGTATTATAATTTTGGTAAAAAGTGTGCAACGCAGTGAAGGAGACATCTCCGACCCTATAAAGTATGTATATTCTTGATCAGGATCACCTCCTGAGTCGATATAAGCATGTCCGTCTGTCCAAGAGAATTGAACTTATAGGAGGCCTAAAAATATTTTAAGTTATTACTTTACTTACTTTGACAATACTATTTACATGACTGAAGCCACAAAAACTTAGCCAGAACAGAAAAATATTAAGTGGGTGTGCACTGCTCATCGTTAAGTTTGCAAATGTATTTTTTTTTTTCATTTTTATACTGTGAATGTTCATTCTGATCTACAGTAATTATAAGCTAATTAAAAAACAATATGTACCATAACGGAAGATGACCGATACAGCATTGCTGCTTATTGAAAATAATTCAAGGCTATAATGTGAATTATTGAACCCGCAAAACCCCACCATTATTCCCACCTCTGGAGATGCCACAGAACAATGCAAATTATTGAATTGGTAGGAAGCCTAGAAGGGTTCAAAGTCGAAATTATATTTTTCCAATCCAGATATTCCCATCACCCGAATAAAACCAAAAAAAGTTAAACAAATTAGACAAAAAAAATTAGTGTGGAGCCGACACATCACTCTGATTAATACTGATGATTTTCATATAAAAACTGTAGATGTACTAACTGAGTTAATTCAGAAATACTGAACTAATGATACGGAAATATAGCATATTTACCCTAGAAGGGTTCAAAGTCAGAACTATTTTTTTCCAATCCAGAAGATGACTAAGATCCGGAAGATGACTAAGTCACACACGTTTTACATCCTTCTTTTTTGGATTAATAGTGTCGGTTTTATCAACGTTAGTGCTTTAAATTGAAATCTTTTTTATTAAATATTACATTTTATAATTTTTAAGGCCTCTTACAAATTCAACTCTCTTAAATGTTTCTTTTACTCACCCGAATGGGGTAAAATAAACTTGTGCGAAATCAAAGCCATCGATCGCAATCACAACATGATGAACATTGAAGTCGTTCTAAACCAGACCATAACCGAGGTAATCGAAAGGAAAAAATAAATAAAAAGCCTTAGAATTAATATCAACTTTAGATTGAAATAAATTTTAAAATTCTGAAACGTGAAAGAGGCGGTTGGCATCCCTTCATGTATGACATTACCATGGATGTATGCAAGTTTTTCAAAAGCCGCAGATCTTTCTTCATCGCCAACCTGATTTATTCCTTTATGAAGTCATTCACTAATGTCAACCACACTTGTCCATATCCGGTGAGTTTGGAGGATAAAAAAATCTGTATTTTCAATATAATCTAATTTGGGTATCTAGGCCGGATCAGTATTACGATTGTGGAACTGGACTCCAAATGAAAATGGGGTTCTAGATGTTTTTCCAGTGGATCATGGCCAGTATGGCCTTCACACAACTTGGAGCATCAAAAAAGTTCCCGTTCTTAAAATAGACGGATCTGTTTTGTTTTATAAATAATTATAGAACATATTAAAAATGGATAATGGAGTGTACACTGATTTTCTGCTGTGATCTGCTCAGAACTCTTTGAACTGCCCTAGCCACTGGTAATGCAAATCGGCGTATTGTGCTCTGACAATAGCAGATGCCGTGACATTGTTGTCGCTCTCCACTTGCCCTATTGTGCGGTTTTCCAGCACGAAAACTCATAGAATGACATTGGGTGGTGGACGATGGTGCTTTTCAGATCATTTGGGGGTGGTGGGAGGAGGATCCACCTCCGTAGAGAGGTGTGTGTGCGTGTGGCATGGTATTATTGTTATTTCGCAGTCGATTGTCTCTGGCGTGTGTGTGTGACCAGTCAACACGCCAGTCAACTTATACTAATTGTAAGTGTCACATACATTTGTCAAATTTTAAGTTATGGTCTCTACTCTGCCCTCGGTCGCTGCGCTGCCGTTGCTCTGCCCCCGCTCTGATACTGCGATCCTGTGGTTGTCCTGTGGCTGGCTTCTGGTTTTTGTTTCTGGCTTTGGACGGCGCCAGAGCTGCTGTCGATGTTACAGCTACTTCCCTTGTTCCTGCCATGAAAAATTGTTTATTGTAATCTGTTGTCCAAGAATGCTTGACACCACGAAACTGAACAGGGAGTGGGTCTCATCATTATAGAACTAGGAGTGGCAAAGTTAAAGTGGCGGAAAAAGAAATTTTCTTAAATACTCCGCAGCTGTTCCAGCCACCAACTTTGACCATTCCAGGCTAGAAACTGTGCTAGGAACTGCGCCAAAAAAAAAGCAAAGCAAATTACACTGCGAAACAAGATGTATAAGCTGCTTAGCTGCAACTTGTGATTAGCACACAAAAGTCTCACCCCTTTCTCCGGCCACAGCCACCGCGGCATCCACATCCACAGCCAGTGGCTTTCCAAGCGCGTCCTTCATTAGGGAAAAAAAACCGACACCTCCCCCCAATATATACGCTTTTGGCAAATCTAGAAAAAAAATCACTCACTGCCGTCAGGGAAAAAGCTAAGAAAATGGAATGAATGTGCGGGAAACCGAACTACCCATGCACTGAAAATGAGGGTGGGATGGATTTTCCAGAAAAAGACAAAACCGTAAAGGCAGCAGGCAATACAAATCGCTGAAATTCCGTATCGAACAAGAATTTCCCATACTCGCATACAGGATGAGCTTTCTGTTTTCTGTGTGGGTGGTGTGGTGTGGTGTGGTGTGGTGTGCTCCCCTACCAAGACATACCATATCCAAGACAAAGAACAAATAAAATCACAAAATATATATTAACAAATCAATAAAATATTTGGAGTTCTTGTCATTGACAGCAGAACAACATTTGTCTTACGCCCGGCAGCTGGCTGTTTGCCAAAGGATTAAAAGTATTTCCATATTAAATATTTCACGCAGACATTCGGAATTCGGCATTCAATGCTTTTAATTGAGTTCGTTTTCCGTTCGACTGGCCCGTCAAATAGTTTGGCAAAAGTTTACAAATCAAATATGCGTCAGACGTAAAATCGATTTTAAGATTAATTTCAATTTAGAGGCTCGTGGCCGGAAATATAAATCGCATGGATAAAAGAGATCAAATTTAATTTGCAATGACTTATTGCCAAGGTAAAGCCTTATTATTTTATTCCACACAACGAAGCTTATTTGTGGTTAGCTAGGGGAATATTTATAAAACAGATCAGACTTGAAGAAGCCTTAAACTTTAAAGATAACTTCCCCCATGCTCGTCCAATCTTACCTGCAATTATTAATCCGAAATCCTTAATCCGATCATCATTTTTTGCTTTTAACTTAAAGGAATATCTAAATATTGCCTGCTTGGTCCGGATTATGGGAAAATCTTCATTACATTATTCCACTTTCTCTCGCAAAGCAACTTCAATCTCTATCCAGCTTCAACTACTTTTCCGGGTAGCAGAGTATAAGCTTTATATATTTCTTCTATTTATTTTCCATTTTTTCGGTGGGTGAATGGCTGAGTGGATGAATGGTTGGGGGAGTGGGTGGCTAGTTGGCCCCCACCGCTGCCTGGGCAAATTTAAATGTTTTTAGTTAAAGCGGATTAAAAGTTCGCTGCATGCCGCACATACATAACCCATGCCCAGTCTCCGCCACCACCCCTTCTCCATTCTCTGTTCGGCGCAGCATTCAGAGCTCCTCGTAACCATGTGGCCTACTTTGGCCCGAGCTCTGGCAGCTAACCCCATGCATAATTAACGTGGCGTGGCCCTGGTTGGCCTGCCACATCTCTTACTACCGCCACTGGTGTTCCTGCCTCCGGGTGGCAGCGCCCGTGCCTCCAGTCCTCCCAGTCCTCCACCTCCAGCAGTTCCAGCCACTCCGGCAACTCCTCCTCATGCCCAGGCCCCAAAAAGCTGGCGAGGATCTACGCACAGCGAATTGAAATTTTTGGGTCTAAAGCCGAGCTGAGAAATTGATGGGCAATGCCGAGGCGTCTATTTTATTGGCATGGCATAAATTATGAAAACAGAGAAACTTGTAATCCGTTGGCACAATTTTTGATTGTCTCCTCGGCCAGCGAAGGAGCAGGACAAGTTTCCAAGAACAGCCATAAATTTGTGGCCTTTCAATTGAAAATTAAATAGTGCCCGGGATTATGCATCCAACGAAAGAGGACACTGACAGGACAGTGGCAGAGGAGTCAGAGGAGTAAGAGGGTGGATTGGAGTGGAATGAAAAATCGACAGCGACAGGACAGCTGCCTGATTTAAAGGATATGCGCGTATAACTTGCATTTACAATTGATTTTAAAATCCCAACAAAAGCCACTGTCAACAGTCTCCGCCACAGATGAACTGCAAAAAATCAGTTTTAACTTTGAAAAAAAATTATATCTAAAAATATATGTGTCTCTATTTAAATTGATTTTATTTATTTCTAGAAATGTATGTAAATATTTGTAATAAATTATTATAGTGGCCTTGTTTTGAAAGAGAACTCGAGCGAAAAGACTTTCATTTCAAAGGACAATTCATTAAGCAAAGCAATAAAATGAGTTTAAGTTGGGGTTTTGATTCATTTAACAGATAAATAATCTATACATTATTCAAAAGATTTATAGACTTGGTAATTTTAAGCTTTATTTAAGAAAAAAATTAAATTCAGGAGTAAGTATTAGCACCTCTTTAAATAGGTTGTATTCTGTTTATCTAAAAGCATTTCTGATGTCCTGATTTCTTATGTGTTTTATAAATGCTTTATAAATTATAGGTTAAACCCAAATTCCGCGCCAAATCCATTAAATTTGATGTTTTCGATTTTAATGGCGGAACGCGGGTCCTTGATGTAATTTTCCAGTGTTGGTTCGCTGGCGGGCAGCGTTGTCGCATTGTCATTTGGCAGCGTATCTCCATCAGGTCCCTTCGGCTCTGACCCCCAGGACCACTGCACCGCCCAGTGCCACGCCCGTCGCCATGCACATCCACCCACACATGTGCACTTGGGTGCTAGTGTGTGAGAGAAAGCGTCAGCGATAAGCAACCGACCAAACGAACACACTCAAACCGATTCGAACACTAAGTGTGAACGGCAGCTGTGGGTGGTAAGTGCTGTGCGGGGTGTGTTTGACGGGTGGGTGGTAGTGCGGTAGTCGGATGGGATGGTGCAGTGGCTCAGGTTGGCAGCTAACGGTAACAGTTTTCAATAAATACTTTTGCCTACGTGTCCGTCCGCTTTTCCGCCACCGGGTCTCCTTCCCACCCTGACCATCCATGTGTGCGAGAAATGCAAAAAAGTTTTTCCTGCTCACTTTGCCTTTTGTTGTCCTGGCCCGCTTATACCCTGCCAGAGATCCAGGGAAACATGGCCAACTATTTATTGCCAAATTGGTATAAATACTTTTCCAATTTAATTTCTCCCCCAGCTCCTCCACAGCCGATAAATCAATGGAATTTATCCCATAAATATTCAACGCAACAATCAGAATTTTATCCTTGTGATCATCCTTAATTACCTCAAAAGTGCAACTTTCTCCGCATCGTATAGACGAGTAGCTTTGGATATCCTGATACAAAATGTAAATTTGATTGCGGCATGTCAGCCATTCAATTTTGATTAAGGACACATTGACAATGATTTCTCACCGAGCATTTTCCCGTCAATTCTGAAAGCATTTAAATACGTCAAAAATGTGAAATCAGAGACTTAAATTTAATTTCAGATTAAATTCTATTTACACTTTATTAATTTTATTTTTATTTTTATTTGAATACCTTATTATGAAAAAATATCCTTTATTATGGCAAGAAGGTCCTTTAATATGAAGAGAAAATAACATGATTGGATTTATGGGAACCCCCATATTTCGGTTTTATTTATATTTCAGAGCTACGGGTGCCCCAATCTCGGTGGCCCAACTAATTGCTAAAGAAGCGATTTATCCTTGATATCCTTGGAGGGCATTAAAGCTTCGATTTTGCATTTGAATGAAAATCATTTTCCGTTTTCTGATGTTTTTTAGTTTTCCGGTTTTTCTTCCATTCTTTTTTTTGACTGCTCATTTCCCTGACGCGCAACTGGCATTGTGTGGAGGCGTGGCCAGGGAGGCGGACGGTAGGCGGCAGGCGAAGGGCGTGGCGTGTGCTGAAAACTTTGCGCTTTGTAATTGTGTAATTATGGGAAATTAAAACTGTTGGCAAAACTTTTCTGCACACGTGGGGCGGCCTGGGAGTGCGATTTCCTGCCCCCCAGCAACAGCCCCAGCACCAGAACCAGCCCCATCCCTAGCCCAGTGGGGATATGGTAGGAAAAACCAGGTGGTAGTGGTAGTGGCAGTGGTGGAAATACTGTGCATAGATAGATAGTTTCGCAGCGTGGCAATCGATAAATGTTTTGCATTGCAGGTTGCAACTTCAGCAGATTCGGATGCCGATTCGGTTTCGGTTTCTGTTTCTGGTCTCTGGTATCTGGTTTCTTTTACTGGGCGGCTCCGGGGGCTTTTCGGGGATATCCAGCGTGAAACCCTTTCGCCATTCCATTTGGCTTGGAATTTATGCAACTGTTTTCAATGAGTGAGCGATTTATGTTAAGTACACATGTTCTCATTGGATTCTCGGAGGGGGTAGAGGCAAGGGGCATGTGTGGTGTGGCACCAAGAAGGCGAAAGGAGAGCATGAGAATGGCACGCACACCGACGACGAGCCGCACATAAAAGACATCTGCAGAAAATGAGTGTCGCAAACACGCAAACAGACACAAGGACGAGAAGGACATGTGTGTTGTCTCTGTGTGGGTAGGTGTAGGTTGGCATTAGTGTATGTGTGCCCCATAACAATAAAAATTTATTTTCAACTTTTTATCTTTCCCCGCCAACCCGTCCTCTGCACATTCTCATTTCCCGCCTCCTTCCTTTTGGCTCTTCTTGCCATCAGTTTCCCTTCCTTTCCAGCTGCTTCTGGGTCTGGGTCTGTTTCTGTTTCTGGCCATCGTTATGTGCATACGTATACATATTATTATAACGCATTCGCCTAGGTGTACCAGCGTACGAGCCCACCTCAACTGAACTGAACTGAACTGAGCAAAGCGGATTCGTCGTTGGTGCGCAATTTGTGTGGACCGGCCAGGTCCTTCGTCCTGCACCTGCCTGCCTCCTATCCACACACAACTTTGGTTAACTGTTTTCAGCCTGCAAGCATGAACACGGACAAGATCCTGAATGTGTGTGTAGCGGGGCACAGCGAATAAATATATAGGGGTATCGAATTGAATTCGAAAGAAATCGCACTGTAAAACGGCAAGTTTTTATTGTTGTCTATTTGTCAAGGATATAAAAACAGAGCTTACTGCAAACAAGCAACAATGTTAAGAATCTCTTTTCTGAACACATTACACGTCCACCTTAAGAAGTTGTATATAAAAAAGTAGTATAGTATACTATAGTGTAGTAGAATAAATTGATAAATGACGAAATAAAAGTAAAGTATGGCTTTAAAATCTATTCAGAGTGATTTATAGACTTGGGGCTAAGAAAATACTCAAAAACAAAAGAGAGTTGTCTCCAATAAGGCGACAAAGTGTGAATAAAATTTTATTTTTTTAGTGGTTGACCGCTCAATTAACTGGCCAGCTTTATTGCTAGTTTATAGTCTACAAGACTCTATACCCCATTATTTTAATATAAACTAGGCTAATTTAGCAGTTAGTTTGTTTTTCCCATCGAAATTCTATGCAAACTCAGTGAAGTATTTAAATCACAAAGCCTTAAATCGGAATTTTGCATTTAAATTCACATAAATTCAACAGAAAGTTGCTTTGGGACAAACTAAATTCATATATTTATTGCCTGTTGCATTTTATTATCACACAAAATAGTGGCAATAGTATACTTCTTAATCCAGTATCAATATTTTATTTAGCAAGCAAGGCGTCCAACGGAAATTTATGAAAAGATTATTTCTGCTAAGAGACACTTGGATATATTCAAGAACTGCGTTGACCTACTTGACCCAAAATGATTTCAATGCTTTTTGACTTTAAGGACCCGAAGTGCGGATAGAAAATGCTTGGAATTTTTTCTGTGTGCTTTAATATCCTTCGCACGGTAGCCTAAAGGCAGACAGGGAACAGGAGCAGCAGCAAGAACTGAAACATCAGCAGCAGCAGTAGCAGGAGCAGGACTATCAAATTGTATTTGTAGCCAATACAAATGAGCATACGGCAGGCCATTTACCAAAAGACAGCCACTCCCTTTCACACCCACCCATTATCCTTGGTGTGTTGCCACCACACACACACACACACACATATTCTCGTACTGAAATACATGTGATGCACTGGGGTAAAGCTCCTGCCTTATGTGTCGAATGAAATGAAGTGATTCGGGCGCCAGTTAACCCATTAACGTCGACACCCCCTCTCCACCTTTTCGGCTTAGTGAAGGTAACTAGACGCCCCTCCGTGGCGCCCATCCCCTCCAGAAATGCCCTCTCTAATGGAATAACTGTGATAATGCCCCGGCAACGCACACACACCGCCCCACCACACAACACCCACCCATCACCCACCCAGAACACGCACACACAGATATGCCCGCAGGTAATATTTGACTTTTTACACACTCATCAGGAAATGAACTATGAGGCGCAAAATGAACTGAAGCTGAACTGAAGTCAGTAAAGTCGGCAACTACTGGCTGGCCTCGACTGGCTCGAAATTTGGCTCGGATATAGTGCTTTTTGATTTCCACGTTTATTGAAACGGAACCACGAAATGGTGGTCCATAGAGACCTGGTAACTGTCGGATGACGTCGTTAAAACACCATCAAAACCGAGATGATGGCCCGAGATGACAACATTTTCTGCTTGGTCAACAAATATGTACGTAGGCACATACGAAATACGTATATATCGTAAAAAACAGGTCTTATTTTTAATTTATAACTCAAAATTTGGTCTCCCGATGACCTGAATAAAAGATGGCAAACGCTTTAATTTGACCTTTTAAGACTCGATGACCGAATGCTGGCATTTAATAAAAAATGTAATCTGCTTAAAAAAACAATGCAATTATTCGCGAAACTATTCAATTTATATCCATTTGATTTTCAGCTTCATTATGGTATGGAATGAATGTCGAGTCGCTCCAATTCCAATTCCATTTTCAGCTTATGCTTTTAGCAACCAGATAGTGGCTGAGGGCTTTGGGTTAATTAAATGGTTTCACATTTTTCCAGCCCAGGGGCAGAACCCCTTTTATTTTTCAACGGTTTGCCATTTCAACTCATTTACAACGGTGTGTACGTGCCAGAATTCTCTATTAAGTGGGTTATGATTTTCAGAGGAGATGGAGCTGAAAAGAGTAGAAAATGGGCAAATAAAGCTTTCCCCGAAGGCATGCGAACGTTTGGGTGTGTGTGAACTACCTGAATTAATCGAAACCTGGCTAAAAGAAATGGAGAAAGAGAAGATGGCCTGAATGCTGGCAGTGTCTTGCCTTGATTGCGTCTCGTGCACTTGCATATTCAACGGAAATTTTGGTATTTCAGGATGCTCGAACCGGAATGCGTGTCCTTTCTTTCTAGACTGCATCTATTGAATAATTAACCGATTTCTGATTGTTTTCGAATGGGCAATCAACTAGCATGGATGGCATCTAATCCTATTGGTGTCAGCATTACTGGGACTAAGACCACCGGAATCTCAGCAGCGAGGAATTCAATTGCCGAAGCAGCAGCTGTCAAAGCTTTAAGCGGCAACCTTCGTTATTTCCAGCATTCCACTCAATATCTTGTTGAGTTCTCCACGCAGCTCTTAACCCTCTTTTCTCCTAGCCACTGCCACTGCCCCTTTGACTCCCACTTCCACTTCCAATTCCTCTCCAGCTGCCACTGCTTAGGTCTCAGATATACATTTTTTTTTCGACTTTCCTCCATTCGTCATCGCAATCGTCATCGTCTTTCGCTGTCGCTGTCGCAGTTGCAGCAGTTCCCTGTTTGCTAAAAATTGCTGCAATGTTGCATGTCAGCTTACAAGCTCACTTTTTATTGTAATGCCGTATTATTACTACGACGATGTCCCAGTTCCCCAGCTAGCTAGCATCTCTCACTAATTGGCAGCTCCAGGAAGCTGGCAAGGAACCCTTCAAATAAGCATCAAATCTGGTAACTGGCGAAATGGGTTAAGTTTAAAGACCCCTTTGTCGCAGCACAGTTTTGGACCATAAATTTCTTGATGGCTTTTTAGACATTTTCTGTTGCCGTTGCCGCTGGCTGGCCTATTATTATTATTATTATCGGCCCAGCCACCTGGCCGTAGTCATAGCTGTGGCTTTATGTTCTTGGCCACTTTTCTGGCCACACGGATTTCCCGCACACACACACACACCGGAAAATAGGTAGGACGGAAGGAGGCGGTTTTGGGCTAGCAGGTTGGCCAATACACATAGACGGGCTTACGCATGCCGCAATAATCCATGGCATAAACATTGGCAAATCCGTTTGCGTTTTGTACAAACATGGCTAAAACGTATTGGCAACAAAATTGGGCAAGAGCCGAAGCACAATGAGCCGAGTCAACAGAAAGAGTCGGACGATTATTTTGGCACGTGGATGCGTTTGTTAGCATTAAGTCATAAAAACGTGCCACCTTCCGAGGCGAGAGTGAGAGCGGAGCTGAGATAAATCCTGTGGCCAAAAAGGGGTTCACTGGGCTAAAGGGGGTCCTCTGGGTGGAGTGGGCAGCCAGGACATTACGACGAAAACGATTTTCCAGTGCACAGACTCGAGTATCTTCCATGGAATTCCACAGTGGCAGTCGTAAGCAGAAGGAGCTTCTCTAGCTGGAATTGTCAGCCTGTTTATCGTTTCGAGTTGAAAAGTCTCTAGAATTCCATGGTCAAGCACTGGGAAAAATAAAATGTGTCGAAAATTTCACAAAAAATCGAAAAAAAAATCGGTTTTAAGATTTTGATGCAGATTTATGGAGAATCCGCCTACAAATCGTTTAAGGTATTCCGCTAATGAATCGGATAAGTATTGCCAAAGATATAGCCTTCGTAGTGGGCCAAATAGTGCCCCATGAATTTTTGAAGGTTTTTGATGGGGGTCCTCCAGAAAATTTCACAAAAAATCGAAAAAAAAAATCGGTTTTAAGATGTTGATGCAGATTTATGGAGAATCCACCTACAAATCGTTTAAGGTATTCGGCTCATGAATCGGATAAGTATTGCCAAAGATATAGCCTTCGTAGTGGGCCAGATAGTGCCCCATGCATTTGTGAAGGTTTTTGAAGGGGGTCCTCCAGAAAATTTCACAAAAAATCGAAAAATAAATCGGTTTGAAGATTTTGATGCAGTTTTATGGAGAATCCATCTACAAATCGTTTAAGGTATTCCGCTAATGAATCGGATAAGTATTGCCAAAGATATAGCCTTCGTAGTGGGCCAAATAGTGCCCCATGAATTTTTGAAGGTTTTTGATGGGGGTCCTCCAGAAAATTTCACAAAAAATCGAAAAAAAAAATCGGTTTTAAGATTTTGATGCAGTTTTATGGAGAATCCATCTACAAATCGTTTAAGGTATTCCGCTAATGAATCGGATAAGTATTGCCAAAGATATAGCCTTCGTAGTGGGCCAAATAGTGCCCCATGCATTTTTGAAGGTTTTTGAAGGGGGTCCTCTAGAAAATTTCACAAAAAATCAAAAAATAAATCGTTTTTAAGATTTTGATGCAGATTTATGGAGAATCCATCTACAAATCGTTTAAGGTATTCCGCTAATGAATCGGATAAGTATTGCCAAAGATATAGCCTTCGTAGTGGGCCAAATAGTGCCCCATGAATTTTTGAAGGTTTTTGATGGGGGTCCTCCAGAAAATTTCACAAAAAATCGAAAAAAAAATCGGTTTTAAGATTTTGATGCAGATTTATGGAGAATCCATCTACAAATCGTTCAAGGTATTCCGCTAATGAATCGGACAAGTATTGCCAAAGATATAGCCTTCGTAGTGGGCCAACTAGTGCCCCATGAATTTTTGAAGGTTTTTGATGAGGGTCCTCCAGAAAATTTCACAAAAAATCAAAAAAAAAATCGGTTTTAAGATGTTGATGCAGATTTATGGAGAATCCATCTACAAATCGTTTAAGGTATTCCGCTAATGAATCGGATAAGTATTGCCAAAGATATAGCCTTCGTAGTGGGCCAAATAGTGCCCCATGCATTTTTGAAGGTATTTGAAGGGGTCCTCCAGAAAATTTCACATAAAATCGAAAAACAAATCGGGTTTAAGATTTTGATGCAGATTTATGGAGAATCCATCTACAAATCGTTTAAGGTATTCCGCTAATGAATCGGATAAGTATTGCCAAAGATATAGCCTTCGTAGTGGGCCAAATTGTGCCCCATGCTTTTTTGAAGGTTTTTGAAGGGGGTCCTCCAGAAAATTTCACAAAAAATCGAAAAAAAAATCGGGTTTAAGATTTTGATGCAGATTTATGGAGAATCCATCTACAAATCGTTTAAGGTATTCCGCTAATGAATCGGACAAGTATTGCCAAAGATATAGCCTTCGTAGTGGGCCAACTAGTGCCCCATGAATTTTTGAAGGTTTTTGATGGGGGTCCTCCAGAAAATTTCACAAAAAATCGAAAAAAAAAATCGGGTTTAAGATTTTGATGCAGATTTATGGAGAATCCATCTACAAATCGTTTAAGGTATTCCGCTAATGAATCGGATAAGTATTGCCAAAGATATAGCCTTCGTAGTGGGCCAAATAGTGCCCCATGCATTTTTGAAGGTTTTTGAAGGGGGTCCTCCAGAAAATTTCACAAAAAATCAAAAAAAAAATCGGTTTTAAGATGTTGATGCAGATTTATGGAGAATCTATCTAAAAATCGTTTAAGGTATTCCGCTAATGAATCGGATAAGTATTGCCAAAGATATAGCCTTCGTAGTGGGCCAAATTGTGCCCCATGCATTTTTGAAGGTATTTGAAGGGGGTCCTCCAGAAAATTTCACAAAAAATCGAAAAAAAAATCGGGTTTAAGATTTTGATGCAGATTTATGGAGAATCCATCTACAAATCGTTTAAGGTATTCCGCTAATGAATCGGATAAGTATTGCCAAAGATATAGCCTTCGTAGTGGGCCAAATTGTGCCCCATGCTTTTTTGAAGGTTTTTGAAGGGGGTCCTCCAGAAAATTTCACAAAAAATCGAAAAAAAAATCGGGTTTAAGATTTTGATGCAGATTTATGGAGAATCCATCTACAAATCGTTTAAGGTATTCCGCTAATGAATCGGACAAGTATTGCCAAAGATATAGCCTTCGTAGTGGGCCAACTAGTGCCCCATGAATTTTTGAAGGTTTTTGATGGGGGTCCTCCAGAAAATTTCACAAAAAATCGAAAAAAAAATCGGGTTTAAGATTTTGATGCAGATTTATGGAGAATCCATCTACAAATCGTTTAAGGTATTCCGCTAATGAATCGGATAAGTATTGCCAAAGATATAGCCTTCGTAGTGGGCCAAATAGTGCCCCATGCATTTTTGAAGGTATTTGAAGGGGGTCCTCCAGAAAATTTCACAAAAAATTGAAAAAAAAATCGGGTTTAAGATTTTGATGCAGATTTATGGAGAATCCATCTACAAATCGTTTAAGGTATTCCGCTAATGAATCGGATAAGTATTGCCAAAGATATAGCCTTCGTAGTGGGCCAAATTGTGCCCCATGCTTTTTTGAAGGTTTTTGAAGGGGGTCCTCCAGAAAATTTCACAAAAAATCGAAAAAAAAATCGGGTTTAAGATTTTGATGCAGATTTATGGAGAATCTATCTACAAATCGTTTAAGGTATTCCGCTAATGAATCGGACAAGTATTGCCAAAGATATAGCCTTCGTAGTGGGCCAACTAGTGCCCCATGAATTTTTGAAGGTTTTTGATGGGGGTCCTCCAGAAAATTTCACAAAAAATCGAAAAAAAAATCGGGTTTAAGATTTTGATGCAGATTTATGGAGAATCCATCTACAAATCGTTTAAGGTATTCCGCTAATGAATCGGATAAGTATTGCCAAAGATATAGCCTTCGTAGTGGGCCAAATTGTGCCCCATGCATTTTTGAAGGTATTTGAAGGGGGTCCTCCAGAAAATTTCACAAAAAATCGAAAAAAAAATCGGGTTTAAGATTTTGATGCAGATTTATGGAGAATCCATCTACAAATCGTTTAAGGTATTCCGCTAATGAATCGGATAAGTATTGCCAAAGATATAGCCTTCGTAGTGGGCCAAATTGTGCCCCATGCTTTTTTGAAGGTTTTTGAAGGGGGTCCTCCAGAAAATTTCACAAAAAATCGAAACAAAAATCGGGTTTAAGATTTTGATGCAGATTTATGGAGAATCCATCTACAAATCGTTTAAGGTATTCCGCTAATGAATCGGACAAGTATTGCCAAAGATATAGCCTTCGTAGTGGGCCAACTAGTGCCCCATGAATTTTTGAAGGTATTTGAAGGGGGTCCTCCAGAAAATTTCACAAAAAATTGAAAAAAAAATCGGGTTTAAGATTTTGATGCAGATTTATGGAGAATCCATCTACAAATCGTTTAAGGTATTCCGCTAATGAATCGGATAAGTATTGCCAAAGATATAGCCTTCGTAGTGGGCCAAATAGTGCCCCATGCATTTTTGAAGGTATTTGAAGGGGGTCCTCCAGAAAATTTCACAAAAAATTGAAAAAAAAATCGGGTTTAAGATTTTGATGCAGATTTATGGAGAATCCATCTACAAATCGTTTAAGGTATTCCGCTAATGAATCGGATAAGTATTGCCAAAGATATAGCCTTCGTAGTGGGCCAAATTGTGCCCCATGCTTTTTTGAAGGTTTTTGAAGGGGGTCCTCCAGAAAATTTCACAAAAAATCGAAAAAAAAATCGGGTTTAAGATTTTGATGCAGATTTATGGAGAATCCATCTACAAATCGTTTAAGGTATTCCGCTAATGAATCGGACAAGTATTGCCAAAGATATAGCCTTCGTAGTGGGCCAACTAGTGCCCCATGAATTTTTGAAGGTTTTTGATGGGGGTCCTCCAGAAAATTTCACAAAAATTCGAAAAAAAAATCGGGTTTAAGATTTTGATGCAGATTTATGGAGAATCCATCTACAAATCGTTCAAGGTATTCCGCTAATGAATCGGATAAGTATTGCCAAAGATATAGCCTTCGTAGTGGGCCAAATTGTGCCCCATGCTTTTTTAAAGGTTTTTGAAGGGGGTCCTCCAGAAAATTTCACAAAAAATCAAAAAAAAAATCGGTTTTAAGATGTTGATGCAGATTTATGGAGAATCTATCTACAAATCGTTTAAGGTATTCCGCTAATGAATCGGATAAGTATTGCCAAAGATATAGCCTTCGTAGTGGGCCAAATAGTGCCCCATGAATTTTTGAAGGTTTTTGATGGGAGTCCTCCAGAAAATTTCACAAAAAATCGAAAAAAAATCGGGTTTAAGATTTTGATGCAAATTTATGGAGAATCCATCTACAAATCGTTTAAGATATTCCGCTAATGAATCGGATAAGTATTGCCAAAGATATAGCCTTCGTAGTGGGCCAAATTGTGCCCCATGCTTTTTTGAAGGTTTTTGAAGGGGGTCCTCCAGAAAATTTCACAAAAAATCGAAAAAAAAATCGGGTTTAAGATTTTGATGCAGATTTATGGAGAATCCATCTACAAATCTTTTAAGGTATTCCGCTAATGAATCGGATAAGTATTGCCAAAGATATAGCCTTCGTAGTGGGCCAAATAGTGCCCCATGCTTTTTTGAAGGTTTTTGATGGGTGTTCTCCAGAAAATTTCACAAAAAATCGAAAAAAAAAAAAATAGGTTTTAAGATTTTGATGCAGATTTATGGAGAATCTATCTACAAATCGTTTAAGGTATTCCGCTCATGAATCGGATAAGTATTGCCAAAGATATAGACTTCGCTGTGGGCATAATAGAGCTTTCACGTTAATTTATTCGTTATCTTCTACTAAATAAAAATAATATAAAAATTAAATTGGTATTTAAATTGGATCCTTATAAGGCCCGTTTTTCTCTCTGTAGAAAATAAGGCACGATGCAGGAGGATGGCAGGACAGGGCAAAGCACATAAAGGATCAGCAGTGCAAAAGGAGCAAAGTGGGGTAGCAGCTACACAATAGAAACGCTTTGGGCCAATTGTAGGGACAAACTGACAATGCTTGCCATTCCACCTGCATTGCCCCCTCAAAGAAGCCGCTCATGTAGCCCCCTTCTACAAACTCTTGCCTGCTCGTGCGACTGCTATGCTGGTTAAGCTTGCCCCTGCTGCCCGCTTGTGACGTCCCAAAAGAGATGCTCCTGCTTTGGGGCCTTTGTTTTGCTTTGAAAACTCTCTGCAATTTTGTGGTTGCCTTTGTCTTGCGAGGCAAGTTGGCCAATTCATTGACAGCTCCTAATGCAATCTCACCTTGTGCGCTTAAGCACATTACAAAGTTATCCACGCAGGGGTGTTGGGGGCGACAGGGGCTCTGTCTGTTTTGTGGGCCAATTATCGGCTAAATTTAATCGAAATATCCGATAAAGCAATTGCCATTGCCCCGCAGCTCGGGCCCCAGCTCAAGACATTTTCCACTCGATTGGTGGGCTGTCAAAAACAATATGGAGATTGAGCGGGATTACTCAGATACCATTAGCCATGCCGTTACACCTTTGTCCCCCCTTTGTCCGCCATTTTGTGCCCCTTTTGTCCTCCATTTTTTTCCCTCAAAGTTAAGCAAACACTCGCATTTCCTTGAAGCATCCGCCATCTGCTTTGTTTATTTTGGGCAAAATCTCGATAAATACGAGTAGTGGGTAAAGGTATCGGTATCGGAAAGGTATGTACGTCTACGTATATGTATTTATGCAAATGCGGAAGTGAATCATAAATCATGAAAATGGCACAAGGCAGAAGGCAGAATGGGTGTCCTTGTAGCCGGGTTAGTGAGTAATAATCCTGCCAAAAGTTTGGCTTAATTCATTTGTAATTTCTGTGTTGTGGTTTGGTCGGTCGGTTGGTTGGATGGTTGGTTGGTTGGTTGGTTGCTTGGGCGAAGGATTGGATTGGGATTATCTGATTGCGCCTGATTCGCTTAATCCCTTGCTAACTACTCTGGCAACTTTCGGGTGCATCCGGTGCGTAGTTTCCATGCAATTGGCCAGAGTAATTTCACTTGCCTGGCTTTTCGCATACTTTCCCTTCCTCGTTCCAAGTCCTTCTTATCCTCCACACCATTTCCGACACTCTTCTGTGTCTCTCTCTCTTGAACAACACACATACACTTACACTTACACAATAACACACACGCATCCGATTAGCAATTTCCATGCACTTGAGAGATTTCATTAGCCGCTTTCCTTGTTCGTGTTTTTGTTGTATTTGTTGTTGGCACTTTTCTCCCTTTGATTTTTCCCACAACCCCTTAGACATTGAGATTTTTCTCAGCTTTTCTTTCTTCTCGTTTCCCCCACCTTCCTATCGCACTTGAGCACTTTCCATGCACTTAAACAATTTCCCTCCTAGGTTTTCTTCCATTCTACAAATGTTATTCTTTGTTGTTGCTATTGCCGCTGTCAAAAATGTTGATGAAAATTTTATAAATTTATTTTCCCATTTTCTGCCAGTTTCCTGTTTATGTTTTTGTTTCTCTTTGGCTCGTCGGTCCTGTTGTTGTTGCACTTCATTCGTTTGTACGTTTCTAAGCCATTAACTTCGGCACTAGCAAGGGAAACCCAGGCAGCTAGTCAAGTTGCACATATCGTAAAATATTTAACGCTTCTAAAAGTCTTGCACTGAAGGATGAATTGTACGATTTACTATATACTACCCACTTACCTAGTACCTAGTACCTAGTACCCTTCTCCCATCTACCTACATACATAAGTTCCGCAGGTTCCCTTTGTGCGTAAGTCATTTTCATCCGCTTAACAGCTGGGCAACCATTTGTCTAAGTCCTCCCATCGGGCTGCCAGTATTTCATATTGAATTTTTCACTCATGTGCACAGCAAGAAAATTTTATATAAAAAATATAATAAACTAGTTTCATAAGTAATGCTTCAGACCCTCATTATTGCCTCTACCCTCATAGCTAATCACCATGTTATGTCAATTATGATAATTATTTATTCGTAGAAGACCTTCATTAAAATCAATTAACTCAATTAAATTAAATCCATTAACCTACTAACCTACACTTAGGTGTTATTAAATATGCCTTGCCATCATCTTTTTTATATACTTTAAGCTACAAACTTGTTTCAGGTGCAGCTGGGAGGCATGCCGTTGCAGGTGGGATCTAAAAATATATCGACGTATGAATATTGTGACCTTTCCCCAATAAATTCTCGTGGCAACGCATCGAAATTGGACGTGATTTTCGTTTCACGCACGCATGCCGCACCTAAACAGGGGAGTTAGTTTCATTCCGAGGGGTGGCTCAAAAAGAGGCGTTTCGGGCCGGAGGGCGTGTCGGGTTGGAGGATTGGTTTCGGTTGTCCCCTGGCCCCTGGCCTCCGCACGTCCTGCCACCTTCTCCCCCAGCCATCCTGTTTCTGGCCGTGCTGTTTTCTATGTCATGGCACGTATTTTGGATTTCTGCTACATTTGAACTTAATATTTTTCCTCTCGCTCTTTAGGGCAGCAAACCATGAGTGTATATATATATATATGTGTGTGTGTGTGTGTTAGCTGGAAATTTGCTCGCTTTTTTGGCAACATCTCTGTTTTAGCCTGGGGAATTTCTTTGGCGTGTTAATGCCTTTTGGCTATCAATTGGCCATTATGTGCCGGGGGTTTGGAGTCGAAGGTCCCTGCTCCTGTCCCTGCTCATGGCTCCTGATGCTGGCCCTTCTTCCGCTACATAACCATTACCAGTTTGTAATTCCGTTGTGATTTGGGATTAGGTCCTTGGCAGGGTAGCAGGGAGCAGGACGCTGGATCGGACTGGACCAGTGGAGCAAGCACATGAACACGCCATAAAAATATCTTAGCAAAAGGCAATTGAATAAATTGTGACCTTTACATTGATTCCAGTGCCGCATCATCCTTGGCTGCATTCCCCTGCTGACCTTCTCGGTCCGAATAGTCTCTCAAGTAAATAAAAGCTGAAAAACCCATTTATTTTCTTTGACTTTTTCACCCTTTTTCCAGCGTTCAACGTTCACCGTTCACCGTTCTGGTGGATCCCCCTGGCCCCGGCACGTAAGCTGTCGTACATATTTATAAGTCCATTCAGCTTGTATCTATATCTGCAGCTCACCATGCGTATCCGGATGTATGTATAGCTGCTTCTTTATTTGCGTGGGTTGGTGGCTTTTTTTTTAACGTTTTTATTTTTTTTCTATTTTTAAATGGAAATATAAATACGTGTTGGTTTAGCCACTCTGGTAGTTGCCAGTTGATGGTCTGCGGCCCTGGCCGCTCTAGTTTTTGTTGACCCCAGACACACACACACATATATAAGTGGAACAAAAACGCACACGGGACACCCAGGACACCCAGGACGCACACGATACACAGGACTCGTGCTGAGCCGACCACAAGTCGGTCTATTAATACGCGCAAATAAGCCGCTTAATTAGTCTTTCATTTTCGGGGGCACTTTTGTATTGCCGTTGGGTATGGTTCATGTGTGTATATGTGTGCCTGCCACCGAATGTGGCCAGAAGCTGTCGGATTTGCGGGCCAACATGGCGTATGCATAATGAAGATGATCGAATCGAATCTACAACGCGAACGGGCACCCAAATCGGACGTTAATTAAATGTTGCCATAATAGGATAAAAACTTTCGCCCCACTGCCGCCCCCTTTTTTGTGGCTCGTTAAGCTGCCACACTGCGCCCCCCAACCCCCTGACTGATTCCAGAGCCAGATTCCATCCATCCGTGAAAATAAGAGACATTTAAAGGCATTGCTTTATTTTTTAACCATAACCATATTTTCATTTATTATGGAGAAACATTGTTCGTTTAGTTTTGCTTAAACAGAAAAACATATTTTGACTCTGCTTAGGTTAGCTGTATCTTTTTTTGTTTTAGTTTAATAATTTCTGTAATTTCATTTACTATTTTCTTCTCGTTATTCTTCGGTTGAACCCCGACCGGGATGGGTCGAGTTCTTACTGCTTAAAAGTCTTATCAAGACCGCTTAAAACCGAGCTCTAAATGTACAATTATCAAGTATGAATATTTTACACAGTAACTAGATGATGGACTACGTAGAACAATTTTGCAGCTGACAACCAGATAAAAACTTACCCATATACACTGAATAACCATCCATATATATCTATAAATTTAATTATGTAGCTCCCGTCCCATCCATTCGTGCTGGGGTGTATGACGATGTCCACTCCGATACAAACTAAATAAATAAACAGTTGAAGGCCTAATATATGTGTTTAGATTTATATACAATCGGACATTTCTGCTTCTGTTAACCCGAAATGAGTCAGTAAACCATACTTGCTGGCTTTTGGCCTGAAAATGGTGATTATATCCCCGTGACAAATGAAATGAATTCCATCCCGAATCAATTCGAATACAATGACAACAAAACTAAGTGGGGAAGGCAGCTGCTGACAGGGTCAGGACGATCCCTGCAGCTCCTGCGGATGAAAAGTGCTGGCCTGGACTCTTTCTGTTGACTGATTTTCATTTTCATTTTTGCTTTTTTTCGTTTTGCGGATCGTGGCTAAAAGTTTGCTTTTAATACTGCCTCTTATAGATAATACTCTTTAAAGGACACACCGTATATGTACACTAGTTCGTAAGACGCTCTCCGTTTCAGTGGCCGCTTTCCCTCCTTGCCTTCCCTCGCAACTCCCTTTTGGCATTAAATGCATCCTGGAGGCGGGGGTGGAGCGGAACAGCCCCAACTAGGCCGGAACTGTCGCTCGGCGTTTATCTTCAGCGTTCAGCGTTCAGCGTTGGTGGCACCCACTGTTGCATCAGCTCCAGCCCCAGACGTGCAGCAGGCCTCCGGCCGTGTTCCAGTTTCGGTCCAGGCACCGCCGCACAGAGCTCCATCTCCGACTCCAGCTCCAGTTCCAGTCGCAGTTCCAGCCGCAGTTCCAGTCCAGCCGGTCCCCGTTCCAATTAAAATTCCAGGCGACAGCCGCCACCGTCAGGGCAATCTGCAGCGCGGTGGCACTGGCGAAAGGCACGGACGTGGCAGGCAGGAGGCATCGGGGGCAGCTGGCGCTGCTGTTGCCGTGCTGCATGGCGGCCGGATGCTCACCATTGATGACGTGCACCACCACCGAGGCGGAGTCTGCAACGAGGGAGCGGAAGGTGGCGAAAGGGAAATGAGTATGGCGCTGCAACTGCCGCAGGTCGCAAAAGCACATTAATTGCCTCAGGGCGCACTGAGAAAAACTGAGAAAATTAAAAATAGTTCACAAAGGTCACAAAAACTAAAAATTTTAAATCCAAACTGAAATACAAACTTTAATTAATACTTTAGTTTAAAAGATACATACACATATTCAACAAAGTTTCAAATTAAATTACAATTAAAAATTGGTTTGTTTGCCAAAAGGCTATTTAATAAAGAGATTATAATTAATTAACAAAAGGATGTTTGTGAAGACCATTTTCATTGAAAATAAAGGTGTGTAAGTATGGGTATTCATAGTTTTTGTTACTAAAAATGACAAAATCATCCATTTATTAAAATAATAAATTCTATAGCACACTGAGTGCCATGAAAATCAATAAGCTTTAATGAGCTTTGAGTCCTTAGGACTCATTAAACAAGCAAAATCCTTTTCGTTGTCACAACATAATTTCCGGTTCTCCCAGTTATTTATAGAAAGTATCAATATACTGTTGTGCCTCCAATGAAAACTTTGTCTGATGAATAATTACACATGTTGTCAATACTCTCCTCCTGAAGATTGTTCGAAAAGTATCTTAGACTTTGAGATGTCTATCTATTTTTGGCATCGGATCCAATAAAACTTTGTACTTCGTATCCGGTGAGCCGAAGAATTAGGGAGTTTTGGATTTAATGGTCGACTGTGGGCGGAGCTTACCTGAGCTGCTGGGAGAACAGGTGTAGTTGCCAGAGTCCGCCGGCGTCGCCTTGGCGATGAGCAGCTTGCTGGTGCGAGTGGAGCGCTCCGTGATGACGTTGATGCCACCGCGCTGCGAGTAATTCATTACCCGCTTGCCCTTGTACCAGTAGATGAACGACGGCGGCACCGGCGACTGCACCGCCAGGCAGGTGAGATTGATGTCGCTGCCGCTTTTGATGAAGAGCTCCGCGTTGCCCAGGATCTTGGCCCGGGACACTGCCGTCGAAAGGATTAGGAAGCCACAAAGACGGGCAATTAATTAGCACTCCGCCTTAATGGTTTAGCTTAGGACCAGGATACTCACCCACCACGTTGAGGCGAAAGCCCTGGCTGATCTTTGGCTCGGTGGACACCTGACACTCGTAGGTGCCCGAGTCCCTTGGCTGGGGGGACGAGATGCGGAGGGTCCACTCGTCGGAGCCCTCGGAGTGCAGGGACTGGAAGCGCTGGTCGTTCGTGTAGGTGAGTATGCCGACTGTAAGGATGTGGAGGTCCCTCTTCCGTATCCAGGACACCTGCAGGAGGGGTTGGATTAAAGGCATTAAATGATTTAAGGACCTTCCCTGGAAATTGTTTAAAGGCATTTCAGTCTGCACCCTTGTAATTATATTAGGGCACTTCTATTTTGGCATGCAGCTGTCAAAATGATAGATTATTCCGTGCTTTAAAGGGGAGTTGAACTTTGTGCATTTTCGTGTTCGTGCCATTCACTCAAACAGCTTCTGGGAAAAATATGCAAACATTAATTTGCATATGATGCAGGTTAACCCGATGTGGCACGACACAGGCTATAATTGAGTGGATTTCACTTAAGAGCTGGAAATAAATTCTGCACATCTACTGGGGTGGGACCCCCCGGCCCTTTGCTGACAAAAAGGAAACAAAGTTTAATTCCGTAAAGAGCCTGGGGGGTCTTTGCGTTTCACAAAAAACAATAGTTTTCCATATTCCGTCAGGAAATGTGGGAAACTTTGGCACGTGTCAAGTTTGCAATTGTATTCCTTTCATTTTATGGATTTTTTAAATCTCTCCAAGGATATACGCATTACGTATTTACCCAGAAGTTTAAGTCTAAGTGAGCAAATAAAAACTTTTTACTTTGTATTCTGTTTTCAGTATTCAGTATTCAGTGGAGCGAACTATTTTGCTAATTCCCAAAATAATAACAAAAATTCTTCGTTATATGTTCTCATAATTAGCCGGATTTTCGTTTAGAAACAAAGGCGTATTCTTGGCCGGGCTTAAAAGGATTTTTGCTTCCTGCTCCTCCAGCCTCTTTGTGCTACCACCTGAAGGATGCTTTCGTTGCCATTGCCGTTGCCTTTGCCGTTTCCAGCAAATTGAGCAACTTTAAATGGTTTTGGCCAAAGTTTTCTCATTTGTGGGCGGGGCAGTGGGGAAACTATGTAGAAATTCATTAATTGCCTGTTTCGGCTTTGTCTGGACACTAATTTATGGCTGCAATTGGGTTACTTAGTGCGGCTCAGGCCGGAGTAGTTCTATGTGTTCGGCAGGATGGCAGGAAAAATAGTTGCCGCAGGAGGCGTCCTGTCAGGGTGAAATGAAACACTCGCTTTGTACTCGACGGACTTAATTTGGTCGTTTGTTTGGGTTCAATTAATTATGGATTAGTGCCGAGCTGCCGGGGCTCGCAAACAAACCCCTTGATTTATATTTAAATTAATATTCATTGATTAACCAGCCGTTCGCTAATTTTCAGCATTCAATTAAAATTAATTGCATTTCTCCAATTCAAATTGGTTCAAGGAAAAACATTATTTGATTGCTCCATCCAGTGTAAACACAAAAAACGGATTCTACAAATTACCACATTTTCATCCGAATTAATGATCTTTTTTCCATATACTGCTTGTAAAGTAACTTGTATGCAATGATTGACAGAAACATTTCATTTTCGTTTGAATTAATATGTAATTACATCAATTGATAAACGTAATCCTTATTTAAGTATTTAAAAGGTTTTTAGTAACTATGGTTCTATTAGCAAATAAATCTATTTTAGAGAAGCTATTAATTAAAAATGAAATTATTTAGAAACAGAAAAACATGTTGATTGATTTAGTGATCCAATTTTATTAATGATTGCTTCAATCCCCCAAAAAAAGAGCAAACGATTAAATTTTAATTAAGCCTTTGAATGGCTATTTATGATACTTACAATTTCTAATAAATTAAGCTTTTCAAGTATATTATTATTTTTATTTTGCATAACAATTTCGGCTACCCGGCCGAAATGGCCGAATTATGCATTCAAAGGAATAATATTGCAATTTTAGAGGGAAGCACTTAAATCCTTTTGGAAGCCAAGCTTCCCATTAAGCCAACCACTCAAAACCACACAAGACCGCACCACTGAACTAGTTCACTTCTCTTGAACCCGTTCTCGTCCTCGTTCTCGTCATGAAAGGCGATTAAGTTTTCTTTTGGCCGCCTCGCCAGCTCCTTTGTGGCAGCCACAAAATGCAAAAAATTCCATTTAGAAGCAAATTTTCATGTCGTGCATATATTGCGACAATCAATTAGCACACGAGCGGAGGGGAAGTGGGTGGCTGTGGGTGAGTGAGTGACTGGAAAACTAAAATGAATCCCGAATTGGGGAATGCAAGAGCGTGCAAGCATAGAGTCCTGTGGCCTATGGAGCCTGCAACGTGCCGGGAGACACCGCCAATTAGCTGCATATAACGGGGAGACAATGCCGGGAATGGTGGATTAGGGCCACAGTTCAGCTCAGCTTAGCTCCTTCTCGACGAGCGTTAATTACTCAATTCAGTTGGCTTGCTGAAAGTCCTGTCGCCCGAACGAGCCCTCCTGGTCCTTCGGATATTCGGGCCAAGAAGGGACATGGGGGCTGGGTCGAAGGGCTGGGAGCCAGGGGCAGGACACGGACAACGTAAAATTTATTACACCGCATAATTGCACAGCCACAGAGCGTTTTCTGGCGGCGGGACAAAGGGTCGGGTTGGAATGCGAGTGGGGCTGGGAATGGCAGCAGAATCGGGAATGGAAGCGGGGCGGGGGTCCTGGGTCCTGTGTCCTGTGCCCCGTGCCCTGTGTGTGTTGTTGCATTGCTAACAAATCGCCCGGAGCGGAAGCGAAGCCGTGTTACAAATGTGCAAACCAGAGCAGGCTCAGGCGCAAAGGACAACGGCGGGGGAGTTTTGTGGGGAAAGTATGGGAGGACGCAGTCCAACCACCAACTTTATGGCGTAATCTTTTAAAAGTAATCTACAAATCTGCCACACGACCGCCGCAGGTCGTTTGTTTTTTTGCCTTATGCCTTATGCGAATATAATGTTGCCCCCTGGCATATTAATTGCTCGGCCCTACCCCTCGGCGCCCACCTGGGGCCTCTCTGAGGTTACGACCCCACTTACCGCTCGATCGCCCAGATTCCGGACCCGGCAGTGCAGCAGGGCCGCCTGGCCCACGGTGGCTGTGACCTCGCGGCGGGAGGAGTTGTCGAAGTACGGCTGCGAGTAGGGGGTCTCCCAGTAATGCGGCGGCACCTCGCCGCTGACCAAGCCGCAATCTGTGAACAAACAGAGAATGCAATTGCTTTAATGCCCGCCAATCAACACTGAGGAAAAAATGTACATTTTTTTAATACTATTATTATGAATATGAATGTATAAAAAATGTATTAATGGTTCAGAAACCATAGAACTTAAATAACTCTTTAAAAAATATACATATTTCTATACTTATTTTTAATAACTTTGATTTTTTTAAGTGTTTCAATAGCTAGCAAAATGTTTCCCAAGCAGACTCACCAAGGAGCAGGAGCAGCCCAAGCGGCACCAGGCAAATCGCTTTCAGAGCTCTCGGGCAGGCCGCTGTCCACATGTTTTATGGTCTCGGAACTCGGACTCGGAGCAACTGCTGATGGTTTCGTATCCTGTGGCTCCACGCCGCTCCGGGTCGTCTCCGGTCGTCTCGTTGTGTGCTTGCTCCGTTCACGGTTTAAGGTTTAATAATCTGCAAAGGAGGAAATATTATTACGAGCGCTTTTTTATGGGGCCAGAGGCGAAGGACGCGCCTGGAAATGAGCTCGGGGAATGGAAGGGAAGTAATTTGCCCGGCAAATGATGGAAGCCACAGATCCGGGATATGAGTAAGAGGATAATTCAAGGATTCGTGGGCGGAGGCTGGGTCTTGCCTGCCCATCACAGCAATTGTTTAATATTATTCGCTTCATTGCTCTAAGATGGCTAAAGGAATTCAATAATGGCAATAAACATTTAAAACTCGAAAATAAAGCGCATTAAATCATATTTATGGATCCCCAGCTACGTAGACCTTTAATCCAAAAACACTTCTATGCGGTATCTAGATCCTAGATTCTAGAGCAATAAATTTAATACCTCAATAAATTAAGTTTAGATATCGGATGTGAATGGGAACGCTTCGGAGTGGGGTTTAGTTTTGATAATTTGCATTCAACGGCTGGCATCAAAGAAATTGTTTTCCCCAAATTAGGCACTTGGATAATTCAATAAAAGTGCCAATTGAAATGAGCAGCAAATTAGGCTGTTTATCGGAAAAATTAGAGAATTTGTCGCCTTTCTAATTGAATTAATATTGTATGTGTGAGCGGGATGGTAGTGTTATAAAATTAAATTAGCTTTATAACTAGGTCAGCCAACAGCATATGTTGGAGGATTTCAGCCCAGTTGCCAAGAATTAATAATATGTAGGAATGTAGAATACCATTTGGGAACTCATCCAGATTACCATCATTAAACGTAATTTATTGATTTATTGAGACTTTGCTGGCATATTTATGAGTCTCATTGCTCTGCAATTCCAATTAACTGAACAAGGACCTTTCGGGGAATTGTCTGAATGACGACTTAATGAGGTTAATACCGGATATGGCTCCAACTTCCAGTTTCGACTTGGGGTTGCCAGGCAACAGAATGAGTTGGTAATGCTATTGCGGGCTTGCAATTGCAGGAAAAACAGAACAAAAAAAGAGGTTGTGGGAGGGAGGTCTTGACAGGATCTCTGCAGCATATTCCACAGCAATGTGGCCAAGGCAATTACGGTTGACTACAAAGAACTGAGAACCGAGCGAGGGATGAGAAAAACTCGGCAAAAGTCGCAAAACTTCGTGAAGGATGAAATTAAAAAGTTTCGCAAAACTGTGCTCCTGGCTAAACGACCTTGTCAACTATATAGTTTTATCTGGATAAACTCGATATTGCTGTATTTCTTGTTCCCTTCTCATTCACTGCTTCTGGCCCCCGCCGAGTCCTTGGCCACTCCTTGTGCAAAATTTGTCAGTCTGCTGGCAGAGTTGAGCCACTGTTTTCGGTGTCCCTCTCATTATTTATGGCTCCAACTCAGTAATCAGTCAGCTCGTGGAAAGCTAGAAACAAGGAGCGAAGGAGCGAAGGAGCGAAGAGGAGGTCCTGGAGGGACTAGAACGGTCTTTCATAATCCCGGTCATTACTCAAAAATATACATTTGTTGTCAGTCCAATTAGCTGCGTGACTCCAAGGGTCAAAACTCCCCGATAACACCTCTCCGTCCACCAATTGTTTTGGTCACTTTTGGCCTTTCGTCCTTTTCGGACGGAGCCGTCGCGTCGGCTTCTTGGTTGCCAGGCTCTTGGGCAAGGTTGGCGGTGGTCGGGCTTCATTTTTTTCGCGGCTATTACTGCGGAATTATCGCCCGGCCATGTCCTCTATTCCGGTCAGAGTCCTTTCCGCGTTCCCTTTTTCGCTCTCCATGGAAATCAAACAAAAGTTTTTTTTTTATCCGGCCAGCGAACAACATTATTCTGTTGTTCTTTCTCTAACTTTTCAGACCTGTCAAACGGAAAGGAGGGACAAAGGCCATGGCAATGGGTGGGGGGCTGCTAGGACAGTGTAAGGAGTGGGTGGGTCATGATGGTGTCGGAACCGCAGTCTGTCCTTTGCCCATTTATTGTTTGTTTTTCTACGCTCTAGCCCTGGTGGCGCATTAAATTAAATTCCTTCACTTACGGGTCCCGGCGTTGACTTCCAAATGACACAAGCCTCCTGCCATCGTCCTCCTCGCTCGCCCCAAAGCAGATCTCCTTGCTCTCGGCACCCGCTGCGCTTACTTGCTCCTGTGCTTGTTAGCGAGAATAAATCCTTGAGGTTGCCTTTTTAGGCTACACGTCCTGGCTTTGACATTCGATTGCGCAATGCGCCGTAATTAGGCGGTTGGGCTCGCATTGCCTGCTCATTCAACAGTTCAATGGAATTCAGTCAGCCTTTCAGTCAGTCAGGCAGTCAGTCATTCCGCCAGGACATCCGACAATGGCTAAAGGCCACACACAATTCCACAATCCAGCAATCAATCCAGTTGACAATGTCTCGGGCTTGGCTTCCTTTGTGCAAGCCGTTCCTAGGTTTATTTTGGTTTCGGTCTGGCTTTTGTATGCTTCTGTGTTCACGCGGGTTAATAACGCGGATTTCGAAAATATTTCCGTTCAGCGGACACGGACGCGGACGCGGACACGGACACAGATACGGATGCGAGCACACGGACACGTCACGCACACGATGACAGCAGGGCCAGAGACGATGAGGACGAAGGCTTTGTGTTATTATATTCGCCGATGTGTGTGTCAGGCTGTTGCCACATTAGGTGGCAGCCAGAGGCAGCCCTATAGGTATGCACACACACACTCAGTAACAGTAACACACACACTCACACACAGTTCACTGGAGCACACACACAGTTGAAAATACACGCGCAGTCAGTCTCATTTTGTGTATCCTGTCTCGGATGCGGAACGTGACCAACGATGGCTCCGTGGGATTTAGTTATTAAACGGCTTGTGGCGCGTCTTCACTTCTCCGGACTGCCACTTCCACTTCACTGTTCGTCTGTTTTCATTTTTAAATGTGGCACAATGCGAGACGCGTACGACGGCACGACGTGTAGTGGCACTTTCCCTGCTCTAGTGTCTGAGATATCCGGTGGCGGGGCAGCGTTAACGGGCATCCTTGCGGCAGGACTGGCTGGCTGGAACTGATTCCGTGTCTATCGTGCCGAAACTAAAGGACTACAGCCTCGACTCCGAATCGGAGGACTCCGAAAAAGTCCTTAGGCGCAGGCCTGTGAAAGTTCTCTCGCGCCAGAGAGCGGGCCACCAACAAAGAGAGCGGTGTTGCGAAGGAGAGTAGCTGTCATGAGAGCCAGAGCATATCAAATATTAATTTGGCTTCCATTTGTTGCCTCCTGCTTTGCAATCCCAATGACCAATTTTATTTCGAAAGCAAGGGTTTTCACTTTAGTCTCTTAGCTAACCGCAAGTCGGATCGCCTGGCGCTCTCCCACACTCTCTCGCCTTCGTCCTCCCCCTCGGGCTTGCTGTCTCTCTCTCTCCACTATCTGGGTTATTAGCACAACCTGCCTCAACGAGGAGACAGCCGAGGAAACGGAATCGGAATCGGAATCAGAGACCGAATCCCCACACGAAACTGAAACAGAATCAGAGCCCGAATACAAAACGAACCGAAATCGTGGCGAGACGAACCTAATATGCTCCATAGTCACGTACAAATGAATATTCGTAGTAGAGGCGCCTTCGTTTTGGCATATTAATATAGTCTACATTTCGGGGCTGGCTCACATTCACACTCGCACACACTCTTGCATTCCCCGCCGCTCCCCACATTCTCGCCTATGAATGATTTACACCGGGCCATGGAAATGTGATTTTTACCGCAATATATAGGTACTACAGGAATCCCCTTTTTTTTGGGGGAGCACAGCACCGCCTCATACCTCATTCCCCATTCCCCCTTGCCCTGCCGAAACAATTGAACAGACAGTTATAGGCCAATTTCAGTTTATGTACATGCGTCGCACTCGAGAGAGATTTGTGAGCTTGCCAAAGGGATAGGGGAGGGGGAGAAAGTAGGAAGGGGGACTTGCAACCAGCACACACCTGTGCCTCGCTGCCTCACTTGCTGCTTTTTGTTGTTACTGTTGGTGGTCTGGCCGTTGCGACCATGTCAAATGTTGCGTGTTATGGCCCGCAAATGTGGCTGTCGAAAGCGTATCCTTCCACCCACACAGCCCCCTAGATCGGACACTCTCCCCTCTGCCACGCCCCCCTTTCAACGCACACCGTACGAGCTCATAAATAAAATGCCAGCCCCCTGGTCCGAGGCCGATAAAGTCGAGTGTGCTTGACTGGAGAATGCCCTGTAGACCTTCTCATCGCAATGCAAATGAGCATGAGGCCCAACGAAAGAGACGGCAGCAGCCAGACCGAAAGAGACGGCCATACCCGGTGGTTGCTACTTTGAATTGACAGACAATGGGCCTGTAATTGGCACGCCGCCCGGCGACCATTACCAATGATTAAACTTGTTTTGCGAGCCGTTGCAGGTGCAGGATGTGTGCAGGTGAGTGGACATTTGATTATAGAATTCCATTACCGAACAATTGAAATGGGAATACATCGAAACTGGTATATGGATGTAGAGAGAGACCGCATTCCTCCCACCTAAGCAGTTTACAATTTTCATAATTAAGTTATCAGTTAATATACTTCTGGCCAAACAGATTATTTTACGAATTATGTCCGCAGAGAGCACGGACATGGCTGCCATTAATATGGGATGCTTTATTTAGCTTTTCCAAACCGGATTATTTGTACTGACCATAGTAATTAGTAAAAATCGATACTAACTAGATTTTAGTTTTCAATGGGAGTGGATTTTGTATATCTAGCTTAGCTATATTGTTCTCTATTTGATTCAAAATAGGCCTGATTGGTTTTTGGCAGTGCCATTATAAACCATGTATCTAAAATAGTTACATTTTTGATTAGAATATTAAATATGAAAGTATATTAGCCACTCCCCGAGGTATACTTTGGAGGTGCTGGGTATCTGGAATATATCGGCTCCTCGAAGATACTTAACGCTTGCCGGCCCATTCAAGAAATCAAATTAGTGGAGCAATCTATCCACCCAACTCCCACAGCCACAACCACACTCCGAAACTCCACGCTCCATGGCCAATACTCGCTGCGATGCTATCGGCTCACCTTTTCGCAAGCGAATTTATTGTTGCCAATTAATTTGTTAAAATTAGTGGAGGAGGCCCAACCGAAGCCATTCTTGTGCCTCTGCATTGTGGTAGTTTCAATTGCCGACTCCAGTGGGGCGGGTGTCGGGGCGGATATGTCTTCAACTGCTTATCGATAAGAGAAAGTGGGCACGACCCCCAGACGTCGTCGCCTCCGAAATGTATGCCACGTACACGTATTTATCCATTGCTTAGCTCGCCGACGCCATTTATTGCCCGATCCTGCGAACGAGCCTTTCCCCCGGGGGCGGAGCTAATGGGGTGCCTTGCCGGGGGCTGGGAGAGATGGGAGGTCCGACCGAGTCGGCTTCCGTTGCCTTGAATGAATGCTAAATTAATTTCAAATGAATACAAATGGCTTTTCGCTTTTAAGACCAGACCGAGGCGGCACTGGAAAATGGCGAGCACAGCAATAAACTCCCCTATCACACAGCCCAAAAAATAAAGTACTTCCTACCAAGGAGCTAGACGTTTTAAAATTGAATTTTTCCAATTCAATGATGAGATTGATGGGAGGATGTCGATAAGACAGAGTTCTAAACAAATAAAAACTTGATTTTTAAACTAGAACACTAGGCCAAACCGACAAAAGGATATCAAAAGAAAATTGAAAATGTGACAAAAACTTTGATCTGATAGAGCCAAATAAATTAGCAAATTAAAATTTCCAACACGACACTAGATAAGATACTTTAATTTATTGAAAGGAATAAAAAAGGAATTTTAGAAACGTAATAACATGTTCGTCACGCAAGGATATAAGATAATTGGTTTAATTTTGTTTAAAACGCTTCATGCTAATTTAATATTAATCATATTTATTCATAAATTAGGATTAAATTATGAATTAACTCTGTAAACCAATAAAGAGTTTAATTTTTAATTTTTTCAAACATGTTTAATGAGGAATAAAGGCTTTTTATCTATTTAATTCTTAATAAACTTAAAGCTTAAAAATGAAATAATAGCAGATTAATAATAGCTGTAATAGCTTAATAGCTGTTTAATATACAGTGTCCTTTAAAAGGAGCAACCAAATTAAATTTTTCGTATGACTCCTGTCTTTAATATTTCGACATCTTTGGGGAAACATTAAATTACCAAAAAGGACAAGAATTAAAGAGCCAGAGTTTTCCCTCGGTGGATAACAAAGTCCTTCCGTCGGCTTCTGTCTGCTTTACATTTCTTGTTTCGTCGAAATAACTCTACGTCTGAGCCTGTAAATGGCGCAGCTCCTGGGCATGTGTAGGTGTCCTGCTCCGAGCCCTCCGAACCTTATTCAGCTCCTTTCCCAATGCTACCAATTCGTTAAGGCCTCGATGTCGGGCTTATCAGATGCCCTGCTGGAAATTTACAGCACCACAGTCCGGCCCAGACAACGTGGCCGTTAATTCAATTCAGTATAAGTCCCACTTGGATCCGAAAACACCCGGGCTGCCGCTATTATCCAATAACTAGAGAACGCGGCTAATCGCGTGAATAGTTTGGGCGGCGTAATTGATGTTTACGGGTAAGCAGGCGTATACCTAAGTCCATTCCCACCCCCATCCACCAATACCTGCCCACAAGCACTGTTGGAAATTTCCATTCCGATGACTACTTTCGGGGGCATCGCTCACCTGCTGGGCCCTTTCAACGATGCCTTGATTTAATGCATTTCATTGAGCAGCTAAATTCATGTGGGGGTGGCGTGGTGGCCACGCCCATTAGCAACAGCCCTCCCTCCTAATGCCGTCCACTTTGCATTCATTATTCAATTTGAGTAGCATTTAGATGCCAGTCTGATTAAGATCCCAATTGTGACGGGCACGAGAACGGAGAACTGTCGACGGGAGTCCTTCCCGACGGAGGTAGCCAAGTTGCATCTGATCGGGAATGGTGTGTTGAGAGAGAATAGGTTACGGAGCATCCTCTGGCCACCTAGTGGCATTAATAGGCAATGGCATTCCCTTTGAGGCGGCATTGCACCCGATGTCATCGCATCTGGCAGGTTGTGGCGAATGGCAGGAGCAGGAAGCGAGGGGACTAATATTGATTGAATCGCTCCGTTTTCAGTGGCCCAACTTGGTAAGACCTCCATTTTCACCTAGTTGTAGTGTGTTGACAATTTCAGTACCACAGGGTTTGCGGTGCATCATAGCTCAATGATATTGATTGATGCATCATCAAAGTATTATCCTTAATTTGAAACTTTGATACAGGACATCCAATTTATAATATAAACATAAATATTCAGACTATGTGAAAAGTTGGCATATTCCTGTATGCCTTTTCAATGGAAGAAGTATTCTTTTCCCTAGAATAAAAATTAATTTAATTGTTTATATTTTCCAAGCTAGCTTCAAAACATTTCATTAATTGCATGCATATTTAAAATATAAAATATTCTAACAACTTTTCATACACAAGCAAATACAAGACATTCCATGTTCGACTTTTTTCAACAACAACAAACTTTTGAATCTTTTCATTAATACAAACTTAGTTGAAAACTAAACGACAATGTATTCAAAAGGTTTTTATAATTAAACGAAAAAAAAAGTGACAGCATATCATGGCCGCAAAATGGAAATTAAAATTATGGAAAATGTGAAACTGAAATATTGCGTATACGCCTAGTGGAGCTGTCCCAGACAGAATCAAAATACTTTTATTTATTCTATATGTTTCAAAAGTCCAATTAAAATGATTAAAACTGAATTTAAAAAAAAACTACGTTTTCTGTACATTTTTTATGAATAATATTAATCATATTGCGTATACGACTAGTACGCCCATTTCGCAATTATAAAATTGATAAAAAATAGAGTCGAATAGAACATTTTTACCGTTATATGCTCTACAAATAACCAAAAAAAAAATCATGCAATCAAAAAAGTAAATCAAAGCAAGTCAATAAAATATTACGTATACGCATAGTAGTCCCTTTTTACATCCAATCGCTTTAAATTCCTTCTCCTTGCTTTATTTTTCTGTGGAAGTTAAATTAAAATATTGGAAAAGCTATTTAGCTTTTATGTTATGAAAAAATATTGATATTTTGTCCCACATTTCCGTGGCGATTTCCACACGATCTGGAAGTTAGTGGCGCTCCCCGAAGTGCTTTCTTAGGAAGTCTCTTGCCCCGTTCTCTGCGATAGCAGTTCATCTGCCCCCGGAGGACACCCGCCAGAGCCCCGGACACACACTCACTGGGACCAGGATATACATATTTATGTGTCACATGGTCAGTTGAACTTGTGCATTGCCTCTTCCGGTCGTGTCTGTGTATGCGAGTGGGTGTGTATCTATTGATTTATGGCCAGAACACAATCACACAAAACACCACCATGGACAGATGAAGGAGCGAGATAGACTGAGAGCAAAAACAAAGAAAACTGCATGCGATAGACTACAACAATATTTATTTATACTCGACACAATAATTAATTACATTTCTTCATCCGTTTTGTGCAAATAACGAAACTAACTAGGCGAACAGTACGTTTCGCAAAAGCCAGCTTCTATATTATTATATAAAAATGTTTAAGAGAATATTATTGAACTATTGAAAACCAATGATGGGATTTTGTTAATGGACCAAGTAGTAATCGCCGTATATTCGCCATGGTCCATGGGCAACTTTGATAAAATTCCTCCATCATCCAGAGTCCATTCCCACAATCGTATCTCGGAACCAGCCTTATGAATGAAACCAATTATAATAAAATTGTAAACAATCTAAGTTCTACTTACCAAGTAAGGACAGGTGTGATTGACATTTGTGAAAGGCTTCATAAAAGAATATATAAGATTGGGAACAAAATATAGAGCACGGTTCTTGAAAAACTGGCAAACATCAACGGTTATGTCGAAGGCACTTGGTTGCCACAATACAGCATTACGTTTATACATTTTAAAATTTATTTCAAACTAAAAAGTGTGTTACTAATGTGGATATTTCATTTCTAATTCCATTTTAATTACCTGCGATACGGTTTTGTACAAATGTCCCTCTATTTTGATCATGTAACGATGCTCATCGATCTCCTTTATCTCGCAAAAAGTTAACTTACCGATATCTGGGACATTGTTTTTGCATTGTAGAGGTCCAAATTTATAGAAACCCTAGGGAGTTGCGATTGAGCTATATTATTTTTTGGATGGATTTGTCTTACCTGAATAAAAGCAATACCGGCTAGACAAAAAAAAAGAAATACATTTGGTCTGAACATCTTTTCGGTTGCGTCTGAACAGTTTTCCATTTTTAAACTCATTTATATAATATTTTTAATAACTTTATAAGTACCGGACACTAAACTTGATCGATACACGTTTTGGAAATTGGTCGTCATGCATGATTTATTTTTGAATTAATAAAACCATTTAAATATTGTTTATATTTAGAATTTTAAGTTCGTTTTTGAGCAGAGAGATGAACGAGAAATTCTGTTGGGTTGGCTTTCATCGCTCTGATTTATAGTTTTGACACGCACTGTATATGCAAATATAGTGGCCACTGCGGGTGCACTCGATAATCCCCCTGCTTAGCTCCCGCTTCCCCTTTGTTGGCTCTCGAATTCAACACCCCGGAGGGCATTTACATAGATGGCTGAGCTGGGAGTTTTCCAATGGTCATAATAGATGGCCAAGAGAGGGAGGGGGCCACATGGGGAAACTGGACGACATTCAGCATTCAGCAGAGCATAAGCATCTGATATGCATCAAATCTAACTCAATTGCTGGGCCGAAGAATAACCAGGAAATATTTGCGAGTCGAGCTCAGGGAAAACTTTGGATTCTTTGTATGAGGACTTCTCCATAACCCTCGCAGCTCTTCCGGACTCCAGTCCCTTGAAATGCCTGGCTGCCCGATGTCCTGGCATGTCCTCATGTCTCTTGGCTGATGTCCATCTCAGTCTAAGTCTCCGTCTCCTGTCGACATTTTCCTTTCATTTTCACAAGTGGCTCAGCTTGTGCTTTTTATATTGGCATCCAGATTCGGGTGTTGGGTTTGGATTGGGGCTAGAATGTGGGGGTTTGAGTCCCAAACTCCGCTTTGGCTTTCTATACAAACAAAAACTCGTCGTTTTTCTATTTACATAAGCCCAGACATACATATACGACCGAAAGCAAACAAATGTCTACATACATGTGTTCACTTTACATATAAATATATATGTATGTATATATGGGGGGCATATAAAAATATGCACATGGCTGTTTCTGCTCAGTCAGTTGTTTTTATACTCTTTCCCCCAAATGTTTGCATTTCTTTGTGAGGTTTGCAAATGTTTTTTTAAAAAATGAGTGGAGAAAAAACTTAAAATTTATTCTAAATTCTAAGAACTCTAATTAATTATGAATTCATATTTTTTACATTAAGGACTAAGAGAGCGATATTGTTTGTTTAAAATAAAATAACAAGGAACCTTTTTCTATCTATTTATATACTATTTCCCTCAAACAATAAGCGTTGGATGCGTAGAATTTAATTAAAGTAAAGGGAATTAAGGGTATCCTTGTCATCGTTGCCGGGCTATGCCGGAATCCTTCCGCTCCGCTCTGCCCAGTTGTTGTTGTGACTGCCTCCTGTGTCTCTTGAAGATATTTGGCTAAAGGCTTTTAGGACAGCTCAGGACTCGTTGGGCTGTTAGTTGCCGCTTCCAGCGAACATAAAAATGCCCTTAAAAGCAACAGAGCCGGCGGAGAACAGAGCAGGATGTTGAAACTCTGAGGGAATAAAAAGAAAACAGGCAAATATAAAACTTATACCGAAAAGGGATTGACGGATATAAATGGTGATATGACCTAGGGTCATTTGTATAAAATTAAGTTGAACATCATAAAAAAAAAACAACAACAACCACCGCCTCAAAAAAATGACAAAACTTGCCTACGGCCCCAAAAAAAAAAGGAGGCGCGCCTGGGAGAGGCCAACACGCCCTTCGGTTATTTCAGGCCTTAATCAAAAACTTCAATTCGATTTACAATAAGCCTTACTGTGGCTTCTTACCAAAGAAAAAAAAACACAAATGATGGGAAAACAGGAAGAGGAAAACTAAATTGTTATACTTACATTCGAGGGGAAAGTTTTCATTTTCCGTTTTTCCGTATTATTATTTTTCCTTTTTTGCGTTTCTTGTGCGTTTCTCCGTTTTGTCTGTTTCTGCTTTGCTCGTCCATCTTTAATAAACATTTTTATGCCGTATGCTAATAAAGATGCTCCCTCTCATCGGCCGTCTCTGGCTCCGGTTTTGGGCCCCAAAGCTATTTGCGGAGCTACCCCTCGGAACCGCACCACTCCACCACCCGACATTCCACTTTTAATATCCAGCCACGTATGTCATGGCAAGGAACCATTAAACACAAAACACAACGGAAAAAGTAAGGTTTGGAGGGGGGAGGGAGGTGGAGCCCAGTGAAAAGTGGAGAAAGCAAAGCCAGGCAGGCAGCCAGCGAAAAAAAAAATTATGCCCCAGACGCCGCTGAATTTTAAATGAGCCTTTATGGGCTTCATTTCAGCGTGTAAATTATCTCATTTGTCAGCAATTGCGCTGTATGCGTGTATCGGTGTATGTGTGTATGCGGCTCAAGTGCCGGCCTAGACCAAGGACCGAGGACCAAGGACCTAGGCCCTGGTTTATTATACAACATATAGTATATATTATATATGTAGTTCCCTGTCCATATGCGGCGTGTACTCAGCCTTTTATAAAATGATTCAATGACGGGCTCCTTGGCATTTAATGAGATAAGCACGCATTTCGCCCGATAAGATTGCCGGGAATCCGGATAAAGTCAACGCGGCTCCCAGGTCCCATATCTCATTTAAAAATAGATGTCTGCGAGTGCGAGTGGGTTGATTCATTAAATTCGCCAACCGTAAGCTGTCAAAAGTCCCTTTAAATAAAGAACCACACGCACTTGTACCTTAATTTTTTAGCCAGGATGTAAGTAGGATGTTATCTCACAAGTGTATGGTTTTTTTTTGTTTCTGTCAGCTTACAAGTTTCTTTATTTTTTGGCAAGTTTGTGGTCTCATTTTCACTCGATGTAAGACTTTTTCCCATCCACTTTAGGCAACTTTTGCCCGAAAAGTAATCTCTTTATACGTCACTTATTCATTATTTTCATATTTTCGGTTTATATTTTGTTTTAAATTTTTCGCCTCACAGAGGTTCGCCATAAAAGTATCTAAATAATGGCTTTTCAGACTTTACATCTTAAATTCAGAGGAAATAATAAGCTTTGAAACCTTGTTCTTAGAGCTCATCCTGTTGAGTTCATTAGACTATTTATAAACAATATTTTTTTTACGGTTTAAGAGGTTTTTGAACTTTTCCGGATGATTCGTGCATGTTTATCTCCATTAAAACTCTCATTATCGTACTTTTAAATAACATTTAATCGTATGTAATTAGCGGTACACGCCCTACTAATTACCAGTCATAAGTTACGAAAAGTTAGCTTATTCAACTGGAAACTAACATTAGAATTTGGTGAACAAACTTTTTCCCTCTCTTAATTCCTGTGATAATTTAGTTATAAAAGTTGATAAGTTCAAAATGATTCATTTTCGCCTTTTGATTGACGAATCTGATTACCGGCTATCGAAAAGTCAAAACTGCGGTCCGCTTGTAGCAAGTAAATCAGCAACAACCACATCCGAGCGACCGACCCGTTGATTGCAGATCCCCTTAGGGGAACTCGTCCTCGCCAGAGACCGAAAATCGTGTTTCCGAAAGCGAATTTAATGGCAGCTCAAGTGGCGAGCAAGGATAACTTTTTTTGTTGGCTTAGTTCGAAGGAAAAATATGAAAGCTTTGCACCATTCGCGATGAAAAAAAAAGTTTTTTGCTTTTTTTGGGTTTTTTTTTTTCTGTCACTTGGTAGGTACCATACGTATGTGTATAAGGTTGAGGACAGGACCCACTTTTTGCATTGATGATGCTGCAGATTTTCCGAGTATTTGCAATCGATGATGTGTTTTCCCGAATTTTATGGGACAACCTTCGCACACGTTCGCCAGATCCTCCATATATGTATGTATGTATGTATGTACATAATATGTGGCTATAGTAAATGTAGTATCCGCTTGAACAAAGCCAAAGAAAGAACCAGAGCCCAAGCCGGAGCTAAAGCCAGAGCCTGAACCGTATCCAGTGCGGCGGACAGGCCAAGCCGGGACCCGAGAGCCCAGACCCACCTTTTGACAAGGGCATAATTAAAGCATAACAGCAACAAAAACATCGCTGGGGCGGGGGCATAGAGACCCACCCCCTGGCACACCCCTTTCCATGCCACCTTCCTGCGCCCCCTATCCTTCCTTCCTTCCTTCGACCAGAGCTCACATAAAAGCGTCGAAACCCACGACATACGGGGTGAGAACAGGTTGTTACTTCCTTGCAAACAAGGTTCCGTTACCGTTATGTATACGGCCACATCTACATCTGCATATGTACGTGTATGTGTGTGGTGGCATGGAGCGAGGGGCGAGAGGGGGCCGGGTTAGGGGGGGCACACAATTTCGGAAAAAATAATAGCATTGCAAATGAAAATTTTATTACTCCACCAATGGTGCGCACACTTAAAGGTTTTTGGGAAGTAAAATATAAACATAAATAATTAAATATGTCCCCATAAGAGTAAAAAATCCTGAATGGCTAACGATCCTATAAACACCACAATTTTATTTTTATTTGCCATTGAGATGATTACAATCGGAAATTTTTGAAATATATAAAAACAGCTTCAAGAAATTGTTTCAGGTATTATGTATTATTAAGGAATAAGCTTTAAAAATAATAGAAACAAAAATTATTAGTTATGAAAATGAAAATAAATAAATAATTTAAAAAATCTATTTTCCAGTGCCATTACAATCAATTTAATTAAAATTTCTTAATTAAAACTATAAAAATCTTTATGCAAATGATGTTGTGTGTATTTTAGATAGAATCTAGAATCAAGATTAAAACGAATTCTACTTTTCTAACCCCGCCTGTGAGTGCGAGTGTGTGTTCTTGGGGTATAAAAAAGAAAGCACGTTATTGCCAATTTAACTTACATTGTGCATGTGTCTTTAAACAAAGATTTATGTACCCACTTGCATGCACAGCGCAATCGGCAGACCGCAGCCTGGATCCCGGATCCCGGAGATCCGAGGGCCCTGGCCCCGCAATTCTTGTGTAGCATACATTTGCGGGCATACGTCTTGGGGCCCCCGCGAAAAGGTGAGGTGGTCGGTCAGGTGTATGGGCAATAATTCGCTATAGATGGGCTCTGGTACGAGTGGGTCGCCCACTTAAATCAGCATAATGATATGCATTTATTGTTGTGGCAAATTTGTTGCGGAAGTGCTGTGAAAACCGCACAGGATGAGGCCAGGAGCAAGCTCCTTAATTCCAGATCTTGCGGGGTGAGCTCACCTTGGCTCACCCGACCGCATGTCGATGTCGATTTCTTCATTTGCCTAATACGAGTCGACGCCATCATTAATCTAAAATATGGCACAGGCACACGCACCCACCAACGCACTCACACACACACTCTCGTAGCGTGCATGTAATTATGTTGGATGCGGGGGTTAGTGGGAGGGGTGTGAGGGGAGGGAGGGTGCCACACCACAGAGACACACATTTGCGTAAGCCTTGTTAATCGTGACAAAAGCTTATTGCGGGTTATTTGGACTACTTGTTTCACATCCGGCGGAGAGAACGAATATCCACATTGCCACAGACATTTCTGTATTTGTGTCTGTGCGTGTGTGCGTGTGAGTCCTGGTGGCTGCTGCAGTGGTGTGCGTGCACAGAGAAACAAAAATACGACATTTCAGAGCACAACCCAGAGCGGTTACACGCAGGCAGGATTTGATTTCGTGTCCGTACGATTAAGGTTCAGAGTTTTAAATAAAACGCATATTTGTAAAGCGGTTTCAAGCATGACGCCCATTATGTAAAATATTTCCACAAGCCACATTTCGTGAGCTAAATAATTGCTGAATACGCCCAGGATATATACGTATATTCATCATTCTCATAAGCGGCTTAGTATCATCATGACACTTTCCGCGAATATTTAAAATCGGCTTAATCTTATTATGTATTTTATTAATTGCTACCTTAATTGGCATTTAAAAAATGTTCAAGAACTTACACCACACCATAATTATTTTTGATGTAAGATTCAAAATATTGTAACTATTCCAAAATGGTGGTTTACCTTCTTTAAGGTTTTAAATCAACATACCCCATAGTTTTTCTAATTTTGGGGCTTTTAGTTCTTATACAATAGAATAATATGTAGTTCAAGATGGAATTATAGTATTATTTAAACAATAATTAATGATGAATTAATGATAAAGCTTGTTTTTTGCTGTTTTTTAGACTCAAATAAAAACTTAGAATAAATTAAAAATGTATATGAAGACTGAAGTTAAAGAAGCTTTTATTAAAAAAATAATTAATTTAAGGAACTAATTTTTCATAAACATTTATAAATTTATAAAATATTAATAAAGAAGTATCATTTTTGTTAAGGAAAGTATTTTGTTTTTCTAATACTATCACCATATTTAAAGATTTCTTATATTCTTTTTCATTAACTAATTAATAGTCTTCCTACAAATATTTAAAATATCCTTTTATTCAATTAATTTCTCTCAGTGCAGAGTTATGTGTGCGTTTGGGCCTGTCGCTTGGGCCTGTCATCTCAGAGGAAGGATATCGGGGGAATGTGTGGGGAGGGGTGGAAAGGCTCCCGTCACTTGCACACATAATAAACATTTTAAACATTATTCTCGTGTTAAGCAGCTTCTTGGATTGGTGTTACTGTTTTTGTTGCTGTTGGTGTTGTTGCTGTTCCTGGTCCTGCTGCTGCCGCCGCCGCTGTTTCTGCTTCTGTCGCTGTAGCGGCTGGTGTTGCTGATGCTGATTCTGCTGCTGCTTCTGGTGTGTTGATGTTGCTGTTCGTTTTCGGTGAAATTTACGGGTTTCAACGAATAATGGTGCATGTGGGAAATGAACGTTTTGTGTTCGCTTTTGCCTGTCATCGGAGCCACGCAGCAGAATCCGCACACAAATACACGCATTCCGAAACATTCGCCACTTTATCAGCATTTTACTTTAGCCGTTATTACCAGAGATCCACTCGCAGTACATTAGCACACCCACACTTACACCTCCAGCACCCACTCCGCCAGAGCCACCCACCCACGCACACTTCGGGCACTGCTTACGCACACTATTGCAGCTGTGCTCACACGCATGTGGGCTTCTACGAGGTTGCGACTCTCCAAGGAAATTAAAAAACAACTAAAACAAATTAACAATATAATGACAAAAGTCTTATGCGCAATGTGGTTCAGGAGTCGCAGCGGAGCTGAAGGACTTGGGTGGTGGCAGGAAGATGCTAACTGGAAAGCGGGAAGTAAGCCTAAAAGCAAGAAGATAAGTAAGCATAATTACACTGAAAAGAATGTCAATAGATCAAGTTTTAAAAAAATTTTAGAACATGTCTAAGAATCTGTTAGTTTTTGATTAAAGAATTGAATTTATTAAAGAGTTAAGAGAGTTCACAACATTTTATCTTAAATCTATGATTGTCTTACAAATCTAGGATATATGTACATCTTAAGGAAAGAAAAAAAGAAATCCAAATATCCTTGCATTTTTCTTTCACTGCTCTTAGCCAAAAAAAAAGAACCTTGGATTTAGTCCCGCAGCTAAATGGCAAATCAAGCATTTGCACAAAATTGAATTACCTACCCAGGCATCTGAGTTTGCAGGCCCATTACCAGTCCCCCTTCTGCCACGCCCATGTCCCCCCTCCGATATAAACATACCCATCCCCATGAGTACACCCGCCCACGTTAAGTATACGCCGTGGATTCGGGGCCAATTGGCACTTTTGCAATGGCAAACCGGGAATGGTAACAGCAATGCTTTTAATGATGATCGATTTGGGTAAACAATGAAATTTCCGCATTCAAATTTTATTGCCAGCAATCAGCGATGCTTCCTGCCCACAAACACCCAACACATATGCCGGATGGGATATATATTTGGTCTGGCTTTAATATGAATCTACGCTGCAACGCCTGTTTGCTGTTCATAGTCGAGATTGGCAGGCAAATCGAACGATGTACGTTGTGATTGAAACAGACATCTAACAAATAAATTGAATAGTTTTTTTTTAAGAAGAGAATTATTTATAACGAAGAATAATTCCATTTTAAATCGTTTCAGTGGGACCAGGCTGCCACACTTAATACCAGATTCAAAATAGTCTAGAAGTATTTTTGGTGAAAGCAGTCTACGGGCACACCGACAAATGTAAACAAACAAAATTACCTGTTAGCCGTTCGTTTTAGACTTCTTGTTAATGCAGGCCTTGTTGCAGGCCATAAATAGTTGTGGAGTAATTAAAGACATGTGCAATAACCAATCACTCAAAGTTAGTCCAAGTAATTAGAGAGAATCAGTAGAACAACGAGCATCTGGCGACATAACATTGGCGACACAACACACATTCCAATGCACTTTCTCCCAAAGAAAACCCGTCGAGCGGCTTATTTGACATCCATTCCGATATCAATACAGCAATAGCGAGCAATAGAGAGGAATAGAGGCCACATAGTAGAGACCGCTCTGCGGACAAACAACAACAAAAAGTTGACTGCCATCGTCGCGGCAGCTTTATTGGGCATTATAGCCCCAGTCACATCTGGCCCGCTCTTGAGTTAGCCACGTTCTTTTGCCCGACCGAACGCTAAAGAATTTAAGAATTCGTATGTAATTTGCATATAGCAAATCGCAGATATATGCACTGATTGGTAGCACTGGGCGGAGCATGTTCATCGAACTGAGTCACTTCGTTATTCTCTCCTAAAAGTGAGTATCCGAAACGGGATAATAACATGAATCTTTAATGACAACAAGCAGACACACACACCTGTTTTCAGGATGACTTCGATTGTGGAGAAAGTGCGTCGCGTTTTGGATGGCAAAGATCTGGGCGAGATCACCTCGGAGCTGTGCGACTTCTCGCTAAAAGAGCAAAATGCCACCGCCGAGGCCCAGGGTGTCCAGCCCTCGTCGGCGTCCGATTTTGTGCCCATTCTTGGCAAGACCGTGACCTATATTGTCGCCTGTGTGCTGATCAACGAGCACGACGAGCTGCTCATGATGGAGGAGGCCAAGCAGAGCTGTGCAGGTGAGTCTTCCCCCCTTTCACATCCTAACCCCAACAAGATAGACTTCTTATGCTTCACTCTGTTGGCCAGGCAAGTGGTACTTACCAGCCGGACGTATGGAGCGAGGGGAGTCCATCACGGAGGCAGCCGCCCGGGAAGTGTTCGAGGAAACCGGGCTGAATGCCGAGCTGACCACCTTGCTGGCTGTGGAAGCGGCCGGCGGATCGTGGTTCCGCTTTGTGCTCACCGGTCGCATCACTGGCGGTCGCCTGAAAACGCCGGCCGACGCCGATGCCGAATCGATTCAGGCACGATGGGTGCGCACTCCCAAGGAGATGCCACTGCGGTCCAGTGACATCCTCAATATAATCGAAATAGGCAGGGCCTACTACAATGGCCAGAAGATCCCGAGCAGTTCGTCCATCTGGCACAGCAAGATCCTGCCCACCCGCTGCACGCACACAAGGAACTACCTAAGAGTGTTGGCCGTGGCGCGGAAGAGGTCCCACAACTCGCTCAATGTGCTGGTGAGCGAAAAGAACTCGCACCACTTTCCCACGGTGGAACTGCATCCGAATCGCAGCCTGCACTCAACGCTGCGCAAGTTCATGATCGAGATTTTCGGAGCCGAGCTGCCGCAGCACCGGCCCCACGGCTTGCTGAGCGTCGAGCACTCGCCGACGGAGCAGGGCAACACGGACGGCATCTGCCTGAATCTGCTGGTGGCCTTCCGGCCGCCCCTCGAAGAAATCTCCTTGATCGGCAAGTGCATTTGGCAGGAACTGGGAGCACCGCTGGACGAGACCCTCGGACGGGTTGTGAGCAGCAAGCACGCCTCCATTCCACTCAACGTGGTGCGCTGAGTGCCCTAGCATAAGAATTTCGGCCCTAATCCACGGTGCAAGCAGTCTATCCACAATTAGTTGCAATTAAATATAATCCAGAGGGATGTCTGGAAGACGTCCGCCTGTTATGCAAAGCGAGAGACTTCTGTTCTGTCTGCTTTAATGACCCCAGACAGTCTTAATTTCCCGGTGCTAGTTATTGTCTAAGATTTAGTAGTTTGCCTTAGCGTAATCTATGATTAGTCACATTTCAAAAGAGTTTATTTACAAGTTTCTCCGAATGCAGCCTCTGTTTGAAGTTTAAACTCACAACTGACGAATCTTAACCTTATCGAAAATAGAGAATTTAAAAATAAATACTCAAGACATATGTACTTTTTAAAGAACTCCACAAGTTTTAAATCGAAGTACGACTAATCGATTTGAAACATTTATGATTTCATTTAATTTGGATATAATCGGGGACACATCGATAAAATGCATACTTGGAATATGTCAAAAAATAAACTCTATTGCAACAGACGACTAGGATTTAATCGGGGTCAGGAGAAATGCACGATTTGGATTTATACGAACTAACTACTAAGCCGCGGCCGTACCATGGGGTTACACCCAGACCTTGTTGAACAGGTCCATAAACGAGTCGTAGATCATAAACGTAATGGCGACATCCAGACAGACGCGACCCAGGCGCGGCACTGTGCCCTTGTAGAAGGCGGCGGGTCCCTCGTTCTTCAGGATCTTCATCGCGCAGTCGGCAGTGTTCTTGTACTTGGCAGCCTCCAGGCCCTGCATCCTCGTCTTCACCACATCCAATGGTGTGTTGCCGAACACGGAAGCAGCTCCGGCCAACGCTCCGAACACACCCACCACCAGCTTGGGCACCGGCTTCTTGGGATCATCGCCCTTGTACAGATCCTTCAGGGACTCCAGTACGAAGAACCGAATGGCCTGGTTCGAGCCCTGCTTCAGGATGGTTGCCGTCAGGCCCTTGTAGACACCACCGATGCCCTCGGACTTGACAATCTCGCCCACTCCGTGAGCGAATCCCTTGAACTTTGGGTTGGCGCTGCGCTGGTCGTTGATGAACTTCACCTTGATAGTTTCCATGGGCGTGACAGCCACAATGGCTTCACACACCCCAGCCCCCAAGCCGCACAGCAGCTTGCCGGAATTGCTAAGCTGTCCATTGGAGTCCTGGATCCTGTTTTTGAAGGTCTCGAATGCGCCGAATCTGAAAGATACAAACGGTGAGTACACATGTCTGGTATGTAGCTCTTTTTCTATATTTCTTGTCGATTTTATTAACACTTGACGAACTGATAAGGCTCTACCAGACCCTGTGCCTGATAAGAAAATTACCATTTTAATGCAAATTAGACATATTCTCGCAGGTCAGAGACAGTTTGAACCGTTTACGCAACTTTTATGAAATAAAAAACTGATTTCACCATAAGCCCTTCCTTACCTTGTGGCAGATTTGGGGATACTGCCGTATAGGAGCACACTGAGACCGCGATAGAGGCCGAAGAAGCCACGCTGCTGCACCGTCTTCTTGACGCAGTCGAAGATACCGTTGTACTTCTTGGCCGCTCCCTTCTCGTCCAGCTGCAACTGTGTCTTGACGAACTCGGTGGGGTATGTGATGCAGATTTCGATGCCCCCGGTAATGCCCCCAGCCACAATGCCCTTCATGCCCATGGTGCCGGTTCCTGCCGCCGCTCCCGCCGTCATCCAGGGACGTTGGGGGAAAGGACTTTGCTTCTCACGATCCATGCTTGCCAAGGGGATGGGTGTGTTAACTGCGGGGGATAAGAGTCAAATTTTAGATATTCTCCCATGGATTCTTTCCCCTCGAAAGCTATTTATAGACCATTGTTGATGATGGGACGACTACACAAATAGGTGGATCTTTTATGCTTCAATACTCTACAAAAAAAGCATCTATGATTAGAAAAAAACATTTCTCGAATGTGAAACGTAATGGAAAATATCAAGACTTCTAGATTTGTTTGCAAACTTATATCCCTTTAGATACAAATTTAATAGATAAAAAGATACTAATTGGAGAAGTAGAGAGAAGTAGACTTCTCTGATACCGGTTTCTGCAACACCCCGCTTTCCAGCCGATTAGTATAATCAATGGCTATCACTAGTGGTCTTCCACCACCACGCATACACCCATTTATCGCCAAAAATTTCACCTTGAGGACAAGGTTCATAACAAAACTAGGAGCGAAGAACCGCCAAACAACCACACACATGTTCTGTTAGAAAATCTATTCAATGATTACTTAAGATCGGGTGATATAGTATATGGTCAGTGTCTGGCGATTGGAAGAGAGGGAGAGGTACAATATACGTGTATCAGCTGTCGAGTTCGAATCGCTCTTTGCACTTGACACTTTTGAGTTGTTTCAGGCCGGTTATGTAACTCTTGCATGACCATAAATTTTAGTTCTTAATTAGGCATTACTCGTGCTTTCTTTTCATTAATCCACAATTCCCGTATCGGGCTGGAAATCACGATAAACATAAACAATGACTGCTGATAGGTCTAGTCTGGGCTGGAAAGACATCCATTCACACACGCACACACACACACACAAGGTGGCTAAAAAAAAAAAAAAACTATCCAGCACACCCACACATGCCCCATCTCTCTGGGATGCATCTAGTTTTTATCATTCGTGGAGAACTGACCCCCTTTCTATTACTACTCACTTAGGTTTAAATGCAAAACAGAATAATTAATTTTGTGGAATGACCAGAAGCAGCAGCGGTGCCGGAGAGACAGTGACTGGGAACTGGGATCGGTTGGACCTCAAAACACAAATGATCGGAGAACTAAAAAAAATTCCAATTTCCAATCGGGGAGCGAAAGCTAAGAGTTCCAACGGTCGGCGATTTGTAAACAACCCCACTGCACTTGGAAAAATATTTGAACTCTATAGATTGGAAAAAATTATTTTAAAAAATTATAAAATTTAAAAAGACGATTGTTTTTGATGGGTAATTACATAATATTACTAATTATTTAAATTCTGCTAAATTATTTTCTCCAGTGTATAGAGCTGGATCCAAAGAGTGGGGGAAGCTCTATGTGAGAGCAGCGAGAGAGCAAGCCCCAAAGTAACGGCTATGGCGTGATACGTGTTTCTGCTGACGCCGCAGTGGGGATCCCTTTTCTCTTTCACTCTTACTCTCTAATCAGAAACCCGTTTGACCAGCAACAACACACAGAATAAGCTTTCGGCTGGAAAAGCTCTGGGGCCAAACGTTTGACTTTGTTTTAAAATTTGGAGGACGCCGAAAAGTAGGCAACTTTTTTCCCACCGCGATTACACAACTGGAGCACACCAACACACTCAAGCACACCCACAACATTGTATCATATCCAGCTTATCAGTGGGGTTTTAGTGCGCCCTTAAAACGCAACCGATAAATACGCTATCAATTTCTAATTTATAAACCTAATTGACCAACTTAACGGCTTGCTATTTACCAATTGACGCAACTCGTTTGGATGGCCATATTTGGATATTCCTAGCGCAGCCGGCAAACGTTGACTGATAACTGAAGCCCGGCCGGAAGGTAAGAGCGGCGGAGCTGCCAACTCTGTGGCGGACAGAAGTGCGCCTGCGCCGGCCCCCGCTTCCCAAAGATGCCGCCCCCACTTGTAGGACTTGGGGCCCAACCCACTGACCCCCCCTCCACCCGCACACGTCATTCTCAATTGCGGCGCTCAAGTCGGCGCGAAAAAGTGGCACAGGAAACGAGTGGGAGAGCTCGAGTACAGTGGAATCCCAAAGATTTCTGACTTGTAACATGTAGGAGAGTAGTAGTAGTAGAACAATTAATGGGCAGCCATGAATTATAATTCAAAAATCATTTAAATAACACCGCTATTAACTTATTGTTGGCTTAGAAGCTCATACTTACACGATAAACTATTTAGAAATTAGAACCAGAAATTTAGAAAAGACAAAGAAACCCAAACAAAGTTTTGACAAACACAACATAGTAATAAGATTGACAAGGATCTCCAGGATGAAGAGAAATAAAATGCCAGTTTTTAAAGCACTTCATTGGTTCGGTTTATTCAAAAATGCATTTGGAATTCCGCTCCGCAATACACCATCGGGGGGTGTACGCGGGCGATTATAAATTAGAGTTGGGCGTGCAGATCCTTTGGGGTTAGTTTAGTTCACTGTTAGTCAATAACAATAGTGGCTGAGTTAGTTGCGATGCAGAGTAGTCGTATGGTTATAGTTGTAGATCAGTCGAGGACAGCTCCCGTGGCGCTTAGACGGCCTTGTAGGTGCGCACGCTCTTCACGCTGCCAATGGTGAGGGTCTGCAAGGGGCGGAATATGTGTAAGGATCGGGAGGGACATCAGAAGAGATCTTAAGGACTTACAGTGATCAGCTCGCCGTCGGTGAACTCGCGGACGATGGTCGAGGGCTTGTCGCCCTTCTGCTCCTGCGTCAGCTTGTTGCCCTCCAGGGTGATGATGCTCTTCACCTTGCGTCCGTCCAGGGTCTCCTCGTCGAACTCCTCGCCCAGCTTGAAGCTGATCGTCGACGTCTTGAAGGTGGAGGTGGTGGTCATGGTGTAGGTGTCACCGTCCTGGGTCACCTCGACGGTGGGGCTGACGCTGTTGCCAGCCTTGCGCATGATCATGCCGACGCCTGCGGATCGTAAGGGAAACAAGAAGTCATAAATCAGAGGGTGCTGCACATAATTCAATTGGCCGCCTGGCCGCCTGGCAGCCGCCTCAATGCAAATCGTATTATATTTAATTAAAATGAATAAAGTTCCCTGCAGACAACGTCAAGAGTCGAGCCCAAGGTTAACGAACAGTGTGCGGGCAGTGCGGTTCCCCCGGGCTTATCAATTCTCCAGCCCTCTGAATAAAATCCAAGCTGGTCGGCAACAGCATCTTATCGCAGCGTTGCACTTATTAATAAATATGGAGACCCTCCCATGGACCCCTCATATATGGAAAAATAATCCCCAAAAAGATGTCACATTGTGTGGCCATCAAATCATCAAGTGGGCCAATCAATTATGTTCAATTATGTATGGGCCAGAGACCCCCACAGGCCGCGAGTCAAGTGCCAACTGACCACAAGTTCCCACTCATGGGAACCCAGCAACTGTACCTCCATATATGCACTCCAATGGGTCCCGGAATCGGGAACCTTGAATAGATTAGCCAGCCATGGCGAGCAATTTTCCAAACAACAGTGTTTTTTTTTGCCAATGATAGGGCCCAAAGTGCAAAATCCGCAATCGCCGCCCAATAAACCAAATAGTTTATCGCATTTATATATACGACCGATGTGCCTTTAGCTGATAACTGCGGACGGAGTGGAGCTGGTTGCGATGGGGGGCGATTGTTTGGGTTTGAAAATTGAGATCTACGTGGCAGGGAGACCAAGTCTGGCATTAAAACCGAAACCGCAACGGTGTACATATATGCGAAAAATTCTGGTGAACCGGGCCTGGTAAGTGGATCCGTTCCAAAGGCGGCGCGGCATCTCCGGTTCTAGATGCCAGACTGCACTCATCGTATTTTTCACAAATCAGATTTGATTTTTCTTAAATACTAATAATAGTTATTAAACTAGTATTGAGACTAGCCTGAGGTTGAGGTTGAGGCCTTTGTTTAAAAAACAAAGTTAATGGCCCGCAGCGAGCAAAGTTCATTTGAAAACTTTCCCCGAAAATACATCAAACCATAAGAGACACCTGTCGCAAAAGCTGTCTCATGATGAGATCCCAATGGAAAGCAAACAGAAACGCTTTTTTTATCATTAAAATACATACATACTTATGTTAAGTAATAAAAAAATTTGTGACTCAAAGTAGGGGCTAAAGTACACACTTCAATTAATTAGTTTTTAAGTTTATGGCGCCCTAACGATAAGCTTTCATGCTTTTTATTATATTTTTTTATCCCCACTAACTGGGAAAGGAAGTACATCCATACATCCATGGATGAACTGGAGCACGTTTTTCTCCCATTTGCGCTTCTATTGATTTTCGCACACAACTGCACTCACACACACACACACATACAGTGCCAATGTGCATAAAATGCCGGCCGGCTAATTTTGGTGGCGTGTTTTTTGGCTCTCCCCTTCCCCCATTTCTTTCCATTTCTTCTTCTATACTGTTCTTTAAGGACTCACCCAACTCCTTCATGTACTCATCGAAGTTGTCGGACTTCTCCAGCTTGTACTTCTTGCCGATGAAAGACATTTTCGTTCAAAATATTAAAAAAAATCTGCGGGCTGCTCGGACGAGGTTGACACTTGGGCTTTCGAAGCGCTTTTGGGTGCTGGAGTTGGCGAATGAGGCTATCGGGACCGCTTTTATAGAGTTTAAGCTCATCCCCCTGCCCCGCACAAGCTAACCTTCAGCATGGCCACCCTGTGTTCTTTCGTTCAGAGTCACCCTGTGTACACTTGAATAAAAAAAGCTTTACCGGCTGCTTTTGATAGAATGATACATGGTGTTACCAGGCAAGAGAAATTTTTGTTAATTGAAATTAATTTTTAACTACTTTTATGACCAACTTAATACTCCAAAATAATTATTTTCCTCTATTTGTATAATTAGTAACAACTTATGGCAATAAATGATTATTTTTTACAGTGTATTTAAAAATATCATCTCGTTCTCTCCTCTCTTTGCATTTCTTTTATTTGGCATTTTTGTCGGAGAAAAAGCGGAAACATTTAATGATGTGGCATCGATCTGAAGATCATCTTACCAGATGCACAGCCCACTCAAGTACAGTACCCAGGGGTGTAGGATCGCTGACGCCGTATTCCGAAGCAACGACATACATCCATACATATCTCCAAAAAGTTTGCTTTGAATATTAACGGTCCTATCTATGCCTGCCATATACCCACCGCACATTGGCCCCTTGCCGTATTATGACCCCCGTATAATGGGCCAGACGTGATAGTCAGATAGCCAGCCGCAGCACCAGCCCCTCTTTCACCTTGGCGTGATCAATTAACTGCAGCCGTAATTGATTCAAAGGTACCGGCTTAATAACGGACGCGACAACTGAATTGCAATGGATTGCTTCAAAAAAACAGTCAAGCACATCTAAAACTTTTTTATTATCATCTTAATTTATATTTTCCCCTTGAAATGTTGCAGTTAAATTTTACTTAAAAAAAATTGTAACTTCAAGTTCGCATTAGAGAGTTTCGACTGTCTTGCAGACTGTCTGTCTGTGGGTCAGTGATAGCATTAAAAAACTGTCACCGGAATTTCAACACAATCACATGCCAGAGTTCATAAATAGGTTTCATCACCATTTGCTGCACATTTGTATGAATTTCTTTTGAATTCCGGCTCTGAATGTTAATCTAATCGAGGACTTCCTTCCATCCAATGCAATATTAAAATTACCCACGATCTACAAATACTTGCCCCAGTTGACATTTCCCTCGCCCTCAACGTCCATACCTTTATTTTCCAATTCCAATTGTTGGATACTCTTATCTTATTTAATAAGAAACCCGAATTACCCTCACTCGTATGACTCTTGGTCTCCATCATAAATGATAAAGTAAGCTTTATGGGAGTTTTTAAATTGGGGCAACTATGGATTAGTCATTCGTTTTTTAAAGAAAGAATTTGATTTTTTTAATAAAATCAATTAGAATATTTATTTCTCAATTTCTACATTAAGTAATAATGATTTATTTAAGGAGGATTTAAATCTTTTTTAAAAAGTAACGAATAACAGTTAGCTTTCTTTAAAAAATTCAATTTTTATTGCATACTCTTGGGCATTTCACATTTTAAATCACAAAGCAGACAACAATGCTTTGCCTTTGCCTACTTTTAGGCTTTGCAGATTTGTTTTTAAAAATGAAAACATGACCGTTATCTACGTAATCTGGATATATAGATTTAATCTATATATTCTTAAGAACTCTTAGATCTAAGAACTCAGTGAAACAAAAATGTACAACGTAATATGGAGATTGTTTGTACGATATAATAATGCATGTCATTATTTCCCGTAGCTTATCAGTGATTCAATAGCAAAGTGACATGCAAATGGGGCAGACAGTTGCTATAGCCTTCCTTATCAGGCCAGATATAGTGTAAGAGCTACAAGATACAAAAAACCACAAACCTAATTTTATGAGAGCGCTTGATTTAAAGAGATAGAGTTATAGCTCTTACTTAAAACATTCAAAATAGAGAAAATACGGGAGAGTGAGTGGTTTAGTAATAAAGTACACTTAAAATAAAATTTACATAAATTTATACTTCAATTTAAATTGTTTCCATCTTTAAATATAGATCCTTTAATATGGATCTATGTGGATCAGACTTACAGGTATTTTAAAGGAGTTAAAAGATCAAACGATATTTCTGAGTGTACCGATCTTAACCTGACACAACATACTCAGAGAGACCTATGAGTCAAATAGACTCTCCTCTCCGAATCGGAACCGGGTACCTCTAGACTAACATGGAGAGCGTTCGGTCGACCAACCATTAGAACGGGGCCAACCATTGTATCTTACGGATGCCCACGGATCCAGTTTATATATACTATACGGCCATGTGGATGCGGGGATTCTGATAAGTTCGATGCGCGACGGGGAATATAGAGCTGAAAGCAACTCAACGCGACCGATGACGAATTTCGGCTGTAACGGATAGTAATACATTATTGCGAAGTGAAGTGATCTGTCGGAGCCCATTTGTATCTCCCGTACCAGAGATACAAGAGTATTTAAGGCAAATGTCAAGCGGCATTAGCTGCTTAGAGACAGTGGAAAAGTTTACTCCCTTTGGACGCGAATAGAAATCGAACTTGATCCGGAGACTATAACTCGCTGGCATTTCCATCTGGTTTCTTAATGCTAATGCCGAACTAATTATATTAGAGGCGAGCGCGTGTCCCCCATCGAGTGAAAAAGCGCTAATCAACCGCTATCGCCCCAAGCCCATCCTGGCTATAAAACAAGTCTCCTGTAATGCAATCTATATATGTGGATATAGTCCAATTTAGCTCCCATTAGTTCAACGTACTGCCATTCAGCATGCAGTCCACGAAAGCGGACGATCTCCCGGAGAATCCACGGGAGCGCTCCAATCCCATCTCATCGCTCTTCTTCTGGTGAGTACTACGAGATACAGATAACACTAAAAAATATATATAATAATATTCTACATATACTTGCCTTGAAGTAAACAAAACAATATTTTAACATGCCTTTTAACAATATATTGTGTCTAGAAATAGACCTGAAATACGTCATTCGTCCCAATTACATTCAAGTCCGGATAAAAGTATCTGATAAGAGCCCTATGATAATACAAATTACCGCATTGAAGCCCAATTATGGCACTGTTTTCGCCCAGTACTCTCCAAATGGAACACTAATGTGCTGAAGAGCTAAAAGCGGTTGCCGGCGTGACAGCACTGACAAGTTGATTATTTTATTCAATGGATCGTTTAATTTACATGGCCGGAGCGTGAAAATCTTTTTTCCCATCCGGCTGGACGGGCTTGAGCTTTATTCAATTGGTTACCAATTAAAGACGGCACTGTCATGCCTCCATTGTTTGAAAACACATTCGAGTGAATCAAGCATGTTCTCTATCAGGAGTACTTTGATATTGGATCGTTTTATCGACACAAATGAGTCAGAATGCTATCCAGGGTGCAGTAACCATTTAGATTTTTTAAATAATATCAATTTTGGATTTATTGAAACATTTATTGAACAAATAATGAGATTAGATTACACAGTGACATTTCAAAAATTACAAAGTACTTTGTTTAGGGTCATGGGGAACTCCTAACTTGCTTCAAATAGTGTTTGATTCTGGATTAGATACCACAAAAAATTCAATTTTGGAATAAGGAAGTCAGTTGAATTAGATTACCATAACTTTTTATTGCCAGAAAAATCGGATTCTTCCCACTATATAGCCAAAGAATTGAAAGGTTCATATGACAACTGCTTTTCCCACTAAAAAGAGATAAGGGTATGGGAATTTCAGTTGTCCATTCATTTTTTGGCTGTCACAACAGCTTCTGATAAGAGAGAACCTTCAGCTAATTATTTTTTCTTTACAACTTCTATAAAATCTGGATTTACCTCCGACTACGTGATGGTTCTCGCGCAACTTTAAGTTTTGCTTTTCCCGTACTCTTCAAGGGTCGCAAGAAGACATTGGAACAAAAGGATCTCTATAGGGCCCTCAAGGAACACAAATCGGGTATGTTTTAAACGATTATTTGAGATAAGAAATAAGTACAAATTATGGAACTATTTTCCAGATTCCTTGGGTGATCGATTGTGCCAGGCATGGGATGAGCAGTCGACAAAAAATGAGCAGCCAAGCCTGCGCCGAACTTTGATGAAAGTTTTTGGATGTCACTTGGCGCTCACAGGACTTTCTCTATTTCTCCAGGAGTTCCTAACCAAGTAAGACACTCCCAATTAATTATATAAAGTCTCATTAACTAACTCCACTGTCAGGGTCACACAGCCGATATGTCTCTTCGGACTCTTGGCCTACTTTTCTGGAAAAGATCCGGACCTGACCAAGGCGCAGCTCTATGCAGCAGGTCTGATTGCTGGCTCCGTGTTTAGTGTTATTGTCGGGTCAGGCAGCAGCCACAGCTATCACTAATATACAACTAATACAACAATTATAGTTTCTCAGTTATATTTGTCCTATTTATCTGATCGCTATTGTTGGTCGCAAGCCGACTCTTCTCGGCCGCTTTATCTTTAGCATTAAGTTAATGAGCTTTCGCTCTGCCTATGTTCTAAGGCGGGCTCACTCATACTTTTTATATCAGTGCATACGCATCATTATAATCGGAGCTTTCTCACTCCCTGCCATACATATGCGAATAAACAAAATCTTATAACGTTGTGAAAATAAACAATTTCCCCCTTTTGTATTATTTTGAAAAAGGGGAAAAGTCATTAAAAAGGCTTAATGACCAAACATTGGTACCCCGACGTATCTAATTAATAAAATTATAATTAATATATATATAATATATAATATATAATTAACAAAATTAACAATTCCACGATCATAAACAGAACCAGTGCGAACATACATGATTCAGTTTTGTGCGGTGTATTAACATATGTATGTGCATTTGAACATAAACGGCATACAGTGCATCAGTGAAACATTATTTTGTATTTATACACAAATCATATAAAATACATAATCGCATAAAATACAATTGTTATCCGGTCCGCCAACATACATACATACATACATACATATATACGTTCCACTTGCAAGTGCATTCGCCTCACACAAGCGTTCATATATATATACATTCCACAACTCAGCGTACGGTTCTGAGCGCACAGTGGGATAAATCGTGTTCGCTGCGCTCAATAAAATTAAATATAATAAAATAATCAAGAGCCATAATTTGGCGCCAAAATTAATTTGTGCGTGTTTTTACTTAAAGTGAGCGAATTTCAATCATAGTGGCGATGAACTCCAGCGGCGCCGTCACAGGAGAACCCACTCCATCTCGGAGTGCGATCTTAAAATGCAAGGCAAAGGGTATCCTCCAGGATTTGAAGAGGATCCAAGGCGTCCTGCAGCCAATGTCAAAGGTGGAAGACGCCATGCTCCATGTGCGTCACGGCCAGTTGGTCGCCATGTACGATGATTTTAAAGCCATCCACGGGGAGCTTGAAGAGTTAGATATTTCTGAGATAAGCAGCGACTTGCGATGGACAGTGTCTGAGCTTGTAGCTACGATGCATGCTGAAATCGAGCACGAGACGTCGTTGCGCTCTGCTCGAATTGCTGCCCATTCCACCCTGGCCAGCGGAGTTTCCAGTATTCAGGTGGACTCAGCGCTCAGTCGGAGTTTTCAAGCCTTGCCTCCTCTTCCTCTTCCTACTTTTAGCGGAGGATATTCGGAGTGGGCTGAGTTTCACTCGGCTTTCTCAACGATCGTGGGCTGCAATCCTCACATAAGTAAGGTGGAAAAGCTGCAGAGGTTGCGATCTTGTCTTCGGGACTCAGCCTTAGAAGCAGTTCGCTCCTTGGAAATCTCCGAGGAGAATTATGATGTTGCGTTGCGTGTTCTGGAAAGACGATTTAATAACCGCCGGTTAATATTTCAGGCTCATGTGAACGGGATTCTGGGCCTCAGCCTATTGGAAGGTGGCTCAGTGGCATCGCTTCGAGGGCTTTCCGATAAATTCAATGCCCACATGCGAGCCTTGCAAAATTTGGGGACGACCATGCAGATCGCTAGCAGTATCATTGTCCAAGTGCTCCTTCAACGGTTGGACCCAGCTACCCAGGTCAAGTGGGAGGAATGTCAAAATGCGTCGAACTTGGACCTCATCCCTACCTGGGAGTCGATGGCAGAATTTTTGGAGCAGCGGTGCAGGACTCTGGAGGCTATGGATGTGGCCATGACCGCCTACGTGCCAGGCACTCAGATGGGAAGACGTAGAGTCTCGAACAATAATAATAGATCGTCCTTTATCGTCACTAATTCACCTTCCCCCGCTTGTAGATTATGTGGTGGGTGGTCCCACGTAGTGTCTGAATGCCCCAGATTTTTGTTAATGGCCCCTGAGAGCCGCCTTGGTGAGGCTAGGCGACTCGGTCTGTGTCGGAAATGTCTCCAACCTGGTCATCACCTGCGTGAGTGCCTCGCTGCTAATTGTCGCAGTTGTGGGAGGAGGCATCACAGCCTGCTGCATTTTTTGGAAGTACAGTCATCCAGTAGCCAGCCTTCTGTTGTATCATCTACGTCAGCCACAACCGAGGGCGCCGAGCCAATAAGCGCTTCACCATCCGCGGCTAATGCACTAGTTGCCCAAGGTCGCAGCAGTGAGGTAGCCTTATTGGCTACAGCGAACATTCTCGTTCGGAGTCGCACTGGAGTTTTTGTTCCATGCCGAGCTCTTTTGGATTCAGGATCGCAAGTGCACGTGATAACTTCCCGACTGGCTAGTCAGCTGCAGCTTCCTAGACGCAAATCTTACATGGCAGTGTCTGGAATTGGCAACACTGGTTTCGCGACAGATGAATTATCCGTCGATGTGCTCCTTCGGTCCTGTTGCTCCGAATATTCGGCCTTTGTCAACGCTGTCATCGCCCCCAGCATCACGGATCTCCAGCCTAGTCTCAGCTTGGACGTCTCCAGCTGGAATATTCCGGCCAACCTCACTTTAGCCGATCCAAAGTTTTTCCGGCCACAACGTATCGATTTGCTTATCGGAGCCAGTCTATTTTATGAACTATTGTGTGCTGCGCAAATCCAGCTTTCAGCTGGCCTACCGTTGTTGCAGAAAACAAGGCTTGGATGGGTTGTATGTGGAGGCGGTTCACACGTGGAGAGAATGTCAATCGCGCCCACAGCTCATATTATGAAGTGGCCGTTGGGGAGAAGTATGGATCTAGCCCCCGGCCTGGATGGAGTGTCTCAAATGGCCGATAATAGAACCGAATCTGGAACTACCAAGCGGAACTGACTAAGTTTTCGCTAACTGCCCCTTTAGGATGAAGTTGAAGGACAGGCCTCAACTGGGGGGGAATGTCGGGTCAGGCAGCAGCCACAGCTATCACTAATATACAACTAATACAACAATTATAGTTTCTCAGTTATATTTGTCCTATTTATCTGATCGCTATTGTTGGTCGCAAGCCGACTCTTCTCGGCCGCTTTATCTTTAGCATTAAGTTAATGAGCTTTCGCTCTGCCTATGTTCTAAGGCGGGCTCACTCATACTTTTTATATCAGTGCATACGCATCATTATAATCGGAGCTTTCTCACTCCCTGCCATACATATGCGAATAAACAAAATCTTATAACGTTGTGAAAATAAACAATTTCCCCCTTTTGTATTATTTTGAAAAAGGGGAAAAGTCATTAAAAAGGCTTAATGACCAAACAGTTATGGTAGGGCATCCCTATATGCTTGGGCTGCTGCACCTTGGCATGAAAATGCGTGTCGGTAAGTATAGACTTCTATAACCACCACTGACCTTCTAACCATAATCTGCTTCCAGCTCTCAGTAGTCTGATTTATCGCAAAGCCCTAAGACTAAGTAGAACTGCTTTGGGAGACACCACCGTCGGCCAGGTCGTCAATCTCCTCTCCAATGATGTCGGACGTTTCGACACGGTCCTAATCAATGTGCACTACCTGTGGCTGGCTCCCCTGGAACTGATTCTAGTCACCTACCTGATGTACCTTGAGGTAAGTGGGTGGATAGGTTATTTGGAAATGGTTTCTAACAAATATGAAAACCGGTTCTCCTGAGCTCTGTCATTGTGACTTTTAGATAAGTTTGCAACGAAATGTGTTTAATAAAATATCTCTATCGTAATACTATAAGTTTCATATGACATTCCAATGAATTTTAATGAAAGATAATTACCGCCCACGAGACCTCCAAAACAAAAATAGTTTCCATTTAAAGTTGAAATTATCAATTTCGAGAATGGGGGCTCCCATATTTAAATTTAATTTATTCTCCCATTTAATTGCCGATAATCTTTAATTTTTTTTTATTTATTTTTCCAGATTGGAGTATCCGCATTTTTTGGAATAGCTATAATGCTGTTGTTCCTGCCCTTCCAGTCCTATCTGGGTAAGAGGACCAGCGTCCTGAGATTAAGAACGGCCCTAAGGACCGACGAGCGTGTCCGCATGATGAACGAAATCATTTCGGGCATCCAGGTCATCAAAATGTATGCCTGGGAGAAGCCGTTCGGCAAGCTGGTGGAACTCACTCGCTTCAATGAGATGGTGTGCATCAAGAAAGTGAACTACATCCGCGGAATACTCCTAAGCTTCGCCATGTTCCTGTCGCGCATCTTCGTGTCCTCGAGCCTGATCGCCTTCGTACTGCTGGGCAACATACTCGATGCCGAGAAAGCCTTCTTTGTCACTGCCTACTACAATATCCTGCGGCGTTCAGTCACGATGTTCTTCCCCCAGGGCATCTCTCAGTTTGCCGAACTCATGGTCTCCATACGTCGCCTGGAGACGTTTATGCATCGGCCCGAGACCAAGGTCAGGGATAAGTCGATAGCACCGATGCCTATTCCCAAGCCAGAGTCCCTGAATGGGGACAGTCCCAAGAGCAATGGCCTGCCGGAGAACCTCATCGAATTCAGCCAGTTCCAGGCGCGATGGGAGAGCCACTCAGCGGAGCCCACGCTGGAGGACATCAATCTGCAGCTGGGTCGCCGGAAATTGGTTGCTGTCATCGGGCCCGTGGGCGCCGGAAAGTCCAGTCTGATTCAGGCGGTTCTTGGCGAGCTTCCGGCGGAGAGTGGCCAGCTAAGGGTCAACGGCAGCTACTCGTATGCGGCCCAGGAACCTTGGCTCTTCACGGGCACTGTGCGCGAGAATATACTGTTCGGCCTGGAGTGGGATAAGCACCGGTATCGCACAGTCGTGAAGAAATGCGCCCTGGAAAGGGACTTTGAATTACTGCCCTACGGGGATAAGACGATTGTCGGCGAGCGAGGAGCATCCCTCTCCGGCGGACAGAAGGCCAGGATTAGTTTGGCGAGGGCAGTGTACCGACGGGCGGACATCTATCTCCTGGATGATCCTCTCAGCGCGGTGGACACCCACGTGGGGCGGCACTTGTTTGATCAGTGCATGCGTGGCTACCTTCGCAGTGAACTCGTCATTCTGGTCACGCATCAGCTGCAGTTCCTGGAGCAGGCGGATCTCATCGTGATCATGGACAACGGACGGATTAGCGCCATGGGCACATACTCCTCGATGAAGCGCAGTGGCCTGGACTTTGCCCAGCTGCTGACATCGCCGAATGATACGGACGAGTCCTTCGACGAGTTGGAGGTGCCGCCTGGAGACGGAGTAGACCGCTTGAGTGTGCCATCGCTGAGCAGGAGAGACAGCAGGGTCAGTAAGCCGAGCACTCGGAACAACAGCTTCACTTCCCTCAGTTCAATGGCGGAGTCGATGGCTCAGGAGGCGGCGCTGCAGATGCAGGAGACCCGGGTGGAGGGCAAGATCGGCCTGGGACTGTACAAGGAATACCTCACAGCCGGCAGCAGCTGGCTTATGCTTCTCTTCATCCTGTTCCTCTGCCTGGCCACTCAGATCCTGAGCTCCGCGGCGGACTATTTCTTGGCCTATTGGTGAGTGGACTTTTTCTTGAATTCCTCCAAAATCTCAAGAGATTCTCTTATTCCATGACAGGGTGGACAAAAATGAGGATAAGGCGGACATGAAAACAGATCCGGCGGACATGTACTACTTCACCGTCCTCAACATAGCCGTGGTGGTGTTCACCATTGTTCGCACGATGCTCTTCTACCAGATGGCGATGCGGAGTTCCAAGACACTGCACAACGCCATGTACCGGGGCATCACCCGGGCGGCCATGTACTTCTTCAACACGAATCCCTCGGGCCGCATCCTCAATCGCTTTTCCAAGGACCTGGGCCAGATAGACGAGCTGCTGCCCTCCGTTATGCTGGACGTAGTCCAGATATTCCTCACCCTGAGCGGCATCGTCGCCGTGATCTGCATAACGAATCCCTATTACTTCATCCTGACCCTCGCCTTGGGTATAGTTTTCTACTACATCAGAGATTTTTACTTGAAGACCTCCAGGGATGTGAAGCGACTGGAGGCGGTGGCCAGATCCCCCATATACTCGCACCTCAGCACCACCATTAGCGGCTTGCCCACCATCCGGGCCCTGGGAGCTCAGAAGGAACTGATCGCCGAATTCGACAACCTCCAGGATCTCCATAGTTCCGGCTACTACACGTTCCTGGCCACTAATCGAGCCTTCGGCTACTACCTGGACTGCTTCTGTACCTTGTACATTGTGGTCATAATCCTGAACTACTTCATCAATCCCCCGGAAAGTACTGGAGAGGTGGGCCTGGCCATCACCCAGGCGATGGGCATGACCGGCATGGTGCAGTGGGGCATGCGGCAGTCGGCGGAGCTGGAGAACACGATGACCGCCGTGGAGCGGGTGGTGGAATACGACGAGATCGAGCCGGAGGGCGAGTTCGAGTCCAGGCCGGGCAAGAAGCCCTCGCCGAGCTGGCCTGAAAAGGGCGAGATCGTAGCCGAGGACCTGTGCCTGCGCTACTTCCCGGATCCGCAGTCCAAGTACGTTCTCAAGGCCCTCAACTTCCAGATCAGGCCTCGCGAAAAGGTGGGCATTGTGGGACGAACTGGCGCCGGCAAGTCATCACTGATCAACGCACTCTTCCGACTCTCCTACAACGAAGGCACCATCACCATCGATGACCGGGACACGGCCGAGATGGGACTTTTCGATCTGCGCAGCAAAATATCCATCATCCCCCAGGAGCCAGTGCTCTTCTCGGGCAGCATGCGCTACAACCTGGATCCGTTCGAGGAGTACGAGGACGCCAAGCTGTGGGAGGCTCTGGAGGAGGTGAAGCTGAAGCCACTGATCTCCGAGCTTCCCAGCGGACTGCAGAGCAAAATCAGCGAGGGCGGAACCAACTTCAGTGTGGGCCAGCGCCAGCTCGTTTGCCTGGCCAGGGCCATTCTCCGGGAGAATCGTGTCTTGGTCATGGACGAGGCCACCGCCAATGTGGATCCCCAGACGGACGCCCTGATCCAAGCCACAATAAGGAACAAATTCCGGGACTGTACGGTGCTGACGATTGCCCATCGACTCAATACCATCATGGACTCTGACAGAGTGCTGGTAATGGATGCCGGACACCTGGTGGAGTTTGGTTCGCCCTACGAACTCCTCAGTGCCACCGAATCCAAGATCTTCCACGGCATGGTGATGGAAACAGGGCAGGCCACCTTCGATAGCCTTTTCAAAGTAGCCGAGAAGGTATGTTTCGAATATAATTTCCATCAGTTTTCCATTTTCCAACCAGTCTCTTTATATTTTCAGGCTCATCTGGACACTCATAAGCCAAAAGCCGAGTAGGTTCCATCGAGGAACCTCTTCTTGGACGCAAAAAAGTTCTCATTTCCTGGCTGTAAGCCCTGCAAAGTGTACCTAATCCAGCCAGCTGCATTTAAGTTAGTTTTCTACTTAAAGTATTACGCCCTCGAACCTAAATACTTATGAAACTCCCATGTGGTACCTGTACTGTAAAATTCACAAAGTCAGCCCCATTGAACTTCTAAATATACCGTCTTAAACCTCTGTTTAAGCTGACTTTTTTCTTAGATGCTGCCCTTTAAGCCACCCAAGCATCTTAACTTGGCCAACTTGGTTTGAGCATCATTATATTTCAGAAAATTGCCATATCTTTGTTAATAATTGTCCGATCGGAAAATTGTATACCTTCCCGGTCTTAGATCTTCAAGAACTTTCATTTTCAATCAAAACCTGGCCAACTAAAATCTGACCCCATTTTCCTAATTTTGTAAGGGGTAACATCATGATTTTGGCCGGAAATCGAGCCAAAATTTGATTTCTCCATTTTCACAATATTTTGATGCCGATCAAAGCTACTAGGAACCCTGATTCCTAAATGGCATTCCCTTTTCGGATCCGATACGAATTGGCCTAAATATTAACTGAAAAGTGTCTCGAAAGTTGGCATTTCAGCCAGCCAAAGATCTTAACTTGGCCATCATGGTCTGAGCATCATTTTATTTCAGAAAAAATACCATAACTTTGTTAATAATTGTCCGATCGGCGAATGTTATACCTTCCCGGTCTTAGATCTTCAAGAAATTTCATTTTCAATCAAAACCTGGCCACCTAAAATCTGACCCCATTTTCGTAATTTTTGTAAGGGGTAACATCATGATTTTGGCCGAAAATCGAGCCAAAAATTTGATTTCTCCATTTTCACAATATTTTGATGCCTGTCGAAGCTACTCGGAACCCTGATTCTGTAAATGGCATTCCCCTTTCGGATCCGATACGAATTGGCCTAAATATTGACTAAAAAGTGTCTCAAAAGTTCTCATTTTAGCCACCTAAGGATCTTAACTTGGCCATCATGGTCTGAGCATCATTTTATTTCAGAAAAAATGACATAACTTTGTTAATAATTGTCCGATCGAACAATGTTATACCTTCCCGGTCTTGGATCTTCGAGAACTATCATTTTCTGCCAAAAACTGGCCAACTAAAATCTGACCCCATTTTGGTCATTTTTCTAAGGGGTAACATCATGATTTTGGCCGAAAATCGAGCCAAATTTTGATTTCTCCATTTTCACAATATTTTGATGCCGATCGAAGCTACTAGGAACCCTGATTCCTAAATGGCATTCCCTTTTCGGATCCGATACGAATTGGCCTAAATATTAACTGTAAAGTGTCTCAAAAGTTGGCATTTTAGCCAGCCAAAGATCTTAACTTGGTCAACATGGTCCCCGCATCGATTTATTTCGGGAAAAATGCCATAACTTTGTTAATATGGGTCCGATCGGCGAATGTTATACCTTCCCGGACTTAGATCTTCAAGAACTTTCATTTTCAATCAAAACCTGGCCACCTAAAATCTGACCCCATTTTCGTAATTTTTGTAAGGGGTAACATCATGATTTTGGCCGAAAATCGAGCCAAAATTTGATTTCTCCATTTTCACAATATTTTGATGCCGATCGAAGCTACTCGAAACCCTGATTCTTAAATGGCATTCCTCTTTCAGATCCGATACGAATTGGCCTAAATATTGACTAAAAAGTGTCTCAAAAGTTCTCATTTTAGCCACCTAAGGATCTTAACTTGGCCATCATGGTCTGAGCATCATTTTAATAATTGTCCGATCGAAGAATGTTGTACCTTCCCGATCTTGGATCTTCGAGAACTATCATTTTCTGTCAAAAACTGGCCAACTAAAATCTGACCCCATTTTGGTCATTTTTCTAAGGGGTAACATCATAATTTTGGCCGAAAATCGATCGAAATTTTAGTTGATCGATTTTCACAATATTTTGATGCAGATCGAAGCTTTCGGAATCCCTGATTCGCAAATGGTATTTCTTTTCCACATCAATTACAAATTGGCCTAAATATTGACTAAAAAGTGTCGCAAAAGTTTCCCTTTTAGCCACCCAAGGATCATGGTCTCAGCATCGACCTTCCGACTTATATACTGCGGTCAAAGGATAAAAGGAGTCCATAGCTTGACATCTGAGAGACTTATTGCCGTAGAAACCGACAGACAAAAGGATGGAAGTGTCTACATCACTCAGGTGATGATGATAGAATATATATACTTTAAAGGATCAGAGATATCTTCACACTCTTGACCAAAATTATAATTCCCTCTGCAAGGATATTAAAGGCAAACATTTGAGTATTAAAGAAACAAATCGGTGAAAATCTTTATAAAGTTAATAAGGTGCTAAAGTACAAATAATTTAGTTACATTTAAGTTAAATTTTTTCGATATCCTGGCTAGTCGATCAGACCTCGCCTTGTGGGTGCGAGGGATTCGGGAGTGGGCGCTCCTGGGCCACTCGTTTCGGACCAGGCAGCTTCAGGCTGAATCCCCGAAACACAACATCGACCAGGCTTTCGCAGGACAAAATAAGAAGTATCGCCAAAAGGACAAGGAGCACCGAGATCACCGAGGGATGAACCAAAGGCCAGTCCGATCGGTGATCGATAAACACAACGTAGAACAAAACAACAGCATTGCAGATGAGCATTAGACAGGTGATGATGGAGCTGGTCCCCAGGCGGGCGAAGGAGCCCTTTGCCCGGAGGCTGGAGAGGAACACTAGGACTGGTATCAGCAGATGGATCAACACGAGCAGGCCCATCGGCACCGCATACGGCTCCTGAAGGAATAGACGAGCCGTGTTGCCCAAATAGGTGAAGCCGCCAATCCAGTGACCAGATCCCAAGAGTGATACGAAGAAGTAGAGCAGGATGGAAACTGCGAATCGGTAGGACATGTGTAAGTGCTTTGAGGGCGTCATTGGGTTTTCCTTCCCGGGCTGCATTTCCTCATCCGCCTGCTCCTCTTCGTTCAGCTGCTTGCTCTCCTCGTGCACCTCGGCTCCCATCTGGTATTCCGTGACCAATGCCTGGACAAAGAGTGACGAGTAGGAATCACTCAGCAAGGCATGAACGGTCAGCAGGTTGAAACAGATTATTTCCCAGCGATTCCGTGGCCCGGAATTGGCGCAAAACGCCGACGACAAAATGGCGTAGATTAGATGTATCCAGGATCCTGCTAGGATATAAATCGGCACCGTCTTGCCCATCTCATGGAAGTAGATACCCACGCCTCCCGCCACCAACACGGCTACATTGATGAGCCACACAAGTCCCGGAAACTGGTGCTTGAGAACACAGGGCCGCATAACCACCATGAACATGCTGGCAGCCTGGAGGGGGACGCGGTATTCGGTGGTCATTAGGATCTGCATGGCGGGCTGTGACCACAGGAATCCACTCAGCAAAAAAACGAGAGCCAGCCAAGCCAGGAACTTGGCCGAAAAGTATCTCCAGCCGTGTCGGTTGTAGATCACAACCGAACAGACAAAGATTATGCTGAAGAAGCAGTGGCAGTTGAGCGCGACCAAGATTCCTCCAGCCGGAACGAGAATCCAGCCTATGTGGGTCAACGGTTCCAGCACCGAGCGACCCTCACACGGCACCTCCGCCAGAGTCAGGCACCAAACTCCAAAGGGCACCAGCAGGCAGAGGATCGTCATCAGACAGGAACATTGCAGGAATACCAGTTCTCCGACTAGGAGACCCACCGAGAGAAGTGTAACCGTGGAGCAGGTCACAAATCCGTGGCATTTCTTCGTCGACTCCATTGAATCCTTCGAGACCTTGATCACCAAAAAGTACATCCAGCCCAATAGGGCCAGCACTGTCGTCACTTGGACTGGAATGTGTAGGTAGGTACTGTAGTACTTCAGGGTATTCAGGGCCAGTGTGGCGGCCAGTTTGCTCGTCTCCTTGGCCTTGTCGCTCGTTCCAATGGCCAGAAGGCGGTCCATCTGGTTCTGGTAGTACGCGATGCGGCAGAGATCCAAATCCATTGACTTTGGCAGCCATTTGGAGAAGATGCCACGCTCATGCTTCCGGATCTTTTCCTTGGCGAGGGCCAGCAGTTGCAGGGCATTCAGGTCCATGGCTTTCCTCGTGTATTCCGGCGTCACTATCATGTAGCTTTGGGGCAGGACACCCAAGTTGTTGATCGGTGGCGGCAGGCCAATCAGGGCCGAAATCAAAGGCGTCAACTCAATCTGGTCCAGCTTGTGGAGCGGCATGTGGGTGCCGTTGTTGAGCTCCAGGCTACTGTGATTGTTGGCCTTGCGATTGACGCCAGCGCCCCAAAGGTAGAAGGGAGTAGTTTTTTCCTGGAGCGTTGCTCCACCATGCGAACCTGGACAGAAAAAGGATTAATTTCAAGACCACCCCCCACTGAAGCCACTCACCCAAATCAGTGAGTCCATGGGCGGAGGTCATCAGATAAACGGTAGCTCGGTCGGCAAACACCCTTTCAATCATATGATAAGTCTCTCGTACGGTCCACTGGGCATTCCTGAACTTCGCCTGGTACCTTTCATCCAGCGGGCTCTCCGCAATCAGGCCCTCCATCTGGAGAGTGATCACCGACCGCGTGGCTATCTTTAGCCTATTGAAAGTATCGACATCCTTCAAGGCGGCTTCCAGCTTCTCGAACACCTTCCGCGGGTGACCCGAAAAATTGAGAACCACAGTATTCGGCGCCGACGAGGTGCGATTGTAGATGGTATCGTAACCTTCTTCTGTTACCAACGAAGGCGCATCATAGAAGCCGGCGAGCAGAGCCGCCTTCCCGGTTCGCGTCAGTGTGGGAATAGTGGTGCGAGTCACGCCCACGAGACCGTGCTGCCTTAGCAGCTCCCGGAGATGAGTCAGTTGCTGGAAATTAGACCCAAAAAAGGTCTCTGCCCGTAGACCCTCGACGAGAAACAGGACCAGACGCTCGGCTGGCGGCTGAAGGCCCAACTCTGGCAGCGTCTTTTGCGGCTCCGGGTGCTCCAGCTCGCCGGGCTGGAAGTATAGTCGCAGCATGCAGACGAGCAGGAGCAGCTGCACCAGTATTGCCTGAAGTTTCCACATTTCTAGCCGATTTTTCACCTTTACGATTATTCGAGACAAAAGGCGACGATACAGCAGGAACAAAACCTTGACGACAACTGAGCTCGCACACCAAAGTCCAGTTTGGAGTAACGACAGATTCATTTTTGAATTTTTGGCCAATGCTACGATGATTCTGGATTCAAATCGGAGGAATTTCAGCTCACTTGGATGGGAGGGAATCGGCCGTCTAACCAACCGTTTGCCTTTCTGACCCGAAATCCAAGTCACCTTTGAAAAATTTGACAGAAATGGCAAAGTGACAGTCCCTGGGGAAAAGGTTTCCATGCAGGGTCGTGAAAGAAAACCAGAACCGTGGAAATATGTTGGAGTCCTACTACAGTCTTATCCTGTTGCAGCTGGTTTTGCTCTTCTCGGTGGGGATTATATATCTGAGAGTCCCCTCGCTGGCAGAATTTGATCCGCAGAATGTGGAGGCGCTAAAGGAGCCACCGCCGGCCGATCGCCTCGTCATCTTCCTGAGGGACGGACTCTCCGCCCAAATATTCCTGTCCAACAGATGTGGTTCTATTCCCCTGCTCCAGAACATCTTTGTGCGCGAAGGTCTGGTGGGAATTAGTCGGCCCGAGACAACCACCTATTCGTCCATGTCGCCATACGTGTCCTTGTTCACCGGTTACAATGAGAATGCAGCGGTGGTGGCACGTGGATGGATGCAGTATCCGACCCTCGACACTATTTTCAAACGGAGTAACCGGAGCTATGCCTGGACCACCTCGGCAGTGCTCAGGCGCCTTCCCGACATCGGCCGAGCCAAGGAGATGAACTACAAGGCGAGATCCCACGGAACCTCATCCCATTTCCAGCCGGAGAAAGCTACGTTCTACGCCGTGGATATGCTCCTCGCCAAAGAATCAAGCCGGTTGCAGAATATCAGAGGACTCGTTTTCTTCATCCACATGACGGGTGTGGAACCATCCTTACAGAACCTCAACCAAATCGAATCAAATATCCACAAAATGTACCAACTGTTCGAAAACTCCTTTCCCGACAAAAGAACGGCATATCTGCTCACCTCCAATCTAGGAAATCCGCAGACCAAAAGTAAGCTAGAAGAATCTCTTCTATTCCTAAAGCTTCACTAACCAGATTCCCCTTCCAGCCGAATGCAAACTGGCCGTAGAATCTCCCTTCTTTCTTTGGGGCTCTGGTGTGGCTCACATTAAGTCCATGCCAGGACGAAGCTTTGTGGCCAACAGTACTGGGTTCAGGCTACCACTGCATGTCCTACATCCGCCCCAGATCACAGCCCTCATGAGCGCCTTGCTTGGACTGCCCCCACCAGTGAACAGTCGTGGCATCCTGCCCAAAGGATTTCTGAACACCAGTATACGATACGAGGCGAATGCCATGCTAACCAATGCCAAGCAGCTCCTGGCCCAGGCCCGCCACCTGAGGGAGCAGCATCCCAGCAGATTACCGGCCTTCTGGCTGGACGGCCAGACAATGGATAGTTTTTTGAAGAACTCCCACGGCTTGAAGGCTCAACGTCGCTTTAAGGCTCTGCGGGATTACGCAGCCAACTTCATGCCGGTGCTGGTCAAAGGAATCGATTACTACCAGCATTTTTTTGATGTCGGACTGTTGGTGGCGGTGAGTCTGGCGGGGATTGGATGGGTGTACTGTTTGCGCTGTCATTTGGGCAATAGAGCAGCCTTCAAAGTCAGCTCCGAGGAACTGGTAGTGAAGGCATCACATGGCCTTATGTGGTGTCGGGCTTTCTCCCGAACACTGACTGGGCTCTTTGTGATCTACATGCTCCTCGACGGATTTCCCCTTCCGGTTATGATGGTTCTCATGCTGCCCTCACTGTACTGGATGCTGAACCTGAAGGTGATCGGCAAAGGTCCCAGAATGGTCTGCCTCCATAGCTTGCTCCTTCCTGCGAGTATATCTTTGATTTGCTTGGGAGGATTCTTCAAGCGCCACATCATTGCCGTGGGCTACATATCCTTCGCCTGCTTTTCCAACAGAGATGCCTTCCGAGTCCGGGGACTTTACTTCTACATCTGGGTCTTGCTGCTGCTGGGAGTTGGGTGTCTGCCATTTCAACCGGAGTCCTTGGGCTGCTCTCAGCCAGGAGCTCTAATCTTTAGTATCCTGCTCACTCTACTGCGACCTCTGGCCTGTGGCATTTACCACAATCTAGTCACCTGGTTGAGCAACCTCGTCATGCTGCTGATCGCCCTCGAGCATGTCCTTGTGGGCTGGTATCCAGGCGCAACATACATAGTATCCTGGACATATCTGGGCTTCGTGGCCTTTTCGCAAAGACGAAACCTGCAGCCCAGCGAACTGATGTTCTTCAATCTCAGTACCTTGTACACGTTATCCTGCACATCCTACGAAGCAGTTGTTATCCAAATGCTGGCTCTGGAACTGCAGATGGCACTGCGGATGAAGCTGGAGAGGAATGAGAATGTTGGACCGAAAACAGCAGCCACATATATATTCCTCTACAGTTGGTATTCCCTATTTGCAATTGGCAGCTTTCCGGCCTTCGAAGACTACTTGGACATCCTACACGAATCCTGCCTCGGCCATCTAAATGTGACTCATCCCCTGGTGTTATGTATTAAACTGACGCTGCCGTGGTTGCTTCTGCTCTGCATCCTGGCTGGGATCTTCAAGGACATCCGGGCACACGAACGGGAAATTTTTCTATGGCTTCTGTTTATGAGCAACATAACGTCAATGGTTCTCTTGTGGCGAGTTCAAGATTATGGTCCTTGGCGGGAGATCCTTAGCCGATTCGCGGAGTTTGCAGTGGTGCATGTGTTCCCAATCATCTGGCTCGGTCTCTGGAAACTGGCCCAGTTGAAAGTGGGTTCCAAATGGATATCTCAGCTGCCGGAAAGAGCATCACTTCATTAAGTCTTCTTTGTAATTTAAACTGTTACGATAATTGATAAAGACAAAGATCCATAAATATGTTTCTTATGTAGTTATTATTTTTAACCTTATAATTCTAACTTTACGAATATGTTAGAATTTTAATAAAATATAATATTTGATTTTTATAAGAAATTCTATGTGCTAATTAAGAGTGATTGAAAAGGTTACAGTGTACAAAATTCGCATTTACGCGCTTTCTTGCTGAAATTATATAATGACATTTATCAAAGACATCCATTTTCAATTCAGTGACAACATACATATGTTATCAAAATAATAGGAGTGCTTTTTTATATGCTGTTGTCTTTTCTGTAGCACTGTTATGCGTTCGTTTTTTCCAATTTTATTTCTTTCTTTTAGTTTGCTTATCAGTACACCTTCTGAGGTACCATTATTTTTTGACCCTAACATCTTAGTGTTCCTGAAAATTACCCCATTTTGTAAGCAAGCTTCATTTAGTGATTATGAAAATAATAGGAGTGTGTCTTTTAAATCTGCTCAGAGCGCAAAAAAAACGTTATTATTCTTAAAAAACGATTTCAAAGTATAGAATGTTTAATTTCCAATTACAATTTTAACTTTCAAGATCGAGAATTTAAAGCAATGGTCAGTGGTAAACACTGTACACCTGTACAAACTTGTCATCAAGTGGAAAAACGTAAAAGGAAGTACAAGAAATAATTGGATGCGGTGCTTCCATGATCCTTAATGTACTAAACTTTTCACCCAAGCCCGAAAAACGCGTTCGACCCAGAGTTGTAGCCGATAAACTGGCTAAACGTGTTGCCAGGTATTCTAAAAAGTATCCTTTTGGAAGCTGCAAAGCAATAATAGATAAGCTTAGCTTGTAAGAAAGTATTCAAACTATAAGTCTACATTTAAAAGAACAAAATTTGACTGCCGTGGATGGTCCTGGATATGTCCAAATAATGCAAGAAACAATGTTGCCTTATGCTAGTGATGAAATGCCAATCCTTTAGGTCTACGAGCAGGATAATCCAGCAGGTTTAGAGGAAATAACATTAAAGTGCTAGAATGACCCGCATAGTTTCCCGATCGAAAATTTGTGGCAGATATAAAAAAGGAGGTCGCTTTTTAATATAGATATACTGAAGTAGTTTTGTTTTAGTTTTAATTTCTTAAATACAAGTCATTCTTTTTAAAAAAAATTAATTTCTCTGCGATATTAATATTCGTGATGCGCACTTCTATTATTTTTATAACAGCCCCAGAAATAACGTCCAACAGATAGCATCTGAAATATGATTCATTGCCATGCATTAAGGTATTAGTTTTTATACTATCAGAGTGATTGATAAAAAGTAATTATTATTTAATAGAATCGTTACGTAAATAGTAAAATTCATGTATAATGAATATATAACAAGACAAAAATGTACATATAAATATATTATTAAATACTGTGTAAAGTTTATTTGACCTTTTGATAACGAAACATTTGGCGGCTTCAAAATTGAAAACCAGCGTGGCCACACTTCCCAAAATTAACCGATATACAATGTCCGATACCGATACGACAACTAGTGGCAGCATTAAGTTATCGGTATCGCAAACAGTGGTGCCACCCGTTTAATATTGCTCTCCCTTATTTTGCATAGAAAATAAACAAAAAGCTCTGCGGAAATTATGTTTTCACAATAATTCCCAACACATTTGTGCGGGCGCAGGTGTGTGTGTGCTGGAAAACCCCAATTGTGAGAGATCGAGGAAGCGCAAGAGCCTGCAGGAAAGCGGAAAAGCGGAACTAGAAATTGCGCATTCCACGAAAGCACTCACTAACGAGGAAGGCAGCAGCAGCAGCAGCAACAACAACAAAATACGAGACTGTGATACGAGAACAGCATAGCAAAAGGTGAGGCAAAAAGTTGACATGTGAATGTGGGGGCGGGCGGTATATGGCGAGCAGTTACGGTTAATAACAACAATTGCTGTGTATTGTGCCCCCCCACACACACACACACACCACACACCGAAAAATACAAATTATATATGTATGTATGTATGTAAATACGGGCTCACTGATTTTGGATCGCGTAGGCAAAAATGGCCAGACCCCCCACCCCACCCCACTGCCATTGAAGAAACCCAAGTCAGGTTTTGATTTCGATTTTTGTGAAACGAAAAACGGTGGGGGTGGCCGCCACCCCACTACCTGCCGCCCTGCAATCACTAAGTAAGCAAATATGCGATCATACCCCTTGCCGCGATAACGTTCTAATTCCGTTTCTCGATCGCTGGGCCCCGAAGGTCGGATATTGTCGCCTGTCTTTGCCAGATTGCACTTCGCTATTGTTTACCCTTCCAAAGGGTATCTTGAACATAGGGTCGGTTGTCAGACCCACAACTAGTTTTAATTTTGTTTATTTTCGTATTTAAGAGTAGTTTGTTAGTTGCCTTGAACTGATTAATTATTTATTTAATAAATAAATATAAATAATACTACTATACTATAAAATAATATTATTTTTTAATGTTTCTTAAATAAAAATAGAACTTGCAGTGCAATCATCTACTTATTTTTATCGCGAGTCACTATTAGACACTATTATTAATTATAATTAATTATAAATATTAATCCTATGTACAAATTTATCTCAAAATATGATTTAAGAAACAGAAATAATTATAATTAATATATTTTATATATTTTTTTCATTATTTTCTTACTAATTACCCAGAAAACCTTTGTTAGATATATTTTTTCTAAAAAGAAATCCCAAAACCATAACCCAAATAATTTTATTCAAAAGTGTATTCCCAGTTTCCACCTCAAGTCCCATGCCATTCTGATGTCTTTTTCATTTCTTTTTTTTTTTCCTTCAGCCAGCAAGCACATATTCTGCCACTTGTTGGGCCGAAGACACAGTTGCCTCAATTAGTTGTTGTTTCTTTTTTATTTGCGGATGGTGGCTAGGTGAAGTGGGCTGGCTCATTAAGCAAACTCGAGCATCCGGCGACCAGTGGTCGTGGCTGGGGTGACTGCAGCTCGTGCCCCACCGAGGAGGGAACTGGCTGCACATATAGTTGGCAAGAGGTACAAGGTACTTTCACTATTCCTTCGCTTTCTGAGACATCCACCGAGTTGTTAGAACCAAGCACTTGAGCCACAATTAAGTGACCAATCGAAAGGTGTTTGTTTAGAGACCATCTTGGCCTTTTTAAACTCCCATTGGTGTTTAGTTTTCGTTCAGTTGTGGCACCATGCTCTTCCTTAGCTGCAGTTGGTGGGACCTCCTTCAGGATGATGAGGTTTGCCCTTAAAGACTGTAGTATATCACGGTCGTCTGCTTAATCGGCCTAAATTGCTCCCCACCTTGAGGCTGATAACGATAAGAGTCGAGGCGACTGGAGAGAGAGATTGCCGAAAAAAAGATGAGGGACACTAGTATGAGCAATGCTCCGCCTAGTTGGAGGCAGATAGTGGGCACTGTGCACCTAATTGCGCACTTTTTATTACTTGGACCAGAATTTGCATACACAATTAGTGGGCTCTGGTAGTGGGCGTATGTATGCTGATCGCAGATTTGTGTTTGTGCTTTCAGTTCACAGTCGCTGAGGCCGGAGAGCTGGCGTCGGCGATGGCCACGGCACCGCGATCCCTGGACACCATCTCCCTCTGCTCGACCGTCTCCAGCTGCCCGGATCGCAATGGCTTCTACGGCGGCTTCCAGCGCACCGACAAGCCCAAGGAGCCGCTCTCGAAGGCCCAGATCATTGCGCGGGAGAAGAAGTGGTTGTACATGATTGAAAACTGGTCCATATACATGTCAAAAAACTATAAAAAGGTAAGATAATATATATACTATATACTTCAGTGATGAAACTTCCCCTTCTGGCAGATCCGAGATCGATGTCGCAAGGGCATACCCAAGTCGGTGCGACCCAAGGCCTGGTTCTATCTATCGGGGGCGTATTTGCTGAAAAATAAGAACCCCAATGTGTATCAGGATCTGTTGAAGAAGCCAGGCAACCCGGCGACCATCGAGGAAATCAAAAAGGACAAGCACCGGCAGTTCCCCTTCCACGAAATGTTTCTCGACGAGCAGAAGGTGGGACAGATTGAGCTCTTCAACGTCCTCAAGGCCTATTCCATATACAACCCGAAGGTGGGCTTCTGCCAGGCGCAGGCACCCATAGCCGCCTTCCTATTGATGCACCTGCCCGCGGAGGACGCCTTCTGGGTGTTTGTCAGCGTGTGTGATGTGTAAGTGGACGGTGGAGACTGAGACCCTTGTATCCTTTTAGACATTACACTTGCCTACCTTTGCAGATACCTGCAGGACTACTTTATACCCGGCCTGGAGGTGATTCAGAACGATGCTGGCATTCTGGAGGGCTTGCTGAAGAAAACCTGTCCACCCGTCTACCGCCACCTACAGAAGCACAAAGTGGAGCCGCTGCTCTACATGACCGACTGGTTCCTGTGCGCCATGACCCGCACATTGCCCTGGGAGACGTTGCTGCGTGTTTGGGACTGTTTCCTGGCCGAGGGAATACGGGTGATCTTCAAGGTGGCCCTGGTCATAATCGGAGCATCGCTTAGCCGGCACAAGGTGCGCAAGACGTGCACCGGGCTGTGTGAGACGCTGGCGGTGCTGCGATCCCCCGAGGAACACATCGTCGAGGAGGAGTTCCTCATCAACAACATGATGCGGCTGAACCTGCGCGTCGAAGACTTCCAGATCGAGCATACGCGCCAGAAGGCGCGACGGGCCAAGCAGAAGGCCCAGCAAGAGGCAGAGTCCAGTGGACATCGGCGCAATATGCCGACCTTGTGAGGGATTGGCGCTACAATAACTACAACAATTTGTTACTAAAACACACACACACACACAAAACACATGCCTAGTTGCATAAGTTTCTACGTTTAAAGTCGAATAGGAGGCACAAAGTGGGCGGGTGCTGAGGGACACCGCCCGGTGGGTCATTCAATTACGGAGACATCATTCCATGCAATCAGTTTTGTCTAATTTTAAGCCAATTCTTTTGTTGAGCACATTTGGGGGCTGGAATCATTGTATCTCTGTATTCGCAATCGTATTATTCATTCAGCGGCAACTATTAGAAGCGTGCAATTTTTTATGCTTTTCAAAAGTATTTATTAAATATTTATTATTACTGGATAAACATTAAAAGGATTAGAGTTAGACTTGATTTGAGGACCCGAACATATCGTATTACTATCATCGTCATCATCACCAGAGGATCTAATCGCGTTTTTATTATTAGTTCAATCCGCATCCATCCCGATAAGAAATGTTGATATTTACCTGCGATGTGTTACGAAGGAGGAGCTCGGCAAGGGGCCTGATTTTTTGACCGAAATTAACATAAAACTGTATTACTAATAAAGCGAGATATACATAAAAATTAAATGAATCTTTTTACCCACTCCCAGGATCAGTACAATCTCATTTTTTTATCAAGATAGTTGTCTTATTTATTAACATTTCTGAAACAGCGAGCTGAGTGCCATTCTAATTCCTGATTAGCCCGGAGAGCAGCTCTGTCTGTCGGACAATAAAATATAATTTAGTTTAATAATTGCCATAATAATATCATTTTAATTTAAGCAGCTTGCGCTGGCAAATAAATAGCTAGTCTTAAAACTATTAATGAAAATGGGCCGCCTTGAGGTGCATTATAAACTATGAGTCGATGTTGGGAGTTGCGAGTTAGGAGTCGGGTCAGGAATACTATTCTTAATCTCATAGAATGGTGCCTCCCAACAGAAGCATTCGATTCTGCTGGCCACTGGAAGTTTGCGTTTATGGAAGCGGACGTGGAACTGGGCGTGACTAAAACTATAAATAATAGCTCGGAGGGGAAAATAAAGTCAGGGACTAAAATCAGTGGCTAAAAACTAACAATCAGTTATACCAAAAAAATGGTAAGATTAAAATTATTTAAAAAATCAGTTGCATTTCGAGAGAGTCTACAAATATCTGCACATTTTAAAACACAAGGAGACTCCAGTTTCCTAGCTGGGGAGCTCCTATCCCAGCAGATATTGATCCTCAAAGTCCATGTCGTCCCCGTCGTCGAGCAGGTGCGGGGGCAATGGCATGTATGGACCTGAGTCGAGACCAGTCTGGTTGTCTTCATCGTCCACAGTTGGCACTACGTCTTCCTGCTCCTCCTTGCGCATGTGATCCCGGATCTTAGCGAGCATTGAGTCCTTTTCCTTAGCTGCCTTGTGGCTGTCCAGGACATGCTGTTTCAGATCCTGCAGACTGTGCAGCCGGCAGCCTCCCGATTCGGAGCCATCTTCATTCTCGTCGCATAGCCTGCAGAGCACATAGGCAGGGTGGGGGAGGTGCTGGAAGCGGTGATGCTGCAGCTCGCGCAGCCGAGTGGTCCGAATCTCCTCATTGCAGTCGTTGCAGCGATAGCGATCCACGTCCACCTTGATCATGTGCAGCAGGTCCAGCTTGGTGAGACTGTGGTAGACATTGATGTGCTCCTTCCATCCGGTCCTCTTCACCGTGGTGAAGCCATCGCCGCACTGGGGACACGCCAGCTGGTACAAAGACCGAATGGCCACCGCTCCTTCCTGATCCTGATCGTGCTCCTGCTCCTGCTCCTCGTCGTCCAGCTCCAGCTGCGGGTGATTGTCGCAGCGATTCGTGTCCCGATTCAGATGCTTGAAGAACATCTGCTTGCGCACGAACTCCCCGCCACAGGTCAAGCACTTGAAGGAGCGGTGCGGCAGGTGGCGGAACTTGTGCGACTGCAACTGCCCAATGGCACCCTTCGTGTGGGTCACTGTCACCCGCTTGTAGCACTCCAGACAGAGGTAGTGGTGATTATCCAGCTGCCGGAAGTTCAGCCCCTCGCGGCTATTGAAGTTGTGCTTCTCCACGATGTGTTTGCGCCAGAAGGCGTGCGAGTCAAAGTTCTGGTTGCACTTCGGGCAGAAGTACGTAATGAAGTCCAAGTCCACGGCATTGTGATACGAGATGCTATCCTCCAGGGTGTTCAGGCCAGCGGGTCGGACGGGCAACGCCCCTGGCTGGGGCTTCAGGGTGCGACTCATGGCCGCCCCCGAGGAGGAGGACGAACAGCTGGGTGGTGATTCCGGCACAGGAATCGGTGACGGAAGTCGGGCCTTTTCTCTGTCGACCTCCCGATAGCGGTGGTACATCTTGGACGGCTTGGTGACCATCACCGGCGCCCCCCTCTCGAAGATGTTGTGCCGCGCCCGCAGATGCGCCGCGATGTTCGGCTTGTGATTGTAGCAGGTGCCGCAGATGAGGCACTTCAAGTACAAGCGGTATGGCAGGTGACGGAAGTGGTGGTCCTGCAGGCCCTTCAGCTTCGAGTTGCTCACAACGTCCTTGCACTGGGTGCACTGGTAGCGGTACTTGTCCAGCTGCCGCATGTTCAGATACTCGCGCTTGTCAAAGCTGTGGACGTCGTTGATGTGGCGCCGCCACTCGAACTGCGTCTTGTACTCCATGCCGCAGGAGGGGCACAGGAAGATGTAGTTCTGCTCCACCGTCGGCAGCGGAGCGAACCCTTCCGCGTCCTGCGTCGGCTGGTGGCTGCGCAACCTCTTCCGAATCTTGAAGTGCGCTTCGAGTCTGTGCTGCTTAGCGGCTGCCTGGGAAACGAAGGCCTCAGGGCAGAGGACGCATTTGTAGCGTTGTTCCTTGTTTGGCGAAGCGTCTGCTGCTGCAGGAGGCAGCATTGGTGGCGACGGAGGGGCAATCGGAGTCGGGAGGTAGTCTTCTTCCTCCGCCTGCATCTGCTCCCCAAAGTCGTTGTCCTCCTCAACGGCTGGCTCGTGGTCGTCCAGGTAGATTATTTCGTAAGTCTCATTGGCCACCGTGACGATCTGCTTTCGGGGCTGCTTCGGAGCGGGGGGCAACGGGGGAAGTTCTCCGCCGCCACCTGACTCTCCTCCTCCCAGACTGCCGCCGCCGGCCGATCTGCGAGGCATGTCGCTAATGCGATGGTAGGTGGCCAGATGCTTAACCAGACCCTTCCTGTCCGTGTACGACTTGTGGCACTTGGTGCACCTGGCATAGGCCTTGAACGGCAAGTGGGTGATCCTGTGCTGCTGCGCATTCTGGATGCCGTACGCATTGGTGATGATCTTGTCGCATTCGAGGCACTTCAGCTTCCGTTCGTCTATCACATTGAAGTTCAGCTTCGACAGGTCGTTCATTCCGTGCACCATGACCACGTGGGTGCGCCAGTGCTTCTTCTCGCGGAACTCCTTGCCGCACTGCGGGCAGAGATAGTCTATAAACGGCTCGAACATGTCGTCACTGCTGATGCGTCCACCCCGTCTGGGCGCATCCGCAAAATAGGGCGACTCGTCGTCTAACGCATCCCCGTTCCCCTCTCCTTTTCGTCCCTCTCCGCCGAATTCGTCGTCTGCCTGGCTGGTGGCTGTGATATTCCCCGGACGCTCTGGCATTAGAGTGTCCATGTGGTGCTCCCGCAGCAGATGCTTCACCACCTTGACGTGGTCCGAGAAACCCTTGTAGCAGAGCTTGCAGTGCATCCATTCCGGATTCGGGAGATGAGTGAACTTGTGCGCCCGCAGAGTTTGGGTGGTGTTCGGGGTTACGATCTGCGAGAAACAATGAAGCCATTAGTTTTATCCTCGAAATTGTATTTTGAAAATAAAGCAAACCTTTTTGCATTCGAGGCACTGCATCTGCATGTCGGCACTGCTCTGGAAGTTGAGTCCTCGCCGGCTCATGAAGTCGTGAGCGAACTCTATGTGCCGGCGCCACTGCTTGAGGCTGCCGCACTCGTCGCTGCAATCCGGACACATAAAATGTATGTAGTCCTCGCACAGCTCCGCCGCGAGCTGAAATTCCTCAGTCTCGTCCTCCGACTTCTTCATCCTGCTGACAGGACGCACCTCTTCGGGTACTACTGGCTGCCTGGCTACTGGTTGTTCCACCACATGCGACTCTTCTGCGTCCGGTTCGAGTACCTCGTTGCGCACCTCAATGCGATCCATGCCTTGGTCTTGGGGGAATCCCTCCTCCCGCTGCATTTGTTCGGTGCGAGACTCCCGGACTCGGGTCTTGCGGCCAGCTGCATTGTAGCCGCCCCGCATCATGGCCACCACTTCTTCGCAGTGCACCAATCTCAAGTGCACCATAAGATCTTGCCTGGTTGTGGGGTGAAATAGAAGGAATATTAAGAAAAGTTTATTTTTTAAGGAGACTACGAGAACTTCCACTACAATAACTACTGTAACTACAAGGGTTTCTATGGCAGCTAGTCCATAATGTCGGTTGTTTGGTCAATACGGAAGGGTAAGGCATCAAAAGACGGACATGGTTACACCCACTCTTGCCCAGAAACATTTTTAATCATTTTATAATTATAATTGCTATAGTAACGTCCCTCCTCATAAAACTATCTCCCAGGCCCGGCATCTCGGCAGACCCACCTGTACTTGTATTCCCGCTTGCAAATGTAGCACTTGGTGCACCTGTACGGCAGATGGGTGAACTTGTGCTTCAGCAGATTCTCCCGACTGTGCATCGCAATCCGCTTGTGGCACTCCTGACACCGATGATACAGCTTGTCCACCGGCAGGAAGTTGAGGCCCCGCAAGGTGTTGTACTTGTGCATTTGGTTCATGTGCCGCTTCCAGTGGTCCTGCTGCCGGAACTCCGCGCCGCAGGCCGGGCAAATGTAGACAACGCCCAGCTCGTAGTTGATGGGCACTCCGTTTTCGTCCGTGGCGTTAATCTGCGAGGTAGTTGGACGCTGTGGATAGCCGGCATTGGGGTTACGTCCCTGGGAGCCGGGCAGCGCCTGGCCTCGCATTGGGGCCCCAGCGTCTTCCAATGACGACGATTGCTGCTCCGGGTGCTCCGACAAGCTAATCATGGGCTGCAACTCAAAGTCGAAGATGGCATCATCGTCGGGATCGGGTCCGGAGCTCTTTTCTTTATTTTCCCCCTCCCCGTCGTCGTCGTAGTCCTCCTCCTCCCTGTCCTCTTCCTCGCCATCCAGGATGTCGTCATCACCCATGTCGGCATCCAGAAGATCCGAATTACCATTTCCATTGCCGTACTGCTCGCCGTCCTCCCCCTCCAGACCAGCTTCTCCCTCCACCCCGTCCTCCGGCTCGTCGAAGTCAGAGGAGAACATCGAGGTCCACAGATCCATTCCTTCCATTTTAGGGAAGGCACTTTCGAGAGGCAACGAACGTTTGTGGATGTGTGCGTCTGTGAGAACTAGTTTTCGTATCCTACAAAAGCCAAAAAATTGGCCGAGTCGGCTGCTGGCTGCTGTTCACTTTTCATAGAGCTATGCTGCTGCTACTGAAAGCGCTGCGTCCAGATGCATTTCTTCCGGTGCTCCACAAGCGAACTTGGCACATGGTGTGAGTTATTAAAATTTATTTGGTCTGCTGCGATGCCGGAAAAATCGCGACTTTTTTTAGTTTGCAAAATTCAGAGCCATTTTGTTTGTGAACAGTGCAGTGTTGCAAGATGCTGCCTCTGGAGCAGTGCTGCTAAGGGTCGAAATTGGAATTGTAGTTGGCAACATGTCACAGAGTTGCCAGATAGTAGTGTTGGAAAAAGTTTTTGACAACATTTCCGGGCGGGCCTTTTGAAAATTTGATTTTTATACTGTCCCTGTCCCAGTGGATCTATTTTATATTGAAACATTCTATTTTGACCATATTTGCCAGGAGTTTTAAACTTTCCACATTACCTACAAGACTGGAAACCCCCACATGAAATAAAAAAGCCAGCTCTTACGAGCATTTTATGTACGAAAAATTTTATTGAACAAAGATTCGCGCTTGAATTTTGTATTTTTACACTTAATTAGTACGTGCACATTAGTACGTACAGGCGTACTGTTTAAATTACATATTTAATGTAATGTAATACAATGTATATTATGTATGTATGTGTGTGTTCGTGTGAATGCGGTTCGTTTAAATATAAATATAAAATGTGGCGTGTAGTATATGCATCTATAATTAACGTATCGAAAGTGTATGCTTGATCGATCGAAGGATCATCCCCATAATCCTTCACCTATAGCGCCGACGCACGTGCGAATAAGTCAGGCCCACTCACGGCCAGCCAAGGATGCTGCTATCTGTGGGTTCGGTGGTCGATCTATATAACCAGAATACCCAACGCAGGCGGGGATCATATAAACGTGCAATCGTATATGTTATTGGGCGTAACAGGCATTACATGGAATTACACGAACTAAAGAATTTAAATTACAGATTCTCAATGGAGTGGTCGTGGTGGTTAGGGTGGTGGTGGTTGGGTGGTCGTGCTGGTAGTGTTAGTGGTGTGGGTGGTATTTGTGGTTAAGTGCGACGGCCTTTTGAATGTGGTTGATTAATTCTCGTTTCGGATGCTGCATCAATGATGGTTCTTGAATCTTAAGATCCTTGAGCAATAAATTTGTCCTCCTGTTCATATATATTCGTTGGCGAATCCCTCTGGCTTCTTCGCTGCCTCCGGCTATCCAGTTGTATTGTATTGTTTTCATTTTTTGTTTTTTTTTTTTTTTGAGTACGGGATAGGGTGATGCGTATATTATATGGGTAGTACGATCTTATATTTTTTTTGTTTGCTTTTTTTAGGTTTTCCTTTCTTATGGTCTTCCTTCCGCCCTCCAGTTGCCCCTCCAAGTTGCTTGTGCTGGGATCTGAGCAAGTGGTATTGTCATTACCAGAGTCCCGACGAGTAGCCGCCTGGTGGGACACGGTTCTTGTTGATCATCGGAGTGCCTCCCTGGGACGAGTCGGCTCGCTGGTGGAAGTCATTTGCGCCTGGCTTGTAGCCCTCTCCTGTCACGGGGTTTCCCTCTGCGGAAGATGATTATTCAAGGATTAGTAAGGAAATATAAAACTAGAGGTTCTACAAAATAAAAAATAAAAAATAAATATTATAAAAAGCATTCAACTGTGATGACTACTTAGACTCCAATTTAAATGTCATTCCCGTTTCTAATTTTAAGATCTAAGAATTAAAAACTTTTAAAAAGAAAAATTTTAAGCTTGATTGCCAAGCAATACTCTTGGAGAAAGGACTTGGGAACTGACAAGGACTTGGGATTGGTAGGACCACCTCCAGAACCCATCGCCCACCTCGATTCTTTTGCTTCTTCGGCTTCAGGCCGCCAACACCATCGCCATTGAGGCCCAAGCCCGTGATGGGATTGCGCGAATCCATCTTGGAGCACTGCTGGGCCGCCTCCTTCAGAGTGCCGGGGCAAGGATGCATGGGCTGCTGCAGATCCGCCGGCCCCTCCATGTGGTTCAGTGAGTAGGGCTTCTCCGTATTAGTCCCCGAATCGCAGCGAGACTGGATGGCCTTGTCACGCTTATCAGACTGGTTGTACGTATAGTTGTCAGCTGGAACGTTACCAACTTCGACTTCCTTGCACGGAATATCAATGGGAAGTACGTCTGGTGGCGGACTCTCTGGGATGCTGGGCTCCGGGGTCACGGGACAGGCTGGATCACGTTTAGTTGGGATTGGATTTGATTTAGATCCTGGAGCTGCTGCTGCTGCTGATCGTCAAGGAGTTGGGGGGGGATCGGGCCCAGGGAGAGGCGGATCAGGATCAGGATAAATCCTACTGGGACACGGATAACGAAATGTACTCACTGCTCATATTGCGGAAGACTGACCCGGGCACACGATACGACACGAAGTTGTTAGTCACAAAGTGTTTTTTCGATGGACGGAGATTACGAGTTTTCGGTTTCGATTTCAGTTTTTTTTTGAATAATTTTAGTGCATGTGCGATAGAAAATATATATATAAAATATATAGAGCGAAGGACGCAATTTACGACGTATTTTTTTTCGATGGATTGAAATTTTGTTTGGGGCTATACTTCGGTCTCTGAGGTGTAGCCACTACGGTCTCTGAGCTCGTACTGAATGGATTCCCAGCTGCTGGCTGGCTTCTCATTCTGACAGCTCCCCGATCGAATTCAAATCCACCGACTACTATTATAGGCTTTTATTTTTTTTTTTTAAATACTCCCCAGTCTACCCTTCCCATGTTTCCATTCTTACCTCCTCTCGAGCCGCTGTTCATCTTGAGGTTCTCGGTCGATGATGAGACCGAGGACGAGGCCGAGGACACGGATCCGCTCTTGCCGTTGTAGTGGCCGTTGGTGGTCAGCAGCTTCTGGGCGGCGGCTGCCTCTGTGTTCTGGCCAAAGGGGATGCTGCTCTTCATGTGGTTCTTGGCGGGGGTGATCGGGCGGGTGGGCTCCCCAAACAGCCGAGAGTGCGAGTCCACGGTCTTCTGGCCGCGGCGTGGGGCATCACCTGTCCCATCAGATGGTAACCAAAAAGAAAACCAGGTGGGGGAAACAAAAGAAAATAAAATACACAAATTAGTGGACTTTAAAGGAGTCAAATTTTTAAAATTAGTTTATACAACACAGTGTTCTACTAAGAGGTATGGTACGCAAAGTGGGTCAGTAAGTGATGGCTATTATTTGTTTTTTTGTGTAAAAATATTGAAAAACATTGTTCTCTGTGTGGCAAATGGCAAAAGGTTAAACAAACTGAAAAAGAAGAGCCTTGAGTTCTTTTGGCTTTAATCTAAGTGAACTCGAAATGCCATCGCAGGTGGCAGCGGGTGGCAGCAGGTGGAATGGAAAAGGAGGCAGGCAGAACCGGTTGGTATTGCCACTTCTTGGGGCTAAGGGGAGTGAAGTGGAGTGGCCTGTGGGAAGTGGGTCTGTGGGAAGTGGGTGAGGAGGAGTGTCTGTGCGAGAACTTGCATTTAGAAACGAAATTAGCACAAAACTGACAACAACAAAAGTGAACACAATTCTTGGATTAAGACTAGGTGAGGATTAGGGACTCGTAGGAGGAGACATAATTCAAGTACCAATGAAATAGAATCTGTGAGCTCCTTGTCGTACTGCAAAGATACGTAGAAAAAGAAAAGATATAGAGCGGGGAGGAAAAAGAACAAAAAGAACGAGAAGAAAACGAGACACATAAGCATTTGATTAACCTGAACCCTTGCATCTATAAGCTATAGACATCATAAGCTATACACTTCCCAAAGGATACAATAAATAAAAGATAGACAACCACGATATGCGATATCCTCCAAACTTACCGTTGTTTTTCACTCCATTATCCTTCTCGGCAGCGAATATGTTGGAGGCCATGCGATTCTTCACATGACCCCTGGGGGTCTGCGGCATCTCCGATCCAAAGATGTCGCTCGATCCACCGCCCGGAGCCCTCAGCACCCTGCAAAGAGGAGAAAATGTAGAAAGAGTCTCATTAATTACCAGCTCGTTCTTCTACGCTTCGTAATTGATATGGCAGAGTGCATAATCCGCGAATTTCCGCACGCTCGTCGAGGAAAAAGCATTTAATGTCTGTGTCTAATCATCATGAAGGAGCTAGACATGGAGGAGGAGATGCAGTTGAAGACATAGCTGGCTGGGTGAGCACTCAATGGGCATTAGAAGTCACGCCAAGATGCATCTTCCATCCGCCATCCTCCATCCTCCGTACCTCCAGTATCGCAATTAAGTGGAAACCCTGGCATAAAGAATTGCCAGCCAAAAATGTTATGCTTTGTGGCATTCACCAGCAGCCACTCAGTCAGTCAGTCGCTGCTGTCCACGCAACGTTGCCCAAAACCACCAGATACAGTACAGATCGAAGTGGTAAGGCCTGATCATAGGTACAGTTTAAGCCAAAATATGAAAAACTCTAACCAACATAGACTATAAACCAAACCAGCATGACTTTTAGAAAGTATAGCCCATTATTCCCATCCAAGTGCCTGGGAATCAGTTTTTAGTTCATTATTTTTTACGATTATTTATATTTTTATAAAATATCTGAAGGCCCAGGAAATGTGAGCATGTCTGACATTTGTGAGCCGCACTGTATCTGTATCTGTATCTGAGGTTTCTGTGAATGCATTTTCTGCCGCCAGCATGAGACGTCAATTAAACTCTGCAACAGTTAGCTGAACTGTGGATGCTACCAACTACATACTACCAGCCTGCAACTCCTTCTTCAGTTTCTCGATGGTGGCGGCTGGATTTTGGCCCCGGGCTCAGAAAGCCAAAGACCATTCACTTGTCAACATTTGCTTTTGGCCGCTCTCATAGCCATTTGAGCCGTTTGATAGCCAACTACTGCGAGACGCCTTCCTTCGGGGCGTCAATCAAATCAGTGGGCTTTCAGTGGGCTAAGAGATTGCGTTTTTCATGCCCCATCTGCCCCAACACGCACTTCTCCGCCCCACAAAAAGTGAGAGTCTGCCATTGTCAGCTACTTTTTTTTACACTTTGCTCTAATTAGCGAAATTACAATGTAATTACTGCCGATTACCCGCAAGAGTATTTAAGCCACACACTAAGCCGCTTCAAAACAATGGCCAGTGGTGGCTATTCCAAAAATTCGATGCCCCAATTCGGTAAACTTTCTACGCGTAGAACCGAGTGCAGCGGAAGGGGCGGCAGAAGTGGGAGGCCAAGGTGCGTCTTCCTGCTAGAAAGTGCAACCCGAATGACGTGCCACGGCGGAAGAGGAAGGAAGGTGGCTAATTAATTATACATCATACTGCCTTTTTTTTTGTGCCTAAGCCTAACTTGGCCCACCGAAAAAAAAAGCATCAGAAAGCGTCAAAAGCGCAGGCCGCAAAGGCAAAACAACCGTTAAACGGTGGCGGCAAGTGTGTGAACTGTTTGATGCAAGCAACATACACTTGAAGAAAAGAGTGTTAGTTATTTATAATTAATTATAGTAGGCCTTGGATTATATATTAGATTCTTTAAGAAAAGGATTTATTCTAATATTTTATTAGATTTATTATATTAGATTATTAGAATTGTATTAGAATTTAAGTTCTCTACTACTATAGCTCTACTATCCTTACTTATTCTTTCTATTATACAATTTTTAAATTAAAGTTTTAAATAAAGTTTTAAACAGAACTCTTGTTTTAAAAGCTCTAATTTTCTTAAAAAATTTAAACTTTAAATTATTTATAGGACCTGCTATAACTTGTGCTATAAATCCCACAAACTAACCACTTGAGGAAGAGGAAAATAAAACATCTTTAAAGTCTACAGCTCCGTAATTCAATCTCCATTTATTGTCAACTTTTTCCACCTCATAGTAGCCTCTAGTAGAGGGGTATCTCTGAGATAGACATTCGCACTCGCAGTTCGGGTTGGGTTGGTGTTTGGGGTAATTGCGATCATAACTGTCGCACACTCCACGACACTGGGTACTGGGGTACTAGTGGGCCTGTGTGTGCAAAGTGTTCTTATTAAAATGTCTTCAGGCTTGTTAGCCCGGCCAGCAGAGCGTAAAAGTCTTTTCTTTTTCGACAAAGACTTGTTTCTCCTGCCTTGTTTTCATTATTTTCTTTTTTTAGTTTCTTAGTTTTTTTTTTTTGGACCGGCAGGGTTGAGAGGAAAAACTAACAAAGCAACGGTAAATGGGCAATTTTTGCACAAGTGACGAACAAGTAATAATTATTTAAACAGTTAAGCCAAAGTCGGCAAAGTCGGCAAAGTCGACTTGGCTTGACTCTCATTCATGCATGTGAACCCAGCGATGTATCTTTGTATCTGTTCCAGCCGCCGCCAACCTACCGAATGCGGCCCGATCAAATGGAAAGCGAAAGTTGCGTTGCGTTTGACTTTAACCCCCAAGCATGCCACATGCGGCATAACACAACAATATCATTCGCCATTTCTTAACTCAACTATTGGCAACGCAATGCCAACCATCTTAATGCCAGCTGGTTGGCTAGTTAGCCAGGCTTAGACTAATTACCATCCAGACCCTTATGCCTGCTGGCCACTCTGGCCAATTTGGAGGCTTTGCTCTCTTAATGGCCACAGGTTATAGCCTAGCCATTGTCCCCATGGCTTCCGTTTGAGCTGGTTTGGCTTTTGGCCATTTACTTGCCTTGCTCGGGCTTCCCTTGAATCCAAAACTTTGCCTCTTTGGGTTAATTCCTCCTTAACCCATTTGTGCGGTAGCTGTTCTGGTATTTCTTTATTTTCCAGCCAACACTCTGGAGTTGGCTAATCGAACAGACCGGATCAGAAGGAGACTGGGTGGAAAAACCTTTCACACACCAGAGGCCGCCAGGCGGACAAAACCTAAACGCCAGGTGGAGCTAGCCGGGAGTGTGCAGGTGGTTGCTTGGCCCGATCCTGTTCCTTGCTCTGTCCTGCCGGGGTGATGACAAAAATTAATGCATATCGACAGAGAGCGGATGCTGGTGGTGGAGCCGAAGAGGCCACTGCCAGCGAAAGGTAATGTGGCATGGCATGGCATGGCATGGGGCAACAACAGCGACTAGCGACTAGCGACTAGACTAGCAAATTTTGAAAACAACCTTTTCGGGTAAAAGTTGTTCGGGTTGTGCATATAGAAAATACTTGGCTCAAAGTGATAGTTGTCGCTCTGATTTAGTTCGTAGTTTTGGCCTTTCTTTATCGCCGTTGTCTTGAGGGTATTTTCCACCATTTTCTCAATCTTTCTCCACAAATCGGTGTAACTGCTGCGATAATTGTTTTATGTTTGCACACACACACACACACACACACACATACCGTTTGGGCTTTTCCAGATTTCCCTTTTACCGACAATCGCCAGCCTCCAATTAATTACAACACCAAGAGGGCGTGTCCGGCCCATCGATACCAACACTCTTTTTCTTTGTTTTTTGTCTGTTTTTTATTACGAAATTTTAACTTTCTATGGGAGAGTGACCCAAAAGAGTTAATATTTAATAAGATTTTCATATTACATGTTAAAACTTTGATGCCTTATTCGTTATGACAGTTTTCTAATTAAGCAACTGTCAAAATTTGTATTTTCTTTCTTTCTGTCGAGAGACAAACGCAAGTAAAAGTTTGTTGGAATCGGAGATCGGCTTCCTTCTCGTGAAAAGCTGTTGGAAAATTTCAATTTCTTCCATTGACAGTGTGTGGGAAAGCGAGTTGGGGAGTGAGCCCGATAGCCACACTATTTGGAGCATAAGAAGCTTATTTGTCACATCTCTCTAATGCCATTCCAAAGACTGAGTCTGGTGTGAAAAAAGTCATGTCTTTTGTTTCTTTTTTTTTTTTTTGGCAAGCTGTTGGCCAAGACAAGGCTTGCCAAGCCAAAGTTAATTTGTTTTTTGTTGGCCTAAGCTGATGGGGGCAAGACAACCAAAAAAAAGGAGCGACTTGGCTGGGGCGGATGCCTCATGTCGCTTCATAATGAAGTTGCTGCAATTTTCCCAGGCGGGCCAAGGAGGGAGAGAGAGGAACAGGCCGCTTGATTAATTGCAATTGATTTTTATGACTTTGTTTAAAGTTGGCAAACGGGCCACTTAATTCGCTCTGTGTATGCACAACGGGGGGAGTGGCAGGCGATGGCCATGGACTCGGGTTAAATGGCTTTCCCGGGAAAGGGTCACAACGGCGACCGTGATTTTCACTCCGTCGGGCGTCCTCCGTCGTCTTCGAGGAATGTCTGCTCTAGGAGCCTCTTCTAGACTCTCCCTGTCAGCTGCAGATTGGCTGGCTTTCCCCCCCTCCCATCCTTTAGCTACTTTTGCTGACTTTGAGAGCAATCATGCAATAAAAATGCACAATTTACTGCCAGTCGGAGTCGGTCGGGGAGGCCTCAACTTTATGGCTTAGTCCATAAACCATTCGCCGGTCCATCGTTATGCTGCACTGCACCTGTACATCACCGCACGGAGCTGCCATGGCGGTAGGTTCCACTTGATTTGGTCCGTCCGATCTGAATGTCCGGGTAATTGTTTATCGGACGAGTTCACTTGATGGCATAGCTTAGCTCTCTTTGTCCATTTTTTATTGTTTTTTTTTTTCACTGTCCATTTATTATCTTGGGGAGTTTTTGGGTTTGTTCGGCTCATTATGCTGCCCGAGTGCATCCATCGGAGAGCCGCTGCTTCCTTTTGTTTCATTTAAAACGTGCCCCGTCCGCATCGTGCAACCGCAAAGCTGCCCCACAGACAGTTATAACAAAAAATAGATTTAAAAAAATAGTTAAAAAAAAAAAAAAGCTAATGAAAATCCAACTGAAGCACGAAAATTGTGTGCGGTTTTCTTCTATTGTTGCTGCCACTGGCACCACTTTTGTTATGATTGTTGCCCCACCCCCCTACCCCCCCTCCTCACTCCTCCATTTTTGATTTACCTAAAAAACGTTGATTAGTCGATTCCATTATAATTGCCGCTTGCAACAAAGCCAAATCAAACAAAACAGACAATGGACACAGAAACACTGGACTGGACTGGTATGTGGAGCTGAAGAATCTACTTTCCCCCATGGGGCAGGGTCTGTGGGGCAGAGCAGTCAAGCGCGGTTTGTTTACCGTTGTCTTTTCCACTAAAAACCCAATCAGCTGTGTCTCGAATTGAGAAGAGACTGCCAACATTCCAGACTTGATGGAAAATCAAATATGATTAATGGGAGAGCCTTGATCCTCACCCTTCTTTGTCTTAAAAATAATTATTTATAATTTTTAGACTAAGATACTCTATAGTCTTATAATAAAAAGAAAATAAATCTTCAACCTTCCAGGAAAATCCAATCAAAACCCATCTCTCAAGCCATCGATATCCCGCTGTGCTCTTCAATTAAAAGCGACTTCCTCTGGCCATGATTTAGCTACAATTTAAATCCCAAAATCCACGCACTTTTCCACGCACTCCTTGACCCCTCCCAGCCCGCCTCAATCAAAGCAATATGGCATTTAAATTGAAATGTTTTCCTGGTCAGTCACGGTCGTGAAAAGTGTCGGATGTCAGCGGGTCTCAGTGGTTTCCAGCTCGATTAAGGCTGGAAGACAACAGGCCAGGCAGGAAGAAGGCATAAGACATCAAAAATCAAACCGCAGCGGGTGGTGGCCGGAGGTGTGATTAATGGAGTTCCCTCTTAAGCCACCACCTCCGGCTATAGCTCTGACTGGGATTGGATGATGAAAACTCATAATTGGACAACAATGCAGAGAGTCGGAGGAGATTCGAGTTCGCCGCAGTCGAAGATTGTCAATTATCGATAGTGTTGGCCATAGCCTGATGAATAATTATTGATTAGCTGCTGCTGCTGCAGTGGTGGCAGTAGTGGCAGTTGCAGTTGCAAAGGAAAGTTGAGCTGAGCTGAGCTGCATGTTAGATGCTTGTAGATGCCGATAGTGATGCTGGCATTTTTATTATTATTATGCATATGCGTACGTAAGCTGGGATTGGCTCTCCAAATTGTGCATTTCAGACTTGGAGAGTCAGAGTCATAGTCAGAGTCGGAGCCAGAATTGCTGACACACTCTGGCTGGAGTGGCACAGCGAAAGTTGCCGCAAAAGAGTCCAGTCTGCCGCTTTTAAATATGTAATTAATAAATTTGTATTGATTAATTTGCGGGTTAGTGGAAAGCGAAAGGACTTTCTAATATATTCAGATAGAGCACTGCCGAGAGGATACTCCTCCACTCCTCCACTCCTCCACTCCCCAATTCCCAATTCCCAATCAATTCAGCTTCTGAAGCTCAACAGCCGTGACAGGCACTCCGCGGTACAGTATCCATCAAAACTTTAAGTATACATATAATATCCTTTGTTGGGGGTTGCCACGGGAACTGTTGAGGTCCACCCCACCCCTCCTAACTTGCCGCATTTTCCGTGTCAACTGGAATTACATTGACGCAGGAAGAGCAAATTTCCTTTTCGGTTCTGTCAATAGGTCATGATGTTGCCACAAATGTGGAGGCCAGGGGACTGGCCTAGGTGCACATCAGCCAGAGTTGATTATTCCTCATAGCAACAGTGGCTTGTCCTGCATGTTCTGCAATCATTTACATAAATGTTGACTTGGCAACGCCGAAAAAAACATTCCTATCTTGTAGTCCTATGTAGTAGAGAGTACTATGTGGCGCAGGTGGGGCCATAAATAGATGGTTCGGGTCGAGGCGAGTCTCCTTGCGGAATGAGGTTAACTTCAGGCTGGAGAGCGACATGGCAGGCATTGTGCCGAGGAATTCAAGCGTATAATGATCGTCAGATGGATAGACAGACAATGCCATAAACATAAAACGAAATGAATTGTCATTATTTCCGCCGCTTATACAATCCCCACAAAGAGCGACAATTCAATCCGATATCTTGGCGCGTCGCACCTTTGAGATTTAATTTGATTGTTTACAATAATAAGTCACGGCTTGGCCGAAGAAAGGGGCGCACAGCCACACACACTCTTCCCCATGCCCCACTCTCCATTCCTAATGCAAAGAAAAAGTATATTAATCATTTCCCTCCAAACCACCATCCTCCAGCCTCCAGCCGCCAGCCTCCAGCGGGAAAGTCCAAGCGTAGTTTTCTTTACTATTTTGTTACACAACCGCAATCAATGACAATGATTAACACATTTTCCACACTTGGCCCCCAGCATCAGCAGCCACAGCCACCCATCGATGGACCATAAAATCCAGCAAATTGTTTATAATCCACATGGCACACATACGGAAAATGCCAAAGCTACTACCAAGTGCGACCAAAACTAATTTCTAAACGGCCAACGGAACAGAAATGAATGAATGGCGTAGAGGGGAGTTCAATGTCCGCCACGGACCACCGGACAGGGAAGCGGACTCGGTCTCCGATTCGGATACCACCGGACAGGTACGAAGTGTTCGGGTGTTCGGACCATAAGGAAAAAAAAAAAAAAACATTTTGGTAACGATTTTTACTTCGAAAGCCACTGGACGTCGAATGGGTGGTGCCGGGAAGGGGCTTGGCTTGGCTTGGCTTGCCTCGACTTGGCTTGGCTGTCTTGGCCAAAGAATTGCATGCAAAAACAAAGCCCAAAACTTGGTAAGAAAAAAAAACAAAAAAAGAAAGGCAGCCAAGCAAGAGATTCGATTGGAAAAATACCCTCGATAAAGGCCTAAAAAATATTAATATTTAATATTAAAATTAAAGACATAAAATGGAGAGATATTTAAGACTTAATATATACATAGTTAGTTATTAGTTATATTAGTTATATTTATTATTTAAGCTTTTTGACTAAAACTATATGCTCTTAGTAGCAGAACCCCTAAGAACGTCGGCTCCTTTGACTCTGCCAGAGAGGAGGGGCTGGGCAGTGGCTGGCCGAGAGTGCGGCCGGGGAGGAAAATCAATGAGACATCCAAAGACATGCCACCGCCAGCTTGGGTGGCTCCCTTAGCCTGCCCTGGCTGGGTGGTTGGTTGGGTGGGAAGTAGGCGCTTGCAAAAGTGGTCTGCTTCGCAGATTACACATACGCCCCGTGTACACGCGAGGGGGTGTCGGTGTATTAGTTAGTCAGTCAGTCAGGCGGCGAGGTGAATGCACGCTAAATTAATCTCCTCGCATAACCAAATGAATATGCAAGTGTACGAGGCCCCTGGTATCTGTGTGTGCGGTTTGGCATCTCAAACAATGGGACGGAGATGAAGATGTTGTTCCATGATGGGGCTAGGGAGCTGGAGCTGGAGCTGAAGCTGAAGCTGAAGCTGCCTTCGCAAATGTTTGCCAATCAAAGTTCAGTCGAGCGACGGTGGCAAACAATAATTAATGGCTAATGGAATGGCAGGTAACATTTGATAAACTTGAGAAGAGAATCTGATGTAATGAGTGGGGGAAAAAGTATCTCGTAGATACTAATAGGAATTCCCCTTGAAGCTTTGCACTCCATTGTTTGATTTTGATGACAAACTAATGTGTCTCACTCGCCTATCATAAACAAAGAATTTTTATTGGCTTGTCATAATTGTCATAATTATTAATCACTAAAAAGATTATTTTTGTATCTTTTTTTTTTTTGTTTTTGAAAAAAGAGAAAAATATCTTTAAGGAAGTAGTTTTCTTTATTTTATTTTTTTTTGTAGTTTAGATTAACAAGAATTATCTCCTTTTCAGTTCTATTATTCATTCCTTCATCATTTTCACTTTTTAGCTAAAAAAAGGACCATCTAATCAGATTCCTTGATGTCCTTTTCAACTCTTAACCTTACCTCTTTTTGGCTTTGCCGACATTGTAGAGCTCGACGTGCTTGAAAGCGGCGTAGGCGGCCATTTCTGTTTGTTTGCTCGTTGTGTGTGTTTAAGGATAAAGGATATTACTTTATTTTTCGCACTCTGGAAAAATCTGGACGAACGCGAGACAGAGAGAGAGAGAGAGAGTAAGAGGATTAGAGGAATGCGACGGTGGAAAATGTTGCAGTGCAGCTTGCAGGATGACTCATCATGGCTTGGAATGCTGGTCGGGATGCTGCATGTGCGTAAAATCAATAAGCTCTCAACTCTTGGCCAGGACACAAGAGAGAGAGAGGCAGAAAAGAGCAAAGACAGAGAGAGAGAGTGAGGCAGGACCAAAATTCCAGCAATGGTGGGTGCCTTGGCCAGGATATGGCCTGTCCTTTCAAACTCTTTGCAACATTTTCCAACGTTCACTGCCCCCCTTGTACAGGGGTGCTCCTTCACGAACTTCACTCACAAAGAAAGCTACAAGACACACGCGAAATTGGACAAAGTTCGAAGGATATATGTGGGGTTAGTATATATAATGCGGAACTCTGATTTGATTCTGGGTCTGCGCGCAACAACAACAACTGCTATCGCTGGTGATGTGTACGTTTCGATAAAAGCCTCGCGACTAAAGTGCAGTGGGAAAAGTGAAAAGCATTTTATACCGCCGTGGCAGCGCCGAGAAGTTATATCGATCCAAAAACAACGACCCAGCTGAGAGAGAGAGCGGGGCGCCAAACCCACCAACTCGCCCGGAGAGCGGCCCAGGCTGAGAGAGGAGGCTGAGTGGGGGCCCCAGAGAGAGAGTGCAATACAGCATGTGTCGTCCGTATCAAAACAAAAACAAACTACAGCTGATTGAAGTTGGAGCTCCCGCTCTCAGTCGCTCTCTTATTCTTATTCTCTTCGGGGGGAGAGTCGTTAGAAATTTCGGTAAAAGTGGAGAGAAGGATATACTTCCTACCACAAAATAGTTATTTTATGACAGGATTCTATGATTTTTATAAGTGATTAATTTTGGTTTAAGTTGACTAATTTTTATTTAATCATTAATATAATCAATCATAAATAAACAATTTTTATTTAATCATTAATATAATTAATCATAAATAAACAATTTTATTTAATCTGTATAATAATAGGGCATTTCAAGCTTCGTTGATAGCCGGCTCTACCTTCTCTTCCGCTCTTCCCCAGAACCCAACTCGTGGTGAGTTGGCAGGTGTGCTTGTAGGTCAAAAAAGCTGAAGAAAAGCCGAAAAGAACTCATGCGAGCAGGGAAATAAAATATGTACTTAAGCTGCTCTTAAAAAGTGTTTAAGCTCGAGATAAACATTTTGCATTTATTTTATGTTCGTCAGCGAGAAGTGTGCGCAGATATGCTTCAGTTATGCCTTCCCATTGCAAAAAAATAAATAGAAGAAAAAAAGGCCCAGAAATAGAAGCAAAAAATAGTTCAGGTCTAGTGCACTTCAGGGTTCCTATGCAGTTGCATGTTTCTTAAGATTTTTGCTTTTAAGTTTCTCTCAAGAGATACTCTTCTCAAGAGTAGGGATACCCTGTATGGATGATAATGATTTAATAGATTTTTTGATATCTTTGAGATACATTGAGTAGGGTAGTAGTGGTATGAGCCAACTCTTCCTGAATAAGTAGCTCCTCAAACAACCCACAAGAGGCCAAAATCTTTCCAAACCCAGATGCCAAACCAGACATCCCGTCTCTGGGGAGGAGCTGCTGCTGCCGCCGCATTACCTATGCTGGACATAAATCACTTTCATCATCACCGAACCGGCAGGCGGCAGCAACTCTAATTTCAAGTGTCTTGCTACTAATGAGGCCGCCCCCTTTCGGCTACTTGGTGGCTGGATGGCTGGTGGCTGGCTGGCTGGCTGGCCGGCCTGCTGCAGCAAGAATTGAAATGCAAAATGTATTTGCATAGTTCGTTTTCTTGGAAAACATTTGGCACAGATTTGTGCTCACAGAACAGGAAGCGCAAGCCAGCCGACTAAGAGGATCGGGCCATGGAGCATAGTCAGCGGATGGCGGCTGTCCACCAGGGGGTGGTGGTGGTGGGGAGGGATGGGGTCAAAACACACCACCACCGGTTATTTTTAGCTTGGCGAAGACACTTTTGTTAACCGAGCCAAAAGTTGACTGGCCGTCTTGCTTGTGGGTCGTGGGACAGCCGAAAGCCGAAAGCCGACCGAGTGGTGCCGCCAGGGGGGAGTGCTCTGGGGGGCTAGGGGTGTTGCATGCGGCAACCTGACACCAGCATGCTACTTGCCCCCCTTTTTGCACCACTACCTCCCATCGCCGCCTCTCAGGTCTGTCAGTAAAAGCCTAGCCGCAGTGCACTTGCTCCAGTGTTGACAGTTTAGCTTTTTTCCCCTCAAAGAGGACATATTTTTAGAGGTTTTTGTAGAAAAGGAATAGGAATTATAGTTCTAGGATTTCTAGAATCATCTGAAAAATGGCAACACCAACTGGAGTGGAAGGTGCTGGGGGAATGCAACCTCAAATGGGGCACAAGCCCACTCTATATGAGTAAAAATAGAGGAGCTCCTCCATCTACATCATCTCCATCCTCCATTCTCCATCCTCCACTTCTCTCCTGTCATCTCGCCCAGCTCTTGCTTAATAGTCGAGTGTCGCCTGATACTTCCTCAGGAGAAGTGCAATGGAACTCACTCGAGTACTCGACCAGATACACACTTATTCTTTTTTATTTCAGAGTACAGTGGGCATTTCTGGGCTATAACTTGCAGTTTACATTTCCAGCTAATCCTAACTTATAGGATTAGGTTCTAGGAGCAGGACTGTAATGGACACTTTATGTTCTAAAATAATATTTATTTTCAAGTCTCTTTGTAGTCTTCCAGGTTCTAGCTTCGACCTACTGTCCACTGGGATTGCGTGTGTGTGTCTAATCTCATCAAGAAGTCGTCTGCCCCACTCCGAACCGACATCCACCCACGCCACCCACTCCCTGCCAGCCATGTCGGTTGCCCTGTCATATGTACGTGCAAAGGGCTGGGATGGCCCGACCGATTGAAAGCTAAAGTATCCGAGTATCTGGACGTGGGCAATGCGGCAGCAGCGGCAACTGACAATTGAAGTGACGCGGCGGCAGGCCTTAATGATTATTACAAGCCAGGCTATCGACACTTTGCTGCACTTCTTCGCGGCAGCCACCACATACCGCGAATATTTATGCCAATAAATAATTTCACTGCACAAAGTGAAATTTCCGGCTGCCAGGGCTCACACTCAGACTGAACATAATTACCAAGTTGGATTAATGGATGTACGTGGCGTTCATATGGAAATTCGGTTATCACCCATCGAGGAAATGCATTTTCAAACGCCATGTTTATGGCCAACTTTCGTTAATTAAAAAATACTTTACACTTTATTGCTCACGCTTCTGAGGTTGCTTTTTTTTTTTATCAACAGGTGGAGTGATTATGATCAGTTTATGGTCTCGGGAAGACACATAACACCACATGGGGGTGGTGGGACAATGGATCTCATCCCAAAACTCATTTCTTTCACTCGCATATGAGTAGTATTTATGGATGGATTTCTCTGCGGGCCATTGACTGACCACCGAAAAGGGGAGTCTTAAAAGGGGAGATTAAGTGGAGCAATTAGGAAAACGTGAACTGAAAAGCCAAAAAAAAGCTGGAAACAGTAGAGGCAGCCAAGCACACGGTGAGCTGGAGCCATCAAAAAGTGACTTTCGGTCAAAGAGGTGAGCGTAAGAGGGCTCTCTGCCCTGGAAACCTGGCCATGGCCCATTCAACATGCCACATGCCACGTTTAGTTGAACTAACAACTTACTTTCTGGTGGTGAGGTAGCTTTCCCGTCTGCCACTGCTACTGCTTGGAAATGAATCTCTTTCTAGCTGGGCCAGTCTATCATATTATTAAGGGGCCTCGGGCCAAAGCTAACTAATCGCCAAATGGCTGACTTTGAGGGAAAATGCATCATAGTCCAAGCCTCTTAATCAATGCCGTAGAACGAATGCAGTAGAGATGGAGCTTTAAACTCGGTAGATGCATGGATAGACATGCATATTGTAAACACTTTCGCTTTTCGCTTTTAATGCCCCTCATAGGCCCATAGCCAAAAACCCCCACTTAGCGTTGGGATCCCTCTCCGGTTTCAAGTCCAAATTGTCTTTTAATGATGGCCAACAATGGAGCAACTTCCTCGAGTGCATTGTCTGCCAGTATCCAAAGTGTATATCTCTATATCTGTATCCAAACACACACATATGACTAGATACTCGTAGATACTCGTAGATACTCGCATGTACGCACACGAAATCACCCATTAAAGGCCCAAAGGTAACAATTACCAGAGCAGCACAAAAGCCAAGCAAAGCTGGCGTTAAATTAATGCTTTAATTTCTTTTGACTTTTAACTTTTCAGCCGTTTCGTTTCTCCCATCCCATAGAAACTCTGCAGTCTGGGAGTGGCTGGTTTCTGACTCTTCCATAAATATCCCCACCATTTGGCGAGAAGAATGCGTGAGGTCCAGGTCCAAAAAAAAAAGAGTTTTGTTTGTAAATTTTTCGCCAATGTGCTGTCTGTCTGCCTCCTTGTATACACAGCCATATCTCTGTATTTTTATATTGGATCATGCTGGGCCCAGGCACTGGCGAGTCTGGCACTTGATCTGACCCGACATGGGAGCCATAAGGAAGCTGACTAGCTGCATCTTTAATGGCTTCTAGATGGGAGCAGGCCACTTGTCGTGACCAGACGGCCCTAAAAATGGAAGCACCCCAACCCCAAACCCAGTCCACTTTGGAAAACTTTCAAAGTTAGTTGCATTTTGCTGGCCAGGAAGTGCTTTGTTTATCGATTGCTGGCAGGAAAACTTTGTCGAAAATTATCGTAATCGTTTGGGCCAAGTTCTGGCCCATCACCTGCACTGCAGTGCATTTTTGCCTTGACATTTTCCGCTCGGGGCCCAAGAAAACGGCTGGAAACTTTTCGTTGAGGAACTGCACAAGTCGGAGGTGTGGACCAAGGCCCAAAAACATTCTCAATTAGTTGGGCAATAAATTAAAGTGAAATTAAAACAATTGCTTGGCGGGGCAGCTATTCGATGGGAGAACCAGTTCCCGCGTGGGTGGCAGAACCCGAACACATGGTGAGGTCGTATTTGTTCCCAAAACAATTTAATTAAGTTAACTGAGCCATTTCGGAACATTTATGACTTTTCTTATACGGGTTTCCAAGTTCTACTCATTGCGAGTCAAAGTTCAAACAGAAAATCGTAAGATTAGCGACTCGTTTGGCTTAGAAACCTCCAATTATTCAAACACCAAAGCCTCCAACCACATTTTTATTCAAATCCAACAATGGCAATGGACTCGCAGCTATTTCGAAACTCCGATCGCATGTCTCGGGTGCATTCGAGGCGGGATGCCACGGATAATGGTCAAGTGCAGTGCGTGATTCGGGGCACTCATAGGGGATCCAACTTGGATCAGTGTATATATAGTGTTTGCTAAGCCATTAAGGCTAAGCCGGAGAGCCGAAATTGGGTATCAGTTTGGGCCTTTGATCGGCCCAGAGTTTCTTTTCCGAAAAGTGGAGTGAAAAGTTTGCACATAAAGTCAGCCAGCCAGCGAGACGGGCTCTGAGGAGTGGGGAAGGTCTCTGAGGAGCGGCAGTTGAAATATTATTTGTTTATCGAGTGAAAGGCAGACTCGGCTTGAATTTGTTCCACTGTCTGCTTAATTAAAATCGCCAAGAACCAACCCAGTGGCGACTAAAAGATGCCCAGTATCTGGGAGATGAAAGTGTGGGTGCTTAGCTGACATTGAACAAAAAAAAAAAAAGAATAAACGTGATGAGTTTCTAAAGAAATATTTGCTAGATTGCTAGAAGCATTTCAAGAACAAACTATGCAAAATATTTCTAAGCATTCTCTTCCCGATTTAATAACCTTTGAACTCACATTAACCTACCACTTCTTTATTCAGAGAAAACCCAGAAATGTCAACTAATTTGTGGCTTATTCTGGGAAACTCACGTTTGCCGGCCACTGACTGACTAATATTTCCAACCAGAGCGTCAACACAGTTTAAAAAACAATAAAAAAAAAGGCAAACGCTGGGGGAAAAGAGTGTTGAATGGAGCGTGGATGTGTTTGGATGTCAGCACTTTTCACATTCGTGGTTGGACGTGCAACCAAGAGGAAAAGGCAGCTGTCCCCGAAGCCAAGCTTAGCTGATCGGTACTGATCTGGGGGAAATTCTTTTCCAGCTTAGAGCAGATCCAGCTTAGATAATCCACCAAGCCAGCCAGCCAGGCCATCCCCCCGCCAGATGCAGTGCCCACTTCCCAGCTAATTGAAATTCTTGGAAACCAAATCAAATGTTAAATAAAACGCTTCACGCAACTGGTTCTCACTACGCATCGGATCAGTGGATGATGTGTGTGTGGCATGCAGCTGAGTTGGAGTCGCTCGCAAGCCCAATCTTCATCCGCATCTAACGCTTCATCTTTGGCATGCCAACGGCACATTAACGCGAGATGATATATATAAGTAGAATCTAAAGAAACCCCATTGGGGGAAAAGGGGGATGCCAAGTCGCTCCATTTTCTTTTTCTTTCTCCCAGAGAGATGGCCCAGAATCTTGGACTGGGAGCTGCTGCCTCAAATGCATTCCATTCATTATGATTACTATTAAATTAGGAGTTCCCGTTCCCATTCTAGCCCATCTACTCCTTTATTTTCCACTTCATCTTTCGTTCTGCAGCTCAGCAGTATTCCGTCTCAGATGCGAATCATTTTCGCTGCCAAAGCCGAAGACTGCGCTCTGAACGACGCTAATTATTTACGCCGATTTCTGTGTGGAGATAATGCCACAGCCTCTACCCAGCCAGGCCCCAACAACATCAGACAAAAGTATAGAGCAACTTTGGCACGAACCGAGAGCTCCCATCCCCTGCCACTCCTGCGCTCCTTCCAAGCGGACAAATGACTTTGGTTGGCGGGGAAAAAGAGGAGATCTGAGGAAAGTATTGCAACAATTGCGGCTAATTCGACACTCTATTTCGGAATTGCAATCAATTTTTTTCTAAAACAAAACGATGGTTGAGTATCCATAGGAGAGCCTGCTCCATAAAACAAATTGATAAAAGCCGTAATGCAATTTCGATAATTCCTTCATCGAATTGATTTCTAGCATTATTTTGTAATATCTTTGCCAAGACTTCTCTTCCTTCCATTTGGGGACACATTCCTTTTCAACTAACGAACTTTTTTGAAAAAATGCAAATACGCTGCGCCAGGCAGTCCATCATTTCAGCTCATCAATCAATCAATCAATCAATCAATCAAACTAGCACCCAGTCGATAAGCACCGACATCGATATTCCCCAATTGCACATTAATTCAAAATGTCATCTTAGACAGTTTAAAAAATTGCTTAAAAAACCACAAGAGTTTGGCCTAAAATATTAATTTTTGGGGGTAAAAATATTTAAAATTATAAACAAGTTTCAGGTTGACATTTTACCAACTCTGTAAATAAACAGATACATTTTCTTAAGCTTGGCACTTTTAAAACAATTTTTTTAAAATCATTTTTAATTTTTAAACCCAGAATTCTACATCCTACTGCTGCCCATTTTACAATTCTCATAAAACGCCATCTAGCGTAGGAAAAATGAAACTACCAGCAGCGCTGCCAGATCATTGCGAAAGCACACCATCTATGCTAGCTAGCTAGTTCAACAATTTCACACATAGGTGGCGCCTCTCACCCATCCATTTAAAACTGAAAATACGGAAGAATAATTTTCTTTAATCCTCAAATCTGTTCCCACACGCACTTGTTTACCAATTCTTATCGGCACTTTAATGACCCCAAGTCGACCCTTTATCCATCGGCTGCCTGCATGCGGCGTCAATAAATGCCACTTGTGTGTATTTAGGCAGCATCTCTTATCGCGACGACTGGCCTCAGGCTCAGTCTATTTACATCCGCTTTTGTTTATGGCCGCCGGCCGATAATAAAAATCAAGAAAACTGAAGCTAAATCCCGGCAGATCGCCTGCTTTTCGATAGGGGTTTACAAACAATGAACAGAGATTTAGGATCAAGTCAAGTGGAAGGGTTGGTTCTCCCATAAATGCCCGTATGTTTGGGTTGGATAATGGCGGGGGGAGCTCTGTTTCATAAAATCAGAAAATAATTATAAGGGTATTCCAAGCTTCGTCTAAAAACAACTCGGTTCTTGTTTATTTGCTTCTTTGAAGATTTTCAATCAACGCTTGAAAAGAAAATAATTCCAGGAATGAGTTTCCGATACGGGGGAGAGATGTGGGGCACCTGCCACAGCCGGTTCTTGCGGAATTCTTTCTTTCAGCCGCAGAGACAAAAGAAGTTAGCGGAACGGAAGAAAGCGAGGATCTGATCTGGGAACCTGTTTCTGGAATGATCAGACGCAGCGACCCAGTCCCCTCCCCCAAACATACAGTATGTGTGTGAGGAAGCCAACGCATCCGCATCCAGCCAGCCACATCCCATCCATCCTTCGATGGTGCTCCATCACCCTCCATGTGACGCGGCACAAAGTGGGCAGATATGGTGGTGGTGTTTGCATTCAACCTGGAGAGGATGAGCTGTCAGAGGATGCTCCTCTCTGAGGCCCACTGTTTGCCAGCGAATCTGAATCTCGTCTTCATGGAAAGTCAAAAGTGAACGAACCCTGGGGGCAAGGCGCAAACTTATCTTGTCATCGCTGTTCTACAGTCAATGGACTTTAGTGGACGGGGCTTAAAAGCTTCCCTGCAGCAGCTGTGTTGTGGCAATGATCTGGCACATATCTCCTCCGCTTTTAAATGAAATATGGAACAAACATTGAAGCACATTTCAAGCCAACATGCACTCTGTCAGTCTGGGGATCACTAAATGGGAATTAATTGAGTGCTGGGACAGTCCTTAATTAATTTTGGTCTCTGATAAATCAGTGTAGGTCTTCTATGGTAGCACTAAATAGAGTAGCTTGCTGATAAACAGTGTCCGCTACCATATACTAATATTTATGAATTGTGAACTGGTTGAAGAAGTCAACTTTAACTTATCAGCTGGAGAGGGGCGTTGGCTAAACAAAACAACAAAAATTTGCATTGAGTAACCCAGATTGTGGCCATTGACTCTGGGGGATCGCATTTCGTATTTCCAGTTTCTTCTTGGATCTCGATCCGATCTCTCAGCTATGCAACTGGGCCCGAGTTATGGGAATTATGGCCTGACCAATTAAGAGTAAATTAATTCACTCGCGAAATCGAGAAGAAGAACGATGATCAGCTGGGCGTGACTGGAGAAGATTCGAGAAACAAAAGGCCTTCTTCATGGGCTGGCCAGTCAAGAAAGTCTCGTAAAATCCAGATACAATCCGGGTGGAATCAGTTCCCTCCTCAATATGCAAAAAGAAAACATGTTGAAACATAAATTGATTTAATTTTTGCACAAATCCCGTCGAAAAGCAACCCTCAACGAGGACTCATGGCCGGTGGTGGTTGCAGGACTGGATCGGAATACAATCGTCCCTTGGCAAAGCAAAAGTGGAGTAGCAAAATTCACTTTCACAAATCCCACTCAGCTCCTGCTCCATATCCGCCGGAGGCCATCAACCAGTCAGCCAGTGCACTTCCAACTGCAACAACCCTTGCACTCCAGACAGTCCGCCCTTCATGAGAATCCCTTAGGGATTATGGCGAAATGGGGGGTGTGTTGTGTCGTCTGGCTGGATGATTTCAAGGTCCATAAGTCAGCCGGCAAGGGCAGTTCCCCGGCAAAGGGCCTCCTACATCGGCATGCAGGTGGTTGCGGGTTAATCGCATAATTGAGCAGCCCAGGAGCAGGCGACACACTCATCAGTGATTCAGAGCCATCCCAGGCATCGTCTGGCCTGGCATGCTTGCAACAAAGGAATCAAAACACACCCTGTTCCAGTCCCACAAAGAAATCGCCGTGGAACGTGTGAAGCCTGCAGATGATTGTGGATCCAGCCTACAATGCAAATATGCAACTTATAAATAAATACATCGCTGCCTTGTGTGGGAGGAGCAGCTCATTTAACCCGGACTGGAGTTCGGCCGGCCCAGCTGGCTGAGGCCCGAAGCAGCGAACTTGAGGCGACTCCGAACAAAGAGCTGGCCGGGAGGGGTGCTGGATGGGGAAATTGGCGGCTGGGCGGAAAGCTTTTCCATCAGCGGAGCTGCTGAGTCAGGAATCTAGCGAGTCTGGAACCAAGGCGGCAATAAATTCATAACCAGAAGGAGTCGGGGGAGTAGATACGTACAGTTGTGGACAAGTTAAGAGGGGTTTGAAGTGGATTTCAATACCAAAAGTATTAGGTAGTAGCTGGTTTTTGATTTTTTAGGGGATTAAATGATATAACTCTTAGCCTATCTTAGCTTTTAGTCTTAAATAGTAGCTAATACTATCCCTAATATCTAATATCTT